>CM048825.1:13529185-14875530 GCA_026586065.1 Dioscorea zingiberensis | reverse complement strand
TATCATGATATACAGTTTGATTGTCTTTATGTATTAATGAATATAAAAGTTCTACTATCCTTAAATCTATTGAAATTACACTGCAAAAGTATTGGGTTATAATCAAATTGACATCTTGGTAAATTTTTAATAGAGTAAAAAAACACAAATTCATTCCAGAGATTATTAACTATCAGTCTATCTAACCTCACTCAGATCCTGGCATTACCTCTTTAGTTATTCCTTGGTTATTTCACCAAGTGAAGGATGATTTAGAATATCTAAGCTCAATAGTCAATTATGCACTATAAATGAATGAAAAAGTGTTGCTTTTATATCTGGACCTCTGTTATTCAGCCCTTCTTGTCTTTTCTTAGCATCCTGAATAGTATTAAAATCGTCCATAATGAGCCATGGCCTCATACAACTCGAGAGAGTACCAAGTTCCAGCTAAACCTTCTTTTGTTCCTCTATTCTCTGACTATTAACACTAAGACTAACCAAGTTTTATTTATATCAAAGGTTACTACCAAATGCAAAACATACCTGGACTTCGCTATAGGGGTTATTACTATTCTAATACTTTTTCGCCATAGTATGATTATACCACCTGAGTATCCCTCTGATGGAATCACCGCCAGTGCCCCTGTTTCCTAAAATTTTTACAGAATATGAGTTTCCTTGGACATTTGCCCTTGTTTCTACTAGACAACAAAAAGAAAGATTATAAGATCTTAGTATAGTATGCACCCTACTTATCGTGTCTCTACCCGACACCTGTCTACAATTCCACACTATTATGTTAATTTAATACATCAGAAAAAGGATAAACGAAGCTAATTCTCTTGTGGCCAAGCCCCTTTTGAACTTTCTTAAGGTTTTTCTATAGCTCTAGTGGGACTCTTTCCTCACATCCCTCTTTCTTTGGGGAAATTCTTACTTCATGGTCTTTGTCTTCCCTCGAGCTTTGACCTCCTTGCTCCTAAGCCGCTCCTTCTTCAAAGCATTTCATAGCGTGTCCTGCCTTAAGGATCCGTGTAATAGAGACTAGAGAGGAATGATATTTAATGTTGTCAGTTAAGTGTTTCTCATTTTCCTTACTTAATTGAGAGGTTAGGTCAAAAGTTTTTGGAACTAGTATATCACTCCCACTTATGAGAGAAGTCATCATAATGGTGAAACCAGGTGATGGCTCATCTATCCTCTCAATTCCAATAGAACTATGATCTTGGAAATAACCTAGTAACTCATCTCGATCTAATAAAAATCCATGAGATCCCTCCAGTTACATCTCAAACATTCTTGAGGAGAGTAATTATGGTCAACATGGCAACGAGAACCTTCATTGCTTCTCTCTCTTGAGTAGTGCACCCCTCTATCCTCGTCAACACTCCTCTTTGAAATGCCTCTACTGTGCCAACCTTGAGCGTTGTCCCTGAGGACTTTGTCTCATCCTTGTGGTAGCACGTTGCCCATTACCTAATGATCCAAAGAGCTATTATGGGTCACGTGCAATTCAACAACCTCACACATGCTGTCTTTCCACTATTGCCTTTATTGGCGAAATCACCGACACTATTAAGGCTTCGACCACCATGATGGTTTGGGCCTCGACCTCATCCTGTTGCCTGCGAATGACCAGCTATGAACCATCGTATGGCTCCTTATCTCACTCATTCTACTTCAGTTTAACTTTCGACGCTATGTATAAAGAAGCTCGTGTATTCCAAACAGTCGGATCAACCTTCTTGACCATGACTGCCTTCATTTTCAGGTCTGGCTATTGCGGTCAGGTTTTGGATCTTCCAGGATGACTCTTAGAGAGCTCAGACTGACACTTCTTCGCGCGCTGCACAATAACCTCACACCTGTAACAAAATAGAGGCAATTTCTCGTATAGTATAGCTAGGAAAACTCGAGAAGAAAATGTTATTACCCATAGTCCATGCTTTAGAGGATTATTCAAGTCCAGTTCTATACAAACCCTGGCGAATTGAGCTGTTTTACGTGCAAGGTCGTCTTGTTTATTTTCACAACTCGACCGGAGAACGATTGATAGCTCTAGCAAAAGAGCTATTTTCGTAGGTATTTGTCAAGGTATTAAGAGTTGAAAGGTGCATCATTGAATGATTACGTGTTGTTTTGGATCTAAAATATACTACTTGGCTATATGTGCTGTCTTGTAGGCTTTTGTGGTATATGATGCCTATTTGTAGTCAATAAATGCTAAAACAAGTGATGTATTTTTGCAACAGGTTACTTGAAGTAGCACAGAAGAAAACATCGTGATGCAACATCTGGACATCGCGATGTTTAAATGGGACTGAGCACCAAATCCACCCAAAAAGATAGATCGCGATGCAAGGATTTTGAGAAATCATCAATGGAAATAACATCGCGATGTTATTGTTGACATCGCGATGTTAATCATGAGCTAGAAACCCATTTACAGGCAGAAAGATAGATCGTCATGTCCGTCTCGACATCGCGATGGCTGCGCGCAAGAGCACTGATCCTGAGGGTGATTTCTAGCACCTTGGAGCTGGAGATTGTAAATTTATGAGGGGGTACTTCTAGAATCTTGTCTTTAATGTTTAGAACTCCTTTGTAGTTCATTTATGGATTTTGTATAGATACTTTTATTGCTTTTGATGTCTCATTTGTAATGGTAGCTTAAACACTCTATCTAGGGTTGTATGGATGCTATGACTTGAAATTTTTATTATTCTTGGTTTGCTTTGCTATTATGAATGTGGATGCGCCTATGACTCTCTCATCTTAATCCTTGTTGGTCGAAAGACAACAAGTATCTTTAACTTCAAGCACTGATAGAAATATAGGCTTGTACGTAGAGTAGAGGGTTAGGGTGGACGGAATGACACCGATTTGTCCTCTCACTTAGAAATAAGTAGAGGCAATTCCATGGTATTGGTAGAGAGTTGTCTTATAATGCTTCCAATGTACCGATAGAAATATGGACTTTAGAGGCATGATCCTTAGAAATAAGGTCTTGTAGGATGCACCCGGAGTGCACACAAGTACAATTCTCTACCATCGATACACCTACATCCATAACCTTGATAACATAGCAAACCAAGGAGAAAACCTTAACAAGTCTTGCATCACCATACAACCCTAGGTCATTCACCTTGAGAATTACCTCATATAACCCTTTGTTCCTCAACAACTCTATTATACCAAATCACAATCTTCACTACTACACATTCAAACACTTTACTCACTTAAGCATAAGTAGGGAAATCTAAACCCTGTTCTCTTGGGATTTCGACCAAGTACTTACCGGTTCATTACTTGCGACAACATAAGCTTGCGTACGGGGACTTGAGTGCTTGCACTCAAGTTTCTGGTCAGCAACGACGATATGGTTTCTAGGGCTTCAAATAACCAGTACTTATCCGAAAGGTGGTGCAGCTGAACATTGAGGGTCGCCACATGGACGGTTGCTCAAAGCACAATTGAAGTGCTCCTTTCATTATTGGGTCGTTAATGTTCTATAGACCATCAGCTAGAAGCGTCTATACTGAGCATTTAATAAAAATGAAACAATTGGGGATATCTGCAATCGAGAACTCACCTAGGCTATCCCACAGCTGGGCGAGGTTCTCTTTTGGCAACATCTAGAGAAGGAGGTTTTCCAAGAACCTTACCATAGAAACATTACCTCATTGACTCTTGAGCCCTTGCAACTACATTGTCCTCTAGTGTGATGGAGTACTTAACCGAGGCCTTCAGACGCTCCAAGACCAACCATGGAGCAAGGATCATCTCTGATGGGAAGGTCCTCCTTTTGTTTTGGACGACAATCGCCCAAGATCTTCAAAACATTAAGAAGTAAAGCACTAACTTTGTTCATAGACATTAAAACATATTTTTAAAATATTAATTTATTTGTCAAATAAATCCAATTATTTTATTTATCTCAAGTTATTGGTTATTTTGAACAATTAAATTCTTAAACCCACTTGCGTGCATAAATGTGTTTGTTTGTAGCTTTAAAAGTTTTTCATGAATAATATCATGGACACTCGAGGGGAAGAAAACAAAATAAAAGTTAATCTCAGTTTTTATAACAAAAACTTATCTATTATTGTGGGACTACAAACTTGATAGATACAAACTCTACCAAACACTCATGGTGAATTCCAAATTGTGGGTCTAAAATCTATTGTGACACTCCAACAAAGAAAAGCACGGGACATAAATATGAATAAGATCAAACTATTGATATTCATGTGGAGCAAATTTTGTTGGAAAAGAGGAAAGCATATCCTATGCTTTGGTCCTTTTTATAAATTAAAAGAATGAAGTGGTGTATTTATTGGTGCATTATTAGCATTGAAAAGGCTTTTCCGTTTTGTCTCCTCTCCAGAGATGAAACCGCATTGATTATGATAGATTTTATTTCACTTATTTCATTGTCCAAGTTAATTCATTGTTTGTATAAGAAGTGTTACAAATATTTTCTAATAATTATCTTGTATATAAATAATATATTCATTTTAAGAGAAAGTCACATTAACTAACTCTCTTTATCTACATAAATATACATATGATGTTTTAACGTGACACGAACACCGAAAGAGCAAAGTCCTCGCCTAAAGGGGGCAAGGGCGACCTGCACGCACTTATCATAATGACCGACAAGACGACAGAAGAGGTGGTGTGATGGTGCCCAAATCCTCAGACAAGGAGGAGTCAACAAAAGGAAGTAGAGCTACGAGAAAAAGGGGTAAGCTCATTCTGATTAACAGATACACCACTCCTCTTCTACATTAGCTTCATTATATTCTCCAATAACCCCCTAGCTAATTTAATCGTTGGAGCGGGCTTGGGTATCTAGGCCCTCCCCCCTCACACCGGTGCTAGTTCTAGTCCCTTTTCAGGTGAACCACCATGTGGACGCCTTCGACACCAGCTCCAATCATGAGGAGAATTTTATTAGTTGGTCTAAACTAGAAGTTGAGTGCACCATGAGAAGGACAACCCAAAGTATAGCTCCAGAAGCTTGAAAAGCACCGGTGGAAGAATCCGGCGCATGTGAAGAAATATACACAGGTAGTAACCTGAAGCAGGATTGTCGCCAAGGGATAGAAGTCCAAGAAAAGCGCTGTTGTGAATTGGAACATCAGGTTGAGGCCCTGACCCAAGCACAACAGAGGATAGGGGAGCAGACCTACGCCATACACATCATCGCGGGAGGACCAACCGGGGGGGGGGGGTGGTGGTGGGGGTGACAGTGCTACAGCCCGTAAATCATACACCTGAATGCCTATCCGTGTGTGAACTCCCGAGAAGAGGTCCATGGCGGGGTCCCTCATCTCTTTCTCAGATGAAGATTTTGGAAGAGTCTCCCACCCCAATGATGACACATACTAGTCGTTAGAGTAATTATAGTTGATTCTGAGGTGAAAAGGGTCCTCATCGACGGTGGAAGTGCCGTAGATGTTATCTTCTAGAGTGTCTACGAACAGATGGATCTGCGCACCCCAGGTCTGTAACCTGTGAAAACTCCACTAGTTGGCTTCTCATGGAATGTTGTGCAACTTGAAGGAGTTGTCACGCTTCCCCTCACCGTCGGGACCTATCTGCAACAGGCAACAATCACCACAGAATTCTTAGTAGTGCAATGCTCCTCAAGCTACTATGTCATTTTGGTTAGGCCAGCGCTGAATGTTCTAAAAGAAATCATCTTCACATACCACTTACTTATGAAATTTCTGATTAATAACGGGTATGGAGAGCTGAGAGGGGATCAACCGTTAGCCTGCTAGTGTTATGTCGCCCATCTCAAGGGTCGAACCATGAAGGTTTTGGCAATTGAGGCCGGACTCGAAGCTAAGAAGCCGAAGGAGTAGGCAACGCTGGTCGAAGACTTGGTGGAGATTCTTTTGGCCAAAGACTTCCTTGAGAAGATGGTCCACGTCTGTTCAGAACTCCCAGTTGAAGCTCGTGAGGTGATGATGTGCTACTTGCGGGGAAACTGAGATATCTTCGCCTAGGAACCTGAAAACATGCCTGGGGTGGACCGGGGTATCATTGAACACCATCTCGGTACTAACCCCGTGGTCAACCCAACCATTCCGAAGCTGCGACACTTTGCTCGGGAGCGCCAACAAGCAGTTGATAAAGAAGTTGAGAAACTTCTTAGAGCAGGGTTATCAAAGAAGTCCATTACCCCAAGGGGCTCTTAAATTTGTCCTTGTAAAGAAGCTCTCGGGAAAATGGCGAATGTCTATCGACTTCACCAATTTGAATAATGATTTCCCTAACGACTACTACCCGCACCCTCTGATTGATGCACTGGTTAACGCCAGATCGGGGCACGAGATGCTAAGCTTTTTGGACGCCTTCTCCAGATATAACCAATTCAAGATAGAAACATCCGATGAGGAGAAAACCTCTTTCACCACCACTAGAGGTACATAATGTTATAACGTTATGCTCTTTTACTGTTATAAAGTTGGTTCAAGAACAAACATTGAAGGAATGTGGAGGCATACATCGACGAAATCCTTGTAAAGAGTAAAAAGGCAGATCAACACATCACTTACTTACAAGAAACTTTCCAAGTGTTCCAAGCTCATGGGATACGCCTTAACCCCAAGAAGTGTGCCATCAGGGTGAAATCCAGCAAGTTCTTGGGATTCATGATCACCGAACGAGGTATTGAAGCCAATCCCGAGAAGGTTAGGGCAATATGTGAAATGAGCTCCCCGAGGACCGTCAAGGAGATCCAAATACTGGATGGGTTGTTCGCCAAACTCGGGCGTTTTATATCAAAGGCGGGGAAAAGAACTTACCGTTCTATCGAGCCCTCCAGAAGGTATCGAAGGTGGAGTGGATCGTGGAGTGTGAGGAGGCTTTCAAACAAATAAAAGAGTACCTTAATCCACCCATCCTACTCGTCAAATCTCAACCAGAAGAAGACCTATATCTATACTTGGTTGCAACACCTTATACTGTCCGCTTGGTGCTCCTCTGAGAGGACAACAGAGTTCAAAATCCCATTTACTACACTAGCAAGGTGCTGACCGATCTCGTATCCTGATACTTGCCAACCGAGAAGCTCGTTTATGCCCGTGTAACATCAGCTCGATGCCTGCTACCTTACTTCTAGGCTCATAAGGTCATAATCCTCACCAACCAGCCCTTACAACATATCCTACAGCGGCCCGAGACATCGGGAAGGATGGTGAAATGGGTAATAGAGCTTGGGGAACATGACATAAGCTACCAACCTCGGACGGCGGTGAAAGCCCAAGTCGTAGTTGACTTCATCATTGAGATGACAAGGTATGAGAACCATGTTCCTCAAGAATGGGAAGAGTCGGCCCACGTCACCCCTCCATAAGGCTTCTGGAATCTATATGCTGACGGGTAGGCAACTAAGAAGGGATCGGGAGCGGGAATTGTCATGCACTCACCGTCAGGATGGAAGACTTCAACAGCGCATAGCCTTGGATTCAAGGCAAGAAACAATGAGGCGGAGTATTAGGCGTTAATTGTTTGGTTGGGTTTAGCATGAGGCCTCAAAGTTAAACAATTGCAAGCCCAGGCAGACTCGCAGCTAGTGGTCGGGCATTGGAGTGAGGAGTTTGAAGCTTTGGGAGAAAATATGGCTAAATACAAAGCCATTGTGGTGACGCTAGCATCCAATTTATAGCATTTAGATGTCAAGAAGATCCCCCGCGCCGAGAACGAGGCCACAAATTCGTTGTCCGAGTTAGCATCGTCGTCAGATCTAGAGGCTAACATGCCGATCAACCTTCGATACTTAGACAAAAGGAGCATCGAGGCAACTTAAGAGCAAGAAATGTAAGAGATCCAAGTAGAGCCCAGTTGGATAGATCCCATCTATCAACACCTGTAGGATGGAACACTGCCAGCCGACCCTAAAGATCCCCAGAAGATAACACTCAAGTTGGTCTAATACTTCATCCTAGGGGAATATTTGCACAAAAGATCATATACTCAGTCATACCAGAGATGTCTTTGATCGAGGATTTGTGGAGATCACGTCGGAGGAGCGGCCCTCAGACATAAGATTCTTACACAGGGGTATTATTGGCCCACCTTGTCCACAGATGCGATTAAGCTCACCAAGAAATGTGAGTTCCGTCAGTACCATGCAAAGATCCAATGATGCCTGGCTTTCCAACTTATATCTCTCATTATCCTGAGGTCCTTCGTAATATGGGGGTTCGACATTCTTGGACCATTCCCTATAGTAGTGCAACAATAGAAATTCATCATCATCGCCATCGACTACTTCACCAAAATGGTCGAGGCCGAGCCTTTTTCAACAATTACTGAGAGGGCCGGTCAGAAGATTGTTTTCACGACAATTATGTCTAGGTTCGGAATACTAACCGCCATTATTACTGACAATGCTCGCTTGTTCAACAACCGGGGTTTCAAAGACTTTTGCTCGCCGTTGGGGATCGATGTCAAGTGGACATCTGTCACGCACCCACAAGCTAAAAGCTAGGTGGAAGTTACCATTTGGACTATCTTACAAGGGCTTAAAACCTGGGTGATGCAGGCTGAGTCAAGCTGGGTCGACGAGCTTTACAGCATATTTGGGTATACCATACTGCAAACCGGATGCCCACGGGGAAACCCTGTTCAGGTTAACATTCGGAGCGAAGACCATTATCCCCATCGAAGTGAGATTAGAGACCCCCCCTGCATTTCTGAATTCAAACAAGAAATGAACGATGAAAGATTGCGGGCAGAGTTAGACAAAAGAGATACCGCCACCTCCAGGGCTGCCGCCTATTGGCAAAGGGTCCCAAAGTTCTACAACTATAGGGTGAAGAAAGTCATCTTCTAACCAGAGATATGGTGTTGAGAAGAAACATATTCCATGGAAAACAAGAGCAGAGTTGGAAAGCTAACTAAAAATTAGGAAGGGCCTTATCTAGTGAAGGAAGTTGTCAGGCCGAGGACCTACTACCTCACCGACATGGAAGGACAAATACTTCCTTGACCTCTCCATTCCAAACATCTCAAGTGGTATTATCAACACAACCTGCGTTTTTTTTTTATCACGCCTCTTGCCTATGCTCGTCATCTTTAAACATCCCTTCACTAAAAGGGCCGAGCACTTAAGCTTGTTATCTTTAAAAGTCCCTTCACTAAAAGGTTCTAGCTCTCAGGCTCGTTATCTTTAAAGGCCCTTCGCTGTAAGGGCCGAGTGTCACACTTGACCTAGTCTCCAAATTAGGAACGCTTAAGTGTTGCCTCGACTTCAGCACTCCAAAGAGTGGCCTCAACCTCGGTACGCTGGAGTGTGGCCTCGACCTTGGCATGGAGCGTGGTCTCGACCTCGGCACATTGGAGTGTGGCCTCAACCTCGGCATGCTTTTGCATGACCTTGACTTCGACTCTTCGGAGAGTGACCGATACTTCGGCTCTCCAGAGAGTGTCCTCAATCGTGGTACGCTTATGCATGGCCTTGACTTTGGCGTTCCGGAGAGTGATCGATGCTTTGGCACTCCAAAGAGTGGACTCAACCTAAACACGCTTAAGCATGGCCTTGACTACAGTGCTCCTAAGAGTGACCGATATTTCGGCATTCCAGAGAGTGGCCTCGACCATGGCATGCTAAAGCGTGGCCTCGACCTAGGCACCCCTCAGGTTAAAGCATGATTGCGGCCCGAATATCTACCAGATCTCAGAAATGGAGGGAGGGAGGCAGGAAGGGGTGGGGAGGAACAAAGGACACCACGGTAAACTAAACTGACTACAAGGTACATTTTATTAAGTAGTGAAATCACTTGAGCAACAAAGTCTATTCGGTTGAATTTGAAATTGTCCAAGCTACCAAGACAGATAAGAAATGGCTTTAACTTTACCTCAAGCTTGGGGCTCTCTTAGAGCCAGTCCTCTTGCATAGGAAGCATCTTTCTTCGACTTTTCAGCATTCTCCTTTTCTCGTATCTCCACTCATAGCTTCAAAGCTTCCACATAATCGATATGGGTGAGAATGAGGTCGGGACGCATGCGAGCCAACATCTGGAAGACAGAAAACCCATCAATGGTGTCCTTCCAAGCGACCGCCTTGAATTCTTCGCTGGCCCTAAATTTGGCCATGAATTACTCTACGACCATCTAACGCTCCCCTCGGAGGTACTAATGGGATGTTTGGGAATCAACATACTTCTCTATTGCTACCCCTATATTCGTGTCCCAATCATCGCTTCCTTTGTAATTCTTGACATAATCCTTGATCTAAGCCTTGACTTTTTCTTTAATGATCTCATCTCACCGACTCTCCTCATTATTAAGGGCATCCTGAGCAACCTTTAGTAGATCGCAGGTTACGGCAAGATCCCTGACGACCTTCTCCTTCTCAGTTAAGAGTGCGGCAAGGACCTTGTCGATTTTCATCTTCTTAGACAGAAACAACCCCGCCTTGGTGTAAAAGTCATCAGCCAACCTCTGTAAAGAAGTCACTCTCTACAGAGCTTTTCTCCCACTCTGCCTTACAGTGATCTCGGTCCAGCTCAGATTCTCTCAAGGCCATATGAAGTTCCTGCTCCGATTTCTTTAGGTCAACAACTTCAGATTCCAACTTCTCAAGTATTGCACCGACCAGATTCCCCTTTTCTACCTCACCCCAAAGGTGCCTTGTGGTATTGTCTGGAAAGTGGCCAACCTAAGGCAAACACAATGGCGAGTGATAAGCACCTATGCAAGTGGACTGTAATTCAAGAAGACTGTAGTGAATAGTTGAGGAGCCCATTTCGTCAAGCTGAGTGACGAAAGATGGTTAGCCAATTCTTTTTTGGAAAGGCTCAATAGTTGGGGCTCGAAGGATGGAGAATGAATGATTTCGAACACCCAGGTGGTAACGGTTGCATTAGCTGAAAAGTCCGATGTGCGCCCCTAGAAAAGTCCTATTCCTGCTCCGGACAAAGAGGTTCACCCTCCACCTTGGGAAGAGTCTGAGCTATCCCTTTCTAATTGATAACTTCTCTTCCTGGTTCTCCCTGACTGGTGGTTCGCTTCCGCTAGTTTAGCTATGATGCCTCATGAAGTTGACTCGGGAGTGCGAACCTCTGGGGCTTGTGATGTCGGTTGAGAGGAGCGTATTACTACCATGATATCATCCCTTTCAGCCATAGCCTCCACAATCTGGGGACATCAAGGGCAGAGTTCCAAGCCGGGAACATGTTCCTTTGTATCGGAGGGTGAGTTAGCCTGTGGGAGCTTAAGCTAATCTTTTGGGGTCCTCTTCCTTGATCAACTTGATTCACCGGCCTACTCCCTTTTCCTTCCATCTGAGGGGTTAGCAGAGGCAACACTATCTACGGAGATGAGAGAACCTACTAGTTCGTCGATATCCATCCCAGGACCTGCAAACACAGCATGATATAAGCAATGCATTAGCCAAGTCCTAAAGAGACAACGAAGTGCTTCCTACCCAGAGCTAGGAAAAGACCATGGGCTCGGAGATTCTCTGGGGTGAGTAATTTATCGAGGAGGATTTTGGGCAGATTTGAAGAACCTCCAACTAGGCCTTCTCCTTAATTGACTCCTAGGTCTCACAAGCAGTGTTAGTCTTAGGGAGACAACAACTAGTCAGGACTTTTCAGGCTCGAGTATAGGAGATAAATAAGAAATTGTCTTTCCACTCATATATAGAAGACAAACCATGACTCAAGAAAGACTTCCTGACTAAAGCATAGAAGGAATACCAGCCAGGAAATGGAATAGGCTTCAAGAAAAACAAAAGGCGAAACCAAAGCAGAGTGGGTGTACACCCGAGGTGCTGAAAGGCCATGACAAACCCACACAAGACCCTCCAAGAATTGGGAACCAGCTGAGTCGGACACAACCTATGGTAACCAAGATTTTCTCAAAATATGGAAAGAAAAGGGAGTCTAAGGCCGGCATCTAGGGCGTCTACATAAACTACGATCTCACCCATGGGAGGTTTGTTTGCTCTCTCATGGGGCTAAGGAGTTCTGCAAGTGAAAGTGGGAGGATTGATAAGAAACCGACATGCTAACCAATCATGTTTTCTGGCGGAGATAGAACTTCCAACTGAGTTTATACTCGCCCCCTTCAGTACGGTAGGAGAAGCCCCAAAAATAGAGCCTCTTGCCCTAACAGCTAGAGAAGAGCGAACTATTACCTCGATGAAAGGCAGAAGACACACAAGACAACTAGAACAGGAAGACGCATACGGGGTGGCCTTCCACTTCTCCTTGGTGCCATTCTGAAAAAGAGAATGTGTCAGTAGTATCCTCTAACACCAAAAGCAATGATCAAACTTTACTCTACTGACACATACTCCCACCCTAAGGCTCTGACCATAACTAGGTTACCTAGGATTAATCGGTTCTGATACCACTAAATGTAACACCCTTATCCTTTTCCGGACCCAGATGTCACACCAGCCAGGTCAGGGAATGAACCTCGGCCTAAGACTGTATAAAACAAGCATTGACTCATAATCAACACTAATATTAGGAAAACATAAAGTCAAATACATTACTGATATAAGCCATAGAGTCTTAAAATACAACACAAGTCTAGATGGAGTTAACAGTACTCCTCAAATCATAAAACACGAAATGTAATACACGACGTGGGCCAGGTCGTCAGAGCCAACTAAGGTAATCAAGACCCTATCTTCCATTCTAAGCAGAACCATGACCCTGCTTACTACCTGCAAAAGATCATTCAACAACAAGGTGAGCTACAGGAGCTTAGTGAGGTACTAACACTACTGTCAGGTTTAATATACCTGTATGCCTTCAATTATAGATAATAAAATATCGAAATATGAAATACAAAGACTAACCGATATTTAAAACATGAAAAACAACATGCTGATCATAAATATAAATCGTGGCAATATCCAATAAAATCAAATGATATGCACATATGGATCTCTTTAATCTTTAATCATCAGAACGGGAGATGATTTCCACATATGTCCTGGATGATCATCTCAAAGCCAGTAGTCTTCACGGTTGGACTACCTCTAGAACCGTGGAGGTGACAAGCTATGGAAATAAATCCTCGTCTGCGGGAGATGAATTTTACATATGTCCTGGCTGACTGTATCAAGCTAGTAGTCTTCTCGGTTGGACCAACTCAATAATCGTGGAGGTGACAAGCTATGAAAACAAATCCTCGTCATCTATCATATTAGTGTCATCTACACCTCTACTTCCATACAGCGGAACCAGAGTGGACCAACTCAACACTCGATAGCTCTCCGGTCGGATCAACTCAACGACCGTGAGCTATAAGTGGATATATGTATACTAAGCACCCGACGGGTACGGAAAGGGGGTTTTATTTCTTGAAATCAGGAGGGTTTGAAAACATATAGTTGCGCTAGTAAAAACAGAATTACAGAAAACCACCCCTTCCCTACCTAGTATCGTACTCTCTGGCTCTATCGTAGAGCCACCTCTGGCGCAGGCATGTATGTGAGTACGGTGCAGTGCACTAATATGTCTATCATTTCAACTTCTAAAATATGTATGTGTTCTCACATGCTTTTATAAACACAATTTCAAACTCTGAAATAAATAACCAAGTCATGCTTGAAAGCTTGAAGTATTTCATGAAAAGTAATAATTTCATAACATGAATTCTCCAGAAATCAATATGATAAAAATACAGAAGAAATACGATAATTTACAGTTGTGTTCCCTCACCTGAAGTCCTTAGCAACTTTCCTAAGTCTAGCTCGGTCCTACTCAAGCTCCCGCGGGACCTTTACCCTTTCCTAGAATCAACAATAGTACTAAGTAAATACGAAGTTCGTATTTTAGATAACTTAGTTCTATTGCATTAGAGTACGGAGATTTAAGAATACAGAAATCGTATTCTTTCTAAACTCTAACTTATACTCGTTGAAATACGATCAACTCATTAAACTATCTAAGCATGATTCTTAATTAATATCTAATACATGCTTCAAAAATTTATAAGAATACGGAGACTCTATTCTTAGCTTATACTTTAATTGGAATCATTAGAGTACTATAATTTCATCAAGCTAAACCAATATGATTTCTCTTAACATGAAATTCATATTTCAAAAGATTGAAAATACGGAATTTCTCAAATAAAGGATTTAGTTCTATCTTCCTTTGCACAATTTAAAAGCTTCTATCACGTTCCTTAGGAGTAACTAATTGCTAAGTAGATCATGGGGGATTAAATCAAGCATTACTACTAAAATTTTCTACGAAAATTCGGCAGCACCTCCTCTACTTGGAGGGCCCCAAAAATATACAATCATTCACACATTAGCATCATGAATTAAGCCATTCCATCAAAACTCTCACAACCCACATACATGTATATAATTTCTTCAGGTATAAACCGTAATCATGCTTCATTTAGGGGTTTTTCCCAACCTTAAACTTCAATTAGATAATTGAAGTCAAATTAATCCCAATTAGGGCTCATTGTGGGTTCAAGCTTGGAAATCTGGAGGACCTCTCAGCGGGCGGTGTGGAAGGAGCAGTGACGGTAGGCTACTGTGACTAGGTGGTGGCAATTTGGGGTCTGGCGTGCACAGAGAGGAGGTCACGGGGGTGTGCCGTGGCGGAGGGGTTGGGGTCCTCGTGGTGGAGAGCGGCCAAAAGGGGAGTTCACGGTGCCGGTGCCGGAGTAGGCGAACAAACGGTGGCGGAGATTAGCTGTGAGGCGTGCATGCGGCGAAGGGGGGTGGCTCCCGGGCTGGCACTGCTGGCCGGTCGTGTGGGTGCAACTATGCTCGGGAGCGATAAGGGGAGAGGCGCTCACGTCTCTGAGGGTCGAGAAAGAGAGGGATTTGAGAGATTTTTTTTTTTTTTTCTCTCTCTCTCTCTTTCTCACTTAACTTATAGGAGCTTGAATGAGATATTTTTATTATTTATTATCATTTAATAATTACATGAATTGCTTTAACTTATCTATTAAAGATAATTTAAATCAATTAATAATATCTTTTGAAATATCCCAACTAAAGGCCGAACAACTTTTCGTTGTTTTTATCTTGTTACTGTGCCGTCACGGGGGTGACTAATAATGCCATCTGGCTCATCCCTCTCTCCGACCCAGATCCAGGAATCCCGGGTCAGTGATTCTAGTCGTCACGGGCGTACTGTAGCATCACAGTTTCTGTCTCTCGTCAGACCAGATCCGTGTATCTCGGCTTTTGCCTCGGCCAGATCCACTTAATCGGAACTCTAACTTTTCTCGCGTATCTTCTAACTGATTAATCACAATTAATTAACACTTATTAAATTTCTCAATTAATTAATGGGGATCTTTCTCTTCAATCTACCAATAACTATTTCTTAGCTATTTGGCCTGGCCCAATACTGCCTTCTCGGGCCCAAATTGTTGTGAGATTGGATTTTAATTTGATAAACTCCCGATTTTCTCTTAATTGGGTTTAAAAGTCACTAGCTCATTTTCTGTGTTAATTAATCTCGGAAAATTTTCCAAAAATTATTTAATTTATTCATAAAAATTTTGGGGCGTTACAGATGTGGTCTCATTTGACATCACATACCAAACAAACAAGTATGGTATGCCTTTTGCCCCATTTACAGGTGTAAATCACCATTATCAAACGATACAATTTGGATGCGCACTTCTGCAAGATGAAATAGAGATTACATTTACATGGTTATTTGAGACATGGCTTGAAGCTATGGGTGGGCATCCTCCAATTTCCATTCTCACAAATCAAGACTTGGCAATGAAAGAGGAAATTGCTAGAATTCTTCCTACCACCCACCATCGTTTATGCATCTAGCACATCAAGAAGAAATTTGGGGAGAAGTTGTCACATGTGTACTATAAAAAAAATCAAATTTTAAGAAAGCTATAAAGCAGTGCATTTGGTCAACATATAAGAGAGAAGATTTTAAGGTTCAATGGAAGACCTTAATGAGTGAAAATGGATTACAAGGTAAGTCATGGGAATGGTTAGAGAATCTTTATGAAATTCGTAAGTCATGGGCACCGGTTTATAATCGTCACATATTTTTTGTTGGAATGAATACGACAGGACGTAGTAAATGTGTTAATGCTTTCTTTGATAAGTTTGTTACCTCAACCACAAACCTTAGGGAGTTTGTTGTGAAGTATGAGCAAGCATTAAAGAAGATAGTAAAAAGGGAAACTGATGAAGATTTTGAGTCTGAACACAAGTTTCGTATTGAGGAGGACAATGAATTCCTCATGAAGCATGCAGCCAAAGTGTAAGCTAGAAATATGGTCAACAAATTCAAGGATGAAAAGAGTGAAGCCAATCGGTACAAAGTTGAAGTTTTTGCAAGTGATGACCAATGTAGGTCATTCATGGCTAAATCACAATCTGGAATTTCTGAAGAGTTTTTGGTCAAGTTACATTTGCAAACTCTTAAAGGCAATTGTGAGTGCAAAACTTTTGAGTTCACTGGAATGCTATGCAGGCACATATTGAAAGTGTTTGTTCGTGAAGATATTGATTTAATACTAAATCACTTTATTCTTTCAAGGTGGAAGCAAGAGGAAAATAAGTGTAGGATTATTGATTCATAAGGATTTGTGAGCAATAATGGAGAGGAAGAATCAGAGGCATTGAGACTAAGTCATATGTGCCAACAAGCTACCAAATTGGCTTGTATAGCTGGAGAATCAAATGAGGCATATATAAGTTACATGGAAGCTTTGAATGAGTTATCCAAAAAGATTTCTAGCTTGACCATGCCTAGGTCTGATGTAAATGCTCCTCAAGAGAAAGATGGCGTGCCTACTAAGCCTGTTGTGCCTGCTGAACCACCTCAGGTATTACTTTTGAATCCAAATATTTCACAAACTAAAGGAAGGAAAAAAGATGGAAAGCAGAATAAAAATTGCAGTAGCTCTGGCAGATACAAAAGTGGTCTAGAGATAGCCTTAAACAAGAAGAGAAGAAAGAGTCATTTATGCAAAACTTACGCTAGCCATGACTCCCGAATTGTCTATTAAATCTGGAGAACATATAAGCCACGCCCAGAGTAAGTGATCTAATATTTCGTATATATAGATCTTGATGTCAGTTGTGATGTATACCTCTTCCATATAGTCTAAAATCTATGCTTTATTTGTCAGGTGGAGGATGAACATGATGGTGTTAGGCAAAAGGCAGCATATTGACAGCTTCTAGTCGTTTCATTATTTGATCTGCAAAAGAGGTTGTTGGGTAGCTGTTTTTCTTTTGAGGTTGGACATAGGTTTTTCAGAAAGCTTGCTGCACAAGTGGTTGTTGATTTTAGTGTCTTAACTCCTGGACAATTGTTAGTTGTTATAGCCAAAAGTACCCATGCTAATTAATGATGGATTATCGTATATTAAGCTAGTGTTTTTTGTTTAAGTTTCTTCCACTTTCATTTGAAAAGCTATCTAATCTTCAAATTAATTTTTACAATTTTTTTATAGTATATTATAGTGCTCATGAAAAAAAGAAAAAAAAAAGAAAAAATGTTCTGAGTCATATGCCGTTGGTGAAGAGCAAGAAAAATGATGAACGAAATATGAACATTGATGAAATGTTCAATCAAAAAAAGAAGACGTTTTGTTACATTGTATTAAAAAGGAGGAGAGAGAGAAGATGGATGAACGAGAAAAGAAAGATGAAGAGTCAACAAGGAAACGTGTGCTCAGAAAGAGAAAAGGAGGAGAAAGACAAAAATAAATAATACTTACTTTTTCAATAAATTAATATTAAATATTACTTGATATTAAAAAAAAGAGATGAATCTTAACCCTTAAAAAAATCACAATCCAATGAATGAAATAGGATGTCAAATGGTGTGTCAAAATAGTGTGTCCCATGATCCTGATCCTATGTATATATAAAGAAATGAGGCAAGATCAGAATTTACAGAGGGACTAGTATAATTCGCTAACATCTGGAGACCCTATTCTAAAACTCAACATAAAACAATATTATTGAGTTTGTAAATAAGATATTAGTTAACCACTAAACAAAGATAGATGTAAAGTAAAGTAATTATAACATCACAAGAGTCGTGGCAAGAAAATAGAATTGTTTTTTTTTTTTTTTTTTGATAAATGTCTACAAGAAACTACAAGTACATCATAGAAAAGAATGAGTTATCAACTTTCATTATGAAATTTGTGAGAAAATAGATCAGTTACAAGGGATAATCAGATGAACACCTTACATCTTCTGAAGACTTTGTCCAGATTTACGACCAATCAATTATAAAATATTTTAAGGATACCCGAATCCTTTCAAGTACGTTCAAATTTTCATCATAGAAAAATCATAGGGAGCAAAGAAGAATTAAGATTAAGATTAAGATAGAATATGACCTCCTCTCTAAAATTTTAAATATAGTGTTATATTGCTTAGAGATATAAGTTCAAACAACTTATAATGGTACTGTATTACTGTTAATCCATGAATAAGTTGTTTAAGAAATGGAGTTTGAGACAAACAAAGTCCACTGAAAACCCTAATTAACTCTAATTTTTCTTATTTTTCAAATGATAGGAAATATAAGACACTTAAGTGCAAATTTTCCATGGTGCCAAATGAAGCATTCCACTTAACCAAATAGGGACAATAATGTGGGCAATTTTACTGACCAACCAACTTCTTCTCAGTTAATGCAAACAGACATGACAGCATCCCCAAATTTTTATAGAATAACTCCATGATTGATGCTAGAAAAGAACAAAAACAATGTACTAAAATAAATAGATGCTGAAAGCATTATTGACCCAATGTCAAAAGAATGACTCCATACCAACCATTCTGTGCTCATTTATTAGTTGAAAAGATTCAATAAAAGCTAAAGAATAACAAAAGAAGGTTGTATAGTACTTAGGTAGAAAATGAGTAATTTACCAAAGCAAATGGTGAAAAAAAATGAGTAGAAAGAAGAAAGTAAAAGTTGTGAAGGGGAAAATAGTGGGAAGTGGGAATAAGAAGAAAAGGCACCATAAAATTTAGTGGAGGGTACAAAGTAGTGATCTGGGGCTCATGAAGTGACAGAAACAACCTTAAATGCCCCACACATTGAAGTGTCATCATTCCCTTGTTCCCTAGGCCTTAAATTGGTAATAATCCAAGGTCCACTGCTTACTTTTCTTTCCTCTATTGAACCAACATGTTTTCCTTGCTCTAAAAATATTTTAAAATTAATCTGTATATATAAATATTTTTCCTAACATAACAATTTTTGTTAAACCTCATTTTGCTTTTGTACTTTCACCCACATCATGATTGTTTTCTTTTTTCTTTTTAACTTTTTCTAATCTAGATTATATAATTTGGTGTTCACATATATAAGTTGGTCATTGTGGTTCCATGCCAACCTCTTCAACTCTCTTACGAACTGTTGGATTGGCTAATTGTCACCTCATATTCACTTGAGTCACAAGAATGATTTCACTGAAAACAAATTAAGAAAGAATGCATTGCAAACTGAATGCATTTAGTAGCGCTCTGCCTCATTTTCTCTTAAATTTCTTCTCTAGACAAAACCAGTAGTATAAAGAATAATCATCACAAATCAAAAACCCAAAACTATTTATTATATTACCCATTTAGAAACATACTTAGTATCTGCTGAGGACAATAACATTAATGTATGCGTTTCTGTCTGTTGATTCTAATTCCAAAACACTATCTTCCTAAAAAGAATATAAATAGCTAGTCATAGATTTCTGATTATCTCTGTATTCCCTTCATAATTTGCATTTATATACCCCAACAAATTCTGCCACTTGATCCTTTCTTTGATTCTATAAATCAATTGAGCCAGTCCCTTTAATATATTTCATTATTCATTTAAAAGCTTCATAGTGTTTAATTTCTTATATTACTCATAAACCTGCTCACAACATTAAGGATACGAGAAATATCAAGTTTTGAACAAATCATTAAGTACATCATGACACCAGCATTAGGAACTAAAAAGCATTTCTACTATTTGGTCATTTTTCTTGTCGGATTATTTATGGGTCAAATTTAAATGCTTGACAATAGGAGTTTGAATAGGTTTTCATGAAGACATTTTAAAATTTAGCAAAATTTTCTTTCGGTCTTCGATTATATTTATGTGAGGAATCCTCTTTACTTGTACCAAATCTTTCATCTCAAATGATGAATTCATAAGCTTATTAAGCTTTTAGCATTTTTAGTAAGTCATTCAAAGTTATCAACATATCATGAACATATAACAAAAGATGGATATAATTCTTCCGTGGAAAATTCTTTAGAAAAACACAACTTGCATAGCCAATGCCAATCATGAAATCTTCAAATCTTTTATACCATTGGATATTCACGTGAAGAATCTTCTTTTCTTGTCCTAAATCTTTCATCTCAAATGGTGAATTCATGATAAGCTTCTTAAGCTTTTCGTTTTCAGAAAGTCTTTCAAAGTTGTCAACATATCATGAACATGTAATCTCCTATCCTATTATTTCTTCTTGAAGATTCTTCGGTTTAACATTCATTAATTCTTTAAGAACCTTTAATGCATTGGCCATAATTTATACAGTCAGCAAACCCAAACCTGTGAGGTCATCTAATCAATGGGAAGGTCCACGTTATCAATTAAATGCATGCTCTACTCCTTCATTATGTTTGTCATGAACTAAATCATAAAGGTTATGGTGTATCAGTGTATTGAGTTGATCTATTTCAGTCACAACTGGAATATCAACACTTGAATAAACCTTCTGAAACTACAACACCATCACCATCATCATTCTCTCAATTGCATGTGTTTCTTTTCACCTTTTCTTTCTAGACTATCATGCCTAAACTGGTATCATTTATCACAATCATAGCATTTCCTAGATCTTCCTTTTGTCTCAAATATAGACCTACCATGTCCTGCCATTCTCTAATCTTTTCTAAATTTATTAGAACTGGCCATCAATTCTCAACTTGCTTTAATAACAGTGATCAAGTGGCCCTCTTCTATATTTTGCAGCAGTATTGGTAAAAGCAGAGATCAAGTGGTCCTCTTGTTTATAATTTCTTGATTTCTTGGTAATGAATTCTCAACGTTGATTCATTTAGATATTCTAGCTTTCAGAAAAAAATTTCTTTCAATGTTCTGTCATCTTTTAGAGACACATACAGTACCTTTCACTCTAAGGCCATATATATTCCGAAACCTGGCATCCATCTCTTTCTCATTGATTTAATGGAGCTGTCGTGGAATTAAGCCATGAGACAAACTACACAGACAACTACTGCATTTAAATCTTTCAATTCTCTTTAATACATCACATTATTTTGTCTACGTTCCTAAGTTTTCTTGTCTTGTGCTTCAAATCTCACCAAATTAGCATACTTGTTGCCCCACAAAAATAAGGAGTCATTTTCTCATCAGATTATTCTCATCAACAAAGGAAGGGACTACTTCTCTAATATGTAGAATGGAAGGATTAATTAATACCTAGTATAACCAAACTTCACACCCACCCTCACAAAAAGAGGTCGGGGTTCAAGCCTAGTCTCGAGCGTGTTTCAATAAGTTTCTCCATATTTATTAAATAATAATAATAATAATAATAATAATAATAATAATAATAATAATAATAATAATTATAACTAGCATAGTATGTTATGTTTCTCCATGCTTTTCTAATATTCAAAAATAACTTTCAATCATTAGTGTATATTTACATAAAGCACAATTTTTTTTTTAACTAAATACTAAAGAACCGGAAAAAAAATATAGTAGAGTTTTCAGTATAAGCTTGAAGTTTTAATTTTAATAAAAAATTTTAACAACACAACAACAACAACAACAACTAAGCCTTAATCCCATACTGGATGGGGTAGCTATATGGATCCTCTGTTTCAATGTTGTTCTCAAAATAAGTAAATAGATAAATAATAATAATTATAAATAAATAAATACATAAAAAAATACATAAATAATAAATAATAAATGATTTAATGAGGGCTTGGCATATTAAAGCAGAAAAGTATCCTCCAAACAAAACTAATGAAAAAAAGATTTTTGACCGACTTATGCATAATCCCATACTAGATGGGTTCGGCAATATGGATTCTTTGTCTTCATGTCGTTCTGTCAAAACAACATCAGGCTAAAATTCTAACATACGTAGGTTCTTAGGCATTACCTCTCTCCACTTAATCCTAGGCCTACCTCTACCTCTCTTTTTATCTTCTATAACTAAACTATCATATTTCGAACTAGAGCACATGGGGGTCTCCGGCCTACGTGTCCAAACCACCTTAAATGCCCTTCTCTTATTTTATCTTCAATTGGTGCAACATGCACTTTTTGTCGAATGTGTTCATTTCTAATCTTGTCTAATCTTGTATGACCACTCATCCACCTTAACATTCTCATTTCTGCCACATTCAACAACAATTAAGTCTTAATCCCATAGTACATGGGGTTGACTATATAGATTTTCTATCTCTATATCTCTTACTTAAAGACAAGATCCAACTCAACATCTAGTATAGATAAGTTTTTATACACTATCTTCTACACGAAATCTTTCATCGGATCTTTTATTAGTTTTTTGTTATATGTGTTCATTTCTAATCTTGTCTAATTTTGTATGACCACTCATCCACCTTAACATCCTCATTTCTGTCACATTCAACAACAATTAAGTTTTCATCCCATACTATATGGGGTTGACTATATAGATTTTCTGTCTCTATATCTCTTACTTAAAGACACGATCCAACTCAACATCTGGTGTATATAGGTTTCTATATAATATCTTCTACACTAAATCTTTCTTCTAATCTTTTATTAGTAAACTATTATATTTTTTAACTGGATTTAATAAAATCAATTTATTTAAACAAATTCCTAATGCAAGACAATATATAAATTGGAAAAAATTTTAATTTTAAAAAATTACTTCTTGAATAATAATATGAAGGGGATGCATGAAAAAGACTTGAGGAAACTTCCCGCATGTCCACTTTGATGATTTTCGAAAGTACCTTCAATAGTGACACTATGACGACTCATTAAGAAAACGGGTGGTATAGCTTTGATTTTGGGTTCCTACCACAATACTAAAGTGGAATTAATTAAAATAACTCTTTTAGTAATAACATACAATTAAAAACAAAATCTTTTTGCCCTATGTAGGAATAAATTTCTTTTTAAACACTCAAGTGCCCCCTAGCTTCAATTTGAAAAATTAAACAAAAAACTTTTTTTAAGAGAATTTTGGAGGATTTTTGACAAAATTTAAACAAAAATGAGAATTCTTAGGGAAAATTACTGTACGGTGACCTGCATATTTCCATTTTTCCGACAGACCCCTATGACTTTCCAACTCCCTTGTTAGACTCTCCTTTTTGAAATTGTTCCCACCAAGTCCCTCCAGTTAGGCAGCTGTTAGGTTTTTTTGAAAAATGATAGGAATGCCCCACTATGTGAGTCTCTCTCTTTATGTGCCTTTGTCACTCTCTCTGTCCGTTTTTTGGCGCAAAAAGTCTCACCCAGGCACATCGTCGTTCCCTTGCTTAGCTATCAAGTTTACTTATATCCAGCATTCTTCCTCATTTGTCCAACGAGAGCTTCTTCCACTTATCATCAACATCTCGTTTCTTATCTCCACTTTAAGCTTCGACTCTACATCTTCACCACCGTTTGCCAATGGAGACCATCTTTGCTGTTGCAAGGTACAAATGAGAAGGTTATGCTCTTGACTTTACTGTGTTGTCCTCGTGGCAGTCGGTGATGGAGGACATCTGCAATCATTAAAGCCTCGAACCTTCATGTGTGAGAGTAGAGTACATCGTCCAAGACGTTCAAAAGACTATATGTTCCGTTGAGTCAGATGAGGATTCTCGCAGATGTGCAACCTACGTTGTATATTCAACAAGATAGTGGTAGACATGATAATTGAGGACAAGGTTGCCGAGACATTAGATGACAGGGCAAAATCAGCTATGCCCCGTAATAAAGGACACATTGTGATTTGTCTTTTTGTCTGTTGAAGTTGGGTTTTTTTGTGCCCTTTCTTTTATGTTTTGAAGCAGTTAGTTTCAACTAGTATTTGTCTTCTCACTTACTATGCGGCCCTATTCGTGTAGTTTTTCGTCAATCATCGCTTATCGATGGGGAATGACACCCTTCAAAAATTCACCTTAAGAATAAACAACAATAATAAGTGTTTCGACCCCAGTGGTGTACGTGTCTTTGAACAAATGCAGTCCGACGCCAAACTTGCTATCAGAGTTTTGTTTGTGGGAGTACAACTGGTGTCTAAGAATCGTTTGGGAGGAAACCAATTGTGCTCCTCTTCACCACCAATTGTACTACCCAAAGATAACACTCTATAGAAGCATGGTGTCAGACTTCATTGGATCAGAAACTACATCGTCGATAGGGGGGATGAGAAGCATTTTTGCTCTCTTTTTTGATGTGCATTTGTAATCCTAACTATATATCTCTGTACCGACACCCAAAATTCAACGTCGGTTCGGGACTCCCCTATTATTTGGGATGACGGCTCGAGACATCCACGTTATTTATGATGACGGTTCGGGACTCAAACAATTTAATTTAATGACGGTTCGGGGACTCACACATCTTTTTTTATAAAATTATTTTTTCCATTAATCGTGTATTTATTACATCTTGTAGCGTGCATGATTCATTTTCACATTAAAGTATATTATTGAACATGCAACCGTTTATTATATTGCCCAAGCGTATATCGGTTTAGTGTTAATGTTTGGAGGGATGTAGCATGTTTTATTCGAAGTTTTTGGATGAGCCTTGTATTATACTGAATGGTAGACTTATTGGGTTAGACGTCAGTTCCAGTAAATTCAAACTCCACGAAACTGCGAAACTACAAAACCAGGAAAACAACGAAGAAGAAACTCATTTACCATCGTCAAAGGTTTCTCGTATCGTCGAGCGTGCTTCCCAATTGTGACGCCACGACTGTGAATATTTCATATAACACTACCTTAGGGAGATGAAGGACACATGAACGCTTTTTTGCCTCCATGGAGTTATGTGTTTCACCGTAGCAATAAGGAAGAAGAAGAGCAAGGAAGAGTGGAATCTGCTGAACCTTGATTAAAAGGTAAGGGAATGATCGCTTCATTAAGAGATGTGACGCTTTCGTACAACCCCGCCCATTCCGATGATGCCTCGGATTAACCCTTATCATCATGGTGATCGGGCTCCAAGACAGGGCGATACATCATCATGAAGCGCTACCAGATGGAAAAATACGCCCAAGGCGCGGTGTACGCGATCAAGGTCAGATAATGAACTATCCCCGTCAAATAATACATGATTAATCCCAAAAATTATTACGCGAACAATGTATCATAATGAAATATAAAGGTCCTTTAATGAACTATAAAGGTCAAATAATGCATGCGATTGAGAACAGGAAAAGGGTTGCAAGTGATAATATGCGTTGTCATGTATCATTGTTGGGAGTAATCATCCATTATAACTGCTTATTTGCTAAGGTCCAATAATCGTGTATTTTGCTTGCCTTGTAGTTTATTATTACTTCCTTATGTGTTTATTTTCTAAGGTATTTCACATATTATCCTGGAAGCATTTTTCGGACCGCCCCGACTCTTGGACTTCATTAGACGTGACTCACAGTCAAACAATGGCTGTGTGGGTGTTTTGGGGCTCCGATTTGCTCCCCACTTGATCCACGCCGAGTGTTGTGGTGGTAATTTTCGAGGCGGGAAGGTAGGTCATCGAAGGCTTTGTCATTAAGTCTTTTCGAGTTACACGTCCGTGTAACTTTTGGGTCCCAAATAGAGTCTATAAATTTTGGAGAACCAGCGCGTTAATCACTCCGGCTAGCTTTTGGGTCCCAAATAGAGTCGATAAATTTTGGAGAACCAGCGCGTCAATCACTACATTTTGAATCTTAGCTAACCATGGTATTCTCAGGTCATCCATCTTTCTGTCACCATGTTCTTGATGCTTACGCCAAATGCCTCCGGGTTCTGGCGCTCTTTGCGTGGGCATATAAGGCAGGTTCTGGTCGGGCCGATCAATTTGAGGGGTCTAAGTACCCGCATATGGTTTGTCATGTTTGCTTGAATTGAGGCATCTTGGGAGGTCCTGTCCGACGGAGGGTTGCGATAATTTCTGACGGACCACTTTGCGACCGCCGGAGATCTCCTGGTCTTTACTTTTGTCGGCGTCGTGGACTTCAATATCAAGGTTTTTGGGAAGAATGGGTGTCTGAGTGGGTTGGCTAATAAGTGTTAATTTGAGCATAATCCTATACTATACTCATGTATGTTTTTCATGTGATTTTGAGGAATTTTGGCCCACCGGTACTTAAAAAGTGTTTATTTTGATAAACAGGGCAAGATTTCCAGACCTATAAGAAAGGAAGCTTTTCAAGGGAAATTGAGGACAAAATGGAGTGTTTTTGGAGAAAGTACCAAGACATACGGGCTTCTATAAGGCCCGTATGGACCTAGAGAATCATGGCCTCTACACTGAATCTCCTAGGGTCATATATTACCCCGTATGAGGCTATACGGACTGTCATACAGTCTGACATACGGGCATATAGGTCCACCTGAAATCTATACGGGCCTGTATCCATATACGAGCCCATATGTCATAAGTTTCCAACAATCTGCGGACCTGGGCAGGGACAAAAATATAAATGACTCTCTAAAACCCTAAAGGGGGTATATAATCCAATGGATGAGGGCTTTAGACGAGGGAGAGCTAACTTGGGAGAGAGGAGATCTTGATTAGGGCCTTGGGGATTCTCATCACCAACCCTAGGAGGAAGAAGTAGGGGCAAGATTTTGGAGGAGAAATCAAGGGATCTACCAACAGTGTATGTAATAGCGTTTCTAATCATGAAACTTTTGATTTCTTTTATCTTTTCTTTGGATTGTTGCTCTTCTTTCGTGGAGAGCTAATTTTGTAGATACTTGGGTATTGATGAATCCTTGGATATTGTTTAATTGATAATTATTCTCTATGTATGGATGCTTGGTTGAATGTATGTGTCTATTAGATGTTTTAATGTGTGTTAATCCCTCTACGTTGCGAGAGCCCGGAGGGATTTTCAAAGTCCATATGGGGGAAGAAGCGAGCGGCTCCCATGTGTAGACCATCTCCAATAGAGTTGGTTGTGAGTATATTGGGAGCCCGGGTACTAAGAAGAGTGAGTCCTTTAGATGTATTATTCCCAAAATTCTTTGAAGAATTAGGTTCCCTAGAACATCATGGGTAAGTGTACTAGGATTAGTAATTTATCTCGAGAGAGGTTGTGAAAATGCATTAGGAACCCTTGCTCAAGAATTCATCAAGTATTAACATAGAGAGTCTTATCCATCTTTTAGAAAAGAAATCCAAGGGGGATTCAATCACCCAAGTATCCCCTTTTTATGACTGATTGTTATCAAGAATAATTTGATCCCATAGCTTGTGTTTTAGTTTATTGATTTTAGAATTAGTTTATAACCACTCATTTATTGATCGACTAGATAATAGACAATTAGTGGGTACTAGTTACTTCCTTGACCCTGAGGATCAATAACCCGACTTCTGAGTCCACTTTATTACTTGTTACTACCCGTATACTTGCAGTTGCATCCCATCATTGGCTCGCCTCGTCTTTCCCCATCGTGAAGGAGGTCTCCTTTCTGATGATGGAATTGATTTCTCATGGTCAGATGCTTCTTTTGAGGGGTCGGGCTAACCAAGTCTTTTTTTTGTAATTCCAATGCACCACTTTTCTAAATAAAATATTAATTTTTGTGTTCTCGTGTTGATCTCTTCTTTCTCTTCTATTTATGTCCATTGTCTGATCATTGTGTCTATTGGAGAAAGTCTACGTCAGGAGGGGGTGTACCATAATCTCCTTTTACTCCATCTCTAAGGGTTCTTGTGGATAGCATGTGGATGCTTTCATACAACCCCGCCCATTCCGATGATGCCCCGATGCGATGCGTATCATCACGATGACCAGGTTCTAAGATAGGGCAAAACATCATCGTAAAGCGCCGCCATATGGAAAAGCACACAACCAACGGCTCTGTACATGATCAAGGTCAGATAATTAACTATCCCCGCCAAATAGTAAATGAAAAAGCCCAAAAATTAATCGTCCATTATAACTGCTTGTTTATAAGGTCCAATAATCGTGTATTTTGCTTGCCTTGTAGTATATTTATACTTCCTTATGTGTTTATTTGCTAAGGTGGTTCACGTATTATTCTGGAAGTGTTTAATTTCTTTGGGTTTTAACTTTTGATCCATCTAAGCGTTTATTGTTTGGTGTAATTATGCATTATAACTGCTAAAGCATTTGTTTTGTGTGTTTTAAGCATAAGATTATGAATATGATGTATCACCGCGGAGAGCAATGCAAGAAGTGTGAAGCTTAAGTTTCAAGAAGATTGAAGAAAAAGTGGAAGAAGCATGTCTTTTACAGAATGATAAAAAAATGGATCATTCTCTGCGCGTTTCTTCTATATGGAATTACGTATCAACATAGATTTGAGAACAAATTGAACTCGTAATCACATCGATGTAGTTGGCTATAGAATGTCCTTTCACATGACTCTTCCCCAAGTCTCAATTTATGTTGCACATCAGTTACGAGGTACCGGCATGGTAGATGGTCCATTATAAAATCTGTCTATTGTGTAGTGTAAATTGGCTTTTCGGCCATGTTATAATACGAAATAATTTGGTGACTAATTTTCAGAGTTGATTTATTGTGTCACTACCGGACCTTCTACATTCCACAACTCCCTGAGGAATCATGGACTTTACTTTCAGACAAGCTGTTCAATAATCGCATTCCTTCATCCCTTGATTCCTCGTTTTTAAACAATATTATCCCTGCTGCATTTCCAGCAGGGAGGTGTCCTTACTTCGCTGCATCCACAAGACGTTGGATGACAAAAGATATTCCCATGGAGAGAGTTTCCTCCTACCAATCAATCAATCTCAAGTTAACAATGCTTAGTATAAATAACCATAGCTAAACAATACCAGGAAGCTAGCAGATACTCATGAGGCCAAGCAAAAAACTAGCTATCAAATTCCCACACCCCATACAGTTTATAATTAATTCGATGTATTCAAGAAAATCCCAAAAACACCAATGGGTATCAGTGTCAATAAAAAGAAATTTCACAACTCTCCGACTTCCAGATATTCTGCAAAAGGTCTTACAACTGTTGGGTTAGATATCAATTTCCAGTAAGTTCACACTACACTAAAGGGTGAAAGTACAAAACCAAAAAACAAAAAAATAAAAAAATAAAAAAAGAAGAAACTCATTTTCCATTGCCGTAACTTCCTCAAAGCATCGAATGGGTTTCCTGGCTACAACGCTATGATGCTGAATATTTCTGTTAAAACTTCCTTTGGGAGACGAAGGGTACATGAAAGCCTCTTTGCATCCATAGTGGTGTTGCAATGTTTCACTGCAGAAATAGGAAGAAATAGAGCGAGAAAGAAGAAGAGTGGGTCTGGTCTCTGGAATCCTTTGAACCTTGACTTCAAAGGAAAGGAATAGTCACTGCACAAACACTTTATTAATAGATGTGACGATTTCGTACAATACCGCCTATTCCGATGACCACCTGAGACGACGGGTATCATTACGGTAACTGGGTTCGAACAAAATAGCACAAGGTAGGGCGAAACCTCATCATGAAGCGTCGTTTGATAAAAAAGCACGCCTCATGGCATGGTCTACACGATCGAGGGCTAATAATGAACAGTACGTCCCAATTACTACACGATTCATCCCAAAAATTGGTTGGCAATCCTGTGTAGTAAAAGTTTGAAACTTCGTTCGATACAGGCTTGGAGAGCTAGCAATAAATTCTAAAAGTTAGTATAATAAATGCTCACAATGTCTATTGAACGATTAAAATCACCATAGTAAATGAGCATGATTCAAAATAATTGTCGAACATATCTTTGCTAAATCGTATACACAGATAGGATACAGAACACACAAGTTCTACTCAGTCTCCAGTCACCTTATGTGGTTTACACCGTTCAAGGCCATATAGTAATAAATCCATGACCAACCTTTGAGCCTCACTCCTGGGACCTTGTGTACCTCAAATTTCATATATGCTCATGCATAATCATGAACCATAGTACCTTCGATCAAATTGTATAGTTGTCTGTGTGTCACATACGTCTGATCGACCACACTATGGTATTGTTTATGAGAATACATGTACGTCATCACATAATAAAAAATAGGCATAGAACGAACGGTTAAAAATATTACACGCTCCTTGGCGTTTAATGATCTAAAAATAGAAACATAATATATGTTCTATAAGAGAATAATATACTTTAATTAGAATAAAAATACACGATTAAAAGACTTTAATAATGTAAGTGTCTTACTTGTCCATTCTGGTATTCAATTAAGTGGACAGCGCCACCTTCTGTAAGTGTCTTACTCCTCCCTGCTGGGGCTAAGATTCCGTACAGAGGCTCTTTTTCTTTGTTGACTCACTATCTCAGCCCGGGTGTATGTCACGTGAGTGATCCGCCGTTCAAGAGGTGGTGGTGTGCCTGCTTTCCGTCTTGGTGTTAGCTTTTGTGCTGATGGAAGCTTAGCAGACGTTTTCCGTCATGGGGCTTGGCCTCTTGCAATAATGGCTGTGAGTGTTAGTTCTAGTGATGCTGGTGCTTCTACTAGTGGTTCTGGTACTGGCTCTTGTGCTGTTTATGGCGCTACTAGTGCTGCGTCTTGTGCTGCTGGTGTTGTCTCTGGTGCTGTTGGTGCTGTTGGTGCTGTTGGTGCTGCTGGTGATGTTGCTGCTGGTTCTGGTGGTTGTGGTGGTGTTGTTCCTGTTCATATCACGTGCTTCCTTACACACCTTTTTTTATGTTTGCGTATGGGGCGAGCAGTGGAGGTCTCACTAATACTTCCTCCTGATTGAGGAGTCCGACTTGTTACTAGGTCATTGTACTTCGAATCTAATGCATCGTACTTGGATTGAAGCTCTCTTAGCTCCATCTAGACGGTCGTTGAATTGGCCTCTCCTTCTTTTGCTGCCTTCACCCGGACACTCATCCGCGGGACCTCTTTTGGTTTCTTCTTCTGGGGTGAACACAAATTTCCTCGCTGGGGTGATGTCCTCCGTAGGTGGGCTTGTACATACCCGATCAATTCAGCCTCTACCGGCTTAGAGGGGGTGAGGGAGCATAACTGCAGTAATACACGCAGAATAGTAGTAAATATACACTTCAACAAACAGATAAAAGGTTAAGAAATTTGGTAAATAAACATAGCCCACCTCCTTCCCTTTCAATGTTTTCAGTAATTCGGAAAAACAACTCTTCTTATTGAAACTGTTCGTGCCATAGCAGAAAGTATGCGGCATCTTCTTCATGCATACCCTCTCGCCAGTTCCAGTCACCTCATAAAACAACAAGTTAAGTGCGATGACGCACCCTCACAAGTAGCACGAGGCTTTTGTTTTCCCGCTGAGACGACCCCTTACACGACCTGCTGCATTGGGGACCTCCTCCATCAACTACTGGTGGGTAGCCCATGCATAGTCCCCGAGCGTTGAGAGGTCGTCTGCGTATGACACAACCTATGCGGGGCTGTACATGAGCTGCTCATAAACAAAAAACTCACAAGGAAGTAAACGACCAACATTTTCACGAAATTCTCCTCCTCAAACTCACCCTTCCCAACGAGGTCGATGAGAGTGTTCTGGATGGTATGGTGGCTTCATTTAGCCACCTTGCTTAAGAACCTACGCGCGAGGTCAGTCTTTGCGGGCTTCGGCTTGAAGGTTACCGCATCACCGTAGCATCGGAGGCCGAGGATCATGGCAACATCCTCATTCTGGAACTCAAGCTGAGCCGAACCTATTTTGAAGACTTTAGTCTTCACATCATACTTCGAGAGGAGGGAATCAAGTATCCCATTCTCCTGGATGATAAGCTACAACTCCATAAAATGACGAAAGGGAGTTCTCTCCAGCAACTCCAAATACCGAGCTGTCATCGATGACCATAGCTCTCTCAATATCTCGACGATCAGAACCAGGTAGCACCGGGCGTTGATGAGTGGGTTGTTTCTCTTTCCCATCTTGCCGAGAACTGCATATTACATCAAACAAGTGAGGTGCATGAACAAGTAATCGAAACGAAGTGTTAAACGCTTGGTCCTGAAAAATAAACTCATACAATGAGGCCACTACACACATCGGGTAATATTTTAAGCGAAAACCCCCCCCCCCCCCCCCCCACATAATAATAGAACATGCGGATACATACAAATACACGATTTGGCCTTTAAAAACAAGCACAAGCACGCGGAAGAAATTATACGCATATCCTTTAAATTGCACGCAAGCTCTCAAAAAATAAACTATATAGGGGATATACGTAGACACTCAATATTTTCACAAAAAAATATACATAAGAACACTAACCCATAAACCCTTAACTCTACTTAATAGACCCTAACCTAGTCATAAACCCTAAACCCTAAACCCTAAAGGCTGAACACAGATTTATAAATCACGAACACAGTTACACCAGAAACCCTAAACCCCAAAACAAGCAACAACTCATCATTCTTGAACACACAAAACCCCGAAAAATTGAGAAGGTTTTCTTTGGGAAAGACCTGTCCTCAATCACAAACCCTAAACCACCAAAACCGATGATAGGCTCTACGGGATAACTCGCCCTGTAACCCTAAAACTGAAGAAGTTTCCTCTGGAAAGGGCTCACATCGGAGTTGATAGCACGAGAAAATGGTCTTCCCTTGGCCGGCAGTAATGGGCGCTACAATATCTTTTGAAGATGAGAAGACAACACAGACTCGAGCAGTCGTGGAGAAGAAGAGTTAACTTTTTAGTTTTAATTCTCTGTGGTGTGCATAAGGTTCATTTCACACCCTATTTAACACCATCAATTTCTTTTTGTAGATGACATGACATCTTCTCTGGCTTTTTGAGAAGTGGGAAAATAATGGGGACCTTTTAAGCAGTAGGAAAGTTCCCATGGTTTCTTTGGAACTTTCCTCCCATTCTTATCGTTGGATTATATATATATATATATATATATATATATATATATATATATATATATATATATATATATAAACCGCATTTATTATAATCTACAAGGAAAATAGGTATATCTTATAAACTAATATATATATATATATATATATGAAAAAAGATTTCATTGACTCAATCACAAGCTTGAGGGATGGAGCAGAGCGATAGGCGATTCTCGACGAAGCCCCGACGAAGCTCTGATACAGCCCACACAAAGGAAAGGTAGCGCCCTTGGAAAAGGAAACACAATGGAACGAAGATCTCCCAGGACGTCAGCAACATTTGGCGTCCTCAGGAGCCCGACAATGGCCCTGAGATGGAGGAGCCATAGTCGCCAAGGCACGTTGGCCGTCACTGTTGACACACACTATCCTACGTCGGAGTGGTTAGGGGCTAGGAGACGACCAGCAAAAGAAACACAGTGGATACCATGCAGGCCCCAACGAGCTATTCAGAGGACAACGACGAAGAGTGGATAGAAGTGTACCACAAATGGCCAAGGGAGGCAATTGGTGGTCACTAGAACAAGAGGCAAGACTGACCACCCACCAACAAAAGGAGATCGCCTCCAACCGTCAATATTCCAATTGGCATGAACGTGGTATGTGGGGAATGCCTACTCCCAAGGTATGGGGCGGACGAGTGCCGCCGGGCACCCACCTTTAGGTGATGCGAGGAAGTGGGCCACAAGGGCCTCCACTGTCGGTCGAAGCCCCAATCCCTGAAGACGAGCACTCTAGTACCGAAGTCGAGGAACAACTGCAACAAGCTGACAATTCCTGTAAACCGCCAGGAGGAACTGAAATAGAGCAAACTTGAGAACCCCTTGACAGTGGAGTAGATGGCTTATCAAGCATAATCGATAGGGGAGGAACAAGCTTAACACCACTGCATTTCCCTGATAGGCTGATACTCAACGAAGATATGACCGCAGGCTTGGAACGAATATGCAGGTTCACGATCATCTCAATCGTCAAGGTTAGAGAATGGATGGTGGACAACCAGAAGATCGGAGAGGCGGTGAAGGTGATTGTCGATGAGCCGTGTAACTGGACCGTCAAGCCATTCCAGGATGGTCATTATATCTTCAAATGCTCTTCAACGGAGATCGCCAGGTTGTTGGTGGAGGAGATAGAGATAAGGGGCCTTATTGAACTGCATTCCTTCTCTATCAAGTTTGGAGCTTGGACCCAGGACCTGTGGAATCTTGAATGAGTAAAGGGAGGACCCACTGGGTCAACGTCATCAAGCACCCAATGTTATGCTAGAAACGGAACATCGTTGCACGGATGCTCAAGTCGGTGGCCGACCTCATTCAAATCGCCAGCTGGGGAGAATATTACGAGGTTGACTCCCGCGTCTTACTTTGTATATGCAAGCCCAAAAGGCCGTCAACTTTTCCCACTGCATAATTGGAACACGCCGACACCCCTACCACATGAAATTGGCAGCGGGGCGACCCCCGCTGCCATGGATCACTAGCCGGAAGACAAGACACCGTCTCCCGTGACCCAAAACCACTGAAAAGACAGACAACAAGGACTAGCATCATCGTCGCGACTCCCGTAGCTCAGAGTACCCTCAATTGAGAAAGGCAAGGCCCTATTGGTCATAATTAAACTCCAACGAGAAGAGCGGAGGATGGCCGAAGCAATAGAATTCACATCGTCAAACAACTAGAAGGCACATGCACAGATCGGTGAAACAGTGCCGCACATGACAGAGAACTCCATATGGGCACAAGGTCGAGGCAAGAAATGGTGATAGATGTTGTTGACAACATTATAACCGCCATGGTCGAAAGGACCGTTCGTCGAAGTGTATACGCGAAAGAGAACATACCGAGACTGTAAGCTGCTGACATGGAGAGACCAACTGACATGGATGATCCAGTGGCACATGAATACCAAGTCGGGAGAAGGGGCTCATTGAAGAGGGACTCACAGTAGATGAGGTGGATAACTTCTTTTGTGCCATATGGCGAGGTGAATCGACCCAACAAAGATCACACAACTTGACTTGGGACCCAGATGAGATGGGTCAATCGAATCCAATTCTAGTGGATATGGATCGAACACGCATAATACCCAACCCGAGTGGACCCCATAAGGTAGCAAGCTAGGCACGTGACACCCTAGACACTGAAGCAAATTTACTCTAGGCTGAGGTAGGTAGGACTAGCACCAACAATAAAAGGCATTTAGACATTGCAGCGGATGGCCTAACTCTACCAATCCCAATCCATAATTCCAGTCATGCTGAGCAACTACCCATCTCTACCAAGCCCAGTCATGTTAAACCACCAGCTAGTATAAAGATTGGCCCAACCCCACCAAGCCCAGTCATGTTGAGCAACCACCCATTGGACTTTGTACCTAGTAATAAAGATAACCAAGCTAATGAAAACAATGACCCTCAAAGGTCTTTTGCTTACATAATGTCTACATTAAATCCAAGAGATAATAAGTATTTAAATGTGGAAATAAAATTGGTATCAATCTGAGTGAGGTATCTCTTTATTGGATTAGAAATTGTCATAACTGATGATGCTTGGAGAATAATAACCTCTGGAAGATAGCTAGAGCCTCCTCCCCACTCCCCCAACTCTAAAAAGGCTACTACATAGGTGACCAACATCCAGGCATAACACCAACCAAAATCAAAACAGGACATAGTTGCAGTACCAAAACTAAGCGGTAGACCTGGGAAGAACAAACCACCAACCAAGCTTCCCCCGATAGTAGAAAAGACCCAAGGTATGAGCATAGTAAAAGAAAGGGAACCCCCTATCCCTCATAACAGTCCCACTCATAACAGTTCCACTCACTCTCTCAAAGGGACTGTTATGAGTGATAAACCTGGAGCATAAGGAAGGTAATACAGAACAAACCCTAAAGCTAATGCGTCAGATGGAAACAGAGAGAAACTTTGAGGGGCAGGGGGAAAACTAGGTCCCCTGAATCCCTCAAAATAGGGCACACCAAGGTGAACATATGAAAATAATTTCATGGAATGTAAGAGGACTAGGAAAGCATAAGAAACCCTTCTTGGTCCGGGACTTCATAACAGTACAAAAGGCTGGCATTTTTTTATCTACAAGAGACAAAACTTCAGTCAGTTGATAATAGAATGTGGCACTCAGTTTTAGGGAATATATATGAAGGAAAGTTATTCCAGCTGCAGACAACTCAAGGGGTGGTGTTTGTATTGAATGGAACATGACAAAATTCCAAATAGTCCACGACTTCACCAGCACGGTAACAATTACAACTATTCTAGAAAACCATACTAATAAAACATAATGGATGATCTCCACAATATATGCTCCCTGCGAGGTTGAGCACAAAAAAACTTTTTGGGAAGAACTGAGATCCATAAGAAGAAGGTGGCCCGGACCATAGCTGATCGGGGGAGACTTCAACTCAACAAGGGGAGCAGAGGACTGGAAAATGGTTATATGAAACCCCCAGGAGCATCATGACTACAAACAGTTGATCGATGAACTCCAACTTTATAACCCCCCTCTAAATGGTAGGCACTTCACACGGACCAACGGAAGAGACCCGTCCACACTAATTAGACTTGACAGATTCCTCTTATCAACTGAATGAATGTCAGCCCACCCCAAAATCTGGCAGATAGCCCTTCTACGTATTAGGTCGGACCGCACCCAAATAACCCTTGACTACGGACGACAAAAGTTCACAGGACTCTTGTTATGGAACATGGTGAAGACTTGGTGGCAAGAAGGGAGCCATACAGGGGAAGAAGCCTTCAAATGGGAAGAAAAAGGTAACGCATGTCAGAGAAAAGCTTTAATAATGGAACCGAGAGGTATAAGGGGTGCAAAGATAGTGGAAAATGACACTCTTGAATGGAATCAAAGAACTCAACACCCGAAGAGAGCTCCAACCTCTGTCTGTCCAAGATGAGAACCTTCTTTTGACTGACCGTCATGAGTACTAGATATAATCCGCCATGAGGAGGAACACCGGCGTTAGTGTTCCAGGCTCAACTAGTTAAAAGAACGAGATCTCAACACATCTGGATAGACTAGTTACAGACCAAGTGACAAACCCTGACTAAGCCAGCTGACATTGTGAAATCCATAACTGAGCACTTCACAAAGCTCTTTGGACGGACGCAGCAGGAATGATACTCCATTGATTGGACGGGGCTGTTCGAGTGAGAAGAGCCAGTCAACCTCTCTCAGCTCGACAGACCCTTCACTGAAGCTTAAATATTGATGGCTATCTAGGAACATAGCCCAAAAAAAACCCTAGAGCCGAATGGTTTCCCCATGAACTTATACCAACAAAGCTAGAGTTTCACAAAAGAGGAGATCCTACAAACATTCCAAGACCTATACAATGACAGAGCAAATTGATAGTTATTAGAAAAAAGCTATTTTGGTAGCTGTTTGTCAACGTATTTAGAGTTGAAAAGTGCATTATTGAATGAATACGTGTTGTTTTGGCTCTAAAATATACTAGTTGTCCATTTGTGTTGTCTTGTATACTTACATAGTGATTTATACCTGTTTGTAATCGATAAATGCTAAAATGAGTGTAGTATTTGTGTAACAGGTTACTTGAAGTAGCACAGAAAAAACATCGCGATGCAACATCTGGACATCACAATGTTTAAACGAGAGTGAGCGCCAAATCCACCAAAAAAGACAGATCTCGATGTTCTCACTAACATTGCGATGTGAGGATTTCAATGAAACTGCAATGGAAATAACATCGTGATGTTAGTCTTGACATCGCGATATTAATCACGAGTTGGGAACCCAATTTTCACAGAAAAGACAGATTGTGATACTTGTGTCGACATCGCGATGGCACGAATTTAGGATTTCTCAGAGGACTTGGAACATCGCGATGTTGATTGCGCTGGGCATAAAAAGGGCAAATCAGTTAGGGTATGGCATCTTTTGCTTGGTGGCGATTGCGCGCAAGAGCACGGATTACGAGGGCGATATCCAACACCTTGGAGGTGGAGATTGTACATTGATGAGGGGGAACTTCTAGAATCTTGTCTTTAATATTTAGAACTCCTTCGTAGTTCATTTATGGATGTTTTTATTGCTTTCATTGCTTTTGATGACTCTTTTGCAATTGTAGCTTAAATACTTTATCTAGGGTTGTTTCGATGCTATGACTTGATATCTTAATTATCATTGGGTTTCTTTGTTATTATGATTGTGGATGTGCCTATGAATCTCTCTCTTTAACCCTTGTTAGTCGAAAGACAACAAGTATCTTTAAGTTCAAGCACTGATAGAAATATAGGCTTGTATGTAGACTAGAGGATTAGGGTGGACGAAGTGACATCGATTTGTCCTCTCACTTAGAAATAAGTAGAGGCAATTCCATGGTATTGGTAGAGAATTGTCCTATAATGCTTCTAATGTATCGATAGAAATATGGACTTTAGAGGCATGATTCTTAGAAATAAGGTCTTGAAGGATGCACCCGGAGTGCACATAAGTACAATTCTCTACCATCGATACACTCACATCCATAACCTTGATGATATAGCGAACCAAAGAGAAAACCTTAATAATTTTTGCATCTCCTTACAACCCTAGGTCTTTCATCCCAAGAATTACCTCCTTTAAACCCTCTGTTCCTGAACAACTCGATTTTACCAAATCACAATCTTCATTACTACACATTTAAACTCTTAAGTCACTTAAGCATAAGTAGGGAAATCTAATCTCCGTTCTCTTGATATTTTGACCCGGTACTCACTGGTTTATTACTTGTGACCATGTAAGCTTGTGTACGGGGGCTTGGGTTCTTGCACTTAAGTATCTGGTCAACACAAATCTGGAATAACTGAATTGAGCATATATCCTACTAATCCCCAAATCGAACCCTGCCGTATCCATCAAGTACTAGAGGCTAATCAACCCAGTGAACAGCTCAATGAAGATGATTACAAAGGTGTTGGCAAATTGACTACAAGAGATTGTTGTCAAGCTAGTAAAAAAACCCAGATGGCCTTCATCAAAGGACGATGCATCCATGACAACATCATGTCGGTTGAGGAAATCATCTCTGGGATGAAATAGAAGAGAGGGGTATTGATGAAAGTGGACTTCGAGAAGGGTTTCGGCGCAATTGATTGGGAATTCGTTCTGGAAATGATGCAAGCTAGGGGCTTCGGGCCGAGATGGGTGAGCTGGGTTAAGCTGATCCTGCAAACATCAAAATAATGCTTCCTACTCAACAGAGACCTCGTGGGATACATCCGTCCTAAAAGGGGCCTCAGGCAAGGTGACTCTGTCACCGGTGCATTTCATCCTCACAACCGAGGTATTCACCATCATGATCAATAGAGTTGCTAAGGAACCTCTGTTTAAGGGATTCAACCTGGGCCCTGAAGGGGATACCCAAGTATCTGCGCTTTTCTATGCAGGCGACCTCCGCAATATGAGCTCTGGGAAGGTTGAGGAATTCTGAACCCTCAAGCTAATCTTTTATCTTTTAGAAGGTTTAACAGGGTTGAGAATAAACTACTCCAAGAGTGTCATAGTCCCAATTGGAATCCCCGATAGCACATCCGAGGAACTAGCCTCAATAATGGGATGCAGGCTATCTGGACTTCCTTTAAAATACGTCGGTCTCCCATTGGTGGAAAGCAGGCGCAAAAAAGGTTAGTAGACAAAGCTTATCTAGACAATGACCAACAAGTTGGGGGCTTGGAAAGGGAAACTACTCTCAATAGGGGGTAGAATAACCTTACTCAACTCTGTCCTCTCGACAATCCCGAACCACTGGATGGATATGTACAAACTCCCACTATGGGTCATTTACGAAATTGATGGCATCAGAAGAGACTTCCTTTGGCGGGGAGCAAAACCCAAATCAAAAGCCTATAGACTTGTGAAATGGGAAAAACTCTGCAGGCCAAAGGAATTAGGTGGGTGGGGAATAACTATTTTGTAAGCATTTAATGGTAAGGCGTCACAGACCAATGGCGCCTAGCTATAGCAAATCCCATAACCACACCTGGTGGGGGACAAATGGTCCAGTTATTGTTTAAGAACTGGATCGATAGACGGAGCTCCAATAGGGTCTTCCTAGAGTTTTTGACAATCATTAGCAAGGCAGACCTCACCGTCTATGAAGCCTGGATACAATACCAATGAGGAATATCACTACTCCGGCTGGGCCCACTATCCAAAGCTGCAAAGGAAATCCTGCAGCAGATATAGGAATATCTATCCCACGGAAGACCATACGAGGAAGATTGCCGATGATAGGGACTTACCCCAAACCATGAGTCCACAATCAAATCGATATACCGTTTCCAAATAGATTTAGGGACCAGAAGCACAATACCATCATCTTTCTGACAAGCATGCCCTCTCAAAGTCAAGCTCTTTGCATGGCTTGCCCAAGAAGATAAGCTTCCGATGCTACTCAACATGATAAAAAAGAAACTGGAGGAGAGAAAGGATAAGGTGCTTCTTATGCGACCTTGCAAAGGAATCCACCGATCATCTATTCATCCAATGCCCATACTCGACAACAATATGGGAGCATTAGGGGCAACTCCTTACACGCTTGACCGACCTACTAGGATACAAATGGGGAAGGAGCTCCACCCGGGATAGGAACTCTTAACCATGGCCATTACCTGGAGTATCTGGTTGAAAAGGAACAGGAGATGTTTCGATGACAACCACCATATTTTCAAGGATCTGATCCGCCAAGCAAATTTCCTATTCCTATCATGGTTTGAGGCAGCACACGGCACAAGGAAAATACAGCTACAGGAGCTACACTCCATAGTCATACAAAGTCTCAACCTCACAAAAGATGAACATGTGTTGAGGCCTATTGAAACGGATTTCAATGAAGACCACACAGCGCTCTAGACACCCACCCATCCCTGATTTAATGCAAGGCCCGAAAAAAGTTTTGCAACCTCCCCTTCCACAAATCATATAATCCTGGCTCAACAAGAAGCAATTTAAACTTTTAATAAATATGATTATATATATATACGATGAGGCCGGCCGCACTTGCGGCCGCCTCATCCTATCACCATTAAATGGTATTATAATATATATATATATATATATATATATATATATATATATATATATATATATATATATATATATAATATTTTCTATAATCTATTTATATATATTTCAATTTATCTATATATTTTAGATAATATTTAGATATGTATATATAATTTTTATAGATAATATGTATGTATATATGTATTGTGATGATAAGATAATTAAAAATTATAAAAAACATATCTAAATATTATCTAAAATATATAAATAGATTATAGAAAATATAATATATATATATATATATATATATATATATATATATATATATATATATATATCACTATATATATATATATATATATATATATATATATATATATATATATATATATTCGTGTCACTATGCATGGTAACCAATCATCCTATTTAGATTATGTAATTAATTTTATAATTTTTTTAATTATGTAGACAAGCCACTAGAAACATTTCACAAATTTGATTTGAATCCTCAATTTCTCTTTGTAAAAGAGAATGTACTAGTCAAAAAAATTTTGTAATGCAAATTGACTAATTAATTAATTCTATCCTGAGATTGCTTAAAACTAAGAATTATTTTATTTAAGTAATTTGAAAAGAATTAATATGAAAGTGAGTGAAAATAATGTATGAAATTTAATAATTTATTTACTTTTACTATAGGCAGTTCTCTCTCCCTCTCTCTTGCATTTTTTTATTACTAAATTACAGATCCTTTGTCTTCTTGAATTTAGTTGAGCATGTTAGGAGATTAAACAAGTTAACAACCACACCATAATGTAATACATATATTATAATTCATTCGGTATTTACTGGATTGGTTAATATATATATATATATATATATATATATATATATATATATATATATTAGATTTGCGTTCTGCAACAGATTGGATCTACAAACCTTATTTTTTCAATAGGCTTGAAATAACTAGAATTTGTGTAGTTAATAGATTATCAAAACAAAACTACTTCATATGAATAAAAATAACATTATTGTTTTGATAATATATTAAATTAATTAGACTGGGAGTGATTTCTGGATAAGACTACTATTTTGTTTCACTTGTCCCGTGAGAGACACTTATTCTATTCTCTATAATTGAACCGATGTGTGACAATGAAACAAAATCATTACTATCAATTGCATGATGAACTCAATGGATCCCACAAGATTATAGAAAGTCGAAAGGCAAAGAATTAGTGGTGGTTGATTTCTGACACATGCTAGATTAGGCATCAATTTTTAATATTTCACCTACTAGTTTCCTTTTTACAGGTTCCACAACCTCTTATTGCAGATAAGATCATGGCTATCCACTTTGGTCTTTCCATATACTCTTATAGGTGAGAGACCTTTAGTTCTTCCATGAATATCTATATATATATATATATATATATATATATATATATATATTGTTGATGCCAAAAATTGGGCCACGTCCCGCTTCGGCTACTGTTGCCTCGAAATCTGGCCTCAGCTTTTGACCAACGGTTAAAATTTATAGTTGGTGTGGACGATTACTTCTTTTTACGAACAAGGAGCGCAGAGAACATCCTGAAACTCCGACCGGAATTACCCATAGGCGAACCTGTAAAAAGGAGAGGGCAGTGATCGGAATTGGGCCTCTCTGCCCGGATTCAGCTCCGATGCTTAAGTCAGAAAACTTGAGTAAAGAGTCTTAGATTCAGGCAGTTCTTTGTGTGATCAGTTTTTTGGATCCCTTTTCTTCTATTAACGCTCTCCTTTTATAGCACCTTAGAGGCGGTTCAGGAAAGGCGGTGGAATAAGGCGGTGAGTTAGGTAAATATCTCCTAAGGCGGTAGGAAAATATCTGCCGCCTAGCGCGTAGATGCCACATAGGTAAAATAGGATAAATATCTGCCCACTGTAGTGAGTGGATAAGGCCTACTCACTGTAGAGGCGTTAGATATTTATCTCTCTCTCCTCACCTCACGCCCTGTATAAGAGGGCTGCTACAATTCCGACGAATTTGTTCGTAGGATTGAATCCTCACGTTATTTGCCGAACGGAATTGTGCAAAGGTGGTGATATTGCCATGTGGCCAAAGGAACAAGTGGTCCTTTAGGTCAACGACACCTGTCTTCACCAAATATATCCATAACACTAGTCCCCCCCACCAAAGCGTACTTGTTCGAAAAATCTGAGCGAGGGGTGAGCTAACCGCACGTTTCGCTTGGTTCGAGAACAAGTATTGTTCTTAGCTGGCATGTCTACGTAGGCGTAGGCTTCGTGTACGGTTACTTACGTCTAAAGTACACGTGTTTTAATAGGCGACCGACATTTACTGTGTTATCCTTTCGCTGTTATCGAGGAAGATTTTTGCTCCGAAATTCTCGTCTATAGTGTCGATAGGTTCTCCTATTTAAGGGCTTGTATGGATGGCGAGTTTGGGCAGAAATCTTTTGTACTCTTGTATCTTTGTATCATGGCTCAGCGCTTGTCTTTTTATAAGTTTTTTACTTTTTCTCAATATTCTCGACACTTACGAATTCCCAGCTCTTTTTACGAGCATCTATCGTAACTAAGGACTAGAGTGATCCACTTGGTAAGTCCGAAAGGCTTTGTATGGCCGGCTATTCTGTTGATCGACAGGGGGGTAGGTGAGATGAGCATCGACGCTGGGTGGGAAGCTTTTCACGTCGATCACGACGTGGAAGCGGGGGACCTCTTAATTTTTACCTATGCAGGGGGTATGCGTTTCGAAGTTGAGATGTTCGGAGACGACTCCTGCCGCAGAGAGGTGGGCCCCCACCTTCGTCCCCGTACCGAACCCAGTTCCCCTAGTAATAATGGGGGATGACGTGGTTCGCGGAAGTCCGTGTGTCTCTTCTGAGTCTTATCCGAGCGTGTCCTCGGACGGGTCTGCGGATATTTAGCTTTTAGTCCGTCGGACAATATGTTTTTGTTATGTTTGTTTTGTTTACGTTCGTCATGAAACCTGAATAAATGACGTTTGTCATTTTGCTTCTAAATCCTTTGGCATTTTTATGAGGCCTTCACTGGCGATCCTATGTTGGAGTGTGTGCTTTGTCTCATATGGTACAGGCTCTACTTTCCACGTAACGCTCATTGCTCCCTAAGATGACACGTGTCCCCTCTACTATTTAGCATTAAAGGGGGATAGTGGCGCGACGTGCGCGACGTGCGCGTTTGTCAATGTCATGATGGGTGATGAGCGTGGCTTTCTATGTGTGTCCGGCGGCGCTTGGTATTGCTGACGTGGGCAGAATTTTGAACTGTTTTGAGGAGGTGTAAGTATGGTTATTTGAACGATCCAGATTTGTGGACCCTTGGTTCAACGGTTCTGATCGGAATATAATCCGGAGATCTAACGGCTACGGATTCATTGCCTTTGTATATAAGCGAAATCGTACAGGCAGAAAAAGGTTGTTTCGAAAATCGAATCGCGTCTTCTTCTTCAGGTTTCCTCTTCTCCGTGAGCCCCCGGTTTTGAGCTTCTCTGCGTTTTTCTTGTCTTTTTCCTTTCCTAAGGTAATGGCTAGCGCGCATCTTCCTCCTCTAGTTCTTCCTCATGAGCCCTCGATTCCTTCTCCGGCCCAACCCTACGGTTTCTTTCAGCGATTCAGGCCAACTTGGAGGCGTTCCAGCCTGTGGTTCGCGGTTCACCCTGCCTCTAGGGCAATGGGTAGAGGGTCGGATACGTTCATAAGCCTTCTAGGGCAGAAGGATGTAGATGACCTAGCAGAGAGATATGAGATAGACCTCTCTCTATTCGAGGTTAGGGTTCCTTGTTCAGGGGAGAGGGCGAGTGCTCCCAGGGAGGGGGAGATAGCTGTCTATCAGGATGCATTGCTAGGTGGACTTAGGCTTCCTTTTCCCGATTTTACTAAGGCAATCTTAGAGGAATATCGTTTGTGTCCTTCGCAGTTAACTACGAACTATTGGAGGCTGCTCAACGGATTTGTCATGGTTTTTAAGAATTACGGGGTAAACCCGACTGTCCGCTGGTTCCGTCTGTTGTTTAGTCTTTGTTTGGAGTTTAAAGCCGATTGGTATTATTTCTCTGCTCGCCCTGGGAGAAAGTTTATAGGGAAAGTTCCTTCTTCCATTAAACGATGGAAGAGCAAGTTTTTCTTTGTTAGATGTAAATCCGAGTGGGATATCCGAACAAGGTGGGAGGTTCCCCGTGCGGACATTACTTGTGAGGAGATGTCGGAAGAAGAGGGAAATCTTCTTAAGTCAATGACGGGGCTATCCAAAGTTTATATGGATAGGTTTTTGACCAAGGAAAACCTCATTAAGTGTCATTTAATAGTGTCTACTGGTAGGACTCGTTCGCGTACCTAATTTGGTTTGATTTTGGCTTGTGATGTCTAACCTTATTCGAAATTTGTTTTGTAGAAAATCCGATGGAAGACGAAGACTTGAGCTATGTTAAGGGTCTTCTGGCTTCTTTCGAAGATGAGGTTCATCCGCCCTTGGCTCGTGGGCGGAAAAAGAAAGAAGTGGTACCTAGCCAAGGTGCTGATACCTCCAAAGAGGAGAAGAAGAAAAGGAAGAGAAGAGAGACTGACTCTTCCAAGAAAGGGGTTAAAAGTGACCCTGGTGCTGGGTCCTCACGGGAGAGGAGGACAAAGAGAAAGAATTCCGAGGACGCATCGGTTCCCGGAATTGCAGAAGAACAAGCGGAGGTGCCTCAGGAAGAGGTTCGCGCCGAAGAAGTCCGCCCGGCTTTGTCCCCAATTTCCGAGGGCCCTTCTTTCAGTCGGCCGGAGGATATCCTTCTTATTGAGGTGAGAATTTCTACACACATATTTTCTATGGGTGCTTCGTGCTTCGTTCAGAACCTTTAACTTAGGTTATATTTTATAGGCGGAGGCAGGAGAAGCGGCTCTCCTGGATAAACTGCGGGTGGCGGACTCGGTCTTAAGGGAACCGGCTCCTCAAGAGAAGGGGGTGCCCTCCGAAGACGTCCCTTTTCGGGATGCCGCTTCCGTAAAGACTGTTTTGATGGCAATGAGGCCTGAACAACTCTCCTCCAAACTTCATAGAGCTGGAAGGGAAGAGGCCATTTCTCAACTATTCCGTTCAGGCATGCTGGTGAGGATTATCCTCGTATTAGTTTTACTTTTTGGCTCGGTATTAATGCTACTAACTTATTTGTTTGTTATTTCGTAGACTGTGCATTGGGCGGACCGAGTCGGTAATCTTTGCCAAGACGATTCGGCAAAGATGGAAGCGTATAGGGCCAAAATCGCCCAATTGAACTCTAGGGTGGCGGCCCTGGAAGGGAAAAACAAAGAGCAGCTCGCCATTATCCATGCTTTTAAGAAGGATAAAGCTGAGCGACTTCAACAACTGTCTGTTGTGGGAAAGGAGAAGGACGATTTGGCGGCAAAGTTGTCTATTTCTGAGGGTTCCCTTCTTACTGCTGAGGAGAATGTTAAAAAGTTGCAGGAGAACTCTAGCAGTTTGGAGAAGGAACTCAAATGCACTGAGAGGGGCAAAATTTGAAGCTTAGATGGGGGCTAAATTTGAAAAACTCTTGAACTTCTTTGCTGTTGGTGAGGAGTTGGAGGAGCTAAAGGGGGAGCACGACACACTTAAAGAAGACTTAGCTTCCCGACTGACAACTCCTAAATCCGACTCGCAAGAAATCAAGGATTTAGTAGAGCGAGCGGATAAATTAGAGAAGGAGGTCGCCCGTCTTAGGGCGAAAGCTAAAGAAGGGGCCACCCGTATTTATTCGGTGGTACAACAGGTGGGCCGTCATATCCCTCCTACTGAGGTTTTGTCCATGGGGCTGGCGGGAGTTTTGAAGAAGTTTACGGAGCTAAAAGTGCAACAGACTATTAAGACCCCAGAGGCTTCTGCCCCCGCCCCCTCGGAGCCTTCACCCCAAGTTCCTCCGGAAGCAGCTGGCTGCCCTGAGGGTCCTCCTAGTTCTTAGGATGTTTTTAGCATTTTTGAGAAATGTTCTTGTAAATTCGCAATCTTCTGGAATGTAATTTCTATTCATATGAATGAAAAAGCAAACCTTTATTTTGGTGAAGATTTATTTCCGAGTGATGGTTATCCTTAACCGTGAGAAGAATTTTCTGAAGTCCTTTGTAAACTTCTTCCTTCTTCATCTGGCTTGTAAGATAAGCTTCTTAACGAGTTCTTAGTCCCATCATGGGACTTTAAGCTGTTGAGTGAGGTACTCGTCTTCATAAATGAGATTGTTGCCTCATATTTCGATCGGGATTTTTGCCCCTTGTTTTTTGGAGAAGAGTTGTCGTTTATCCTTACAGGATAATTCTGACTCATTTTCCAAGAATGAGAATTTCAACGCATTTTCGTAGGATGGGAATTTCACCGCATCTTTGTAGCATGGGAATTTCACCGCAACTTTGTAGGATGGGAATTTCACCGCATCTTTGTAGGATGGGAAAGGCTTGAGCTTTATTCCATGAAATTTAATAGATAGCTACAGAATTTACTGATAGTAGCGTCGTAAGTGTTCAGAATGGAATGGACGCTTGAGCGTTTTTCTGTCCATATTTACTAGATAATAGGTGCCCGCTCGAACGATTCTTTGTATGACGTAAGGGCCTTCCCAGTTAGGAAATAGCTTCCCCGTTCGGCTTTTATTTCCATGAAACTCATTTTCCAGTAGGACTAGATCGCCGATTTGGAAGAAGACTCTTTTTACCCTTGTGTCATAGAACCTTTTTACTCTCTGACGATAGATGGCTGCCTTTGTTTCCACAGCTTCTCTCCGTTCTTCGAGTAGATCAAGTTCTGCTCGGAGTTTTTTCTCATTCTCTTCTGATGAGAAAGTTTGTTGTGTCCGTAAGGTAGGCATTCCTATTTCTGCAGGGATGACAGCCTCCGCCCCATAAGTGAGAGAGAATGGGGTTTCTCCTGTAGGAGTTCTTGTTGTTGTCTTGTAGGCCCAAAGGGCGCTCGGGATTTCTTCTACCCAGTTAGTCCCATTTCTGGATACCCGAGTTTTTAGTGTTTGAAGCAGGGTGCGGTTCGTCACTTCTACTTGGCCGTTGGCTTGGGGATGTGTCACAGACGTTAGTCTGGATTCAATTCCGAGCTCCGAACAAAAGCTTTTGAAAGCCTTGTTATCAAATTGTCGCCCATTATCAGAAATGAAAGTGACCGGAATTCCGAATCGACAGATAACCGTTCACCACAAGAATCCCTGACAAGCCTTCTCCGTGATTTTGGCCAAGGGTTCAACTTCCACCCATTTGGTGAAGTAGTCAATAGCGACTATTAGAAACTTCATTTGCCGAACTGAAGTAGGGAATGGTCCCAGAAGATCAACTCCCCAGATGACAAATGGTCCAGGGCTAATAATTGGTGTAAGCTGCGCCGGTGGTCGCCTCTGAATTTTGGAATGCCGCTGGCAGGCATCACATTTCTGAGAAAACGACATTGCATCTTGAGCTAGTGTTGGCCAGTAATAACCTTATCGTAGGACTTTGTAACTCAAGGCCTTGCCCCCCATGTGTCCTGCTCCAATGCCTTCGTGAATCTCTTGAAGGATGTAGCTAGCTTCTGTAGGACGCAAGCATCGCAAGAAAGGCTGCGTATAAGACCTTTTGTATAGGTTCTCATTGATGACGGTGTACTGAGCGGATTTGTAAGAAATCCGTCTGGCCTCTGCTTTGTTGGGTGGTGCAGGCCCACCTTGTAGATAGTTTCTGATGGGGTCCATCCAACTTGACTCTTCGGCTGCACTTTGTACCTCTCCCTCCAATCTGTCGATGGTCTTTGCGGGAAGGTACTGTAGGTTAAAGGAAGACTCTGTATCTCCGTTCGGTGCTGTGGCCCTTTTAGACAGGGCGTCCGCCTCTTTGTTTTGCGCTCGATAGATTTTTTCAATTTGGAAGTAAGGGAAGTATGGAACTATTTTTTTCACCACTGCTTGGTATCTGACCATGTTCTCTTCCTTCGCTTCAAAGCTGCCCAAGGTGTGGCTCACAACTAATCATGAGAGTCAATATACGCTAGATGTTGAATTCCGAGCCCCCGGGCCAGATGTAATCCTGCGATGAGGGCTTCGTATTCGGCCTCATTGTTGGTTGCTCGGAATTGGAACTTCAGTACTGTCGCAATTTTCCACTTAGAAGGAGAATAAAGGACGAAACCTGCCCCTGACTTTTCTTCCGTTGCTGATCCGTCAACATATAAGGACCATGGGATGCTAGGGCTTTCTTCTGGACTCTGTGACGGGGGTTCGTCCCTATTTGCGGGAAAAGTTAACTCCGCGACGAAATCTGCCAGTACTTGAGCCTTGATTGCCGTTCGGGGTTTATAGGTGAGATCGAACTCGCCTAATTCTATCACCCACTTGGCTAGGCGTCCGGAGTTTTCAGGCTTATGAAGAATTTGCTTTAATCTACCGATCAGTCAACACTGTGATCTTGTGGGCTTGAAAATAGGGCCTCAATCTCCGTGCGGATGTGACAAGAGCGAAAGCCAACTTTTCAAGCGGCAGATATCTTGACTCCGCTTCGTTAAGGATTTTACTTGTGTAGTAGACTGGTTTTTGAATTCCGTTATCTTCTCTCAAAAGGACTGCGCTGACTGCATGCGGGGCGAGCACCAAGTAGATGTAGAGTTCTTCTCCTACTTGTGGCTTAGCTAGTAGCTGAGGCGATCGGAGATAATCTTTAAACCCCTGAAAGGCTTTTTCACATTCTTCTGTCCACTCCATTTTCGGTGCTTTTCGTAGGGCTTGAAAGAGTGGGAGATTTTTCTCTCCGGCTTTGGAGATAAATCTGCCAAGTGCGGCGAGGCGTCCGTTAAGCCGCTGAATTTCTTGAAGACTCTTGGGCGACCCCATGTCAAGAATAACTCTGATTTTTTCTGGATTTGCTTCTATCCCTCTTTGTGTCAAGATAAATCCCAGGAATTTTTCCGATCGAACGCCAAAAGAACATTTATTCGGGTTTAACTGCATAGTATAAATCCGAAGAGACTGAAAAGCTTCTTGTAAGTCTGACAGGTGTTCATTGGCCTTTCGGCTCTTCACCAAGATATCATCCACATAGGCTTCAACATTTCTGCCAATTTGTTCTCTGAAGACTGTATTTATGAGCCTCTGGAAGGTGGCTCCGACATTTTTTAGGCCGAACGGCATCACCTTATAGCAGTAAATTCCCATGCTCATAATGAAGGATGTTTTTTCTTCGTCACCTTTGGCCATTCGGATTTGGTTGTAACCTGAGAAGGCATCTAAGAAACTTAGCATCTCATGCCCCATTGTAGAGTCAACCAAACCATCAATTGATGGTAAGGGAAACGAATCTTTTGGACAAGCTTTGTTCAAGTTCATGAAATCAACGCACATCCTCCACTTTCCGGACGGCTTTTTTACTAGAACCACATTAGCCAACCAATCTGGGTAATGCACCTCTCGGATAAACCTAGCCTTTAGGAGGTTTGATACTTCTTCCTCTGCGGCTTTCTGCCTTTCTGGTGCGGAAATTCTCCTTTTCTGTTTCGTAGGCTTAAACGATTGATCGATATTGAGACGGTGCTCGATGATATCGCGTTTTACGCCCGGCATATCTTCTGAAGACCAAGCGAAGAGGTCGGAATTTGCTTTCAGTACTCTCATGAGATCTTCTCATTTGCTTTCTGGCATCAAATCTGCCCCAATCCGCACCGCGTGCGGTCCGCTCTGGTTGTGTCGGGGGGGAATTAGCAATTCTTCAACAGGTGTAGGTCGAAGCTCTTCATTTTCCCGTTCGGCCATTCTGCTGACTAGCATGGCTTCTGAAACCTTTGTCTTGCTGCTGTTGAGGGCTTTCCCTTTGAGGGTTGAGACAAAACATTGCCGTGCCAGGGGTTGATCTCCTCTCACTTCTCCACTACCACTCTCAGTCGGGAATTTGAGGAGAAGATGGTAAGTAGAGATTACGGCTTCCAAGGCGTTGAGGATTGGCCTGCCAAGGATCACGTTGTAACTTGAAGCACAACGCACAACCAAGAAATTTGTTGTTACTGTTGATAATCTTGGCGAGTTTCCTACCGTAACTGGTAAGGAGATCATTCCTTCTGGCTGTACTACCCCTCCGGAGAATCCTACTAAGGATGATTTTACCGGAAGCAAGTCATCCGCGTCATATCTCATTCTTTCGAAAGCACTCCAAAAGAGGATATCAACTGAACTCCCACTGTCTATCAGAACTCTCTTCATCTGGAAACTGGAAACTTTGATAGCAACAACCAGCGCGTCATCATGAGGGTGGCGAACTCCGCTGACGTCATTGTCGTAAAAGATGATTGGGCCCGTAGGTCGAGATCGTCTCCGTGGCGTTTCTGTCTCATGTGTGGTTCCCACCATTATGGCGTAACTTTTCCGAGAGGCTGAACTTTCACCACCGCAACCAGGACCTCCACTAATAAACCCCACCATTTCTCCTTGTTCTTCTTCAGGTTGTGAAGCTTTAGGTTCCTCTTGAATCTCAAAGTTGATGTATTGCTCCAATTGTCCTTTCCGAACGACATCTTCTATTGCGTTCATCAAGTGGGTACACTTTTCCGTATCATGTCCCCTAGATTGATGAAACTGGCAATATCTCTTACTATTCTTTTGCCGTTCGGTATTTCTCGTGGGTTCTGGCCATGTCAGAAGTTTTTGTTCTTTGATATGCATAACGATATGGCTTCTGGTTTGGTTTAGTGGGGTATGGTGATCATATCTGACAATTTTTCCTTCCTTTGAAGGTTCTCTGGGCTGTAGCGCATGTCGTTGGGGCCGTGTTGAGGTTTTCGGACCTCTGTTTGCGCCCTTGTTATCCCTATGCGATCCTCTTTCCTTTCGTACATCCGGAGGCCTTCTGTTGATATTGTGGTGGGTTTTTCCCTTCTGGGTGTCCACAGGTCCACGCCTAGCCTCCTCTTCCCAACCCGTATAAATTTCCTCGAAATTGATATATTTTTGGGCATGGATCATAAGGGCGGGAATGGTTTTTGGTGGATCCAAAGTGAGGGAAAAACGAAAGGGGGATTCTAACAGTCCCTCCATTAAGAAGGTTACGGCCATTCGCGAAAGGAGGTCTGCGACATTTGCTGTTTCGTCTATGTAACGATTTAAATAAGCCTGGAGCGTTTCTCCCTTTCGCAGTCTTACGCTTTCCCCTCTAAGGTGGCGGGAAAAGCTCGGCACATGCGAGCGTCTGTGATTCCGGTGAGGAGCATCTTCGACCGGAAAGACTTCAGGTGACTAGACGGATCGGTTTTGCCTTCATATGCGATCATAACTGGTTGCCTGAAGCTATCAGGAACTTGTTCTCCCAATATTTCCTTGACAAAAGTCGAACACATGCTGAGAATATATCGCTCGGACTTCCTGTTTTCTTGAGGGAGGTCTTGTTGTTGAGTTCTTCTATCAACCGTTTGAACAGATGGACTATTCCGCTCTGTCCTTGTCCGCTCGGTTCTTGTAGTGGCCTACTGTCTGCGTCGAACAGAGGGGGGTTCTGAACTAGCGGAAAAGGCGGTCCTTTCTTTCCTCTCTTTATGGGTGCGGGTCCTTGTCCTCCCTCTACTTTCGGAATTATCCAGTGGGGATGTTGGTATGTTTGGCTTTGGAACTTGTGTAGGAGGAGGCGGAGGATGGGTCAAAGTATGAACGGCCTGAGTCAACCGCTCCAATTGTTGCTGTATGTTAAGATAAAACTCCGGAACAGATTCTTGGGGTTGGACGGAAGGATTTTCTGATGGAGGTAAGATGGGTGGATTATCTGACCGGATTTCCTCATGTCTTCGGACCTCGCCAGGCCCTTCGGGATTATTTGGGGCTCCCTGTTCTTGGATTCGTTTTGATCTTCTGGTAGTGGCCATTTGGCTTTTCGTAAGGGTCCCCACGGACGGCGCCAAACTGTTGATGCAAAAAACTGGTCCACGTCCCGCTTCGGCTACTGTTGCCTCGAGATTTGGCCTTAGCTTTCGACCAACGGTTAAAATTTATAGTTGGTGTGGACGCTTACTTCTGTTTACGAATAGGGAGCGCAGAGAACATCCTGAAACTCCGACCGGAATTACCCATAGGCGAACCCGTAAAAAGGAGAGGGCAGTGATCGGAATTGGGCCTCTCTGCCCGGATTCAGCTCCGATGCTTAAGTCAGAAAACTTGAGTAAAGAGTCTTAGATTCAGGCAGTTCTTTGTGTGATCAGTTTTTTGGATCCCTTTTCTTCTATTAACGCTCTCCTTTTATAGCACCTTAGAGGCGGTTCAGGAAAGGCGGTGGAATAAGGCGGTGAGTTAGGTAAATATCTCCTAAGGCGGTAGGAAAATATCTGCCGCCTAGCGCGTAGATGCCACGTAGGTAAAATAGGATAAATATCTGCCCACTGTAGCGAGTGGATAAGGCCTACTCACAGTAGAGGCGTTAGATATTTATCTCTCTCTCCCCACCTCACGCCCTGTATAAGAGGGCTGCTACAATTCCAACGGACTTGTTCGTAGGATTGAATCCTCACGTTATTTGCCGAACGGAATTGTGCAAAGGTGGTGATATTGCCATGTGGCCAAAGGAACAAGTGGTCCTTTAGGTCAACGACACTTGTCTTCACCAAATATATCCGTAACATATATATATATTGTTAACGTGAATTCCGGGAAGATCCCTTGAATCCAATTAACACTTGAATTTATAAAGATTTTTGGAAGAAATACTCAAGAAAATCAAGAGAGAGAGAGAGAATCAGGGAAACGAACACCAAGGTTTTAATGTGGAAAACCCCACAAATCGGGGGAAAAACCACGGGTCTTCATGTTTGGAGAAAGAATTTCACTATGGGCTATTTCTTGGAGTACATGAGAGGGTAAGAGGGAGAAAATGGATGTTCAAAGAATCAAGTGTCTTTACAGGTGTGTGGCCTTGGCTATTTATAGGCCTTTGCCATGCCCTCTTCGGTTTTCTAGCTCGCTCATTGTTCCTTCTAGAAGTGTTCAAAGCTCCTCGGCAATCCCCTCTGCCCTTTTTGTTGTGTAGTGCTTCGGGATACTAGTGAGGCTTTGAGTTCTGAGGGGAAGTCTTCTTGTTGGAACCATGGAGCGTTTGCTCTCCAGATCCGAGGAGAAAGAGGCTTGTGACTATCTGAGAGGATGCTCATGAGGGCGTGTGGTTGAGCCCGTTTAGCGATCCGAGGGTGTACAAACCCGAGGTGATGATGGGTTGGTTTGATGAAAACCGAAGGCCCAGGGTGCTCCACGTGTCACACTGAGTCGATTCCACATGTCCTCTTCGATTCTCCCCTATCATCAGTCCCTCCCTTAGTATGCTTGAGTGAGCTGAGCATATAAGAGGTGGCTTGTAGTTGTTCCGAGGGGAGTCTTAGTTAGTGATGCGGGGAGGCACAGGTGCTTCGGTTCTGGACTCGATAGCGGTTCGACAGAGAGGAGTCCTCCACTACAAGGTTCATAAAGTCCGACGGTAATTTTGAGTGGGCAAGTGAGAGGTCCAATCACTGATCGAGGTGCATTAAATGCGTCATGCCCTTTCGCCTCCCCGAGGCTTCTTTTCACAAGCGCCTCTAGGGGAAATGATTGCGCCCATCCCATCAACGTCCCACATGGCGCGTATCTAACGTAGCCTCCGATCGCGTTCTAATCCGAACCATTCCTTGCTTGTCCACGCGTTCGGTTCGGATTACGCGCCGGTTGGGGGGGAGATCTGGACCGATGAAGAATGATAGGGTTTGTTATACGGCTGCCATACTGCTCAAACATTTTTATATTTCAAAAAAAAGGCTTTCCTTCTTAGAGAGTCAAGTTCATCTTCTTCCCTGTTGTTCTGGAGTGTTGTATGAGCAGAGACCACCCCATATTCATTTGGACACCACTCATGGCCTCAGGTAAACCGTTTTCTTCTTCTTCAACTCTCTCTACCTTTGCTTTGCTTGCTGCTCCTTCTTTTTTGAGTCGTGAACCCTTCCTTGATCCCTCTAAGGCGAGGGAAGCTTGTTCCTCTACGTATCCCAACCTTTATCCTGCTAAGTTGATCCACGAGGTAGCTTTGGAATATAAGATCACTGGTGTTGAGTCTCCTTTAGAGTATAGGGTCCCGACCCCTTGTGAGTGCGCGAGTGCTTCTTCAGAAGAAGGGGAAATTGCCATTTATTGTGCTGCATTGCAGGCTGGTCTTAGACTACCTTTTCCATAGCTTTTCTTAGATATTTCTAGGGAATTCAAAGTTTGTCCCTCTCAATTGGCTCCCAATTCTTGGAGGTACCTCTGTGGCTTTGTAATTATATCCACCCGATGCCAAATCAAGCCAACAATTGCTTGGTTCAGGCTTTTTTTTAGTTTGAGTAAGGAGAGAAATACCGATTGGTATTACTTTGGGGCTCGGCCGAATAGGAGGTTCCTTGGTCCCGTTCCTTCTTCTATAAAAAGGTAGAAGAAAAAGTTCTTCTTTGTCTTAAGTAAGGAGGGTCTGGGGGTTCGGACTCGGTAGGGTACTCCGAAGATCCCTCCATTGGATAATAAGCAGCTTCTACCAGAGGAGGAACGGGATCTCAAGAAGCTCAAAGAATATTTCGATATCCCAGTTGACAAATACCTGACTCTTGATATCCTTTGTGGCCTCTTCACGGCTCGGGGTAGGGCTTCGGTTCTCTCCTATGTTTTTCTTCCCTTACTTTTACTTCTGTTTGGAAGGTTTTGGGATATGACTTAGTTTTTGCTTGTTGTGGCAGGTAAACCAATAAACCCCTTGACCGCAATAATCGTCTTCCTATCTGGAGTGCGAGCAAATGAAGCGAAACTGAAGGCTGCCAAAGAGGCGATAAAGAAGAAGAAAGCTGCCAATCTTGGAGTCTTTGTCGAGGAGCCCTACAGGGAGAAGGACAAGGAACTGATCGAGGGAGGGGAATTGACGGAGCTGCTCGTGGAGGCTCATGGTAAAGCTCCCTGACATGTATTTGGGTTGGCAGGTGGTTTTTCTTCTTGTAAAGGACTGAAGCGGAAGAAGAAGGCTCCTATTCAAAAAATGACTCCTCTGGTTATTATTCCTAAAGAGAACGAGGAAGCTATTGCCGTTCCTTTCGCAGGGGAGGAGGAACCTTTTGACGACGACGTCCCTCTCCTTGAGAGGAAAAAAGGATTCGGACTGGAGGCGATGTTCCTCCCACTACTGCCGTTTCTTCTCAGGAGCACGACTCATGCGACTCTCTAACGACTCAGGCGACTCTCTAGTCCGTGAAGTTGAGAGAGTTCTAGACGTCTGCGAAGAATAGGACTCTGACGTTGCTCTAGAAGTTGCTTATCCTTCAGGCCCTTCTATTGAGAATGAGGGTGTGATGGGTTTCTTGGCAGATTCCCATGCCAAAATGAAGAGGGACATATCTGAAATCGAGGGCCCTGGGGAGGCTTCGGGTTGTCCTTCAAGGGTTGGGTTCAACCCCGTCGACGGTCTCCTTTATCGTGACCCAGTAGTGGTTGCGGTTTCCTTGGAAATTCTTCAAACCGAAGAAGTTGACACCGGACTCCAGTGTTTCGAGGAGACTGAGTTGGCAGTGGTTGAGAGTTATTGTTGGATTTAGGGTTGAAATTAAGGATAATTTTCATGATGGAATTGGTGGGGAATTATACATGTTTAATTGTGATATTAAACTTGATTGTACAGAATTAGGCCCCAAATAAAAGTAAATAAAAATAAATAAAAATCAGTTAGTACTGTAGCTCATGGCTACTGTAGTTGACGTCTATTGTAGCTACTAAAGTAACCCTAGAGGATAGCTAGCCAGTTTCTGTATCTGACAGTAACTGTAGTTGATGCTACAATACCGAGAGGGGTAACTTTTTGACATTTTTCAAAAGACTCCGAATTAAATTATGATCTCCCCGATAGTTCGGAGGCATGGTAAAACTAAGGAAAATAGTGTGGATAGGTGTTTATTGGATCGTCATTTATAAATTAAAAAATCGACTTTCCAAGGTTTAACTAGAATAACATGTTTTAATAACCATGTCATCTTTAAGTGAAGTAATATGTAAATATATAAGGTGTTAACAAATATAGGACACAATTAGGTGTTAACAAAAATATAAGGTGTTAACAAATATAGCGAACCACTACGATTCCTCCTCAGAATAACGGTTCTGCACTTTGATCGCGAACCACTTCGATTCCCCATCGGAATCATGGTTCTATGCTTTGATCGCAAACCACTATGATTCCTCCTTGGAATCATGGCTCCGCGCTTTGATCGCGAGCCACCAAGATTCCTCCTCGGAATCACGGTTCTCCGCTTTGTTCGCGAACCACCAAAATTCCTCCTTGGAATAACAACTCTACACCTTGGCTATGAGCCTCTTTATTTTGAAACTCATCTAAGGATCCACGCATCTACTCCTACGAATATGGCCTCGAAATTTCAACAGAAAACAATGAATGAAGATACCACAAAAACGATTCATTCATTAAGGCAAAATGTTTGAAATAGGTCAAAAAGTGTTTATATGACATTATAGATAAAGGTTGTACAAATATCCTCTAGGCAACGACTTTTCCTACAAAAAGAAAAATAACACGTGTTCACGAAGCCAAAGGGGCATCTTGAGGCACAGGCAAGACGGCGGAGCGGCTCTCTTCGTCGCCTCCAATCACCGAACTAGCTTCGCCCATAACATTATCCCGAGCTGCCTCGGTTGGCGAATCTTCAAGAGTTGAGAAAGATAGATTCAACCATAGTTTCGATAGCAAAAGATAAAAATTGGGGGTAGAGTTAAAACTAATTACCTCTATCTACCCTAGTCTCGTCCGAGGAGGATCCCTCAGCAAGGAGCTCATCATCTGTGCCAGCATTTGGGTCCTCTCCAGGGTCTTAAGGGCCTTCTTGTAAGTCAAGGAGTGGAAGTCCACCGGAAGCATCCTCAACACCTCCTCGGGAACTACACTCGCAACCAGTTCCTAAAAATCTTGATGGACTCCTCGCCACCCTTTTGAAAACCAGCCCCGTACCCTTCCTCTGTATTTGCGTTCAAGAATGGAAGATTCTCCAGTTCCCAAACCAGGTCACGACTTTGGTCTAGTGTATCCAGTAGGAAGGCCCTCTCACCAAGGACATTCTCCTTCTCCTCTTCTGCGGCATGTTTTTGAGCAGAAATTTATGTAAGGAGGTTGTTTCTTCTCCAAGGCAGCAGAAATCTTTTCTTTCTCCTGCTCCAGGAGCTCTCCCGCACCCCCAACAGTTTCAAATCCAAAAAGAGCTTTTCTTTTTCAGCCTCGGCAGCGGAGAGGTTTCTTTCCGTCTGAAGACACTTGTCTTCGAATGACTGTTTCGAAGCCTTTATCTCCTCCAACCCTGCCTTCAGGTTCTTAATCTCCTCCTCGAGATATTGCACTCGTCCTTGCAGCTTGATCTTCTCTGCCAGGACAGGAGATGGAGATAGTTTCCCGTTTTGTTGAATTCAACCAAAGAAGATTCAAAAGTAGAAGATAGGAAGAAGTGAATGAAAGTGAAAACTACTTGGTTTTCATAGAATTTAAAGGATAGAAGAGAAGGGTGGTGGATTTTAAAATCTTGTCGAGAGGATAAGAATCCAATATCAATCAGAATTTGAGTTTTGAATTACAATTCTTCACGAGAGGATAAGAATCCAACTCAATTAGGATTTGAATTTTGACTTACAATTCTTCACGAGAGGGTAAGAATCCAATTTGAACTTTAAATTGCAATTTTTCATGAGAGTATAAAAAAATTTTAAATTACAATCTATATGAAAATTATATTGGGAATTTTGTTTGTAAAATTGCAATTTAGTCCCTCATCTATATGAAAGTTGCATTATAGTTCCATATTTAAGATAAACATCTACATGTTGGTCTTCAACAGCTTCCCAATAATTCATCTTCTCATTTTTATTTTTAAATATATCCTTGAGCTCTACTTATCCCAACACTAACCTCATACATGTTTATTTAATTACAAATGATATTAATTTAAAAAGTCGGGATGTTACAAATAAGGGCACCCATATGCCCCCATGTAGCATAGCCAAGTTCCATAAGATTAATGTTGTCGAAATGAGGAGTTTCGGGAAAGCATACGGGCACATATGGGAAAGCATACGTGCGCATATGGACTGCTATAGAAATTTTGACAAAATTTGCAAAAGTTCCAGAAACTCATACCAACCCATATGGACACATATAAATGTTGGTATGGGTTTCCACATTATCAATTTTCAACACATCTGAGCCCACACAAACTCAAAAATTAGTCATATACCTTCCCATGTTTGTAAACCCTATAAAGACCAATTTTTATTGTTAGAGAGGGGCCTTTTGGAAGGAAAAACACATTTGGAGCCACAACTTGGAATGGGGAAAGAGAAGTTGGGGATTCACCCACCGGAAGCCATCAAGACCTTAAGGGATCTATATGGGGAAACTCCTACCGCGTCATTGGAGCGTATTTGGGGGTCTCTTTAACAATCCATTAAAATTACAATGCAAAGGTAGTTTTTAATGCTTATTTTGATGCTTTTGTATTTCTTTGTAATGGATTTGTGTTCCCTTTCCATGGGTAACTAATTTTTTAGGTATTTTGGCATGATGAACCCTAGGTCTAATTTGTATTGTTGACATTGGTTTAATTATTTGTTTGTGTTGGTTTGAGATTCTATTGAGTGGACTTTTATTGAAATGATTTTCTACATAGCGAAAGCCCGAATTTCAATTCCGATTCATATGAGAGATCAGTGAATACCTCTCATGAGTAGATCTACCTGAATAGAGGGAGTTGTGAGTACCCCTAGTGATAGGATAATACGGAGCATGACTCTTTCAAATGCCTTATTCCCATAACTCTAAAGAGATTTATGTTCCCCAAAACGCTAACGCAATTAGGATTTTGTATTAGTCACCTCGAGAGAGGGATTTAATGCACTTTAGGAACCTTTGGTCAAACACCCTCCAACTATTGGCATTATTACCATTGTCTATACTTTATGAAAGCCCTAGTGGGAATCATTGCCCGAATATCCCATTTTTATAATAGATATACCCCATGAGTCACTCCCATTATTAGTGAATTCTAATACTTGGGATATTTCAGTTTTCCTTTTCCTCTAATCATGATTTCAGTTATGCTCGATAATGGAATTATTGCTAGTACAAGTACTTCTTAGTCCTTATGATTTCAACATCCTACTGTACGGAGTAAACATTTTTACTCGAGACAACTCGTATACTTGCGGAATCACGCATGCACACATTGCTTGGCGCGTATGAAGTTTTTGGCCCTTTGTCTGGGACTTAAGGATATTAGGAGTACAAAAAGTCTTTTAATTTAGCAATTTTTAATTTTCAAATTTTCTTTTGCTCTATATTTTGCTTCTATGTTTTTAATTTTCCCATTTATCTTGTTTTGCAATGAACTAGTGCATTACTGAAAAAGAATCAACGGGTTTGATTGTGCAAGACAGTGAGATTGAGAGAACTTTTCACCGAAGATGTAGAGAAGCAGAAAATACACCCTAGAAATCTAGATAGAGGCTGAAGAATCATCATTCCGAATATGAAAGACCGTTGTTTATTGTGGATACGTTTAGGTTTCAAGTACCGGCAGTGGCCACGAATAATTTTGATGTCAAGGTCAGTTTGATAGTTCAGAATTTAGTTTAGTTTGTTGGTTTGGCTGATAAGGATCCAAATGCCCATGTGTCGCGGTTTATGTAGATTTCTTAAACATTCAAGATCAATGGAGCATCCGATGACGCGATCAGATTGAGGTTATTTCTATTTAGTTTGATTGGAGGCACATGTCAATGGCTTGCATCACTTCCTCAAGGATCAATTAGGACTTGGACGGATATGTAGGAGAAGTTTTTGGGATGATGTTTTCCATCAAGCAAAGAAGCCAAGATTAGACAAGAAATTTCTGCTTTTATGCAAAGCGAGTTGGAGACACTATTGGAGGCATATTAGAGGTTTAAGTACCTTTTTTGACACGGTCCTCACCGCGGTTTCACAACATTGATGAGAGTTCTGATGATGTACAATAGGCTGAATTATCAGACCAAATAACTCATTGATGCCGCCACTTGTCGATCTTTGAGTAACATATATCCCGAGGAAACTGAAGGACTATTTCAAGACATGGCTAGTAAAGAATCTCATTGGTCAACAAGGGGAAAGCCTCCTAAAATTTCTGGTGTCTATGAATTCGATGGGGATATGGCTCTTGCTGCCATGGTATACGCTCCACCATGGAAAATTGATCTTCTCACAGACGATTGTTCAAGTTCAGCTATAGTTTTATTTTGTGATACATGTGGTTGAGAACATGGTGCTTCACAAGTCACAATGTCATGTTTAACTTTAGCCTCTATTGAGCAAGTTTAGTTTGTGGGTAATGCGCTGAGGACATAAAGGAATCCTTATAGCAATAGAGACAACTCGGGGTGAAGGAACCACCCGAATATCTCATGGGAATCAAGGTCAACAAGGGCAACGAAGACCTCTACAACCACAAGGTTTTTAGTACTAATAGTCGCCATAACGGAGGATATTTTGGCAATGTTCATTCAAACCACAATGCAAAGTTGAAGTTATAAATACCACGTTGAGGAATCTCAAAGCATCAATCCAGAATCTTTGGAGCCAAAATGGATAGCTTGCAAATGCTACATCAGTAAGAGACCAAGACAACCTCCCCAGCAATACCGAGGTTAATCATTGTGACCATATGAAGGCTCTAGCTTTGAGGAGGGGTAGAGATGTAGAGATGAGGTATGTGCAGAAATTTCCATATGAAAAATGTCTTGGAGAAATTGATCGAACCGTGGAGAAAGAAAATTCAGATGAGAGAGTACAAGAGAGGCAAAGGAGATGGAGCAGCCACCAATTCCAGAATATGATCCTCGCATCCCTTACGTCTTGAGTCCAAAGAGAGATAAGGAGGATATATAGTTTAAGAAATTTTTAGAATTTTTCAAACAGTTGCACATCAACTTGCCGCCAGTTGAGGCGTTATCTCAGATGCCAAAAGATGCCAAATTCATGAAATATTTAATCACAAACAAGCGCAAGTTGTAGGAAATGGAAACCATGACATTGAGTTAAAAATGTTCAACAATTCTTCAGCCCAAGGTGCCCAGAAAGATCAAAGATCTGGGTAGTTTCATAATCGCTTGCCGATGTACCACAAGCGTATGGGTCGTATCAAGTAATAGAGTGAACTATGGGAAAGTCGGTTATCTAATTCTCAGGGACCTAGAAGTAATTATATTACCTAATTGTCTATTATCTAGCCTAACAGTGATGGTGGTGGATTAATGTAATCACCTAAAACTAAAGTAAACCTAAGAATTAGCATGCACAATGAGAATGTGAGTGGTGAAAGCAACCAATCATTAAAGGGAGATACTCGAGCAATGAATTCCCTTCGGATTTTTGTGAAGTGTGTGGATGTGAATTCCTATATTGAAGATTGCTAAATTATGGACAAAGGGTTCCTATAATGCTTTCATCCCACTTTCAAGGTGATTACTAACTTAATACCCTTATTACATTAGCATTCTATAGACCCTAAATCTTGGAAGAGTTTTAGGAATAAGAAATTTAAAGAAGTCTTTCTCCTTAGTACCCAATATCTTGGCATACTCACAACTCACTCTATTGAAGTTATTCTAATACAAGGAGGTGTTCGCTTTTTCCCTTGTACGAACCCTATTGACTATCTAGGTTATCGCAACATAGATAATAAATCTCATACATAACATTCAATAGATCCTATAATAATAAGCATTTATTAAGAAAATAAATCCATAACACAAGATTAAGTTTTAATCAAGAGGTTTACATGCCAAAGTATCTACCAAATTAGTTCACCAACAAATTGAAACAAACATCCAACTAATAGAAAAGAAATAAGGAAAGTAGACATCATATAGGTATCACTTCCCTTCACTTTTGAGAGGACTATTGGTAGAGTATGCAGTGCCCCCTCAATTGTTTTGCCACAACCTCACTCAAAAGATCCTTCAATGAAACCCTAATCCCACCAAGAGAAGATGGTTGGAGCTTGCCAAGAGACCAAGAGTGTTGTCCAAGATTACAAAAATTTCAATAGAATGAATCTCTCCGTCCTAAAACCCTAAATCATTTAATTATAGTCCACCATAAAATCATAACGGATCTGATCAAATATGGGAGCTTGATTCTTGAATAAAACTGGGTTAAGCAGGCCTGGAATCGGAGCCGTACAGGCACAGAATTATCTGCGGGCTTGCCCAGGGAGCACTCAGAGTATCGTGCGGTCATTTGTGCAGCCGCACGACCTTCCGCACACTGCTTGATATGACCTGGTACTATTTGAAGCACGTGTGGTTGAGTTGTGCGGTCGCGTGGGTGCCAGTGTAGCCGTGCTTCTGCTATGTACGGTTGCATGCGCATGTACGCTCTTCTGCACGGCCTCAGTTTGCTTCCTTATTGCCTCAAATGATGTCAAATTACTTCATTTTAATGCTCGAGCCCTTTGGTCTCCCTGTAAATAAAGATTAACAAAAATTTAGTATCGACGAGGCAAAACTACTCATAATCATATGCAAAGTGTAGATGAAACATGTATAAAAATATGATCAATTGAACGCTTATCAAACATCCCCACACTTAAGCGTTTGCTTGTCCTCAAGAAAAAAAATAGAAATTAAAGAATTGAGACATGTTAAACATCAGACTATAAAGTATTTTCATCTCATCCTACTTAGAGTTTTACCAATGACATGTAAATTTTCCTACTTCGACCTCTCGGACATGGATAAATCTCATGACACTATTTAGTACAACTCTAGAATACAGATTCACTCAACTTACCATGTTTCCAAGTCTTAGAGTAACAAGCATACCCTTAGTGGACTCTAGAGTTTCCTTGAGACCCTAAGTACAAACGACTAGCCCCTTGAAGAAATAGTGATTATCTTTTGTTCTTTACTTTCATTTTTCCACTTTTCTCTTTTTCTTTTCATATACGCTTCGTTAGGGTATCCCTAATGGATCCTAATTTCAAGGGAACCAAAGATTAACATAGAGAGTAAATCTCCTTTTCTTAGGGATGTACATGCTTGTTAGGCTCCAGAACACCGAAGTACTCAGGAGGTTACAACTCTACATGTATGCCATCATGCTCACAAGTGTGTTTTCGGCTTGAGAAATACTCTGATCAGGAACCAAAAACCCAAGTGTACTTCATCACCAAGAGTAGAGAAGCACTATCTCGGTTCTTACCTTCACATTTTCTATGTACATCATTATTTATTTACAGTCTACTTGCAAGGGCTAGAAGTTTGACTAGTGGAGACATTGAAGATAATACTTCGCAATCGAAGTCAAAGAAACATAACAATGTGTAGAGAGTGCAGTCATTATGAAGATTTTCTCTAAGTGTCGAAAATGTTTCATAGGAAAAATAAAAAAAATTTGTGCACAAATGGTGCAACTAAGAGTAAAATAAAATTTATAATTTTTCTACAAGCCGTCATTGGTGTACACTAAGCATGTGTATATGCATATAAAGATGTGTAATTAATTCACGGGGTATCATCCCTACACTTAAATATTTACAATGAATTAATTGGTAAAGATATTCAATGAATTTCATAGCAACACAAAAATGGCAATCACCATACTTAAAAATATGCATTGTTCTTAATGAATACAATCAAGCATAAAAAATAATATATGCAATAAAAGAATTCGGAGAGGGCAAACGAAAACTCCCCCGAGTGTGAAGGATGAATTCCAAGTTAGTCCAAACTCGAGGTGAAGTATTGTGGCAACTAGAAAAAGAGATGATTTTTAAAGCTGCAAGCAAGAAGAGACATCAAATGCATAATCCGCATAATAAAAATGAAGGAAGTAAACAACCAAAGGTTCATGACATTAAAACAAAGAGAGTGCAAGAGGATTAGGGACAAGGCCTTGCTCGCTAATACTAAACAACTGATAACACGTAGGGTAGGGAGAAGCCCTAACTCACTAAGACCAAACTCGACCACAAGATTTGATTTCTCACGACTTACATTACTTCTTTTCTCGAGGAATCGCTTGAGTGGCCAGATAGGGAATTGGGATGATGTCAATATAACTGAGGGAGGTGAGGTCTGAATTGGAGCTCATGCGTGGAGCAGTACTAGAGGTTAGTGTAGATGTTCACGGATTTAGGGTTATTCCTCACGCATCTGTACAATTGAAGCATCTTTGGAGCAAGGTCGTGGTACAACCATTGAAGGGACGCTATATACTTCGCCAACGATCCTCTCAACGGTAGAGGAAAGTGATATCTACATGATGTTTGCTTTCCTTTTCCTTTTCTATTTTTGGATGTGTGTTCCCCAATGATGGGTAACTAATTTGCTAGATACTTGGGCATTAAGAACCTCCAGATTAGAATTTAATCTTCTATTATGGATTTCTATTTTGAAAGAATGCCTATTGGTATGAGATTTATTGAATGTTATATATGAGAATGATTATCTACATTGGAATAGCCCGGATAGTCAATAAGGTTCATATGAGGGAAGAAGTGAATGCCTCCTTGTATTAGTACAAATTCAATAGAGAGAGTTGTGAGTGCACTTAGAGATCAGGTACTACTGTGAGAGAATCCTTTAAATTTCTTATTCCCTTAACTCTTCTAGGATTTAGGTTCCCAAGAACGCTAATGCATTGAGTGTATTAGGTCAGTAATCACCTTAATAGAGGGATGAAAGCATTGTAGGAACCTTGTTCCATAATTTAGCAATCTTCATTATAGGAATTCATATCTACACCTGTCACACAAAAAATCCGGAGGGGATTCAACGCCCGAGTGTCTCCCTTTAATGATTGGTTGCATTTACCACTTTACATTAACCTTGTGTATGCTAATTCTTCGGTTTTCTTTAGCTGTAGGCAATTAGGTTAATCCACTACCATCACTGTAAGGCTAGATAATAGACAATTAGCTTGTATTAATACTTCTAGGTTCCTGAGGATTTGATAACCGACTTTCCCATAATCCACTCTATTACTTGATACGACCCGTGTACTCTTGGTACATCGGCAAGCGATCAATAATTGCACTCCTCTGCGATCTTTTGCGTTGAGCTGCAACATCGTCACCTCAGCAACCCACACCGGCCCCACACCCACTTCTCTAGAAAACAGGGAGCATTGATCCTGATGCTTTATGTGCAGGAAACATCATTTTAAGTCCATTTGTTGTTTTTGTTTTCAATTTTCAGTTTGTATTTTTATCGGTTGTATCAGTTAGCAAGGGTTCATTCCAGCTAAACTTGTTATCTTGTGTTTACTTTTGTGTTTTTTTTTCTTTTTATTGTTCTTGAGCAATAATGATCCCTTCTTGCCTTGTAGGCTTTAGAGATTGGATTTCTTTTCTTGAGGGGTGTTAAACATGTGGCCCACTCGTTGATATAGCCGGTTGTGTATTCCCTACTTTGGCCAACATGGATGGTCATCACGAGTTCAAATTGAGAAGTGCAATAATCCTCAATGAACTGGGGAAGTTTCAGTTTGCCCTTCCCCTTGTCTTCATTGCATATTTTATCTTTACTATGCTTTATCATGTACATTGAGGGCAATGTACAACTCTAAATATGACGATGTGTAGCATTTGGATTGTTTTTAGTCTTTATTGAAAATATTTATGTGAAATACATGCTTAGTATATACCTATGATGGCTTTTGATGAAACTGTTGAGAATCTCTTAGTTTTGTAGGTTGATGCATGCTAGTTGTTTTATATTTTGTGAATTACTTGTAGTTTAGCTTAACTCTTGGTTTACCCCACATTTTGAGCACCCAAATTTTTCAAATTTTGATTTCTCCTATGAAACACCATGGACACTTAGAGAGAATCCTTGTCACTATCATGTTCTCTAGTAGCCTTAGATAATCAATTATTGTGTTCTTTTGTCTTAATTTGTTAAGTATCCCTTGCAATGGCTCTATGAGAAGAGCAAGAGAGATATGACATAGTAGTATACATAGAAGTTATTCAAAGAACCTAGTGTTCTTCTACTGTTGGGGACTAAGTAGCTAGGGGTTCTGTCTCAGAATAAAAGTGTTCCTCAAGTAAAAAGGTTACTTGTGAGCATGAATGTGTTCATGTAGACTTGTAATTTTCCTAACAATTGGGTGTTTTGGTGCTTGATAAGCATGTGCAACACTCAAAAAGAAAATCTACGCTCTATGTTAATCGTAAAAAAAAAAAAAACCTATGGATCTCTCAAACTTGTCCACTACTTGTCTTTTTTGGTTATTTTTTTTTATATTTAGAATTCCAAGGACCTTTTGATAAGTGCACAAATAAACATATATTTTTCTCATATTCACATGCGCTTACCCCGTTATTTCGCATAAATTCCTCTAATTTTGTGCTCCATTAGGTTTACTTTGTGATTGAGAAGGTAAAATAGGCACCCAGAGCAAAAGGAAAAAGAAACGGGATGAAACAAGGTACAACAAGTCAAAAGAGCACGTTACAGAGGTGTGCACGGCTTCAATACAATTTGGCATGGCCGTACACACACCCATGAGCTTCAAGAAATTTAAAATATAGAGATTAAGGTGCAGGAGTTGCTACGGGCGTGTATGAGATGCGCACGATCGTGCAAAATCAGATAAAGTTCTACATAAACCCGCCAAAGGCATAGAGTTTGGGGACTTTTGGAGAGCAATCTCTGGCAGGTGGTCGGAGCGACGTTAGGTTTTCAAAGGAGATTAAAGGTGGAGAAGACATCGAGCAAGGGAGTTCCCATGTTTTCAATTATATCTTGCTCCAATATCTTTTTCTATGTTTCTATTAGCATAAGTGGCTAAACCTTTTCGGTGGTGCCTCGACATATGAACCTTAGGATGGTTTATTAATTGAATTATGTTTTTTATCAGTTTTCCTATATTGATAATTCTTATAAAGTCTGTGCTTAATTTATATGATGATACCCTGTATGAGCCATGGTTAATTGCCTTGTTAGATTCTAGCAAAGCACAGGTGTGCTTAGGGTTTTGACTTACATGTCTTTGTTATGTATAGATCCATATCTCTCTTAGTTAGATTATAATTAGGCATAGGTAATGAGTTTGATTCGTATTCCGACAGATTAGATGCGGCGTCTAGATGGAATAATTGGCAAACTCCCAAGAATAAATCTATGAAAATCGGTATTTAGAATTCAATCATTAATAAAGGAATCTTAGGGGGATTAGGATCCAAGATGCCATGCTCATCTCTAATTGTTCACAATCTACTAATTGTTCGTCTTAGTTTCTTTAGATTAATTAATCAACAAAATCACTATCGTAATTTTGAACAAGGTAACAAAGATAGTCAGTAATAGTTTCTAGTCCTTGTGGATTCGATAACCCTGCCCTTCGGAACTATATTACTTCATCGACCACATACACTTATGGGTAGTTGTCTCGTATCATGTACATGAATCAAGTTTTTGGCGCTATTGCCGGGGACTGGCACGCTAGGTGCAGTAAGATTTGTTATTCTATTTACATAGTCTAGTTTACTTTAAAAAAAAACTTTTACTTTCGGGATGGATTTTGGTTTCTTTCTATGAAGGTACCAATACATGACCGGAAACAGTACTCCATATCCAGTGGAAGTAGCTTATCTAGATTTTAAGCACCACCTTCCTCTTCAAATATGAGAAATCATTCTCAAAAAGATGACAACAACAATAGCATTGGCTCAAGCATTATCCCATCACCAGTTATCGGGTACAACTTTGAATTGAAGTCCCATGTCATCCAAATGGTCAAACAATCGTGCTAGTTTGACGGGTTCTAAGATGAGGACCCATAGGTACTCTTGTCAAGTTTCCTTAGATCAACGATACAATCTCAATAAAAGGAGTATCCTTGGACACAATATGCCTTACGTTGTTTTTGTTCTCAGTCCGAGGCAGAGCAAAACAATAGCAAACCTCTTTACCACACGGTTCCATCAAAACATGGGCACAGTTTGCTGAGAAGTTCCTAATGATGTACTTTTAATTGTCTAAGATAACAAAGTTGCAAATAGATATCTCTTCCTTCAGACAGTTGGAGATGGAAACATTATATGACAAATAGAAAAGATACAAGGACTTGCTCCGAAAGTGCCCCCAGCACGGGAGATGCAAGTCCAAACCTTTTACAATAGTCTGAATATAGCCACCAAATAAATGTTGGACGCTGCAGCAAGTAGCTCCCTTTGTAGCAAGGATCCTGAAGTGGCCAAGGAATTCGTGGATGAGATGGCCACCAATGGCTATTAGTGGAGCTATGAGAGGACCAAACCAAGCAAGGTGGCCATAGTTCAGAATGTGGATGCGATAACAGCCCTGACAGCCAGGGTAGAAGCCCTTAGAAAAAAGGATAGATAATATTAGCATCCAACAACAAACTCCGGTATGAATGTTAAATGGATGTGGGAGTAAGATAGAGGAAGGGAAGGCTGAACAAGTAGAAGAAGTTGATTTTGTCGGAAGATCACAGAACAATCGATACAGTTTCACCTTTAACCCTAGATGGAAGAACTACCCCAACTTCTCCTACAGCAACTCAGAACAACCAAGGATAAATCGACCCCAAGGGAGTCAACCACCACCTTCAGGCTATCAACCACAGGCACAGTAAAAAAAAGGAGCAAACTTGGAAAGCTTGATCACACAGTACATTACCTACAATGAAGCATGAGCTGGAAGGCATGAGGAGATGATGAAAAACCAACATGTATCCCTACAGAATCTTAAACACCAGGTTGCCCAGATAGCTAAGACATTGGCAAAAGACCAGCAGGGACACTTCCAAGCAACACAGAGGTGAACCCAAGAGAATCCATCAAGGCTATCATCCTCAAAAGAAAAGTAGAACTAGCACCACCGAGGGTCAAGGAAACAGAAGAAGCACCCTCCGTACTCCCCTAACAGGACGAATCAAAAGGTATGAAAAAAACGGCCACATGCCAGGACAAGGAAGCACCCATGGTACCCAAGTAAAAGACCAAGCTATCCTATCCATCCAAGTTGAAGGACCAACAGAATGAAAAATTCTAAAATTCTTGGATGTTTTCAAGGCACTACACATCAATGTGCCTATCGTGGAAGAAGTTGCACAGATGTCACGATATGCGAAGTTCTTGAAAGAACTACTCAACAATAAGACAAAAATAGAGGAAGTGTCTCTAGTAACCTTGAAGGAACAATGCTCGGTCGTCCTCACCAACACATTACTAAGGAAAGAAAAGGATCTAGAGAGTTACATAATTCCCTGCAGAATTAGAGGATTGGTAGACGAACAAGCTCTAGCTTACATTAGACCAAGCATTAATCTCTTGCTATACAAAATACTCTGAAAGCTAGGAATTGTGGAGCCGAAACCAATGAAGGTGATACTTCAGATGGTAGATAGATTAATCCGTCACCCTCGAGGGGTAGTTGAGGACGTGCTAGTGAAGGTTGACAAGTTCATCTTCCCCATGGATTTCTATATCTTGGACTTTGACAACCAGGTGGAGGTACCACTTATCCATGGGAGACCCTTCTTGAAGTCCGCACAAGCACTATTTGATATGAGAGACGGCCGAATGACATTAAGGGTCGGAGAAGAAGCAGTTGTCTTCAAACTCAAGGATACCATGCGACACCCCATAGAGCTTGATGACACTTGTTACTTCATTGATCATAATAATGACTATGTTTCTAAATTTGTGCAAGATGAACTACTGAAAGACCAACTAGATGACCTGTACAAGGATACACCACCCTGGGAAGACTTCGACAAGGAACAAAAAGGGGAGGCACCAATAAAACTGATGACCAGAGCAAAAAAGAAGAAGGCGCGGTGGGATAAAATTTTTTTAAAAAAAGAAGGAATTATGATGCTCCCCCTTCAACCCAACGATCGGGACCAATAAAGACTAATCCTTGTGAGTATGAATTCATTGCTTTATTAAGTATACAATTTGCAAGGCGTGATCCTCTCGGCGGGGAGGCAGAGAGGCTCCACCTTTTCGAGCGCCACTAAGATTAAACAGGCAAGTCAAGCTAGCAACATTAAATAAGAGCTTCTTAGGAGGCAGCCCAAGTTAGGTTAGATTTCTAGTATCATTATCTCTTTAGTTCTCAGTAGAAGTACAACTGTGGTTAGATCTCCAATTAGATGAAGTTCCAATTAAATCTGATGATTCTCATGTGTTTAATGACTAAATATTTGCTTCCGGAGTCAATAACACATAGATCCAAGGAAAATTGTAGGAAAAACGGACCACTACAGACAAACAGAGACACGCATGACTATAGGTGAATTTGGCACAATCGTGCCAAAAGATATGCATCTTTTGGATTTTCTGAAATGCACCGATTTTTTTAATCATTATTTATTTATTTATTTACTTATTTTGGAAAAATAAAACCCTCCAATTAACGCCTTAATAAAATTATATATTCTTACATCGGGTTTTATGCAAATTGACCTTATAATATATTTAAATAGACCTGAAACCCTAGCAGTCTTTATGTTTTTGTTTTATTTCTATTTGTCGACGGCTATGCCCTTTCTCCTTCTCTCTTACTCTCATTTCCTCTCTCTCTCTCCCTCTCATGGATCTCTTCCTCGGTTGTCCAAACCTTGAGCGGAAGGTTGTCAAGGTAAGCCCTCGATTGGTTCTCATACTAGGTTGTTCTAGATGAAACTTTTGCTAAAATTAGGGTTAGAAGGGTAGATCTAAGGTTTCTCTCATTTCATGCAAAGATTTATGGTGGATTTGATTAAGGTTTAATGGATCTTTATATTGGTGTTGCTTTAATTTTATATTTTGAGAAATTTATTAGGTTTTGATTTATGATTGATTTCAATTGGTTCAGTTTTGATTTCATTGTATTTTTAATTGTCATATTCTTTCAATTTATCAGAAGAGATTTGGTGTTTCCATTTTGTCTTGAATATCTCTAGATACTTTTGTTTTATGAATGAGATAATTTTTTTTGTTTGAGTTTGAATTATTATTAATTGTGTTTTGAAATCAAATGTTAGGAAAGATGTTTAAATTAAATATTAATTTATTGATCCATTATCACATATTGTGAACTTCGAAATCTAACTATATGGTGGAAATTTTTTGAATTCCATTGATTTAATTGGATATAGATTTATACCTATAGTTTTTGAATTTGTAATGTTTTTGTATTTAAATTTATTTGGATATTTTCAATTTAAAGTATAGTGTTATATAAGTTGGAGCTATTTTTAGTTATGATATTTATTTTAATTAGTTATCTATTTATATATTTACTTGTTTAGAAATTTAAAAATATCTACGTATTTATATGTTTGTTTCTTTTTGTCTAGTGATTTATTTATGTTTAGTTGTTTATTTATTTGTTTGTTTTAATTAATTAATCATTTATTCACTGATTTTTGTATTTCAATTTATTCTTTATTTATTTACTCGGTTTTGGTCTTGTGAACTCTAGTGCTTTGGGTTGGGTAGTAGGGATTCTCATATTTTAGAAATTTTCGTTAGGGTGTTGTTTATACTAAAAAAATAAATAAGCAAATAAAAAAATAGAAAAAGGGGGAATATATAAAATAAATATATGAGCCTAGAAAATACAAAATGTCTCGGGTAAAAGCACAAATCCCGAGGCAAATCCAAGGCACAAATTTCAAGATAGCCCGATGAAACATATCTCGAGGCAATCTCAAATCCCAAGAAAGCCAACGAACACGTATCTCGAGGTGATTTAAAGTTCTAAAATAGCCTGAGAACACATATCTCGAGACAATCTCAAATTCCAAGATAGCCCGAGAACAGATATCTTGAGGCAATCTCAAAATTTCAAGATAGCCCGAGAACACATTATCTCGAGGTAATCTCAAAGTCAAGATATCCCGAGAACGTAGATCTCAAGGCGATCTCAAATCCCAAGCTAGACTGAGAACAAATATAGAGGGAATCTCAAAATTCCAAGCTAGTCAGCGAATAGATCTCAAGGCAATTTAAGAAATATAAATCTCAAGATAGCCCGAGAACAGATCTCGAGGTAATCTCGAAGAATGCAAATCCCAAGATACCCAAATGCAAATCCCGAGGCAGATTTTATTTCAAAAACTAATAAAAAATTTTAATTAAAATTTTTAAAGTTTAATTAAATTTTAAAATTGGATTTGATCTTATCCTTGTGTGATCTAATCTAGTGAGAGGTTACGATGGTTGTGATCTCTCGTGAGGGAGTTCTTTTCGTAGGGAAATGTTTTAAAGGGGAGGAGGCCAAACAAACAAAAAAAAGAGAGATACTTTTTGGTCTGGGAAGAGACTTTTGGTCTGGAATGCTTTTGTCTTCTTGAAAGGTCGCGATTATCCACCGAAGAAGGAAGACAAGAAAATGTGAATTTTTTTTATAGAAAATATGTAATAAACCTTAGAACCCCCATCCGTTTTTGTTCGTCTTGGAGATTCAGGGGACATAAGTAACAATAGATTTGATGGAGAGTGAGGTTGGGAGTTATAAGCAGATATTAAAGAAAAAAGGATTGATATATATTATATATATTATGAAAAATAAAAAAAAATAAAAATAAGAAAATTTTCGATTCCCGTCTCTCTGCGGTGCTAACCTACCGAGGGTTCCATTGCATCTCTCTGTCGCTGCCATCTGCCTTTACCGGAGAAGAAACATAGAATGTGAGGCTGGCGATGCTCTACGCCGCTGAGCCGATGATCGCCGCGCATTGCCGTCAAAGAAGGAATTAAAAGTCGCAAGCCCTCTGCCAAAATCCACCATCCTGACGCCGTAAGAGATCAGTCCTCCATTTGTATCCAAGCGGTTCGTGGCCATTCGCTGTCGTTCAGTTTTTGAATGAAACGTGGACCTTGTCTCAGTTAAAGTAAACCCGCGTCCAGATCCTTCGCGGTGACCTCGTTGGTCACATGGTAGTTGTCGCTACCATCCTCCTTGCTGGATCGGATGTCTAGAAGTCTCCGTAATTACCCAGAGGGATGCAAGCGATCGTTGCCAAAGACTATTTTCCCATCATTCGCTGATGTTCTCGTCGGTTACTTGCCCTTCAGGCGCCCCCCTACTGAGTACCTCTGCTATGACATCTTCAACCTCGACAAGAACTCTAATCCTCCTTCTTAGGAAGTCATCACCTGGATCAATCGCATACTACATTTCGAAAAGACCAAAGTTACCAGTAACCTCATCGTCTCCCTCGACCCCGCCACTCGCTCGGTCAGGTCCTAGCATGGTGCTGGCAACGAGTATATTTGTGTTGCCTGTTTCCATTCCTTGGTACCTAGGACTTCAAATAGCGCGCGAGCGCTTGTGATCCCCACAGGAGCTGTCTTCCAGTGCTCCCATAATCTTTAGAGTCAAGCTCCAGCTTTGTATTCACATCATATGAGAAAGCAAGCTTCCTAAGTGTGATCCCAACAAGCATCTCTTCGTTCCTTTGATCTCCTGCGAGGCTGAAGGAAAGGAGGGGAAGGAAAGGAAGCATAAGGATGGGAATGATGTTGAAGACATGAAACGAAGATTGGAAGAAGTCAGTGAGAGCCATGTCTCTGTTATGACTGCTAAGAACGTTAAGGTTACTGCAAAATAGAATGAAAAGGGATGAAGGTGTTATTGCCTCATGATTGTAAGATTGTTGATATAACATTCAAGATGTGCCATGTAGCTGCCCAAATACTGCCACTATCTGCTTCCATATAGCTCGCCATATACTTCCTTAGTATCCTCCCACGGCTCTTCAACAACTTCGAGAGGACCACATCAATATAGCCAAAATAAAGAAGGAGAAGGGAAAGACCAGGTCAACATGGAATGACTACAAACAGATGGAGTTCACTCACTGTGTGATTATTAAAACTCTTAGACTTGGCAACATTGTGAATGTACGATACAAAGGTTATGATCCCTCCATTTATGATAATCCAGTCAAGTTCAACAGTAGCCTTCTCTCCGGATACAATATGGGTTGGAGACTGATATCATCCTCATAAGTGCTTTGTTGAATGTGTGTACTAAAACAGGAAGCATAGAGTTCGCTCGAGGTTTGTTTGATATAATGCCTCTGAAGGATATAGTTTTCTGAAACTCTTTAATTATTGGTTACTTGTGGGACACTAGTGATGGCTCATGCCTTTGTGGATACAGCTCTTGTAGGCATTGTGTTATGGACCGTGATGGCATTGATAAGGCAATGCTCGTTGATGTTCAATATGATGCTATATTTATATAAGATAGAAGGGAGAGAGAGAGAGAGTACCTTCTCTCATTTCTCTCTCCCTCCCTCGACCACAATCGGAGAAGCCCTCCTCGCGCCGGAACGTAGTCACGCCCAAGCGACCGGCCAAGCTGCCGCTGGTCCTGCACGGACCACGGCCGCCTGCGTGTCCGCCACGAGCTGCTCGGTCGAACACGGGCCGCGGCCGCTAAGCTCCGCTACACCGCCCCCACTATGAATGCCGTAGCCCCGAGCTTCGTTTACAGCCTCCGGTCGACAGCCAGTAGCTGCGATTGATGGCTCCAGCAACGCACGACCTCTGTTCGCCTTCGTGCGCGTGCCCTGTCTCTGCTCAAGCGAGTAGCAGCTACCAACAACCACCAGCGCCACCGGCCGTGCCTCCCCTCTTGCGGCCTGCTCCACTGTCAGCCCCCACGCACGCGGCAAGCACTTGTACCCTTTTTCAGCAAGGATTTATGGGTGAGCGCGCCACCACAACCCGACAGCCACCTCCAAATCTGGTGGCGTCTTCTCCCTCCAACCCGACGAGGAACCCCGCGACTCCAGCGACGACAGTGATGTTTACTAAGTATGATGATTCAATTAGAAATTTGGGGAAAATCTTAAATTAATTTTGATTTAGGGCTAAGGATTTGGAGGGATGCATGAGTTTAATATTGTAAGCATAAGGGCTAATTAAATGTGTTTTGATGGAAGAGTAGTCGTTGTGAAATGCCTTTAGGTGGAGGTTTTATTTAATGAGATGATGTTGTTATGATGCAATGTGTGTTATGTAGTTAATTAAGTGCTTAATGTGTGTGTATGATTGTATATTTCCGGGGCCCTACGAATAGATGATGTGCTGCCGGAATTTCATCGATATGCTTAGAGTATTAATCATACCATGCTTAGTCAATAATTCCGTTAAGAAGAGCATATTAGAGGCTCTTAATTCTCCATGAAATACATGCTTAAGTTTCCAAGTTGGTATAGAAAATATTTTCATAGAAGGAAGAGCATGTTAGTAGTTTCCAAGTTATGTTAATGACAAAAATAAGTACATCTTTAGAGGAGTAAATTCTGTATTCCTATGAGTTTTAGAAGCATGTGTTAGAATTTAAATAGAATCATGCTTAGATAGCTTAATGAGTTATCATATTCTATCGAGTTTAAATTAGAATACGAGTCAAGAATACGGTCTTCGTATTCATAAATTTTGTATTTTGATTATTAGGACAAGGCACGGGCAAGGACAAAGCTGCTGCTGAGGTACCTAGCCAAGCTTAGAAACTACTAGACTCAGGTGAGGGAACACAATTGGAAATTTACCGTATTTCTCCCATATTTTCATCATACTTGTTTCTTTGAGAATTCATGTTATGAGTTTATTAGTTTTCATAAAATACTTTGAATGTTCAAACATGACTTATTTATTATGTTCAGGATTGGAAAACTTATTTTTAAAAGCATGTGGAAAACACATAAATATTACATAAATAGAAATAAAAAATTAATAGAAATATTAGTGTACTGCACCGTACCCACATACTTGCCCGTACCAGAGGTGGCTCTACGTTAGAGCCAGAGAGTACGATAGTAGGTAGGAAAGTGGTGGTTTTCATAACTCAATTTTTAGTCCAAACTATCTGTTTTCAAACACTCTTGATTTCAAAAAATAAAACCCCTTTCCTTACCCATTGGGTGCTTAACGTATATGTTACGGAAATACTTGGTAAAACACGCGTCGCCTTTCTAAAGGGCCACCTGTCATACACAGGGCTACGTTTCGCTCAGCCACAGGACGGTCAGTCACCACCCGGTTCGTTAGTATCAATTCCGTACGGCAAATAAAGAGGGCTCACCCCTAGAAAAAGTCCGTTGGAATTATACACGAAGCAAGAAGGTGATAACCATCTGGACAAGAGCATATCCAACGCCTCCACAGTAAGTAGATCTTATCCACTTACCCCTACAGTAGGTAGATATTTCCTACTTACACGCGAGGTACCTACACGGTAGGTAGATATTTTCTACCTACCTACGTAGCACCTACATAGTAGACAGATATTTTCTTACCGCCTTAGAAGATATTTTCTCATTATCCGCCTTACTCCACCGCCTTTAAATGACTATAAAAGAAGAGTGACAATGAAGAAATAGGGGGATCGGAAAAGTCACCACAAAGAGAGCTAACTCATGTCTAAAACCGCCTTCTTACAAATTTTCTTACTTAGGCATCGAAGCTGAATCCGGGCAGAAAGGCCCAATTTCGACCACTGTTTTCTCCCTTTTATAGGTTCATCCTAAAGGAAAGCTAAGGCAATTCCGAGCGGATTTTCATAGGATAATTCTGAACGGATCTCCAAAGCATTCTCCGTGTTCCTCATTCAGAAGCTGAAGTAATCGTCCACACCAACTATAAATTTCAACTGTTTGTTGAAGGCTGAGAGCAGATCAAGAGGCCACAGTAGCCAAGGCGTGAGGTGGACCAGTTTTTGGCATTAACAGTTTGGCGCCGTCCGTGGGGACCCTTACAAAAAGCCAAATGATTACTACCAGAAGGTCAAAACGGATCCAAGAATAAGGAGCACCAAGTAACCCTGAAGAACTTGGAGAAGTCCGAAGACATGAGGAGATTCCGTTGAATAATCCACCTATCTTACCTCCATCGGAAAATCCTCGCGCGCCACCCCAAGAACCCATTCCGGAGTTTTACCTCAACATGCAGCAGCAGTTGGAACAGTTAACTAAAGCTGTTCATGCTTTAACTCATCCACCAGTTCCTCCCACACAAATTCCACCAAGTGTGCCAACAATCCCACCAGCCAATTCCGAAAGCAGAGGGAGGACAAGGACTCGCACTCATGGAGATAGAAGAGAGAGAACCACCTTCTCTGCTAGCTCGGAACCCCCCTTCGTTCGACGTCGAGAACAAGCTGCCACAAGAACTGAACAGCATACAAGAGCGGAGCAGACAAGGACCGAACGGAATAGCCCATCTGTTCCAACGGTCGACAGAAGAACACAGCGATAGGATCCTTCGCGGGGAAACAAGAAATCCAAACGGCACGTTCTCAGCATGTGTTCACCTTTTATCAAGGAAATATTGGAGGAGCAAGTTCCTGATAATTTCAGACCCCCTGCTATGATTGCATATGAAGGCAGAACCGATCCGTCTCGTCACCTGAAGTCTTTCCGATCGAAGATGCTTCTCACAGGAATTACCGACGCTCGTATGTGCCGAGCTTTTCCCGCCACCTTAGAGGGAAAAGCGCAAGACTGGTTTGTCGATCTTCCATCTAGCACAGTTCCTTCTTTTCAAATTCTAGCAGATCGCTTTCTAGCTTACTTTGCTAATTACTCAAAACAAAAGAAAACCCCATCTACCCTTCTGCGCGTTAAGCAGCGAGAGGGGGAAACGCTCCAGGCCTATTTAAATCGTTACATAGGCAGGAGAAACTAACGCTATGGACCTTCTTCCGCGAATGGCTGTGACCTTTTTAATGGATGGACTGCTAGAATCCCCTTTTCGTTTTTCCCTCACCCTAGATCCACAAAAGACCATCCCCGCCCTTATGATCCATGCCCAAAAGTACATCAATTCCGATGAGATCTACACGGGTTGGGAGGAAGAAGCTCGACGCGAACCGGTGGAAATTCAAAGAGGAAAAACCTTCCAAAATGTCAACAGAAGGCCTCCGGACATTCGAAAGGAGGGAGGGTCACGCAGGTACAGTAAGGGTGGAAATAAATGTCTGGAAACCCCAACACGCACTCAACGGCATGTACTACAGCCTAGAGAACCCTCAAAGGAAAGTAAAATTGTCAGATATGACCACCATACCCCACTAAATCAAACTAGAAGCCATATCCTAATGCAAATCAAAGAGCAAAAGCTCCTGACATGGCCAGAGCCTGCAAAAAATCCTGAACGGAAAAAGAACAGTAAGAGATATCGTCAGTTTCATCGATCTAAGGGACACGATACGGAGAAATGTACCCATTTGATGAACGCTATAGAAGATGTCGTTCGAAGAGGGCAATTGGAGCAATACATCAGCCTTGAGATCCAAGAGGAACCTGACACTCCACAACCTGAAGAAGAAGAAGGAGAAATGGTGGGGTTCATTAGTGGTGGACCTGGTTGTGGTGGTGAAAGTTCTGCCTCTCGAAAAAGTTACGCCCGAATGATAGGAGTTGCGCAGGAAACAGAAACACCTCAAATGAGGTCTCGACCTATGACTCCCATCATCTTTTATGATAACGATGTCAGCAGGGTTCGCCACCCCCATGATGATGCTCTAGTCATTGCCATCATGGTTTCCAGCCTCCAAATGAAGAGAGTTCTGATAGACAGTGGAAGTTCAGTTGACATTCTCTTTTGGAGTGCTTTCGAGAGAATGAGATATGATGCGGATAACTTGCTCCCCGTAAAATCATCCTTAGTAGGATTTTCCGGAGGAGTTATACAGCCAGAAGGAATGATCTCCTTGCCGGTTATGGTAGGAAAATCGCCAAGATCATCAACAGTGACGACAAAATTTCTGGTTGTACGCTGTGCTTCAAGCTACAACATTATTCTTGCGGAGAAGTAAGAGGAGACCAACCTTTAGCACGACAGTGCTATATTGCAACCCTTAAAGGAAAAGTCGTAAACAGGGGCAAAACAAAAGTTTCGGAAGCCATGCTGGTCAATAGAATAGCCGAGCAGGAAGATGAGGAATTCCAACCAATACCAGTTGAAGAGTTGCTTATAGTTCCTCTAGACACAACTAGGATGGAACGTACGGTGCGAATTGCTGCGAATTTGACAAGAGTACAGCAAGAAAATCTCATGGTGGTATTAAGGACAAATTGCGACCTTTTCGCCTGGTCATCAGAAGATATGCCAGGTGTGAAACACAACGTCATCGAACACCGCCTCAACATAGGTCAATCATTCAAGCCTATCAAACAGAAAAGGAGAAATTCGGCACCGGAAAGACAGAAGGCCGCAGAGGAAGAAGTATCAACCCTCTCGAAGGCTGGATTCATCCGAGAAGTGAACTATCGCGACTGGCTACCTAATGTGGTTCTTGTAAAAAAGCCGTCCGGAAAATGGAGAATGTGCATAGATTTTAGGGACCTAAACAAAGCTTGTCCAAAAGATTCGTTCCCCCTGCCTTCCATCGATGGTTTAGTTGATTCTACGACAGGGCATGAGATGTTGAGTTTCTTAGACGCCTTCTCAGGCTACAATCAAATCCGAATGGCCGAAAAAGACGAAGAAAAAACATCCTTCATTACAAGCACTGGGACTTATTGCATAAAGTAATGCCGTTCGGATTAAAGAACGCAGGGGCCACCTTCCAGAGACTTATAAATACAGTCTTCAAAGAGCAAATCGGCAGAAATGTTGAAGCTTACGTGGATGATATTTTGGTAAAAAGCCAAAAAGCCGACGAACATCTACCAGATTTACAAGAGGCCTTTCTATCTCTTCGGACTTACAACATGGGCTTAAATCCGAATAACTGTTCTTTCGGTGTCCGCTCAGGGAAATTTCTGGGGTTTGTATTGACACAAAGAGGAATAGAGGCAAATTCGGAAAAAATCAAAGCCATTCTTGATATGGGGTCACCCAAAACTCTTCAAGAAATACAACGGCTTAACGGACGCCTAGCGGCTCTGGGAAGGTTCATTTCTAAAGCTGGCGAGAAGAACCTCCCACTTTTTCAAGCCTTACGAAAAGCGCCAAAAATGGAGTGGACAGAAAAATGTGACAAAGCCTTTCAAGGACTTAAAGATTATCTCCGATCGCCTCAGCTGCTAGCTAAGCCGCAAGTAGGGGAAGAGCTCTACATCTACCTGGCCGCTGCTCCTCGAGCGGTCAGCACCGTTCTTTTGAGAGAAGACAAGGGAGTTCAGAAACCAGTTTATTACACAAGTAAGATCCTTAACGACGCGGAGTCGAGGTATCTGCCACTTGAAAAGTTGGAATTCGCCCTCATTATATCCGCACGAAGATTGAGGCCCTGTTTCCAAGCTCACAAAGTCACTGTGCTAACTGATCAACCACTAAGGCAAGTTCTCGATAAACCTGAAAATTCCGGACGTCTAGCCAAGTGGGTAATAGAATTGGGTGAGTTCGATCTCACTTATAAACCCTGAACGGCCATCAAGGCTCAAGTGCTAGCAGACTTTATAGCAGAGTTAACCATGCCCACAAGTGGAGATGAGATCCCATCAGCAAATCCAGAAGAAAACCCTCGCATCCCATGGCTCCTATATGTCGATGGATCAGCGACGGAAGAAAAGTCAGGGGCTAGTTTCGTCCTTTATTCTCCCTCTAAGTGGAAGATTGCAACGGTACTCAAGTTCCAATTCTGAGCAACGAATAATGAGGCCGAATACGAAGCCCTAATCGTAGGACTGCACTTAGCCAAGGGACTCGGAATTCAGCATCTGCATGTATATTCCGACTCACAGTTGTTCGTAAACCACACCTTGGGTAGTTTCGAAGTAAAAGAGGAAAACATGGTCAAATACCAAGCTGTGGTAAAGAAAATAGTTTCATACTTCGTTTACTTCCAGATTGAAAAAATCGGCGGAGCACAAAATGAAGAAGCAGAATCCTTGTCTAAAAGGGCCATGACATCCAACAGAAATACAGAATCCTCTTTTAACCTACAGTACCTTCCCACAAGGACTATTGAAAGGCTCGAAGAGGAAGTGCAAAATACGGCGGAAGAGACGAGTTGGATTGATCCCATTAGAAACTACCTGCAAGGTGGACCTCCACCATCCAACAAAACGGAAGCCAGACGGATTTGTATAGATCTGCTCAATACACCATTATTGGCGAAAACCTATAAAAAAGGTCCTATACACAACCCTTCTTACGATGCGTATGTCCCAAAGAAGCCAACTATATTCTGCAAGAGATTCACGAGGGCATCGGAGGAGGTCATATAGGAGGCAAAGCCTTGAGTTACAAAGTCCTGCGACAAGGCTATTATTGGCCAACATTAACTCAAGATGCAGTGGCATTCACCCGTAAATGTGATGCCTGCCAACGGCATTCCAAGATCCAAAGACGACCGCCTACGCTGCTTACACCAATTATCAGCCCTCGACCATTTGCTATCTGGGGGGGTTGATCTTCTAGGGCTATTTCCTACTTCAACTCGACAGATGAAATTTCTAATAGTTGCTATAGACTACTTCACCAAATGGGTAGAGGTTGAGCCCTTGGCCAAGATCACGGAAAAAGCGTGTCAAGGATTCTTATGGCGAACGGTTATCTGTCGATTCGGAATTCTAGTTGCCTTCATTTCTGATAATGGGCGACAATTTGATAACAAGGCTTTCAAAAGCTTTTGTTCCGAACTCGGAATTGAATCCAGATTAACTTCTGTAACGCATCCTCAAACCAATGGCCAGGTAGAGGTGACAAACCGTACCTTGCTCCAAACTCTGAAAACCCGGGTGTCCAAAAACGGAACTAATTGGGTGGAAGAAATTTTGAGCGCCCTTTGGGCCTACAGGACAACTGCAAGAACTCCCACAGGAGAAAGCCCATTTTCTCTTACTTACGGGGCCGAAGCCGTCATTCCCGCAGAAATAGGAATGCCTACCTTGCGAACACAACAGACTTTCTCATTAGAAGAAAATGAGAAAAATCTCCGAGCGGAACTTGATCTACTCGAAGAACGAAGAATAACAGCGGAAACAAAGGCGGCTATCTATCGCCAAAGAGTGAAAAGGTTCTACGACACAAGGGTGAAAAGAGTCTTCTTCCAAATCGGTTATCTGGTCTTGAGAGAAAATGAATTCCAAGGAAATAAAAGCCGAACGGGGAAGCTAACTCCTAACTGGGAAGGCCCTTACGTTATTCAGAGAATTGTCCGAGCAGGCACTTACTATCTAGTAAATATGGAAGGAAAAACGCTCAAACGCCCGTTTCATGCTGAACACCTACGACGCTACTATTAGCAAAAACTGTAGAAGTCTCTTAAATGTCTCATAGAATAAAGGGTTAAGTCTTTTCCATTCTATACAAAGATGCGGTGAAATTCCCATTCTACAAAAATGCGATGAAATTCCCATTCCTAAAGGATGAGTCGGAATTATCATACAAGGATAAAACGACAACTCTCATCCAGTAACAAGGGGCAAAATCCCGATCGAAATATGAGGCAACAATCTCATTTATGAAGGCGAGTACCTTACTCAACAACTTAAAGTCCCATGGTCAGACTAAGGAGAGAAGAACCCGCTACGAAGTTTATCTTACCAGCCAAATGAAGAAGGAAAGACTCTACGAAGAACTTCAACGAATCCCTGGCATGGGTAAAGATAACCGTCACTTGGAAATAAATCTTCACCAAAATAAAGGTATGCATTTGATTCATACGAATAGAAGTTACATTCCAAATGATTGAGAATTTACAAGAACATTTCACAAAAGTACTAAAACATCCTAAGAACTAGGACCCTAGGGGCAGCCAGCAGCTTCTGAAGGAACTTGGGTTGAAGGCTCCAAGGGGGCGGGGACAGAAGCCTCTGGGGTCTTAATAATTTGTTGCTCTTTTAGCTCCATATAAGTCTTTAAGACCCCAACAAACCCCATAGATAGCACTTCCGCCGGGGGAATATGGTGAACCACCTGCTGCACCACCGAATATATGCGGGTGGCCCCCTCTTTAGCCTTCGCCCTAAGCCGAGCGACCTCCTTCTCTAGTTTATCCGCTCGTTCTATCAAATCTTTAATTTCTTGCGAGTCGGATTTGGGAGTTTCTAATCGTGAAGCTAGGTCCGCCTTAAGGGTGTCAAGGCTCCCTTTTACTTCCTCCGGTGCTTGAACAACAAAGAAGCTCGGCACCCTTCAGCTTCAGCTCCCATCGGGCTTCAGCTTGCCCCTCTTGAGCAGATTTGAGTTCCTTCTCCAAACTGCTAGAGTTATCTTGTAACTTTTTAACATTCTCCTCAGCAGTAAGAAAGGAACCCTCAGAAATGGACAGCATGGCCGACAAATCCTCCTTCTCTTTTGCCATAACAGCAAGCTGCTGAAGCTGCTCAGCTTTATCCTTCTCATAAGTATGGATAATAGCGAGCTGCTCTTTTTCTTTCCCCTCCAGGGCCGCCACCTTAGAGTTTAGTTGGGCGATTTCCGCTCTATACGCTTCCGTCTTTGCCGAATCCTCTTGACAAAGATTGCCGACTCGGTCCGCCCATCGAGCAGTCTATGAAATAACAAATAGGTTAGCAGCATTAATACCGAGCAAAAAAGTAAAACTAATACAAGGATAATCCTTACCAGCATGACCGAGCGAAATAGTTGAGAGATGGCCTCTTCCCTTCCAGCTCTATGAAGTTTGGAGGAGAGCTGTTCGGGTCTCATGGCCATCAAAACAGTTTTTGCAGTAGCGGCGTCTCGGAAAGGGATGTCCTCAGAGGGCAACTCCTTCCCTTGAGTTGCCGATCCCCTTAAAACCGAGTCTACTACCCTCAGTTTATCCAGGAGAGCCGCTTCTCCCGCTTCCGCCTATATGAACTGAAGTTAAGTGAAATATACTCTTAAAAAGGATATTATAAATATGTTCTCACCTCTACGAGAAGAAGGACCTTCTGAAATTGGCGACAATGCTGGGAAGACTTCTTCTGGACGGGCTTCCTCCTGAGGCGACGCCGCCTGTTCCCCCACAATTCCAGGACCCGATGCGTCCTCGGAATTCTTTCTCTTTGTCCTTCTCTCCCGTGAGGACCCTGCACCAGGGTCACTTTTAACCCCCTTCTTGGAAGAGTTAGTCTCTTTTCTCTTCCTTTTCTTTTTCTCCTCTTTGGAGGTATCAGCACCTTTGCTAGATGCCACTTCTTTCTTTTTCCGCCTGCGAGCTAAGGGCGGATGAACTTCACCTTCGAAGGAAGCCAAGAGACCCTTAACGTAGCTCAAATCTTCGTCTTCCATCGGATTTTCTGCAAAATAAATTCCGAATAAGGTTAGACATCACAAGCCAAAATCAAACTAAATTGGGTACGCGAGCGAGTCCGACCAGTAGACAAACGACATTTAATGAGGTTTTCCTTGGTCAAAAACTTATCCATATAAACTTTGGATAGCCCTGTCATTGACTTAAGAAGATTTCCCTCTTCTTTCGTCATCTCCTCACAAGTAATGTCCACGCGGGGAACCTCCCACCTTGTTCGAATACCCAACTCGGATTTACATCTAACAAAGAAAAACTTACTCTTCCATCGCTTAATGGAAGAGGGAACTTTCCCTAGAAACTTTCTCCCAGAGCGAGCCGAGAAATAATACCAATCGGCATTAGACTCCAAACAAAGACTAAACAACAGGCGGAACCAACGGACAGTCAGATTTACCCCATAATCCTTAAAAACCATAACAAATCCGTTGAGCAGCCTCCAAGAGTTCGGAGTCAACTACGAAGGACACAAACGATACTACTCTAGGATCGCCTTAGTAAAATCAGGAAAAGGAAGCCTAAGTCCGCCCAGCAACGCATCCTGATAAACAGCTATCTCCCCCTCCCTGGGAGCACTCGCTCTTTCCCCGGAACAAGGAACCCTAACCTCAAACAGAGAGAGGTTTATCTCATATTTCTCCACCAGATCATCTACATCCTTCTGCCCTAAAAGACTTATGAACGTATCCGACCCTCTACCCATTGCCCTAGAGGCAGGGTGGACCTGCGAACTCTAAAGTGGAACATCCCCAAGTTCGCCCGGAATCGTGACAGAAACCGTAGGGGTGGACGGAGATGGAATCAATGACTCATGAGAAGAACTAGAGGAGGAAGATGCAGCACTAGCCATTACCTTAGGAAAAGAAAAAGATAAGAAAAACACAGAAAGCTCAAAATCAGGGCTCGCCGGAGAAGAAGAAATCTGAAGAAGAAGACACGATTCGACTTTCGAAACAAACTTTTTCTGCCTGTACGATTTCTCTTATATACAAAGACCACGAATCCCTGGCCGTTAGATCTCAGGGTCGCATTCCGATCAAAACCGTTGAACCAAAGGTCCACAAATCTGGACTGTTCAGATATCTGATTATCACTTTTCCTTAAAAAAATCAAAATTTCGCCACACCAGCAATACCAAACGCCGCATAACACATACAAAACCGCGCCCATCATGATGTTGACAAACGCGCACGCCGCGCATATCGCACCACCACCCCCTCTTTAATGCTAAATAGTAAAAGAGACACGTGGCGTCTCAGGGAATAACAAGCATAGTGTAGAGCCCGCACCATAAGGGACAAAACGCACACATCCCAACATAGGATCACCAGTGATCATTTTCTCTTGAAGAAATCAAAAACTTTATGAGCAAATTAATAAACTTTATTCATTTACAATGGCGATAGTATTACAGAGCACACAACCAAGCAACGGAACAAACGAACATCTCCTCCGCCGGAGTTCCCTAGTTAACAATCCTTGGATCCGTCTGAGGACCCACTCCGATAAGACTCGGAAGAGACGCACGGACTTCCACACCCTTCGTTGTCCTCATTATCACTAGGAAATCCCTGCAAAACGCGCGGGCGAAGATAAGGACCCACTTCTCTACGACAGGAGTCGCTCCCAAACATTTCAACTTCAAAGCGCACATCCCCTGCGTTAGTAATAGCTAAGGTAATAATTAGAAGATCCCCTGCCTCTATGTTATGATCAACATGGAAGGCTTCCCACCCTTCCTCAATGCTTACCTCACCCGTTCCCCTGTCAATAGCCAGCATGGATGGCCACACACAGCCGTTCGGTCTTACCAATTGGACAATCCCAGTCCGCAATTCCGATAAGTGTTCATGAAACGAGCTTGGCACTCGTAAGCGACGAGAACACTGGGTGAAAGTAAAAAACTTAAAAAAGGACAAACGCTGAGCCATTTTACCAAAACGTGAGGATGCTGGATGAAAACGTTATCCACGCTAGCCTCTTATATAGTAAAACTTGGTGACACTATAGGCGAAAATTCCGGAGAAAAATCTACCTCGATTCAAAACAACACAGTAAGCATCGGTTACCTATTAAAACACATACATCTAGAAAAAAACCTACACCCACATCGACACGCCAGGTAAGGCAGATACTTGTTCTCGAACCAAGCGGAAAGTGCAAATTGATTCACTCTTCGCTCAGATTTTTCGAACAAGTACATTCTGTGATGGGTCTAGTGTTACTGAAATACTTGGTAAAACACGCGTCGCCTTCCTAAAGGGCCACCTGTCATACACAGGGCTACGTTTCGCTCAGCCACAGGACGGTCAGTCACCACCCGGTTCGTTAGTATCAATTCCGTACGGCAAATAAAGAGGGCTCACCCCTACAAAAAGTCCGTCGGAATTATACACGAAGCAAGAAGGTGATAACCATCTGGACAAGAGCGTATCCAACGCTTCTACAGTAAGTAGATCTTACCCACTTACCCCTAGAGTAGGTAGTTATTTCCTACTTACACGCGAGGTACCTACACGGTTGGTAGATATTTTCTACCTACCTACGTAGCACCTACATAGTAGGCAGATATTTTCTTACCACCTTAGAAGATATTTTCTCATTCACCGCCTTACTCCACCGCCTTTCCTAAACCGCCTTTAAATGACTATAAAAGAAGAGCGACAATGAAGAAATAGGGTGATCGGAAAAGTCACCACAAAGAGAGCTAACTCATGTCTAAAACCGCCTTCTTACAAATTTTCTGACTTAGGCATCGGAGCTGAGTCCGGGCAGAAAGGCCCAATTCCGACCACTGTTTTCTCCCTTTTATAGGTTCATCCTAAAGGAAAGCCAAGGCAATTCCGAGCGGATTTTCATAGGATAATTCCGAACGGATCTCCAAAGCATTCTCCGTGTTCCTCATTAAGTAGCTGAAGTAATCGTCCACACCAACTATAAATTTCAACTGTTTGTTGAAGGCTGAGACCAGATCACGAGGCCACAGTAGCCAAGGCATGAGGTGGACCAGTTTTTGGCATCAACAGTATATATACTATAGCTCAATAGTTATTGATTGGTCCGACCGGATAGCTATCGGGTGTTGATTGGTCCACTCAATTCCACTTTGGTTCCACGGTATGGAAGTAGGGGTGTAGTTGGCATTAATATGATTGATGATTATGATATGATTTCACATATTTCCAACCTTCTGGTTGTTGATTGGTCCAACCATGTTGGCTACTGGCTTTGATTGGTTAGCCAGGACAATTACGGAAAATCATTTCCGGTACCGATGATAAATGATTAAAGAAACTCATATGTGCATATCTTTGGCTCTCTATTGATGTTAGCATGAAACATTAAACGATTGAAGATAATGCATCGACTCTCATGTCTATGATCATCATTTTATCTTCATGCTTTAGTATCGTTCAATTTATATCTTTACTTTACTTTATATTAAATATCTATTGTCGAAGACATACATGTATGTTTATACCTGATAGTGGTGTTTGTACCTCACTGAGCTCCTATAGTTCACCCTATTGTTGTGTGACATTTTTCAGGTAGTAGATAGGCACATGACCGTGCCTAGAGTGGAGGATAGGGTCTTGTTTACCTTAGTTGGCTCTGACTGTCTGGCCCATATTATGTACTTGAGTTTAGTGTTCTTGATTTGAAGAGTATTGTAAACTCCTACGCAGATATGTATTTATGACTCTATGGCTTGTACTTTTACTATATTTGACTTTATGATTTCATAAAATTAGTGTTGATTATGGTAAATTCTTAGATTTCACAGCCTTAGGGTCGGGGTTCACTCCTTGACCTGACTCGTGTGACACCTATCCCCTGAAAAGGAGAAGGGTGTTACAGGTTGGACAACTCTACTAGGCAATTGTTGCATGCTGCCGCCGGTAGGTCATTGGGAAAAAAGTATCTAGAGGATGCCGAGCAACTCTTTGAAGACATGGCTAGTAATGAAGCCCATTTGTTTACAAGTGGAACGTAAATGAATATAGTTGGGTCCGTTGATAAAGTTACAATTTTTGATCCGATTCTTGGTGAGATGTTAGGTATGCTAACAAGGAAGATTGAGCTACATATATCCAATAATAGCTCAAAAGCGGCCATGGTGATGTTTTGCAATACTTGTTGGGGAGGACATGAAGCATCAAGTTGTCCCATTGTGAGCACCAAAATGGTCCCATGGAATAAGTACAATATATTAGAAATGCTCAAAGGCAACCGGATCGTCAATACCAATCGTACGCTCCTAAGTGGAACCATCCGGCAATGACCTATAGAAATCCACAGGTGGGGTAATACCCTCCCATCTTTCAACACCCTCCAAAGCCGCAAGAAAGAAAACCCAACATGGAGGAGTTGATCTTGAAGTACATACAGAGCAATGACACTATAATTCGGAATTTACAAGCTACAGTCATAACTTGGAGAATCATATTGGGCAAATTGCAAAGGCCCTAGCCGAAAAACCACAAGGTAGTTTGTCGGGTAATACGGATGAGAACCCTCAAGGAGAACAATGTAAAGCTATCACATTAAGAAGTGGAAAGGAGGTGGAACTCCCTACCTCAAAGCCTCAAGCAACCACCGCCATTGAAATTGAAAACTCTGAGCCCGTTGTTAATTCCAAAGAGGTGAAGAAAGGGAAGGAGAAACTCGTAGAGATACCACCCGGATCTCTTTATCAACCTCAAGTTCCTTATCCTACGAGGTTGAATAAAGACAAAGAAGATGCCCAATTAATGAAGTTCAAAGACATGTTGAAGCAACTACAAATAAACATGCAGTTGGTAGATGTTCTAGCTCAAATGCCGAAATATGCGAAGTTTATGAAGGAGCTCCTTTCCACCAAGAGAAAACTTGAAGATGTAGGTGTTGTGATACTTAATGCTCAATGTTTGGCTGTTATTCAACAAATTATGCGAAAGAATTGTAAGGATCCTGGTAGCTTTGTGGTCCCTTTTATACTTGGAGAAGGGTCACAATGAAGGCATTGGCAGATTCCGGGGCAAGCATCAATGTGATGCCCTACAAACTATATATGAAACTCAGCCTCAAAGAACCAAAGCCTACAGGAATGATACTACAGCTAGCTAACAGATCTGTGAGAAGACAAAAGGGGATAGTTGAAGATGTACTCGCTTGGATCAATCAATTTGTCTTCCCGGCCGACTTCGTACTTCTAGATGTTAATGAAGATGTTGACGTCGCTATCAATCTTGGCCGTCCTTTCCTCACCACCGCTCAAGCTCTCGAGGATCATGCATAAGGCAAGCTTGCATGAGTGTGGGAGATTAAGAGGTTATATTTCAATTGCTCGATGCAATGCGGCACACAATGGCTCAAGATGATACCTCATATTGCATTGACGATGTGGATGTACTCACTTCCGAGTTCATGGAAGATTTTCAAATGGTGGATCCATTATACCCTTACCTGGGGAAACAAGAAGTGCAATCAAAGGAGATCTAAGAAAATTCCACTTCATCAGAGGTGGAAGTGGTGAAAGTAAAAAAGAAGCAAAAATTCAATCTCCCTACGATATGCTGGAAAAAGGTGAAAAAGAAAGGAGTAAGCATGAAATCTTTGACTCACAACACTTCTAAGGAAATCCCAGGTATGCACGATAATAATTGCTCAATTTATGCCAACTTGGGAATGTGTTTATTTGGACGATCCTTCAAGGGAGGAGCCGATGAGAGCTTCAAGGTATTTAGACCCCCATGAGGTAAGGTAAATGTATGTCAAGCTAGTGACGTTAAACAAGCGCTTCTTGGAAGGTAACCAAAGTTCTTGAAAATTTCTTTTTCTTTAGTTACAAATTTCTTTTGATTAGTTAAATTAGGTGTGTTTTGAATAAATGAATGAGATGTTTCATGACCGTCTATATATTATCTTGTATCTTCTTTCTAGTTGTTGTTCATTCATAGCCCTAGATTTATAATTGTTGTTAGGTAGCGCGAGAAGGGCTCGAACGACATCCTGAGTTAGCTGCATAAGCCAAACCCAGGCCCATACGGGGTGTCATACGATCGTATGACCTGACCAGCAACACATACGAGGTATCATATGCCCTATCATACGGCTGTATGACCACACCAGTAACATATATGGGTTGTCATACGACCCGTATACGGGCTTGTATGGGGTCAGTTTTGGGGCATTATAAAGGCGCCCCCTAACTTCTCTTTTCAAAACCTAGCCAACTCCACCCCTATCCACGTCGGTCCGAGCGTTCTCCTCAATGGCACAACCTCCATTCTTGATTTTGGGCTTTCTTCTTCCCTAGGTATGCTCCCTAATGGTTTGGTTTGTCGATTTAGTTCATCTTCTCCATATTTAGAACCTTAAGGATTGAAGGAATGAATCTTGAATGAATGGGTGATGAATTTGTGTTCTTGAATAAAATCTTTGTTGCAATACTTTGATTAAAGGCATGTTTAAGGTTTAGGATGTAAAATGGGTGTGATTTGGATGTAAATGGGGCAGGAAATCGCTATGGCCGCTGGCATCGTTGCTGCTAAGCGCATACGGGCCGTATATCAGCCTGAATGGCCCCCACGCAGGGTCATACGGGCCGTATATCAGAACATATGGAAGCCCATATAGGGCCAATTAAGGGCCGTAGTACGCAATTCTTCACTATTTATTAGATGATTCCTTTTGCAATAATACCCTTTTTAATTATTTTTCAAATATGCCGAAGAAGACAGCCGTTTCTAAGAAGCGCAAGGTCAGGTGATAGCTCTCAAAAGAGAGCTATTTAGATTACATATTATGCTAGGTTGAGACCAAATATGGTCATCTAATGATCTATTCAAGAGCTAATTTTGGTTATTTTATGTAAACTATACCTCAACTAGCATGTATACTTGTTTTAGTGAATTTCAATACTAAATGGAATAATTTATGCACTAATACAACTGTTTTTAATATTGATAGATGATGATAGCAATGGATAGCAGTAAGAATGATCTTGACCAAAAGAGATAGGTGTTCTATGACAAAGGAGCATAAGAAGCTAAAGGAGAGAGGATTGTGAGCAGCCTGAAAGAGCAGTTGAGATCAGGAATTTACTGGAAGCGCTACAGGTCTCCATATCCAATTTCCTATAGTCATATTGAAGATAAACAAGTCAAGAACACTCAGTTAAAATTTCAACTCAATCCGAGTTGAAATGGTCATCCGATCGTTGCGTTGATGAAGACATCGTAATGTAGACTGCATAACATCGCGATGTTAATCACGGACATCACGATGTTAATCGTTACAGAGCGCCGATTTTCACAGAAAAGACGGATCGTGATGTTGCTTGTCTACATTGTGATGTCGGGGGCGCTGGGCTATGAAAAGGGGTTGTTTTGCTAGGGTTTTTCATCTCTCGTTTGGGGGCGACGGCTAGGGCTCCAAGACGCGATCCAGAGGGTTTCAAGGCTAAATCTTTTGGGGCGAAGCTCAAAGCAAAGGGAGAACCTATCTCTTATTGATTTCTAGTGTTTTAATCCTTCCTTTGTACTTAGACATGGATGTTTACCTTCTTATTTGCATTATTATGAATCTTTCTTTGTAATGGTAGCTTGAACATCTTTGCTAGGGTTGTATGAACTCTTTGACTTGAATCTATATTATCTTTGGCTTTGCTTTGTTATCATGATTGTGGATGTGACTTTGAATCTATTCTTTTCATTCCTCAATTGTCGAGAGAGATTGAGTATCTTTAACTTTATGCACTATGAGAAATCTAGGTTTGAGAGTAGAATAGAGAATTAGGGTGGACGGAGTGACACCGATTTAACCTATCACTGAGAGATCAGGTTAGGCAATTCCATGGTAGTGATAAAGTGTTGTCCTATAATGTGTCTAATGTACCATAGAGATATGGACTTTAGATGCATGATCCTTAGAGATGAGGTCTTGTAGGATGCACCCGGAGTTCACACAAGCACAACACTTTATCAGTGACACACCCATATCCACAACCTTGATAAATTAGTAAGCCAAGGAGAAAATCAATGCAAGTCATTAGAGCCATACAACCCTAGAAGCATATCATAGAGAGTAATCCCTCGCACCCTTCGTTATCTCACCACATCCTATGAGTAGTTTAGTTTAGATTAGGAACCTTTTCCACTTATTGATCGACTGACTTTAGTAATCAATATAGTAGGTTAATGTTCATCTAAACCTAGTAAGCCTTCCCTGTGGATTCGACCTGGTGCTCACCAGAATTTACAACTTGCGACCACGTACGCTTGCGTGTGGAGGCTTGAGTACGTGCAGTCAAGTTTTCTGGTCAACAAGTTTTTGGCGCCGTTGCCGGGGAGGGCATAGGCCATAGGTGACATTAGCTGAATAGGAGCTAGTCTACTTCAGTCATTTATTTTTCTTTTAGATTATTTTGTATTATATTTATTTTCTCTCTATTTTCCTTTTTCTTGATTATTTTTTTCTCTTTTCATCTAGGTTCTATCTGTTCTATTCTGAGCTCTAAATGACGCTCACACCTTTTGAAGGACAAGTGCGCTAAGATCATGGAAAGCAACTATTACACATATTGGCGTAAGGGTGTAATATCTTGTTTGGATGAAAAACCTCCGCCATGTTTTCAATGGGCACTCTCAAGGACCAAGACCCCTACAATACCATTTAATGAATTTGAAATGCAAAGGTTTTCAAGGGTTGAAAGAGAGCAAGCTATCAATGAACAATCTTTAGGTGATAAGTTGAGTAGATGGATAGCAGAACTAAAAGCCATGCGCCAAGAATTTGACAACAGATTGAGTAGCCAACCATCTTTAATGGGGTAAGTAAATGATACATCTCAGGCTCCAAAAAGTGAAATATGTGTGGAGGTACATGAGCACCAACTAGGGGTAAGGGGTAAGAGACAAAGTAAGAAAGACTTGCCCAGGGAGGAGTTTACTCTAAGAAATTTTGAAGATATTTACCCTCCCCCACCTTTCCCTCAAAGGTTGCTACAATAAGGGCTTAATGAACCATTGAGTTATCTTGTGCACGTGAAGGAACAAAGGGCTAAACCATGCCGTCCTAGCAAGGAGAGAAATTTTTCTATCAAGCCAAGTATTAAGGCCACTATGCCCAGTGACTCCTTGGAAGAAATTGTTACTGTTGATGAAGATAAGAGAGGGCATAGTAACACAAGGTCAGAGGAGGCAAGCTTGCAATTTGAAATGCAGTGTCATGACGAGAAGGAAGGAGGGAAGAAGAATGATGAGGCCTTTCTACCCCCTCCTTCCCCTCAAAAGCTGTAGCCACCTGGGCCTATTGAACAACTTCATCAAGTAGAATTGACATTCTTCAATGAAGTTGGCCACGATTGCTTGTCTCCCAAAAATGAGAGCTCAAAGAAGCTAGGACTCAACACAATTGTGCTCTATGAACCCTTGGAGCAACATTTTCTTCTTGAAGAAGTGGATAGATGTCAAACCAATTCGGCTACAACAAGAAGTGCCAAACAAAGATATCATACAGTCGTGTTGCAGGAGTTGTTGGAAGTGAAAAAAATAACCATCTGCAAATCTTTCATGTCAATTCTACAATCGTCCTCGCAAGGTGTTGAGCTATATGCCGATCTAATCAAGACCTCTAAAAAGCGGCGAATGCATTACAAAGGAGAAGGTCTTGAGATGGATGTGGCGGCTCTTTTAATCAAAGAGCCCGAATAACACAAAGGGGGTCAAGCTAGAGACCTTAAATCTAGCGCTTCTTGGGAGGCAACCCAAGCTTACAAAGAATTAGGATTCATTGCTTTTAGTAGTTTGTTTTATTTTTTAGTTTCTAGTTTCTAGTTCTATGTTTTTATTTTGATTGGTGTTGATGCCAAAAACTGGTCCACCTCACGCTGGCTACTGTTGCCTCGTGATCTGGTCTCAACCTTTGACAAACGGTTGAAATTTATAGTTGGTGTAGACGCTTACTTCAGCTTTTGAACAGGGAACACGGAGAGTATTTTGGAATTCCGATCGGAATTATCAGCTCTTCGCTTTGGGGTGAATCTGTAAAAAGGAGAAGGGAAGGATCGGAATTGGGCCTTTCTGCCCGGATTTAACTCCGATGCTTAAGTCAAAAAGCTGGCGAGAAGGAAGTCTTAGACATAAGTTAATTGATTTTTCTTCTCCTTTTCTTTTATCATTGCTCTTCTTTTATAGCAACTTAAAGGCGGTTTAGGAAAGGCGGTGGGTAAGGCGGTAAGTAATGCGGTAAGTAAGGCGGTACGTGAGGCGGTAAGTAAATATCTCCTAAGGCGGTAAGAAAATATCTGCCTACTGTGTAGGTGCTACGTAGGTAAGTAGAAAATATCTGCCTACTGTAGAGGCGAGTGGATAAGATCTACTTACTGTAGAGGCGTTAGATATTTTCTTCCCTAGGTGGCTATAAGCACCTTATGAGACCCTCACGCCTTGTGGATAAGAAGGTTGCTATATTTCCGACGGACTTGTTTGTAGGATTGAACCCTCATTTTTATTTGCCGAATGGAATTATACTAGGTTATTTGGTGATATTGCCGCGCGGCCAAAGGGACACAGTCCTGTATATGACAGGTGGCCATTTAGGTCGATGACACGCGTCTTACCAAATACATCCGTAACACTAGTCCCCCTCAAAGTGTACTTGTTGGAAAAATCTAAGCGAGGGGTGAGTTAACCACACTTTTCGCTTGGTTCGAGAGCAAGTATCTTTCTTAGTTGGCATGTCTATGTAGGTGTAGACTTTGTCTAAGGTACATGTGCTTTTAATAGGTGACCGATGTTTACTGTGTCGTTGTTTTAATCGAGGTAGATTTTTCATCGGAATTTTCGCCTATGGTGTCACTAAGTTTTTTCTATTTAAGGAGCTTGTAGGGGTAGTATTTTATTCAAAAATCCTTGTAGCTTTGTATAATGGCTCAGCGTTTGTCTTTCTATAAATTTTTCACTCTCACTCAGTGTTCTCGTCATTTGCGAATTCCAAGTTCTTTTTATGAACATCTGGCGGACTTAAGGACAGGGGTCATCCATTTGGTAAGTCCAAATGACTGTGTATGGCCCTCCCTTCTGCTTATTGATAGGGGTGTAAGTGAGATAAGTATTGAGGAAGGGTGGGAAACCTTCCACGTTAATCATGATATAGAGGCGGGGGATCTTTTAATTATTACTTATGCAGGGTGTGTGCGCTTCGAAGTTGAAATGTTCGGAAGTGACTCCTGCCGTAGAGAAGTGGGCCCCCATCTTCGCCCGCGTGCTGTGCCGGGGTTTCCTAGTGACAATGAGGACAGTGACGGTTGTGGAAGTCCGTGCGTCTCCTCTGAATCTTATCCGAGCCGGTCCTCGGATGGATCCGTGGATTGTTAACTAGGGAATTCCGACGGAAAATATGTTCATTAGGGCTTGTCATGTTGTTGTTTTTTTTTTTTTTTTTTTTAATTACCACTATCGTTGTATCGTGAAATAAAGTTTATTATTTTGTTCATAAAGTCTTTGATTTCTTCAAGAAGAATGATCACTGGTGATCCTATGTTGGGATGTGTGTATTTGTCTCTTATGGTGTTGGTTCTATGGTAGAGCGCCCATTACTCCCCAAAGAGACACGTGTCTCTCGCACTGTGTCGCATTTAAAGGGAGAAGATGGCGCGACGTACGCGGCGTGTGCTTTGTCAACAACATGATGGGCGCGGCTACCTATGTGTGTCAGGCGGCGTTTGGTGTGCTGACGTGGATAGAATTTTGAATTTTTTAAAGAGAAGCAATGATGGTTATCTGAACGGTCCAGATTTGGGGACCTTTGGTTTAATGGCTCGATCGGGATGCAGCTTTGGGATCTAACGGCCAGGAATTCATCTCTTTTGTATAGAAGCGAAGTTGTACAAGTGGAAGAGGTTTTATTTCAAAAGTTAAATCGCGTCTTCTTCCCCATAATCTCTTCTTCTCCGGCGAACCCTGTTCTAAAGTTCTTGTGTTTTTTCATCCTTTTTTCTTCTAAGGTTTGGCTAGTGCGTCTTCTTCTTCTGGTTCTTCTCATAAATCTCGTGAACCTGTTGCTTCCCCCCCTCCCTCTTTCAATCCCTTCTCCGCCTGAGCTCATGGTTTCTGCCGTGATTCCAGGCGAGTCTAGGGACTTTCCAGTCCAGGGTTCGCGGATTCATCCTGCTTCTAGGGCTATGGGTAGAGGGTCTGGTACCTTCATAAGCCTCCTGGGGCAGAAGGACGTCGATAGCTTGGTAGAGAAGTATGAGATAGACCTTTCTCTGTTTGAGGTTAGGGTTCCTTGTTCTGGAGAGAGGGCGAGCTCTCCAAGGGAGGGGGAGATAGCCATCTATCAAGATGCGCTATTGGGTGGTCTTAGAATTCCTTTTTCCGATTTCGCTAAGGCAATTCTGGAGGAATATCACTTGTGTCCTTCACAGTTAACTCCAAACTCTTGGAGGTTGCTCAATGGTTTTGTTGTTATCTTTAAGAATTACGGGGTAAATCCGACCATTCGTTTGTTTCGTATGCTGTTTAGTCTTTGTTTGGAGTCTAATGCCGACTGGTATTATTTCTCGGCTCGTTCTGGGAGAAAGTTTCTAGGGAAAGTCCCCTCTTCCATTAAGCTATGGAAGAGTAAGTTTTTCTTCGTCAAAAGTAAATCCGAGTGGTGGGAGGTTCCCCGCATGGATATTACTTGTGAGGAGATGACGAAAGAAGAGGAGGTTCTTCTTAAGTCAATGACAAGAATATCCAAAGTTTACATGGATGAGTTCTTGACCAAGGAAAACCTCCTTAAATGTCGTTTAATAGTATTTGGCGGTAGGATTTATTCGTGTATCTAACTTAGTTCAATTTTGAATTACGATATCTGACTTGCCTCGGAATTTATTTTTACAAGAAATCCGATGGAGGACGAGGATTTGAGTTATGTTAAGGGCATCTTGGCCTCCTTTGAAGGTGAAATACATCCGCCCTTGCCTCGTGGGCGAAAGAAGGAGGTGGCGTCTAGCGCATGCGCTGATACTAAGGAGGAGAAGAAGAAAAGAAAGAGCAAAGATGTAGACTCTTCCAAAAAGGGGGTCAAAGGCGGCCCCAGTGCAAGGTCCTCGCAGGAGAGGAGGACAAAGAGAAAGAATTCCGAGGACGCATCCGGTCCCGGAATTATAAGAGAACAGGCGAAGTCACCTCAAGAAGAAGTCCGCCCGGCTTTATCGCCAATTTCAGAGGGCCCTTCTTCCAGTCGGCCAGAGCATATTCTCCTTATGGAGGTGAGAATCTACTTCTTAAGGGTATCTATGGTTTTACTAAGGATTTTTAACTTTGGGCTTGTTTTATAGGCGGAGGCAGGAGAAGCGGCCCTCTTGGACAAACTGAGGGTGGCGGACTTAGCCCTAAAGGGACCGACAACTCAACGAAAGGAATTACCTTCCGAGGATATTCCTTTTAGAGATGCCGGGTCCGTAAAGAGTGTTTTGATGGCCATGAGGTCCTAACAGCTCTCCACGAAACTCCGAAGGGCTGGGAGAGAAGAGGCCACTTACCAACTTCTCCGCTCGGCCATGTTGGTAAAAACTATTCTTCTACTTCTCAATTAAGCATTATCGTCTTTAACTCATTTGCTACTCTATAGACTGCTCAATGGGCGGATCGAGTTGACAATCTTTGTCATAAAGACTTGACAAAGATGGAAGCGAGTAGGGCAGAAATTGCCCAATTAAGTTCTAGGGTGGCGGCCTTGGAAGGAAAAGAGAAAGAACAGCTCGCGGTTATCCGCGCCCTCGAGCAAGATAAGGCTGAGCGACTTTAACAGTTCGCCGCTATGGAAGAAGAGAAAAATGATTTAGCGGCCAAGCTGACTATTTCCGAGGGCTCTCTTCATACTGCTGAGGAGAATATAAAAAAGTTACAGGATGACTCCAGCAGTTTGAAAGAGGAACTTAAATCCGCTCAAGAGGAGCGAGGTGAAGCCCGTTGGGATCTAAAGCTAAAGGTTACTGAACTCGCCGTCATTCAGGCCGAGTTAGAGGAACTCAAAGGGGAGCGCGACACACTTAAGAAAGACTTGGCTTCCAGACAGAAGACCCCTAAATCCGACTCACAAGAAAAGAAAGACTTAATTGAGCGAGCGGATAAGTTAGAGAAAGAGATCGCTCGGCTTAGGGCGAAGGCAAAAGAGGGGGCCACTCGCATATATTCCATACTGCAGAAGGTGGGTCATCACGTTTCTCCTGCAGAAGTGTTAATAATGGGGCTTGTTGGAGTCTTGAAGAGGTTCACAGAATTGAAGGAGCAACAAATCATAAAGATTCCAGAGGCCCCTGCCCCGGTCCCTTCTGAACCCTCGACTAAGATTCCTCCAGACCGCCCGGAAGGCCCTAGTTCTTAGGATTTTTTATATTCTTATGCAATGTTCTTGTCTTGTAAATACTTATTCATTTTGGAATGTAATTTCTATTTACGTGAATGAAATACAAACCTTTTCTTTGGTGAAGATTTATTTCCGAGTCATGGTTATTTTTAACCATTAAGAAGTCTTTCGAGGAGTCCTTCATAAAGCCTGTCTTTCTTCATCTGGCTTGTAGATTAAGTTTCATAACAGGTTCTTCTCTTTTCTGGTCCAATCATGGGACTTTGATTTGCTGAGTAAGATCCTGGCCTTTATAAATGAGATTGTTGCCTCATATTTCGATCGGGATTTTTGCCCCTTGTTTCTGGATGAGAATTATCGTTTATCCTTGTAGGATAATTCCGACTCATCTTTTAGGAATGGGATTTTCACCTCATTTTTTTGGAATGGGATTTTCACCTCATTTTTATGGAATGAGATTTTCACCTCATTTTCATTTGGGAAAGACTTAAGCTTTATTTCATGAAACATGTAAGAGACGGCTACATGATTTACTGATAGTAGCGTCGCAGATGTTCAGCATGAAATGGACGCTTGAGCGTTTTTCCTTCCATATTTACCAGATAATAGGTGCCCGCTCGGACAATTCTCTGTATGACGTAAGGGCCTTTCCAATTAGGAGTTAGCTTCCCCGTTCGGCTTTTGTTTCCCTTGAACTCATTTTCTCTTAAGACCAGATCACCAATTTGGAAGAAGACTCTTTTCACCCTTGTGTCATAGAACCTTTTTACTCTTTGGCGATAGATGGCTGCCTTTGTTTCCGCAGCTTCTCTTCGCTCCTCAAGTAAATCGAGTTCCGCTCGGAGATTCTTCTCATTTCATTTTCTTCTGATGAGAAAGTTTATTGTGTCGTAAGGTAGGCATTCCTATTTCTGCAGGGATGATAGCTTCTGCCATATAAGTAAGAGAGAACGGAGTTTCTCCTATGGGGTTCTTGTGGTTGTCCTATAAGCCCAAAGTGCGCTCGGAATTTCTTCAACCCAGTTAGTTCCATTTTTGGAGACCATGGTTTTGAGAGCTTGGAGCAAGGTCCGATTTGTCACTTCTACTTGGCCATTAGCTTGAGGATGTGTTACGGAAGTTAACCTGGATTCAATTCCGAGCTCGGAACAAAAGCTTTTGAAAGCCTTGTTATCAAATTGTCGCCCATTATCGCAAATGAAGGCGACCGAAATTCAGAATCCACAGATAACAGTTCGCCACAAGAATCCCTGACAAGCTTTCTCTGTGATCTTGGCCAAGGGCTCAACTTCTATCCATTTGGTGAAGTAATCGATAGCCACTATCAAAAACTTCATTTGTCGAGTCGAAGTAGGAAATGACCCTAGAAGATCAACTCCCCAGATAGCAAACTGGCGAGGGCTGATAATTGGCGTGAGCAATGTTGGTGGTCGTCTTTGGATCTTGGAATGCCGTTGGCAGGCATCACATTTTCTGGTGAACGCCACCGCATCTTGAGGTAATTTTGGCCAGTAATAGCCTTGTCGCAGGACTTTGTAACTCAAGGCTTTGCCTCCTATATGCCCCCCTCCAATACCTTCATGGATTTCTTGAAGGATATACTTGGCTTCTGTGGGACTCAAGCACTGTAAGAAGGGTTGCGTATAGGACCTCTTGTATAGATTTTCGCCAATGATAGTGTACTGAGTTGATTTGTAAGAAATCCGTCTGGCTTCCGTCTTGTCGGATGGTGTAGGTCCACCTTACAGGTAATTTCAAATGGGATCAATCCAACTTGACTGTTCTGCTACACTTTGTACTTCTCCTTCTAACCCTTCAGTAGTTTTTGTGGGAAGATATTGTAGGTTGAAGGAGGATTCTTTATCTCCGTTGGGTGCAATGGCTTTTTTAGATAAGGCACCAGCTTCTTCATTTTGTGTTCGACAGATTTTTTCGATCTGGAAGTGGGCAAAGCATGGAACTATTTTTTTCACCACTGCCTGGTATTTAATCATATTCTCCTCCTTCGCTTTAAAATTGCCCAATGTGTGGCTCACGACTAGCTGTGAGTCGGAATATACATGCAGATGTTGAATTCTGAGCCCCCGGGCCAAATGCAATCCTGCGATGAGGGCATATTCGGCTTCATTATTGGTCGCTCGGAATTGGAACTTGAGCACTGTTGCAATTTTCCATTTAGAAGGAGAATAAAGGACGAACCGGCTCCTGACTTTTCTTCAGTTGCTGATCCATCAACATATAAGGACCATGGGATGCTTGGGCTTCCTTCTGGGTCCTGTGACGGGAGTTCATCCCCCTTCGTGGGAATGGTCAACTCCATGATAAAATCTGCTAGCACTTGAGCCTTGATTGCCGTTCGGGGTTTATAAGTGAGATCAAACTCACCCAATTCTATCATCCACTTGGCTAAACGTCCAGAATTTTCAGGCTTATAGAGGACTTGCTTTAAGGGTTGGTCAGTCAATATTGTTACTTTGTGAGCCTGAAAATACGGCCTCATTCTACTTGCAGATGTGACAAGAGCGAAAGCCAATTTTTTAAGTGGTAGATACCTTGACTCAGCGTCGTTAAGGATCTTACTTGTATAATAGACTGGCTTCTGAACTCCATTGTCTTCTCTCAAAAGAACTGCACTGACCGCTCAAGGAGCAGCGGCTAAGTAGATGTAGAGTTCTTCCCCTACTTGCGGCTTAGCTAGCAATTGAGGCGATTGGAGATAACCTTTAGGCTCCTGAAAGACTTTCTCACATTCTTCTGTCCACTCCATTTTTGGTGCTTTTCGCAAGGCTTGGAAGAGTGGGAGGTTTTTCTCTCCGGCTTTAGAAATAAATCGCCCAAGAGCTGCTAGGCGTCCATTAAGCCGTTGTACCTCTTTAAGACTTTTAGGTGATCCCATATCAAGGATGGCTTTGACCTTTTCCGGATTTGCTTCTATTCCTCTTTGAGTCAATATAAATCCGAGAAATTCCCCTGGTCGGATACCAAACGCACACTTGTTCGGATTTAGGCGCATGTTATAAGTCCGAAGCGACTGAAACAGGTGTTCATCGGCTTTTTGGCTTTTCACCAGGATATCATCCACATAAGCTTCCACATTTCAGCCAATTTGCTCCTTGAAGACTGTATTTATGAGCCTCTGGAAGGTGGCTCCGGCATTCTTTAGACCGAATGGCATCACCTTATAGCAATAAGTTCCTTTGTTTGTGATGAAGGATGTTTTTTCTTCATCGTCTTTGGCCATTCGGATTTGATTGTAGCCTGAGAAGGCATCTAAGAAACTCAGCATCTCATGCCCCGCTGTAGAATCAACTAAACCATCAATTGAAGGTAGAGGGAATGAATCTTTTGGACAAGCTTTATTTAGGTCCGTGAAATCCACGCACATTCTCCATTTTTCGGACGGCTTTTTTACAAGAACCACATTAGCCAACCAGTCAGGATAGTTTACATCTCGGATAAATCTAGCCTTCAAAAGGGTTGATACTTCTTCTTCTGCAGCCTTCTGCCTTTCTGGGGCGGAATTCCTCCTTTTTTGTTTGACAAGCTTGAACGACTGATCTACGCTGAGACGGTGTTCAATGACATCACGCTTTACCCCTGGCATGTCTTCTGATGACTAGGCGAAGAGATCAGAATTTGTTCTTAGTACTGCCATGAGATTTTCTTGCTGTGCTATTGTCAAATCCACACCAATACGCACAATACGCTCCACTCTAGTTGTGTCTAGGTTAACTGTAAGCAATTCTTCAACTGGTGTGGGGTGGAGTTCTTCATCTTCCCGTTCGGCTATTTTGTTGATCAACATGGCTTCCGAAACTCTTGTTTTGCCTTAATTTAGAACTTTTCCTTTGAGAGTTGAAACATAGCATTGCCGTGCCAAGGGTTGATCCCCTCTTACTTCTCCACTGCCACTCTCGGTCGGAAATTTGAGGAGAAGATGGTAAGTGGAAATTATTACTTTCAAGGCGTTGAGGGTTGGCCTACCAAGAATCACATTGTAACTTGAAGCACAGCGTACAACTAGAAAATTTTTTGTCACTGTTGATGATCTTGGCGAATTCCCTACCGTAACTGGCAACGTGATCATTCCTTCTGGTTGTACCAACCCTCCGGAAAATCCCACTAAAGAGTATTTTACGGGGAGCAAGTTGTCTGCATCGTACCTCATTCTTTCGAAGGCGCTCCAGAAAAGAATGTCCACTGAACTTCCACTGTCTACCAGAACTCTTTTCATTTGGAAGCTGGAAACAATGATAGCGATGACCAAGGCGTCGTCATGAGGGTGGCGAACCCTGCTGACATCGTTGTCATAAAAAATGATGGGGGCCATAGTCCGAGACCTTCTTTGTGGCGCTTCTGTTTCCTAAGCAACTCCAACCATTCGGGCATAGCTTTTTCGAGAGGAGGAACTTTCACCACCACACCCGGGACCACCGCTAATAAATTCGACCATCTCCCCTTTTTCTTCTTCAAGCTGTGAAGTTTCAGGCTCCTCTTGGACCTCAATGTTGATATACTGCTCGAATTGTCCTCTTCTAACGACATCCTCTATGGCGTTCATCAAATGGGTACAGTTTTTTGTGTCATGCCCTCTAGCTTGATGAAACTTGCAATATCTTTTGTTGTTCTTTTGCCGTTCGGGATTCTTTGCAGGTTCTGGCCATATCAAGAGTTGTTGATCCTGGATTTGCATAAGAATATGGCTTCGGGTCTGATTTACTTTGGTATGGTGATCGTATCTGACAATTTTCCCTTCTTTTGCAGATTCTCTAGGTTGTAGCATATGTCGCTGTGGGCGTGTTGAAGTTTCCAGACCTCTATTCTCACCCTTACGGTCCTTGCGTGATCCTCCCTCCTTTCGGATTTCCGTGGGCCTTCTGTTGACATTTTGATGGGCTTTTCCCTTCTGGATTTCCGCAGAGGCACGTCGAGCTTCTTCTTCCCAGCCCGTATAAATTTCATCAGAATTGATATACTTTTGGGCATGGACCATGAGGGCGGGGATGGTTTTTGGCTGATCTAAAGTGAGGGAAAAACGAAAAGGGGATTCTAGAAAACCCTCCATCAGGAACTTTCTCCTCCAATATTTCCTTGATAAAGGGCGAGCATATGTTGAGAACATGCCGTTCGGATTTCTGTCTTCCTCGAGAGGGGTCTTGTCCCAGTGTTCTTCTGTCAACAGTAGGGGCGGATGGACTATTCCGTTCTGTTCTTGTCCGTTCCGTTCTTGTATGCCGTTCTGTTCTTGTAGCAGCTTGCTCTCGACGTCGAAAGGAGGGAGGTTCTGAACTAGCTAAGAAGGCGGTTATCTCCCTTCGTTCTCTATGGGTGCGAGTCCTTGTCCTCCCTCTGCTTTCGGAATTGGCTAGTGGGGCTTTTGGCACATTTGGTGGAGTTCGTGTGGATGGAAGTAACAGATGAGTCAAAGTATGAACAGCTTGAGCTAACTGCTATAATTGCTGCTGCATGTCAAGATAAAACTCCGGGATGGATTCCTGGGGTGGGACAGAAGGGTTTTCCGATGGTGGCAAGATAGGTGGATTGTCCGACGGAATCTCCTCATGCCCTTGGACTTCGTCAGGTCCTTTAGGATTACTAGGTGCTTCTTGTTCTTGGATTCATTTTGATCTTCTGGTAGTACTCATTTGGCTTTTTGTAAGGGTCCCCACGGACGATGCCAAACTGTTGATGCCAAAAACTGGTCCACCTCACGCTTTGGCTACTGTTACCTCGTGATCTGGTCTCAGCCATTGTCAAACGGTTGAAATTTATAGTTGGTGTGGACGCTTACTTCAGCTTCTGAACAGGGAACACGGAGAGTGTTTTGGAATTCCGATCGGAATTATCAGCTCTTCGCTTTGGGGTGAATCTGTAAAAAGGAGAAGGGAAGGATTGAAATTGGGCCTTTCTGCCTGGATTTAACTCCGATACTTAAGTCAAAAAGCTGGCGAGAAGGAAGTCTTAGACATAAGTTAGTTGATTTTTCTTCTCCTTTTCTTTCTATCATTGCTCTTCTTTTATAGCAACTTAAAGGCGGTTTAGGAAAGGCGGTGGGTAAGGCGGTAAGTAAGGCGGTAAGTAAGGCGATGAGTAAATATCTCCTAAGGCGGTAAGAAAATATCTGCCTACTGTGTAGGTGCTACGTAGGTAAGTAGAAAATATCTGCCTACTGTAGAGGCGAGTGGATAAGATCTACTTACTGTAGATGCGTTAGATATTTTCTTCCCTAGGTGGCTATAAGCACCTTATGAGACCCTCACGCCTTGTGGATAAGAAGGTTGCTATAATTTCGACGGACTTGTTTGTAGGATTGAACCCTCATTTTTATTTGCCGAACGGAATTATACTAGGTTATTTGGTGATATTGCCGCGGGGCCAAAGGGACACAGTCCTGTGTATGACAAGTGGCCATTTAGGTCGATGACACGCGTCTTACCAAATACATCCGTAACAATTGGAATAATCCCCACTTATTTTGTAAGCAAGAGCTTGAGTTTGGGGGAGACCCATTGAAGCAAAGCACCATGATTCTCTAAGGATGCAAAGGTTTGGGTAAAGCATGATTTTACATTCGGCAAGGCCGGGTAATGTTTTCCGAGCTTTAATTTGAAGAAATAAACGTGTTTTAAAAATATTACCAGGGAAATGGGTATAAGTATAACTGCAGATTCCTAAAGTTTACATCGCGATGTTCTTATAGAACATCGTGATGTTTCCTGGCCTGGGCAGAAAACCCAAAGAACTTAAAACAGTATTGTGATGTTCCTGCTGAACATCGCGAAGTTATCCAAAGCCAGGATTGAATAGGGACAACATCGCGATGTTGCTATCGCACATCACGATGTCTAAGCAGAATTTAGGTTAAAACCGGGGGCTGGCACCATTTGCTTCATTTTCTCTTTCTCTTATGTGGCGACCCCACCGGCGACCGGCGCATCTCTACCCTTCCCAAGGTCTTCTAATATTGTTTTAAGCATTCTCATTCATGCACACTTTGATTGTAAGCATTCATACACACTTATTTTTATTTTTCACCGATAAAATTCATTAATGAGGCACAATGAAAGTTGGAATGTTTCATGCAATTCAATGTTGAATGTGTGTTTGATTGGGAGTAAAATTAAGCATGTGGGAATGGTTGTACAGATTTTGAACATCCATTTTATAAGGGGAGACTACGCCAAAATTTTTCCCTTTTCCTAGACTTAGAAAATAAAAGGTGAATCTTTTTGGATATATTTTTCTGCCTTCCTTCATAAGTCTATGCCCTTGCCGATACTTATACCACCCTTTGTAGCGTGCTTGAATGATTGGTGTGCTTGACTTTTAATTTCTTCCAAGTTTTTACCACTTCTCTTCCTTGTAGGACACTATGTTTCGGAAGCCCATTACATCAAGAGATGGCCCCCCATGGCCCTTTGATATGGGACATTGTTTCACATCTTCTATAGCCGCAATCCTACCTGCACCCGAGGAGCGTGCTGCACCGAGAGAGGAGCCAATGATGGAGCAATCGGATTACGAAGACGCCGATCTTAAGGGGAGTGTCCTTCTGACTTGTGCTTAATTTTTTGTTCCTCTCTCTCATTCTATCTTTACACTTTTTGTGTCATCAGGGACGATGACTTATTTTAGTTGTGGGGGTGGGTGTCATGTACTGAAATCAGTGTGGTTTGATATATATATTTTGCTAGTTTCAGTCATGTTATTTACTTATTGAAAATTTTTTCATATATATTACGCACCCCATTCATAGAATAAGTGATTGATCTCCTACTTTATAGTGCACTTGACACCAGTAATATAGGACGGTTGAATCTTTCAAACTTTAGGAAGATCACATATTTATACACATGAATGACTTTAGTCTAGCTTGTATGTTGTATAGAGAATATATGCATTGGAGAATAGAGGTAGGGTATGAACCTCTTGGTAATTGAGTAGGACCTGACACATAGGGAAGTGCATGGAAACTGGAGGGACATGTGAGTTTAAATCAAGGTGATTATTTTCTTGTACTTAGAAGAAAGTCGGATCCTTTAAGGATGCCCTACTTCTAAAAAAAACAAAAATAAAATTAAATAAAAATAAATGATGCATCGAAAGAATAATGGAAACACCCATAAGATGTAAGCAATAGCCTGCCCCAGGAGTAAGGTCTTCTACAAGTAAAGAGAATCAAAGGATTTAACTTTGTAGATTTGTGCTTCTATTTCTATTCTCCCTTGCATGTATCTATCTATGTGACATACACTTTTGACTAAAAGCATTACACTTGTAGAATTCTAATGCACAATGTAGAATATCTAATTATGATTTGTACTTTGTTTGAAATCTTCAACCCCATAGTAATTATGTCTTGTTGCATCTATTTTCATTGTCAAAGGAGATCTAACCCAAAAATTGAGAAATGCTTGAGCTATTGACTTGTATGTCTTTCTGTTTCATTGCTTGAGGACAAGCAATAGTTCGAGTTTGGGGGTGTGATAGCTCTCAAAAGAGAGCTATTTAGATGACATATTATGCTAGGTTGAGACCAAATATGGCCATCTAATGATCTATTCAAGAGCCAATTTGGGTTATTTTATATGAACTATACCTCAACTAGCATGTACACATGTTTTAGTGAATTTCTATACTAAATGGATTAATTTATGCACTAATGCAAGTGTTTTTAATATTGATGATGATGAGAGAAATGGATAGCAATAAGGATGATCTTGAGCAAAAGAGATAGGTGTTCTATGACAAAGGAGCATAAGAAGCAAAAGGAGAGAGGATTGTGAGCAGCCTGAAAGAGCAGTTGAGATCAGGAATTTACTGGAAGAGCTACAGGTCTCCAAATCCAATTTCCTATAGTCATATTGAAGATAAACAAGTCAAGAACACTCAGTTAAAATTTCAGCTCAATCCGAGTTGATATGGTCATCCGATCGTTGCGTTGATGAAGACATCGTAATGTAGACTGCATAACATCGTGATGTTAATCACGGACATCGCGATGTTAATCGTTACAGAGCGCCGATTTTTACAGAAAAGACAGATCGCGATGTTTCTTGTCGACATCGCGATGTCAGGGGCGCTAGGCTATAAAAAGGGGCTGTTTTGCTAGGGTTTTTCATATCTCGTTTCGGGGCGACGGCTAGGGCTCCAAAGAGGCAATCCTGAGGGTTTCAAGGCTAAATCTTTGGGGGCAAAGCTCAATGCAATGGGAGAACCTATCTCTTATTGATTTCTAGTGTTCTAATCCTTCCTTTGTACTTAGACATGGATGTTTACCTTCTTATTTGCATTATTATGAATCTTTCTTTGTAATGGTAGCTTGAACATATTTGCTAGGGTTGTATGAACTCTTTAACTTGAATCTATATTATCTTTGGCTTTGCTTTGTTATCATGATTGTGGATGTGACTTTGAATCTATTCTTTTCATTCCTCAATTGTCGAGAGAGATTGAGTATCTTTAACTCCATGCACTATAAGAAATCTAGGTTTGAGAGTAGAATAGAGAATTAGGGTGGACGGAGTGAGACCGATTTAACCTATCACTGAGAGATCAGGATAGGCAATTCTATGGTAGTGATAGAGTGTTGTCCTATAATTTGTCTAATGTACTATAGAGATATGGACTTTAGATGCATGATCCTTAGAGATGAGGTGCAGTAGGATGCACCCGGAGTGCACACAAGCACAACACTTTATCAGTGACACACCCATATCCACAACCTTGATAAATTAGTAAGCCAGGGAGAAAATCAATGCAAGTCATTAGAGCCATACAACCCTGGAAGCATATCATAGAGAGTAATCCGTCGCACCATTCGTTATCTCACCACATCCTATGAGTAGTTTAGTTTAGATTAGTAACCTTTTCCACTTATTTATCGACTGAATTTACCAATCAACTTAGTAGGTTAATGTTCATCTAAACCTAGTAAGCCTTCCCTGTGGATTCGACCTGGTACTCACCAGAATTTACTACTTGCGACCACGTACGCTTGCATGCGGAGGCTTGAGTGCTTGCACTCAATTTTTCTGGTCAACATCGGGGAAGGATCCTCCTCCACTCTGCCACATTTCGAGGAGGAGCGCTTCCTCTATCGTTATTATCGTTTGGCTGCCAAAACCTTCGGGCGTACCTGTTTTATAGATTGGGGGGTGGCCACTCAACTCGGGATTGCTGATCGAGTTCGGGCGATGATATCAGTCGGTGTTGGGACATGGTGTTCACCATCAACAACGAGATATTCCGCGAGGCTACCTTGGAGGTCCTGAGCACTTTTTAGGCCGACAGGAGCGCCTTATCTGAGCGATCCCTCACAGCCATATCGTTTCAACTCTTCGAGGAGACGAAGACCATGAGCTACACTCGATTCTCTATGTATATTGGATTCTACTATCGTGAGGCCCTACACACTCACGACTACGCAGAGCTCCTCACCGCCTTCCCCGAGCACATAATCACAACCACAAGGTATTCGCTCCAGCTTGGGGGATGCTATGGGAAGAACAAGGTGACTCTCATGAGCGATCGGGTTCACAGTTACATTCACACCCTGGTCAGCCAAACCATCGCATGGAGGGATGATAGTACTGGCAAGGTTACCCTTAAGGTTCATCCTCTACAGCATTTTCCAGAGAGTACCTATCCATCTGGGATATGTACTCGCTGACTATTTTGTACATTAAGGGACTCACACCCTTCTCAAGATAATCAATGGGGGACCCTACATCACCCGCCTCATCATTGGGATGGGCCTTAAGGAAAACATGAAGCACATGCAAAGGCTACAGCTCATGACCGCATTGGGGATGAGCACTCTATATCAGATGTGGCTCGTCTAATACTCCTGTAGCCGTTACACCCTAGTTGGCCGGGCACAAATAGTTCTGATGATGACACAGAGTCCAACTCTGAAGACTTTGATCTTCCATTAAGTGTTGGCCAGCTACTTAGGTCAGAGAACAGAACACCATTCAAGCTGAGCAGCGTCGCTTGGGAGACCAGTTCATTGAGCTCTCTCTTTTCATCCAAGGATAGGCACCATTTGCACCTCCTCTATCTCAGGGACAACCAGAAGCAACACCTGAGGCACCAGCAGATGATCCTACCTTCTGAGGATTAGGATTTATCCCGTTCTTTACATTTATTAGACTTTACTTTCTTGTGTTATATTTTTTTATATTTCGTCACTCTTAGGACTTATCTTTTTTATTTGTGCGTCGTTGTACTAGTTAGCAAGGGCATCACACTGCTAAACTTATCTTTTTTTGTACTTTCTATGGACTACTTTGATTTCCTATTATCTCTTTTGTGGTGTTATGATTACTTCCCTCTCTTGCGGATTTGGAACTTGTATCAACGTCTGTCACGTCCCGAACCCGGGTCCCGGGCCTCGGCGCACGCGACAGACGCCGCGTACTTATAGGGTCACCCCTATAAGCATGGAAAGCTCAGTAACACAAGCAGATAATTAAAACATAGTTAAAATTATAAATCAACAGAAGAAAATATATAAGGTTATACAAAAGCCCTATACAGGTCCCGAATAAAAATACAACTCTCACTCAGAGAAGAATAGAGTCCTGGAAACCTCAGCTCAAAATATCCCCGACGCTGCTAGGCTGTCCCGTGGAAACTCCCTCCTGAGTCCCGCTCCAGGTTACCCGTCGACACCTTGGAAAAATAGAGCAACCAAGTGCATGAGCCAAAGTAAGGCCCAATAGGATCGCACATAGTTCAATAAAGGTGGCGAAAGCCATATGTAAAGAACAGAATAAAGCAAGTGCAAATATGCAAGTGAAACAACATCACAAGCAAATAACAAGGCTCGGGAATGTGAATAAATCCACAGATGTACTCAATCTGTGGCATATGTGATACTAAGATGTCTACGATATCAACGACGCCATCAGCATCGTCTTCGGCCTAAACCGGATAGCGCTATAATAATCATGTGCACATGGCCAGAAAATACCACTCTCTGACTGAGCCAGGTGGCCAGATATTATACGCCCTCTGCCTGGGCCTCCGTCCGATTGAGCACCAAGTACTCCTGGCCAGATATTATACACCCTCTGCCGGGGTCTCCGTCCGATGTATCATGCCTGTACGTAAGAGATTGCTAGTACAAATACCTAACAACAGGTATACATATATATCCAAGGCAGCACCATCTTGAATATATAATAATTAGTACCCTCATCAAGATCGGAAGCCAATACGTATCTAAGGAGTAAACTCCACTCAAATACGCATAAAAAAACATGAAAGCAACAATCTCCTCGAGATATAAAGCCTATACATATGAGGAAACCCATCTCGAATATGTATTGGGAACCTCTCGAGGAAATAAGAGCACAAAATCAAAGCAAGGTAGGAGGAAGGAATACTCACAAACAAGCAGAGCAAATCCGATTAGAGTATACCAAGTCAAGCAATGCACAAATAGAATGTTGATAGACTGCTATGGAGTACCACCTCCCTTGACTATCCCAGGTGCAAGTTGGATGCCAGAGGGTATTCCACTAGCCATATGCCATGGAGTATCAATCCCACTGGCCATATGCCATGGAGTACCACCTCCTGACCATCCTACAATAACACAAGAAGAATGTCAAGGGTACTCCCTCAAAGCAGATCATATCAGAACATACAGCCTCAGACAAATGCAACAAGCATAACATGTTAGTAGACAGAGCAAGTATCAAAAGATGGACTCCAACATCCATCTAGCTCAGCAACAACAGAAATAAACAGAATGCTATGAGTTAGAAATACTCACAGCACCAGTACGAGAGCCTACCGAATATACTGAACAACAAGTATATATCCAAGGAAACAATCCTTCTCAATTGTTACGGAAATATTTGGCAAAACACGTGTCACCTACCCAAATGGCCACGTGTTAAGCACATGGCCACATCCCTCTGGCCACGTGGCAATACCACCTAATATCAAATCTTCTGTTACTGCTTTTCTAGCTTAATTCCGCTCGGTAATTGAGAATGAGGCATTCGCTATCTTTCAACTCTACAAACAAATAAGGTCGGAATTAAGCAAACCAGAAACCTTCTTATTCGAAACTTGAGGTGCTCATGGCCACGTAATTTTCTAAGGAATAAAATATCTAACGCCTCTACAGTAAGTAGATATTATCCACTTGCCTTTACAGTAGGCAGATATTTTCTACTTACCTACACAGTAGGCAGATATTTTCCCACCGCCTCACGACCGCCTCACGAGATATTTTCTCCCCACCTCACGAGATATTTCCACAACCGCCTTCATCCAGATATTTTCCTAAACCGCCTTCAACTTTTCTATAAAAGAAGAACAACTATATTGAGAAAAGGGGACTTGAACAATCAATTAACCTGTACCCAAGAAGTCTAAAAATTCACCAAACCCTCTTCTTTCTCACCAGATTTCTGACTTAATCATTAGAGTTAAATCCGGGCAGAAAGGCCCAATTCCGATCGCTTCCCTCTCCTTTTTACAGATTTACCCAAGTAACCAGGAACCAAAAGGTGACAATTCCGATCATCCTCATCGATCCGATCGCCTCCACATATTCCTCCAGAACGCCCGACATTCCAAAGCATCCAATGTTCGAAACCTGAAGTAAGCGTCCACATCAATTACAAATTTCAACCGTTTGTCAAAGACTGAGATCAGATCATGAGGCAACGACAACCAAAGCGTGAGACGAACCAGTTTTTGGCATCAACAGTTTGGCGCCGTCTGTGGGGACCTTACGAAAGGCTAAATGATTACTATAAGAAAATCTAAACGAATCTAAGAACAAGGAGCGCCTGGCAATATTGAAATACCCAGTGAAGTCCGGAGGACTGGGGGGAATTCACCGGAAAATCCAACCACCTTACCTCCATCGGAAAATCTACCCATGGTACCCTAGGGACCCGTCCCAGATTTTTATCTCAATATGCAAAAACAGTTAGAGTAGTTGGCTCAAGTTGTTCACACTTTGGCCCATCCACCACTCCCACCTACACAAATTCCACCAAAGATACAGATAACCCCATTAGCTAATTCTGAAAGCAGAGGGAGGACAAGGACCCGCACCCATGAAGAAAGAAGAGAGGGGACCGCCTTCTCCGCCAGTTCGGAACCTCCCTCCGCTCGACGTCGAGAGCAAGCTACCACAAGAACAGAACGGAATAGTCCGTCTGTTCCAACTGTCGACAGAAGAACACAGCGACAGGGCCCCTCTCGAGGAAACCAGAAGTCCGAACGGCATGTTCTCACTATACGCTCTCCTTTTATCAAGGAAATACTGGATGAGCAAGTTCCTGACAATTTTCGACCACCTGCTATGACTGCATACGAGGGCAAAACCGATTCGTCCTGTCACTTGAAGTCTTTCCGATCAAAGATGCTGCTCTCTGGAATCACTGATGCCCGTATGTGCTGAGTTTTTCCTGCTACTTTAGAGGGAAAAGCGCAAGACTGGTTTGTTGATCTTCCGTATAGCGTAATTTCTTCTTTTCAAGTTTTAGCAGACCGTTTTCTAGCTTATTTTGCTAATTATTCAAAGCAAAAGAAAACCCTATCTACCCTTCTGCGCGTTGAGCAACGAGGGGGTGAAACACTCCAAGCCTACCTCAATCATTTCATAGAGTAAGCGGCAAATGTTGCGAACCTTGTTCCACGAATGGCCGTAACCTTCTTGATGGAGGGTTTGCTAGACTCTCCTTTCCGTTTTTCCCTCACTTTGGATCCACCAAAAACCATCCCTGCCCTCGTGATCCACGCCCAAAAGTATATCAATTCTGACGAAATTTATACGGGTTGGGGTGAAGAGGCTCGCCGCATCCCTACGAAAATCCAGGAAAAAAGAAAACATCAGAGTTTCAACAGGAGGCCCACAGAAATCTGAAGGGAAGGAGGATCACGTAGGGATAATAAAAGTGAAAATAAAGGTCTGGAATCTTCAACACGTCCTCAGCGACACATGCTATAGCCTAGAGAATCCCTAAAAGAAGGGAAAATAGTCAGATATGATCACCATACCCCACTAAACCAAACTAGAAGCCATATCCTTATACAAATCCATGATCAAAAAATTTTGACGAGGCCAGAACCTGCAAAGAATCCCGAACAACAAAAGAATAGTAAGAGATATTGCAATTTTCATCAAGCTAGAGGACATGCCACAGAAAAGTGTACTCATTTGATGAACGCTATAGAAGATGTCGTTAGTAGAGGACAACTGGAGCAATACATTAACCTCGATATTCAAGAGCAACCTGAAACTTCACAACCTGAAGGAGAAAAAGGGGAGATGGTCGGATTTATTAGTGGTGGTCCTGGTTGTAGTGGTGAAAGTTCCACCTCTCGGAAAAGCTATGCCCGAATGGTAGGAGTTGCACAAGAGGCAAGAGTCTCACAAAGAAGGTCTCGGCCTATGGCTCCTATCATTTTTTCTGATAACGATGTCAGCACGGTTCGCCACCCTCATGACGAAGCCTTAGTCATTTCTAAATGAAAAGAGTCCTGATAGACAGTGGAAGTTTAGTGGATATACTCTTTTAGAATGCCTTTGAAAAAATGAGGTACGATGCGGACAACTTACTCCCGTAAAATCATCTTTAGTGGGATTTTCTGGAGGAGTAGTACAACCCGAAGGAATGATCTCTTTACCAGTTACGGTAGGAAATTCGCCAAGATCATCAACAGTGACAACAAATTTTCTGGTCGTACACTGTGCATCAAGTTACAATGTGATTCTTGGTAGGCCAACCCTCAACGCGTTAAAAGCAGTAATTTCTACTTATCATCTTCTCCTAAAATTTTCGGCCGAGAGTGCAGTGGAGAAGTAAGAGGGGATCAACCCTTGGCACGACAATGTTACTCTTCAACCCTCAAAGAAACAACTCAAAATAAAGGCAAACCAAGAGCTTCAGAGGCCATGTTGGTTAACAGAATAGCAGAACAAGAAGATAAAGAACTCCGACCAACCCCAGTTGAAGAGTTGCTTATCATTCCTCTGGATACAACTAGATTGGAACGTACCGTGCGGATTGGTGCGGATTTGACAACAGTACAGCAAAAGAACCTCATGGCAATACTAAGGACGAATTCTGATCTTTTTGCCTGGTCCTCATAGGACATGCCGGGCGTAAAACGTGATGTCATTGAACACCACCTCATCATAGATCAGTCGTTCAAACCTGTTAAACAGAAAAAGAGAAATTCCGCCCCAGAAAGGCAGAAGGGTGCAGAAGAAGAAGTGTCAACCCTTTTGAAGGCAGGATTTATCCGAGAGGTGAACTATCCAGACTGGTTGGCTAATGTGGTTCTGGTCAAAAAGCCGTCCGGGAAATGGAGAATGTGCGTCGATTTTACGGACCTAAATAAAGTTTGTCCGAAAGATTCGTTTCCTCTACCTTCAATTGATGACTTCGTTGACTATACGGCGGGGCATGAAATGTTTAGTTTCTTAGATGCCTTCTCGGGCTATAATCAAATCCGAATGGCCAAAGGCTACGAAGAAAAAACGTCCTTTATTACTAACAAGGGAACTTACTGCTATAAGGTGATGCCGTTTGGTCTATAGAATGCCGGAGCCACTTTCCAAAGGCTCATAAGTACAGTATTCAAAGAGCAAATTGGCAGAAATGTCGAAGCCTATGTAGATGACATCCTGGTAAAGAGTCGAAAAACCGAAGATCATCTATCGGATCTACAGGAAGCCTTTCAGTCGCTTCGAACTTACAATATGCGCCTAAATCCGAACAAGTGTGCATTTGGTGTCCGATCAGGAAAATTTCTAGGATTTATACTGACTCAAAGAGGAATAGAAGCAAATCCAGAAAAGATCAAAGCCATTCTTGACATGGGATCACCCAAAAGCCTTAAAGAAGTACAACGGCTTAATGGACGCCTAGCAGCTCTCGGAAGATTTATCTCTAAAGCCGGAGAGAAAAACCTTCCACTCTTCCAAGCCTTGCGTAAAGCGCCAAAGATGGAGTGGACAGAAGAATGTGAAAAAGCCTTCCAAGGGCTTAAAGATTATCTCCGATCGCCCCAGTTGCTAGCCAAACCGCAAGTAGGAGAGGAGCTTTATATCTATTTAGCCGCTGCTCCTCGAGCGGTCAGTGCAGTTCTGTTAAGAGAAGATAAGGGAATTCAGAAGCCTGTCTATTATACAAGTAAGATCCTTAACGACGCTGAGTCAAGGTATCTGCCACTCGAAAAGCTAGCTTTCGCCCTTATCACATCCGCACGGAGATTGAGGCGTTATTTGCAAGCTCACAAAGTTATTGTGTTGACTGACCAGCCCCTAAAACATGTTCTTCATAAACCTGAAAATTCAGGACGCTTAGCCAAGTGGGTAATAGAATTGGGTGAGTTTGATCTCACTTATAAGCAACGAACGGCGATCAAGGCTCAAGTACTAGCAGATTTCATAGCGGAATTAACCATTCCCATGAATGGAGATGTAATCCCAGCATAGGATCCAGAAGAAAGCTCTATTGCCCCATGGTCTTTATATGTCGACGAATCAGTAACAGAAGAAAAATCAGGGGCAGGTTTCGTCCTTTATTCTCCCTCCAAGCAGAAAATTTCAACAGTTCTTAAGTTCCAATTCCAAGTGACTAACAATGAGGCCGGATATGAAGCCCTCATCGTAGGGTTACATTTCGCCTGGGGGCTCGGAATTCAGCATCTACATGTATATTCCGACTTACAACTTGTCGTTGGCCATACACTGGGCAGTTTTGAAGCAAAGGAGGAGAATATGGTCAAGTATCAGGCAGCAGTGAAGAGAATAGTCCCATACTTCACTTATTTCCAGATTGAAAAAATCCGTCGGGCTCAAAATGAAGAGGCGGACGCTTTATCTAAGAAAGCCACCACACTTAATGGAGATACAGAACTCTCTTTCAATCTACAGTACCTTCTAGCAAAAACTATTGAAGGGTTGGAGGGAGAAGTACAAAGTTCAGAAGAAGAGTCATGTTGGATTGATCCCATCAGAAACATCCTGCAAGGTGGACCTGCACCATCCAACAAGACAGAGGCCAGACGGATTTCTTACAAAGCCGCTCAATACAATATGATTGGCGAACATCTGTATAAACGGTCCAATACACAACCCTTTTTGCGATGCTTACGCCCCACAGAAGCTAATTATATCCTTCAAGAAATTCATGAAGGCATTGGAGGAGATCATATAGGAGGCAAGGCCTTGAGTTATAAAGTCCTTCGACAATGCTATTATTGGCCAGCCTTAACTCAAGATGCAATGGCGTTCGCTTGAAAATGTGATGCCTGTCAACTGCATTCCAAGATTAAAAAACGACCGCCAACACTGCTTACGCCAATTGTCAGTCCTCGACCATTTGCTATTTAGGGAGTTGATCTTCTAGGGTCATTTTCTACTTCCACTCGACAAATGAAATTTTTTATAGTTGCTATCGATTATTTCACTAAATGGGTAAAAGTTGAGCCCTTGGCCAAGATCACACAGAAGGCTTGTCAAGGATTCTTATGGCGAACTGTTATCTGCAGATTCGGAATTTCGGTCGCCTTCATTACTGATAACAAGGCAACAATTTGATAACAAGGCTTTCAAAAGTTTTTGTTTTGAGCTCGGAATTTAATCCAGACTAACTTCTGTGACACATCCTCAAGCCAACGGCCAAGTAGAATTAACGAATCGCACCTTGCTCCAAGCTCTCAAAACCAGGGTGTCCAAAAATGGAACTAATTGGGTTGAGGAAATTCCGAGCGCTCTTTGGGCTTATCGAACAACTACAAGAACCCCCACAGGGCAAACTCCATTCTCTCTTACTTATGGGGCAGAAGCAGTCATCCCTGCAGAAATAGGAATGCCTACCTTACGAACACAACAAATTTTTTCATCAGAAGAAAATGAGAAGAATCTCCGAGCGGAACTTGACCTATTGGAAGAGCGAGGAGAAGTTGTAGAAACAAAGGCAGCAATCTATCGCCAAAGAGTAAAAAAGTTCTACGACACAAGGGTAAAAAGGGTCTTCTTCCAAATCGGCGACTGGTCTTAAGAGAAAACGAATTTTAGGGAAACAAAAGGCGAACGGGGAAGCTAACTTCTAACTGGGAAGGCCCTTACGTCATACAGAAGATTGTCCGAGCGGGCACCTATTATCTCATCAATATGGAAGGAAAAATGCTCAAGCGTCCATTTCATGCTGAACACCTGCGACGCTACTATCAATGAATTCTGTAGCAGTCTCCTAAATGTTTCATAAAATAAAACCTAAATTTCTGTTCAGAAATTCCAAATGAAGATGAGGTAAAAATCCCATCCCTAAAAGATGAGACAAAAAATCTCTCGTCCTTATAAGATGAGGCAAAAAATTATCCTACAAGGATAAGAGACAATTTCATCTAGAGTATGGGGCAAAAATCCCGATCGAAATATGAGGCAACAATCTCATTCAGAAAGACAAGGATCTTATTCAGCAAATTAAAGTCCCACGATTGGACTAAGAAGAGAAGAACTCGCCACGAAGCTTAACTTACAAGCCAAATGCAAAAAGAAGAAAGACTTTGCGAAGGATTTCTTAAATGGTTACAAGTAACCATGACTCGGAAATAAATCTTCACCAAAATAAAGGTTTGTATTTCATTCCCATGAATAAAAGCTACATTCAAAACACTTGAATATCTACAAAAACATCTCATAAAAATCCCTAAGTACTAGGACCTTCCTGGTGTTCAACTGCTTCCTAGGAAGCTTGAGTCAGCATTTCAGATGAGGCTGGGGCAGGGGCCTCTGGAGCCTTTATAATTTGCTGCTCCTTCAGTTCTGTAAACTTCTTTAAGACTCCAGCAAGCCCCATTGATAAAACTTCCACAGGAGGAACATGGTGACCCACCTGTTGCACTAACGAATATATGCGTGTGGCCCCCTCTTTCGCTCGGGCCCTAAGCCGAGTGACCTCCTTCTCCAACTTTTCCGCTCGTTCTCTTAAATCTTTCATTTCTTGCGAGTCGGATTTAGGAGCCTTTTGTCTGGAAGTTAGATCTTCCTTTAGCGCGTCACGCTCCCCTTTAACTTGCTCCAACTCGGTCTGGATGGCAGCCACCTCAGCAACCTTCAACTTTAACTCCCATCGGGCTTCATCTCGCTCAGCTTGAGCGGATTTTAGTTCCTCTTGCAAACTGCTGGATTCATCTTGTAATTTCTTGATGTTCCCTTCAGCAGTAAGAAGAGAGCCCTCAGAATTAACAAGCTTGGCTGCTAAATCATTCTTCTCTTTCTCCATGGCAACCAACTGTTGAAGCCGCTCGGCCATATCTTGCTCATGGGCTTGAATAACGGCAAGCTGTTTCTTCTCTTTTTCCTCTAATGCCGCCACACTAGAGCTTAGTTGGGCAATCTCTGCCCTACTCGCCTCCATCTTTGTCAAGTCTTCTTGACAAAGATTGCTAACTCGATCCGTCCATTGAGCAGTCTATGGAAATAAAAACTGAATTATAAGCGATAATACCGAACGATGGGGTAAAAGAAGCACAAGTATAGTTTTTGCCATCATAGCCGAATGGAAAAGCTGGTAAGTAGCCTCTTCCCTTCCAGCCTCTCGAAGTTTGGTAGAGAGCTGTTCGGGCCTCATGGCCATCAAAACGTTCTTCATGGACGCGGCATCCCGAAAAGGGATATCCTCTGAAGGCAATTGCTTCCTTTGAATTACCAGTCCTTTGAGAACTAAATCTACATCCCTTAGCTTATCCAGGAGAACCGCTTCTCCTGCCTCCCCCTATAAAATAAACCTAAGTCAAAAATTCATAGTGGAACAATAAATAACCTTCAAAAGTATACTCTCACCTCCCTAAGGAGGATATCCTCTGGCCGACTAGGGGAGGCGCGCTCTGGAATTGGAGCTAAAGCCGGGAGAATCTTTGGCTGAGGCGGATTCGCCTGTTCTCCCGTAATTCGGGGACTTGACGCGTCCTCGGAATTCTTTTTCTTCGTCCTCCTCTAATGGGAGGACCCTACGACGAGGTCGCTTTTGACCCTCTCCTTCGGAGAAGTGACGTCTTTTCTGTTCCTCTTCTTCTTTTCTTCCTTGGAAGTATCAGCACCTTTGCTTGATGTCACTTCCTTCTTCTTTCGCCCACGAGGCAAGGGCTGACGAACTTCACCCTCGAAAGAGCCCAAGATGCCCCTAGCAAGATCCAAAGCATCATCCTCCATCGGATTTCCTACAAGGATAAATTCCGAAGCAAGTAAGATATCGCGGCTCACGACTAAACCAAGTTAGATGCATAAATAAACCCTACCAGCAGCTACTATTAAACGACACTTAAGAAGATTTTCCTTGGTCAAGAAAGTATCCATGTAAACCCCAGAAATCCCCGCCATTGACTTAAAGAGAACTTCTTCTTCCTTTGTCATCTCCTCACAAGCGATATCTGTTCGGGGAACCTCCCGCTTGGTTCAGACATCCCACTCGGATTTACTTTTGACAAAGAAGAACTTACTTTTCCATCGTTTAATGGAAGTAAGGACTTTACCTAGAAACTTCCTCCCGGAACGAGCCGAGAAGTAATACGAGTCGGCATTAGACTCTAGGTGTAAACTGAATAACATGCGGAACCAACGAACAGTAGGATTTACCCCATAATTGTGAAACACAATGACAAAGCCATTGAGCAATCTCCAAGAGTTCGGACTTAATTGCGAAGGATACAAACGATATTCTTCTAAGATAGCCTTGGCAAAACTAGAAAAAGGAATCCTAAGACTACCCAACAGCGCATCTTGGTAGATGGCTATCTCTCCCTCCCTAGGAGAACTTGCCCTCTCCCAAGAAAATGGAACCCTAACCTCAAACAAAGAACGATCTATTTCATATTTATCTACCAAACTATCGACATCCTTTTGCTCAAGGAGGCTTATGAAGGTGTCAGACCCTCTACCCATCGCTTTAGAAGCGGGATGAATCCTCAAACCCTGGACCGGAGCATCCCCAGGCCCGCTCGAAATCGCGACAGAAACTATGGGTTCAGACGGAGAAGGGATCGAAGATGGTTGGGAAGTAGCAGATTCATGAGATTCATGAGAAGAACTAGAGGAAGAAGATACACTAGCCATTACCTTAGAAGAGAAAGAGGTGAAAAAACACAAAAAATTGACAAACCTAGCTCGCCGGAGAAGAAGAGAGTTCGAAGAAGAAAGGTTGAAGCAAATATTATTCTGATTTAGAAATAAACCTTCTTCGCCTTGTTATATGAAAGGGAGATGAACCCCATGCCGTTAGATCCCAAAACTACATCACGATCGGACCGTTGAACCAAACATCCCCAAATCCGGACCGTTCAGATGACCATCATTATTTCTCCTTAAAACGGTTCAAAATCCCATCTTAAACGTCAGCATACCAAACGCACCATACCAAACGCCGCCTGACACACATGGGTAGCCGCGCCCATCATAATGTTGACAAAGCACACGCCGGGCACATCGCGCCACCTTCTCCCTTTAATGCGAAACAGTGTAAAAAACACGTGTCTCCCCAGGAAATAATAGGCGTTGTACAACATAAAAATAGAGCTAATACCATGAAAGACAAAACACACATCCCAACATAGGATTACCAGCGATCATTCCTTGAAGAAATCAAAGAAGTTATAAACAAAATGACGAACTTTATTTATTCATGACAAAAACAGTTACATTGAACCCGAACCTTAATAAACACTATTGTCCATCGGAATTTTCCTAGTTAATGGATCCAATAGATCCATCCGATGACTCGCTCGGACAAAATTCAGAAGAGATGTATGGACTTCCACAACCGTCACTATCCTCGTCATCACTAGGAAACCCCGGCAAAACGTGTGGGCGAATATTAGGGTCCACTTCTTTACGGCATGAGTCACTTCTGAATATTTCAAATTCGAAACGTGTGCCCCCTGCATAGGTAATGACCAAAAGATCTCCCGCCTCAACATCGTGATCAACATGAAAGATCTCCCACCCATCCTCAAAACAAATCTCACCTGTGTCCTCATCAACAACCAGAAGAGACTGTCATATGCAGCCGTTCGGACTCACCAAGTGAACAACTCCAGTCCTCAATCCCTCTAGATATTCATAAAAGAAACTGGAATTCGCAAATGACGAGTAGAAAGAGTAAAAGTGAAAAACTTGAAAAAAGATAAACGCTGAGGAAGAGCCATTGTACAAAGATAAGAACAGAATGAATAAGGAACACTATCCATACAAGCTTCATAAATAGAAAACCTATTGACACTATTGGCGAAAATTCCTGAGAAAGATTCAGTGTATTCATAATTCGATTCAAAATAATAAAAAGACAACACAAAGAATTAGCTAAAAGAAACAAGTATCAGTCGCCTATTAAAAGCATGTGCGCCTTACTATCCTAGAGACAGATATCTATACCTATATAGACTTGCCAACTAAGGAAAATACTTGTTCTCGAACTAAGCGAAAAGTGCGCCTAGCTAACTCCTCACTCAGATTTTTCTAACAAGTACATTTTAGGGGGGGGGGGGGGCTAATATTATGGAAATATTTGGCAAAACACGTGTCACCTACCCAAATAGCCACGTGTTAGGTACGGGGCCATATCCCTCTGGCCACGTGGCAATACCACCTAATATCAAATCTTCTGTTACTGCTTTTCTAGCGAAATTCCGCTCGGTAATTGAGAATGAGGCATTTGCTATCTTTCAACTCTACAAACAAATCCGGTCAGAATTAAACAAACCCAAAACCTTCTTATCTGAAACTTGAGGTGCTCATGGCCACGTAATTTCCTAAGGAAGAAAATATCTAACACCTCTACAGTAAGTAGATATTATCCACTTGCCTCTACAGTAGGCAGATATTTTCTACTTACCTACACAGTAAGCAGATATTTTCTCACCGCCTCACGACCGCCTCACGAGATATTTCCACAACCGCCTTCATCCAGATATTTTCCTAAACCGCCTTCAACTTTTCTATAAAAGAAGAACAACTATAGTGAGAAAAGGGGACTTGAATAATCAATTAACCTGTACCCAAGAAGTCTAAAAATTCACCAAACCCTCTTCTTTCTCACCAGATTTCTGACTTAATCATCGAAGTTAAACAGGGCAGAAAGGCCCAATTCCGGTCGCTTTCCTCTCCTTTTTACAAATTTACCCAAGTAACAAGGAACCAAAAGGTGACAATTCCGATCGTCCTCATCGATCTGATCGCCTCCACATATTCCTCCAGAACACCCGGCATTCCAAAGCATCCAATGTTCAAAACCTGAAGTAAGCGTTCACATCAATTACAAATTTCAACCGTTTGTCAAAAGCTGAGACTAGATCACGAGGCAACGGCAACCAAAGCGTGAGACGAACCAGTTTTTGGTAGCAACATCAAATATATATATATATATGAATAGAAAGAAATCACAAGTAGGGTAGGGAGTTAGAAACACTCACATCACCCGGTGCAAGAGCCTACCTGATTTGGAGAAAAATCCCCTGATCCTCGTCGCATCTCACGAGTCCGGATCAGAATCTAGTAAATAGAACATAACATTGTTAATGATACTTGATCCTCACAATCATGCATATTTAAATGGTTAAAGTGGGCACGCAAGGTCCCAACAAAATTTTGTATTTCACTCTAGTGCGCAGTCATAAAGATCTGCCGACATCTCTAACTCCGCAAGTCGGATTTTGTTGATCTAGCTATCGTTGGGAAGCCCTCTTCTTCCCTTTCCTAACGATGTCCTAATCGTGCTGATCGGGGTACTATTGCTGCCCTAAACTGTACCCTGAAGGGGCAGCCCAGAATCGATTTCCAATGGAAATCGGACAGCAACTCCCCTGATTATTTGTTCCCGATAAGCTACAAACATTCACACAATTAATCCAATACACTTGGATTTCATACATACAAAATTTATATAAGTTAATTGTTCATTAATTATGTCCCCCCCCCCCCAAACTAGGGTTTAAGTATTCACCGTCATCGTCAATCGGCGGGGATGCGCGCGAGGGCGCTGACGGGGCTACCGGCAGTGCAGATCGGGGTCGTGGGGTGCCGGATTTGGGCGGAGGAGATAGGAGGGTAATGCTGGCTTGCGGCGGCGCTACCGGCCGCTAGGGCTCTGGCTTGGGCGGAGCTGCTCGAGCGCGCGCCAAGGCTGCTGTAGGCGGGCGTGTGGGCTGCGCGTGGCTGGGCCTGTGCGTGACTGGGGTCCCTGCTGGCCGGCGGGGGCTCACCGGAGAAGGGGGCGCCGGCGGGCGCAGATAGGGTTAGGGCATGGGCTTGGTGAGGGAGAAGCACAAGAGAGATAGGGAGGGAGGGAAAGAGAGTAAAAACAAAATAAATTTTAAATTTTATTTATTTATTTATTTATTTTCTCTATATTTTATTTTATTATATTTTCTTTTTTCTTCATTATTCTATCTAATAAAATAATGTATCAATCCTCTCTAGATACGGGAAATCCGGATCCTGCCGGATCCCGGAAAAATCAGGATCTAAACTCAGATCTTTGTCCTTATGTGATTAAACCATTAATTAGGTTCTCAAATCACCATCAATCCCTAGCCCGAGGGAATTTGACAATTTAACCCTCGCTTACAATATTTTCATAAAAGACCCCAGAGGGGTGGGTTTTACAATCTCCCCCCCTTATAGGAGTTTAGTCCCTTAAACTCAACTCAAGCATCACCGAACAGGTCTGGGTAATGCTCTCTCATGTCCGCTTCGCGTTCCCATGTATCTTCGTTGTCGGTGTGGTTGTTCCACCTTACCTTGACTAGAGGAATAGCTCGGTTCCGTCATTATTTCTCTTTGTAGTCAAGTATCTCTACTGGCCACTTTTCATAAGACAAATTTTGTTGGAGTTCTACTGGCTCATACTCTATGACTTGTGACAGGTCGGTCACGCACTTATTCAACATGGGGGTGTTGAAAACATTGTGGACCTGAGCCTTGTCTAGAGGTAGGGCCAACCTATATGCCACTGCTCCAACTCGCTCCAATATCTCAAAGGGTCCCACATAACGCGGGCTAAACTTCCCGCTTTTTCCAAATCTTATGACACCCTTCATGGGTGATACTCTCAAAAGTACTTTATCGCCCACCTGAAACTCCAGCTCTGAGCGGCGTTTATCAGCATAACTCTTTTGACGACTTTAAGCTATCCTCCTAAGTCAGGTTGTAAACCCGACCCTGAGCAATTGGTTGGCTGGAAGAAGAAAGAAGGTCTGTGGCTTTCCTCTTCCCCTTACTGCCTCTAGAGCCTTTTGGCTCCTGAGTCTCTCGCCGAGCGACCACCTAGTCCTTGGCTATATCCACCATTACATGGAAGGGCAGTCTAAGTGATGGCGTCACTAACCGCCTAAGGTTGCCTCTCAGGCTACCCACAAATTGTCGAGCTTTGCACATCTCATCCTCTACTAGAATGGGAGGAAAGTGGGATAAGCGCTCGAACTCAGCTTCATACTCATCCACTGTCATGGTTCCCTGCTTCCTACGATTCCTCACTATCAGATTGAGCAGGAGCCTCCTGCTCTCATTCCATGGCCTATGGGGGTAGACTCATCGACCTCCTACAAAGTCATCGTCGTCCCCTAGGCATGTTTAGTTGTTAGACAAAATCAAATATCGGTACAACTACTCTAACGTGTACTCTACCCAGACCCATGCTCTCAGAAAGACATCAGAATTAGAGTGCTAACCTTTCTAAGTCACTAGGCCCACTAGGGTGTCTGTTATCTGCTGCTCCCTGATATCAAAAGATGCTTGCTCACGTAAACACCTTATGATATCAGTTTCGCTCTGATACCATTTAATCTCTCACGCTCGAACCCGGGTCCCGGGCCTCGGCGCACGTGACAAACGCCGCGTACTTATAAGGTCACCCCTATAGGCACGCAAGGCTCAGTAACACAAGCGGATAATTAAAAAAGAGTTTAAATTATAAATCAGCGGAAGAAAATATATAAGGTGTTACGGATATGTTTGGTAAGACATGTGTCATTGACCTAAAAGGCCACCTGTCATACACAGAACCGTGTTTCTTTGGCCACATGGCAATATTTGCACAATTCCGTTCGGCAAATATCATGAGGATTCAATATTACAAACATGTCTGTCGGAATTATAGCAACCCTCTTATACAAGGCGCGAGGTGGAAAAAGAGAAATAAATATCTAACACCTTTACAGTGGGTAGGCCTTATCCACTCGCTACAGTAGGCAGATATTTACTCTATTTTACCTACGTGGCACCTACGCATTAGGCAGTAGATATTTTCCTACCGCCTTAGGAGATATTTTAACTCACCGCCTTATCTCACCGCCTCTCAAGATATTTTCTTGCCACCTTATATTTTCTCATCCACCGCCTTACTCCACCGCCTTTCCAAAACCGCCTTCAAGGTGCTATAAAAGGAGAACGGTAGGGGAAGAAAGAGGGGGGGAGAGACCTCAAGATACAAAGAACTGTCTAAATCTAAGACTTCTGACTTGAGTTTTCTGACTTAAGCATCGGAGTTAAATCCGGGCAGAAAGGCCCAATTCCGATCACTGCCCTCTCCTTTTTACAGGTTCATCAATGGGTAATTCCGATCGGACTTCCAGGGTGTTCCCTGCGTTCCCTGTTCATAAGCAGAAGTAAGCGTCCACACCAACTATAAATTTTAACCGTTTGTCGAAGGCTGAGGCCAGATCACGAGGCGACAGTAGCCAAAGTGTGAGGTGGACCAGTTTTTGGCATCAACAGTTTGGTGCCGTCCGTGGGGACCCTTACAAAAAGCCAAATGATTACTACCAGAAGGTCAAAACGGATTCAAGAACAAGGAGCGCCAAGTAACCCTGAAGAACCTGGAGAAGTCCGAAGGAATGAGGAGATTCCTTTGAATAATCCGTTGATCTTACCTCCATCGAAAAATCCTCCCGTCCCACCCCAAGAACCCATTCCGGAGTTTTACCTCAACGTACGGCAGCAGTTGGAACAGTTAACTCAAGCTGTTCATGCTTTGGCTCATCCGCCAGTTCCTCCCACACAAATTCCACCAAGTGTGCCAACAATCCCACCAGCCAATTCCGAAAGCAGAGGGAGGACAAGGACTCTCACTCAGGGAGACAGAAGAGAGAGAACCGCTTTCTCTGCTAGCTCGGAACCCCCCTCCGTTCGATGTCGAGAGCAAGCTGCCACAAGAACTGAACAGCAAGCGAGAGCGGAGCGGACAAGGACCGGACGGAATAGCCCATCTATTCTAACGGTCGACAGAAGAACACAGCGACAGGATCCCTCGCGGGGAAACACGAAGTCCGAACGGCACGTTCTCAAAATGTGTTCACCTTTTATCAAGGAAATATTGGAAGAGCAAGTTCCTGGTAATTTCAGACCCCCTGCTATGGTTGCATATGAAGGCAGAACCGATCCGTCTCGTCACCTGAAGTCTTTCCGATCGAAGATGCTTCTCACAGGAATTACCGACGCTCGTATGCGCCGAGCTTTTCACGCCACCTTAGAGGGAAAAGCGCAAGACTGGTTTGTCGATCTTCCTTCTAGCACAGTTCCTTCGTTTCAAATTCTAGCAAATCGCTTCTTAGCTTACTTTGCAAATTACTCAAAACAAAAGAAGACCCCATCTACCCTTCTGCGCGTTAAGCAGCGAGAGGGGGGAACGCTCCACGCCTATTTAAATCGTTACATAGACGAGACAGCTAACGTTGCGGACCTCCTAACGCGAATGGCTGTGACCTTTTTAATGGAAGGACTGCTAGAATCCCCTTTTCGTTTTTCCCTCACCCTAGATCCACCAAAGACCATCCCCGCCCTTATGATCCATGCCCAAAAGTACATCAATTCCGATGAGATCTACACGGGTTGGGAGGAAGAAACCCGACGCGAACCGGTGGAAATTCAAAGTGGAAAAACCCACCAAAATGTCAACAGAAGACCTCCGGACATATGAAAGGAGGGAGAGTCACGCAGGTACAGTAAGGGTGGAAATAGAGGTCTGGAAACCCCAACACGACCTCAACGGCATGTACCACAGCCTAGAGAACCTTCAAAACAAAAAGAAAATCGTCAAATATGACCACCATACCCCACTAAATCAAACTAGAAGCCATATCCTTATGCAAATCAAAGAGCAAAAACTCCTAACATGGCCAGAGCCTGCAAGAAATCCCTAACGGCAAAAGAATAGTAAGAGATATTGTCAGTTTCATCGATCTAAAGCACACGATACGGAGAAGTGTACCCATTTGATGAACGCCATAGAAGATGTCGTTCGAAGAAGGCAACTGGAGCAATACATCAACCTTGAGATTCAAGGGGAACCTGACTCTCCACAACCTGAAGAAGAAGAAGGAGAAATGGTGAGGTTCAATAGTAGCAGACCCGGTTGTGGTGGTGAAAGTTCCGCCTCTCGGAAAAGTTACGCCCGAATGATAGGAGTGGCGCAAGAAACAGAAACAGCAGGGTTCGCCACCCCCTTGATGATGCTCTAGTCATTGCCATCATGGTTTCCAGCTTCCAAATGAAGAGAGTTCTGATAGACAGTGGAAGTTCAGTTGACATTCTCTTTTGGAGTGCTTTCGAGAGAATGAGATATGATGCGGATAACTTGCTCCCTGTAAAATCATCCTTAGTAGGATTTTTCGGAGGAGTTATACAGCCAGAAGGAATGATCACCTTGCCGGTTATGGTAGGAAAATCGCCAGATCATCAACAGTAACGACTAACTTTCTGGTTGTACGCTGTGCTTCGAGCTACAACGTTATTCTTGGTAGGCCAACCCTCAACGCCTTGAAAGCCATAATTTCTACCTACCATCTTCTCTTAAAATTTCCAACTGAAAGTCGCAGCGGAGAAGTAAGAGGAGACCAACCTTTAGCACGATAGTGTTATATTGCAACCCTTAAAGGAAAAGTCGTAAACGGGGGCAAAACAAAAGTTTCGAAGCCATGCTAGTCAATAGAATAGCCGAGCAGGAAGAAGAGGAATTCCGGCCAATACCCGTTGAAAAGTTGCTTACAGTTCCTCTAGATACAACCAGAATGGAACGTATGGTGCGAATTGGTGCGAATTTAACAAGAGTACAGCGAGAAAATCTCATGGTGGTACTAAGGACAAATTCTGACCTTTTCGCCTGGTCACCAGAAGATATGCCAGGTGTAAAACGCAACGTCATCGAACACCGCCTCAATACAGATCAATCATTCAAGCGTATCAAACAGAAAAGGAGAAATTCGGTACCAGAAAGACAGAAGGCCACAGAAGAAGAAGTATCAGCCCTAAGGCTGGATTTATCCGAGAGGTGAACTATTCCGACTGGCTAGCTAATGTGGTTCTTGTAAAAAAGCCGTCCGAAAAATGGAGAATGTGCGTAGACTTTACGGACCTAAACAAAGCTTGTCCAAAGGATTCGTTCCCCCTGCCTTCCATCTATGGTTTAGTTGATTCTACGACGGGGCATAAGATGTTGAGTTTTCTAGACGCCTTCTCAGGCTACAATCAAATCCGAATGGCCGAAAACGACGAGGAAAAAACATCCTTCATTACAAGCACTGGGACTTATTGCTATAAAGTGATGCCGTTTGGATTAAAGAACGCAGGAGCCACCTTCCAGAGACTTATAAATCCAAATTCAAGAGAAAATCGCGTAAACGCTTGAAGCTTACGGGGATGATATTTTGGTAAAAAGCCAAAAGCAGACGAACATCTACCGGATTTACAAGAGGCCTTTCTATCCCTTCGGACTTACAACATGCGCTTAAATCCGAATAAGTGTTCTTTCGGTGTCTGCTCAGGGAAATTTCTGGGGTTTGTATTGACACAAAGAGGAATAGAGGCAAATCCGGAAAAAATCAAAGCCATTCTTGATATGGGGTCACCCAAAACTCTTCAAGAAATACAGCGGCTCAACGGGCGCCTAGCAGCTCTGGGAAGGTTCATTTCTAAAGCCGGCGAGAAGAACCTCCCACTTTTTCAAGCCTTACGAAAAGCGCCAAAAATGGAGTGGACAGAAGAATGTGAGAAAGCCTTTCAAGGACTTAAAGATTATCTCCGATCGCCTCAGCTGCTAGCTAAATCGCAAGTAGGGGAAGAGCTCTACATCTACCTGGTCGCTACTCCTCGAGCGGTCAGCGCCGTTCTTTTGAGAGAAGACAAGGGAGTTCAGAAACCAGTTTATTACACGAGTAAGATCCTTAACGACACGGAGTCGAGGTATTTGCCACTTGAATTCGCCCTCATCACATCCGCACGAAGATTGAGGCCTTATTTCCAAGCTCACAAAGTCATTGTGCTAACTGATCAACCACTAAGGCAAGTTCTCCATAAACCTGAAAATTCCGGACGTCTAGCTAAGTGGGTAATAGAATTGGGTGAGTTCGATCTCACATATAAACCTCGAACGGCCATCAAGGCTCAAGTGCTAGAAGCCTTTATAGCAGAGTTAACCATACCCACAAACGGAGATGAGATCCCATCAGCAAATCCAGAAGAAAACCCTAGCATCTCATGGCTCCTATATGTCGACGGATCAGCGACGGAAGAAAGGTGAGGGGCCGGTTTCGTCCTTTATTCTCCCTCTAAGTAGAAGATGGCAACGGTACTCAAGTTCCAATTCCGAGCGACGAATAATGAGGCCGAATACGAAGCCCTGATCGCAGGACTGCACACAGCCAAGGGACTCGGAATTCAGCGTCTGCATGTATATTTCGACTCGCAGCTGGTCGTAAACCACACCTTGGGTAGTTTCGAAGTAAAAGAGGAAAACATGGTCAAATACCAAGCTGTGGTAAAGAAAATAGTTTCATACTTAGTTTACTTCCAGATTGAAAATATCGGCCGACCACAAAATGAAGAAGCAGACGCCTTGTCTAAAAGGGCCACGACATCCAACGGAAATACAGAATCCTCTTTTAACCTACAGTACCTTCCCACCAGGACTATTGAAAGACTCGAAGTGGAAGTGCAAAATATGGCGGAAGAGACAAGCTGGATTGATCCCATTAGAAACTACCTGCAAGGTGGACCTCCATCGTCCGACAAAACGGAAGCCAGACGGATTTCGTATAGATCTGCTCAATACACCATTATTGGTGAAAACCTATACAAAAGGTCCTATACACAACCCTTCTTACGATGCGTACGTCCCAAAGAAGCCAACTATATTTTGCAAGAGATTCACGAGGGCATCGGAGAAGGTCATATAGGAGGCAAAGCCTTGAGTTACAAAGTCCTGCGACAAGGCTATTATTGGCCAACATTAACCCAAGATGCAGTGGCATTCGCCCGTAAGTGTGACGTCTGCCAACGGCATTCCAAGATCCAAAGACGACCGCCTACGCTGCTTACACCAATTATCAGCCCTCGACCATTTGCTATCTGGGGGGTTGATCTTCTAGGGCCATTTCCTACTTCAACTCGACAGATGAAATTTCTAATAGTTGCTATAGACTACTTCACCAAATGGGTAGAGGTCGAGCCCTTGGCCAACATGACGGAAAAAGCGTGTCAAGGATTCTTATGGCGAACGGTTATCTGCCGATTCGGAATTCCAGTCGCCTTCATCTCCGATAATGGGCGACAGTTTGATAACAAGGCCTTCAAAAGTTTCTGCTCCGAGCTCGGAATCGAATCCAGGTTGACTTCTGTAACACATCCTCAAGCCAACGGCCAGGTAGAGGTGACAAACCGTACCTTGCTCCAAACTCTGAAACCCCGGGTATCCAAAAATGGAACCAATTGGGTAGAAAAAATTTCGAGTGCCCTTTGGGCCTACAGGACGACTACACGAACTCCCACAGGAGAAAGCCAGTTATCCCTAACTTATGGGGCCGAAGCCGTCACCCCCGCAGAAATAGGAATGCCTACCTTACAGACACAACAGACTTTCTCATCAGAGGAAAACAAGAAAAATCTCCGAGCGGAACTCGATTTGCTCGACGAACGAAGAGAAGCTGCAGAAACAAGGGCAGCTATCTATCGCCAAAGAGTAAAAAGGTTCTACGACACAAGGGTGAAAAGAGTCTTCTTCCAAATCGGTGATTTGGTCCTGAGAGAAAATGAATTTCAAGGAAATAAAAGCCGAACGGGGAAGCTAACTCCGAACTGGGAAGGCCCTTACGTCATCCAAAGAATTGTCCGAACAGTCACTTATTACCTAGTAAATATGGACGGAAAAACACTCAAACGTCCATTCCATGCTGAACGCTTACGACGTTACTATCAGTAAATTCCGTAGCTATCTCTTAAAGTTTCATGGAATAAAGCTCAAGTCTTTTCCATTCTACAAAAATGCGGTGAAATTCTCATTCTACAAAAATGCGGTGAAATTCCCATTCTTAAGAGATAAGTCGGAATTATCCTACAAGGATAAGTGACAACTCTCATCCAAAAACAAGGGGCAAAAATCCCGATCGAAATATGAGGCAACAATCTCATTTATGAAGGCGAGTAGTCCCATGATTAGGCTAAGAAGAAAAAAACCCGCTACAAAGCTTATCTTACAAACCAAATGAATAAGGAAAGACTTTACGAAGGACTCTACAAACACTTCTTTCTTACATGGTTAGAACAACCATTACTCAGGAATAAATCTTCACCAAAATAAAGATTTGCATTTCATTCATATGAATAGATGATACATTCCAAATGATTAAAGATTTATGAGAACAGTTCACAAAAATACAAAAATATCCCTAAGAACTAGGACCCTCGAGGCGACCAGCTAAAGGAACTTGAGTTTAAGGCTCCGAGGGGGCGGGAGCAGAAGCCTCAGGGGTATTATTAAGTTGTTGCTCTTTTAGTTCCATGTAAGTCTTTAAAACCCCAGCAAGCCCCATAGACAGCACTTCCGCCGGAGGAACATGGTAGTCCACCTGCTGCACCACCGAATATATACGGGTGGCTCCTTCTTTAGCTTTCGCCCTAAGCCGGGCAACCTCCTTCTCTAGTTTATCCGCTCGTTCTATTAAATCCTTAATTTCTTGCGAGTCGAATTTAGCAGCTTTCAAGAGGGAAGCTAAGTCTTCCTTGAGTGTGTCGCGCTCCCCCTTTACTTCCACCAACTCAGCTTGAACGGCGGCAAACTCAGCAGCCTTCATCTTTAGGTCCCATCAAGCGGAAGCTCGCACATCCTGAGTAGATTTAAGTTCCTTCTTCAAACTGCTGGACTCATTTTGTAACTGTGTGATATTCTCCTCAGCAGTGAGAAGAGAACCCTTGGAAATAGATAACTGGGCCGCTAGGTCGTTCTTCTCCTTTTCCATGGTAGCTAGCTGTTGCAGCCGCTCGACTTTATCTTGCTCAAGGCCTGAATAGCATCAAGCTGTTCTTTCTCCTTTTCTTCTAAGGCCACCACCCTAGAGCTTAACTGGGCGATGTCTGCCCTGCTCGTTTCCATCTTTGCCAAATCTTCTTGGCAAAGATTACCAACTCGATCCGCCCAGTATGCAGCCTACAAAATAATAGACAAATCATTGACGTTAACAACGAACCAGAAAAAACTAGAAGGTAAAATAATAATAGTTCTTACCAACATGACCGAACGGAATAATTGAGAGGTGGCTTCTTCCCTCCCAGCTCCACGATGTTTAGACGAGAGCTGTTCGGGTCTCATGGCCATCAAAACATTCTTTCTAGCAGCGACATCCCGAAAGGGGACATCTTCGGAGGGCACCTCCTTCCCTTGAGGTGTCGATCCCCTTAAAATCGAGTCTGCCACCCTTAATTTGTCCAGGAGAGCCGCTTCTCCTGCCTCCGCCTGTAAAATAGACCCTAGGTTCAAGATTCTGAACGAAGCATACCCATAGAAAATGTATACGTCGAGGTTCTCACCTCCATAAGAAGGATATCCTCCGGCCGACTGGAAGAAGGACTTTCAGAAATTGGAGACAAGGCCGGGCGGACTTCTTCCGCACAGGCTTCTCCCGGAGGCACCTCCACTTGTTCTCCTACAATTCCGGGACCCGATGCGTTCTCAGAATTCTTTCTCTTTGTCCTCTTCTCCCGCGAGGACCCTGCATTAAGGTCACTTTTGACCCCCTTCTTGGAAGAGTCAACTTCTTTTCTCTTCCTCTTCCTCTTTTCCTCCTTGGAGGTATCAGCACCTGTGCTAGACACTGCCACCTTCTTCTTCCGCCCGCGAGGCAAAGGCGGATGAACTTCACCTTCAAAAGAGGCCAAAAGGCCCTTGACGTAGCTCAGGTCCTTGTCCTCCATCGGATTTTCTGCAAGGGGAATTCCGAAGCAAGTTAGCTATCGTAGTTACAAGTTAAGCTAAATCAGAGACACGAGTAAGTCCTACCGGCAGACACTATTAAACGATATTTAACAAGATTTTCTTTTGTCAAGAACTCATCCATATACACTTTGGATAGCCCCGTCATCGACTTAAGAAGAACCTCCTCTTCTTTCGTCATTTCCTCACAGACAATATCCGTTCGGGGAACCTCCCACTTGGTTCGGACATCCCACTCGGATTTACTTTTAACAAAGAAAAATTTACTCTTCTATCGCTTAATGGAAGAGGGAACTTTCCCTAAAAACTTCCTCCCAGAACGAGCCGAAAAGTATACCAGTCGGCATTGGACTCTAAGCATAGACTAAATAACATACGGAACCAACGGACAGTCGGATTTACTCCGTAATTCTTGAAAACAACAACAAAACCGTTCAGTAATCTCCAAGAATTCGGGGTCAACTGTGAAGGACACATGTGATATTCCGCTAGGATCGCCTTGGCAAAGTTAGAAAAGGGGAGCCTAAGGCTACCCGATAGAGCATCCTGATAGATGGCTATCTCCCCTTCCCTGGGAGAACTTGCCCTCTCCCCAGAACAGGGAACCCTAACCTCAAACAGAGAGGGGTCTATCTCATATCTTTCCACCTGGCTATCTACATCCTTTTGCCCAAGGAGACTTATGAACGTACCCGACCCCCTACCCATTGCCCTAGACGCTGGATGAATTCGCGGACCCTGAACTAGAACATCCCTAGGTTCGCCTGGAGCAGCACCAGAAATCACGGGGTTGGACGGTGAAGGGATCAGAGGCCCATGAGAAGAACTAGAGGAAGAAGATGTCGCACTAGCCATTACCTTAGAAGGAAAAAAGACAAGAAAAAGACACAGAAAGCTTAGACCAAGGTTCGCCAGAGCAGAAGAAGTCTTAGGAAGAAGACGACACGCTTCCACTTTCGAGATAAAACCTTTTCTTTTCTGCGTGTACGATTCCGCTTATAAGCAAAGAAGATGGATCCTTCACGGTTGGATCATAGAGCCACACCACTATCGAACCATCGAACCAAAGGTCCTCGAATCGGGACTGTCCAAATAACCATCATTACACCTCCTCAAACAGTTCAAAATTTTGTCCACGTCAGCACACCAAACGCCGCCTGACACACATAGAAAACCACGCTCGTCACCCATCATAATGTTGACAAACGCGCGCGCCGCGCACATCATTGGAATAATAAACTGGTTTTAGAATCATTTATGCAAGTATTTGTTTTATGGCTAACCTTATTAAATGCTGGCAGAGAGACTATGCTTCTAGGTCAAGGAGGACGCGGGGGAGGCAGACGTAGGCGACATCATCGTGGGGAGATACCACAACCCCCGGTCGAGCAGGTTCCCCAGCCTCAGATGAAGGAGGATCCACCACCACTGGTGGACATGAAGGTTGAGCAGGAGCTGCCTGCTTAGTCCGAGGCTGCAGGGCCACAAGCAGTGGGCCCAAATCCGAGGAGGGAGATATCCCCCATTAGTACGATGGATTTGATCCGTGAGATGATGGGATACATACAAGAGCAGAGGCAGCAACAGGCACTACCTCCACCCTCTCCTTCTACGCCAACTACTAGCAGAGGACTGATTGCAGAGATCGGAGGCTTTCTCCCTGCCCTTTTGATTGTACTACTGCCCGTTAGGAGGCCGAGTTGTGGATACGGGAGTTAGAAAAGACATTTGAGATGTATCAGGCTGAGGATGTTGACAGAGTTAGGATGGCTGCCTATATGATGCAAGGCAACGCAAAGGATTGGTACCTTGGGAAGGTACGACTGAGAAGTAGGGTGCCCTTCCAGACTTGGGATGAGTTTAAGAAGGCCTTCTTTGTGAAATATTTTTCTTGAGCAAGGCTTCTTCTAATGGAATAGCAATTCACCAATCTCACTCAAGGAGGAATGACAGTAAAGCAGTATGCGATTGAGTTCGAAAAACTTGCTTGTTTCCTACTAGACATGGCTCCCACAAAAGAAAGTAAAGTCCGCATGTTTAAGACCAGTCTGCGGTCATCTTTGAAGAAGATATTATATGGACATATGTGCACTAACTATACTTAAGTGGTGGCCCAAGCAAAGTACATTGATGCTTCCTATAAGGGTGACTCACAGGGGCCACCTAAGAAATAGAAGAAAGACAAGGGACAGAACAAACAGGGGCAGTCTTCTAGTAAGAGTTCGGGGCATCAGAAATTGGGCCGCAGATTCAGGCTATAGAGTAGACCACCTGGGTCTTCAACCTCATCTGGAGGCAGGGGTTCATCAGCTAGTGTATCATAGTCAATGCGATGTTTTGAGTACGATGGACCACATAAGAAAGCATAGTATCTGAGACTTACTGGTGCATATTTCACTATGGCAACTTTGTAAGATCCATGAATTTTAGGGTTTATTTTATTTAGAGTTTCTTTTAAGAATAAATGTGTCTAGATCAGTCTTTATTTAGTTCACTTCTTTGGTTGGTTGCTTAATAATGTCCTTATGGATAGGATATAACTAAATTTTTATTTGAATAAGGATTTATATTTTTAAATTGATCTCTTTAACTAATTTGTAATTTGAGAAGTTTATCGTGATTGGGGAATATATGGGTGCCGATGGAAAGACAAAGTAAAATGATAAATACCCTAACTGGGGTTAATTGGGATCATTAAGGACCTAATAGTAATTTTTGGAAAAATTAAGGCCTGAAGAATAATATGTTTCTTTCTGGACCAAGGACCTAGTTATAATATCAGAAAGGTTAGGGACCTAACAAGAATTTTGTATCTCTCCCTCTCTCAAACGAGGGGCCTACATGTAAGTTAAATAAAGAGAGGGACTTATTTGCATATTTATGAGTAAACCATGCAAAGATAGTATTCAAAAGGAATGGATGGCCATGATTAAATAATCTAGGACGTCGATCTCAAACTTAGTTTAAGTTCGAGGCAATCAGATAGTGATTAGGTCGTCCATTTTGAACAGTTAGGACAAGTATAGGTATGAACCTACAGTGCGGATCAATTCAAGAAATCCATTTGGGGATATAGGTTTAGTTCGCGGCAAAGTAGTGTAATCGAGCCGTTCATCATTATTAAGCATTAACCGTCCATTTCATCAGAGATTCGATTACGAGGCATAAGATAATGCTATGATCGTTGGATTCACATGTACGTCCAGATCCGTCCGATGGAGAGGATCAATCGCGAGGCATCATGGATTCTTCTCTAGTAAGCAGCGCGACTACGCAGACGCGTCTCCGACGAGCGTTATCCAACCAACTATAGAGAAGAATTCGAATTTGAATAAAAAGAAAAATACCAGTTTGTTCACATGTTTAAACTTCGAAGATTATCTGAACTCCTTGGCGAGACTCTATAAATAGAGGGAGCCTTCCTCAAATCTGAACGACGTCATCATAGAGCAGCGCCACCGCGACCTGTTCCATGAGAGATAGAGAGACAGAGAAAGGAGGAGGCGTCGAAGCCTCGATCACGGGACAAGGGATCATCCTTGGAAAAGCGCAGGAAGGGAGGAGGAGTTTCCGTCGCATAAGGGCCTGACGTACGACAACCTCTGGTGAGTATCTCTTCTCTGACCGTTCTCGTTAACAGATATACATGTATATAATATAATTAGGGCGTCAGGAAAGAAATAGGGCCCGAGTGATCTCTGGTGACGTCCTATCATGGGATCGAGTACCGGAAGGGGACAGAGACGGCCAAGGAGAGACGTTCTGACGAAGGGGGAGAGAGAATCGTCGGACTGCCACCACTGGAGGCACTCATGGGTGTGGACCACGTGCGGGCGACGTAATCTTGGGACGAAGGCGACCCCGGCTATACAGGCGTCACTGGCGGCCGCCGCTCGTGTGATCAGGTACCATTCCCCTCCGACGAGGTACTGTTTGGAGGTAGAAGACGGGTCCGAATAGACTCGGGTCTGACTGCGTCCGAGTTGAGTCAAAAACATGGTAATTGAATTGATTTTAAATCAAATAATGTTGTGTTCAACCGGATTTAAGAGAGAGTTAAGAAGGGATAATGGGTTGAGTCAAGTCCAATCAATTGGGTTTGTGTTTTGATCGAATAAGTTGGGTTTGAGTCGAATTGAGGTAATTGGTTTGGGTCTAGTCAAGTACAATTTTATTAACATGATTAAGTTAAGTTGGGCTTAAGTTAATTAATAAAAAGGGGTTGGGCTCAACAGGGTGATGATTTGGGTCCAATAAGTTAGGTTAGGGTTTTAAAATCAATTGAGTTAGTTGATTAACGGTTGGATGAAGTCTAGATTTGTGAATTAATTGGATTCAATTTGTGAGCTTGGGTTGGGTTTGGATCAAACCAATTAGGATTTGAACTGTAGCCTTCTAAGATGATTGGGTTTGACCAAGTTGAGTTGAGTTAGATCTAATGAGTTTGGTTTAAGCGGCTAACCAAACTTACAAAACAAAAACAAACAAAAAAAAGGGTAGAGAAGGAGGCTTGAACCAGGGACCTCCCACATGGGCTTGGTGGGCCTTAGCCACTATACTAGGTAGTTCTTTTTGACTAACCAGGAAAAGTTTATTAATATAGGGACAGAAGCTTAGAAAATAAAAGCAAAATGACATAGAGTACACGGGAAGGGCCATAAGTCAAACTTTGGCCAAATTAGGGCATCATACATGTTTTACTAGAAATTTTAAAAACGATGACGTTACTAAATTAGGTTTTGTTGCCAGAGACCAACGTAGAGATGTATCCGGAGTAGGAGACCGGAGAGAATTCTAAATATCGTAAATAGAGGTAAGTTACTCCTACCTAGCTTCCACCCATCTATGGGATTTCTTGGCTTTGAATCCTTGATCTTGTTTCTTTGTTTGAAAGTTGTTGGCATCGATATTATTGATTTTTCTCCGATTGGCCTTGCAGACACCATGTGTAGTATGTTATTGCTTTATTTGCATATACGTATTCGTTTCTTGTTTTGTTGATTTCTATGTTAGTGTATGCTTGTTGATATGTTTGAGTTTACTGAACATACCAATCCGGTTGATCGGCACATGGCCGTGGAAACATGTGAGCCTGTGCTCCGTCCGGGTTGGTGTTTTAGTACTTCTGTGTTGAAGATTCTCCGAATGAGTGTAGATAAGTTGCGGGCGTTGAGGGGGAGGATACTCTGAACATCATGTAGTCCTACTAGAGGGAGGAAACTGTGGATGTCCACCCGTCAGTGGGATAATACGCTGACCGTGTACGTGCATGTTCGAGCTCTGCCAGACTTAGGGGTCTGGATGTAATTAAGATGAACAGAGGGAGATGACGTGAAAGAGTTCTTGACTATCGCTTGTTGTAATCCCGGTTATGAGACTGACTGATAGTGATCCTTGTTTCTCTTCTTGTGTTTTGATATTTTTATGTTTTTGTTTGGATCACTATTAGTTTGATTGTTCCCTTTTGGCTTCATTCTATTCCCCTACAGGGGTGCTTACTAAGCTTTTATTTCAAAAGCTCATTCCGCTGGATTTTTTTTGTTTCTCAGATTTGGGGATTAGCTGGATTGACTTCAAGTGTTGCGTGAGAGTTTGGACTAGCTTACCGAGGTTCTAAGACCTCAAGTCTTTTCTCATGTGTGAGATGATGTTTTTGTTAGACCCTTGAGAGCTATAACCTTTGTAGGATATCAGAAACCAAAACTTGTATTTTTCATTTTCGCTGCATAACTCTGAATTTTGTTGATAGTTACTTTATTTTATTGCATGCTCATGATTCAATTAGACCTCGTGTCCGAGTGGGGATCGCCTCTACTTGGGTACGGTCGGTCTGTGCACGTGCCTGAGGCGCTGGAATCAGGGTTGGGGAGTGACAAACTTGGAGCACATAAAGGCCCAGAGTCTGCAGAGATAGTAAGGTTAAAGTATTGGGGGAGGAGCACAGGGCCCCCAGTAGTTTGTTGGGGCTTATGGACAGTCGATAGGACCACCACCAAGGCCACATGGGAGTGACAAGAAGGGAAAAGTGACAGCAGGACAACCTTCTTCTTCTAGCCAGCCCCAACAACAACAAAGGTATATGACTCATGGACCAGTCTACCACCTGACTATCGAGGAGGCATAGGCATCAGCCGACGTCGTCGCAAGTACTTTGTAGTTAGTTATTTTTATGCCTGTACTTTGTTTGATCCCGGTGCCACACACTCTTTTTTATCTGCACTATTTACATGGAGACATTCTTTGCCTCTGGTAGAGTTACCTTATGAGCTGAGCGTAGATACTTCAGTAGGAGATGCACCGGCATGCTCAATGATGATTGAGTGTTTGGAGTTGCCCGCCGTTTTACATGCGATCGATTTAAGGGTTACAATATGATCCTTGTGATGGATTGGTTCACCTCAGTGTACGCGGTGGTGGATTGCCGTGGGAAGAGAGTGTTGTTCAGGATGCTACAGACGAGGGGTTTACCTTTCATGGCAACAGGGATTCTTGCTTAGTACGGGAGATCTCAGCTCTCCAGGCAGATAGATTACTAGACGGAGGTTGTGTACGATATCTGGACTCGATCCTGGAGGTTAAGAATGAGAGTGGACCTGTGGTAGTAGACGTTCCGGCGGTAAACAAGCATCCTAATGTGTTCCGTGAAGATTTACCCGGACTATCCTCACAGAGAGAGTTAGAGTTCTCGATTGATTTTGTTCCTGGTATAGCTCTTTTGTCTAGGGTGAAGACGCAGCTGAAAGAGTTATTGGAGAAGGGTTTTATTCGACCCAATATGTCACCTTGAGGAGCGCCACTTTTGTTCGTCAAGAAGATGGACGAATCGATGAGGTTGTGTATTGACTATAAGGAGTTGAACAAGGTTACAGTGAAGAATAAGTAACCATTATCGAGGATCGATGATCTCATGGACCCGCTGTAGGGAGCACAGGTGTTCTATAAGATTGATTTGAGATCCGGGTATCATCCTATTTGGATCAAGGAGGAGGACATCCCGAAGAGTGCATTTCCGACCAGATATGGGCACTATAAGTTTCTGGTAATGCTGTTTGGACTTACCAATGCCCTGACAGTGTTTATGGATATGATGAATCGGGTCTTTCGATAGTACATGGACAAGCTTGTGGTGGTCTTCATCGATGACATATTGATTTATTCAAGTAGTTGCCAAACACACGAGGGGCACTTAAGGATTGTACTCGAGATTTTGAGATAGCATCAGCTCTATGCCAAGTTTTCCAAGTGTGAGTTCTTCTTGGACAGTGTGGCTTTCTTGTTGCATGTGATCAACGGTGCTGAAGTTTCAGTGGACCCCAAGAAGATTGAGGCAGTCTTCGATTGGGAGAGACCGACCACAGTCAGGGAGATATAAAGTTTCTTGGGATTAGCCAATTATTTTTGGAGGTTTGTTGAGGGATTCTCTCGTTTGACATCACCTTTGATGAGTTTGACTAGGAAGGGTGCTAAGTTTGTTTGGTTTGATTCTTGTGCGAAGAGCTTCGTGGAACTGAAGCAGAGGTTAGTATCTGCAATGGTTCTAACTTTGCCACAGAGTGGATGCAAGAACAACGTCTACAAGAATTCTTACAAGACTGTCTTGGGGTATGTTTTGATGCTGGACGAGTGAATCATTGCGTATGCTTCCCATCAGTTGAATTGTGTTTGTATTGAAGATCTAGCGATATTTCCTCTATGGTGTACCTTGTGAAATAAACACCGATCACAAGAGCCTTAAATACATTTCCAATCAGAAGGAACTGAATATGAGACAATGACGTTGGCTGGAGCTGATCAAGGATTATAGTCTAAGTGTTCATTACCACCCAGGCAAGGCTAATGTGGTGGCAGATGCTTTGAGTAGGAGGTCTGGTTACGGAGTCGACTCATTATTGACATCTCAGAGGCCTTTGTTGGAGGACATGAGGAGATTGGGGTTGGAGATTATATTGCCAGAGATGGATGTTAGTTTGGCCAGCTTGCACATTAGACCCTCGATGCTGGGGACGATACGAGATTCACAGAGGCATTACCCATATCTATAGGAGATCAGGGTTCAAATTGAGCGGGGTTCATCGACGCGATTTCGGGTACATGAGGATGGTACTCTAGGATTTGATGACACAGTTTGTGTGCCCAATATCCCAGAGTTGAGGAAAGAGATTCTTGAGGAAGCCCATTTCTCGAGCTATGTGATCCATCCCAGTGGTACCAAGATGTATAGAAGTTTGAAGGACCCCCTCTAGTGAAAAGGCATGAAGCCAGAGGTTGCCAAGCTTGTGGTTCAGTGCATCTCATGTCAATTGCTTAAGGCGGAGCATCAGAGGCCAGCTGGGACATTACAACCCTTATCCATTCTGGAGTGGAAGTGGGAGCATATCAATATTGACTTTGTGATTGGGCAACCCCGTACCCAGAACGGTAATGAGTTAATTTGGGTCATAGCGGACCGATTGACTAAGTCGGCGTATTTTATACCTTTGAGGATGAGTACATCATTGGAGAGGTTGCCATAGATATATAATTATTTGATTGTGAGACTGCATGGGGTACCAGTGTCGATCACCACTGATCGTGACACTTGATTTGTCTCGAGATTCTGGGAGAGTCTTCATACAGCTTTGGGTATGCTTCTGGCATTTAGTATAGCTTTTACCTACAGATGGATAGTCAACCAGAGAAGACAATCCGGATGTGGATGACATGCTAAGGGCATGCACATTAGACTTCGCATGCTCGTGGGATGGGCGTCTGAGCTTGGTAGAGTTTGCCTACAACAAGAGTTACCAATTGAGTATACAAATGGCTCCATATGAGGCACTTTATAGGAAAAGTGCCGAACACCTATTTGTTGGTATGATGTGGGTAAAAGAAAGCTTGAGGAGCCAGATTTCATCCGAAAGAGTGACGAGAAAATCAAGATGATCAGGGAGAGGCTGAAGGTTGTGCAGAGCCGACAGAAGAGTTATACTAACCATTGTCATACTGTGCTTGGGATTCAGGTTGGGGACCCAGTGTTTCTGAAGGTGTCGCCTATGAAGGGGGTTGTGAGATTTGGGAAACGTGGGAAGCTTGCCCCACGTTATATTGGACCCTTTGAGATTCTGGAGCGGGCAGGAGTTGGGGCCTAAAGATTGGCTCTACCCACGGACCTGGCACAGGTCCACGATGTGTTTCATATATCTATATTGAAGAAATGCATCTGTGATCCTTCTTACGTGATTCCTCAAATTCCTTTGGAGGTCTAGGAGGATATGTCTTTTAAGGAGTATCCTGTGGAGATCTTGGACTACAAGGAGATACAGTTGAGGAAATGGGCCATCCATTTCATCAAGGTGAGATGGAACAATTATTCTGATAGGAAGGCGACATTGGAACGCGAAGAAGAATTGAAATAGCGTTACTCAGAGTTATTTGTTACTGAATGAGGTGTTGAAGACTAATTGTAAATTTCGGGACAAAATTTTTCAAGAGGTGATGATTATAAAATCCAAGAATTTATTTAGTTTTGGAGAGTAAATGATACCTGATTTGTCTCCGATTAATTAGTTGAGTAGTAGAAGAAACATACCAAGGTTGGACTTGATAAAGTTTTATTGGTGTTACGGATATATTTGGTAAGACAGATGTCAATGACCTAGGGACCACCTGTCACACACAGGACCGTGCGTTCTCAGCCACGTAGCATCGTTGGCCACGTGACAATATCACCAAATAACCTTGCACAATTCCGTTCGGCAATAACGTGAGGAATATATCCTGCGAATAAGTCCGTCGGAATTATAATTATGACAGCCCTTTTATACAAGGCGTGGGGTGGAAGGAGAGAAGTAAAATATCTAACGCCTCTACAGTAAGTAGGTCTTATCCACTTACTACAGTGGGCAGATATTTACCCTACTTGCCTACAGAGCACCTACACGCTAGGCAAATATTTTCCTACCGCCTTAGAAGATATTCACCTAGCCCACCGCCTTACCCCACCGCCTTGCAAGATATTTGCTTAAACCGCCTCTCACTTGCTATAAAAGGAGAGGAAGGACAATAAGGAAGGGGACCGAAAAATACCCACTACACATTACACAAAGCATTTCCTAGAACTTCTTACCCTAATTTCTGACTTAAGCATCGGAGTTAAATCCGGGCAGAAAGGCCCAAATTCTGATTATTTCTCCTCCTCTTCACAGGTCTATCAGTGGATAAGTCCGGACGGAATTGCTGAGTGCCCTCCGCGTCTCCTTGCTCGCAAACAGAAGTAAGCGTCCACACCAACTATAAATATTAACCGTTTGTCAAAGGCTGAGACCAGATCACGAGGCCACAGTAGCCAAAGAGTGAAGTGGACCAGTTTTGGCATCAACAGTTTGGCGCCGTCCGTGGGAACCCTTACGAAAAGCCAAATGACCACTACCAGAAGATCAAAACGAATCCAAGGACAAGGAGCACCTACTAGCCCTGAAGAACCTATTAAACTTGGCGAAGCCCAAAGATATGAAGAAATCCGATCGGACAATCCACCCATTTTACCCTCATCAGAAAATCCGTCCATCCAACCCCAAGGGTCTATTCCGGAGTTTTACCTTAACATGCAGCAACAATTGGAACAATTGGCTCAAGCTGTCCATACTTTGACCCATCCTCCACCTCTTCCCGCACAAGCCCCAACACCGAACGTATCAACGGTCCCGCTAGCGAATTCTGAAAGCAGAGGGAGGACGAGAACCCGTACCCACAAGGAGAAAAGAGAAAGAACCGCCTTTTCCGCTAGCTCAGAACTCCCCTCCGTTCGACGTAGAGAGCAAGCTGCTACAAGAACCGAACGGACAAGAGCGGAATAAAATAGCCCATCCATACAAACTGTGAATGGAGGGACCCAGCGGCAGGACTTTTCCCAAGAAAACAAGAAATCCGAACGGCATATTCTCAATATGTGTTCGCCCTTTGTCAAGGAGATATTGGAAGAACGAGTTCTCGACAGCCTTCAAAGCCACCTATTATGACCGCATATGAAGGCGTAACCGATCCGTCCCGCCACACCAAGTCTTTTCGATCAAAGATGCTCCTCACCGGAATTACCGACGCTCGTATGTGCCGAGCTTTTCCCGCCACCTTAGAGGGAAAAGCGCAAGACTGGTTTGTCGATATTCCATCTAGCACAATTACTTCTTTTCAGATTTTAGCAGATCGCTTTTTAGCCTACTTTGCTAATTACTCAAAGCAAAAGAAAACCCCGTCTACCCTTTTGCACGTTAAACAACGAAAGGGAGAAACACTCCAAGCCTATTTAAATCGTTATATAGACGAAACAGCAAATGTTGCGGACCTTCTTCCGCGAATGGCTGTAACCTTCTTAATGGAGGGACTGTTAGATTCCCCCTTTCGTTTCTCCCTCACTTTGGATCCGCCAAAGACAATTCCCGCCCTTATGAGCCACGCCCAGAAATACATCAATTCCGATGAAATTTATACGGGTTGGGAAGAAGAGACTCGACGTGGGCCTGTAGACACCCTAAAAGGAAAAACCTACCAAAGTGTCAACAGAAGGCCCCCGAATATACGGAAGGAAAAAAGATCATACAGGGACGACAAGGGCACAAATAGAAAAATGGAAACCTCGACACGCCCTCAACGACATATGCTGCAGCCCCGAGAACCCACAAGGGAAGGAAAGTTTGTTAAATATGATCATCATACCCCACTAAATCAAACCAGAAGCCATATCCTTATGCAAATTAAAGAGCAAAAGCTTCTGACATGGCCAGAGCCTGCGAGAAATACCGAACGGCAAAAGAATAGCAAGAGATATTGCCAGTTTCATCAATCTAAAGGACACGACACGGAAAAGTGTACCCACCTGATGAATGCAATAGAAGATGTCTTTCGAAGAGGACAGTTGGAGCAATATATCAACCTTGAGATCCAGGAGGAACCTGAAGCTTCACAGCCTGAAGAAGAAAAACGGGAGATGGTAGGGTTTATTAGTGGTGGCCCTGGCTGTGGAGGGGAAAGTTCCACCTCTCGAAAAAGTTATGCTCGAATGGTGGGAACGACACAAGAGACAGAAACACCACGAAGAAGGTCTCGACCCGCGGCTCCCATCATTTTTTATGATAACGATGTTAGTAACGTTCGTCACCCCCATGATGACGCGCTGGTTATTGCCATCAAGGTCTCCAGTTTTCAAATGAAGAGAGTTCTGATAGACAGTGGAAGTTCAGTTGACATCCTCTTCTGGAGTGCTTTCGAAAGAATGAGGTATGACGCGGATGATTTACTTCCTGTAAAATCATCCTTAGTAGGGTTCTCCTGGGGTGATCTGACCGTAAGGGATGATCTCTCTACCGCCATGAGGGAAACTCACCACGATCATCAACCGTGACAACGAAATTCTTGGTTGTACGATGTGCTTCAAGTTATAACGTGATCCTTGGCAGGCCAACCCTCAACGCCTTGAAAGCCATCATCTCAACTTACCATCTTCTCCTCAAATTCCCGACTGAGAGTGGTAGCGGAGAGGTAAGAGGAGACCAACCCTTAGCTCGGCAATGTTACGTCTCGACCCTCAAAGGGAAAGTCCTAAATAAAAGGAAAACAAAGGTTTCAGAAGCCATGCTAGTCAGCAGAATAGCCGAACGGGAAGATGAAGAACTTCGACCTACACCGGTAGAAGAATTGCTAATAGTTCCCCTAGACGCGACCAGGGCAGACCGTACGGTGCGGATTGGGGCAAACTTGACAACCGCACAGCAAGAAGACCTCATGAGAGCATTAAGGGCAAATTCTGATCTCTTCGCTTGGTCATTAGAGGATATGCAGCCGTAAAACGCGAGATCATAGAACACCACCTTAATGTGGATCAGTCATTTAGGCCTATGAAACAGAAAAGAAGATATTCCGCTCCAGAAAGACAGAAGGCCGCAGAGGAAGAAGTATCAAACCTCCTAAAGGCTAAGTTTATCCGAGAGGTGTATTACCCAGATTGGTTGGCCAATGTTGTTCTAGTAAAAAAGCCGTCCGGGAAATGGAGAATGTGCGTCGATTTCACAGACTTGAACAAGGCTTGTCCAAAAGATTCGTTTCCTTTACCGTCAATTGATGGTTTGGTTGACTCTACAACGGGGCATGAGATGCTAAGTTTCTTAGACGCCTTTTCGTGCTACAACCAAATCGAATGGCCAAAGACTAATTAAGAAAAACATCCTTCATTACAAGCACTGGAACTTACTGCTACACGGTAATGCCGTTCGGCCTGAAAAACGCTGGAGCCACCTTCCAAAGGCTCATAAATACAGTCTTCAAAGAGCAAATTGGTAGAAATGTTGAGGCGTATGTGGATGATATCCTGGTGAAAAGTCGAAAAGCCGGCGAACATCTATCAGACTTACAAGAGGCTTTTCAGTCACTCCGGAGTTACACTATGCGGTTAAACCCGAATAGATGTTCCTTCAGTGTTCGATCAGGAAAGTTCTTGGGATTTATGTTGACCCAAAGAGGAATAGAGGCAAATCCAGAAAAGATCAAAGCTATTCTTGACATGGGATCACCCAAAAGTCTTCAAGAAATTCAACGGCTTAATGGACGCCTCGCAGCACTTGGCAGGTTCATCTCCAAAGCCGGAGAGAAAAATCTCCCTCTCTTTCAAGCCCTGCGAAAAGCGCCAAAAATGGATTGGACGGAGGAATGCGAAAAAGCCTTTCAAGGGCTTAAAAATTATCTCCGATCACCTCAGCTATTGGCTAAGCCGCAAGTGGGAGAAGAACTCTACATCTATTTGGCCGTTGCCCCACGAGCGGTGAGCGCGGTTCTTTTGAGAGAAGATAACGGGGTCCAAAAGCCAGTCTACTACACAAGTAAGATCCTTAACGATGCGGAATGAAGATATCTGCCACTTGAAAAATTGGCCTTTGCTCTTATTACATCTGCGCGAAGATTGAGACCATATTTTCAAGCCCACAGGATCACAATATTGACTAAAGCAAGTTCTTCATAAACCAGAAAATTCCGGACGCCTAGCCAAGTGGGTTAAAGAATTAGGCGAGTTTGATCTCACCTACAAACCCCAAACGGCAATCAAGGCCCAAGTATTGGCCGATTTCATCGCGGAATTAACTTTTCCTGCGAATGAGGGCGAACTCCCTTCACAGAATCCAGAAGAGTGTCTTAGCATCCCGTGGTCTTTATACGTTGATGGGTCGGCAACTGAAGAAAGGTCAGGAGCAGGTTATGTCCTCTATTCTCCTTCTAAATGGAAAGTGGCGACAGTGCTCAAGTTCCAATTCCGAGCGACTAACAATGAAGCCGAATATGAAGCACTCCTTGCCGGATTACACCTGGCCCGGGGGCTCGGAGTTCAGCGTCTACATGTGTATTCCGATTCGCAGCTAGTCGTGAGCCACACCCTAGGCAGCTTTGAAGCAAAAGAAAAGAACATGATCAAATACCAAGCCATAGTGAGAAAAATAGTACCATGCTTCGCCTATTTCCAGATTGAGAAAATTTGCCGAGCGCAAAACGAAGAAGCGGACGCCTTATCCAAAAAGGCCACAACGCCAAACGGAGATGCAGAATCCTCTTTTAACCTACAGTACCTTCCCACAAAGACTATCGATAGACTGGAAGGAGAGGTACAAAGTGTGGCCGAAGAGCCAAGTTGGATGGATCCCATAAAGAGTTTCCTACAAGCTGGGCCTGCGCCACCCAACAAAGCGGAGGCCCGACGGATCGCTTACAAATTCGCTCAGTACACCATCATCAACGAAAGCCTGTACAAAAGGTCCTACACACAACCTTTCTTACGATGCTTACATCCTACAGAAGCTAGCTACATCCTTCACGAAATTCATGAAGGCATCGGCGGTGGTCACATAGGAGGCAAAGCCTTGAGTTACAAAGTCTTGCGGCAAGGTTATTACTGGCCAACGCTAACTCAAGATGCAATAGCGTTCGCTTGGAAATGTGATGCTCGCCAAATGGCATTCTAAAAATTCAGAGGCGACCCCGCACCACTTACGCCAATTATCGGTCGCGGCCGTTTGCTATCTGGGGAGTTGATCTTTTAGGGCCATTCCCTACTTCGATCCGACAACTGAAATTCCTAATAGTCGCTATCGACTACTTCACCAAATGGGTGGAAGTTGAGCCCTTAGCCAAAATCACGGAGAAAGCTTGTCAGGGATTCTTATGGCGAACGGTCATCTGCCGATTCGAAATTCCAGTCACCTTCATCTCCGATAATGGGCGACAGTTTGATAACCAGGCTTTCAGGAGTTTCTGTTCTGAACTCGGAATTGAATCCAGATTGACTTCTGTGACACATCCCCAAGCCAACGGCCAGGTAGAAGTGACAAACCGTACCTTACTCCAGACTCTGAAAACCCGTATCCAAAAATGGAACCAATTGGGTGGAAGAAATTTGGCGCCCTTTGGGCCTACAGACAACTACCGGAACTCCCACGGTGGGAGAGTCCATTTTCCCTTACTTACGGGGCCGAAGCCGTCATTCCCGCAGAAATAGGAATGCCTACTTTGCGAACACAACAGAAGTTCTCGTCAGAAGAAAATGAGAAAAATCTCCGAGCGGAACTAGACCTACTTGAAGAACGAAGGGAAATGGCAGAAGTAAAGGCCGCTGTCTATAGCCAAAGAATCAAAAGGTTCTACGACACAAGGGTAAAAAGGGTCTTCTTCCAAATTGGCGATCTAGTCCTAAGAGAAAATGAATTCCAAGGAAATAAAAGCCGAACGGGGAAGCTAACTCCTAAATGGGAAGGCCCTTACGTCGTGCAAAGAATCGTCCGAGCTGACACCTATTATCTAGTGAATATGGACGGAAAAACGCTCAAGCGTCCATTCCATGCTGAATACTTACGACGCTACTATCAATAAGTTCTGTAGCTGTCTCTTAAATTTCATGGAGTAAAGTTCAGGTCTTTCCCATTCTACTAAAATGCGGTGAAATTCCCATTCTACTAAAATGCGGTGAAATTCCCATTCTACTAAAATGTGGTGAAATTCCCATTCCTAAAAGACGAGTCGGAATTATCTTACACAGATAAACGACAACTCTCAAAAGACAAAAATCCCGATCGAAGTATGAGGCAACAATCTCACTCATGAAGGCGAGTACCTCACTCAACAAAGTCCCATGATTGGACTAAGGACTCGTTACGAAGTTTACAAGCCAAAGGAAGAATAAAGAAGTTCGCGAATTTCTTACATGGTTCAAAGACAACCATCATTCGGAAATAAATCTTCACCAAAATAAAGGTTTGTATTTCATTCATATGAATAGAAATTACATTTCCAAGTGATTGAGAATTTACAAAAACGCTCATAAAAGAAAAAATCCTAAGAGCTAGGGCTCCCAGGGCAGCCACTTGCTTCTGAAGGGACTTGGGTAGAAGGCTCCAAGGTAGCGGGGACAGAAGCCTCTGGAGTCTTGATAACTTGTTGCTCTTTCATCTCCGTGAACTTCTTCAAAACTCCAGCCAGCCCCATAGACAAAACTTCCGTAGGAGGAACGTGATGGCCCACTTGTTGCACCACGGAATATATACGAGTGGCTCCATCTCTAACTTTCGCCCTAAGTCGGGCAACCTCCTTCTCTAATTTATCCGCTCGCTCTATCAAATCCTTAATTTCCGGCGAGTCGGATTTAGGAGCCATCAAGCGGGAAGCCAAATCTTCTTTCAGTATGTCACGCTCCCCCATTATTTCCGCCAACTCAGCTTGCACGGCGGTAAGCTCAGCAGCCTTCATCTTTAGGTCCCATCGAGCGGCCGCTCGCTCATCCTGAGTCGATTGAAATTCCTTCTTCAAATTGCTAGATTCATTTTGTAACCCTTTAATAGCCTCCTTTGTAGTAAGAAGAGAACCGTTAGAAGCAGATAATTGGGCCGCTAAATCGGCCTTCTCCTTTTCCATAGCGGCCAGCTGCCGCAACCGCTCGGATTTATCTCGCTCAAGGGCCCGGATAGCATCAAGCTGTTCTTTCTCCTTCTCTTCCAAGGCCGCCACCCTAGAGCTTAACTGGGCAATGTCTGCCCTATTCATTTCCTTCTTTGCCAAATCTTCTTGGCAAAGATTGCTGACTCGGTCCGCCCAGTGTGCCGTCTGCAGAATAACAAGACGCTCGTAAAAAACACGCCAAGTTTAGAAATAAAAGGAAATGTGAGAACAACCCTTACTAGCATAGCCGAGCGGAATAGTTGATAAGTGGCCTCTTCCCTCCCAGCCCTCCGGAGTTTCGTGGAGAGCTGCTCGGGCCTCATGGCGATCAAAACGTCCTTTACGGACCCAGTGTCACGAAAAGGAGTATCCTCAGAAGATAACTCCTTTTGCTTAGTGGCAGATCCCTTTAAAACTGAATCCGCTACTTTTAATTTGTCTAAAAGGGCCGCTTCTCCCGTCTCCGCCTATAAAATAGAACCTAAGTTAAAAATTCTACCCTTAAAAAAAATATATATATATAGAAATTCTCACCTCTGTGAGAAGGATGTCCTCCGGTCGGCTAGAAGAAGGACCCTCGGAAATTGGGGATAATGCCGGGCGGACCTCTTCCGCACGAACCTCTTCCTGAGGCACCCCCACCTGCTCTTCTGCAATTCCGGGACCTCGAGCACGCCCCTCGAAATTCTTTCTTTTGGTCCTCCTTTCCCGTGAGGACCCTACACCCTTCTTGGAAGAATCTGTCTCCTTTCTCTTCCTCTTCTTTCTTTCCTCCTTGGAGGTATCAGCCCTTGGCCAAGTACCACTTCCTTCTTCTTCCGCCAGCGAGGCAAGGGCGGGTGAACTTCGCCCTCGAAAGAGGCCAAAAGACCCTTAACATAGCTTAGGTCCTCATCCTCCATCGGATTTCCTACAAAACAAAGGCTAAAATAAGTCAATTACCATAGTTAAAAATCAGACCAGCAAGATACACGAATAATGCCTACCGGCGGACACTATTAAATGACATTTAACAAGGTTTTCCTTTGTTAAGAACTCATCCATGTACACTTTGGATAGCCCTGTCATTGACTTAAGAAGAACCTCCTCTTCTCCCGTCATTTCCTCACAAGCGATGTCCGTTCGAGGAACCTCCCACTTTGTTCGGACATCCGACTCGGACTTACTTTTGACAAAGAAGAATTTATTCTTCCATCGCTTAATGGAAGAAGGAACTTTCCCTAAAAATTTCCTCCCAGAACGAGCCGAAAAGTAATACAAATCGGCGTTAGACTCTAGGCATAGGCTAAAAAGCATACGGAACCAACGGACGGTCAGACTTATTCCGTAATGCTTGAAAACAATAACAAAGCCGTTCAAAAGTCTCCAAGAATTTGGAGCCAACTGTGAAGGACACAAATGATACTCTTCTAGTATTGCCTTAGCGAAATCAGAAAAAGGAAGCCTAAGGCCACCCAATAGCGCATCTTGATAGATGGCTATCTCCCCTTCCCTAGGAGAACTTGCCCTCTCCCCAGAACAGGGAACCCTAACCTCAAACAGGGACAAATTTATCTCATACTTCGCTACCAGGCTATCTACTTCCTTTTGTCCAAGAAGACTTATGAATGTGTCCGACCCCCTACCCGTTGCCCTAGAAGCAGGATGAACCCACGAACCCTGAACCGGGACACTCCCAAGTTCGCCCGAAATCGCCAGGATTGCAACAGAAATCACGTGGTTGGATGGAGAAGGGACCAAGGGCTCATGAGAAGAACTAGAGGAGGAAGAAGTAGCGCTAGAAGTAGCGCTAGCCATTACCTTAGGAAAGAAAAAGATAACACAAAAACAGAAAAACCAGAGCTCGCCGGAGAAGAAGAAGAAACCTTAGGAAGAAGACACGATTCAACTTTCGAAATAAACGCTTTTTGGCCTGTACGATTTTGCATATATATGAAAAGCAACGAATCCCTGGCGGTTCGATCTCAGTGTTACATTCCAATCAGAACCGTTGAACCAAAGCCCCCAAATCCTGACCGTTCAAATAGGCCATTATTACTCCTCCAAGAAATCCGTCCATGTCAGCATACCAAACGCCGCCTGACACATATTGATAATCGCGCCCATCATGCTGTTGACAAAACGCACACCGCGCATGTCACGCCATATCACCCCTTTTAATATGAAACAGTGCCAGAGACACGTGTCCCCCAAAGAAATAATGAGCACAATACCATAGAACCAACACCATAAAAAACAAAACACGCATTCCAACATAGGATCGCCAGTGAAGGCCATATTCCAACATAGGATCGCCAGTGAAGGCCATAAAAATACCAAAGGATTTACAAACAAAACGACAAACGTCATTTATTCAGGTTACAAACAAACAAAACAGAAATAACAAAAACATGTTATCCGACGGACTAAAATTAAAAATCCGCGGATTCGTCCGAAGCCACGCTCGAATGAGACTCAGAGGAGACGCACGGACTCCCGCAAGAATCTTACTATCCTCGTTCCCACTAGGAGAACCTGGATTAGCACGGGGGCGAAGGTAGGGACCCACTCCTCTGCGACAGGAGTCGTCTCCAAACATCTCAAATTCGAAACGTACACCCCCTGCATAAGTGACAACTAAAAGATCTCCCGCCTCCATGCCATGATCAACATGAAAAGCCTCCCACCCTGCATCGATGCATATCTCACCTGGGTCCCCGTTAACCAATAGAACGCCTGGCCACACAGAACCGTTCGGACTTACTAGGTGGATAAACCCAGACCTTAATTCCGACAGATGTTCGTGAAAGGAGCTAGGAATTAGCAAGTGGCGAGAGCATTGGCTAAAAGTGAAGAATTTATAAAAAGACAAACGTTGAGCCATGATACAAAAGATTTCTGACTATGAACGTTACCCATACAAGCCCTTAAGTAGAAAAATAGGCGAGAATTTCGGAGAAAAATATACTTCGATAACAACGCAAAGAGAACACAGTAACCGTCGGTCACCTACTGCCATGGACGAAGCCCACCCCTACATAGACGTGCCAACTAAGAAGAGTACTTGTTATCGAACCAAGCGAAACGTACGATTAGCTCACCTCTCGCTCAGATTCTTCGAACAAAGTACATTTTAGGGGGGTCTAGTGTTACGGATATATTTGGTAAGACAGATGTCAATGACCTAGGGACCACCTGTCACACACAGGACCGTGCGTTCTCAGCCACGTAGCATCGTTGGCCACGTGACAATATCACCAAATAACCTTGCACAATTCCGTTCGGCAATAACGTGAGGAATATATCCCCGAATAAGTCCGCCGGAATTATAATTATGCATGACCCTCTTATACAAGGCGTGGGGTGGAAGGAGAGAAGTAAAATATCTAACGCCTCTACAATAAGTAGGTCTTATCCACTTACTACAAGCAAGGATATTTACCCTACTTGCCCTCTGAGCACCTACACGCTAGGCGAGATATTTTCCTACCGCCTTAGAAGATATTCACCTAGCCCACCGCCTTACCCCACCGCCTTGCAAGATATTTGCTTAAACCGCCTCTCACTTGCTATAAAAGGAGAGGAAGTACAATAAGGAAGGGGACCGAAAAATACTCACTACACATTACACAAAGCATTTCCTAGAACTTCTTACCCTAATTTCTGACTTAAGCATCGGAGTTAAATCCTGGCAGAAAGGCCCAATTCTGATTATTTCTCCTCCTCTTCACAGGTCTATCAGTGGATAAGTCCGGATGGAATTTCTGAGGGCCCTCCGCTTCTCCTTGCTCGCAAACAGAAGTAAGCGTCCACACCAACTATAAATATTAACCGTTTGGCCGAGAATTGAGATCGGATCCGCGAGGCCACGGTAGGCCAAAAGAGTGAAGTGGACCAGTTTTTGGCATCAACAATATATATATATATATATATATATATATATATATATTGTTGATGCCAAAAACTGATCCAACTCACGCTTTGGCTACTTCGGCCTCGTGATCTGGTCTCAGCCTTCGACAAACGGTTGAAATTTATAGTTGGTGTGGACGCTTACTTCAACTTCTTAACGGAGAACACGGAGAATGCTTTGGAAATCCACTCGGAATTACCCTATGGAAATCTACTCGGAATTACCCTAGCTTTCCTTTGGGATGAATCTGTAAGAGGGAGAAAAGAGTAATCGGAATTGGGCCTTTCTACCCGGATTCAGCTCCGATGCTTAAGTCAGAAAACTTGTGAGAAAGCAATCTTAGACATGAGTTAGCTCTTTGTGTGATGATTTTTCCAATCCTCCCTTTTTTTATTATCGCTCTTCTTTTATAGCCACCTAAAGGCGGTTTAGGAAAGGCGGTGGAGTAAGGCGGTGAATGAGAAAATATCTTCTAAGGCGGTAAGAAAATATCTGCCTACTGTGTAGGTGCTACGTAGGTAAGTAGAAAATATCTACCTACTGTGTAGGTACTACATATGTAAGTAGAAAATATCTGCCTACTGTAGTGGTAAGTGGATAAGATATACTTACTGTAGAGGCGTTAGATATGCTCTTACCAAGATGGCTATCACCTTCTTGCTTCTTGCATAATTCCGACAGACTTTTTGTAGGGGTGAGCCCTCCTTATTTGCCGGACGGAATTTATGCTAATGAATTTAGTGGTGACTGACTGTCTTGTGGCCAAAAGAAATGTAGCCCTGTGTATGACAGGTGGCCATTTAGGCAGGCGACACGTGTTTTACCAAATATTTCTGTAACACTAGTCCCCCCAGAGTGTACTTGTTCGAAAAATCTGAGCGAGGAGTGAGTCAAATTGCACTTTTCGCTTTGTTTGAGAACAAGTATCTTCCTAAGCTGGTGTGTCTATGTGGGTGTAAATTTCTTTCTAGATACATGTGTTTTAATAGGTAACCGACACATGTTGTGTTGTCTTTTCGTTGTCTTGAATCGAGATAGAATTTTCTCCGGAATTTTCGTCTATAGTGTCACCAAGTTTTGCTATTTAAGGAGCTAGCATGGATAGTGTTTTTATCCATTCTGCTGCCATCCTTGCGTTTTGGTAAAATGGCTCAGCGTTTGTCCTTTTTTAAGTTTTTAACTTTTACCCAGTGTTCTCGTCACTTACGAATTCCAAGTTCTTTTCACGAACATTAATCGGAATTGAGGACTGGGGTTATCCAATTGGTAAGTCCGAACGGCTGTGTATGGCCATCAATGCTGGTTGTTGATAGGGGATTAGGTGAGATAAGCATTGAGGAAGGGTGGGAAACCTTCCATGTTGACCATGACGTAGAGGCAGGGGATCTTTTAAATATCACTTTAGTTATTACTTATGCAGGGGATGTGCGCTTTGAAGTTGAAATGTTTGGGAGCGACTCCTGCCGTAGAGAAGTGGGCCCCCATCTTCGCCCACGCGCTTTGCCGGGATTTCCTAGCGATAACGAGGACAGCGACGGTTGTGGAAGTCCGTGCGTCTCCTCTGAATCTGATTTGAGTGGGTCCTCGGACGGATCTGTGGATTCTTAACTGGGGAATTCTGACGGAGAATATGTTTACCAGGGTTTGCCATGTTGCTTTGTTGTGTGCTTTTTAATACTATTGTCGTTGTAACATGAATAAAGTTTATTAATTTGCTCATAAAGTCTTTGATTTCTTCAAGAAGAAATGATCACAGGTGATCCTATGTTGGGATGTGTGCGTTTTGTCTCTTATGATGCGGGCTCTACACAACGCCTGTTATTCCCTGAGACGACATGTGTCTCCCTTACTATTTAGCATTAAAGGGAGATAGTGGCGCGATGTGCGCGGGGTGCGCGTTTGTCAACATCATGATAAGCGCGGTTTTTTATGTGTCAGGCGGCGTTTTGTACGCTGACGTGGACGGAATTTTGATTTGTTTGAGGAAAAGTGATAATGGATATCTGAAAGGTCCAGATTTAGGGACTCTTGGTTAAACGGTTCGATTGGGATGCAACTCCGGGATCTAACGGCCAGGGATTTATCTCCTTTACATATAAGCGGAATCGTACAGGCAAAAAGGGTTTTATTTCAAAAGTCGAATTGCGTCTTTTGAAAACTTCTTCTTCTCCTGTGAACCCTGGTCTTAAGCTTTCTGTGTTTTTTTCTTGTCCTTTTCTCTTCTAAGGTAATGGCTAGTACTACATCTTCTTTCTCTACTTCTTCTCACGGGTCTTTGATCCGTTCTCCGTCCAACCCTACGGTCTCCGTCGCGATTCCAGGTGAACCTAGGGATATTCCAGTCCAGGGTTCGCGGGTTCATCCTGCTTCTAGGGCAATGGGTAGGGGGTCTGGTACGTTCATAAGTCTTCTTGGGCAAAAGGATGTAGATGGCCTGGTAGAGAAATATGAGATAGATCTCTCTCTGTTTGAGGTTAGGGTTCCCTGTTCTGGGGAGAGGGCGAGTTCTCCCAGGGAAGGAGAGATAGCTATCTATCAAGATGCATTATCGGGTGGCCTTAGGCTTCCTTTTTCTGATTTTGCTAAGGCAATTCTAGAGGAGTATCATCTGTGTCCTTCACAGCTGACTCCGAATTCTTGGAGATTACTGAACGGCTTTGTCATTGTTTTCAAAAATTACGGAGTAAGTCCGACCGTCCGATGGTTCCGTATATTGTTTAGCCTATGTTTAGAGTCTAATGCCGATTGGTATTACTTCTCGGCTCGTTCCGGAAGAAATTTTTTAGGGAAGTTCCTTCTTCCATTAAGCGGTGGAAGAAGAAATTTTTCTTTGTCAAAAACAAATCTGAGTGGGATGTCTGAACAAAGTGGGAGGTTCCCCGAATGGATATTGTTTGTTAGGAAATGACGAAAGAAGAGGAGGTTCTTCTTAAGTCAATGACGGGGCTATCCAAGGTTTACATGGATGAGTTCTTGACCAAGGAAATCCTCGTTAAATGTCGTTTAATAGTATCTGCTGGTAGGATTTATTCGTGTATCTATCGTAGTTTAATCTTGAATCGTGATATCTAACTTGATTCGGAATTTTAGCAGAAAGTCCGATGGAGGATGAAGACTTGAGCTACGTTAAGGGCCTCTTGGCTTCCTATGAAGGTGAAGTCTATCCACCCTTACCTCGTGGGTGGAAGAAGAAGGAAGAATCCTCTAGTAAAGGTGTTAACACCTCCAAGGAGGAAAAAAATAAGAGGAAGAGAAAAGAGGTCGACTCTTCCAAGAAAGGGGGCAAAAACGACCCCGCTACAGGGTCCTCACGGTAGAGGAGGACGAAGAGGAAAAATTCCGAGGACGCATCGGGTCCCGGAATTATGATTAAACAAGTGAGTTCACCTGTGGAAGAGGCTCGCCCGTCTTTATCGCCAATTTCCGAAGGGCCCTCTTCTAGTCAACTAGAAGATATCCTCCTCAAGGAGGTAAGGATTTAGTTCTTAAGGGTATCATTGTTCCGCAATAATTTTTAACTTAGGTTTTGTTTTACAGGCGGAGGCGGGAGAAGCGGCTCTCTTGGATAAACTGAGAGTGGCGGACTCAGTTTTAAGAGGACCGGCAACTCAAGGGAAGGAGTTGCCCTCTGAAGACATCCCTTTTCGGGATGCTGCTTCTGTGAAAAATGTTTTGATGGCCATGCAGCCTGAACAGCTCTCCACTAAGCTACGGAGTGCTGGGAGGGAAGAGGCCACCTGCCAGCTTTCCCGATCGGCCATGCTGGTAAGGACCGTTCTCATATTTCTTTTGTTCCTAAACTTGGTATCGTCTATAACTCCTTTGTTCTTTCGTAGACTGCGCATTGGGCGGATCGAGTCGGCAATCTTTGTCAACAGGACTTGGCAAAGATGGAAGCAAGTAGGGCAGAATTTGCCCAGCTAAACTCTAAGGTGGAGGCCTTGGAGGAAAAAGAAAAGAAGCAGCTCGCTATTATCCATACTTTAGAGAAGGATAAGGCCGAGCGGCTTCAACATTTGGCCGCTATAGAAAAAGAGAAAAATGACTTAGCGGCTAAGTTGGCGAGTTCCGAGGGCTCTCTTCAGAGTGCTAAGGAGGATATCAAAAGACTACAGGATGACTCTAGCAGTTTGAAGAAGGAACTTAAATCTGCTCAAGATGAGCGTACTGACGCCCAATGGAGTCGAAAGTTGAAGGTTGGGGAACTCGCCTCCATTCATGTCGAGTTAGAAGAACTCAAGGGGGAGCGTGATACACTCAAGGAAGACTTGGCTTCCAGACAGAGGACCCCTAAATCCGACTCGCAAGAGATGAAAGACCTAATTGAACGAGCGGATAAATTGGAGAAAGAGGTCGCTCGGCTTAGGGCGAAAGCCAAAGAAGGGGCCACACACATTTATTCTGTAGTGCAGCAGGTGGGCCACCATGTTCTTCCTGTGGACGTTTTATCTATGGGGCTTGCTGGAGTCTTGATGAAATTTATGGAGCTAAAAGAGTTGCAACTTATAAAGACTCCACAGGTTCCTGTCCCAGCCCCTTCTGAACCTCCAACCCAAGTTCCTGCAGAAGCGGCTGATCGTCCCTAGGGCCCTAGTTCTTAGGGATTTTTTAGGACATGTTCTTGTAAACACCTAGTTATTTTGGAATGTAATTTCAATTTATATGAATGAAACACAAACCTTTTTCTTTGGTGAAGATTTATTTCCGAGTGATGGTTTTAACCATTTTCAGAAGTCCTTCGCAAGGTCTTTTTTCCTTCATTTGGCTTGTAAGTCAAGCTTCATAGCAGGTTCTTCTCTTCTTAGTCCAATCTTGGGAGTTTGATTTGTTGAGTAAGATCCTTGCTTTTGTAAATGAGATTGTTGCCTCATATTTCGATCGGGATTTTTGCCCCTTGTTTCTGGATGAGAGTTATCGTTTATCCTTGTAGGATAATTCCCACTCATCTTTTAGGAATGGGATTTTCACCTCATTTTTGTGGAATGGGATTTTCACCTTATTTTTATAGAATGGGATTTTCACCTCATTTTTGTATAATGGGATTTTCACCTCATTTTTGTAGAAAGGGCTTAAGCTTTATTCCATGGAACATTTAGGAGACGACTACAGGATTTACTGATAGTAGCGTCGCAAGTGTTCAGCATGAAATGGACGCTTGAGCATTTTTCCTTCCATATTTACCAGATAATAGGTGCCTGCTCGGACAATTTTCTGTATGACGTAAGGGCCTTCCCAATTAGGAGTTAGCTTCCCCGTTTGGCTTTTATTTCCCTGGAACTCGTTTTCTATTAAGACCAGGTCGCCGATTTGGAAGAAGACTCTTTTTACCCTTGTGTCATAGAACCTTTTTACTCTTTGGCGATAGATGGCTGCCTTTGTTTCCGCAGCTTCTCTTCGCTCTTCAAGTAAGTCAAGTTCCGCTCGGAGATTCTTCTCATTTTCTTATGATGAGAAAATTTGCTGTGTTCGTAGAGTATGCATTCCTATTTCTGCAGGGATGACAGCTTCTGCCCCATAAGTGAGAGAGAACGGAGTTTCTCCTGTAGGGGTTCTTGTGGTTGTCCTGTAAGCCCAGAGAACGCTCGGAATTTCTTCAACCCAGTTAGTTCATTTTTTAGAGACTCGGGTTTTGAGAGCTTGCAGCAAGGTGCGATTGGTTACCTCTACCTGGCCGTTGGCTTGGGGATGTGTCACAGAAGTTAATATGGATTCAATTTCGAGCTCTGAACAAAAGCTTTTGAAAGCCTTGTTATCAAATTGTCGCCCATTATCAGAAATGAAGGCGACCAGAATTTCGAATCGACAGATAACCGTTCGCCATAAAAACCCCTGACAAGCTTTCTCCGTGATTTTGGCCAAGGGCTCAACTTCTACCCATTTGGTGAAGTAATCAATAGCCACTATCAAAAACTTCATTTGTCGAGTTGAAGTGGGAAATGGCCCTAGGAGATCAACTCCCCAGATAGCAAACGGGCGAGGGCTAATAATTGGCGTAAGCAGTGTTGGTGGTCATCTTTGAATCTTGGAATGATGTTGGCAGGCATAATATTTTCGGGCAAACGCCACTGCATCTCGAGTTAATGTTGGTCAGTAATAGCCCTGTCGCAAGACTTTGTAACTTAAGGCTTTTCCTCCTATATGTCCCCCTCCAATACCTTCATGAATTTCTTAAAGGATGTAGTTTGCTTCTGTGGGACGCAAGCACCATAAGAAGGGTTGCGTATAGTACCTCTTATATAGATTTTCGCCAATGATGGTGTATTGAGCGGATTTGTACGAGATCCGTCTGGCTTCTGTCTTTTTTGGATGGTGTAGGTCCACCTTGTAGGTAGTTTCTAATGGGATCCATCCAACTTGACTCTTCTGCTGTACTTTGTACTTCCCCTTCTTACCCCTCAATAGTTTTCATGGGAAGGTACTGTAGGTTGAAGGAAGATTCTGCATCACCGTTGGGCGCAATGGCTTTTTTAGATAAAGCGTCCGTTTCTTCATTTTATGCCCGACAGATTTTTTCAATCTGGAAATGAGCAAAGTGGGGGACTATCTTCTTTACCACTGTTTGGTATTTGACCATGTTCTCCTCCTTTGCTTCAAAGTTGCCCAATGTATGGCTAATGACCAGCTGTGAGTCGGAATATACATGTAGGCGTTGAATTCCGAGCCCTCGGGCCAAATTCAATCCTACGATGAGGGCTTCATATTCGGCCTCGTTGTTGGTTGCTCGGAGTTGGAACTTAAGAACTGTTGCAATTTTCCATTTGGAAGGAGAATAAAGGACGAAGCCGGCTCCTGACCTTTCTTCAGTTGCTGATCCATCAACATATAAGGACCATGGGATGCTAGGGCTTTCTTTCGGATATTCTGGCGGGACTTCATCCTCATTTGTGGGAATGGTCAATTCCACAATAAAATTCGCCAGCACTTGAGCCTTGATTGCCGTTTGGGGTTTATAAGTGAGATCAAACTCACCCAACTCTATTACCCACTTGGCTAGACGTCCGGAATTTTCAGGCTTATAGAGGATTTGCTGTAAAACCCGCCCCGAAATAAATAATAATTTTTATTTATTTATGTGCATAATTTATTAAATAGTAATTTAATGTGGTAAGTGATGAAATTTGGGAAAATTATAAAGGTCTAATTAATCCAGATTTAATTAAGTACTAATTAAATCAGATTAATTATTGAGGAAAACAGACAAATATTCGAGTCCCGGGAAAAATGGATTATGTCGGGGACTGAGACAGCCCCGTGATGCCATAGTATACCAATGACGACTGGATTCATTGACTCGAGATTTTCGGATCTGGGTCGATGAATTATTAGAAAAATAATAATAACCAATGGGGGCGTGACATAAAGATTTGATATAGTTTAATTAATTTAAACTCATTTGATATTAATGAGATGACAAGTTAATTTAATTAAAGGATTAAAGATAATTTCCAACCATGGGAATTGAGTGAGATTGATTAATATTAAAATATACATATATGAACTTATAGAGAGGAACTTAGTTTTTATACTTCAATTGAGATTCAATTGAAATTAAAGGGCATCATTCTCCCTTCTTTCTCTCTCTCGACCTAATCTACCCACGCCCTCTCTCTTCCTCCCCGGCGAGCTCCCCCACCGACCAACCTCGGCGCGCTTGGCGGCAAGTCCCCGGCCGGCCCGCCGCGCGGCCAGCGTGTAGCTTGCCTTGTAGCGGCCGCCAGCGCAACACCATGCGCAGCAACTGCTTTCGCTTGGGCGCGCAGCAGCTACTGACGCCTGCGCCCGTCGCGTATACCTGTCACGCCTGATGAGCCGCCCGTCGCGCGATATCGCGGCGACCTAGCGGCTGACCACTTGTAGCTCTTCCTTGCACGCAGCGTGCGACCACTACTTGTATCGGCCGACTTGCGACGCCGCCCCGTCATCACTCCACGATTGTAAGCCCTAACTTTGGGGGAATTTACACATTAATTTGTGGATTGATTGGATGAAATTAACTTGACATGATTTGGGATTCTTAGAATTATAATGTGTTAAGCATGATGCCATGGAATGTATGTTGATGAAGGATTTAACTTCTAAAGTTGATTTGGTGGGATGATTGTATGCATGTGTTGTAAAGAGACATGTAAATTGAATGTCATCTATAAGTATTGTATTGATTATAAATCCATGTGTAATGGGTAGATTGGTTTCATGATTGTACTAATTTTGGGGCCCTCCAAATAGAGGATGTGTTGCCGAATTTTTGTAGAAAATTTTAAGTATTAATACTTGAGTATATTCTCCATGAACTTAATAGTTTTTAAGTGTTGAAAGAAAGCATATTAGAAGCCCTAATTCATGCTAAGGATAGAGATGAGTATATCTCGTATTAAGTAGAAGTTCATATCTTCTTACTAATTATTCATATTGAAGACATGGAATTCATGATAAGTAAAGTGATGCCTAAGAGAGGGACCTTAAGCACGTTGGAGAACTCTTGAGGGGCTCGATTTCATACATTGTGCTAGTGAAGATAAATAATTCGTATTCTCTTGATTGGTCGTTATAGACCCTTGTTGAACATATAAGTTATCTTTGCATTGGCTATTGATGTTGCAAACATGAATTTTGTCGCTATTGAATTAGTATGTCTTCAAAGCATTTTAATTACCAAATAATAGGATGGAAGGTGTTGAGTATTTTGGAATTTGTTTTCACACTTCCTTGGATTAAGAATAGGTGTGATCAATTGCAAAACATTGTAAAGAGTTGAACTCCAAGGAATGGAAAAATGCAGGATTACTGTAGCACTACAGAACATGGACTTTGTTTCATGTTTTTAGGGGCTATGTAGAGGTGATAATGAGCCCAATTATGGGGGAAATGAAAGATAATATTGGAAACTAAATGTACTAGAAGTTTGGGTAGAAATGAAGAAGTTTTCGAGCTTCAATTTAATGTTTTAATTTCGGGATTACCTCAGTTACTATAGCAGTTGAATAAAGAGTGAACTAAAACTTCAATATTTTCAAAAAGATTCGGAATTCGATTCCGATCGTCCCGATAGTTCGGGGTTGTATTTAAACTAATAAAAATAGTACGGGCACGTGTCTAAGAGCCCGGATCCATCGGTTATGAATTTAAAAGACGACATTTCGATAAATTCACAAGTAGGGTGATTTAATGCATGTAATGCATTCCTTTTGATATGAAATGTTGTGTGACGAACATTTACCATGTTTAGGACGTGGTGAGGTGGTCGAGGACCTGAGTGGAAGGCTCGGACCTGGGTAGGTCCTGGAAGCGAATAAGGTAGGATGTCGCATGGGTGCTGTGAGTATTTCTAACTCATAGTATTCTATTGATTCCTGTTGTTGTTGTGCTAGATGGATGTTGGAGTCCATCTTTTGATACCTGCTCTGTCTGTCTACAGGTTATACTTGCTGCATTGTTTGAATTGTATACTCTGATCAGATTTGTTCTGCTTTGAGTGTGATTTTCTATTTATGCTTTGCTTGAGCTTTCTGATATTGCTCTGCTCAGTCTGTTGATACTCGGTTGAGTATTCCTTCCTCCTACCCTGCTTGTGATTTGCTTCTAGCCAGGTATGCTCTTGCACCGGGTGTAGTGAGTATTTCTAACTCTCTACCCTACTTGTGATTTCTTTCCTATTCATATATATTCGAGATGGATTATTTCCTTGGATATATACTTGTTGTTCAGTATATTCTGTAGGCTCTCGCAAGGGAGGTTTGTGAGTATTCCTTCCTCCTACCCTACTTTGATTTTGTACTCTTATTTCCTCGAGAGGTTCCCAATACATATTCGAGATGGGTTTCCTCATATGTATCGGTTTTATATCTCGAGGAGATTGTTGCTTTCATGTTTTTTTGTACGCGTATTTGAGTAGAGTTTATTCCTTGGATACGTATTAGCTTCCGATCTCGATGAGGTCATTGATCATTATATATTCAAGATGTTGCTGCCTTGGATATATATGTATACCTGTTGTTAGGTAATTCTACTAGAATCTCATACTTTCAGGCATGATACATCGGACGGATGCCCCGGCAGAGGGCGTATAATATCTGGCCACGAGCACTTGGTGCTCCATTGGACGGATGCCTCGACAGAGGGCGTATAATATCTGGCCACGAGCACGTGATGCTCCATTGGACGGATGCCCCGGCAGAGGGCGTATAATATCTGGCCACCTGGCTCAGTCAGAGAGCGCCATTTTCTGACCATGTGCACATGTTTGCTATAGCATTATCCGGCTTAGGCCGAAGACGATACCGATGGTGTCGTTGATGTCGTAGACATCTTAGTATCATATATGGCAGAGATTTAGTACATCTATGGATTTATCCACATTCCAGTTACTGGTTATTTACTTGTGATGTTGTTACTATTGCGTACTTGCACTTCTTTTATTTTGTTCTTTACTAGTGGCCTTCGCCACCTTTATTGATTTATTTGTGATCCTACTGGGCCTTTCTTTGGCTCATGTACTTGGTTGCTTGATGTGTTCCCAGGTGACGACGAGTAGCTAGGAGCGGGACTCTGGAGGGAGCTTCCACGGGACAGCCTAGCAGCGTTGGGGATATTTTGAGCTGAGGTTTACGGGCCTCAAATCTCCTTCTCAGTGAGGATCTTGTGTCAATTAGGACCTGACATTTGTAAAGGATTGATTATAAAAATCCTAACTTTTATTTTCTTCCGCTGATTTATAATTTAAACTCTGTTTCAATTATCTGCTTGTGTTACCGAGCCTTGCGTGCTTATAGGGGTGACCCTATAAGAACGCGGCGTCTGTCGCGTGCGTCGAGGCCCGGGACCCTTGTTCGGGGCATGACATTTGCTTTAAGGGCTGATCCGTCCTCACCGTAACTTTGTGCGCTTGAAAATAAGGCCTTAATCTTCGTACGGATGTAATGAGAGCGAAAGCCAACTTTTCAAGTGGTAGATATCTTGACTCCACATCGTTAAGGATCTTACTTGTGTAATAGACTGGCTTCTGAACTCCTTTGTCTTCCCTCAAAAGTACTGCACTGACCGCTCGAGGAGCAGCGACCAAGTAGATGTAGAGCTTTTCCCCTACTTGTGGCTTAGCTAGCAACTGAGGTGATCGGAGATAATCTTTAAGCTCTTGAAAGGCTTTCTCACATTCTTCTGTCCACTCCATTTTTGGTGCTTTTCGCAAGGCTTGGAAGAGTGGGAGGTTTTTCTCTCCGGCTTTAGAGATAAATCTCCCAGAGCTGCTAGGCGTCCGTTAAGCCATTGTATCTCTTGGAGGCTTTTGGGGGATCCCATATCAAGGATGGCTTTGACCTTTTCCGGATTCGCTTCTATTCCTCTTTGTGTCAGTATAAATTGGAGAAATTTCCCTGACCGGATACCAAAAGCACACTTGTTCGGATTTAAGCGCATATTGTAATTCCGAAGTGACTGAAAGGCCTCTTGTAAATCTGATAGGTGTTCGTCGGCTTTTCGGCTCTTCACCAGGATGTCATCCACATAAGCTTCAACATTTCTGCCAAGTTGTTCTTTGAAGACCGTATTCATGAGCCTCTAGAAGGTGGCTACGGCGTTCTTTAAACCGAACGGCATTACCTTATAGCAATAAGTTCATGTACTTGTAATGAAGGATGTTTTTTCTTCGTCATCTTTCGCCATTCGGATTTTATTGTAGCCTTAAAAACTCAGCATTTCGTGCCAAGCCGTGGAATCAACCAAGCCATCAATTGAAGGTAGAGAGATTGAATCCTTGGGACAAGCTTTATTTAGGTCCGTGAAATCTACACACATCCTCCATTTTCCAGATGACTTTTTTACTAGAACCACATTGGCCAACCATTCTGGATAGTGCACTTCTCGGATAAACCCAGCCTTTAAAAGGGTTGATAATACTTCTTCTGTGGCCTTCTGCCTCTCTGGTGCGGAATTTCACCGTTTCCGTTTGACAGGCTTGAACGACTGATCTATATTGAGGTGGTGCTCAATGACATCACGTTTTACGCCTGGCATATCGTATGATGACCAGGCGAAGAGATCAGAATTGGTCCTTCGTACCACTATGAGATTTTCTTGTTGCACTGTTGTCAGATCTGCACCAATCCGCACTGTGCGTTCCATCCTAGTTGTGTCTAGAGGAACCGTAAGCAATTCTTCAATTGGTGTGGGCCGAAGCTCTTCATCTTCCCGTTTGGCTATTTTGTTGATCAACATGGCTTCCGAAACTTTTGTCTTGCCTTTGTTTAAAGCTTTTCCCTTGAGGGTTGCAACATAACATTGCCGCGCCAATGGTTGGTCTCCTCTTACTTCTCCACTACCACTCTCCGTCGGAAATTTGAGGAGAAGATGGTAAGTAGAAATTACGGCCTTCAAGGCGTTGAGGGTTGGCCTGCCAAGAATAACGTTGTAACTTGAAGCACAGCATACGGCTAGAAAGTTTGTTATCACTGTTGATGATCTGGGCGACTTTCCTACTGTAACTGGTAAGGAGATCATTCCTTATGGCTGTATCACTCCTCCCGAAAACCCTATTAAGGATGATTTTACAGGAAGCAAATTATCTGCATCATATCTCATTCGTTCGAAGGCACTCAAAAAGAGAATGTCAACTGAACTTTCACTGTCTATCAGAACTCTCTTCATTTGGAAACTGGAAACTATGATGGCAATGACTAAGGCGTCATCATGGGGATGGCGAACCTTGCTGACATCATTATCATAAAAGATAATGGGAGCCGTAGGCCATGACCTTCTTTGTGGTGTTTCTGTTTCCTGCGCAGCCCCTACCATTCGTGCATAGCTTTTCCGAGAGGCGGAGATTTCACCACCACACCCAGGACCACCACTGATAAATCAGACCATCTCCCCTTTTTCTTCTTCTTCTGGCTGTGAAGTTTCGGGCTCCTCTTGGATATCAATGTTGATATACTGCTCCAATTGTCCCCTTCTAACGACATCTTCAATGGCTTCATCAAATGGGTACATTTTTCCGTGTCATGTCCTCTAGTTTGATGAAACTTGCAATATCTTTTACTATTCTTTTGCCGCTCGGGATTCTTTGCAGGTTCTGGCAATGTCAAGAGTTGTTGATCCTGGATTTGCATAAGAATATGACTTCTGGTCTGATTTAGTGGGGTATGGTGGTCGTACCTGAGTCAATTTTTCCTTCTTTTGAAGATTCTCTAGGTTGCAGCACATGTCGATGAGGGCGTGTTGAGGTTTCCTGTCCTCCCTTACTGTCCCTGCGTGGCCCTCATTCTTTTCGTATTTCCGGGGGCTTTCTGTTGACATTTTGATGGGCTTTTCCCTTCTGGAGTTCAACAAGGGCGCGTCGAGCCTCTTCTTCCCAACCCATTTAAATTTCATCAGAATTGATGTACTTCTGGGCATGGATCATGAGGGCGGGAATGGTTTTTGGTGGATCCAAGGTAAGGGAAAAACGGAAAGGGGATTCTAGCAAACCCTCCATCAGGATGGTTACATCCATACGCGGAATAAGATCCGCAACGTTTGCTGCTTCATCTATGAAACGGTTTAAATAGGCTTGGAGTGTTTCCCCCCCTCGTTGCTTAACGTGCAGAAGGGTAGATGGAGTTTTCTTTTGCTTTGAGTAATTAGCAAAATAAGCTAGAAAGCTATCTGCTAGAACTTGAAAGGAAGGAATTGTGCTAGATGGAAGATAGACAAACCAGTCTTGCGCTTTTCCCTCTAAAGTGGCGGGAAAATCTCAGCACATACGAGCGTCGGTAATTCCAGAAAGCAGCATCTTCGATCGGAAAGACTTCAAGTGGCGAGACGGATCAGTTTTGCCCTCGTATGCAATCATTGCAGGTGGTCGAAAACTGTCAGGAACTTGCTCTTCCAATATTTCCTTGATGAAAGGCGAGCATATGTTAAAAACATGCCGCTCGGATTTCTTGTTTCCTCGTGAAGGATCCTGTCGCTGTGTTCTTCTGTCGATAGTTGGAACAGGTGGGCTATTCAGTTCAGTCCTTGTCCGCTTCGTTCTTGTATGCCGTTCTGTTCTTGTGGCAGCTTGTTCTCGGCGTCGAACGGAGGGGGGTTCCGAACTAGCAGAGAAGGCAGTTCTCTCTCTTCTGTTTCCATGAGTGCGAGTCCTTGTCCTCCCTCTGCTTTTGGAATTGGCTGGTGGGGCTGTTGGCACACTTGGTGGAATTTGTGTGGGAGGAAGTAACGGATGAGCAGCTTGTTCTCGACGTCGAACGGAGGGGGGTTCCGAACTAGCAGAGAAGGCAGTTCTCTCTCTTCTGTTTCCATGAGTGCGAGTCCTTGTCCTCCCTCTGCTTTCGGAATTGGCTGGTGGGGCTGTTGGCACACTTGGTGGAATTTGTGTGGGAGGAAGTAACGGATGAGCAGCTTGTTCTCGACGTCGAACGGAGGGGTTCGAACTAGCGAGAGAAGGCGATTCTCTCTCTTACATTTCCATGAGTGCGAGTCCTTGTCCTCCATCCGCTTTGGAATTGGTGGGGCTGTTGGCACACTTGGTGGAATTTGTGTGGGAGGAAGTAACGGATGAGTTAAAGTATGAACAGTTTGAGCTAACCGTTCCAATTGCTGCTGCATGTTAAGGTAAAACTCCGGGATGGGTTCCTAGGGTGGGGCGGAAGGATTTTCCGATGGAGGTAAGATAGGTGGATTATACAACAGAATCTCCTCATGCCCTCGGACTTCGCCAGGTCCTTCAGGATTACTTGGTGCTCCTTGTTCTTGGATCCGTTTTGACCTTCTGGTAGTAATCATTTGGCTTTTTGTATAGGTCCCCACGGACGGAGCCAAACTGTTAATGCCAAAAACTGGTCCACCTCACGTTTTGGCTACTACGGCCTCGTGATCTGGTCTCAGCCTTCGACAAATGGTTGAAATTTATAGTTGGTGTGGATGCTTACTTCGACTTCTGAACGGAGAACACGGAGAATGCTTTGGAAATCCACTCGGAATTACCCTATGGAAATCCGCTCAGAATTACCCTAGCTTTCCTTTGGGATGAATCTGTAAGAGGGAGAAAAGAGTGATCGGAATTGGGCCTTTCTGCCCGGATTCAGCTCCGATGCTTTAGTCAGAAAACTTGTAAGAAGGCAGTCTTAGATATGAGTTAGCTCCTTGTGTGATGATTTTTTCGATCCTCCCTTTTTCTATTATCGCTCTTCTTTTATAGCCACCTAAAGTCGGTTTAGGAAAGGCTATGGAGTAAGGCGGTGAATGAGAAAATATCTTCTAAGGCGGTAAGAAAATATCTTCTAAGGCGGTAAGAAAATATCTGCCTACTGTGTAGGTGCTACGTAGGTAAGTAGAAAATATCTACCTACTGTGTAGGTACTACATGTGTAAGTAGAAAATATCTGCCTACTGTAGAGGCAAGTGGATAAGATCTACTTACTGTAGAGGCGTTAGATACGCTCTTACCCAGATGGCTATCACCTTCTTGCTTCTTGCATAATTCCGACTGACCTTTTGTAGGGGTGAGCCCTCCTTATTTGCCGGACGGAATTTATGCTAATGAATTTGGTGGTGACTGACTGTCTTGTGGCCAGAAGAAATGTAGCCCTGTGTATAACAGGTGGCCATTTAGGCAGGCGACACGTGTTTTACCAAATATTTCTGTAACATATATGTTGATGCCAAAAACTGGTCCACGTCACGCTTTGGCCACTGTTGCCTCGTGATCTGGGCTTAGCTCTCGACCAACGGTTAAAATTTATAGTTGGTGTGGACGCTTACTTCTGCTTACGAACAGGGAGCGCGGAGAACATCATGAGGGAAGTTCCGTTCGGAATTATCCATGAGTGAACCTGTAAAAGGGAGAGGGCAGTGATCGGAGTTGGGCCTCTTTGCCCGGATTCAGCTCCGATGCTTAAGTCAGTAAACTTGAGTAGAGAGTCTTTGATTTAGGCAATTCTCTGTGTGATGAGTTTTTTTCGGATCCCCTTTCCTTCTATTAACGCTCTCCTTTTATAGCACCTTAGAGGCGGTTCAGGAAAGGCGGTGGAATAAGGCGGTAAGTTAGGTAAATATCTCTTAAGGCGGTAGCGGTAGGAAAATATCTGCTGCCTAGAGCGCAGATGCCACGCAGGTAAAACGGGATAATATCTGCCCACTGTAGCGAGTGGATAAGGCCTACTCACTGTAGAGGCGTTAGATATTTCTCTTTTCCCCACTTACCACCCCGCGCCCTGTACAAGAGGGTTGTTACAATTCCGACGGACTTATTCACAGGATTGAATCCTCCCGTTATTTCCCGAACGGAATTGTGCAAAGGTCGTGATATTGCCATGTGGCCAAAGGAACAAGTGATCCTTTAGGTTATGACACATGTCTTCACCAAATATACCCGTAACACTAGTCCCCCCCAAAGTGTACTTGTTCGAAAAATCTGAGCGAGGGGTGAGCTAACCGCACGTTTCGCTTGGTTCGAGAACAAGTATCGTTCTTAGTTGGCATGTCTATGTAGGTGTAGGCTTTGTGTACGGTTACTTACGTCTAAAGTACACGTGTTTTAATAGGCGACCGACGTTTACTGTGTTATCCTTTCGCTGTTATCGAGGTAGATTTTTGCTCCGGAATTCTCGTCTATAGTGTCGACGAGTTTTCCTATTTAAGGGCTTGTATGAATGACGAATTTGTGCATAAATCCTTTTGTACTCTTGTATCTTTGTACCATGGCTCAGCGCTTGTCATTTTATAAGTTTTTTACTTTTTCTCAATGTTCTCAACATTTAAGAAATCCTAGCTCTTTTTACGAGCATCTATCGGAGCTAAGGACTGGAATAATCCACTCGGTAAGTTCGAACGGCTGTGTATGACCGACTATTTTGTTGATTGATAGGGGGGTTGGTGAAATGAGCATCGACGCTGGATGGGAAGCTTTTCATGTCGATCACGATGTGGAAGCGGGGGACCTCTTAATTTTTACCTATGCAGGGGGTATGCGTTTCGAAGTTGAGATGTTCGGAGACGACTCCTGTCGCAGAGAGGTGGGCCCCCACCTTCGCCCCCGTGCTGAACCCGGTTCCCCTAATGATAATGGGGACAGTGATGGTTGTGGAAGTCCGTGCGTCTCTTCTGAATCTTATCTAAGCGTGTCTTCGGATGGGTCTGCAGATATTTAACTTTAGTCCGTCGGACAATATGTTTTTTGTTATTTCGTTTTGTTTGCGTTTCACCATGTAACCTGAATAAATGACGTTTGTCGTTTTGTTTCTAAATCCTTTGGTATTTTTATGAGGCCTTTACTGGGGCGATCCTATGTTGGAGTGTGTGCTTTGTCTCATGCGGTACATGCTCTACTTTCCACGTAACGCTCCTTGCTTCCTAAGACAACACGTGTCTCTTTAACTGTTTAGCATTAAAGGGGGGTAGTGGCGCGACGTGCGCGTCGTGTGCGTTTGTCAGCGTTATGATGGGTGATGAGCGTGGCTTTCCATGTGTGTCAGGCGGGGTTTGGTATTGCTGACGTGGGCAGAATTTTAAACTGTTTCGAGGAGGTGTAATTATGGTTATTTGAACGGTTCAGATTTGTGGACTCTTGGTTCGACGGCTCTGATCGGAATACCATCCTAAGATCTAACAGCTACGGGTTCGCTGCCTTTGTATATAAGAGGAACCGTACAGGCAGCAAAAGGTTGTTTCGAAAATCAAGTCGCGTCTTCTTCTCCAGATTTCTTCTTCTCTGGTGAGCCCTGGTCTTGAGCTTTCCGTGTTTTTCTTGTCCTTTTCCTTTCCTAAGGTAATGGCTAGTGCTGCTTCTTCCTCTTCTAGTTCTTCTCATGAGCCCTCGATTCCTTCTCGGTCCAACCCTACGGTTTCTGTTGCGATTCCGGGTGAACTTGGAGGCGTTCCCTGTGGTTCGCGGGTTCACCCTGCCTCTAGGGCAATGGGTAGAGGGTCGGACACATTCATAAGCCTTCTAGGGCAAAAAGATGTAGATGACCTAGTAGAGAGGTACAAGATAGACCTCTCTTTATTTGAGGTTAGGGTTCCTTATTCAGGGGAGAGGGCGAGTGCTCCCAGGGAGGGGGAGATAGCTGTTTATCAAGACGCGTTGCTAGGCGGGCTTAGGCTTCCTTTCCCTGATTTTGCTAAGGCAATCCTAGAGGAATATCATTTGTGTCCCTCGCAATAAACTCCGAACTCTTGGAGGCTGCTCAACGGATTTGTCATGGTTTTTAAGAATTATGGGGTAAATCCGACCGTCCGTTGGTTCCGCCTGTTGTTTAGCCTTTGCTTGGAGTCTAATACTGACTGGTATTATTTCTCGGCTCGCCCTAGGAGAAAGTTTCTAGGGAAGGTTCCTTCTTCCATCAAACGATGGAAGAGTAAGTTTTTCTTTGTTAATTGTAAGTTTGAGTGGGATATCCGAACAAGGTGGGAGGTTCCCCGTGCGGACATTACTTGTGAGGAGATGTCAGAAGAAGAGGGAATTCTTCTTAAGTCAATGACGGGACTATCCAAAGTCTATATGGATAGGTTTTTGACCGAGGAAAACCTCATTAAGTGTCGTTTAATAGTGTCTAATGGTAGGATTCGCTTGCGTACTCAATTTAGTTTGGTCTTGATTTGTGATGTCTAACCTTATTCGGAATTTGTTTTGCTGTAGAAAATCCGATGGAAGACGAAGACTTGAGCTATGTTAAGGGTCTTCTGGCTTCTTTCGAAGGCGAAGTTCATCCGCCCTTGGCTCGCGGGCGGAAAATGAAAGAAGTGGTACCTAGCCAAGGTGCTGATACCTCCAAAGAGGAGAGAAAGAAGAGGAAGAGAAAAGAGACTGACTCTTCCAAAAAGGGGGTTAAAAGTGACCCCGGTGCAGGGTTCTCACGGGAGAGGAGGACCAAGAGAAAGAATTCCGAGGACGTATCGGGTCCCGAAATTGTAGGAGAACAGGTGGAGGCGCCTCGGGAAGAGGTTCGTGCGGAAGAAATCCGCCCGGCTTTATCCCCAATTTCTGAAGGTCCTTCTTCTAGCCGGCCGGAGGATATCCTTCTTATAGAGGTAAGAATTTCTACACACACATTTTCCATTCTCTATGGGTGCTTCATGCTTCGTTCAGAACCTTTAACTTTAACTTCTCTCCTTTTTTTTTTTTTATATATAGGCGGAGGCAGGAGAAGCGACTCTCCTGGATAAATTGAGGGTGGCGAACTCGGTTTTAAGGGGACCGTCATCTCAAGGCAAGGGGGTGTCCTCCGAAGACGTCCCTTTTCGGGATGCCGCTTCGGTAAAGACTGTTCTGATGGCCATGAGACCCGAACAGCTCTCCTCCAAACTTCATAGAGCTGGGAGGGAAGAGGCCATTTCTCAGCTATTCCGTTCGGTTATGCTGGTGAGGATTATCTTCGTATTAGTTTTACTTTTTAGCTCGGTATTAATGCTACTAACTTATTTGTTTGCTATTTCGTAGACTGCGCACTGGGCGGACCGAGTCGACAATCTTTGCCAAGATGATTTGGCAAAGATGGAAGTGTTTAGGGCGGAAATCGCCCATTTGAATTCTAGGGTGGCTGGAAGGGAAAAACAAAGAGCAGCTCGCCATTATCCATGCTCTTGAGAAGGATAAAGCCGAGCGGCTTCAACAACTGGCTGTCGCGGGAAAGGAGAAGGATGATTTGGCGGCCAAGTTGTCTACTTCTGAGGGTTCCCTCCTTACTGCTGAGGAGAATATTAAAAAGTTACAGGAGAACTCTAGCAGTTTGGAAAAGGAACTCCAATCTACCCGAGAGGGGCAAGCTGAAGCCCGATGGGAGCTGAAGCTGAAAAAAGCCGAACTTGCTGCTGCTCAGGCGGAGTTGGAGGAGCTAAAGGGGGAGCGTGATGTACTTAAAGAGGACTTAGCTTCCCGATTGACAACTCCTAAATCCGACTCGCAAGAAATCAAGGATTTAATAGAGCGAGCGGATAAATCAGAGAAGGAGGTCGCCCGGCTTAGGGCGAAAGCTAAAGAAGGGGTCACCCGCATTCATTCGGTGGTACAGCAGGTGGGCCGCCATATCCCTCCTGCGGAAGTTTTGTCTATGGGGCTGGCTGGGGTGTTGAAGAAGTTCACAGAGCTCAAAGAGCAACATGTTACCAAGACCCCAGAGGCTTCTGTCCCCGCCCCCTTGGAGCCTTCTACCCAAGTTTCCTCAGAAGCAGGTGGTTGCCCTGAGGGTCCTATTTCTTAGGATGTTTTTCTTTTGTGAACGCTCTTGTAAATTCTTAATTACTTGGAATGTAACTTCTATTCATATGAATGAAACACAAACCTTTATTTTGGTGAAGGTTTATTTCCGAGTGATGGTTATCTTTAACCATGTAAGAAATTTGTTTGAGAAGTATTTTTGAAGTCCTTCGTGAATTTCTTCATCTGGCTTGTGTGATGAGCTTCGTAACGAGTCTTCAGTCCAATTATGGGACTTTGAGTGAGGTACTCTCCTTCATGAATGAGATTGTTGCCTCATATTTCGATCGGGATTTTTGCCCCTTTTTTTTATAAGAGTTGTCGTTTATCCTTATAGGATAATTCCGACTCATCTCCTAGGAATGGGAATTTCACCACATTTTTGCAGGATTGGAATTTCACCGCATCTTTGTAGAATGGGAATTTCACCGCATCTTTGTAGGATGGGAATTTCACCGCATCTTTGTAGGATGAGAAAGACTTGAGCTTTATTTCATGAATTTTAAGAGAGCTATAGAATTTACTGATAGTAGCGTCGTAAATGTTCAGCATGGAATGGACGCTTGAGCGCTTTTCCGTCCATATTTACTAGATAATAGGTCTTTGGCTTGGGCGATTCTTTGTATGATGTAAGGGCCTTCCCGATTAGGGGTTAGCTTCCTGCTCGCTTTTATTTCCATGAAATTCATTTTCCCGCAGGACTAGATCGCCGATTTGGAAGAAGACTCTTTTCACCCTTGCGTCATAAAACCTTTTCACTCTCTGACGATAGATGGCTGCCCTTGTCTCCACCGTTTCTCTCCGTTCTTCGAGTAGATCAAGTTCTGCTCGGAGTTTTTCCTCATTCTCTTCTGGCGAGAAGGTTTGCTGTGTCCGTAAGGTAGGCATTCCTATTTCTGCAGGGATGACAGCCTCCGCCCCATAAGTGAGAGAGAATGGGGTTTCTCCTGTAGGAGTTCTTGTTGTTGTCCTGTAGGCCCAAAGGGCGCTCGGGATTTCTTCTACCCAGTTAGTTCCATTTCTGAATACCCGCGTTTTTAGCGTTTGAAGCAGGGTGCGGTTCGTCACTTCTACTTGGCCATTAGCTTGGGGATGTGCCACAGAAGTTAATCTAGATTCAATTCCGAGCCCTGAACAAAAGCTTTTGAAAGCTTTGTTATCAAATTGTCGCCCATTATTAGAAATGAAGGCGATCGGAATTCCGAATCGGCAGATGATTGCTCGCCATAAGAATCCCTGACAAGCCTTCTCTGTGATCTTGGCCAAGGGTTCAACTTCTACCAATTTGGTGAAGTAGTCAATAACGACTATTAGAAATTTCATTTGCCGGACTGAAGTGGGAAACGGCCCTAGAAGATCAACTCCCCAGATGGCAAATGGTCGAGGGCTAACAATTGGAGTAAGTTGTGCCGGTGGTCGCCTCTGAATCTTGGAATGCCGCTGGCAGGCATCACATTTCCGAGCGAACGCCATTGCGTCTTGAGTTAGTGTTGGCCAGTAATAACCTTGTCGTAGGACTTTGTAACTCAAGGCTTTGCCTCCTATGTGACCCCCTCCGATGCCTTCGTGAATTTCCTGCAGGATATAGCTAGCTTACATTTGGGCGCAAGCATCGCAAGAAAGGTTGCGTATAAGATCTTCTATATAGGTTCTCATTGATGATGGTGTCTTGGCGGATTTGTAGGAAATTCGTCTGGCCTCTGCTTTGTTGGGTGGTGCAGGTCCACCTTGTAGATAATTTCTGATGGGGTCCATCCAACTTGGCTCTTCAGCTGCACTTTGCACCTCTTTCTCCAATCCGTCGATGGTTTTTGCGGGAAGGTACTGTAAGTTAAAGGAAGACCCCATGTCTATGTTTGGGGCTGTGGCCTTTTTTAGACAGAGCGTCCGCCTCTTCGTTTTGCGCTCGACAGATTTTTTCAATTTGGAAGTAAGAGAAGTATGAAACTATTTTCTTTACCACTGCTTGGTATCTGATCATGTTTTCTTCCTTCGTTTCAAAGCTGCCCAAGGTGTGGCTCACAACTAACTGCGAGTCAGAATATATATGCAGATGTTGAATTCTGAGCCCCCGGGCCAGATGTAATCCTGCAATGAGGGCTTCGTATTCGGCCTCATTGTTGGTTGCTTGGAATTGAAACTTCAGTACTGTCGCAATTTTCCATTTGGAAGGGGAATAAAGGATGAATCCACTACGACTTTTCTTATTCTTGTCGATCCACAACATATAAGGACCATGGAATGCTGGGGCTTCCTTCTGGACTCTGTGACGAGGGTTCGTCCCTATTTACGGGAAACGTTAACTCTGCGACAAAATCTGCCAGTACTTGCGCTTTGATTGCCGTTCGGGGTTTATAGGTGAGATCAAACTCGCCTAACTCTATCACCCACTTGGCTAAGCGTCCGGAGTTATTGGGCTTATGAAGAACTTGTTTCAACGGCTGGTCAGTCAACACCATGATCCTGTGGGCTTGAAAATACGGCATCAACCTTCGTGCAGATGTGACAAGAGCCAAGGCCAACTTTTCGAGCGGTAGATACCTTGACTCCGCATCATTAAGGATTTTGCTTGTGTAGTAAACTGGTTTCTGAACTCCGTTTTCTTCTTTCAAAAGGACCGCGCTGACCGCATGCAGGGCGACCGCTAAATAGATATAGAGTTCTTCTCCCACTTGTGGCTTAGCTAGTAGCTGAGGCGATCGGAGATAATCTTTAAGCCCTTGAAAGGCTTTTTCACATTTTTCCGTCCACTCCATTTTTGGTGCTTTTCGCAGGGCTTGGAAGAGTGGGAGATTCTTCTCTCCAGCTTTGGAGATAAATCTGCCAAGCGCGGCGAGGCGTCCATTAAGCCGCTGAATTTCTTGAAGACTTTTGGGCGACCCCATGTCAAGAATAGCTCTGATTTTTTCTGGATTCGCTTCTATTACTCTTTGTGTCAAGATAAACCCCAGGAACTTTCTCGATCAAACGCCAAAAGAACATTTATTTGGGTTTAATCGCATAGTGTAAATCCGAAGAGACTGAAAAGCTTCTTGTAAGTCTGATAGGTGCTCATTGGCTTTTCGGCTTTTCACCAAGATATCATCCACATAGGCTACAACATTTCTACCAATTTGTTCTTTGAAGACTGTATTTATGAGCCTATGGAAGGTGGCTCCGACATTTTTTAGGCCGAACGTCATTACCTTATAGCAGTAAGTTCCCGTGCTCATAATGAAGGACATTTTTTCTTCTTCGCCTTTGGCCATTCGGATTTGGTTGTAGCCTGAGAAGGCATCTAAGAAACTTAGCATCTCATGCCCCGTTGTAGAGTCAACCAAACTATCAATTGATGGTAAGGGGAAAGAATCTTTTGGACAAGCTTTGTTTAAGTCCGTGAAATCAACGCACATCCTCTACTTTCCGGATGGCTTTTTTACTAAAACCACATTAGCTAACCAATCTGGGTAATGCACCTCTCAGATAAACTTAGCCTTCAGGAGGTTTGATACTTCTTCCTCTGCGGCCTTCTGCCTTTTTGGTGCTGAATTTCTCATTTTCTGTTTCGTAGGCTTAAACGATTGATCGATATTGAGACGGTGCTCGATGACCTCGCGTTTTACGCCCGGCATATCTTCTGAAGACCAAGCGAAGAGGTCGGAATTTGCTTTCAATACTCTCATGAGATCTTCTCGCTGTTCGGTCGTCAAATCTGCCCCAATCCGCACCGTGCGGTCTGCTCTAGTTGTGTCCAGGGGGACTGTTAGCAATTCTTCAACAGGTGTAGGTCGAAGCTCTTCATTTTCCCGTTCGGCTATTCTGCTGACTAACATGGCTTCTGAAACCTTTGTCTTGCTGCTGTTGAGGGCTTTTCCTTTGAGGGTTGAGACATAACATTGCCGTGCTAGGGGTTGATCTCCTCTCACTTCTCCACTACCACTCTCAGTCGGGAATTTAAGGAGAAGGTGGTAAGTAGAGATTACAGCTTTTAAGGCGTTGAGGGTTGGCCTGCCAAGGATCACGTTGTAACTTGAAGCACAACGCACCACCAAGAAATTTGTTGTCACTGTTGATGATCTCGGCGAGCTCCCTACCGTTATTGGTAAGGAGATCATTCCTTCTGGCTGTACTACCCCTCCGGAGAATCCTATTAAGGATGATTTTACCGGAAGCAAGTCATCCGCGTCATATCTCATTCTTTCGAAAGCACTCCAAAAGAGTACGTCAACTGAACTCCCACTATCTATCAGAACTCTTTCATCTGGAAACTGGAAACTTTGATAGCGACAACCAATGCGTCATCATGAGGGTGGCAAACCCCGCTGACGTCATTGTCATAAAAGATGATTGGAGCGGTAGGTCGAGATCGTCTTCGTGGTATTTCTATTTCCTGTGTGGTTCTCACCATTTGGGCATAACTTTTTCGAGAGGCGGAACTTTCACCACCGTAACCAGGACCACCACTGATAAATCCCACCATTTCCCCTTTTTCTTCTTCAGGTTGTGAAACTTGAGGTTCCCCTTGAATCTTAAGGTTGATGTACTGCTCCAATTGTCCTTTTCGAACGACATCTTCTATTGCGTTCATCAAGTGGGTACATTTTTCCGTATCATGTCCATTGGATTGATGAAACTGGCAATATTTCTTACTATTCTTTTGCGGTTCGGCATTTCTTGTGGGTTCTGGCCACGTCAGAAGCTTTTGTTCTTTGATTTGCATAAGGATACGGCTTCTGGTTTGGTTCAGCGGGGTATGGTGATCATATCTGACAATTTTTCCTTCCTTTGAAGGTTCTCGGGGCTGTAGCATATGTCGTTGGGGTCGTGTTGAGGTTTCCAGACTTCTGTTTGCACTTTTGTTGTCCCTGTGCGATCCTTTTTCCTTTCGTACATCAGGGGGCCTTCTGTTGACGTTGTGGAGGGTTTTTCCCTTCTGGGTATCCATAGGTCCACGCCTAGCCTCCTCTTCCCAACCCATATAAATTTCCTCGGAATTGATATACTTTTGGGCGTGGATCATAAGGGCGGGATTGGTTTTTTGTGGGTCCAGTGTGAGGGAAAAACGAAACGGGGAATCTAATAGTCCTTCCATTAGAAAAGTCACAGCCATCCGCGGAGGGAGGTCTGCAACTTAGTTGTTTCGTCTATATAATGGCTTAAATAGGCCTGGAGCGTTTCTCCCCCTCGCTGCTTAATGCGCAGAAGGGTAGACGGGGTTTTCTTTTGCTTTGAGTAATTGGCAAAATAGGCTAGAAAGTGATCTGCTAAAATCTGAAAAGAAGTAATTGTGCTAGATGGGAGATCGACAAACCAGTCTTGCGCTTTTCCCTCTAAGGTAGCGGGAAAAGCTCGGCACATGCGAGCATCTGTGATTCCAGTGAGGAGCATCTTCGACCGGAAAGACTTTAGGTGTCGGGACGGATCGGTTTTGCCTTTATATGCGGTCATAGCCGGCGGTCCGAAGTTATCAGGAACCTGTTCTCCCAATATTTCTTTGACAAACGGCGAACACATACTGAGAATATGCCGCTCGGACTTTCTGTTTTCTTGAGATAGGTCCTGTCGTCAAGTCCTTCTATCAACTGTTTGAGCAGACGGACTATCCCGTTCCATCCTTGTCCGCTCGGTTCTTGTAGTGGCCTGCTGTCTGCGTCGAACAGAGGGGGGTTCTGAACTAGCGGAAAAGACGGTCCTTTCTTTCCCCTCTTTATGGGTACGAGTTCTCGTCCTCCCTCTGCTTTCAGAATTATCCAGTGGGGCTGTTGGTATGTTTGGTGTTGGAACTTGTGTAGGAGGAGGCGGAGGATAGGTCAAAGTATGAACAGCCTGAGTCAACCGTTCCAACTGTTTCTGTATGTTAAGGTAAAACTCTGAAACAGATCCTTGGGGTTGGACAGAAGGGTTTTCTGATGGGGGTAAGATGGGCGGATTAACTGACTGGATTTCCTCCTGTCCTTCATGTCTTCGGACCTCACTAGGTCCTTCGGGATTACTTGGGGCTCCCTGTTCTTGGATTCGTTTTGATCTTCTGGTAGTGGTCATTTGGCTTTTCGTAAGGGTTCCCAAAGACGGCGCCAAACTGTTGATGCCAAAAACTGGTCCACGTCACGCTTTGGCCATTATTGCCTCGTGATCTGGGCTCAGCTCTCGACTAACGGTTAAAATTTATAGTTGGTGTGGACGCTTACTCTTGCTTACGAACAGGGAGCGCGGAGAACATCATGAGGGAAGTTCCGTTCGGAATTATCCATGAGTGAACCTGTAAAAGGGAGAGGGCAGTGATCGGAGTTGGGCCTCTTTGCCCGGATTCAGCTCCGATGCTTAAGTCAGTAAACTTGAGTAGAGAGTCTTTGATTTAGGCAATTCTCTGTGTGATGAGTTTTTTCAGATCCCCCTTTTTCCTTCTATTAACGCTCTCCTTTTATAGCACCTTAGAGGCGGTTCAGGAAAGGCGGTGGAATAAGGCGGTAAGTTAGGTAAATATCTCTTAAGGCGGTAGCGGTAGGAAAATATCTGCTGCCTAGAGCGCAGATGCCACGCAGGTAAAACGGGATAATATCTGCCCACTGTAGCGAGTGGATAAGGCCTACTCACTGTAGGGGCGTTAGATATTTCTCTTTTCCCCTCTTCCCGCCCCGCGCCCTGTAAAAGAGGGTTGTTACAATTCTGACGGACTTATTCACAGGATTGAATCCTCCTGTTATTTGCCGAACGGAATTGTGCAAAGGTGGTGATATTGCCATGTGGCCAAAGGAACAAGTGATCCTTTAGGTTATGACACCTGTCTTCACCAAATATACCCGTAACAATATATATATATATATATATATATATATATATATATATATATATATATATATATATATAATGTAGGTGGTTAGTTGTGAATCCATTAATGGTAAAGTTTGATTGATGAATAATATATATTATTTATAATCAAGATAAGTTTGAATTCAAAGACTTGAATACAATTCCACGTGAGGACAATTGGATGGGGATTAAGTCTTCAACATGTAATAATCTAAATTAGAAAACGCGTGAAAAGAAGAAGGGAAATGAATTCTCATTATTTCCTTTATTTTTTTTCTTTTCCACTCGTTACACTATATGCACACGCTCCACGGAACAATCTTATTGCCTCCACGATAATAACGTCAACTGATAAATAAGGAATGCGCACACCAGTGAAGCGAGATTAGAGGGATCTCCACTCATCCAAACCATCACGGGGGGTTATATGAACGGGCCACCTCTAGTAACCCTAATATCAGAAAAGAGAGAGATGTTTGGAGAAATAAACGGACTCGGACGTTGAAGAGAAGTTGGCCGGGCCACCACTGAGAGCACAGAAATATCCTAGCCATCCTGGTGAGTCTCTAGCATCCGAACTTCAGCAGAATGGTATAACCTCTATTAAACATTTGTACATGGCATTATGACAGTTTGAGTGCTTGGTTGCGCCGGAGACGGTCCTTGTTGTAGCACCGATCGTCAACAACCTTCACCAGAGAAAACTTTCTCAACCACTTTGAGCTTTATACCCTTCTCCTCTTCCATTGACTTTATCTCTAATAAATTCACGTATGCTTATTCACAGCGGAAACCCATGGAATTGAAATTCCCCATCAACTCCATGCATTAGTATTATATATGTTAGAAGGTTGATTAGTTACTTAAAGAGGCTCCCTGTGATTGTAACATGAGGAAGAGAGGTCTATTAGATTGTGGCATGGGTTACAAGGGGTGCAAGGCATGAGTTCACAATACACAAGTTATGATTTGCGAGGTTCTGTGGCTTATTGGTTGCTATTGTTATGGGAGATGTTTATATTATCTTAAACTATCTTTTTAAATGCATGCATGGGTGTTCTTTACAAGTAGAGAATGGACAGAGACTATGTAGTGGGAGTATGATCTGGTCTAGTTTATATTTGGTTTATGAACTTATGGTCTTTGTTATGTTCCATAATAAACTATGAATTATGTGTGGATGAGCACAAGGGACACCAAGGTTGTGTTTAGTAAGCTGGTGTGTTTATGATCTTCAGGTGGACAGTTGTGTTTAGAGGAGTAATGTGGCTATGATTTGTCTAGTATAGTGTTGAGGTGACAGTAGTGATAATAATACAAGGAATAGGTTTGGTTTTATATACAAGGATTGATGAGAATAAAAGTATGGTAGAGAGTTAGTGGTTTACATTAAACCTAAACTGGTTTAGTCTAACCAGGTTCAAACCCACAAAAAAATAATTAGGCGAGTCAACTTGGAAACCATGAATCGCTGGGCAGCTTGTGTTTACCTGATAATGACGTATAATACACCGTTGAAAAGATGCGAAAAAGATCTTTACAACGAGCATTAGATCAACTTGATCCAGTTCTGGATCAAAAGTTGTCAGCAGTTCTCTGGGATTGCTAATTAACTTCGGGAATTCTATATTAATGTTATTATTAATAACAATAGACAACTTTGTTTTGGTAATGGTATTGAGTCGTGATTATTGTTACCAGATATCATTATAGAGCGCCGAGCCATGTCAGGAGGGACACGGGTCAGTCGGCTGGTATACTAGTTAAGGTAAGATACCTTTGCCTAGCTCCCACCCGTCTTTAGGGTTTCTTGATCTTGTTGATAGCATGTTTGGTTGATTCATGATGATCTGTTATTCGATATATGCACATACTTGATTGTTGTTGCTTTCTTTCATTATGTATGTGTAAAGTTGTCGAAACACTCATTGGACAAGCCCACCCGTAGGCCAACACTCAATCATTGGCACATCATCTTGTGTGCTTGTCGGGAGATATGTGCCAACTGAGTTTGTTCTTCTGCCCGGTGCAGTTTAACAAGGAGGCTCCGTGTGGGAATATTCAGGGACAGGACACGCTGGCCTTTCAGCTTGACATGCCAGGGGGATGATACCCTGGTTGTCTTAGGGAGCGTTCGGGGACGGGGATACTCTAGATATTTTCAGCTTGCAATGCTCGAGGGACGATACTCGGGTTGTCCTGCCTGTCAGTGGGATTAATTCACTGACCATGTCGACATGAACGAGAGGTGTTGCTACCGATGTACGACAAGTTTGTTGCTTGCGGCCGAGGCTGCGTTGTTGCTGTCCGGGGGATAGATTGCTGAGCTTATTCTTGAAACTCTCTTTCAGAGCCCGAGGGCCACAGTTGGATAGGAGTCGTACCATTGCCGTTGATTGTGGTAGACTCCTAGGTTTTGGTTGTGCGGGGTGTAGCCCCTTGTAATTGATTATTTATGGATTTGGTCATGTTTGACTTATCTATCATCTTTGTTGGATTTACATCATCGTGGTCGTTGTAGGGTACTTACTGGGCTTTCTCTTCAAAAGTACACCACTTGTTTTCTCTTTTCTCTTTTTCAGATCCCGAGGAGTAGGTGACTCGGTCTTAGGAGTTGTACGAGAGTCGAGGGTTGTTTGCTGAGGTCGGAGGACCTTACATTTCTTTCTTTCTATGTGAGAGACTTTGATTTTAGGACCCTTGTAGGACCTGGTATTCTTTAGGGCATTTGGACCCTTTATGATTTTCTTTTCGCTGAGACTCTGAGATTATTTGAATATTATCACTTGAGATTTTATTATTTTGTTAGTTGCTTTTGATTGCACAGGCCTTGTATCCGAATGGGGTGCGCCTTAATTGTATACAGCCCGTCTGCTCACTTGCCCGAGGTCTTAGGAATGGGGTCGGTGCGTGACACGTACTGTGGCATCACGGGGTCTGTCTCTCCCGAGACCAGATCCGTAATTATTGGCCTTTGACTCGACCTCATCTACTTTATCGGGACTCTAACTTTTGTCCGGTATTTCTCATTTAATTAGTCTGGATTAATTAGCCTTTTAATAATTTCTCACTTAATTAATCTGACTCTGCTGACTATCCACCTCCAACTATTATAAGTAAAAGCGGCATGGCCCAATAAGGCCATCTCTTGGCCCTATAGTTGCGAGGCTGGATTTCGAGTCTATTTAATCCCGATTTCTTTTAACCTTGAGGTTAAAAATATTAATCTATTTTATGTGCTATTAAAATCATTTAAAATTAAAAAAGTTATTGAATATATTTTTAGAAAAATTCGGAGTATTATAATTTTCCCTCCCTTAGGAAATTTCGTCTTCGAAATTTTCACTCAATAGGTAACTAAAATAACTGAGGGTACTATTCCCTCATCGTATCCTCTGTTTCCCATGTGGCTTCTTCCACTTGGTGATAACTCCACAGCACCTTTACCAGAGCTATTATCTTGTTCCTCAATGCATGTTCCTTCCTATCGAGGATACGTACTGGTCCTTCCACGTATGTCAAGCATGGTGCTATTTCTACGGCTGGTCTCATCAGAACTTGATTCAAATCCTTAATGCACTTCCGCAGCACCGATACATGAAAGGCATCATATAACCTCGACAGCTCTTCTTGTAAGGTAAGCTGGTAAGGTAAGCCGGTAAGCTATAGGACCTACTTTGTCCACTATCTTATACGACCCGATGTACCGTGGGCTTCCAGTTGAAAGATGCTAGGAACTCGGTCCACGTTAAAGCCGTCTGATCTGTACGGCGCCGCATGATGGTCAACCACCAATGTAGGGCCCCCTGTCCTGGCAGCAATGTGACAGTTGTAACTTTCTCATCTTGGGAGCACCTCAATGCCTGGAAAACTAGTTCCATGTGTGTGATCCAGTTTTCTACCTCCGTTGGGTCAGTGGTGCCAATGAACTGGGCTACTCCCATCTGTCGAGCTCTGCTAACGAAGTCTTGTTCTCTGGGCCTCCATTGCTGGTAGTTGGGAAATACCGCAAATGACTTTGCCATTTTGTCGAAAAACTGCTGCATCCTAGGTGTATACCCCGGTCTATGTTGCATTCCGGTGTTGTATCCCGCTCCATGCTACGAATGGGATCTTTCCGCATGGACTTCTTCTTGCTCCTGAGCCTCTACATCTGGCTCCTCCAAGGGTTCCTCCCGTGGAACCAAGTTGGGTCTACCGCGTCTCTTGGGCAACATTCTTAAAAGGGAATTTATTAGTAAAATTATTTAGCGATTATAATAATTATCAACATTTACTCTACTGACACATACTCCAACTCTAAGGCTCTAACTACCTTAGGACTTCTTAGTATTGACTCTCTCTGATACTACTAAATGTAACACCCATCTCTAAATCAGGGGACACGTGTCACACAAGCTAGGTCAAGGGAATAAACCCTGAACCTATGGCTGTAAAACTGGTAATAGAAAGTAAATTAAGGAATTGCGAAAGTTATTAAAGCAAACAAATCATATCATAAACTCCGAACTCAAATACCAATATTGTTTAATAAAATACCAAATAAACATATTGTCTTAAACTTAATTGTCTCAAATACATTCATAACAGACCATAATCATAAACAAAGATACAGGGAGTCAGAGCTAGCTATAGGTAATCTCCAGATAAACTCGCAATTAGAGAAAGCCCTCTATCTCGTCTCCTATCTATCGCCAGCATAAAAATTTCATGAAAAAAGGGAAATTTGGAGCTCTTTGGATTTCGATGATGTGAAACGATCATGCGTGTATAAAACTATACCCGTATAATAAAATAAAACTCTAAAAACTAATGTATAAGACTGCATTTATAAGTAACTAAAAATAAAGACCGTAATCTGAAAGAAATGCGAAGCAACTATAGATGCCGGTCAATGCATTATCTTTAATCTTTTTTAATCATGTGAATATAAATAAAAATCTTATGTATGCATATCTCATTATCTGTTTCTCTCTACTGTGATTGATTTTTGAAATTACCCTTGGAAATCTTTACCAATCGCCTCTATGGTGGATTTCTAATAACTGCCAAAAGGTTAGTAATACGGAGTCATATGATCATCACAACACTACCATCACTAACTACACATCTACTTGAATACTGCAGGACCAGTGACCAACGGGTAGATCTATCCACGTTACATGGGGTCAATTTTATATACGTACACTAGGCACTCCGAGAGTATTGAAAGAGGGTTTTAATTTCCTAAAAATAGAATGTTTTAAAACAGATAGTCCAATAATGAAAATCAGAGTTTTAAATCCTAACCTAATGCAGTACTCTCTGGCTCTTTACAAGCCACCACTGGTACAGGCAAGTATATCAATAAAGTGTAGTCTATTTATTTCTGTATCCAATTATCCTTTATGTTACTGATTATTGTGCATGAATGATTTCCAAAACTCTGCAAAGTTTCATAAAATTTCTAACTAATGGTTTTCAAACTGAAATCAATACTATAATAAAATATGATAAAAATACGTACTGTACAGCTAGTTCCTTCACCTGAGTCAAGTTTGCTCTAGGGTTGGCTTGGGCCTTCAGCAGCTCCTGCTCTTTCCTTTTCCCTTTCTTTTCCCTAGTAATTGAAATAGGAAATCATGAATACGGAGACCGTATTCTTAACTTGTAATCTAATTTAAACTCGATAGAATACAGTAAATTCTTACTTAACTTATAATACATGCTTCTAAAATTCATAAATACTATGATTACATTTCATAGATTTAGTTCTATCGTTAAGAATATGATAAAAATATGAAAAACTACAACATGCTCTTATTTCTCCATACTCTTAACTATTGTTTATGCCTACTTAATCAACACCTTCATAACTTGTTATTTAGCACATTAAGCATGGAGAGGATAATTAACTAAGCATGAAGGCATGCAACTAGAGATTAATAGATCCTTAACTCCTTTAAATTTTGATGAAAAATTGAGCAGCATCTCCTCTATTTGTAGGCTCCCAAAATTATACAAACATTCTCAATTTGAACATTTAATTAATCTCATGATATATATGGCTTCATAACATAAACATTCCATCAAATTAATCATCAATCTACAAGTATTTCACAACCTCTACTCTTCAATCAAACAACATACAATAAGCCCCTACACCTATCTATTGTTACGTAAGGGGAGGATGGCGCAGGGAGAAACAACACCACATGGGCTGCTCGCCAATGAAGGGTTGTAGGCTAGCAGGGAGGGTTGGACGGAGCAGTGGGGGATGGCAGTCAGGCGTGGAAGACTGGTGGCGGAGCTTGTAGCAGCTCTGACGAGGCCCAAGGCAGAGCTCGCGGCTGTCCAGGGTACGCAAGCCCGACGAAGGGCGAGGCGCGGCTAGCCGGTGTGACTTCAAGCGGCCCGCGGTGGCGCGGCTTGGCTGCGGAGGAGGCCGGCAAGTGTAGGCGCGGCGGCACGTAGCACACGGGGAGAGCTTCTTTGATTTTGGTAAAGAGAGGAAGGGGAAAAGGTGCCACGCCCCATCCAGTATCTTAGGCCTCGAGCACGTGCATAGATCGATCGTAAACAAGTAGAGGCGCACCCCAACTCGGATACAAGGCCTGTGTGACCATTAGTAGATAACAAATAATAGCAAAATATCATAAATAGATAGAGTCACAATGGAAATAAATCAGTGTTCATGTACCCTACAATAGTCTTGGACCTACAAGGGACCTATAAAGAAATGTGTCTCATATAAAGAAAATAAAATAAGTCTTCGGACCTTTGTAAGCCCCCCCATCCCTCTTACAGCTCCTGAGCTCGAGTCACCTACTCATTCGAATCTGAAAGAGAAAGGAAACAAATGCTTGAGCTTTCGAATGTAAAGCCCAGTAAGAACCGCTACGGGGATCATAAAACCATCATAACTAACAAGAATATGATCAACAACAAAGGGGACACGCCCCCACAAACTATAACTCTAGGAGTCTATTACAAACAATAGCAATAGTAACGACTCTTAACTATAGCAACTCTCAAGCTCTGAGAAGAGTTCCAAAGGAAGCTCGGTAAATGTCTCACCCGGCCAGCATCAACAGCATCTGCTGGAACTCCACCCTATGGTCATACAACACTCAAGTCGTATATCGGTAGCGCCACCGTTCATACGTATCGACACGGCTAGCGAATCATACCTACTAATTGGCAAGACAACCATAATATCGTCCCTCTGCCATGGCAAGTCGAAACGCCAGGGTGTCCTGTTCCTAAACATTCTCCAAATGGAGCCCCCACTCTCCACTAATCTAGGCGGAAGACTAACAATCAATCAAGGATACAACCATCCCGAAAAAATTCAAACATGCTCAACAGGAATCCAAACAAGTAGAAAAGCATGTATGAACTCAATATATCAAGTCAAAGAAAATATCATGAACCATCGAGCAAGATAATAATAACAAGAAATGCTCCGGAGAGTAGGCACTAGGAAAGTGTACTTACCTCTACTAGCGGTATCTTAAATCTCCTTGGAATTCCTCCTAACCCGTCTTTACATCGAAATTTGATAATGAAACTATTTCGGTATTGGCAATAGTTCTATAGCCTAGATGTACATATATGATACCCTATTGGGCAATATCCTAATTTAATGGACCCTTTATTTCATGTTAGTTTCTTATGATATGTTTGAATCCCCACCCCTTTTACAAAAAGTATGTCATGGCCTGGTGATTAGGGTGTTCTACTACACTTAGGATATCTTTGGGATCGAATCCCCTATTCCCCTTCCTTTTCATTCCTTCTATGGCTTGGTTGGGCCTAGCCTTAATTAATTATATAATTAAATCTTTCTATTCAATAAAAAATTGATAAGTGTCACAGTGGCTATGGCCCATCATGTACAGTGAGGGGTCGCTAGTTCTATTGCCTTCACTTGCCCCTTTTAATTCTTTTACTTTTCTCATAACCTCGTTAGACCTAGTTTGTTCAATATGACCGGACTTAATCCCAACTAGTTTGCTCAAATGAGTTCATTGAAGTTGGTTAAGACCCAATCTAACTTTGTTCAAAATCTTAGACTAGACCATACCAGATCAGACCCGAACCCATTTTATATTGACTTGATCAGACCCAAACTTAACCCCATCTTATTTTACCACTAATTGACTAAGCCCAACCATTCGGCCAAACTCGGTCTTGACTCATCACTCCCCGCGCTTGAGCCGATCTGGAGTGGAGGTTGCATCCCGAGCGTGTGCAATAGTCGCCGGCGAGAGGGTGGACGGCAAACACTCTGTCGCGAGGCCTTCTTCGTCCGAGAAGGATTTATAATCGTCTCCTGGAATAGAGGGCCTCCGCTTTTCATCCTCATCTCATTAGTGAATCCATGCTCAAGGCCGGAGCTCTTCTTCTTAAGGTGTTCAGTCAAACGGAGATCCTTTGTCTACCCTTATGCATGCTTGATGATGGTGAACGAATAAGAGAGGAGGAGAAAAGGCTCACCGGCGATGACTGGGTGTGTAACGGGCTCCTGAGAATCGCTTCGATAAGAAATATCCATAGTTCACCGACGGATAAGATTTTTTGCTAGGGTGCACACCTACAGGCTTCAGCAACGGAGGGAGTGAACGGAGGATAGCGGGTGGTCCACTGATGTGCCTCCCGGATGATCCAACGGGCTCTGCATACTCGACGAAGTAAGACACGAGGCGGTGCCTCTGCTTGCTTAGAGATTGTCCACGGTTGCTGATCAGGGTTTCCACGGTGTCTTCCACCTTATAGGCCTCGCGAACGGAGGCCAGACGTGATCGCAATCTCCTTGATCGCGTAGGAGATAGGGCACGCGCTGTTGACAGAGGCTTGTGGTGCCTCGCAATGAGTATCCGTTTGGGATCTATGGAGGGAATGCCCTGCATGGGATCCATCGGTTGATCGTCCTCTTGTGTGTCTTGGATCCGTAACTCCATTGGATCGATGGTCACGATCGACTTATGGTGAGCGGTTGGATGAGGCTCGTTTCCCTCGAACTTAAACGTCCGTTGGAAATAAGCGGTTGTGATAATCCCGCGCGATAGGATCGCATTCACATCTATCTCATGGATTTGAAATGAAAGGTTAGATGGCATTCATATGCTCCGAACTGATCCCATCCTTGAGATCAACAGTGGGGATCATTTCAGTCTTTGAGAGGCCTGAATCTATTCTCCACATGTGATGATTTAATCCCAACCGTCCATCCATCTCTTATACAACATATGCATGAGCCTCTACGTGACTTTGCACATAGCCCCCTAACCTTTTCTAAGTTATTCTCTGGTCCGTTACCTGTGAGAGAAGAACAATTCTGGACAGGTCCCTGGACTTCCCTAAATTTACAAATAAGTCTTTAGAAGCCCCAATCAATCCTAATTGGGGTATTGACCATTTTAATATTTCTTTTCCAATTAAATTCAAGTTTTGAACATCCCTTTAATTAATCAACTAATTAATGGGAATTTGAAACCATTTATTCCATATAATTCTTGACATAACAATCCTTCCCACTTACAAAAATTTTGTACCTAAAATTTTACAATTAATTCTCAAAAACTCATCCAGTAACAAATAGTTCTAGGTAACGCTTCTTCACGTCGTCTTCGTATTCTCATGTTGCTTCTCGATCGGAGTAATTGTTCCATCTCACTTTGACCAAAGGAATGGCCTAGTTTCTCATCTGCTGCTCTTTGTGGTGTAAGATTTCCAACGGGCGCTCCTCATATGATATATCCTCCTGGATCTCCATAGGTATCTGCGGGACTACATGAGATGGATCTCGGATGCATTTCATTAACATAGAGATATAAAACACATCGTGGACTTGTGTTAAGTCCGGAGGTAGAGCCAATTTGTACGCCACGGCTCCTACACGCTCTAGGATTTGGAAGGGTCCAATATAGTGTGGGGCAAGCTTCCCACGCTTTCCAAATCTCACAACTCCCTTCATTGGTAACACCTTAAGGAACACAACGTCACCAACCTGGAACTCAAGCTCAGAATAACGCTGATAAACATAGCTCTTTTGACGGCTCTGAGAGACCTTCAACCTTTCTCGGATCATTCTGACCTAATCCTCTGTCTGCTGCACGAAATCTAGCTTCTCAAGCTCCCTCTCTCCCACATCTCCCCAACATATGGTCGTTCGACACTTCTTACCATAAAGTGCCTCATAAGGAGCAATCTGTATGCTTTCCTGGTAGCTGTTGTTGTAGGCGAATTCTGCCAGACATAGGCATTTGTCCTACAAGACTATGAAGTCTAGAGTATAAGCCCTCAGCATATCCTCCAGAATTTGAATGGTTCTCTCTGACTGACCGTCCTTCTAAGGATGAAAAGCTGTACTGAACTCTAGATGAGTACCCAAGGCTGTATGCAGACTCTCCCAGAATCTTGAGACAAGCATAATGTCACAATCGGAGGTGATCGACAAATGGAGTTACTCCATGCAGCTTGATAATCTCGTTAATATAAAACCAAGCTAACTGCTCCAATGTGGCCCCCGTCCCCAGGGGTATGAAATGTACCGACTTGGTCCGATGATCTACTATCACATATACTGCCTCATGACCCTTCTGGGTCCGAGGTAGGCCGGTCACAAAATCCATATTAATGTGCTCCTATTTCAACTTTGGAATAGTGATAAGTTTTTATTTGAGCATTATTTTACACTATATTCATGCATGTTTATCATGAGTTTTGGGGGAATTTTATCCCACTAGTACTTAAAATGGTTTGTTTTTGTAAACAAGTTAAAATATGGAGACTCAAGAAGAAAGAGAACTTTTAAAGGAGAATTCGGGCCAAAACAGAGCATTTTGGACGAAAATACCATTCCATATGGAGTCCCATATGGACCATATAGACTTGGAAAATGAAAGCCCTCCTCCTAGCCTGTATAGGACCTCGTATGGGTCCATATGAATTCCCATACGGATTGACAAATGTCCGTATAAAGCCACTCGAGTAATATACGGGCCCGTATATGACCCCATATATGGGACCGTATGGCGTAAATTTCAAGAAAAGTTTGAATCCATCCAAGGGCATAATTGGAAGGGAATGCCTAAAAACCCTAGTAGGGGGGTATAAATACAAATCTAAAAGAGGTTTTGTGGGGGGCTTCTTGGAGAGAAAGGGAGTGAGAGGGAGAGCTTCATCGTCCTCATCATCTTGGCTTGGAGGAGAGGGCTTTTGAAGGGTCTCTCATCTCAAAACTCTAGAAGGAGAGAGAAAGGGGCAAGAGTAAGGAAGGAATCAAGAGGACCACCAACGGTGTACGTAATAAGGTTTTCCATTATGAGTCTTTTGATTTCATCTTTCATTGTTATGGATTGTTGCTCTCCATTGATGGAGAGCTAATTTGTAGATGCTTGGGTATTGATGAACCCTTGGATAGGTTTTAATTAATTTTGTTTTCTATGTTGAATGCTTGGATGAATATATTGATGTCTATTGGATGTTTTATATTGACGTATTAAGCCCTCTACATCGCGAGAGCCTGAACAGATTTTTGTAATCCATATGGGGAAAGATGCGAATGCCTCCCCATGTATAGACCATCTCCAATAGAGGGGATTAAGAGTATACCACGAATTCGAATACCAAGGAGATCGAATCCTTTAGATTTCTTATTCCCACAATCCTCCAAAGAGACAGGTGCCCTAGAACATCATCGGTAAGGCCACTAGGTTTAGTAATTTACCTCGAAAGAGGGAGTGAAAACATATTTGGAACCCTTGGCCAATAATTCTCCATGTATTGACATAGTTAGCATTATCCATCTTTGAGAAATCCAAGGCGGATTCAATCACCCAAGTATCCCCTTCTATAATTGATTATCCCTAAGAGTAATTTGCTTCCAAAATTTACATTGTTAATTTCTAGGTTTTAGAATTAGTTTAATCAACCAATCTTTCATCGACTAGATAATAGACAATTAGAGGGTACTAGTACTTTCATCTCCCTAAGGATCGATAACCCGACTTCTTAGTCCACTTAGTACTTGATTCGACCCGTACACTTGCGGATTTTACGCATCAAATTTTTGGCACCATTGCAGGGGAATTTTAGGATTACTAGGAAAACTAAAAGATTATTAATTTAGTCATTTTCTTTTTCCTTGATATTTTACTTTATACTGCATTTATCTCTTGGACACTAATTTTTCTCACGATCCTCTATTTCGAGGTGTTGATGCATGGCCCGAAAGAATTCTCAGAACCTTGTTAATTGCCGACAGTGAAATAGACAGAACTTTTCACAAGAGGTTGAGAGAAGTGGAGGGATCAAATTCTGGATCCTCATCGGGGTCTGAGAACTCTTTGCCAACTGAAGGCAGTATTGAGATTGGAGAAGTGCCCACCATAGCAGAGAGAAGACGCACACTATCTGAGGATGAAAGTTCCCGCTACACAGGAGAAGAGTTCAGTGTGCATCTCCCAAATGTAAACATGAAACAATTTTGAAATCAAAGCGAGTACCATGACTATGATTCAAAATTCAGCCCAATTTGATAGAAGGTCTGATGAAGATCCACATGCTCACATTGCCAAGTTCGTTCAGATTTGTAATATGTTCAAGATTAATGGGCCTCCGATGATGCTAGCTGATTGAGATTGTTTCCATTTAGTTTGAGAGAGGGAGCCTATAGAAAGTTAAATTCACCTCCCTCGAGATCTATTCGAACATGGGCCGAAATGCTTGATAAATTTCTTGGCCGATACTTTCTACCAAGCAAAGCTGCAAAGCTTAGATTGGCTATTTCTACATTCAAGCAAAAGCCTACAGAAACATTCTTTGAGGCTTATGAGAGATATAAGGATCTACTCTGGCGATGTCCCCAACATGGATTGGACACTTGTGCAAAGGTCCAGGCATTTTACAATTGGTTGGACGATTCAACAAGGCATTTGGTCAATGCGGCCGCTGGAGGGTCCTTGGGAAATAAATATCCGGATGACAACTAGAAAATCTTTGAGGATATGTCTAGTAATAAGGCTCATTGGTCTACTAGAGGGAAACAAGTCAAATTGGTGATTTCCTTGGATGAGACAATTGCAACTGATACAGCTCTTGCCAAAAAAATTGGAAATCTTGACAAGGAAGATAGATGCATTGACCACTGGCAGTACCTCAAGACCAACTCCGGTAATATCTTGTAACATGTGGTGGGGGGCATGACATAATCCATTGCCCCATTGCGAGTATTGAAACTATTCCTATGGAGCAAGTACAATATATGAGCAACAATCAGAGAAAACCGGATGGGCAATATAGAGCATTCGTCTTCAAATGAAACCATACCACTTTGTCATATGGTAATACTCAAGGGGGGGGGGGGGCAATACCCGCCGGGTTTCCAATACCCTCTGAAACCACAAGAACGAAAGCCAAACATGGACGAGTTAATGTTGATGATTTTGTAAAGAAATGAAACTACCATTCGGAATTTACAAGCTTCTGTACAAAACTTGGAGAATCAAGTAGGTCAAATAGCCAAGACCGTTTTGGAGAAACCCCAAGGAAGCTTACCAGGCAACACTGAGGCAAACCCCCGGGAACAAAGCATGACAATCACTTTGAGGGTGGAAAAGAGATTGATCTACCGAGGGAGAAGCCTCAAGAGAAGAATGCAATTGAGGATGAAAGTCCTGCACCATTGGAAAATTCTAGAGAAAAGAAAAAAGGGAAAAAAGAGGCAATACCTATCCCTCTGTTGCAACCAAATATTCCTTACCTTGTGTTGATGCCAAAAACTGGTCCACGTCACGCTTTGGCTACTGTTGCCTCGTGATCTGGCCTCTGCTTTCGACCAACGGTTAAAATTTATAGTTGGTGTGGACGCTTACTTCTGCTCACGAACAGGGAGCGCGGAGAACATCCTGAAACTCCGATCAGAATTACCCATAGGCGAACCTGTAAAAAGGAGAGGGCAGTGATCGGAATTGGGCCTCTCTGCCCGGATTCAGCTCCGATGCTTAAGTCAGAAAACTTGAGTAAAGAGTCTTAGATTTAGACAGTTCTTTGTGTGATCAGTTTTTCGGATCCCCTTTCTTCTATTACCGCTCTCCTTTTATAGCACCTTAGAGGCGGTTCAGGAAAGGCGGTGGAATAAGGCGGTGAATGAGAACACATGAGGTGGCAAGAAAATATCTTGAAAGGCGGTGGGGTAAGGCGGTGAGTTAGGTAAATATCTCCTAAGGCGGTAGGAAAATATCTGCTGCCTAACGTGTAGATGCCACGTAGGTAAAATAGAATAAATATCTGCCCACTGTAGCAAGTGGATAAGGCCTACTCACTGTAGAGGCGTTAGATATTTATCTCTCTTTCCCCACCTTACGCCCTGTATAAGAGGGTTGCTACAATTACGACGGACTTGTTCGTAGGATTGAATCCTCACGTTATTTGCCGAACGGAATTGTGCAAAGGTGGTGATATTGCCATGTGGTCAAAGGAACAGGTGATCCTTTAGGTCAATGACACATGTCTTCACCAAATATATCCGTAACACTAGTCCCCCCCAAAGTGTACTTGTTCGAAAAATCTGAGCGAGGGGTGAGCTAACCACACGTTTCGCTTGGTTCGAGAACAAGTATTGTTCTTAGTTGGCATGTCTACGTAAGCGTAGGCTTCGTGTACATCTACTACGTCTAAAGTACATGTGTTTTAATAGGCGACCGACGTTTACTGTGTTATCCTTTCGCTATTATCGAGGTAGATTTTTTTTTCCGGAATTCTCATCTATAGTGTCGATAGGTTCTCATATTTAAGGGCTTGTATGGATGGCGAGTTTGGGCAGAAATCTTTTGTACTCTTGTATCTTTGTATCATGGCTCAACGCTTGTCTTTTTATAAGTTTTTTACGTTTTCTCAATGTTCTCGACACTTACGAATTCCCAGCTCTTTTTACGAGCATCTATCGGGACTAAGGACTGGAATGATCCATTTCGTAAGTCCGAACGGCTGTGTATGGCCATCTATTCTGTTGATTGACAGGGGGGTAGGTGAGATGAGCATCGACGCAGGGTGGGAAGCTTTTCATGTCGATCATGACGTGGAAGCGGGGGACCTCTTAATTTTTACGTATGCAAGGGGTATGCGTTTCGAAGTTGAGATGTTCGGAGACGACTCCTGCCCCAGAAAGGTGGGCCCCCACCTTCACCCCCTGCCGAACCCAGTTCCCCTAGTAATAATGAGGACAGTGACGGTTGCGGAAGTCCGTGTGTCTCTTCTGAGTCTTATCCGAGCGTGTCCTCGGGCAGGTCTGCGGATATTTAGCTTTAATCAGTCAGAAAATATGTTTTTGTTATGTTTGTTTTGTTTGCGTTCGTCATGTAACCTGAATAAATGACGTTTGTCATTTTGCTTCTAAATCCTTTGGCATTTTTATGAGGCCTTCACTGGCGATCCTATGTTGGAGCGTGTGCTTTGTCTCATACGGTACAGGCTCTACCTTCCACGTAACGCTCATTGCTCCCTAAGATGACACGTGTCCCTTCTACTATTTAGCATTAAAGGGGGATAGTGGCGCGACGTGCATGGCGTGCGCGTTTGTCAACGTCATAATGGGTGATAAGCGTGGTTTTCTATGTGTGTCAGGCGGCGCTTGGTATTGCTGACGTGGGCAGAATTTTGAACTTTTTTGAGGAGGTGTAATGATGGTTATTTGAACGGTCCAGATTTGTGGACCCTTGGTTTAACGGTTTTGATCGGAATATAACCCTGAGATCTAACGGCCACGGATTCGTTGCCTTTGTATATAAGTTTAAATCGCATGTGCGTAAAAGGTTGTTTCGAAAATCGAATCGCGTCTTCTTCTTCTTCAGATTTCCTCTTCTCCGGCGAGCCCTGGTTTTGAGCTTTCTGCGTTTTCTTGTCTTTTTCTTTTCCTAAGGTAATGGCTAGTGCTGCATCTCCCTCCTCTAGTTCTTCTCATGAGTCCTTGATTCCTTCTCCGTCCAACCCTACGGTTTCTGTCGCGATTCCGGGCGAACTTGGAGGCGTTCCGGTTCAGGGTTCGCGGGTTCACCCTGCCTCTAGGGCAATGGGTAGAGGGTCGGATACGTTCATAATTCTTCTAGGGCAGAAGGATGTAGATGACCTAGTAGAGAGATATGAGATAGACCTCTCTCTATTCGAGGTTAGGGTTCCTTGTTCAGGGGAGAGGGCGAGTGCTCCCAGGGAGGGGGAGATAGCTGTCTATCAGGATGCGTTGCTAGGCGGACTTAGGCTTCCTTTTCCTGATTTTACCAAGGCGATCCTAGAGGAATATCGTTTGTGTCCTTCGCAGTTAACTCCGAACTCTTGGAGGCTGCTCAACGGATTTGTCATGGTTTTTAAGAATTACGGGGTAAATCCGACTGTCCGCTGGTTCCGCCTGTTGTTTAGTCTTTGTTTGGAGTCTAATGCCGATTGGTATTATTTCTCGGCTCGCCCTGGGAGAAAGTTTCTAGGGAAAGTTCCTTCTTCCATTAAGCGATAGAAGAGCAAGTTTTTCTTTGTTGGATGTAAATCCGAGTGGGATATCCGAACAAGGTGGGAGGTTCCCCGTGCGGACATTACTTATGAGGAGATGTCGAAAGAAGAGGGAAATCTTCTTAAGTCAATGACGGGGCTATCCAAAGTTTACATGGATTGGTTTTTGACCAAAGAAAACCTCATTAAGTGTCATTTAATAGTGTCTACTGGTAGGACTCGTTCGTGTACCTAATTTGGTTTGATTTTGGCTTGTGATGTCTAACCTTATTCGGAATTTTTTTTGCAGAAAATCCGATGGAAGACGAAGACTTGAGCTATGTTAAGGGTCTTCTGGCTTCTTTCGAAGGTGAAGTTCATCCGCCCTTGGCTCGTGGGCAGAAAAAGAAAGAAGTGGTATCTAGCTAAGGTGCTGATACCTCCAAAGAGGAGAAGAAGAAAAGGAAGAGAAAAGAGACTGACTCTTCCAAGAAGGGGGTTAAAAGTGACCCCGGTGCCGGGTCCTCACGGGAGAGGAGGACAAAGAGAAAGAATTCCGAAGACGACGCCGGTTCGGAATTGCGTAAGAACAAGCGGAGGTGCCTTAGGAAGAGGTTCCGTGGAAGAAGTCCTCACGCTTTGTCCCCACTCCGAGGGTCCTTCTTTTCAAATTCGGCGGAGGATATCCTTCTTATAGAGGTGAGAATTTCTACACACATATTTTCTATGGGTATGCTTCGTGCTTCGCTCGTAACCTTTAACTTAGGTTATATTTTATAGGCGGAGGCGGGAGAAGCGGCTCTCTGGATAACCGCGGTGGCGGACTTCGGTCTTAAGGGGACCGGCTCCTCAAGAGAAGGGGTGCCCTCGAAGACGTCCCTTTTAGGGATGCCGCTAAGAAGACTGTTTTGACGGCAATGAGGCCTGAACAGCTCTCCTCCAAACTTCATAGAGCTGGAAGGGAAGAGGCAATTTCTCAACTATTCCGTTCGGTCATGCTGGTGAGGATTATCCTCGTATTAGTTTTATTTTTTTGGCTCGGTATTAATGCTACTAACTTATTTGTTTGTTATTTCATAGACTGCGCACTGGGCGGACCGAGTCGGCAATCTTTGCCAAGAGGATTCGGCAAAGATGGAAGCGTGTAGGGTTGAAATCGCCCAATTGAACTCTAGGGTGGCGGCCTTGGAGGAGAAAAACAAAGAGCAGCTCGCCATTATCCACACTTTTGAGAAGGATAAAGCTGAGCGGCTTCAACAACTGGCTATTGTGGGAAAGGAGAAGGACGATTAGGCGGTCAAGTTGTCTATTTCTGAGGGTTCCCTTCTTACTGCTGAGGAGAATGTTAAAAAGTTGCAGGAGAGCTCTAGCAGTTTGGAGAAGGAACTCAAATCTACTCAAGAGGGGCAAGCTGAAGCCTGATGGGAGCTGAAGCTGAAAAATGATGAACTTGCTGCTGTTCAGGCAGAGTTGGAAGAGCTAAAGGGGGAGCGCGACACACTTAAAGAAGACTTAGCTTCCCGACTGACAACTCCTAAATCCGACTCGCAAGAAATCAAGGATTTAATAGAGCGAGCGGATAAATTAGAGAAGGAGGTCGCCCGGCTTAGGGCGAAAGCTAAAGAAGGGGGCACCCGCATTTATTCGGTGGTACAACAGGTTGGCCGTCATATCCCTCCTACGGAGGTTTTGTCCATGGGGCTGGCGGGAGTTTTGAAGAAGTTCACGGAGCTAAAAGAGCGACAAACTATTAAAGACCCTAGAGGCTTCTGCCCCCGCCCCCTCAGAGCCTTCAACCCAAGTTCCTCCAGAAGCAGCGGGCTGCCCCGAGGGTCCTAGTTCTTAGGATGTTTTTAGCATTTTTGAGAAATGTTTTTGTAAATTCTCAATCATCTGGAATGTAATTTCTATTCGTATAAATGAAAAAGCAAACCTTTATTTTGGTGAAGATTTATTTCCGAGTGATGGTTATCCTTAACCATGAGAAGTATTTTCTGAAGTCCTTCGTAAACTTCTTCCTTCTTCATTTGGCTTGTAAGATAAGCTTCGTAACGAGTCCTTAGTCCAATCATGGGACTTTAAGCTGTTGAGTGAGGTACTCGTCTTCATAAATGAGATTGTTGCCTCAATATTTCGATCGGGATTTTTGCCCCTTGTTTTTTGGATAAGAGTTGTCGTTTGTCCTCACAGGATAATTCCGACTCATCTTCCAAGAATGGGAATTTCACCGCATTTTTGTAGAATGGGAATTTCACCGCATCTTTGTAGAATGGGAATTTCACCACATTTTTGTAGGATGGGAAAGGCTTGAGCTTTATTCCATGAAATTTAAGAGACAGCTACAGAATTTACTGATAGTAGCGTCGTAAGTGTTCAGCATGGAATGGGCGGCTTGGCGTTTTTCCGTCCATATTTACTAGATAATAGGTGCCTGCTCGGACGATTCTTTGTATGACGTAAGGGCCTTCCCAGTTAGGAGTTAGCTTCCCCGTTCGGCTTTTATTTCCATGAAACTCATTTTCCCGTAGGACTAGATCGTCGATTTGGAAGAAGACTCTTTTTACCCTTGTGTCATAGAACCTTTTTACTCTCTAACGATAGATGGATGCCTTTGTTTCCACAGCTTCTCTCCGTTCTTTGAGTAGATCAAGTTCTGCTCGGAGTTTTTTCTCATTCTCTTCTGATGAGAAAGTTTGTTGTGTCCGCAAGGTAGGCATTCCTATTTCTGCAGGGATGACAGCCTCTGCCCCATAAGTGAGAGAGAATGGGGTTTCTCCTATAGGAGTTCTTGTTGTTGTCATGTAGGCCCAAAGGGCGCTCGAGATTTCTTTTACCCAGTTAGTCCCATTTCTGGATACCCGAGTTTTCAGTGTTTGAAGCAGGGTGCGGTTCGTCACTTCTACTTGGCCGTTGGCTTGGGGATGTGTCACAGACGTTAATCTGGATTCAATTCTGAGCTCTGAATAAAAGCTTTTGAAAGCCTTGTTATCAAATTGTCGCCCATTATCAGAAATGAAAGCGACCGAAATTCCGAATCGACAGATACCCGTTCGCCATAAAAATCCCTGACAAGCTTTCTCCGTGATTTTGGCCAAGGGTTCAACTTCCACCCATTTGGTGAAGTAGTCAATAGCGACTGTCAGAAACTTCATTTGCCGAACTGAAGTAGGGAATGGTCCTAGAAGATCAACTCCCCAGATGGCAAATGGTCGAGGGCTAATAATTGGTGTAAAATTTGCGGTGGTCGCCTCTGAATTTTGGAATGCATTTGGCGTGCATCACGCTTCCGGTTTAACGCCATTGCATCTTGAGTTAGTGTTGGCGGTAATAACCTTGTCGTAGGACTTTGTAACTCAAGGCTTTGCCCCTATGTGTCCTCCTCCGATGCCTTCGTGAATCTCTTGAAGGATGTAGCTAGCTACGTAGGGACGTAAGCATCGCAAGAAAGGCTGATATAAGACCTTTTGTATAGGTTCTCATTGATGATGATGGTGTACTGAGCGGATTTGTAAGAAATCCGTCTGGCCTCTGCTTTGTTGGGTGGTGCAGGTCCACCTTGTAGATAATTTCTGATGGGGTCCATCCAACTTGACTCTTCGGCTGCATTTTGTACTTCTCCCTCCAATCTGTCCATGGTCTTTGCGGGAAGGTACTGTAGGTTAAAGGAAGACTCGGTATCTCTGTTCGGTGCTGTGGCCCTTTTAGACGGGGTGACTGCCTCTTCATTTTGTGCTCGACAGATTTTTTCAATTTGGAAGTAAGCGAAGTACGGAACTATTTTTTTCACCACTGCTTGGTATCTGACCATGTTCTCTTCCTTCGCTTCAAAGCTGCCCAAGGTGTGGCTCACAACTAGCTGCGAGTCGGAATATACGTGCAGATGTTGAATTCCGAGCCCCCGGGCCAGATGTACTCCTGCGATGAGGGCTTCGTATTCGGCCTCATTGTTGGTTGCTCGGAATTGGAACTTCAGTACTGTCGTAATTTTCCACTTAAAAGGAGAATAAAGGACGAAACCTGCCCCTGACTTTTCTTCCGTTGCTGATCCGTCAACATATAAGGACCATGGGATGCTAGGGCTTTCTTCTGGACTCTGTGACGGGGGTTCGTCCCTATTTGCGGGAAAAGTTAACTCCGCGACGAAATCTGCCAGTACTTGAGCCTTGATTGCCGTTCGGGGTTTATAGGTGAGATCGAACTCACCTAAATCTATCACCCATTTGGCTAAGCGTCCGGAGTTTTCAGGCTTATTAAGAATTTGCTTTAACAGCTGATCAGTCAACACTGTGATATTGTGGGCTTGAAAATACGGCCTCAATCTCCGTGCGGATGTGACACGAGCGAAAGCCAACTTTTCAAGCGGCAGATATCTTGACGCCGCTTCGTCAAGGATTTTACTTGTGTAGTAGACTAGTTTTTGAATTCCGTTATCTTCCCTCAAAAGGACTGCGCTGACTGCATGCGGGGCGACCGCCAAGTAGATGTAGAGTTCTTCTCCCACTTGTGGCTTAGCTAGTAGCTGAGGGGATCAGAGATAATCTTTAAGCCCCTGAAAGGCTTTTTCACATTCTTCTGTCCACTCCATTTCCGGTGCTTTTCGTAGGACTTGAAAGAGTGGGAGATTTTTCTCTCCGGCTTGGGAGATAAATCTGCCAAGTGCGGCGAGGCGTCCGTTAAGCCGCTGAATTTCTTGAAGACTCTTGGGCGACCCCATGTCAAGAATAGCTATGATTTTTTATGGATTTGCTTCTATTCCTCTTTGTGTCAAGATAAATCCCAGGAATTTTCCCGATCGAACGCCAAAAGAACATTTATTCTGGTTTAACCGCATAGTATAAATCCGAAGAGACTGAAAAGCTTCTTGTAAGTCTGATAGGTGTTCATTGGCCTTTCAGCTCTTCACCAAGATATCATCCACATAGGCTTCAACATTTCTGCCAATTTGTTCTCTGAAGACTGTATTTATGAGCCTCTAGAAGGTGGCTCCAGCATTTTTTAGGCCGAACAGCATCACCTTATAGCAGTAAGTTCCCGTGCTCATAATGAAGGACGTTTTTTCTTCGTCGCCTTTGGCCATTCGGATTTGGTTGTAACCTGAGAAGGCATCTAAGAAACTTAGCATCTCATTCCCCGTTGTAGAGTCAACCAAACCATCAATTGATGGTAAGGGAAACGAATCTTTTGGACAAGCTTTGTTCAAGTCCGTGAAATCAATGCACATCCTCCACTTTCCGGACAGCTTTTTTACTAGAACCACATTAGCCAACCAATCTGGGTAATGCACCTCTCGGATAAACCTAGCCTTTAGGAGGTTTGATACTTCTTCCTTTGCGGCCTTTTACCTTTCTGGTGCGGAATTTCTCCTTTTCTGTTTCGTAGGCTTAAACGATTGATCGATATTGAGACGGTGCTCGATGATATCCCGTTTTACGCCCGGCATATCTTCTGAAGACCAAGCGAAGAGGTCGGAATTTGCTTTCAATACTCTCATGAGATCTTCTCGCTGCTCTGCTGTCAAATCTGCCCCAATCCGCACCGTGCGGTCCGCTCTAGTTGTGTCTAGGGGGACTGATAGCAATTCTTCAACAGGTGTAGGTCGAAGCTCTTAATTTTCCCGTTCTGCCATTCTGCTGACTAACATGGCTTCTGAAACCTTTGTCTTGCTGCTGTTGAGAGCTTTCCCTTTGAGGGTTGAGACATAACATTACCGTGCCAGGGGTTGATCGCCTCTCACTTCTCCACTACCACTCTCAGTCGGGAATTTGAGGAGAAGATGGTAAGTAGAGATTACGGCTTTCAAGGCGTTGAGGGTTGGCCTGCCAAGGATCACGTTGTAACTTGAAGCACAACGTACAACCAAGAAATTTGTTGTTACTGTTGATGATCTTGGCGAGTTTCCTACCGTAACTGGTAAGGAGATCATTCCTTCTGGCTGTACTACCCCTCCGGAGAATCGTACCAAGGATGATTTTACCGGAAGCAAGTCATCCGCGTCATATCTCATTCTTTCGAAAGCACTCCAAAAGAGGATATCAACTGAACTCCCACTGTCTATCAGAACTCTCTTCATTTGGAAACTGAAAACTTTGATAGCAACAACCAGCGCGTCATCATGAGGGTGGCAAACTCCGCTGACGTCATTGTCGTAAAAGATGATTGGAGCCGTAGGTCGAGATCGTCTCCGTGGCGTTTCTGTTTCCTGTGTGGTTCCCACCATTCGGGCGTAACTTTTCCGAGAGGCTGAACTTTCACCACCGCAACCAGGACCTCCACTAATAAACCTCACCATTTCTCCTTATTCTTCTTCAGGTTGTGAAGCTTCAGGTAACTCTTGAATCTCAAGGTTGATGTATTGCTCCAATTGTCCTCTCCGAATGACATCTTCTATTGCGTTCATCAAGTTGGTACACTTTTCCGTATCATGTCATCTAGATTGATGAAACTGGCAATATCTCTTACTATTTTTTTGCCGTTTGGTATTTCTCGTGGGTCCTGGCCTTGTCAGAAGTTTTTGTTCTTTGATCTGCATAAGGATATGGCTTCTGGTTTGATTCAGTGGGGTATGGTGATCATATCTGACAATTTTTCCTTTCTTTGAAGGTTCTCTTGGCTGTAGCATATGTCGTTGGGGCCGTGTTGAGGTTTCCGGACCTCTGCTTGCGCCCTTGTTATCCCTATGCGATCCTCTTTCCTTTTGTACATCCAGAGGCCTTCTGTTGACATTATGGTGGGTTTTTCCCTTCTGGGTGTCCACAGGTCCACGCCTAGCCTCCTCTTCCCAACCCGTATAAATTTCCTCGGAATTGATATATTTTTGGGCATGGATCATAAGGGTGGGAATGGTTTTTGGTGGATCCAAAGTGAGGGAAAAATGAAAGGGGGATTCTAACAGTCCCTCTATTAAGAAGGTTACGGCCATTCGGGGAAGGAGGTCTGCTACATTTGCTGTTTCGTCTATGTAACGATTTAAATAAGCCTGGAGCGTTTCTCTCTTTCGTTGTTTAACACGCAGAAGGGTAGATGGAGTTTTCTTCTGTTTTGAGTAATTGGCAAAATAGGCTAGAAAGCGATCTGCTAAAATCTGAAAAGAAGTAACTGTGCTAGATTGGAGATCGACAAACCAGTCTTGCGCTTTCCCCTCTAAGGTGGAGGGAAAAGCTCGGCACATGCGAGCGTCTGTGATTCCGGTGAGGAGCATCTTCGACCGGAAAGACTTCAGGTGACGAGAAGGATCGGTTTTGCCTTCATATGCGATCATAACCGGTGGCCTGAAGCTATCAGGAACTTGTTCTGCCAATATTTCCTTGACAAAAGGCGAACACATACTGGGAATATGTCGCTCGGACTTCCTGTTTTCTTGAGAGAGGTCCTGTCGTTGAGTTCTTCTATCAACCGTTTGAACAGATGGACTATTCCGCTCTGTCCTTGTCCGCTCGGTTCTTGTAGTGGCTTGTTTATGCCGCGTCGAGCAGAGAGGGTTCTGAACTAGCGGAAAAGGCGGTCCTTTCTTTCCTCTCTTTATGGGTGCGGGTTCTTGTCCTCCCTCTACTTTCGGAATTATCCAGTGGGGCTGTTGGTATGTTTGGTGTTGGAACTTGTGAAGGAGGAGGCGGAGGATGGGTCAAAGTATGAACAGCCTGAGTCAACCGTTCCAATTGTTGCTGTATGTTAAGATAAAACTCCGGAACAGATTCTTGGGATTGGACGGAAGGATTTTCTGATGGAAATAAGATGGGTCGATTATCTGACCGGATTTCCTCATTTCCTCGGGCCTCGCCAGGCCCTTCGGGATTACTTGGGGCTCCCTGTTCTTGGATTCGTTTTGATCTTCTAGTAGTGGTCATTTGGCTTTTGTAAGGGCCCCCACGGACGGCGCCAAACTGTTGATGCGAAAAACTGGCCCACGTCACACTTTGGCTACTGTTGCCTCGTGATCTGGCCTCCGCTTTCGACCAACGGTTAAAATTTATAGTTGGTGTGGACGCTTACTTCTGCTCACGAACAGGGAGCGCAAAGAACATCCTGAAACTCCGATCGGAATTACCCACAAGCGAACCTGTAAAAAGGAGAGGGCAGTGATCGGAATTGGGCCTCTCTGCCCAGATTCAGCTCCGATGCTTATGTCAGAAAACTTGAGTAAAGAGTCTTAGATTTAGACAGTTCTTTATGTGATCAGTTTTTCGGATCCCCTTTCTTCTATTACCGCTCTCCTTTTATAGCACCTTAGAGGCGGTTCAGGAAAGGCGGTGGAATAAGGCGGTGAATGAGAACACATGAGGTGGCAAGAAAATATCTTGAAAGCGGTGGGGTAAGGCGGTGAGTTAGGTAAATATCTCCTAAGGCGGTAGGAAAATATCTGCTGCCTAACGTGTATATGCCACGTAGGTAAAATAGAATAAATATCTGCCCACTGTAGCAAGTGGATAAGGCCTACTCACTCTAGAGGCGTTAGATATTTATCTCTCTTTCCCCACCTTACGCCCTGTATAAGAGGGTTGCTACAATTCCGACGGACTTGTTCGTAGGATTGAATCCTCACGTTATTTGCCGAACGGAATTGTGCAAAGGTGGTGATATTGCCATGAGGTCAAAGGAACAGGTGATCCTTTAGGTCAATGACACCTGTCTTCACCAAATATATCCGTAACATCTTGCAATATTGAAAAAAGACAAGGAAGATATTTAATTTGAAATGTTCATGGGCATGTTGAAGCAATTGCACATCAACTTACTATTGGTGGAGGTCCTAGCCCAAATGCCGAAGTATGCAAAATTCATGAAGGATCTTCTATCCAATAAAAGAAAGTTAGAAGAAGTGGTTGCCGTCACACTCAATGCCCAATGCTCGGCCATCGTACAACAAAATGTACCCAAAAAAGTTAAAAGATTCGGGTAGCTTCATTGTTCCATGTATACTTGGTGACGGAGTCACAAAGAAAGCATTGGCAGATTTAGGAGCGAGCATTAATGTGATGCCGTATGATTTGTACATGAAGCTTGGACTTGGAAACCCAAAGCCAACCGGTATGACATGGCAATTGGCGGACTGATCTGTGAAGTGGTCAAAGGGATTAGCTGAAGATGTTCTTATCAAAATCAATCACTTTATCTTCCCGGCCGATTTTGTACTCTAGGATGTTGATGACAATGTTGATGTTCCCATCATTCTTGGGCGTCCATTCCTTGCTACAGCTCAAGCACTTGAAGACCATGCCCAAGGCAAGCTTGCACTAAGGACGGAGATCAAGAGGTGGTATTCAAGATACCCGAAGCAATGCGACATACTATGGCCCAAGATAACACCTCGTATAGTATGGATGATGTTTATCTAATCACCTCCGAATGCATAGAAGACCTCTTGATGATAAACCTTCTACATGATGAACTGAATAATAAGAAGAAGAGTTTGAAAGAAGTTCAAGATGACTCCACTTCACCAAAGGTGGATTCATAGACCAAGGTCGAAAAAGCAAAGAAGAAGAAGAAACGCACCTCCCCCATGAAGTGTGGGAAGAAGATACATGAGAAGGGAGTTGTAAGACCAAGTACGAAGGCAAATGATTGTTCTATGTATGCCATCTTGGGCAAATATTTGTTTGGGCAAAGCTTTAATGGGAAGGCTGATGGAAGCTTCAAGGTATTTGAACCGCCATGAGGTAAGTTGAAGGTACGTCAAGCTAGTGACGTTAAACAAGCGCTTCTTGGGAGGCAACCCAACCTCTAAAACTTTTCCTTTGTTTCTTTGTGCAAATCTCTTTGATTAGTTAGTCTGTGTGTTTGAAATAAATGAAAGATGTGTCTCAAGTCCGTCCATATATTGTTTTGTGCTTGATGCTTTCATTAGCCCTAAAATGATAACTCTTATTAGGTATCGCAGGGGAGACATGAAAGATTCCCTTGAGGGGTTGTATAGGTCCCAATCTGGGTTCATATGGGGTCTTATACGGACTGACATCAGTACGTATAACCCCACCAGAAGGATATATGGAGTATCATACCGACCCATATAGGAGTTCGTATGGGGTCGGTCGAGGTCACTAATTTGGGGCGCTATAAGTAGCACCACCTCACACCCTTTTAAACCCTAGTCGTCCCCATCACGACCCCACTTCACCTTCTACTCCGGGATCTCGTTGTGATGATCTAGTTTGTAGTTCAGGCTTGTAATCAGAATGTTCTTCAATTCGAAAAGTTACTACTTAGCAGGAACACCTATAGGTAGAGTTGCAACCACCTAAGTAGCTAAGGGTTCGGGTGCCTAATCAGCATGGATCCTCTGCAAAAGGGAGGAATTGCACTCTACCATGATCTTTAGCACGGAAAAGTCGGATCCAATAGAGATGGTCTACCCGAATAAAATTAAAAAAAGAAAAAATAGAAACCTAGTTTCTTGCGAACTTGTGCACCACTCATCTAATAGGGGTGTAATTCTTTTGATCTCTGAGCCTCAAGGACTTTCAAGAGTCCATTGAGAGCATGATTGTCTTGCTAAGACTTTAGAATATGGCATATGGAGTGAACAAGCCTTGTCTAGAGCTATACGAAATATCACCGAATCAATCTAAGCCCTAGTGTGGAAATAGGAGAACATATTGTGATGGTGAACTTGGAATGGAATTCATGCATAAATTTTTACGACCCAATGTCGAACACTTATCTTCTTTTGTTGATTTCTTTTCTTTGCTTGAGGCCAAGCAAACCTTTAGGTGTGGAGATATGCGATAAGTGTTCATTTTAGCATTATTTTATACCATACTCATGCATGTTTATCATGAGTTTTGGAGGAATTTAGCCCACCGGTACTTAAAATGGTTTGTTTTTGTAAACAGGTTAAAATATGGAGACTTTAGAAGAAAGGGAACTTCTCAAGGAGAATTCGGGCCAAAACAGAGCATTTCCGACGAAAATACCATTACAGAGTCTCATACGGACCGTATGGACCTGGAAAATGAAGGCCCTCCTCCTAACCTGTATGGGACCTCGTATGGGTCCATACGGATTGACAAATGTCCGTATAAGGCCACCTAAGAGGTATACAGGCCCGTATAAGACCCCGTGTACTTAACCATATGGTGTAAATTTCCAGCAAAGTTTGAATCTTGCCAATGGCAGAATTGGAAGGGGACGCGCCAAAACCTTAGTAGGGGGTATAAATACGAATCTAAAAGAGGTTTTAAGGAGGGCTTCTTGGAGAGAAAGGGAGTGAGAGGGAGAGCTTCATCACCCTCATCATCTTGGCTTGGAGGAGAGGGCTTTTGAAGGATCTCTCATCTCAAAACTCTAGAGGGAGAGAGAAAGGCGCAAGAGTAAGGAAGGAATAAAGAGGACCACCAACGGTTTACGTAATAGGGTTTTCCATTATGAGTCATTTGATTTCATCTTTCTTTGTTATGGATTGTTGCTCTCCATTGATGGAGAGCTAATTTGTAGATGCTTGGGTATTGATGAACCCTTGGACATGTTTTAATTGATTTTATTTTCTATTTTGAATGCTTGGACGAATTTATTGATGTCTATTGGATGTTTTATATTGATGTTTTAATCCCCCATCGTCGCGAGGGTCAGGAGAAATTTTTGTAATCCATATCCATATGGAGGAAGATGCGAACGCCTCCCTATGTGTCGACCATCTTCTGTCGTTCCACATAGTAAGCCCATTGGGCTAGGTATATGCACATAAATTAATATACATCCCTTAAAGAAAACCCCGTCGTGAAAATGTAAAATGTTGTTCTCCTGCTAACAATAACTTTATTTGGTTGATTCACCGGGATTCTGCATAAGATTGCCTATATAACCGTACGACGTTATACTTAAAATTTCTTTATATTGTTAGAATACTTAATTGTTATGCTCAAATTTTATTATCTTTTCTGTAAAACAACACTTCAATCTTGATTTTTAATTTGGATATACGTAGTAGAGTGCATTATAAATCATATCTAATCAGAGAAAAAGAACCTCTATGTACGACATTTTCTAATACTCTTTTAAAGATTAAAGAAGCCGGCCATTGAGGTGTCTTCTATGTTATAAGCAATCTATGTCCTCTTGTAACGCACTACTTACAAGCTTGTTGAGGTTGTTATGACCATGAAGTTAGTCTAGTACCAAATAACATTTTATAAAAATATCATCCTCATATTTTCTTACATGACATATATGGATTGAAATTTAGTCTATGATGTGCGAAGTGGGGAGATTGGGCATCCTAATCCACATAAAAACAAAACACTACAAACAAGCATCCTCACAATTAGTACGGACAAAAAATATTCAACTAATCTATTAGACGAGTATTCTCACGTAAATGTGCGACGCAAGATACCTATTCAAAGTTGAACGTGGTTGAATAGATATTATTATAACCACAAGAAAGTCATTAAGCGAGTAGGACATGCGGGGATGATCTAGCTTGGTTGGAAGAATACGTTGAGTAAAAAAATATTTTTGACTTGCGTGGCTTTTATCCGATTGCGTCATGACGAAAGGAGTAAGTCCAATGTTATCACATTGAAATTTTTCATTCTTTTCACTTTAGACTTTGTTTATGCAAAGTGTTGTGGCTCTCAAATTTCTATTCATTTTGACGTAAAAAAAAAACGATTTAGCATTTGATGTGTTATGCACATGTAAACAACGTATAATATGCTCCATATTATCTAAACAAACCGGTTTAGAAAGACAAACTAATAGAGAATACTTCATATTATAATAATTTTTTTATTTAAATAAGGTCATGCCGAACATCTCTTCATAAGTTATTTAGAGCCCGCACACATCTTAATATGCAATGAAAATATCGAGGGCGCGACATCTTGGAACTGTTGGGATGTATGCCCTAAAGCATATGATGTTATGAATATTATTTAATTGTAATTAAAATAATATAATTATTACAAGTGCATGTATTGTTTGAATACTTTATGAATATCACAAAATTTCATAATTATCTACGTAACCTTGAATAAATATATATAAGTGTTATATATATGGGAGGATATTATTTAAGGATGATAATTTAAATTAGTCCGTGAAAACTAGTCAATTGACTTAACAATTAAAGTATGGAATCTTTAATTGATTTTCACAAGTGCGGCTCATTATCCTTAAGAATGAAATGAATTTATCCAAACCATTGATGTAGAGGGACATCTAATGAGGGTACTATACATAATGAGATTATGTAGGACTGGGACACGATGTGATTTGAATCATTGATAATTTCCGTTAAAATATAATGCATTAAAATCATGTCACTGATGGTCAAATATATAATGATCTTAATCCTGAGTGGTTAGCAAACTCCTATTTGTTGTGTTGCATCTTTTGATTTACTTGGTACGGATTATGAGATCATAATCCTTAAACTTTGTATTTTGGAGGTGTAACAAAATAAATAGCAGGGAATGTTAACATCGCAAGACGTAATCCATTCCTTCTTTATAAGAAGTAGACAGATAATTCCCTTGAGTGATGATTCAGGGCTTGAATGGTATGAGTACTCAGATTCTTGATTTGTTCTTGAATCTTATCATTCATTAGAGAATCATTGGTACTTGAGGATAAAGATGTAATTAGAGAGGTTAACCAATCTTTACCTAGCTCTAATTATGAATTATTTATGGAGGATCAATATATAGGAGATGACTATATCATATGGACGACTCGAATCCCGAGTAATTTGATATCTATAATTTCGGGAGTGCAATTCCAAGTTTTAGTGGAGTAACTTTGGAATTAATAAAACATGTTACAGATATATTTGGTAAGACATGTGTCATTAACCTAAAGGACCACCTGTCACACACAAGACCGTGTCTCTTTGGCCACATGGCAATATTCACACAATTCCGTTCGGCAAACATTATGAGGATGCAATCTTACAAACAAGTCCGTCGGAATTATAGCAACCCTCTTGTACAAGGCGTGAGGTGGAAAGAGAGAAATAAATATCTAAACACCTCTACAGTGGGTAGGCCTTATCCACCCACTACAGTAGGCAGATATTTACTCTATTTTTACCCACGTGGCACCTACACATTAGGCAGTAGATATTTTTCTACCGCCTTAGAGGATATTTTAACCCACCGCCTTACTCCACCGCCTTTCCTAAACCGCCTCTAGGGTGCTATAAAAGGAGAACGGTAGTAGAAGAGAGAAGAATAAGAAAACCTCAAGATACAAAGAACTGTCTAATTCAAGACCCCTGACTCAAGATTTCTGACTTAAGCATCGGAGTTAAATCCAGGCAGAAAGGCCCAATTCCGATCATTGCCCTCTCCTTTTTTGCAGGTTCGTCAATGGGTAATTCCGATCGGACTTCCAGGGTGTTCACTTCGTTCCCTGTTCATAAGCAGAAGTAAGCGTCCACACCAACTATAAATTTTAACCGTTTGTCGAAGGCTGCGGCCAGATCACAAGGCGACAGTAGCCAAGGTGTGAGGTGGACCAGTTTTTGGCATCAACGGTTTAGCGCCGTCCATGGGGACTCCTTACAAAAGGCCAAATGATTACTACCAGAAGGTCAAAACCGATTCAAGAACAATGAGCACCAAATAACCCTTAAGAACTTGGAGAAGTCCGAAGGCATGAGGAGATTCCATTGAATAATCCGCTGATCTTACCTCCATCGGAAAATCCTCCCGTCCCACCCCAAGAACCCATTCCGGGGTTTTACCTCAACGTACAACAGCAGTTGGAACAGTTAACTCAAGCTGTTCATGCTTTAGCTCATCCGCCAGTTCCTCCCACACAAATTCCACCAAGTGTGCCAACAATCCCATCAGCCAATTCCGAAAGTAGAGGGAGGACAAGGACTCGCACTCAGGGAGACAGAAGAGAGAGAACCGCTTTCTCTACTAGCTCGGAACCCCCCTCCGTTCGACATCGAGAGCAAGCTGCTACAAGAACTGAGCAGCAAGCGAGAGCGGAGCGGACAAGGACCGAACGGAATAGCCCATCTATTCTAACGATCGACAGAAGAACATAGCGACAGGATCCCTCGCGGGAAAACAAGAAGTCAGAATGGCACGTTCTCAGCATGTGTTCACCTTTTACCAAGGAAATATTGGAAGAGCAAGTTCCTGATAATTTCAGACCCCCGGCTATGGTTGCATACGAAGGCAGAACCGATCCGTCTCGTCACCTGAAGTCTTTCCGATCGAAGATGCTCCTTACAGGAATTACCGACGCTCGTATGTGCCGAGCTTTTCCCGCCACCTTAGAGGGAAAAGCGCAAGACTGAAGCCCGACGCGAACCGGCGGAAATTCAAAGAGGAAAAACCAACCAAAATGTCAACAGAAGACCTCCGGATATATGAAAGGAGGGAGAGTCACGCAGGTACAGTAAAGGTGGAAACAGAGGTCTGGAAACCCCAACATGACCTCAACGGCATGTACCACAGCCTAGAGAACCTTCAAAGGAAATGAAAATTGTCAGATATGACCATCATACCCCACTAAACCAAACTAAAAGTCATATCCTTATGCAAATCAAAGAGCAAAAGCTCCTAACATGGCCAGAGCCTGCAAGAAATCCCGAGCTGCAAAAGAACAGTAAGAGATATTGCCAGTTTCATCGATCTAAAGGACACGATACGGAGAAATGCACCCATTTGATGAACGCCATAGAAGATGTTGTTCGAAGAGGGCAACTGGAGCAATACATCAACCTTGAGATTCAAGGGGAACCTGACTCTCCACAACCTGAAGAAGAAGAAGGAGAAATGGTGGGGTTCATTAGTGGCGGACCCGGTTGTGGTGGTGAAAGTTTCGCCTTTCGAAAAAGTTACGCCCGAATGATAGGAGTGGCGCAAGAAACAGAAACACCCCAAAGGAGGTCTCGACCTATGACTCCCATCATCTTTTATGACAACGATGTCAGCAGGGTTCGCCACCCCCATGATGATGCTCTAGTCATTACCATCATGGTTTCCAGCTTCCAAATGAAGAGAGTTCTGATAGACAGTGGAAGTTCAGTTGACATTCTCTTTTGGAGTGCTTTCGAATGAATGAGATATGACGCGGATAACTTGCTCCCTTAAAATCATCCTTAGTGGGATTTTCCTGAGGAGTTATACAGCCAGAAGGAATGATCTCCTTGCCGGTTATGGTGGGAAAATCGCCAAGATCATCAACGGTAATGACAAACTTTATGGTTGTGCAGTGTGCTTCGAGCTACAACGTTATTCTTGGTAGGCAAACCCTCAACGCCTTGAAAGCCGTCATTTCTACCTACCATCTTCTCTTAAAATTTCCAACTGAAAGTGGCAGCGGAGAAGTAAGAGGAGACCAACCTCTAGCACGACAGTGCTATATTGCAACCCTTAAAGGAAAAGTCGTAAATGGGGGCAAAACAAAAGTTTCGGAGGCCATGCTAGTCAATAGAATAGCCGAGCAGGAAGAAGAAGAATTCCGGCCAATACCCGTTGAAGAGTTGCTTACAGTTCCTCTAGATACAACCAAGATGGAACGTACGGTACGAATTGGTGCGAATTTAACAAGAGTACAGCGAGAAAATCTCATTGTGGTACTAAGGACAAATTCCGACCTTTTCGCCTGGTCACCAGAAGATATGCCAGGTGTAAAATGCAACGTCATCGAACACCGCCTCAACATAGACCAGTCATTCAAGCCTATCAAACAGAAAAGGAGAAATTCGGCACCAGAAAGACAGAAGACGCAGAAGAAGAAGTATCGACCCTCTTGAACGCTGGATTTATCCGAGAGGTGAACTATCCCGACTGGCTAGCTAATGTTGTTCTTGTACAAAAGCCGTCCGCAAAATGGAGAATTTGCGTAGATTTTACGGACCTAAATAAAGCTTATCCAAAGGATTCGTTCCCCCTGCCTTCTATCGATGGTTTAGTTGATTCTACGACGGGGCATGAGATGTTGAGTTTTCTAGACACCTTCTCAGGCTATAATCAAATCCGAATGGCCGAAAAGGACGAGGAAAAAACATCCTTCATTACAAGCATCGGGACTTATTTCTATAAAGTAATGCCGTTCGGATTAAATAACGCAAGAGCCACCTTCCAGAGACTTATAAATACAGTCTTCAAAGAGCAAGTCGGCAGAAACGTTGAAGCTTACGTGGATGATATTTTGGTAAAAAGCCAAAAAGGCGACGAACATCTACCGGATTTACAAGAGGCCTTTCTATCCCTTCGGACTTACAACATGCGCTTAAATCCGAATAAGTGTTCTTTCGGTGTTCGCTCAGGGAAATTTCTGGGGTTCGTATTGACACAAAGAGGAGTAGAGGCAAATCCAGAAAAAATCAGAGCCATTCTTGATATTGGATCACCCAAAACTCTTCAAGAAATACAGCGACTTAACGGACACCTGGCGGCTCTGGGAAGGTTCATTTCTAAAGCTGGCGAGAAGAACCTCCCACTTTTTCAAGCCTTACGAAAGGCGCCAAAGTTGGAGTGGATAGAAGAATGTGAGAAAGCCTTTCAAGGACTTAAAGATTATCTCCGGTCGCCTCAGCTGTTGGCTAAGCCGCAAGTAGGGGAAGAGCTCTACATCTACTTGGTTGCCGCTCCTCGAGCGATCAGCGCTGTTCTCTTAAGAGAAGACAAGGGAGTTCAGAAACCAGTTTATTACACCAGTAAAATCCTTAACGACGCAGAGTCAAGGTATCCGCCGCTTGAAAAGTTGGCCTTCGCCCTCATCACATCCGCACGAAAATTGAGGCCTTATTTCCTAGCCCACAAAGTTACTGTGCTAACCGATCAACCACTAAGGCAAGTTCTTCATAAACCTGAAAATTCCGAACGTCTAGCCAAGTGGGTAATAGAATTGGGTGAGTTCGATCGCACTTATAAACCCCGAACGGCCATCAAGGCTCAAGTGCTAGTGGACTTTATAGCAGAGTTAACCATGCCCACAAGTGGAGATGAGATCCCATCAGCAAATCCAGAAGAAAACCCTAGCATCCCATGGCTCCTATATGTCGATGGATCAGCGACGGAAGAAAAGTCAGGAGCCGGTTTCGTCCTTTATTCTCCCTCTAAGTGGAAGATGGCAACGATACTCAAGTTCCAATTCCGAGCAACGAATAATGAGGCTGAATACGAAGCCCTAATCGCAGGATTACACTTGGCCAGGGGGCTCGGAATTCAGAACCTGCACGTGTATTCCGACTCACAGTTGGTCGTAAACCACACCTTGGGTAGTTTCGAAGCAAAAGAGGAAAACATGGTTAAGTACCAAGCTGTGGTAAAGAAGATAGTTTCATACTTCGTTCACTTCCAGATTGAAAAAATCGGTCGAGCACAAAATGAAGAAGCAGACGCCTTATCTAAAAGGGCCACAACTTCCAACGGAAATACAGAATCCTCTTTTAACCTACAGTACCTTCCCACAAGGACTATTGAAAGGCTCGAAGAGGAAGTACAAAATACGGCGGAAGAAACGAGTTGGATTGATCCCATTAGAATCTACCTGCAAGGTGGACCTCCACCATCCAACAAAACGGAAGCCAGACGGATTTCGTATAGATCTGCGCAGTACACCATTATTGGCGAAAACTTATACAAAAGGTCCTATACACAACCCTTCTTACGATGTGTACGTCCCAAAGAAGCCAACTATATTCTGCAAGAAATTCGCGAAGGCATCGGAGGAGGCCATATAGGAGGCAAAGCCTTGAGTTACAAAGTCCTGCGACAAGGCTACTATTGGCCAACATTAACTCAAGATGCAGTGGCATTCGCCCGTAAGTGTGACGCCTGCCAACGGCATTCCAAGATCCAAAGACGACCGCCTACGCTGCTTACGCCAATTATCAGCCCTTGACCATTTGCTATCTGGGGGGTTGATCTTCTAGGACCATTTCCTACTTCAACTCGACAGATGAAATTTCTAATAGTTGCTATAGACTACTTCACCAAATGGGTAGAGGTCGAGCCCTTGGACAAGATCACGGAAAAAGCGTGTCAAGGATTCTTATGGCTAACGGTTATCTGTCGATTCGGAATTCGAGTCGCCTTCATCTCCGATAATGGGCGACAATTTGATAACAAGGCTTTCAAAAGTTTCTGCTCCGAGCTCGGAATCGAATCCAGGTTGACTTCTGTAACACATCCTCAAGCCAACGGCAGGGTAGAGGTGACCAACCGTACCTTGCTCCAAACTCTGAAAACCCGCGTGTCCAAAAATGGAACCAATTGGGTAGAAGAAATTCCGAGCGCCCTTTGGGCTTACAGGACGACTGCAAGAACTCCCACAGGAAAAAGCCCATTTTCCCTCACTTATGGGGTCGAAGCCGTCACCCTACGGACACAACAGACTTTCTCATCAGAGGAAAATGAGAAAAATCTTCGAGCAGAACTTGATTTGCTCGACGAACGAAGAGAGGCTGCGGAAACAAGAGCAGCTATCTATCGCCAAAGAGTAAAAAGGTTCTACGACACAAAGGTGAAAAGAGTCTTCTTCCAAATCGGTGATTTGGTCCTGAGAGAAAATGAATTTGAAGAAAATAAAAGCCGAACGGGGAAGCTAACTCCTAACTGGGAAGGCCCTTACGTCATCCAAAGAATTGTCCGAACGGGCACTTACTACCTAGTGAATATGGACGGAAAAACACTCAAACGTCCATTCCATGTTGAACGCTTACGACGCTACTATCAGTAAATTCCGTAGCTATCTCTTAAAGTCTCATGGAATAAAGCTCAAGTCTTTCCCATTCTACAAAAATGCGGTGAAATTCCCATTCTACAAAAATGCGGTGAAATTCCCATTCTAACAAAAATGTGGTGAAAATCCCATTCCTAAGAGATAAGTCGGAATTATCCTACAAGGATAAGCGACAACTCTCATCCAAAAACAAGGGGCAAAAATCCCGATCGAAATATGAGGCAACAATCTCATTTACGAAGGCGAGTGGTCCCATGACTAGGCTAAGAAGAAAAGAACTCGCTACGAAGCTTATCTTACAAACCAAACAAAGAAGGAAAGACTTTACGAAGGACTTCACAAACACTTCTTTCTTACATGGTTAGAACAACCATTACTCGGGAATAAATCTTAACCAAAATAAAGGTTTGCATTTCATTCATATGAATAGAAGATACATTCCAAATGACTAAAGATTTACAAGAACAGTTCACGAAAATGCTAAAATATCCCTAAGAACTAGGACCCTCGGGGCGACCAGCCAAAGGAACTTGAGTTGAAGGCTCAGAGGGGGCGGGAGCAGAAGCCTCTGGGGTCTTAATAAGTTGTTGCTCTTTTAGTTCCATGTAAGTCTTTAGAACCCCAGCAAGCCCCATGGACAGCACTTCCGCCGGAGGGACGTGGTGACCCACCTGCTGCACCACCGAATATATGCGGGTGGCGCCTTCCTTAGCTTTCGCCCTAAGCCGGGCAACCTCCTTCTCTAGTTTATCCGCTCGTTCTATTAAATCCTTAATTTCTTGCGAGTCGGATTTAGGAGCTTTCAGGCGGGAAGCTAAGTCTTCCTTGAGTGTGTCGCGCTCCCCCTTTACTTTCGCCAACTCAGCTTGAACTGCGGCAAGCTCAGCGGCCTTCATCTTTCAGTCCCATCGAGCTGCGGCCCGCTCATCCTGAGTAGATCTAAGTTCCTTCTTCAAACTGCTGGATTCATTTTGTAACTGTTTGATATTCTCCTCAGCAGTAAGAAGAGAACCCTCGGAAATAGATAACTGGGCCGCTAGATCGTTTTTCTCCTTTTCCATAGTAGCCAGCTGTTGCAGCCGCTCGGCTTTATCTCGCTCAAGGGCCTGGATAGCCTCAAGCTATTTTTTCTCCTTTTCTTCTAAGGCCACCACCCTAGAGCTTAGTTGGGCGATGTCTGCCCTGCTCGTTTCCATCTTTGCCAAATCTTCTTGGCAAAGATTACCAACTCGATCCGCCCAGTGCGCAGCCTACAAAATAATAGATAAGTCATCGACGTTAACATCAAACCAGAAAGAACTAGAAGGTAAAATAAGAATAGTTCTTACCAACATGACCGAACGGAATAATTGAGAGGTGGCCTCTTCCCTTCCAGCTCCACGTAGTTTAGACGAGAGCTGTTCGGGTCTCATGGCCATCAAAACAGTCTTTGTAGCAGCGACATCCCGAAAGGGGACATCTTCGGAGGGCATCTCCTTCCCTTGGGGTGCCGATCCCCTTAAAACCGAATCCGCTACCCTTAATTTGTCCAGGAGAGCCGCTTCTCCTGCCTCCGCCTGTAAAATAGACCCTAGGTTCAAGATTCTGAACGAAGCATACCTATAGAAAATGTATACATCAAGATTCTCACCTCCATAAGAAGGATATCCCCCGGTCGACTGGAGGAAGGACCTTCAGAAATTGGAGACAAGGCCGGGCAGACTTCTTCCGCACAGACTTCTTCCGGAGGCACCTCCGCTTGTTCTCCCACAATTTCGGGACCCGATGCGTCCTCGGAATTCTTTCTCTTTGTCCTCTTCTCCCGTGAGGACCCTGCATTAAGATCGTTTCTGACCCTCTTCTTGGAAGAGTCAACTTCTTTTCTCTTCCTCTTTCCTCTTTTCCTCCTTGGAGGTATCAGCGCTTGTGCTAGACACCGCCTCCTTCTTCTTCCGCCCGCGAGGCAAAGGCGGGTGAACTTCACTTCAAAAGAAGCTAAAAGGCTCTTAACATAGCTCAGGTCCTCGTCCTCCATCGGATTTTCTGCAAGGAGAATTCCGAAGCAAGTTAACTATCACAGTTACAAGTTAAGCTAAATCAGAAACACGAGCAAGTCCTACTGGCAGACACTAATAAACGACATTTAACAAGATTTTCTTTTGTCAAGAACTCATCCATATACACTTTGGATAGCCCCGTCATCGACTTAAGAAGAACCTCCTCTTCTTTCGTCATTTCCTCACAGGCAATATCCGTTCGGGGAACCTCCCACTTGGTTCGGACATCCCACTCGGATTTACTTTTAACAAAGAAAAATTTACTCTTCCATCGCTTAATGGAAGAGGGAACTTTCCCTAAAAACTTCCTCCCAGAACGAGCCGAAAAGTAATACCAGTCGGCATTGGACTCTAAGCATAGACTAAATAACATACGGAACCAACGGACAGTCGGATTTACTCCGTAATTCTTGAAAACAACAACAAAACCGTTCAGTAACCTCCAAGAATTCGGGGTCAACTGCGAAGGACACAGGTGATATTCCTCTAGGATCGCCTTGGCAAAGTTAGAAAAGGGAAGCCTAAGGCCGCCCGATAGCGCATCCTGATAGATGGCTATCTCCCCTTCCCTGGGAGAACTCGCCCTCTCCCCAGAACAGGGAACCCTAACCTCGAACAGAGAGGGGTCTATCTCATATCTTTCCACCAGGCTATCTACATCCTTTTGCCTAAGAAGACTTATAAACGTACCCGACCCCCTACCCATTGCCCTAGACGCAGGATGAATTCACGGACCTTGAACTAGAACATCCCTAGGTTCTTCTGCAGCCGCACCAACCGCACCAAAAATCACGAGGTTGGACGGTGAAGGTATCAGAGGCCCATGAGAAGAACTAGAGGAAGAACTAGAGGAAGAAGATGTCGCACTAGCCATTACCTTAGAAGGAAAAAAGACAAGAAAAAGACACAAAAAGCTTAAACCAAAGTTCGCCGGAGAAGAAGAAGTATTAGGAAGAAGACGACACCCTTCCACTTTCAAGATAAAACCTTTTTCTTTTCTGTACGATTCCGCTTATAAGCAAAGAAGATGGATCCTTTACCGTTGGATCACAGAGCCACACTACCATCGAACTGTCGAACCAAAAGCCCTCGAATCGGGGCCGTCCAAATAACCATCATTACACCTCCTCAAACAATTCAAAATTCTGTCCACATCAGCACACCAAACGCCGCCTGACACACATAGAAAATCACGCTCATCACCCATCATGATGTTGACAAACGCGCACGCCGCGCACGTCGCACCACTATCTCCCTTTAAAGCCAAATAGTAGAAGGGACACGTGTCTTCTCAAGACTTTAAAGCAAAATAGTAGAAGGGACACGTGTCTTCTCAGAGAATAATGAGCGTCACATAGGAAGTGGAGCCTGTCCTGTAGAAGACAAGGCACACACTCCAACATAGGATCATCAGTTATGGCCTCATAAAAACACCAAAGAATTTAGAAGCAAAACGACAAATGATCATTTATTCATGTTACAGGATGATCAAAAAAAAAAAAAAAGAAAAAACAACAAACAAACAAACAGCATAGCAAACCCTAAATATGTTTTTCGACGGACTCCCCTAGCTAAACATCCGCGGACCCATCAGAAGACACGCACGGATAAGACTCAGAAGAGAAGCACGGACTTCCGCAACCATCATCATCCTCATTATTATTGGGGGAACCTGGTTCGGCGTGAGGGCGAAGGTGGGGGGCCACCTATCTACGGCAGGAGTCATCTCCAAACATCTCAACTTCGAAACATATACCCCCTGCATAAGTAAAAATTAAGAGGTCCCCCGCCTCCACGTCGTGATCAACATAGAAAGCTTCCCACCCTGCATCGATGCTCATCTCGCCCACACCCCGCTAATCAATGTAATAGACGGCCATATTACGTACCATTCGGACTTACCAAATGGATCACTCCAGTCCGTAATTCTGATAGATGCTCGTAAAAAGAACTGGGAATTCGTAAGTGTCGAGAACACTGAGAAAAAGTAAAAAATTTATAAAAAGACAAGCGTTGAACCATGATGCAAAGACAAAAGTTTTACAAAAGACTTCTGGCCAAACACACTATCCATACAAGCCCTTAAATAGAAGAACCTATCGACACTATAGGCGAGAATTCCGGAAAAATCTACCTCGATAACAGCGAAAGGATAACACAGTAAACGTCGGTCGCCTATTAGAGCACATGTACATTAGACGTCGTAGACATAGACAGAGCCTACGCCTACATAGACTTAGTGAAAGATACTTGTTCTCGAACCAAGCGAAACGTGCGATTAGCTCACCCCTCGCTCAGATTTTTCGAACAAGTACACTTTGGGGGGACTAGTGTTACGGATATATTTGGTAAGACACGTGTCATTAACCTAAAGGACCACCTGTCATACACAAGACGGTGTCTCTTTGGCCACATGGCAATATTCACACAATTCCGTTCCTCAAACATTATGCGGATGCAATCTTACAAACAAGTCTGTCGGAATTATAGCAACCCTTTTATACAAGGCGTGAGGTGGAAAGAGGGAAATAAATATCTAAACACCTCTACAGTGGGTAGGCCTTATCCACCCACTACAGTAGGCAGATATTTACTCTATTTTTACCCACATGGCAGCTACACATTAGGCAGTAGATATTTTTCTACCGCCTTAGAGGATATTTTAACCCACCGCCTTACTCCACCGCCTTTCCTAAATCGCCTCTAGGGTGCTATAAAAGAAGAACGGTAGTAGAAGAGAGAAGAATTAGAAAACCTCAAGATACAAAGAACTGTCAAATTCAAGACCCCTGACTCAAGCTTTATGACTTAAGCATCGGAGTTAAATCCGGGCAGAAAGGCCCAATTCCGATCATTGCCCTCTCCTTTTTTGCAGGTTCGTCAATGGGTAATTCCGATCGGACTTCCAGGGTGTTCACTTCGTTCCCTATTCATAAGCAGAAGTAAGCGTCCACACCAACTATAAATTTTAACCGTTTGTCGAAGGCTGAGGCCAGATCACAAGGCGACAGTAGCCAAAGTGTGAGGTGGACCAGTTTTTGGCATCAACAAAACATATTGATTAATTAAAGAGTTTAATTGATTAATATAAAGTTTTATTGGAGCCCGGGATTATAGGTCCATAAGTCCCCCTCCGGACAAGGAACTCCGATTGGACAAGTTTAGTTAATTTTGTGTTGATCACTTTATTACAAATTAATTGAGAATTAATTTGTAGTATTTATGAATAATAAGATTATTTATAAATAAAATAAATAAATATATAATTTGATTATATATTTATTTATGGACTTATTGGATAATGTGAGCCAAGACACATGTGTTTAAATTTGAGTTAAAATTAAGATTTGAATTTAGATAAGCTTGTGAAGCATATGTCTAGATTCAATGCATATAGTAAGTTGGTTGCTAAGTTTGATTTTGATCGAATAACTAAACACATGGAAAAAGATAAATATAAAGATATTTTGAATTTTAAATTTGGCCTAAAATCTCTCTAAATTTTTGTATGACAAAGATTTGATTTTGAATTCAAAAGGGTATTTGAATTCAAATCGAAACTTATCATAGTTTAAAAAGGAGAGTTATTTTCTCTATAAAAAGAGTAGCCTTTCTCCTCTCATGAGAGGACTTTCAAAAGAGTTTGATATAAGTTATAGAGAGTGTGAGATAGGAACCAATTGAGGAATTCTACGAGAGAAAAGAGAGAGAAAAGTTATTTCTCAAAAGTCCTAGTCTCAATTGCTCATTGGATGAGTTTTAGAGCGAGACAATAATCAGTTTAGTGATCTGATTAATCTTGAGTTGTGCCCACACACAAGTCCATCTCGGATCCTTGTCACTAGAAGGAAGACCGTGGTTTTGGGAAAAGATGATCTACCGATCTCGGAGGATTTAAACTTCTACAACTTTAAGGTACGCTAAGAAATCTGGAAAATTGCTAGGGAAAATTTCCCTCGCGAAACCATGAATTTCCGTAGCTAAAATAAATCAGCGACGAAATAGCGAGGGAAAAGTTTCCGATGCGATTTTTATTCTTATCTAATTTTATTAATTCATAAGTAGAATTAATTATCATAATTTAATAAGTATTTATAAAAAGTGTTTTTGATGAATACCGATCCAAGATCTTGGTTTTATACGTGTTTATTCACGCTTCCGCATATTTTGAAAATTGTTTTCCCAAATCTAAAACCAACAACTGGTATCAGAGTCAGGTTGTAAATTATATTAATTAATTCATTGATTATGTGATAATCTACTCGTAAATATTATAATAATTATAGGTAGGCATATGCATACATTATTATATCATGTGATGATATAGAACTTTGGTAGTTAATTACATGATGCCTTTGGATTAGGTTTTTGTTTATTAGATCAAATTTAAAAATTAGGCGCTTCACATGTAATTTTAAAATTCATGTCTTCATGATGGATGAAGAAGGCCAAAACCCAAAAAGAATTTTGGAAATTTTTAGAAATTTTCTTTGATTATTTTATGGGTTGTACTATTAGAAATATCCAAAGACACCACGTCAGAGTCTTTTACTATTGTGCAGATTATCCTATTTGTTCTATGTAATGTTATATAAAAGTATGATGATGCATAACAACATGTCATCTAGGATAGTTGTCCTACTCATATACAATCACATGTTATTTGATATACATGTTTATTAATTATGCCTATAATTTAATGTGATTAAATCTTAAATATTCATGATGCAATTAAAATTTTAAGAGTTAAAATTGATTTCATATTAGTTTTTATTATAAGGTTGAAATTGTTTTGATTTTAAATTATGAAATATGTTATAATTGCACATTTGAGAATAATGAGTGGGAGAGGGTAAAATGACGATTTTACCCACAGGTCTCCATTGTTGGTACAATGAATGCTGTTTTGAATGGCGCCTCGAGACGCCATGATTTTGTCCTCCCTACGGAGGGTGTCCATTTAATTCATGCTAGGGTTGACCTCCATGAGATAGGATGTAATTATGGATCTCTTTAATGACTGACCCTACGGCGGCGTTCTAGAGTGAAATAATTGGATTCCGAAACAATGGGCTACACTCATAAAGATGCATTAAATAGTTTATTGCATCTTGACCCGAATTACGATAGTTAATAAATATTGAAAAATATGAGATATCTTTGATGAGTATTTATTGATTGAAAATGTTTCAGTTCAATTTGAAAATATGTGACCTACCCTACGGCGACACAATATTTTGGTAGATTGAATTATTGTTGGGCAATTATTATAGTTATTTTTAATACTATACTATGCCCTAAAATTAAATATATGTGGTATTGATGCACTTGTAAATTTTTTTTTTAATTTTCAGCATATCTAATCCATTAATCAGTCTGGTATCACTTGAACAATTGACTGGCGAAAATTACGCCAAATGGAAAAGTAATATAAACTTGCTACTTGTCAATGAAGACTGTAAGTTTGTACTCCTGGAGGAATGTCCTCCTGAACCAGCCAATAATGCACCTAAGTCTCAAAAGGATGCCTATGATCACTGGATTAGGGCAAATAATAAGTCTAAGGTCTATATGCTAGCGGGCATGAATGAGTTGCTCCGCAGGCAACACGAAGGGATGGAAACTGCTTATGAGATAATGCAGTCCTTAGATGGTATGTTTGGACAACCATCAGAACAGGCTCAAAAAGGAAATTGTTTCCACTGTGACAAGACTAGACATTGGAAGAGAAACTGCAAGCAGTATCTCGAAAAATTGAGGGAAAAGAAAAAGGGGAAAGGTGAATATGATTTACTTGTCCTTGAAGCATGTTTAGTAGAGAGTGACATCTCAACCTGGGTCATTGACTCGGGAGCGACTAATCATGTTTGTTTTTCTTTACAAATCCTTTACAAGAGTAGAGAGCTGCAGGATGGCGAGTACACGATGGTCGTGCGCAATGGCGCCAAAGTTTCAGCTAAGGCAGTAGGGGAAGTGCGACTTCAATTTCCTGGAAATAAATTTCTTGTTTTGAACAATGTTTATTTTATTCCCAGTTTTAGATGAAATTTGATTTCGATTTCCAGATTAAATGAACAATCATTTAAAGTTACTTTTGAGATTGAAACAGTTTCTATTTCAAAGAATGGTTTGAATATTTGTTCTGGATATCTAGATGATAGTCTTTATTTTCTCAGACCAATTTATAAACCACTGCTTAATACTGAAATGTTTAAAATAGCTGAACCAAAGAATAAAAGGCAAAAGGTTTCTAATCAGAACGAGACATATCTATGGCATCTCAGACTTGGCCATATTAACCTGAACAGGATTGAAAGACTGACCAAGGATGAAGGTCCTTTAAGGGAACTAAAAGTTAGTGACCTACCAGTTTGTGAATCTTGTTTGCAAGGTAAGATGACCAAGAGATCCTTTTCTGCAAAAGGAGAGAGAGCTAAGCAACCTCTTGAGATGATACATACTAATGTATGTGGACCCTTAAATGTCCAAGCTAGAGGAGGCTATGAATATTTCGTCACCTTTATTGATGATTATTCAAGATACGGATATGCATATCTGATGCAAAGGAAATCTGAAACTTTTGACAAGTTTAAGGTTTTCAAAGCTGAAGCTGAAAAGCAACTTAGCAAAGAAATCAAAATTCTTCGATCAGATCGAGGAGGTGAATATCTTGACACAGCATTCTTAGATTTTCTTGTAGAGTGTGGTATCGTATCACAACTCACTGCACCAGGTACTCCGCAGCAAAATGGTGTTGCAGAGAGAAGAAACAGAACCTTGCTTGACATGATAAGATCAATGTTGAGTTACCCTTCGCTCCCCACTTCTTTCTGGGGTTATGCGTTAAGAACTGCAAGTTATATCCTAAACGTGGTTCCTTCTAAATCTATACCTAGCACTCCTTTGGAGATGTGGAATGGTAGGAAACCCAGTTTGAAACACTTTCGGATATGGGGATTTCCGGCACATGTGTTGCAAAACAAATCTGGGAAGTTGGAATCACGAAGTGAGTTGTGCATATTTGTGGGTTATCCTGAGGGTACTAGAGGTGGTCTTTTCTATAGTCCTCAAGATAAAAAAGTATTTGTATCGACAAATGCTACTTTTCTTGAGTATGACTACATTATGGACTATAAGCCCAGGAGCAAAGTTATACTCGAAGAGATGCTATCACAACAAGCAAATCCGCCAGTGCCAACAAGAGTTGTTGAAAGGCAAAGTCCGAGAACCACAGTTCTGAATCAAGATCCTCTGATTCTTCATAGTAGTAGGAGGGAAATAAGATTACCTGACCGGTATAGACAAGAATCGAATCTCGTCATGGCTGATGACGGAATTCAGGATCCGCTGACTTTTAAGTTAGCAATGGAGGATGATGATAAAGATAAATGGCTTGAAGCTATGAAACTCGAGATGGATTCAATGTATTCCAACTCAGTCTGGGAACTTGCAGATCTTCCTGATGGGGTAAAACCCATAGGGTGCAAATGGATCTACAAGAGAAAGAGATGGGTGGACGGGAAAGTGGAGACTTTTAAAGCAAGATTAGTGGCCAAGGGTTATACCCAAAGAGAGGGAATCGATTTTGAAGAAACCTTCTCGCCGGTCGCTAAACTCAAGTCCATTAGGATACTCTTATCCATTGCTGCATATTATGACTATGACATATGGCAAATGGATGTCAAGACAGCCTTTTTGAACGGCCATCTTGAAGAAAGCATTTATATGACGCAACCAGAGGGTTTCACAGTTGAAGGTCAAGAGCAGAAAGTCTGCAAATTGCTAAAGTCTATATATGGACTCAAGCAAGCTTCAAGAACATGGAACATAAGGTTCGATGAGGCTATCAAGTCTTATGGGTTTGAGCAAAACCTTGATAAACCATGTGTCTATAAGCACATCAAAGGGAATAGTGTGGTTTTCCTAATCCTTTATGTCGATGATATCTTACTCATTGGGAATGACAGGAAATCAATGATTGAAGCAAAGGATTGGTTAGCAAGCCAATTCCAAATGAAATATTTGGGAGAGGCAAGCTATATTCTTGGGATCCAGATAATAAGGGACCGTAAGAATCGGATGTTGGCTTTGTCTCAGGCATCATACATTGACAAGGTGCTTGTCAGGTATAACATGCAAAACTCTAAGAAAGGGTATTTGCCCTCTAGGCATGGTATACACCTTTCTAAAGAACAATGTCCTAAGACTCCTCAGGAGGAAGAATACATGAGACGGTATCCATACGCGTCCGCTGTTGGGAGTTTGATGTATGCTATGCAGTGTACAAGGTCGGATATCTGTTATGCTGTAGGAAATAGTAAGCAAGTTCCAGTCAAACCCAGGATTCGATCACTGGATGGCTGTCAAGTGTATTCTCAAGTATCTTCGGAGAACGAGGAATTATATGCTTGTGTATTCCAGTGAAGATTTGTCTATCACTGGTTATACCGATTCTGACTTTTAGACTGATCGTGATGATCGAAAGTCTATATCAGGATCAGTGTTCAATCTTGGTGGGGGAGACGTAGTATGGAGGAGTATTAAGCAAAGTTGTGTTGCTAACTCCACCATGGAAGCAGAGTATGTAGCTGCTTCAGAAGCAGCTATGGAAGCTGTATGGCTCAAGAAGTTCTTGGCAGATCTGGAAGTGGTTCCAGATATGGATAAACCCATAAATCTTTACTCTGATAACACGGGGGCGATTGCAAATGTCAAGGAATGTCGAAACCATAAGAGAACCAAGCATATAGAGCGGAGATATCACTTAATACGATCGATTGTCGATCGAGGTGATGTGAATGTCCTGAAGATTGTTTCTGAAGACAACCAAGCGGATCCATTCACAAAGACACTACCAGCTAATGTTTTTGAGAAACATTTAGAGAGTTTTGGATTGAGAGACATGTCCCATCTGCTTTAGTGCAAGTGGGAGATTGTTGGGATGTATGCCCTAAAGCATATGATGTTATGTATATTATTTAATTATAATTAAAATAATATAATTATTACAAGTGCATGTATTGTTTGAATACTTTATGAATATCACAAAATTCCATAATTATCTACGTAACCTTGAATAAATATATATAAGTGTTATATATATGGGAGGATATTATTTAAGGATGAAAATTTAAATTAGTCCGTGAAAACTAGTCAATTGACTTAACAATTAAAGTATGGAATCTTTAATTGATTTTCACAAGTGCGGCTCATTATCATCAAGAATGAAATGATTTTATCCAAACCATTGATATAGAGGGACATCTAATGAGGGCACTATACATAATGAGATTATGTAGGACTGGGACAAGATGTGATTTGAATCATTGATAATTTCTGTTAAAATATAATGCACTAAAATCATGTCACTGATGGTCGGATATATAATGATCTTAATCCTGAGTGGTTAGCAAACTCCTATTTGTTGTGTTGCATCTTTTGATTTACTTGGTACGGATTATGAGATCATAATCCTTAAACTTTGTATTTTGGAGGTGTAACAAAATAAATAACAGGGAATGTTAACATCGCAAGACGGAATCCATCCTTCTTTATAAGAAGTAGACAGATAATTCCCTTGAGTGATGATTCAGGGCTTGAATGGTATGAGTACTCAGATTCTTGATTTGTTCTTGAATCTTATCATTCATTAGAGAATCATTGGTACTTGAGGATAAAGATGTAATTAGAGAGGTTAACGGATCTTTACCTAGCTCTAATTATGAATTATTTATGGAGGATCAATATATAGGAGATGACTATATCATATGGATGACTCGAATCCCGAGTAATTTTATATCTATAATTTCGGGAGTGCAATTCCAAGTTTTTAGTGGAGTAACTTTGGAATTAATAAAACATATTGATTAATTAAAAAGTTTAATTGATTAATATAAAGTTTTATTGGAGCCTGGGATTATAGGTCCATAAGTCCCCTTCCGGACAAGGAACTCCGATTGGACAAGTTTAGTTGATTTTGTGTTGATCACTTTATTACAAATTAATTGAGAATTAATTTGTAGTATTTATAAATAATAAGATTATTTATAAATAAAATAAATAAATACATAATTTGATTATATATTTATTTATGGACTTATTGGATAATGTGAGCCAAGACACATGTGTTTAAATTTGAGTTAAAATTAAGATTTGAATTTAGATAAGCTTGTGAAGCATATGTCTAGATTCAATGCATATAGTAAGTTGGTTGCTAAGTTTGATTTTGATCGAATAACTAAACACATGGAAAAAGATAAATATAAAGATATTTTAAATTTTAAATTTGGCCTAAAATCTCTCTAAATTTTTGTATGACAAAAATTTGATTTTGAATTCAAAAGGGTATTTGAATTCAAATCGAAACTTATCATAGTTTAAAAAGGAGAGTTATTTTCTCTATAAAAGTAGTAGCCTTTCTCCTCTCATGAGAGGACTTTCAAAAGAGTTTGATATAAGTTATAGAGAGTGTGAGATAGGAAGCAATTGAGGAATCCTAAGAGAGAAAAGAGAGAGAAAAGTTATTTCTCAAAAGTCCTAGTCTCAATTGCTCATTGGATGAGTTTTAGAGAGAGACAATAATTAGTTTAGTGATCTGATTAATCTTGAGTTGTGCCCACACACAAGTCCATCTCGGATCCTTGTCACCGAAAGGAAGACCGCGGTTTCGGGAAAAGAAGATCTACCGATCTCGGAGGATTTAAACCTCTACAACTTTAAGGTACGCTAAGAAATCTGGAAAATTGCTAGGGAAAAGTTCCCTCGCGAAACCATGAATTTCCGTCGCTAAAATAAATCAGCGACGAAATAGCGAGGGAAACGTTTCCGTCGTGATTTTCGTTCTTATCTAATTTTATTAATTCATAAGTAGAATTAATTATCATAATTTACAAAGTATTCATAACAAGTGTTTTTGATGAGTACCGATCCAAGATCTTGGTTTTATATGTGTTTATTCACGCTTCCGCATATTTTGAAAATTGTTTTCCCAAGATCTAAAACCAACAGAAACAACATGATTTATCCATGGCAAAATTTTCATGATCCTTTGCCTGAGACTATACTTCATTATGGCCATGACCTTCGGTCATATATTCTCCAAACCGTACCTTGTCCCTTTGCTCAGTTGGAGGAATTATGGGCCATTGCGGAAGGTTTTGTTCAACTTCTTGTCCATCGACGCCCATTGGAGGAAACTTTGTAAGAAATTCAACCTCATTTCCAATTTTGGAGGAATGCGGGGCCATTATGGAAGTCTTTTGGTAGCATGGTTGACGGTAAGGGATGCTGCAAAGAGAACAAAAAAGAGTGCTATATGGAGCTTAACCATATCCACTTTTAGGGGCAAAACGTTGTTGTGGTTCCAAACAAATCTTAAATATGTCAACCCTTATCCCCGACTACACATCAGGTATTGTATAAATACCAATTCGGAAGTTCCGTTATGGTGCCCTTAACGTAGATGAAACATTTTCTTCTAAATGAAAACAATTGATTCATTGAGGCATGGATTTTAAAAATTTACTCTCTAATTAAAACTAATACCAGTGATACAACTATTAATAAGTTGGAAGTTTTTCACCACATTGAATATAAGTTGTTGTTACTTTATGGGTGACATTAATATCATAAAATATACCAATTAAAACGGAATTTTCGCTTCTCGGTCATATATTAAAAAGGATTTACTTTTCTTAAAGGTAGCTGTGATAATGAGAAAATTGTAATTAGATATTGTTTTCGTGTTTCGATAAAATCTTTCGCACAAATCCCAACAAAGTTGCTAGGTGTTTTACGAACATCTTCTGTCGTTCCACATAATAAGCCCATTTGGCTAGGTATATGCTCATAAATTAAAATACATCCCTTAAAGAAAACCCCGTCGTAAAAATGTAAAATGTTGTTCTCCTGCTAACAATAACTTTATTTGGTTGATTCGCCAGGATTGTGCATAAGATTGCCTATATAACCGTACGACGTTATACTTAAAATTTCTTTATATTGTTAGAATACTTAATTGTTATGCTCAAATTTTATTATCTTTGTTGTAAAACAACACTTCAATCTTGATTTTTAATTTGGATATACGTAGTAGAGTGCATTATAAATCATATCTAACCAAAGAAAAAGAACCTCTATGCACGACATTTTATAATACTCTTTTAAAGATTAAAGAAGCCTGCCATTGAGGTGTCTTCCATGTTATAAGCAATCTATGTCCTCTTGTAACGCACTACTTACAAGCTTGTTGAGGTTGTTATGACCATGAAGTTAGTCTAGTACCAAATAACATTTTATAAAAATTTCATCCTCATATTTTCTTACATGACATATATGGATTGATATTTAGTCTATGATGTGCGAAGTGGGGAGATTGGGCATCCTAATCCACATAAAAATAAAACACTAAAAACAAGCATCCTCACAATTAGTACGGACAAAAAATATTCAACTAATCTATTAGACAAGTATTCTCACTTAAATGTGCTAATTTAAGATACCTATTCAAGGTTGAACGTGGTTGAGTAGATATTATTATAACCACAAGAATGTCATTAAGCGAGTAGGACATGCGGGGATGATCCAGCCTAGTTGGAAGAATACGTTGAGCAAAAAAATATTTTTGACTTGTGCGGCTTTTATCCGATTGCGTCATGACGAGAGGAGTATGTCCAATGTTCTTACATTGAAATTTTTCATTCTTTTCACTTTTGACTTTGTCTATGCAAAGTGTCGTGGCTCTCACATTTCTATTCATTTCGACGTAAAAAAAAAAACGATTTAGCATTTGTTGTGTTATGCACATGTAAACAACGTATAATTTGCTCCATATTATCTAAACAAACCGGTTTAGAAAGACAAGCTAATAGAGAATACTTCATATTATAATAATTTTTTTATTTCAATAAGGTCATGTCGAACATCTCTTCATAAGTTATTTAGAGCCCGCACACATCTTAATATGCAATGAAAATATCGAAGGAGCGACATCTTGGAACAACATTATTTATCCATGACAAAATTTCCATGATCCTTTGCCTGAGACTATACTCAATTATGGCCAGGACCTTCGGCCATATATTCTCCATTCCGTACCTTTTCCTTTATCTCCGTTGGAGGAACTATGGGCCATTGCGGTAGGTTTTGTTCAACTTCTTGTCCATCGACGCCCATTGGAGGAATGCCCGACCATTTTGTAAGAAATTCAACCTCATTTCCAATCTTTGGAGGAATGCGGGGCCATTCTGGAAGTCTTTTGGTAGCATGGTTGACGGTAAGGGATGCCGCAAAGAGAACAAAAAAGATTGCTATATGGAGCTTAACCATATCCACTTTTAGGGGCAAAACGTTGTTGTGGTTCCAAACAAATTTTATATATGTCAACTCTTATCCCCGACCACACATCGGGTATTGTATAAATACCAATTCGGAAGTTCCGTTATGGTGCCCTTAACGTAGATGAAACATTTTCTTCTAAATGAAAACAATTGATTCATTGAGGCTTGGATTTTAAAAATTTACTCTCTAATTACAACTAATACCAGTGATACAACTATTAATAAGTTGGAAGTTTTTCACCACATTGAATATAAGTTGTTGTTACTTTATGGGTGACATTAATATCATAAAATATATCAATTAAAACCGAATTTTGGCTTCTCGGTCATATATTAAAAAGGACTTACTTTTCTTAAAGGTAGCTGTGATAATGAGAAAATTGTAATTAGATATTTTTTTCGTGTTTCGATAAAATCTTTCGCACAAATCCCAACAAAATTACTAGGTGTTTTACAAACATCTTCTGTCGTTCCACATAGTAAGCCCATTTGGCTAGGTATATGCTCATAAATTAATATACATCCCTTAAAGAAAACCCCGTTGTGGAAATGTAAAATGTTGTTCTCCTGCTAACAATAACTTTATTTGGTTGATTCGCCAGGATTCTGCATAAGATTGCCTATATAACCGTACGACGTTATACTTAAAATTTCTTTATATTGTTAGAATACTTAATTGTTATGCTTAAATTTTACTATCTTTTCTGTAAAACAACACTTCAATCTTGATTTTTAATTTGGATATACGTAGTAGAGTGCATTATAAATCATATCTAACCAAAGAAAAAGAACCTCTATGCACGACATTTTATAATACTCTTTTAAAGATTAAAGAAGCCTGCCATTGAGGTGTCTTCCATGTTATAAGCAATCTATGTCCTCTTGTAACGCACTACTTACAAGCTTGTTGAGGTTGTTATGACCATGAAGTTAGTCTAGTAACAAATAACATTTTATAAAAATATCATCCTCATATTTTCTTACATGACATATATGGATTGATATTTAGTCTATGATGTGCGAAGTGGGGAGATTGGGCATCCTAATCCACACAAAAATAAAACACTAAAAACAAGCATCCTCACAATTAGTACGGACAAAAAATATTCAACTAATCTATTAGACAAGTATTCTCACATAAATGTGCTGTAACGCCCCGACCCGGATCCCGGGACCTCGAGCACGTCGACAGACCGGCCGTATTAAAGAGAGATAAACTCAACTCGAATACAAGGCCTAATAATGTGATAAGCAGATAACAATCCATAAATAAAACATAAACTCGAGTTTATAAGAACATAGAGTTATTAGGGTCCGTAGGCCCTATAGAAGTATGGTCCCTATACGGGTCCTACAACAATAACAATGCCCACAAAGATAAAGATAAAGAAGACTCCTATAACCTCTGGTCCTCCGGAGTCCTCTCCCCAGGCTCTCTCCCCTCCTATACCTCGGAATCTGTAAAGAGGAAAAGAGAAAACACATGAGCTTCAAGGGAAAGCTCAAGTAGTACCCCCCGCAGTCACAATGTTACCAATAGAAAATATGACAGTCAATGAGATCACAAAAATCAACAATATGACCCTAGGAGTCTACCACAAACAAGTCTAAGGTACGACCCCTGATACAGATGCCCTCGGGCTCTGTAGAGAATTCAAAGAAAACTCAGAGTTTACTCCCAACCAGTAAGTCCTGCTTTTGGATATAAGTACGACCTAATTGGTCGTTTGACCCTCCAGTCAACAGGTCGGTAGAACTACCTCTTCTACGTGTTAACACGGTCAGTGTACCATGCCCACTGACAGGTAAGACCTCCAGAGATTTGCTTCTCCGGGTGAGGTCATCAAGAAGGTCAGGGGTCCTAACCCTGAACATTCCTAAATTGGAGCTTCCCTAGCTCCACTGAGTCCGAGTAGTAGAACATAGCAAATAGGGACACCAACGTCCCCAGACAAGCATACATGCTTAATGTGATTCAAGAAATGTATAAGTACAAAGCATGTATGGCATCAACAAAGGTGCATGTAATAAGAATACATAGCAAGTCCAAGAAATCCTGGCCACCGGGTGGAAACTAGGCAAGTTTAACTTACCTACCTCTAGAGACCTAATGTCTTCCTGGTCTCCTTTGAAATGCCTTTACGCCTCCCCGAGAGTATCCGGCATATAACGGTTTATTAGAATTATTGTTCCAATAATTTTCTATCTCTAAGTGTCCGTGCATGCCTAAGCGCCCTTGTTGGGCTTAAGCCCACTAACGGGTCCTAGGGACCATCTCTCAAGTTACCGCCCTTATAATCGCTTCGGTGTCCCTTAGTTGACTTTGAACCCAATTTGGTCAAAATTAGTCAACTTTAGTCTACTTGTCGTGTTCAAATTTTATTTAGTCTTTTATGGTCACTTTAGTTGAGTTGGGCCCGTTTCAAAACCATTGCACCATTTAATTTGACCTTAGTCCCTTGAAGGGCATTTTGGTCATTTGAGTCGTTTTGACCCAATGCTTTGATTATTGGTTCCTTAAAAATAATTCTCATTATAATATTTGGTAACCTTACCACATAAATTATAATCACGCTAAACAATCAACTTAATCTTATTTCTTTAATCATGATGATTAATCCAACTTAACAAATAGGTTAGACCCAAGCCCAAGGTGGTCTAGTCTATCCCAAGACCTTTTACTATTATCAAAGTTCAACTAATCTAATTAGTTAGATTAGCTTAATTAGATCAATTCCATGTTGCCGTCAAGATCAAATATCTACCGTTACTAAAACTGAATTTCTTCTCATAATCATCTTGATTATTTTAGATAATCAATTGGGTTTTGTTATCCTAACAATGCTTCTATAACCATTCAACTTTAGTGATCGATAAAATAAAAAAATAATTGTCACACTAGCATAGTTTCCGAATAATTAGTTCATCTAACTAATTACCACTTGTCACTTTTCTATAGTTTCAAATTTTATTATCTCCTCTAGCTAAGTATTATTTGCAACAATAATTAACTATGACTGTAGCCAGAGAGAGAAAAATATAATTTAAATGATTTGTCACATCCCTATTGTCATTTATTTTAATTGAAACCTTACTCCTCTTAATGTTTTGTCACACCTCTAAGTTATGTATTTAATTAAAACATTATTCTTATATATATAGTATTATATTTTCATCTTCTTCAACCTCGCGTTCTCTCGCTCCGCCGACCGCGCGCCCATGGGAAGAACATCTCCGGAGAGCTCATCTCGTCTGTGTCCGACGCCAAGCAATGCACCAAGGCCTTCTCGACCGGCCCATACTCCTGTGTGGAGATGGTTGTCGCCACCTCCTTCTCCAGAGTCCTCCCAGTCCCGGCCGAGCTTGTGTCAACTCCGGCGAGCACCATGATGCATGCATATACCTCTAAATGCCTACAGAAGGGAGCAGAAGCTTACCGGAAGTGAATGAGCGTTAAACAGAGCTTCGAAGGAACTCCCTGATTCCCTCAAGTGAGGGGTTCTCGGTTTTTCCAAATGTAGGCGGCTTCTTCCGTGGGATGAGCAAAGAAAGACTTTGCCTCTCTGTTATCTTGGCCTCCACCTCTAACCGAAGACACCACTGGTGTTTCTTTCCCCTCCTGATCGCCGGCGCCGGAGAACTTCTTCTCCTCGGTGGCTCACTACCCCTCTGTCTCTACACGAACAGAGGTTGTCTCTTATATAGAGGAAGGAGACGAAGCGCCAGAGACGTCCGCGCGGCCGCTCCATCGTTAATGGCCGACCTTCCCGCGCGTAACGGCCGGAGAAGACGGCCAGGCGTTGCCGGCCGTTGAGGGAGAGGTCACCGAGCCTCGTGATGAGAACTCTTTGATCCTACGGCCAAAACTCGATCGAGATCAACGGCCAAGATATTCACTTAACGGACGGCCAGATATACTCGTGGTGCCTCGAACCTAAGTTGATCTACAGATAAGCGGTTCTCACACACCCGCACGGTGGGGTTACTCTCACTACCTTTACTTTCTCGGTGCCTCGGATCCAACATGCGATCAGATGGAGCAATTACCTGACCGACACGTGGCTTCACCACAGCCCTTATTGTAACACCCACCCCGAAATAAATAAGGATTTTTATTTATTTATTCTCAGAATTTATTAAATGGAAATTTAATATAGTAAGCAATTAAATTTAGGAAAAATTTCATGGTATTAATCGAGCTAGATTAATTAATTGTTAATTAATTCAGGCTAATTATTGATAAAAACGGACAATGATTTAAATCTCAGGATTTCCGGATCTGGGTCGGGGATGGTGGGAGTCCCGTGGTTGATTCGTCACTCACGTGACGGCATAGTGGAAGATAATATTTAATAAAGCTAATTAGATTTAGTTGGAGATATTTTGAAGAATAATATTGTTGTGTAAATGAATAAAATAATATTTTTATTAAAATAAATATTTATTTAAAAGGTTCTTTACTTAAGTTATAAGGATTAGAAGAGAGAGAGAGATCCATCACCTCTCTCCCTCTCGTTTCTCCTCCACCGAACTCGACCCGAACCTCACCGCGCCCTCCTCTCCGTCGACGGCGACCGATCTCCGGAGAGAGCCGGCGGCTCCCCTTGACGCGCACGCACGGTCCCTGTCTCCGGCCGACCTCCGCCCGACGTCCCTGTTCGGCCGCCTACGGCCCAGCTCCGCCACCGGCCGAGCTCACACCGCCCAGCCCGCCATCAAGTCCTCAAGCGGCCCTGCTAGCTCAACCCCAGACTGCCCTCGCCGGGCCCCCACACCTCCCCCTTGTCTTCTCCAGCCGCCCCTTCTCCTCCACCCTTTGTTTTGTGCGCCTCGACGACTGCCTCCGCCAGACGCCAAGAAAGACCCCAAATTTCTCACCAAGTTGAGCTGTCCGGTCAGCCCCTTTTCTACTTCCCTTTCGGTGAGCTCTAATTGGAGGAATACCCTACGTGAACATTTGACATGCATGTAAAATTGTTGATTTAATGCTAGAGCTGCATAGGAAGTAAGCATGCAAATCTTTCTGTTAATTGTGATTTATGTTGCCTTGCTTTGGATGTCTCTGATGTGGGTATGAGCTTGAAACTTCAGTGTTATGTTTTAAAATGAGATGACAAATGATTGTGTTATGGTCGGGCTGGTTTTGGATGGGATTGTGTGGTGATTTTGGGTTGTGGTTTTGAATTCAAAGACTGATTCTACTTAAGTACATGCTTAAAGGCATGGAGGTGTTTAAGGTTGTGTAAATGGAGAATTCTATGTGTCTTGCTATGTAGTAGTGATGATTAAAAATATGCACATAAGATGTTTGAGGAAATGCCCAAAAGAGACCGACTCCCATGGATTTTTATTTTTATTCATGGACAATTGAATGGGGAATGTTTGTATAAAACCTAAAGCCCTATAAACAAAGGAGACTCCGCCGAAATTTCATCGGATTTATTTAGTAGCTTAATCACACCATGATTAGTTATTAAATTCTTTAAGAAGAGCATGTTAGAACCTTCTTCTATGCTTGGATGGAGATTTGGGGCTGGTGGTGGTGGTCTTGATGTTGTACTTCATGCTATTGAGGAAAGTAGAGAACACCGTTTGCGAAGTAGTTATGTTTCATCCATGTGCTAACACGAGAAAGCTTCAGCTTGAACAACAAATAAAGGCTTCTGGTTACAGGTGAGCTCTCCTGATTTATATATAGGAGATTTAGATCATTACTTGGTATTCTTGATTCTATTTCATGAGGTAGAAGCCAATTTTAGTATTCTTGTATGATTTAACCTTGAGAGAGAGTCGCTCCAAACCTCTAAAACTTGGGCTCATGAAATACAGAGATAGACGTTAAGATCCCTTGAATTACTCATGAGAATGCATGATTTGTATGATGGAGGGAATTAGAATAATTCGATTATGTGTGGTTGTTGGTGACCATGCACGCCAACTGTTCGATGAATTGCCTCTAAGAACTAGTCATGCAATTAGGAGGCCTTAATGAGCTAATGGGAAGAAGAGAGGGCCTGGACTGTAATGCAGGTGTAGTTCAAGAGAATACCTTTTCGATTGTTATAGTTTTAATCTTTTAAAACTGGTTAGAATCTGCCCCCATCTCTGCCCAACTGCACTTGTGAAACAAAGGTGAACACTTGTTGAGTGATTTAGTCGGTGATGGAGTTGGTTGAATGGTTGAACAAACAGTTTGTGCATAATCAGATAGGAAGATGTGTTCTTAGTAAGGAAGCTGCCCATTTAAGTAGCGTAGTTACATGTACAAGATGAAGTGTTTATTCAAATGGATAGTTGAAGTAATCATATAAGGATTTGATGCTTGACTTAATACTTGTTGGGCTGACTTGCAATAGAACTGCAGATTTATACTTCAATGAATGAGTGTATTAGCAACGCATATGTTAGAGAATAATGAGGAATAGAGCTTGATTAGAAGCTTAAGTAAAAGTGCAGGAATTACTGTAGCACCTGCAGAACATGGGTTTTGTTTCATTTTTAAGAAACATATAAGAAACGATAATGAGTCAAATTCCGATGGAAATGAAAGTTAATATTGTGAATATAATACACTAGAAGTTTGGGATGAAATGATAAAGATTTCAGGCTTCAAATTGAGGTTTTTGATTTCAAGTTTTTGATAGTTACTGTAGCTACCGACAAAGAGTGAACTATGAACTCCAACGTTTTCAAAAGGACTCAGAATTCAATTCCGATCGTCCCAATAGTTCGGGGACATATTTAAACTAATAAAAATGGTGCGGGCAGGTGTCTAGGAGCTCAGATCCATCGGTTATAAATTTAAAAGCCGACATTTCGGTAAACTCACGATTTGGGTAATTAAATGCATGTAATGCATTCAGATATTATGAAATGTTATGTGATGAACATTTACCATATTTAGGACGTGGTGAGGCGGTCTAGGACCAGACTGGGAGGATCGGGCCCGAGTAGGCCTAAGAGCGAAAAAGGTAGGATGTCGTGACTGCAATCGTGGAGTATTTCTAACTCATAGTATTCTCTTGATTCTTGTTGTTGTTGTGTTAGATGGATGTTGGAGTCCATCTTTTGATACCTGCTCTGTCTATCGACATGTTATGCTTGCTGCATTGCTTAAGTTGTATACTCTGATTAGATTTGCTCTGCTTTGAGTGTGATTCTATTTCTGCTTTGCTTGAGTTTTTTGATATTGCTCTGCTCAGTTTGTTGACACTCGGTTTGATTATTCCTTTCTCCTACCCTGCTTGTGATTTGGTTCTAGCCAGGTAGGCTCTCGCACGGGAGATTTGTGAGTATTCCTTCCTCCTACCCCGCTTTGATTTTTGTACTTTTATTTCCTCGAGAGGTTCCCAATATATATTCGAGATGGTCTTCCTCATATATATTGGTTTTATATCTCGAGGGGATTATTGCTATCATGTTTTTCAAATGCGTATTTAAGTGGAGTTTACCCCTTAGATACGTATTGGCTTTCGATCTCGATGAGATCTTTGATCATTGTATATTCAAGATGTTGCTACCTTGGATATATATGTATACCTGTTATTAGGTATTAGTACTATCAATCTCTTACTCTCAGGCATGATACATCGGACGGAGACCCTGGCCGAGGGTGTATAATATCTGGCCACCAGGCCCTGGCGGAGGGCGTATAATATCTGGCCACGAGCACTTGGTGCTCCATCGGACGGAGACCCCGGCAGAGGGTGTATAATATCTGGCCACCTGGCTCAGTCAGAGAGCGGTATTTTCTGGCCATGTGCACATGTATGCTATAGCGTAGTCCGGCTTAGGCCGAAGACGATGCCGATGGTGTCGTTGATGTCGTAGACATCTTAGTATCACATATGCCAGAGATTGAGTACATCTGTGGATTTATCCACTTTCCAGTTACTTGTTATTTGCTTGTGATGATGTTGCACTTGCATATCTGTACTTGCCTTATTTTGTTCTTTGATTATGGCTTCCGCCTCTTTTATGGTTTATGCGATCCTACTGGGCCTTTCTTTGGCTCATGCACTTGATGGATGTTTTTCTCAGGTGACAATGAGGAGTAGGGTCGGGACTAGACGAGGACATTACGAGTAGCTAGGTGCGGAACTCAGGAGAGAGCTTCCGCAGGACAGTCTAGCAGCGATGGGGATATATTGAGCTGAGGTTTGCGGGCCTCTATTCCTTTCTGAGTGAGAGTTGTCATTCAGGACCTGTTAGGGTTTTGTATAAAACCTTATTTATATTTTCTTCCGCTGATTATTAATTTGAACTTTATTTTGATTATCTGCTTATGTTACTTAGCCTTGCGTGCTTCTAGGGGCGACCCTATAAGCACGCGGCGTTTGTCGCGTGCGCCGAGGCCCGGGATCCGGGTTCGGGGCGTGACACTTATAATGCCTCGCGATAGCGCGATCTCCACGATCTTCTAATCTTATCCGTTGATTCCCTAAAATTTCCCAGAGACCCCTATCTCCTTCCATATTTCACTTTGGTCCATCCCTGTGAGAGGAATAATTCCCTTTTAGTCCCCCAGACTTCTCGAAATTACCAGATAACCCCCCCTGGTCACCATAAACCCTATCTAGGGTTTTAAACCCCTTTATAACTCTTTTTTTTTATTTTTATTATTATAACTCCCCATTTAAACTCTTGAGAATTTATTTAACTTAATGAATAATTTTAAGAAAATTTTTAACACCTTCAATTCTTAAAATCTCTGGGATTTTACATGTGCGACGCAAGATACCTATTCAAAGTTGAACGTGGTTGAGTAGATATTATTATAACCACAAGAATGTCATTAAGCGAGTAGGACATGCGGGGATGATCCAGCCTGGTTGTAAGAATACGTTGAGCAAAAAAATATTTTTGACTCGCGCGGCTTTTATCCGATTGCGTCATGACGAGAGGAGTAGGTCCAATGTCCTTACATTGAAATTTTTCATTCTTTTCACTTTTGACTTTGTCTATGCAAAGTGTCGTGGCTCTCACATTTCTATTCATTTCGACGTAAAAAAAACGATTTAGCATTTGTTGTGTTATGCACATGTAAACAACGTATAATTTGCTCCATATTATCTAAACAAACTGGTTTAGAAAGACAAACTAATAGAGAATACTTCATATTATAATAATTTTTTTATTTCAATAAGGTCATGCCGAACATCTCTTCATAAGTTATTTAGAGCCCGCACACATCTTAATATGCAATGAAAATATCGAGGGCGCGACATCTTGGAACAACATGATTTATCCATGGCAAAATTTCCATGATCCTTTGCCTGAGACTATACTTCATTATGGCCATGACCTTCGGCCATATATTCTCCATTCCGTACCTTTTCCTTTATCTCCGTTGGAGGAATTATGGGCCATTGCGGAAGGTTTTGTTCAACTTCTTGTCCATCGACGCCCATTGGAGGAATGCCCGACCATTTTGTAAGAAATTCAACCTCATTTCCAATCTTTGGAGGAATGCGGGGCCATTCTGGAAGTCTTTTGGTAGCATGGTTGACGGTAAGGGATGCCGCAAAGAGAACAAAAAAGATTGCTATATGGAGCTTAACCATATCCACTTTTAGGGGCAAAACGTTGTTGTGGTTCCAAACAAATTTTATATATGTCAACTCTTATCCCCGACCACACATCGGGTATTGTATAAATATCAATTCGGAAGTTCCGTTATGGTGCCCTTAACGTTGATGAAACATTTTCTTCTAAATGAAAACAATTGATTCATTGAGGCTTGGATTTTAAAAATTTACTCTCTAATTACATCTAATACCAGTGATACAACTATTAATAAGTTGGAAGTTTTTCACCACATTGAATATAAGTTGTTGTTACTTTATGGGTGACATTAATATCATAAAATATATCAATTAAAACGGAATTTTGGTTTCTCGGTCATATATTAAAAAGGATTTACTTTTCTTAAAGGTAGCTGTGATAATGAGAAAATTGTAATTAGATATTGTTTTCGTGTTTCGATAAAATCTTTCGCACAAATCCCAACAAAGTTGCTAGGTGTTTTACAAACATCTTCTGTCGTTCCACATAGTAAGCCCATTTGGCTAGGTATATGCTCATAAATTAATATACATCCCTTAAAGAAAACCCCGTCGTGAAAATGTAAAATGTTGTTCTCCTGCTAACAATAACTTTATTTGGTTGATTCGCCAGGATTCTGCATAAGATTGCCTATATAACCGTACGACGTTATACTTAAAATTTCTTTATATTGTTAGAATACTTAATTGTTATGCTCAAATTTTATTATCTTTTCGGTAAAACAACACCTCAATCTTGATTTTTAATTTGGATATACGTAGTAGAGTGCATTATAAATCATATCTAACCAAAGAAAAAGAACCTCTATGCACGACATTTTATAATACTCTTTTAAAGATTAAAGAAGCCTGCCATTGAGGTGTCTTCCATGTTATAAGCAATCTATGTCCTCTTGTAACGCACTACTTACAAGCTTGTTGAGGTTGTTATGACCATGAAGTTAGTCTAGTACCAAATAACATTTTATAAAAATATCATCCTCATATTTTCTTACATGACATATATGGATTGATATTTAGTCTATGATGTGCGAAGCGGGAGATTGGGCATCCTAATCCACATAAAAATAAAACACTAAAAACAAGCATCCTCACAATTAGTACGGACAAAAAATATTCAACTAATCTATTAGACAAGTATTCTCACGTAAATGTGCGACGCAAGATACCTATTCAAAGTTGAACGTGGTTGAGTAGATATTATTATAACCACAAGAATGTCATTAAGCGAGTAGGACATGCGGGGATGATCCAGCCTGGTTGGAAGAATACGTTGAGCAAAAAAATATTTTTGACTTGCGCGGCTTTTATCCGATTGCGTCATGACGAGAGGAGTATGTCCAATGTTCTTACATTGAAATTTTTCATTCTTTTCACTTTTGACTTTGTCTATGCAAAGTGTCGTGGCTCTCACATTTCTATTCATTTCGACGTAAAAAAAAAACGATTTAGCATTTGTTGTGTTATGCACATGTAAACAACGTATAATTTGCTCCATATTATCTAAACAAACCGGTTTAGAAAGACAAACTAATAGAGAATACTTCATATTATAATAATTTTTTTATTTCAATAAGGTCATGCCGAACATCTCTTCATAAGTTATTTAGAGCCCGCACACATCTTAATATGCAATGAAAATATCGAGGGCGCGACATCTTGGAACAACATGATTTATCCATGGCAAAATTTCCATGATCCTTTGCCTGAGACTATACTTCATTATGGCCATGACCTTCGGCCATATATTCTCCATTCCGTACCTTTTCCTTTATCTCCGTTGGAGGAATTATGGGCCATTGCGGAAGGTTTTGTTCAACTTCTTGTCCATCGACGCCCATTGGAGGAATGCCCGACCATTTTGTAAGAAATTCAACCTCATTTCCAATCTTTGGAGGAATGCGGGGCCATTCTGGAAGTCTTTTGGTAGCATGGTTGACGGTAAGGGATGCCGCAAAGAGAACAAAAAGATTGCTATATGGAGCTTAACCATATCCACTTTTAGGGGCAAAACGTTGTTGTGGTACCAAACAAATTTTATATATGTCAACTCTTATCCCCGACCACACATCGGGTATTGTATAAATACCAATTCGGAAGTTCCGTTATGGTGCCCTTAACGTAGATGAAACATTTTCTTCTAAATGAAAACAATTGATTCATTGAGGCTTGGATTTTAAAAATTTACTCTCTAATTACATCTAATACCAGTGATACAACTATTAATAAGTTGGAAGTTTTTCACCACATTGAATATAAGTTGTTGTTACTTTATGGGTGACATTAATATCATAAAATATATCAATTAAAACGGAATTTTGGTTTCTCGGTCATATATTAAAAAGGATTTACTTTTCTTAAAGGTAAATTTGTGATAATGAGAAAATTGTAATTAGATATTGTTTTCGTGTTTCGATAAAATCTTTCGCACAAATCCCAACAAAGTTGTTAGGTGTTTTACAAACATCTTCTGTCGTTCCACATAGTAAGCCCATTTGGCTAGGTATATGCTCATAAATTAATATACATCCCTTAAAGAAAACCCCGTCGTGAAAATGTAAAATGTTGTTCTCCTGCTAACAATAACTTTATTTGGTTGATTCGCCAGGATTCTGCATAAGATTGCCTATATAACAGTACGACGTTATACTTAAAATTTCTTTATATTGTTAGAATACTTAATTGTTATGCTCAAATTTTATTATATTTTCTGTAAAACAACACCTCAATCTTGATTTTTAATTTGGATATACGTAGTAGAGTGCATTATAAATCATATCTAACCAAAGAAAAAGGACCTCTATGCACGACATTTTATAATACTCTTTTAAAGATTAAAGAAGCCTGCCATTGAGGTGTCTTCCATGTTATAAGCAATCTATGTCCTCTTGTAACTCACTACTTACAAGCTTGTTGAGGTTGTTATGACCATGAAGTTAGTCTAGTACCAAATAACATTTTATAAAAATATCATCCTCATATTTTCTTACATGACATATATGGATTGATATTTAGTCTATGATGTGCGAAGTGGGGAGATTGGGCATCCTAATCCACATAAAAATAAAACACTAAAAACAAGCATCCTCACAATTAGTACGGACAAAAAATATTCAACTAATCTATTAGACAAGTATTCTCACGTAAATGTGCGACGCAAGATACCTATTCAAAGTTGAACGTGGTTGAGTAGATATTATTATAACCACAAGAATGTCATTAAGCGAGTAGGACATGCGGGGATGATCCAGCCTTGTTGGAAGAATACGTTGAGCAAAAAAATATTTTTGACTTGCGCGGCTTTTATCCGATTGCGTCATGACGAGAGGAGTATGTCCAATGTTCTTACATTGAAATTTTTCATTCTTTTCACTTTTGACTTTGTCTATGCAAAGTGTCGTGGCTCTCACATTTCTATTCATTTCGACGTAAAAAAAAACGATTTAGCATTTGTTGTGTTATGCACATGTAAACAACGTATAATTTGCTCCATATTATCTAAACAAACTGGTTTAGAAAGACAAACTAATAGAGAATACTTCATATTATAATAATTTTTTTATTTCAATAAGGTCATGCCGAACATCTCTTCATAAGTTATTTAGAGCCCGCACACATCTTAATATGCAATGAAAATATCGAAGGAGCGACATCTTGGAACAACATTATTTATCCATGACAAAATTTCCATGATCCTTTGCCTGAGACTATACTTCATTATGGCCATGACCTTCGGCCATATATTCTCCATTCCGTACCTTTTCCTTTATCTCCGTTGGAGGAATTATGGGCCATTGCGGAAGGTTTTGTTCAACTTCTTGTCCATCGACGCCCATTGGAGGAATGCCCGACCATTTTGTAAGAAATTCAACCTCATTTCCAATCTTTGGAGGAATGCGGGGCCATTCTGGAAGTCTTTTGGTAGCATGGTTGACGGTAAGGGATGCCGCAAAGAGAACAAAAAAGATTGCTATATGGAGCTTAACCATATCCACTTTTAGGGGCAAAACGTTGTTGTGGTTCCAAACAAATTTTATATATGTCAACTCTTATCCCCGACCACACATCGGGTATTGTATAAATACCAATTCGGAAGTTCCGTTATGGTGCCCTTAACGTTGATGAAACATTTTCTTCTAAATGAAAACAATTGATTCATTGAGGCTTGGATTTTAAAAATTTACTCTCTAATTACAACTAATACAGTGATACAACTATTAATAAGTTGGAAGTTTTTCACCACATTGAATATAAGTTGTTGTTACTTTATGGGTGACATTAATATCATAAAATATATCAATTAAAACGGAATTTTGGTTTCTCGGTCATATATTAAAAAGGATTTACTTTTCTTAAAGGTAGCTGTGATAATGAGAAAATTGTAATTAGATATTGTTTTCGTGTTTCGATAAAATCTTTCGCACAAATCCCAACAAAGTTGTTAGGTGTTTTACAAACATCTTACGCTAGTTCCACATAGTAAGCCCATTTGGCTAGGTATATGCTCATAAATTAATATACATCCCTTAAAGAAAACCCGTCGTGAAAATGTAAAATGTTGTTCTCCGCTAACAATAATTTTATTTGGTTGATTCGAGGATTACGCATAAGATTGCCTATATAACCGCATTTAATGCTATACTTAAAATTTCTTTATATTGTTAGAATACTTAATTGTTATGCTCAAATTTTATTATATTTTCTGTAAAACAACACCTCAATCTTGATTTTTAATTTGGATATACGTAGTAGAGTGCATTATAAATCATATCTAACCAAGGAAAAGAACCTCTATGCACGACATTTTATAATACTCTTTTAAAGATTAAAGAAGCCTGCCATTGAGGTGTCTTCCATGTTATAAGCAATCTATGTCCTCTTGTAACGCACTACTTACAAGCTTGTTGAGGTTGTTATGACCATGAAGTTAGTCTAGTACCAAATAACATTTTATAAAAATATCATCCTCATATTTTCTTACATGACATATATGGATTGATATTTAGACTATGATGTGCGAAGTGGGGAGATTGGGCATCCTAATCCACATAAAAATAAAACACTAAAAACAAGCATCCTCACAATTAGTACGGACAAAAAGTATTCAACTAATCTATTAGACAAGTATTAACACGTAAACGTGTGACGCAAGATACCTATTCAAAGTTGAACGTGGTTGAGTAGATATTATTATAACCACAAGAATGTCATTAAGCGAGTAGGACATGCGGGGATGATCCAGCCTGGTTGGAAGAATACGTTGAGCAAAAAAATATTTTTGACTTGCGCGGCTTTTATCCGATTGCGTCATGACGAGAGGAGTATGTTCAATGTTCTTACATTGAAATTTTTCATTCTTTTCACTTTTGACTTTGTCTATGCAAAGTGTCGTGGCTCTCACATTTCTATTCATTTCGACGTAAAAAAAAAACGATTTAGCATTTGTTGTGTTATGCACATGTAAACAACGTATAATTTGCTCCATATTATCTAAACAAACTGGTTTAGAAAGACAAACTAATAGAGACTACTTCATATTATAATAATTTTTTTATTTCAATAAGGTCATGCCGAACATCTCTTCATAAGTTATTTAGAGCCCGCACACATCTTAATATGCAATGAAAATATCGAGGGCGCGACATCTTGGAACAACATGATTTATCCATGGCAAAATTTCCATGATCCTTTGCCTGAGACTATGCTTCATTATGGCCATGACCTTCGGCCATATATTCTCCATTCCGTACCTTTTCCTTTATCTCCGTTGAAGGAATTATGGGACATTGCGGAAGGTTTTGTTCAACTTCTTGTCCATCGACGCCCATTGGAGGAATGCCCGACCATTTTGTAAGAAATTCAACCTCATTTCCAATCTTTGGAGGAATGCGGGGCCATTCTGGAAGTCTTTTGGTAGCATGGTTGACGGTAAGGGATGCCGCAAAGAGAACAAAAAAGATTGCTATATGGAGCTTAACCATATCCACTTTTAGGGGCAAAACGTTGTTGTGGTTCCAAACAAATTTTATATATGTCAACTCTTATCCCCGACCACACATCGGGTATTGTATAAATACCAATTCGGAAGTTCCGTTATGGTTCCCTTAACGTAGATGAAACATTTTCTTCTAAATGAAAACAATTGATTCATTGAGGCTTGGATTTTAAAAATTTACTCTCTAATTACAACTAATACCAGTGATACAACTATTGATAAGTTGGAAGTTTTTCACCACATTGAATATAAGTTGTTGTTACTTTATGGGTGACATTAATATCATAAAATATATCAATTAAAACGGAATTTTGGTTTCTCGGTCATATATTAAAAAGGATTTACTTTTCTTAAAGGTAGCTGTGATAATGAGAAAATTGTAATTAGATATTGTTTTCGTGTTTCGATAAAATCTTTCGCACAAATCCCAACAAAGTTGTTAGGTGTTTTACAAACATCTTCTGTCGTTCCACATAGTAAGCCCATTTGGCTAGGTATATGCTCATAAATTAATATACATCCCTTAAAGAAAACCCCGTCGTGAAAATGTAAAATGTTGTTCTCCTGCTAACAATAACTTTATTTGGTTGATTCGGCAGGATTCTGCATAAGATTGCCTATATAACCGTACGACGTTATACTTAAAATTTCTTTATATTGTTAGAATACTTAATTGTTATGCTCAAATTTTATTATATTTTCTGTAAAACAACACCTCAATCTTGATTTTTAATTTGGATATACGTAGTAGAGTGCATTATAAATCATATCTAACCAAAGAAAAAGAACCTCTATGCACGACATTTTATAATACTCTTTTAAAGATTAAAGAAGCCTGCCATTGAGGTGTCTTCCATGTTATAAGCAATCTATGTCCTCTTGTAACGCACTACTTACAAGCTTGTTGAGGTTGTTATGACCATGAAGTTAGTCTAGTACCAAATAACATTTTATAAAAATATCATCCTCATATTTTCTTACATGACATATATGGATTGATATTTAGTCTATGATGTGCGAAGTGGGGAGATTGGGCATCCTAATCCACATAAAAATAAAACACTAAAAACAAGCATCCTCACAATTAGTACGGACAAAAAATATTCAACTAATCTATTAGACAAGTATTATCACGTAAACGTGCGACGCAAGATACCTATTCAAAGTTGAACGTGGTTGAGTAGATATTATTATAACCACAAGAATGTCATTAAGCGAGTAGGACATGCGGGGATGATCCAGCCTGGTTGGAAGAATACGTTGAGCAAAAAAATATTTTTGACTTGCGCGGCTTTTATCCGATTGCGTCATGACGAGAGGAGTATGTCCAATGTTCTTACATTGAAATTTTTCATTCTTTTCACTTTTGACTTTGTCTATGCAAAGTGTCGTGGCTCTCACATTTCTATTCATTTCGACGTAAAAAAAAACGATTTAGCATTTGTTGTGTTATGCACATGTAAACAACGTATAATTTGCTCCATATTATCTAAACAAACTGGTTTAGAAAGACAAACTAATAGAGACTACTTCATATTATAATAACTTTTTTATTTCAATAAGGTCATGCCGAACATCTCTTCATAAGTTATTTAGAGCCCGCACACATCTTAATATGCAATGAAAATATCGAGGGCGCGACATCTTGGAACAACATGATTTATCCATCGCAAAATTTCCATGATCCTTTGCCTGAGACTATGCTTCATTATGGCCATGACCTTCGGCCATATATTCTCCATTCCGTACCTTTTCCTTTACCTCCGTTGAAGGAATTATGGGCCATTGCGGAAGGTTTTGTTCAACTTCTTGTCCATCGACGACCATTGGAGGAATGCCCGACCATTTTGTAAGAAATTCAACCTCATTTCCAATCTTTGGAGGAATGCGGGGCCATTCTGGAAGTCTTTTGGTAGCATGGTTGACGGTAAGGGATGCCGCAAAGAGAACAAAAAAGATTGCTATATGGAGCTTAACCATATCCACTTTTAGGGGCAAAACGTTGTTGTGGTTCCAAACAAATTTTATATATGTCAACTCCTATCCCCGACCACACATCGGGTATTGTATAAATACCAATTCGGAAGTTCCGTTATGGTGCCCTTAACGTAGATGAAACATTTTCTTCTAAATGAAAACAATTGATTCATTGAGGCTTGGATTTTAAAAATTTACTCTCTAATTACAACTAATACCAGTGATACAACTATTAATAAGTTTGAAGTTTTTCACCACATTGAATATAAGTTGTTGTTACTTTATGGGTGACATTAATATCATAAAATATATCAATTAAAACGGAATTTTGGTTTCTCGGTCATATATTAAAAAGGATTTACTTTTCTTAAAGGTAGCTGTGATAATGAGAAAATTGTAATTAGATATTGTTTTCGTGTTTCGATAAAATCTTTCGCACAAATCCCAACAAAGTTGCTAGGTGTTTTACAAACATCTTCTGTCGTTCCACATAGTAAGCCCATTTGGCTAGGTATATGCTCATAAATTAATATACATCCCTTAAAGAAAACCCCGTCGTGAAAATGTAAAATGTTGTTCTCCTGCTAACAATAACTTTATTTGGTTGATTCGCCAGGATTCTGCATAAGATTGCCTATATAACCGTACGACGTTATACTTAAAATTTCTTTATATTGTTAGAATACTTAATTGTTATGCTCAAATTTTATTATCTTTTCTGTAAAACAACACCTCAATCTTGATTTTTAATTTGGATATACGTAGTAGAGTGCATTATAAATCATATCTAACCAAAGAAAAAGAACCTCTATGCACGACATTTTATAATACTCTTTTAAAGATTAAAGAAGATTGCCATTGAGGCGTCTTCCATGTTATAAGCAATCTATGTCCTCTTGTAACGCACAACTTACAAGCTTGTTGAGGTTGTTATGACCATGAAGTTAGTCTAGTACCAAATAACATTTTATAAAAATATCATCCTCATATTTTCTTACATGACATCTATGGATTGATATTTAGTCTATGATGTGCGAAGTGGGAGATTGGGCATCCTAATCCACATAAAAATAAAACACTAAAAACAAGCATCCACACAATTAGTACGGACAAAAAATATTCAACTAATCTATTAGACAAGTATTCTCACGTAAATGTGCGACGCAAGATACCTATTCAAAGTTGAACGTGGTTGAGTAGATATTATTATAACCACAAGAATGTCATTAAGCGAGTAGGACATGCGGGGATGATCCAGCCTGGTTGGAAGAATACGTTGAGCAAAAAAATATTTTTGACTTGCGCGGCTTTTATCCGATTGCGTCATGACGAGAGGAGTATGTCCAATGTTCTTACATTGAAATTTTTCATTCTTTTCACTTTTGACTTTGTCTATGCAAAGTGTCGTGGCTCTCACATTTCTATTCATTTCGACGTAAAAAAAAACGATTTAGCATTTGTTGTGTTATGCACATGTAAACAACGTATAATTTGCTCCATATTATCTAAACAAACTGGTTTAGAAAGACAAACTAATAGAGAATACTTCATATTATAATAATTTTTTTATTTCAATAAGGTCATGCCGAACATCTCCTCATAAGTTATTTAGAGCCCGCACACATCTTAATAAGCAATGAAAATATCGAGGGCGTGACATCTTGGAACAACATGATTTATCCATTGCAAAATTTCCATGATCCTTTGCCTGAGACTATACTTCATTATGGCCATGACCTTCGGCCATATATTCTCCATTCCGCACCTTTTCCTTTATCTCCGTTGGAGGAATTATGGGCCATTGCGGTAGGTTTTGTTCAACTTCTTGTCCATCGACGCCAATCGGAGGAATGCCCGACCATGTTGTAAGAAATTCAACCTCATTTCCAATCTTTGGAGGAAAGCGGGGCCATTCTGGAAGTCTTTTGGTAGCATGGTTGATGGTAAGGGATGCCGCAAATAGAACAAAAAAGATTGCTATATGGAGCTTAACCATATCCACTTTTAGGGGCAAAACGTTGTTGTGGTTCCAAACAAATTTTATATATGTCAACTCTTATCCCCGACCACACATCGGGTATTGTATAAATACCAATTCGGAAGTTCCGTTATGGTGCCCTTAACGTAGATGAAACATTTTCTTCTAAATGAAAACAATTGATTCATTGAGGCTTGGATTTTAAAAATTTACTCTCTAATTACAACTAATACCAGTGATACAACTATTGATAAGTTGGAAGTTTTTCACCACATTGAATATAAGTTGTTGTTACTTTATGGGTGACATTAATATCATAAAATATATCAATTAAAACGGAATTTTGATTTCTCGGTCATATATTAAAAAGGATTTACATTTCTTAAAGGTAGCTGTGATAATGAGAAAATTGTAATTAGATATTGTTTTCGTGTTTCGATAAAATTTTTCGCACAAATCCCAACAAAGTTGCTAGGTGTTTTACAAACATCTTCTGTCGTTCCACGTAGTAAGCCCATTTGGCTAGGTATATGCTCATAAATAAGTATACATCCCTTAAAGAAAACCCCGTCGTGAAAATGTAAAATGTTTTTCTCCAGCTAACAATAACTTTATTTGGTTTATTCGCCAGGATTCTGCATAAGATTGCCTATATAACCGTACGACGTTATACTTAAAATTTCTTTATATTGTTAGAATACTTAATTGTTATGCTCAAATTTTATTATCTTTTCTGTAAAACAACACTTCAATCTTGATTTTTAATTTGGATATACGTAGTAGAGTGCATTATAAATCATATCTAACCAAAGAAAAAGAACCTCTATGCACGACATTTTATAATACTCTTTTAAAGATTAAAGAAGCGTGCCATTGAGGTGTCTTCCATGTTATAAGCAATCCATGTCCTCTTGTAATGCACTACTTACAAGCTTGTTGAGGTTGTTATGACCATGAAGTTAGTCTAGTACCAAATAACATTTTATAAAACTATCATCCTCATATTTTCTTACATGACATATATGGATTGATATTTAGTCTATGATGTGCGAAGTGGGGAGATTGGGCATCCTAATCCACATAAAAATAAAACACTAAAAACAAGCATCCTCACAATTAGTACGGACAAAAAATATTCAACTAATCTATTAGACAAGTATTCTCACGTAAATGTGCGACGCAAGATACCTATTCAAAGTTGAACGTGGTTGAGTAGATATTATTATAACCACAAGAATGTCATTAAGCGAGTAGGACTTGCGGGGATGATCCAGCCTGGTTGGAAGAATACGTTGAACAAAAAAATATTTTTGACTTGCGCGGCTTTTATCCGATTGCGTCATGACGAGAGGAGTATGTCTAATGTTCTTACATTGAAATTTTTCATTCTTTTCACTTTTGACTTTGTCTATGCAAAATGTCGTGGATCTCACATTTCTATTCATTTCGACGTAAAAAAAAAAAACGATTTAGCATTTGTTGTGTTATGCACATGTAAACAACGTATAATTTGCTCCATATTATCTAAACAAACTGGTTTAGAAAGACAAACTAATAGAGAATACTTCATATTATAATAATTTTTTTATTTCAATAAGGTCATGCCGAACATCTCTTCATAAGTTATTTAGAGCCCGCACACATCTTAATATGCAATGAAAATATCGAGGGCGCGACATCTTGGAACAACATGATTTATCCATGGCAAAGTTTCCTTGATCCTTTGCCTGAGACTATACTTCATTATGGCCATGACCTTCGGCCATATATTCTCCAAACCGTACCTTGTCCCTTTGCTCCGTTGGAGGAATTATGGGCCATTGCGGAAGGTTTTGTTCAACTTCTTGTGCATCGACGCCCATTGGAGTAATGCTCGACCATTTTGTAAGAAATTCAACCCCATTTCCAATCTTTGGAGGAATGCGGGGCCATTCTGTAAGTCTTTTGGTAGCATGGTTGACGGTAAGGTATGCCGCAAAGAGAACAAAAAAGAGTGCTATATGGAGCTTAACCATATCCACTTTTAGGGGCAAAACGTTGTTGTGGTTCCAAACAAATCTTATGTATGTCAACCCTTATCCCCGACAACACATCAGGTATTGTATAAATACCCATTCGGAAATTGCGTTATGGTGCTCTTAATGTAGAAGAATCATTTTCTTCTAAATGAAAACTATTGATTCATTGATGCTTGGATTTTAAAAAATTACTCTCTAATTACAACTAATACCAATGATACAACCATTAATATGTTGGAATTTTTTTACCACATTGAATATAAGTTGTTGTTACTTTATGGGTGACATTAATGTTATAAAATATAACAACTAAAAGGGAATTTTGGTTTCTTTGTCATATATTAAAATGGATTTACTTTTCTTAAAGGTAGCTATGATAATGAGAAAATTCTAATTTGATATTGTTTTTCGTGTTTCGATAAAAACTTTCACACAAATCCCAACAAAGTTGTTAGGGGTTTTACAAACATCTTCTGTCGTTCCACGTAGTAAGCCCAATGGGCTAGGCATATGCTCATACAGTAATATACATCCCTTAAAGAAAACCCTGTCGTGAAAATGTAAAATGTTGTTTTCCTGCTAGCAATAACTTTATTTGGTTGATTCGCCAGGATTCTTCATAAGATTGCCTATATAACCTTACTATGTTATACTTAAAATTTCATTATATTGTTAGAATACTTAATTATTATGCTCAAATTTTATTATCTTTTCTGTAACACAACTTTTCTTTCTTGGTTTTTAATTTGGATATTCGTAGTAGAGTGCATTATAAATCATATCTAATTAAAGAAAAAGAACCTCTGTGAACGACATTTTCTAATATTGTTTTAAAGATTAAAGAAGCCGGCCATTGAGGTATCTTCCAGATTATAAGCAATCTATTTCCTCTTGTTACTCACTACTTACAAGCTTGTTGAGGTTGTTATGACCATGAAGTTAGTCTAGTACCAAATAACTTTTTATAAAAATATCATCCTCATATTTTCTTACATGACATATATGGATTGATATTTAGTATATGATGTGCGAAGTGGGGAGATTGGGCATCCTAATCCATATAAAAATAAAACACTAAAGACAAGCAGCCTCACAATTAGTACGAACAAAAAATATTCAACTAATCTATTAGACGTGTAACGCCCTAGAAATTCTAAGTTATCTTTTGGTTGATTTGTAATTAAATAATGCGATGGATTAGTACTGATAATGAATTTTATTATTAAGAACCTCGAGTTAAGTGAAAATAAGAAAACTAATTGGCTGGAAATCCCACTCCGCACTCAGCGGGCCAAGAGAAGTCCCTAATGGGCTAGGCCAGGGTGATGCGATGCAATGGGAAACGGATAATGATTGAGAGCCTGATTAACTAATTGATGGATTGCTTACGAATAAATAAACCCGATTAATTAACCAGGAGGATCAGACAAGGGTTAGAGTTCCGAGGAAATAGATCGGGCAAGTAAAGCACCGGTATTCGCGGATCTGGTTCGACGAGAGCGGACAGTGGGACTTCTGATGCGCTGTGATGATCAGAATCATTGACCCTGTTTTCTCGGATCTGGGTCGATGAATTATTAGGGGAATAATGTCGATTGGACTTGATGGGACGTCTATGGGACATGAAGTAAGGGAATAGTAAACATGTGACATTACATGATAATTAAGTATTTTAGTTTGTTTTAATAGAAATGATTGAAGAGAGAGAGAGAGAGGAAAGAAAATCCTCACATTATAAACCTCTCCCTCTCTCTCTCTCGTTCGTCCATACCCACGACTTCCCTTGCCCGCGCCTAACCTCTCTCCACCGGAGCTCCCCCTTGCCGGCCGCCACCGGCGCTCGTCCGCCGGCCCCCTTCTCTCCTCCTCCTCCTCCCCTTCCACGTGTGCGCCGCCCTTCTCTCCCCGCCGCGACCTGCCTTGGGGCTGCTCGCCCCACCTCCGTCTCGCCACCGGGAGAGCCACCGGCCGGGGCTGCGCCACCTACCCTACTGGCCGTGCGCACAGCGCTACAAGTGAGCCGCTGCCCTTCGCCGACAGCCACCGCCCCCCTTTTGTTCCTTTGTCCAACTGCCCCACTCCTAACTCCGGTCCGGCGAGCTTCTTGTAGCTCTGGCCAGCCACAACTCCGGCAAGCTTGGATCACCGACGAACGGCAAGTGAAAACTATACCTATGAATGGATGGAGGATCATTAAGGCTAATGTTGTAGGGCTGAAATTAGAATGGATTAAGGGGGGAAAATGATGGGATTAATTGCTTGAATGAGGGTAATGAAGCATGATATAGATTAATTATGATTATGGTGAATGTTTGTATAAGTTTCGAAGCCTTGGAAATAGGGGAAACTCCGTCGAAATCTCGTTAGAGGCGATACCGGGCTGCCCCTTTGAGGGACGGATTTAGCCCACGATACTTTCCCCGATCGGGGAGTATTAGGGACCATTAGGAAGGTCATCGATAGACCTTCGTAATGAGAGCTTGATCGTTACGATCGGGCTCCGGATCGAAAGTTATGAGTGGTCCAAGCTGACTACTCTAACTGGCGATTTCGAATTACAAGTTAGATTTCAAATTTTGATTTTTAGAATACGGAACCTAATCCGTATTTCATATTCTCACTTAGTTACTATTACTGATTCTAGGGAGAGACAAGGGTCCCGCGGAGGACGAAGCAGGACCAAGACACTTCTAGAAATTTGCGAAGGACGCAGGTGAGGGATCCACTCCGTAGATCTATTCCTTTTGATTATATTACATGTGTTCACCGTGTATTGTTTTCGTGTATTTTCATAAGCTTCTTATCGGTTTGTGATTGCTGATGGTTTTATCGCCATGCATGTATGATAGATTTTATGCTTGCAATATGCTATGGATTGAAATAGCGGGAATAATTATTAAGTTAAACCATAGATGGTTGGGATTGATTAATTTACTGCGTCGTGGACTGTACCTTAGGTAGACATAGACGATTGACCAGCAGGGCACGAGTTAGTGTCCATATAGGATGGTTGATGATATCGGGTTAGGGAAGGGATTTGTTTTAATCCGTTGTTTTCAAAATAAAAAGTTTGTGAAATGATTTCTTTTTCTATAAAAACGCTTCCCGACTCTTTTGGGTGCCCGAGTCAGATACAAGACACTCGCGTGACGATTGATACAGTTTGGCTGATTATGCCACTGGTCGTCAGGCCACGGGAACTAGATCGGATTATTCCGGAGTCTCCCGTTTATCAGGATCCGGTCACCCGGCTGATGGATGCTGGCTCTTTCAATGGATTGAACTAAGGATTGCAGGTTTACATGACGCGAGGATATTTTCATTTCTTTTATCCATGGATGTAAATGGGTCATGATATTGTTGGTTGAACCGCATATGGTTTTTATGCGAGTTTTCTGATTCAAATGGCATACTTAAGTTGATTCAAGATAAATATGTGATCATGCTTTACTATGTACACTATTTTCCAAAAGTAGATTGTTCAGTTCCTGTCAAGCACAGGTGTGTATAATACTTGGCGGAGTATTATTCACTCACTGAGCTCGTATAGCTCAGTCCCACTAGTTACTGTTTCCCCTTTTGAGGGTCTAGACATGGATCCGAGTAGTACCTCGGGGTTCGAGCGGAGATCGAAGTGTAGCTGGCTCTGGCGGACCTATCTTATGCTTTCCTTGTTATGTTGTATTAGACAATAAGTAAATTTGCTTCGTGTTGTATTTGGGGCCGCATTTGCCCGGACTTGATGTGTGATTTCCATACTCTGATGTTATATGACTACCGGTGGGTAACCGGGTTTGCTTATTTATAATTCATATCTCAACACCCTGATTTTAAATGATTAAGACTACAGCTCATGGGTTGGGTACACTCCAGGCCTAGCTGGTGTAACACCTGTCTCGGTGAAGAGATGGGCGTTACAGGACGAGTATTCTCACGTAAATGTGCGACCCAAGATACCTATTCCAAGTTGAACGCGGTTGAGTAGATATTATTATAACCAAAAGAAAGGCATTAAGCGAGTAGGACAAGCGGGGATGGTCTAGCTTGGTTGGAAGAATACGTTGATCAAAATAATATTTTTCACATGCGTGGCTTTTATCCGATTGCGTCATGACGAGAGGAGTATGTCCAATGTTCTCACACTGAAATTTTTCATTCTTTTCACTTTTAACTTTGTCTATGCAAAGTGTTGTGGCTCTCACATTTCTATTCACTTCGACGTAAAAAAAAAAAATGATTTAGCATTTGTTGTGTTATGCACATGTAAACAACGTATAATATGCTCCATATTATCTAAACAAACCAGTTTAGAAAGACAAGCTAATAGAGAATACTTCATATTATAATAATTTTTTTATTTCAATAAGGTCATGCCGAACATCTCTTCATAAGTTATTTAGAGCCCGAACACATCTTAATATGCAATGAAAATATCGAAGGAGCGACATCTTAGAACAACATGATTTATCCATGACAAAATTTACATGATCCTTTGCCTGAGACTATACTCAATTATGGCCAGGACCTTCGGCCATAAATTCTCCAATCCGTACCTTTTCCCTTATCTCCGTTGGAGGAATTATGGGCCATTGCGGAAAGTTTTGCTCAACTTCTTGTCCATCGACGCCCATTGGAGGAATGCCCGACCATTTTGTAAGAAATTCAACCTCATTTCCAATCTTTGGAGGAATGCGGGGCCATTCTGGAAGTCTTTTGGTAGCATGGTTGACGGTAAGGGATGTCGCAAAGAGAACAAAAAAGATTGCTATATGGAGCTTAACCATATCCACTTTTAGGGGCAAAACGTTGTTGTGGTTCTAAACAAATATTATATATGTCAACTCTTATCCCCGACCACACATCGGGTATTGTATAAATACCCATTCGGAAGTTGCGTTAGGGTGCCCTTAATGTAGAAGAAACATTTTCTTCTAAATGAAAACAATTGATTCATTGAGGCTTGGATTTTAAAAATGTACTCTCTAATTACAACTAATACCAGTGATACAACTATTAATAAGTTGGAAGTTTTTCACCACATTGAATATAAGTTGTTGTTACTTTATGGATGACATTAATATCATAAAATATAACAACTAAAACGAAATTTTGGTTTCTCGGTCATATATTAAATAGGATTTATTTTTCTTAATGGTAGCTGTGATAATGAGAAAATTGTAATTAGATATTGTTTTCGTCTTTCGATAAAAACTTTCGCACAAATCCCAACAAAGTTGTTATGTGTTTTACAAACATCTTCTTTCATTCCACATAGTAAGCCCATTGGGCGAGGTATATGCACATAAATTAATATACATCCCTTAAAGAAAACCCCGTCTTGAAAATGTAAAATGTTGTTCTCCTGCTAGCAATAACTTTATTTGGTTGATTCGCCAGGATTCTGCATAAGATTGCCTATATAAACGTACGACGTTATACTCAAAATTTCTTTATATTGTTAGAAGACTTAATTGTTATGCTCAAATTTTATTATCTTTTCTGTAAAACAACACTTCTATCTTGATTTTTAATTTTGATATATGTAGTAGAGTGCATTACAAATCATATCTAATCAGAGAAAAAGAACCTCTATGCAAGACATTTTGTAATACTCTTTTAAAGATTAAAGAAGCTGACCATTGAGGTGTCTTCCATGTTACAAGCAATCTATGTCCTCTTGTAACGCACTACTTACAAGCTTGTTGAGGTTGTTATCACCATGAAGTTAGTCTAGTACCAAATAACATTTTATAAAAATATCATCCTCATATTTTCTTACATGACATATATGGATTGATATTTAGTCTATGATGTGCGAAGTGGGGAGATTGGGCATCCTAATCCACATAAAAATAAAACACTAAAAACAAGCATCCTCACAATTAGTACGGGCAAAAAATATTCAACCAATCTATTAGACGAGTATTCTCACGTAAATGTGCGACGCAAGATACCTATTCCAAGTTGAACGTGGTTGAGTAGGTATTATTATAACCACAAGAAAGTCATTAAGCGAGTAGGACATGCGGGGATGATCTAGCTTGGTTGGAAGAATACGTTGATCAAAAGAATATTTTTTACTTGCGCGGCTTTTATCCGATTTCGTCATGACGAGAGGAGTATGTCCAATGTTATCACATTGAAATTTTTCATTCTTTTCGCTTTAGACTTTGTCTATGCAATGTGTTGTGGCTCTCACATTTCTATTCATTTCGACGTAAAAATAAAAAAATGATTTAGCATTTGATGTGTTATGCACATGTAAACAACGTATAATATGCTCCATATTATCTAAACAAACCGGTATAGAAAGACAAGCTAATAGAGAATACTTCATATTATAATAATTTTTTTATTTCAATAAGGTCATGCCGAACATCTCTTCATAAGTTATTTAGAGCCCGCACACATCTTAATATGCAATGAAAATATCGAGGGCGCGACATCTTGGAACAACATGATTTATCCATGGCAAAATTTCCATGATCCTTTGCCTGAGACTATACTCCATTATGGCCAGGACCTTCGGCCATATATTCTCCAAACCGTACCTTGTCCCATTGCTCCGTTGGAGGAATTATGGGCCATTGCGGAAGGTTTTGTTCAACTTCTTGTCCATGGACGCCCATTGGAGGAATGCCCGACCATTTTGTAAGAAATTAAACCTCATTTCCAATCTTTAGTGGAATGCGGGGCCATTCTGGAAGTCTTTTGGTAGCATGGTTCACGGTAAGTGATTCCGCAAAGAGAACAAAAAAGAGTGCTATATGGAGCTTAACCATATCCACTTTTAGGGGCAAAACATTGTTGTGGTTCCAAACAAATCTCATGTATGTCAACTCTTATCCGCGACTACACATCGGGTATTGTATAAATACCCATTCGGAAGTTGCGTTATGGTGCCCTTAATGTAGAAGAAACATTTTCTTCTAAATGGAAACAATTGATTCATTGGTGCTTGGATTTTAAAAAATTACTCTCTAATTACAACTAATACCAGTGATACAACTATTAATATGTTTGAAGTTTTTCACCACATTGAATATAAGTTGTTGTTACTTTACGGATGACATTAATGTCATAAAATATAACAACTAAAATGGAATTTTGGTTTCTCGGTCATATATTAAAAAGGATTTACTTTTCTTAAAAGGTAGCTGTGATAATGAGAAAGTTCTAATTAGATATTGTTTTTCGTGTTTCGATAAAAACTTTCGCACAAAAAAGTTGTTAGGGGTTTTACAAACATCTTTTGTCGTCCCACATAGTAAGCCCATTGGGCTAGGCATATGCTCATACATTAATATACATCTCTTAAAGAAAACCCCGTCATGAAAATGTAAAATGTTGTTCTCCTGCTAGCAATAAATTTATTTGGTTGATTCGCCAGGATTCTGAATAAGATTGCTTATATAACCGTACGATTGTATACTTCAAATTTCTTTTTATTGTTTGAATACTTAATTGTTATGCACAAATTTTGTTATATTTTTGGTAAAACAACTCTTCTTTCTTGATTGTTAATTTGGATATTCGTAGTAGAGTGCATTATTAGTCATATCTAATCAGAGAAAATGAACCTCTGTGCACGATATTTTCTTATACACTTTTAAAGATTAAAGAAGCTGGCCATTGAGGTGTCTTCCATATTATAAGCAATTTATGTCCTCTTGTAACGCACTACTTACAAGCTTTTTGAGGTTGTTATGACCATGAAGTTAGTCTAGATCGATGCAATCTTGGAGTGGCCCAGACCGAGGACCTTGCATGATGTTCGAAACTTCCATGGCTGGACTCGTTCTATAGAAGATTCATCCAGAACTTTAGCACGTTGATTGCCCCCATCACCGAGTGTCTCAAGGGGCGTGATTTCAAGTGGACGGATGAGGCCGAAACTAGATTCCACTTGGTCAAACAGAAGATGAATGAAGTACCGGTTCTCACACTTCCCGACTTGGACAAAGTGTACGTGGTCAATTTTGATGCATCTGGAGTTGGCGTTGGAGGTGTTGTGAGCCAATCAGGACTTCCGGTAGCTTTCTTTAGCTACAACCTGTCAGGGTCGAAGAAGAACTACTCCACTTATGACCTGGTGTTTTATGCCATAGTTCAGTCGCTGAAGCATTGACATCACTACCTCATACAGAAGGAGTTCATCCTGTTCACGGATCATGAAGCCTTGATGTACATCAATGGCCAACACAAACTGGGCAGGCGATACGCTAAGTGGGTGGCTTACTTACAAGAGTTCACCTTTACTCTGAAGCATCAAGCAGGAAGCCTCAACCATGTAGCAGATGCTTTGAGCTGCCGCAGTTCTCTTCTCACCACAATGAGCGCCAAAGTTGCAGGGTTTGAAGCTTTCACGGATATGTATGCAGATGATCCTTCCTTCTAGCGGATCCTTCAGGAGGTAACCGATGGACATCGTCACGATTTTATTTTGCATAATGGATACCTGTTTCATGGTCTGCAGCTGTGCATCCCCGACTGTTCATTGCGAACTCCATAATGAGGGTCACTTTGGTCGTGATAAGACCTACACCCTCATAGCTACAGACTTTTATTGGCCGATGTTGTCTAGCGACGTTGCTCACTTTGTGGAGCGCTGCTTTGTGTGTCAGCGGGCCAAAGGAGTTCTCACCAACGCAGACCTGTACACTCCCTTGCCAGTAACTGAAGCCCCTTGGCTCGACGTCAGTATGGATTTTGTTGTGGGCCTCCCTCGTACCCACCGGGCCTCAGACTTTATCATGGTGGTGGTTGACAGATTTTCCAAGATAGCTCATTTTGTAGCTTATCGGAAGACTATGGATGCTACCCGCATTGCGCATCATGATCGCTTGCATGGTGTCCCCTGCGTTTTCCCCGTCGTTTCTTCGTTTCTGTGTGTTTTTTTCCATTTTTGGCAATACTTCATATGCCAATTCAGGATAGGATATGAATCCGATATGAACTCGGATTTTTAGGAGTTATCTATTATTTTGTTTAGTTATTTTAGATTTAGATAAACCCGATTTGGGCAAATTTGAATAAGAAGATAGAATTTCTAAGTTATCTAGGTTAGTTTTTTTTAGCTATTTAAACCCGGCTTGTGGGTTGAATTTTATTCATTGATTATTGAGTTATTTTCTTTTTAAAGTTTCAGAGACTTTTCTTCTCTATTTGTCCTCCCTTTTTCTAGCTCTTCTATCAATCCCCCCTGTTTACCACCGCCCGCAGGTTAATCACTACCCTGCCCGACGTCAATATTATAATAATATTTTTATTTCATTAAGTGAGTAGATATTATCAGTTATTGCTTGACATGTGCGGCTTTTATCCCATTGCGGCATGGCGAGAGGAGTATGTCCAATGTTCTCACATTGAAATTTTTCATTCTTTTCACTTTTGACATTGTCCATGCAAAGTGTTGTGGCTATCACATTTCTATTCATTTCGTTGTAAAAAAAAATGATTTAGCATTTGATGTGTTATGCACATGTAAACAACGTATAATATGCTCCATATTATCTAAACAAACTAGTTTAGAAAGACAAGCTAATAGAGAATAGTTCATATTGTAATAATATTTTTATTTTATTAAGGTCATGCCGAACATCTCTTCAAAAGTTATTTATAGCCTGCACACATCTTAATATGCAATGAAAATATCGAGGGCGCGACATCTTGGAACAATATGATTTATCCATGACAAAATTTCCATGATCCTTTGCCTGAGATTATAGTCCATTATGGCCAGGACCTTCGGCCATATATTCTCCAATCCGTACTTTGTCCCTTAGCTATGTTGGAGGAATTATGGGTCACTGCGGAAGATGTTGTTCAACTTCTTGTCCATCGACGCCCATTGGAGGAACGCCCGACCATTTTGTAAGAAATTCAACCTCATTTTCAATCTTTGGAGGAATGCGGGGCCATTCTGGAAGTCTTTTGGTAGCTTGGTTGACGGTGAGGGATGCCGCAAAAAGAACAAAAAAGAGTGCTATATGGAGCTTAACCATATCCACTTTTAGCGGCAAAACGTTTTTGTGGTTCCAAACAAATCTTACGTATGTCAGCTCCTATCCACGACTAAGCATTGGGTAGTGTATAAATACCCATTCTGAAGTTGCGTTATGGTGCCCTTAATGTAGAAGAAACATTTTTTTTTAAATGAAAACAATTGATTCACTAAAGCTTGGATTTTAAAAAACTACTCTCTAATTACAACTAATACCAGTGATAAAACTATTAATATGTTGGAAGTTTTTCACCACATTGAATATAAGTTGTTGTTACTTTATGTGTGACATTAATGTCATCAAATATAACAACTAAAACGAAATTTTTGTTTCTCGGTCATATATTAAAAAGGATTTACTTTTCTTAAAGGTAGCTGTGATAATGAGAAAATTCCAATTGGATATTGTTTTTCGTGTTTAAATAAAAACATTCGCACATATCCCAACAAAGTTGTTACGAGTTTTACAAACATCTTCTGTCGTTCCACATAGTAAGCCATTGGGCTAGGCATATTGTGAAGCCCAGGATATTTTTAGGAAATTATGTTACTAGTTTTTATTTTTAATTAATTTTGATAGTGTTAGAGTATAAGGGAGAGTCTCCCACTAATATTTATTTGGAAAAAAGCCTTCAAGTTATATCTTTTATTTGAATATGAATATTAGTCTAAACCTTGCAATTAAAAATATTTAAAATTATCTTACCTATGGTTAAGGATAAAGATAAGATATTGATGCACTTTAATATAAATGTATTTTCAAGTAAATTGATCAAAGTGCATAATTAGAGAAATTCCTCATGTTTAGAGACTGTCAAATTTTAATAAATTGGGATTAAAATTAGATAAAGAGAGGGATTGTAAATATTTAAAATAACTTAGATAAGATGGGCTGTTAAGGACTAAATGGTAATTTAGAAAACATTGAGGACTGGGAGATAAATTGACTTCTCTCAGACCAGGGACTTAGATATAAATATATAAAACTCAAGGACCAAACGAGAATTATGTATCTCTCTTTCAGACGAGGGGCTTGCATGTAATATAAATAACAGAAAGGGACTTAATTATAAAACTATGAATAAAACATGCAGAGAGGGTATTGAAACGGAATGGACGGCTAGGATTACATCATCCACAGATCGTGAATAAGTTTGAGACATGGGGGTGATATCTGGCCGCCCGCTCTTTATCGATCCGAGTCGTTGATCTAAAATAAAGCCAGATGCGAGGAAAGGGATTAAAGCAAGGACCTTTCGATCACTGCACGCGATCAGGGCCACCCATCCATCGGGGATCTATCACGAAGTAACAACGGCGGTCTTCTCCAATGCGTCGCCGCCGCGTACACCGCCGCGTGACTTTATCCAGTCCTGCAAACATTCAAGATAGAATTTAAAGAAAAGATAAAGTTTTATCCGATCAAAAGTAGGTTATCTGGAAGCTCGCCGTGAGCCATATAAATAAAGGGAAACCTTCTATTAATCTAGATGACTTCGTCGGAGAGCCAACGCCACCACCTATTCTGTGGAGATAGAGAGATAGGGAAACAGGGAGGAGGAAAGGAAGAGCGTCAAAGACTTACTGTCAGCCATGGGGCGATCACCAGACGTCTGTGGTCGCACGGAGAAGGGGAACTCATCGTGAGATCAGAGTAAGGACCACCGCCTTCTTGTAAGTCCCTCTCGCTCTGATTTCTTGAGTTCTTGATAACAGTAATACCTGCATATGGGGTAGAGAAAGGAAGAGAGAGAGAAAGAGAGAAAGAGAGAGTCTTAGACTCTCTGCTATTCTCTATCAGGGGGCTGAGCACCGGAGGATGAAGCTCCGGTGAGGGTTGAAAGGCAACAACTTTCTGACACTTGTGGCACGCATCAACCCTACACAACAAAGTTCTCGGAGAGGGAGAATTTCGGCCAGCGACATGATCGCGGACAACCACCTCTCAGGGTCGATTGCCACGGTCTCTTCCTCTCCCTTGAGCCACGGCTCTGGAGGTTGAAGAAGAGGTTGATAACGGTTTGCGGGTTCAATGTTAACGGATTGATTATACTAACGGGTTTGAGTTAGTTGATCAGGTTGAATCAAACAATGATTGGGTCCAACCTGTTTGAGAAAGAATATAAAAGGGTTTGGATCAATTAGTTGTTTTAGTCAAGTTAGTTTTGAACATTGATTTAGGTCATGTCTGATTTCCAGATTAATTGATTAAAACGTATTCAATTCGGCTAGTTTAATTGAGTCTGGTTCAGTTGAATAAATTATGGTAAAATTGATTTGGGTTCAATTAATCTAAACTTATTTAAATGGATTCCATGAGTCGATTAGGTTCAGTCAAATGGGTGATGGATTGGTCGGAGTCTAATTGGATTTGGTTTGGAATCATTAGAAATCAAATTGGTTTGATTGAGTTACTTAATTGGTTGGGTTGGTTTAATCAAATCAATTGGATTGGGTACAATGATTAAGTTAGACCTAGCTTTTAAAAATAAATCAATATTAGATAGAGATAACGAGTTTGGTCTAATCAATTGGTTTCGGTCTAAACCGGTGCATATTTAACACCCATCTCGCTAACGAGACAGATGTCACACCAGCTTGGTCGGGAGTGCATCCAGCCCCTAAGCTGTGTTCTTAAAACCTGAAAATAATCATGTACTCTAAATATAATTCATATGACGTAAAGATAACCAGTTACACACCGGGACTCATATTCAAACCAATTCATAAGTAGAGTACAACACACAGAGTTCTGGGCAACTACGGCCCCAAATACAGCCGAAGAAGAGACATAATCAAGGTCTAATACCACCAAGTAAATGAAATACAAGGTAGGTACGACAGAGACAGCTAGACTTTGAAACTTGCTTGAGACACGATCTATTATCCCAATCCAAGTCTAGAACCTATAACAGAAAAACAATAATCGAGATGGTTGAGCTACACAAGCTCAGTGAGTAAGAACTTCTCCGCCAGCTATTATACATACATGTCATCTGTACTAAGATACTAGTACAAGAACAATGTAAGTATAAATCATGAAGATTAGTGGAATTGTCTTAAATCTTGATAAGAATGTTATATGATCAGAAATCCGAAAAGAAAATCACATAATCAATCTCATATCATGTTCTGTATATAGTCATCATGTATATATGCAATAGCCTCGTATCGTAATCAACATGCCACCCTAGTTCAATACTCTGACTGAAACCATCTGGCATCAGTCGGATAACCGAATCCTAATGGTCGGGAGACGGCGGAATAATCCGATCCAGTACTCAAAGCCTGACGACCAGTGGTATAATCAACCAACTGTATCAATCATCACGCATCTCATATCCGAGACCTGATGACCAAAAGTGTAACATCCCAAAATTTCATAAGTAAAATTCAGTGAATTTTTGAAATTTTAAATGAGGTTAATTAACTTTAAACAGATTAATTAGTATTAATCTCAAGTTAAAGGAAATTAGAATAAATGGTAAAATCCACTCTCGCAACTATAGGGCTCAGAGAGGCCTTAATAGGGCCAAAGGAAGTTATATAGAATAGTTGGAGATGGATGGTGGTAGAGTTCGATTAAATAAATCAAAAGATTATTTAAATATTAATTAATCCGCATTAATTAAGTAGGAATATTCGGACAAAGTTAGAGTCCCGATAAAGTCGACCGGGCTTAGTCAAAAGCGAGATTCGGGATCGGTCGAGAGAGAAGGACGACCCGCGTGATGCCACGCTAGCCCGTGTCACGGGAATTAAATTCCCGTGATTCCAGGGATGCAGATTCGGAAGAATTATTAATAAGATAATATTTTAAATCAATGTGACATAAAGAAATAAAGTAAATAATATAAAGTATTTAAAGATAATACTTTTAAAGGATAAAGTATTTAAAAGATAAAATTATTTTAATTAATGAAATATTATATATATATATATATATATATAAATATATATATATATATATATATATATATATATATATATATATATATATATATAATAAAATAATAGAATAAATTAAAAAGTAAAAGTAAAAGAAAAAGAAAAGAAAAAAAGAAAAAGAAAAAGAAAAAAGAAAAAAATAAAAAAAAATAATAATCTCTGTCTTTAAAAAAGACAGAGATGAGAGAAAGAGAGAGAGAAACAAATCTCTCTCTCTCTCGATCTCTCTCTGCTCGTGAGACCACCTTCCCCCTCCGGTTGCGAAGGCGTGAAGCCCCGATCACCGCCATGCGGCCGTACGCCACTGCATGAAGCCACCCGCCACTCAGTGGCCAGCGGACTTGCGGCCAACATCCGCCCGCATTCACGCGGCCTGCCATCCCGCGCGCCCGGGTTGCCCGACACCAGCGCCTCAAGACTCACCGCCGGATCGCCTCATGGGACGCACTGGGCCGCCCGCTCGACGCAGCCTTGCACGCAGCTCCCCGGGCCTCACGCGGACTACGGCCTCTTCCCCGCCGATCCGGCGGGATCTAGTCGATTCCGACGAGGGAATTTCGCATTTCCAAAGTTAGGCCCACGTAAGCTTTTCAACCTTGAATGATGAAGAGTTTAGTTAATTTGGGAAGAAAGGCCCTAGATTGGAGGGTTGGAGTTGCATAAAATTAGTTAAGGACCATTGAAGTCATGAAATTATCTAAGTGGGGTTTAATTGATGAAGGCTGTATGACAATCAAGATTAATTCATGTTAAATGTGTGTATGATTGTAGTAATTCGGGAGCCCTACGAATAGAGGAGGTGCTGCCCAATTTTTCTTGAAAGTCTATAGGAGTTGAGGGTCTATTGAAATTTAGTTAATGCTTCTATGCTTAATCATCCTAATTATGAAACCCTAATTGCTTAAGACGATCATGTTAGTTATCTTCAAGCTCTATTTGTAATTTAGTTAATGCTTCCATGCTTAGCAAATAAATCATCTTCATTCCTTGCTTAATATGCTAGTTGTTAAGTTTAGCAAAGTGATAATTAAGTTAAGTGAAGATTTGTTAGAAGTACGGAGGAATAAGATATAATTGTACTCTTATACTTTAGAAGTGTGTATTAGACCTTAAGGGAGAAATTATGCTAAGATAGTTTAATGAGTTACATTATTTATAATGTTTTAGATTAAAAGTACTGAGTTAGGAATAGGACCTCATATTTATAGAATTGCATTTCAATCATCGGGCAAAGGAAAGTTCTGCTGGCCAAGGACCGAGGCAGGATCTAAGCTCGAATCAGGACTAAAGGTGAGGAAATCTACCGCATCGGTTTGCTAGTTTTACCGGTATTTTTTATACTAATACGCAGTTTCAGCTTTTAAAAGCGTGAACTTTGGGTTTCATAAAAGTTTATAGAGTTTTATAACCATTTCATGCTTAGTAATCAGTAATGTAAAAGAGAACGATTCTGTATATCTGAAAGACTACATTCTATTGAAAATACTTGTATAGACGAGTGGCTCGTGAAGAGCGAGAGTACTGACGCTGAGTTATGAGAGGTGATTTAATTCTCTTTTCAAAAATAGCGAACTATCTGTGTTTACTTCCTTTTTATAAAATCAAAACCCCTTTCCATCCTTTTTGGGATGCTTTCAACAGACGTATATATACTCAACCCGATGCTCGAGATATACTCGTTGGTTCGGCCGTACGGTATTGAAGTAGATGTGTAAGTCGGAGAATAGTCTTATGGTATGGATGATGCGTTCCTCGCCTTCTAGAGATAGAGATCATCTCGTGAGAGAAGAGCGCAGTGTGACATTACCCGGGGAATGTCGGTTTCATATTTGATTCACAAGGCAGAAAACGTAAACCTTCGTGATATGCATTTTTAAGAGAATACAGCGATCCAAGCGTTTATGCAGATTTGAGCACGCTTTTGATATTTTTAATTAGGTATTTTCTATTCGTGTTTTTACGCTTTTACTCTACAAATTTATTATTTTATACGTACAAATTATACCCGGTACAAAGTTGTTTCTACTCACTGAGCTCCAGTAGCTCAGCCCCACCTTTTGTGATTGTTTTCGCAGGAAGTTAGGCAGGAGTTCTTCTAGAGGTTCGTTTGGCCACGAGTCAATGATGATGCTCCGTAGTTGGCTCTGACTCCGTGTCTAGTTATGTTATTTGATTCGGTTGTTGTGAGACATTAAGTTTAAGACAATGTTTATTTGATTTTGTATTAATTCAGAATGAGTTGGTGTTTTTAGTTATTTAGTGTGTTTATTACCTTCCGCTTGTTGTTATTTTTCCCAGTTAATTAGCAGATTACAGCCTTAGGTTTAGGGTTCATTCCCTAAACCTCGGTACGATGGACACCAGGTCACGAAAAGGATAAGGGTGTGACATTTAGTGGTATCAGAGACAAAAGATCTTAGGGACTAGATGATAACTGATATACTTAGAGCCATAGGATCCACTAAATGCCATGAGATGACATTTAGTGGTATCAGAGAAGGGTTAATCCTAAGGAAGTCCTAGGGTAGTCAGAGCCTTAAGGTGGGAGGGTTGTGTCAGTAGAATAAAGTTTAATATTTGCTTTCAGAGAGTTAGAATAAAGTTTAATATTTGCTTTCAAAAGTATGATCAACCAAGCTGTATCAATCGTCACGCGTACATCTCGTATCTGATTATTCAAGTCCCGTACCTGAGGCCTGACGACCACTGATATAATCAACCAATTGTATCAATCGTCACGAATCTCATATCCGAGACCTGACGACCAGTGGTATGATCAACCAAGCTGTATCAATCATCACGCGTGCATCCTCGTATCCTGTTCAGACACTCAAAAGAGTTTGGAAGTGGTTTTATATAGAAAACGATTTCGCAAACATTTTTATTTAAGAAAAACATATTAAAATAAATCTCTTCCTTAACCCGAGATCATCTACAATTCTTTATGGACTCAATCCTTAGCCCCGCTGGATCACTCGTCAATGTCTACCTAGGAAGCAGTCACGATACGGTGAATATCAATCTTTACCAGTTGGAGTTTCATTTCATAATTAATCATGCTGATTGAGTTCATAACAAATAATAAGTATTAATATCACTATGTAACTATAGCGATTAAAAATCCATCGGCAAATCAGAAACCGATATAAATCCCATAAGAATACGAGAAACAAAAATCATGGTAAATACATGAATAAATCTGGATTTATGATGAATTTCCCTCACCTCAAGCCCTTTTCAAATTCCTCATAATCGAAATAATATATCTATGTAAATACAACGTTTGTATCTTCTATAACTTAGTTCCATTTCTTTAAAGTACGGAGATTTAAGAGTACAAATATCGTATTCTTCACTTAGACTCCTCGAATGCCCCACAAGCATTCTTGACTAGCTATGATCCATTAATCTAAAACATGAAATTATTAAGCATGTAAATCATGATCCTCAATAGAGCATTTATACCTTAGAATTTTCATAAAAATTCGGCGGCACCTCCACTATTTGTAGGCCCCCGAAAATTATACAAACATTCCACATAATTAATCCAAATAATGATAACAACACTCTAATACCCTTCACATGCAGTCATGCTTAATTCCCCCCCCCCCCTCCTAAACCCTCTCTAATTAAAGCCCTAATTGTACATTAATTTCATAATGTTAATTTAGGGTTTCTATCCCCGATGGAAGCTTGCAAGGGAATTTACCTGTATGTGAGAACCCTCGGAGTTTTTGTACGAGCTCACTCAATGTCTGGATTTGACTATTAGCCGGAGAAGAGGAGCTGGCCGGCCTTGTGTTGTTGCTCACCCGAAGGAAAACATCGCGAGTAGACGAGCCGGAGCTAGGGGCGGCGGCGGCAAAGGGAACCGGCGGCCTGAAACTGCTGGCCGGCGGTGCACAGCCATGAGCTGGCGGCTCAACGACGAGGGAGACGGTCTCGTGCACAAGCAGGCCAGCTGCAGGTCACCCGGAAGGGGAAGCGAGGGCGGACGGTAGGGCGGCGCTGCTCGAGGCCAGGTGTGGGGAGCTGTTGGGGTCCGACCGGTGTCAGGCTCAAGTAGAGGAGCGAGTATGCCTAGTCGCGAGCGAAGAGAGGAAGGGATATATATATATATATATATATATATATAATTCTTACTTTACTTAATCAACTCTATTATTTAAATCATGATATACCTTAATTATTAAGGCTCCAATAATTCAACTTATCTTTAAGCTTTTAATCATGTATTTATCTTATCATCTACATTGTTATCACATGGCTTCTTTTTATTGCTATTATCTCTAACTTATCATCTCCATTATTTCCCCACTACTATTCAGATAATTTATTTAATACTATCTTTCCACTTTATCTTATGTCGCCCATTAATTAATGTCATCATTCTAATAATGTCCCGACCCAGATCCGAGAATCCCGGGTCAATGATCTCCGTCGTCACGGGTGTACTGTAGCTTCACGTGGTCTACCTCTCGTCAGACCAGATCCGCAAATACAGGCTTTTGACTCGCCCGATCTACTTTATCGTAACTATAACATTTGTTTGATTCTCATATTTGATTAATCTTACTTAATTAATACTTACGAAATCTCACAATCAATTAATCGAGGTTATCTATATCATCCACCTCCAACTATTCCAAGTGTAAGCGGCCTGGCCCAATAAGGCCTTCCGTCGGCCCATTAGTTGCGAGGCTTGATTTCAAATTTATTATTCCTCGATTTTCCTGTAATTGGACTTTAGGATAATTAATTTATTCTCCCGTGTTAATTAAGCTCATTAATTGTTGAAAATTTCTGAGTTTTTCACTTGAAAATTCGGGGCGTTACAGTTCCCCACACTTAAGAAATTTCATCCCCGAAATTCTATACATACACATCTAAAACAGGTGAGGGTACTGCTCCCTCATCTGGTCTTCTCTTTCCCAAGTGGCCTCCTCCACTTGGTGGTGACTCCATAGAACTTTCACCAAAGGTATTGTCTTGTTTCGCAGGGCTTGCCCTCTCATGTCAAGAATACGTACCGGTCCTTCTACGTACGTCAAATCTTGAGCCAGCTCCACTGTTGGCCCTGACAGAATCTGATGTTGATCTCCGAGACATTTCAGTAGAACTGATATATGGAACACATTGTGTATCCTTGACATTTGCTCTGGTAGGTCAAGTCGTTAGGCTACCAGGCCTACTCTGTCCACTATCTCGTAAGGCCCGGTATACCGTTGGTTCAGCTTCCCATGCTTACGTAACCTAAACACTCCCATGCATGGAGATACCTTCAGAAATACCCTATCTCCCACTTCAAATCAATCTTGGAGAACACAGAAGCTCCTTGCAGTTGGTCAAACAGGTCATCAATGCGTGGTAGCAGGTACTGGTTCCGGATGGTCACCTCGTTTAATTGTCTTTAGTCGACACATAACCGCATGGAGCCGTCTTTCTTCTTGATGAATAGTACTGGCGCACCCCAAGGGGAGAAACTAGGTATAATAAACCCCTTCTCTAGCAGCTCATCTATCTTGGTCTTCAATTCTTCTAACTCCACCGGAGCCATCCTGTAAAGCGCCATGGAAATCGGAGTCGTTCCTGGAACCAACTCGATCGAAAACTCCACGCCTCGGTGTGGTGGTAATCTGGGTAAGTCTTGAAACACATCCGGATACTTGCACGCCACGGCTATATCCCTAACCTCTGTCTTCGGAGCTTCCACTTCTGCCACATTTTCCAAATAGGCTTCCTCCGTCTCGGGTTGTCTCCCGTAGAAAAGTATCTCCGCCTCCCGGACGTTGGAAACGCACCATCTTCCAGTAACAGTCAATGTGGGAATGGTGGAAAGCTAACTAATCCATCCCTAGGATCGCATTAAAGTCCAGGATCCTCATCGAGATTAGATCAGCTATCAGCTCTTGATCTCCTATCTTTACATCACATCCCTCATAGACTAACTTAACAATCATAGAACTACCTATGGGGGATGCTACACTCATAGGTTCTGCTAATATAGTTGCATACACATTTTTAGGTACAAGAAAAGTAACAGTAATGTACAAATCTGTAGAACTATGATCAATCAATACGCAGGCATCGGTATTAAAGATTTGCGCGATTACACGCTATCACGCGTCGGGGGTGTTAGCGACTTCTTTGTTAATAGGTTGCAAAAGCCTGGGCTGCAGCTGAGATGGTGCCCAACAGCCTCCTCCACGAGACCCGTCCACCAGTTGACCCTCCTCGGCTGCCTCCAACACCTCCCATGACAGAAAAACCGTGCGTTTGCTGCATAGTATGATCTCCAACAGTAGCTTGTGGAGCAACTCCGCTCCCCTGGGTCACTAGCGGGCATTGTTTCTTATAATGCCCCAGTTGTTTGCAGTAAAAACAAGCGTCACCACCATAAGTCCCGTAATGGAATTTACCGCAGACTGTAAACTGTGGTTTTCCCTTTTTGTTCCCACTTGTCGAAGAACCACTACTGCTGCTACTGTTGCTCTTCTTTGTGGGCCTGGTGTCTCCTCTTCCTTAGGAGCTTGGGCTACTCCTCTTATTCCACCTATCAAGTCTCTGTTTTTGCTTGTTCAGGCCCCACTCAACTCGGAGTGCAGACTCGACCACTCCTAAAAAATCTTCAAAACCATGAGCCACAACAGGGATCTTGATCTCATCCTACAGTCCATCTTCAAACCTCCTGCAATGGTTATAGGGCAGTGAACTTGGCCCGATACTTAGCCACAATTGAATTTCCTTGAGTCAGATAAATGAACTCGACACTATTGGCGTCCCGGTGTATTCGAGGTGAGTACTCCTCCTCGAATTATCTCTTGAATTCTAGCCAAGTCCAGACATCCGACCTGGGAAGGCACATCTTAGCCAACTCCCACCACATCAAGGCATCATGTCCCAACAACAGCTGTACTGTTATGACCTTTTCATCTTCTGGGATCCTCATACCCTGGAACACCTTCTCCACCTGTCGAATCCACGCTCTACTGCGGTCGGATTCTGTGTCCCGAGGAAGTGGTTAAGCCCCATTTGCCGGGCTTGAGTAACATAATCCTGACCCCTGGGTTGTTGTTGTTGTTGGTACTGTTGTTGTTGTTGTTGTTGCTGGTACTGTTGCTATTGTTGTTGAAAGTTTATGAAAGTAGCAAACGACTGGGCCATCTGTTCGAAAAATTGTTGCATCCCTGGAAACTGTTGCACACCCGGGTTGTATTCCGGGGCAGGATGCGCATGTGATGCATCTCCATAATCTTCAGGTGTAGAGGCATCCACGTACGGTTCCTCCTAGGGCTCCTCACGTAGCACCCTCAGTGGCCTTCTACGTCCTTTCTTGGGCGGCATTCTGCAACATCCACCAAGTGTCAGTTAATTACATAATTCCACTTAGCAAGCTAGCAGCTAATTCCTCATATTAACTGACTTCGACTCCCACCCTAAGGCTCTGATTACCTCTAGACTCTAAGGTCAAGGAGCAAACCTCTCTGATACCACTAAATGTAACACCCATCTCGCTAACGAGACAGATGTCACACCAGCTGGGCCGGGAGTGCACCCAGCCCATAAGCTCTGTTCTTAAAACCTGAAAATGGTCATATACTCTAAATATAATTCATATGACGTAAAGATAACCGGTTATATACCGGGAGTCATATTCAAACCAATTCATAATTAGAGTACAACACACAGAGTTATGGGAAACTACGGCACCAAATACAGCGGAAGAAGAGACATAATCAAGGTCTAAGACAACCAAACAAATGAAATACAAGGTAGGTACGCCAGAGCCAGCTAGACTTCGATCCCTGCTCGAGACACGAGCTACTATCCCGATTCAAGGCCAGAACCTGTAACAGAAAAAAAATAATCGAGAGGGTTGAGCTACACAGGCTCAGTAATTAAGAACTTCTCCGCCAGGTATTATACATACCTATCATCTGTACTAAGATCTAGTACAAGAACAATGTAAGTGTAAATCATGAAGATCAGTGGAATTATCTTAAATCTTGATAAGCATGTTATACCATCAGAAATCCGAAAAGAAAATCACATAATGAATCTCATATCATGTCCTGCATATAGTCAACATGTACATATTCAATAGCCTCGTATCGTAATCAACATGCCACCCTAGTTCAATACTCTGAATAAAACCAGCGATCATCAGTCGAATAAACGGATCCTAATGGTCGGGAGACAGTGGAATAATCCGATCCAGTACTCAAGGCTTGACGACCGGTGGTATAATCAACCAACTGTATCAATAGTCACACATCTCATATCCGAGACATGATGACCAGTGGTATGATCAACCAAGCTGTATCAATCGTCATGCGTACATCTCGTATCTTATTATTCTAGTCCCGTACCCGAGGCCTGACGACTAGTGATATAATCAACCAACTGTATCAATCGTCATGCATTTTATATCTGAGACCTGACAACCAGTGGTATGATAAACTAAGATGTATCAATCGTCACGCATGCATCCTCGCCCGATTCGAGCACTCAAAATATTTCAGAAGAGGTTTTATATAGAAAACGATTACGCAAACATTTTTATTTAAGAAAAACATATTAAAATAAATCCCTTCCTTAACCCGAGATCATCTATAATTCTTTATGGACTCACGATACGGTGAATATCAATCTTTACCAGTTGGAGTTTCATTTTATAATTAATCATGCTGATTCAGTTCATAGAAAATGTCAAGTATTAAAATCACTAGGCAATTATAGCGATTAAAATTCAATCAGAAAATCATAAACCGATATAAATCCCATAAGAATATGAGAAACAAAAATCACGATAAATACATGAATAAATCTGGATTTACGGTGAAGTGCCCTCACCTCAAGTCCTTCGCAAATTCCTAGGAATCGCTCGGTCCTTCAGCAGCTTCTATTGAACCGTTTTCCTTTCCTAGAATCAAAATAATATAACTATGTAAATACGACATTCGTATCTTCCATAACTTAGTTCCATTTCTTTAAAATACGGAGATTTAAGAGTACGAAAATCATATTCTTCACTTAGACCCCTCGAATGCCCCCTAAGCATGCTTGAGTAGCTATGATCCTTTAATCTAAAACATGAAATTATTAAGCATGTAAATCATGATCCTCAATAGGGGATTTACACCTTAGAATTTTGATGAAAATTCATCGGCACCTCCCCTATTTGTAGTGCCCCGAAAATTATACAAACATTTAACATAATTAACCCAAATAACCATAACAACACTCTAATACCCTTCACGTGCATTCATGCTTCATTCCCCCCCCCCCCTAAAACCCTCTCTAATTACAGCCCTAATTGTACATTAATTTCATGAAGTTAATTTAGGGCTTTTTTCCCCAATGGAAGCATGCAATGGAATTTACTTGTATGTGAGAACCCTCTGAAGGGAAATAATGAGTTCATATGTGTCTACTGTAGACATGCGCAACGGATATTCAAAACAAAACTCGACAAAACTCATCCAAGATCCAAGCGAGAAAAACACCACGATCAGGTTAGGTTTCAAAAACATACCATAACCAAAGCTTGTATATCGACGTCCTTGATTATTGGACGATGCTCCAACAATCCCTGTCACGATTTCAGCGATGATCAACGGATCCTCGCCTCTATCGGTATCCACTCGGAAGAATTGAATCGCCTTGTTCGTCTCACGAACAAAACTGGAACTTTTGATTCTTCGACTTTTTGGTGCTAGCTCATAATCGAAGAACTGACATTGATGGCCTTGTATTAGAACCCAACATCAAACCTCCTAAAATGGTTATCCAACTATTGGAAAACTATTCTTCTCAAATAATCCTCTCTCTCTCTCTTTCTCTTTCCTTTTCTTTTCTTTTCTTGTCATGAAAACCAAGGAACTTGTCCTCTCAAATTTATAGAAGAAGAGGAAGAGAAACAGTCCTTTCTCTTGAAGAAGAGGAAGAGAAACGGTACTTAATGTTGAGGTTTAGAAGTACTTACGTTAATAACTCAACATAAACACTCCTTCAATGGTTATCCAACTATTGGAAACCACCCTCTTAAATAAAAGAAACCGTCCTCTCTTTCTCTCTAGAAGAAGAAGAAGAAAAACCGGTCCTTTATCTTGAAGTTTAGAAGGAGTTATATAAGCCTACTTATATCTTCACTATATAGCATATATATATGTGGTTGGGCCCAACTTCTTTTTATTCTTTGTGTCCATCACAATTAGAATATAGAATTAATTAGGATTCCATCATATGGAGGCCCAACCCATATATCCACATACATATATGTGCTCTTATTTTATGAACCATTTCCAAAGTAGGATTAGTGTTTCGACCATGTACAAGACCCTCTTGAATACTTATACTATTCTGACTTTCAAAACATACCTCAGTCAATGGAGTTCCAAATCCAGATCAACCTTTGAGTGTGACCCAATAGGTTCTTACAATGTTGGCAATGAAATAAAACTCATTTTGATATCATAAGCAATGAGCGGTGTCTAGCAACACATCATTGCTACCCAAACTGCAAGAATGTCGTGAAAGACATGACCTGTTCTTGTAATTAATACCGAGCATCCAGTATCCCTTTGTCCTTGATATCTTTGATTGAATACAAGTCATGGATTAGTCATACTTGTATAATTCAATCAATATGTTTCTTGATCCCAAGTAGACTAACGAAAACAAGTGACATCAATATCCCATACTGATTCACCTAGGTGTGGCCACACACTTCTTAGTCTCACTCATCAAGAGGCCCTAATATCACTCTTGTTATATAAGATGTTGGGATGGATGCCCTAAAGCATATGATGTTATGAATATTATTTAATTGTGATTAAAATAATATAATTATTACAAGCGCATGTATTGTTTGAATACTTTATGAATATCACAAAATTCCATAATTACCTACGTAACCTTGAATAAATGTATATAAGTGTTATATATATGGGAGGATATTGTTTAAGGATGATAATTTAAATTAGTCCGTGAAATCTAGTCAATTGACTTAACAATTAAAGTATGGAATCTTTAATTGATTTTCACAAGTGCAGCTCATTATCATAAAAAATGAAATGATTTTATCCAAACCATTGATATAGAGGGACATCTAATGAGGGCACTATACATAATGAGATTATGTAGGACTGGGACACGATGTGATTTGAATCATTGATAATTTCCGTTAAAATATAATACATTTAAATGATGTCACTGATGGTCGGATATATAATGATCTTAATCCAGAGTGGTTAGCAAACTCCTATTTGTTGTGTTACATCTTTTGATTTACTCGGTACGGATTATAAGATCATAATCCTTAAACATTGTATGTTGGAGGTGTAACAAAATGAATAGCAGGGAATGTTAACATCGCAAGACGGAATCCATTCCTTCTTTATAGGAAGTAGACAGATAATTCCCTTGAGTGATAATTCAGGGCTTGAATGGTATGAGTACTCGATTCTTGATTTGTTCTTGAATCTTATCATTCATTAGAGAATCATTGGTACTTGAGGATAAAGATGTAATTAGAGAGGTTAACGGATCTTTACCTAGCTCTAATTATGAATTATTTATGGAGGATCAATATATAGGAGATGACTATATCATATGGACGACTCGAATCCCGAGTAATTTTATATCTATAATTTCGGGAGTTCAATTCCAAGTTTTTAGTTGAGTAACTTTGGAATTAATAAAACATATTGATTAATTAAAGAGTTTAATTGATTAATATAAAGTTTTATTGGAGCCCGGGATTATAGGTCCATAAGTCCCCCTCCGGACAAGGAACTCCGATTGGACAAGTTTAGTTGATTTTGTGTTGATCACTTTATTACAAATTAATTAAGAATTAATTAGTAGTATTTATGAATAATAAGATTATTTATAAATGAAATAAATAAATACATAATTTGATTATATATTTATTTATGGACTTATTAGATAATGTGAGCCAAGACACATGTGTTTAAATTAGAGTTAAAATTAAGATAAACTCAAATTAATTTGAATTTAGATAAGCTTGTGAAGCATATGTCTAGATTCAATGCATGTAGTAAGTTGGTTGCTAAGTTTGATTTTGATCGAATAAGTAAACACATGGAAAAAGATAAATATAAAGATATTTTATCCTTTAAATTTGGCCTAAAATCTATCTAAATTTTTGTATGACAAAAATTTGATTTTGAATTCAAAAGGGTATTTGAATTCAAATCGAAACTTATCATAGTTTAAAAAGGAGAGTTATTTTCTGTATAAAAGGAGTAGCCTTTCTCCTCTCATGACATGACTTTCAAAAGAGTTTGATATAAGTTATAGAGAGTGTGAGATAGGAACCAATTGAGAAATCCTAAGAGAGAAAAGAGAGAGAAAAGTTCTTTCTCAAAAGTCCTAGTCTCAATTGCTCATTGGATGAGTTTTAGAGAGAGACAATTATCAGTTTAGTGATCTGATTAATCTTGAGTTGTGCCCACACACAAGTCCATCTCGGATCTTTGTCACCGGAAGGAAGACCGTGGTTTCGGGAAAAGAAGATCTACCGATCTCGGAGGATTTAAACTTCTACAACTTTAAGGTACGCTAAGAAATCTGAAAAACTGCTAGGGAAAACTCTCCTCGCAAAACCATGAATTTCCGTCGCTAAAATAAATCAGCGACGAAATAGCGAGGCAAAATTTTCCGTCGCGATTTTTTGTTCTTATCTAATTTTATTAATTCATAAGTAGAATTAATTATTATAGTTTACAAAGTATTCATAAAAAGTGTTTTTGATGAATACCGATCCAAGATCTTGGTTTTATACGTGTTTATTCACGCTTCCGCATATTTTGAAAATTGTTTTCCCAAGATCTAAGACCAACAACTGGTATCAGAGCAGGTTGTAAATTATATTAATTAATTCATTGATTATGTGATAATCTACTCGTGAATATTATAATAATTATAGGTAGGCATATGCATACATTATTATGTCATGTGATGTTATAGAACTTTGGTAGTTAATTACATGATGCCTTTGGATTAGGTTTTTGTTTATTAGATCAAATTTAAAATTAGGCCCTTCACATGTAATTTTAAATTCATGTCTTCATGATGGATGAAGAAGGCCAAAACCCCAAAAGAATTTAGGAAATTTTTAGAAATTTTCTTTGATTATTTTATGGGTTATACTATTAGAAATATCCAAAGACACCACGTCAAAGTCTTTTACTATTATGCAGATTATCCTATTTATTCTATGTAATGTTATATAAAAGTATGATGATGCATAACAACATGTCATCTAGGATAGTTTTCCTACTCATATACAATCACATGTTATTTGATATACATGTTTATTAATTATGCCTATAATTTAATGAGATTAAATCCTAAATATTCATGATGCAATTAAAATTTTAAGAGTTAAAATTGATTTCATATTAGTTTTTATTATAAGGTTGAAATTGTTTTGATTTAAAAATATGAAATATGTTATAATTGCACATTTGAGAATAATGAGTGGGAGAGGGTAAAATGACGATATTACCCACAGGTCTCCATTGTTGGTACAACGAATGCTTTTTCGAATGGCGCCTCGAGACGCCATGATTTCGTCCTCCCTACGGAGGGTGTCCATTTAATTCATCCTAGGGTTGACCTCCATGAGATAGGATGTAATTATGGATCTCTTTAATGACCGACCCTACGGCGGCGTTCTAGAGTGAAATAATTGGATTCCGAAACAATGGGCTACACTCATAAAGATGCATTAAATAGTTTATTGCATCTTGATTCTATTTACGATAGTTAATAAATATTGAAAAATATGAGATATCTTTGATGAGTATTTATTGATTGAAAATGTTTCAGTTCAATTTGAAAATATGTGACCTACCCTACGGCGGCACAATATTTTGGTAGATTGAATTATCGTTGGGCAATTATTATAGTTATTTTTAATACTATACTATGCCCTAAAATTAAATATATGTGGTATTGATGCACTTGTAATTTTTTAATTTTCAAAGATGTCTAATCCATTAATGCATCGCTATCACTTGAACAATTGGTGGCGAAAATTACGCCAAATGGAAAAGTAATATAAACTTGCTACTTGTCAATAAAGACTATAAGTTTGTACTCACGGAGGAATGTCCTCTGAACCGATAATAATGCACCTAAGTCTCAAAAGGATGCCTATGATCACTTTGGATTAGGGCAAATAATAAGTCTAAGGTCTATATGCTAGCGGGCATGAATGAGTTGCTCTGAGCAAAGACGAAGGGATGGAAACTGCTTATGAGATAATGCAGTCCTTAGATGGTATGTTTGGACAACCATCAGAACAGGCTCAAAAGGGAAATTGTTTCCACTGTGACAAGCCTAGACATTGGAAGAGACCTTGCAAGCAGTATCTCGAAAAATTGAGGGAAAAGAAAAAGGGGAAATGTGAATATGATTTACTTGTCCTTGAAGCATGTTTAGTAGAGAGTGACATCTCAACCTGGGTCATTGACTCGGGAGCGACAAATCATGTTTGTTTTTCTTTACAAATCCTTCACAAGAGTAGAGAGCTGCAGGATGGCGAGTACACGATGGTCGTGGGCAATGGCGCCAAAGTTTCAGCTAAGGCAATAGGGGAAGTGCAACTTCAGTTTCCTGGAAATAAATTTCTTGTTTTGAGCAATGTTTATTTTATTCCCAGTTTTAGACGAAATTTGATTTCGATTTATAGATTAAACGAACAATCATTTAAAGTTACTTTTGAGATTGAAACAGTTTCTATTTCAAAGAATGGTTTGAATATTTGTTTTGGATATCTAGATGATTGTCTTTATTTTCTCAGACCAATTTATAAACCACTGCTTAATACTGAGATGTTTAAAATACCTGAACCAAAGAGTAAAAGGCAAAAGGTTTCTGATCAAAACGAGACATATCTATGGCATCTCAGACTTTGCCATATTAACCTGAACAGGATTGAAAAACTAACCAAGGATGAAGGTCCTTTAAGGGAACTAAAAGTTAGTGACCTACCAGTTTGTGAATCCTGTTTGGAAGGTAAGATGACCAAGAGATCCTTTTCTGTAAAAGGAGAGAGAGCTAAGCAACCTCTTGAGATGATACATACAGATGTATGTGGACCCTTAAATGTCCAAGCTAGAGGAGGCTATGAATATTTCGTCACCTTTATTGATGATTATTCAAGATACGGATATGCATACCTGATGCAAAGGAAATCTGAAACTTTTGACAAGTTTAAAGTTTTCAAAGCTGAAGCTGAAAAGCAACTTAGCAAAGAAATCAAAATTCTTCGATCAGATCGAGGAGGTGAATATCTTGACACAGAATTCACAGATTTTCTTGTAGAGTGTGGTATCGTATCACAACTCACTGCACCAGGTACTCCGCAGCAAAATGGTGTTACAGAGAGAAGAAACAAAACCTTGCTTGACATGATAAGATCAATGTTGAGTTACTCTTCACTCCCCACTTCTTTCTGGGGTTATGTGCTAAGAACTACAGTTTATATCCTAAACGTGGTTCCTTATAAATCCATACCTAGCACTCCTTTGGAGATGTAGAATGGTAGAAAACCCAGTTTGAAACACTTTCGGATATGGGGATGTCCGGCACATGTATTGAAAAACAAATCTGGGAAGTTGGAATCACGAAGTGAGCTGTGCATGTTTGTGGGTTATCCTGAGGGTACTAGAGGTGGTCTTTTCTATAGTCCTCAAGATAAGAAAGTATTTGTATCGACAAATGCTACTTTTCTTGAGTATGACTACATTAAGGACTATAAGCCCAGGAGCAAAGTTATACTCGAAGAGATGCTATCACAGTAAGCAAATCCTTGATGCCAACAAGAGTTGTTGAAATGCAAAGTCCGAGAACCACAGTTCTGAATCAAGATCCTCCTATTCTTCGTCGTAGTGGGAGGGAAATAAGATTACCTGACCGGTATAGACAAGAATCGAATCTTGTCATGGCTGATGACGGAATTCAGGAGCCGCTGACTTTTAAGTTAGCAATGGAGGATGATGATAAAGATAAATGGCTTGAAGCTATGAAACTCGAGATGGATTCAATGTATTCCAACTTAGTCTGGGAACTTGCAGATCTTCCTGATGGGGTAAAACCCATAGGGTGCAAATGGATCTACAAGAGAAAGAGAGGGGTGGACGGGAAAGTGGATACTTTTAAAGCAAGATTAGTGGCCAAGGGTTATACCCAAAGAGAGGGAATCGATTTTAAAGAAACCTTCTCGCCGGTCGCTAAACTCAAGTCCATTAGGATACCCTTATCCATTGCTGCATATTATGACTATGACATATGGCAAATGGATGTCAAGACAGCCTTTTTGAACGACCATCTTGAAGAAAGCATTTATATGATGCAACCAGAGAGTTTCACAGTTGAAGGTCAAGAGCAGAAAGTCTGCAAATTGCTAAAGTCTATATATGGACTCAAGCAAGCTTCAAGAACATGGAACATAAGGTTCGATGAGGCTATCAAGTCTTATGGGTTTGACCAAAACCTTGATGAACCATGTGTCTATAAGCACATCAAAGGGAATAGTGTGGTTTTCCTAATCCTTTATGTCGATGATATCTTACTCATTGGGAATGACAGGAAATCAATGATTGAAGCAAAGGATTGGTTAGCAAGCCAATTCCAAATGAAATATTTGGGAGAGGCAAGCTATATTCTTGGGATCTAGATAATAAGGGATCGTAAGAATCGGATGTTGGCTTTGTCTCAGGCATCATACATTGACAAGGTGCTTGTCAGGTATAACATGCAAAACTCCAAGAAAGGGTATTTGCCCTCTAGGCATGGTATACACCTTTCTAAAGAACAATGTCCTAAGACTCCTCAGGAGGAAGAAGACATGAGACGGTATCCATACGCGTCTGCTGTTGGGAGTTTGATGTATGCTATGCAGTGTACAAGACCGGATATCTGTTATGCTGTAGGAATAGTAAGCAAGTTCCAGTCAAACCCAGGATTCGATCCTTTGGGCCGGTACATCAAGTGTATTCTCAAGTATCTTCGGAGAACGAGAAATTATATGCTTGTGTATTCCAGTGAAGATTTGTCTATCACTGGTTATACCGATTCTGACTTTCAGACTGATCGTGATGATCAGAAGTCTATATCAGGATCAGTATTCAATCTTGGTGGGGGAGCCGTAGTATGGAGGAGTATTAAGCAAAGTTGTGTTGCTAACTCCACCATGGATGCTGAGTATGCAGCTGCTTCAGAAGCAGCTATGGAAGCTGTATGGCTCAAGAAGTTCTTGTCAGATCTGGAAGTGGTTCCAGATATGGATAAACCCATAAATCTTTACTCTGATAACACGGGGGCGATTGCAAATGTCAAGGAATGTCGAAACCATAAGAGAACCAAGCATATAGAGCGGAGATATCACTTAAAACGATCGATTGTCGATCGAGGTGATGTGAATGTCCTAAAGATTGCTTCTGAAGACAACCAAGCGGATCCATTCACAAAGACACTACCAGCTAAAATTTTTTGAGAAACATTTAGAGAGTTTTGGATTGAGAGACATGTCCCATCTGCTTTAGTGCAAGTGGGAGATTGTTGGGATGGATGCCCTAAAGCATATGATGTTATGAATATTATTTAATTATGATTAAAATAATATAATTATTACAAGTGCATGTATTGTCTGAATACTTTATGAATATCACAAAATTCCATAATTATCTTTGTAACCTTGAATAAATGTATATAAGTGTTATATATATGGGAGCATATTGTTTAAGGATGATAATTTAAATTAGTCCGTGAAAACTAGTCAATTGACTTAACAATTAAAGTATGGAATCTTTAATTGATTTTCACAAGTGTGGCTCATTATCATTAAGAATGAAATGATTTTATCCAAACCATTGATGTAGAGGGACATCTAATGAGGGCACTATACATAATGAGATTATGTAGGACTGGGACACGATGTGATTTGAATCAATGATAATTTCCGTTAAAATATAATGCATTCAAATGATGTCACTGATGGTCGGATATATAATGATCTTAATCCAGAGTGGTTAGCAAACTCCTATTTGTTGTGTTACATCTTGTGATTTACTCGGTACGGATTATAAGATCATAATCCTTAAACATTGTATGTTGGAGGTGTAACAAAATGAATAGCAGGGAATGTTAACATCGCAAGACGGAATCCATTCCTTCTTTATAGGAAGTAGACAGATAATTCCCTTGAGTGATAATTCAGGGTTTGAATGGTATGAGTACTCAGATTCTTGATTTGTTCTTGAATCTTATCATTCATTAGAGAATCATTGGTACTTGAGGATAAAGATGTAATTAGAGAGGTTAACGGATCTTTACCTAACTCTAATTATGAATTATTTATGGAGGATCAATATATAGGAGATTATTATATCATATGGACGACTCAAATCCCGAGTAATTTTATATCTATAATTTCGGGAGTTCAATTCCAAGTTTTTAGTGGAGTAACTTTGGAATTAATAAAACATATTGATTAATTAAAGAGTTTAATTGATTAATATAAAGTTTTATTGGAGCCCGGGATTATAGGTCCATAAGTCCCCCTCCGGACAAGGAACTCCGATTGGACAAGTTTAGTTGATTTTGTGTTGATCACTTTATTACAAATTAATTGAGAATTAATTAGTAGTATTTATGAATAATAAGATTATTTATAAATGAAATAAATAAATACATAATTTGATTATATATTTATTTATGGACTTATTAGATAATGTGAGCCAAGACACATGTGTTTAAATTTGAGTTAAAATTAAGATAAACTCAAATTAATTTGAATTTAGATAAGCTTGTGAAGCATATGTCTAGATTCAATGCATGTAGTAAGTTGGTTGCTAAGTTTGATTTTGATCGAATAAGTAAACACATGGAAAAAGATAAATGTAAAGATATTTTATCTTTTAAATTTGGCCTAAAATATCTCTAAATTTTTGTATGTCAAAAATTTGATTTTGAGTTCAAAAGGGTATTTGAATTCAAATCGAAAGTTATCATAGTTTAAAAAGGAGAGTTATTTTCTCTATAAAAGGAGTAGCCTTTCTCCTCTCATGACATGACTTTCAAAAGAGTTTGATATAAGTTATAGAGAGTGTGAGATAGGAACCAATTGAGAAATCCTAAGAGAGAAAAGAGAGAGAAAAGTTATTTCTCAAAAGTCCTAGTCTCAATTGCTCATTGGATGAGTTTTAGAGAGAGACAATTATCAGTTATGTGATCTAATTAATCTTGAGTTGTGCCCACACACAAGTCCATCTCGGATCTTTGTCACCGGAAGGAAGACCGTGGTTTCGGGAAAAGAAGATCTACCGATCTCGGAGGATTTAAACTTCTACAACTTTAAGGTACGCTAAGAAATCTGGAAAACTGCTAGGGAAAATTTCCCTCGCGAAACCATGAATTTCCGTCGCTAAAATAAATCAGCGACGAAATAGCGAGGGAAAATTTTCCGTCGCGATTTTTGTTCTTATCTAATTTTATTAATTCATAAGTAGAATTAATTATTATAGTTTACAAAGTATTCATAAAAAGTGTTTTTGATGAATACTGATCCAAGATCTTGGTTTTATACGTGTTTATTCACGCTTCCGCATATTTTGAAAATTGTTTTCCCAAGATCTAAGACCAACTTAAGATGGACAAATCCTTTCTTGATCACTCACGTTCTACTACATGGTTTATGACATACCCAATCACAACCTTTATAGTTCACCTTGTTATGGGTAACGTATATCAAAGTATGAAACTTGCCATGTAAGAATCCATGGTGACCTCAAGTCTAAGGATCATATACTTATTTAACCACTTATGAGAATCGCTTGTGACATTCATATAACGATCCATGTAGCAATTCTCATGACGGGTCTATCCAGCATAAGTTCTACAACTTATACTCACGTGTTGACTTGACATCTCATGTCCATGACAACTCTTGTTATCAGCCACTACACATACTAGTCTCACGTGCATCATTGTTGTCCTTGATTCCTCAATGATACTTGACTAGGGATAATTTAAGAATAGTAAACTATTCTAGGGACATTATTATCAATACTTATACGACGCAGATATCAAGTAAAGCATAACAATGGAAAAAAAACCCCTTATAAATGAACATGAAAATGCACAAAATTAATCATCTCAAGATTGGTCTCTAGGGCATACACCAACAATTCTCCCACTTGCACTAGGACCAATCTCTAATGTATCTAATACCCATGGAACTAGTGTAACGATCATGTCTCTGCTGCGTCAGAGGCTTGGTCAATGGATTAGCAATGTTATCATCTGTTGGCACTTTGCATATCTTGACATCTCCTCTGTACACAATCTCTCGAATGAGATGGTAGCGCCGAAGTATGTGTTTGGATCTCTGATGGGATCTAGGTTCCTTAGCCTGTGCTATAGCCCCATTGTTATCACAAAAGATTTTAATAGGGTCGACTATGCTAGGAACCACTCCTAGTTCAGTTACAAACTTTTTGATCAAAACAGCTTCCTTTGCAGCCCCACTGGCTGCAATATACTCAGCCTCTATAGTAGAATCAGCTACTGTCTCTTGTTTGGAACTCTTCCAACATATAGCACCACCGTTCAGGCAAAAAACATAACCTGACTGCGATCTATAGTCATCATGGTCTATTTGAAAGCTAGCATCTGTGTAACCCTTTACAGAGAGCTCTTCTTCACCACCAAAGATCAAGAACATATGCTTAGTTCTTCTCAAGTACTTGAGAATGTTCTTGACTGCAATTCAGTGACGTTCACCTAGATTAGACTGGTATCTGCTAGTCATACTTAAAGCGTAGGGAACATCTGGATGAGTACATAGCATAGCATACATAATGGATCCAATGACAGAGGCATATGGAATCTTATTCATACGCTTTCTCTCTTCTGGAGTAAAAGGACTCATACCCTTCGAAAAAGTGATCCCATGAGACATGGACGAGTAACCTTTCTTGGATTCCTGCATGCTGAACCGATTTAATACTTTATCTATGTATGTACTTTGACTCAAGCCAAGCAGTTTTCTAGATCTATCTCTATAGATCTTAACTCCTAACACATAGGATGCCTCGCCTAAATCCTCCATTAAGAAACAAATTCCCAACTATGCTTTAACAGACTGTAGTATAGGAATCTCATTCCCAATGAGTAGTATGTCATCTACGTACAATACCAGGAAGACAATTGTGCTCCCACTAACCTTTTTGTATACACAGGGCTCGTCTTCGTTTTTAATGAAACCAAACTCTTTGATTGCATTATCAAAACGTATGTTCCAACTACGAGAAGCTTGCTTTAGTCCATAAATGGACTTCTGTAGCTTGCACACCTTTCCAGCTTCCTCTAGAATGACAAAACCATCAGGTTGTGTCATATACACATCCTCATCTAGGTTTCCATTAAGGAAAGCTGTTTTGACATCCATCTACCAGATCTCATAATCATGATATGCAGCTATAGCAAGAAGAATCATGATGGATTTTATCATCACAACTACAGAGAAGGTTTCATCATAGTCTATACCATGAATTTGCTTGAAACCCTTTGCAACCAACTGCCCTTTATAGGTATGAACATTTCCATCTATGTAAGTCTTCTTCTTGAAGACCCACTTCCACCCAATAGGTCCAACACCTTCAGGTGGATCAACTAAGGTCCATACCTGGTTAGTGTACATGGATTCCATTTCGGATCTCATGGCCTCAAGCCATTTCTTAGAGTCTGGACTCGCCATCGCTTCTTCATAAGATGTAGGCTCATCCTGATCCATAAGTAAAACATCACCATGCTGTGTCATGAGAAATCCATATCTCGCGAGTACACGAGGTGTTCTCTAGGATCTACATGGTTCATGTGTATCTTGAGACGGTTCATGTTCCACAACAACTTGTGGTACTAGTTCAGGTTCCATCATAGAATCTGTGCTCATTTGAGGTTCCAGAACTCCTGAAGTTCAACCTTACTCCCACTAGTCTTTCTAGAAACAAACTCTTTCTCAAGAAAGACACTTGTCCGAGCCACAACCACTTTGTTTTCGTTGGGAACATAAAAGGAATACCCTTTACTGAGTTTAGGGTATCCTACAAATATGCACTTATCAGATTTGGGTTCAAGCTTAGTTGACGTCTAACGTTTGACATAAGCCTCACATCCCCATACTCTAATGAAATACATACTAGGATGTCTCCCAGTCCATATCTCATATGGTGTCTTTGTAATTGATTTAGATGGAACACGGTTAAGTGTGAAGCAGCAGTTTCCAAGGCATGTCCCCAAAATGAAATAGGGAGATCTGCATGACTCATCATGGACCGAACCATGTCCAACAAAGTCCGATTTCTCCTTTCAGATACACCATTCCATTGAGGTGTTACTGGAGGAGTAAGCTGTGAGACTATCCCACACTCTTTTAGAAAGTCGAGAAACTCATGGCTTAAAAATTCTCCACCTCGATCTGATCGAAGCATCTTAATACTTTTGCCAAGCTGGTTTTCTACCTTATTTTTATATTACTTGAACTTTTCAAGAGCCTCAGATTTGTGTCTAATCAGATAGACAAATCCATACCTACTGAAATCATTAGTGAAGGTAATGAAGTAGTAAAACCCACCTCTAGCTTGTATGTTCATGGGACCGCATACATCAGTATGTATCAGGCCTAATAGAACACTAGCCCTTTCTCCTTTACCTGTAAAGGGGGCTTTAGTCATCTTTCCCAATAAACAAGGTTCGCATATATCATATGATTCTAAATCGAATGATTCTAACAGCCCATCTTTATGGAGTTGTGAGATACGATTCTCATTTATATGGCCCAAACGACAATGCCAAAGGTATGTAGGATTTAAATCATTAGGTTTAATCCTTTTAGCATTAATGTTATAAATGGGTATGTCCATATCTAGAATATAAAGACCATTAATTAACCGTGCATATCCATAGAAAATATCATGCATATAAAAAGAGCAACATTTGTCCTTTATTTTGAGTTCAAAACCCATCCTGTCCAGACAAGAAACTGAGATGATATTTCTAGTAATAGAAGGTACGCAGTAGCAGTCTTTTAATTCTAATACAAATCCACTAGGCAAGTTCAAAATTCGTGTTCCTATAGCTATTGCAGCAAGTCTTGCTCCATTTCCAACTCGTAGGTCCACTTCACCTTTAGCCATATATCTACTTTCTTTCAGCTCCTGTACATTAACACAGATGTGTGAACCACATCCAATATCTAATACTGAAGATGTAGAAGCAGATAAATTGACTTTTATAACAAAAATACCTGAAGCATCAGTCTCACTTTGCTTCCTTTTCTTGACTTCTTCTAGGTAGAGTTTGCAGTTGCGCTTCCAATGGCCAACCCCATTGAAATGGAAGCACTGTCCTTCCTTAGCCACACCACCCTTAGGCTTCAATGAGGCAGCTGGCCTTGACTTCCCTTTGATAGAGTTGTCCTTGCCTTTGCCTTCTTGCCTTTGCCCTTAGAACTCTTCTTTTTCACCATCAATATGCTGTTGGGCTTGGACTTCTTCATGTTTGCTTCAGCTGTTCTCAACATGCTAAGTTCCTCTGGCAGAGGTTTGTTAATCTCATTCATATTATAGTTCATAACAAACTGTGTATAGCTCTCTGGCAACGATTGCAGGACTATGTATGTAGCCAACTCTTGGCTTAAAGGAAAACCCAGTTTTGAAAGGCTCTCAATATAGCCAATCATTTTGAGCACATGAGTTCCCATTGGAGTTCCTTCTGCCATCTTACATTAAAACAAGGCTTTAGGTACAACATACTTTTCTTGCCTAGCCTGCCCTTGATATAATTGTTTAGGTGTTCGATCATATCGAAAGCACCCAGTTCCTCATGTTGCTTCTGAAGCTCAGAGGTCATAGTGGCAAGTATAAGACAAAAAACATCAAAAGCATCATCCTGGTGCTTCTTATAAGCATCCTTGTCAGCTCTAGGGGCATTTGCAACTGGTGGTTCAGGAAGGGCTGCCTCTAGGACATAAAGTTTCCTTTCTTGCTTCAGGACAATCCTGAGATTTCTGTACCAGTCTAGGAAATTAATCCCATTGAGTTTGTCCTTCTCAAGGACAGATCGTAGTGATAGGGCACTACTAGAATTCGAAGCCATAGATGATCTACAAAATTAAAGATATGCAAAATAAATAGCATTCTCATAATAGAAAAACATTCAATAAGGACTTCTATCAAATATAACTCTCACTATTTTAACAAAATTAATGACCGTCAATATCAATTTCGAAGAACTCTACTTCGGAGTTCTCTAGTGGACCAAGATTCATAATTCACCTCATCTTGAGTACGCTTTGGCTGATCGCCCAAGACTTGGTTATTTACATAGGTAACACTTTACCAATTGCATCACATACAACTCTTGGTTAGTTAGGAATATTCATCTTATGAATAAACTTAGCCTCTAGTTGCTTGATCCTATCAAGATCAACTAGTTAAGTTAAACCCAATGGATTAACCGGCGGACATCACAATTGTCCTTCGCGCCTCACCCGGATAGAACCATGCACTTCGCTTTGGCGAACCCACATTGGTTCGATCTAGGCCTTGACGAGGGTAATGCATTGGAAAGCTAGACTTAATATTTAAGTGAGAGATTTGAAAACATAAATTTCAACATATACAAGATATCATACTAATTAAAACATGATGTCAAACATTACATGTTCCTATATACAAAATTATGCACATACAAAATTTGGCAAAAATGATTCTGCATAAACAATTTTGCACATCAAATTCTATCCTATAGAATTCCTACACATTGAATTTCATCATAAGAAATTTCTGCTTATAAGATTGCACATATCTCATATATATAAAATAAAAACTACTAAGCCGAAAAACAAGCAAATTATCACATATTTTGAAAAGTATATGCTCGGCCTTAAAACCCAGTCGAGGTTCTCGCAAGCTGCCTCTGATACCACTGAAGGGAAATAACGAGTTCATATGTGTCTACTGTAGATATGCGCAGCGGATATTCAAAACAAAACTCGACAAAACCCATCCAAGATCCAAGCGAGAAAAACACCACGATCAGGTTAGGTTTCAAAAACATACCATAGCCAAAGCTCGTATATCGACATCCTTGATTATTTGACGATGCTCCAACGATCCTTGTCAAGATTTCAGCGATGATCAACGGATCCTCGCCTCTATCAGTATCCACTCGGAAGAACTGAATCGCCTTGTTCCTCTCACGAACAAAACTGGAACTTTTGATTCTTCGACTTTTTGGTGCTAGCTCATAATCGAAGAACTGACATTGATGGCCTTGTATTAGAACCCAACATCAAACCTCCTAAAATGGTTATCCAACTATTGGAAAACCATTCTTCTCAAATAATCCTCTCTCTCTCTCTTTCTCTTTCCTTTTCTTTTCTTTTCTTGTCTTGCAAACCAAGGAACTTGTCCTCTCAGATTTATAGAAGAAGAGGAAGAGAAACGGTCCTTTCTCTTGAAGAAGAGGAAGAGAAACGGTACTTAATGTTGAGGTTTAGAAGTACTTACGTTAATAACTCAACATAAACACTCCTTCAATGGTTATCCAACTATTGGAAACCACCCTATTAAATAAAAGAAACAGTCCTCTTTTTCTCTCTAGAAGAAGAAGAAGAAAAACCGGTACTTTATCTTGAAGTTTAGAAGGAGTTATATAAACCTACTTATATCTTCACTATATAGCATATCTATATGTGATTGGGCCCAACTTCTTTTTATTCATTGTGTCCAACACAATTAGAACATAGAATTAATTAGGATTCCATCAAATGGAGGCCCAACCCATATATCCACATACATATATGTGCTCTTATTTTATGAACCATTTCCAAAGTAGGATTAGTGTTTAGACCATGTACAAGACCCTCTTGTATACTTATACTATTCTGACTTTCAAAACATGCCTCAGTCAATGGAGTTCCAAATCTAGATCAACCTTTGAGTGTGACCCAATAGGTTCTTACGATGTTGGCAATGAAATAAAACTCATTTTAATATCATAAGCAATGAGCGGTGTCTAGCAACACATCATTGCTACCCAAACCGCCGGCCGGAAACTGGCCGGTGACAAATCTGGCGGCTCAACGACGAGGGAGGCGGTCACAAGACAAGCAGTGTCGGCCGCAGTCAGCCTAAGGAAGCGAAGGCGGACGGTAGGGCAGCGTTGCTCCAGGCTGGCGGTGGGGAGCTGGTGGGGTCCGATCAGTGCCAGGCGCAAGTAGAGGCGCGGGTACACCTGGTCGCGAGCGAAGAGAGGAAGGGAGCCTTCAATTGAAATCAAGTTTCTTTCTTGTAACCTAAGTCCCTCCCCCCTTCCTTCCTTTCTGATAACATATATATATATATATATATATATATATATATATATATGATTCTTACTTTACTTAATCAACTGTATTATTTAAATCATGATATACCTTAATCATTAAGGCTCCAATAATTCAACTTATCATTAAGCTTTTAATCATGTATTTATCTTATCATCTACATTGTTGTCGCATAGTTTCTTTTTATTTCTATTATTTCTGACTTATCATCTCCATTATTTCCCTACTACTATTCAAATAATTTATTTAATACTATCTTTCCACTTTATGTCATGTCGCCCATTAATTAATGTCATCGTTCTAATAATGTCCCGACCCAGATACGAGAATCCCGGGTCAATGATCTCAGTCGTCATGGGTGTACTGTAGCTTTAATGGGTCTGCCTCTCATCAGACCAGATCCGTGAATACTAGCTTTTGACTCGCCCGATCTACTTTATTGGGACTCTAACATTTATTTGATTCTCATATTTGATTAATCTTACTTAATTAATACTTATGAAATCTCCCAATTAATTAATCGAGGCTATCTATATCGTCCACCTCCAACTATTCCAAGTGTAAGCGGCCCATTAGTTGCGAGGCTGGATTTCAAATTTATTATTCCTCGATTTTCTTGTAATTGGACTTTAGGATAATTAATTTATTCTCCCGTATTAATTAATCTCATTAATTATCCAAAACATTGTATTTATTCACTTAGAAAATTCGGGATGTTATAGCATAATTGAGTTAGATGACTTGATTAGATCAGTTGAGTTTGAACTAGTGTTGAGATAGTTGGGTTCAACCAGAAGGGGTGGAGTCAGGTCCAATGGGCAAAACCTAAAGTGATTAATCAAACCTACAAATAAAAATAAAAATAAAAATATCACAAGAGGTGTAGAGAAGGGGATTTGAACCAGGGACCCATTACTTGGGCTTAGTTGGCCTTAACCACTAAGCTAGTTGCTTCTTTTGGGATTAAAGAGAAAAGCCTATTAATAAACGGGGAAAAGCTGAGGAAGCCCATAAACCGGACTTGGGTCGAATTAGGGCATCATGCATGTCTTAATTAGGATATTGTTATGAAGATAAGTTACCTCTGCCTAGTTTCCACCCATCAACGGGTTCCTTGATTTTATTGTCGCTATTTCTTTTAGCATGTCAATTGTCTATCTAATTTTTTGCAATGCGTGCACGTAGTTTGCTTCCTTCTTTGTATGTGCATGGTCGTTGTGCTAGAAATTTATTTCATTGTCTGTGTTTGGGCACACCGCCTTATGACCGACATTTCATCATAGGCCATGGTCTTATGTGCTGGCCAGGCAAGTGTGCGCCAGGTGAGTTCTTATTCTGCCGGTTCACTAGAGCAGATGCTCAAGTGAAGCGCTCAAAGCTGAGGACATCGTGACGTTCTGATAGTTCTATGCCAGCGTGAGGATACCTTGGTAGTCCAACCTGTCAGTGGGACGATACACTGACCGTGTCGATACGTACGAGAGACCGAGGTTGATTCCAGTAAAGGATGGGGGCTGACCGGAGAAGTGTGTTGAGCCGGAGGGCTATTTTCGATTCTAGGAGTTCTTTTTGCTTTCCAGTCTCCTAGATTCTTGTTTGTGCGGGGCATGGCCCCAGTTGTGTGACTTGATGATTGTTCAGTTTTCATATGATTTTATCGGTTTGATATTTTCATTTCATTGTAATCTCTGCGGGGAACTTACTGAGCTTTCCTTGCGAAAGCTCACTCCACTTTCTTTTTCCTCTCTTTCAGGATGAGGGAATTAACCGAGTTAATTTCCGGATCTTGGAACAAGGTGATTTATCTATGACAAAGTTTCCATGATCCTTTGACTGAGGCTATACTCCATTATAGCCAGGACCTTCGGCCATATAGTCTCCAATCCTTATCTTGTCCCTTAGCTCCGTTGGAGGAATCATAGGCTATTGCGGAAGACGTTGTTCAACTTCTTGTCAGTCGACGCCCATTGGAGGAATGCCCAAACATTTTAAAAGAAATTCAACCTCATTTCCAATCTTTGGAGGAATGCGGGGCAATTCTGGAAGTCTTTTAGTAGCATGGTTGACGATAAGGGATGCAGCAAAGAGAACAAAAAAGGGTGCTATATGGAGCTTAACCATATCCACTTTTAGGGACAAAACGTTTTTGAGCTTCAAAATAAATCTTACCTATGGCAACTCTTATGCCCGACTACAAAGCGGGTAGTATATAAATACCCATTCGGAAGTTGCCTCATAAGTGTCTTTAATATAGAAGAAACATTTTCTTTTAATATACATTAGAGAAATACTTCATATTATAAAAATATTTTTATTTCATTAAGTGAGTAGATATTATCAGTTATTGCTTGACTTGCGCAGATTTTATCCGTTGCGTCATGATGAGAGGAGTATGTCCAATGTTCTCATATTGAAATTTTTCATTCTTTTCACTTTTCACTTTGTCTATGCAAAGTGTTGTGGCTCTCACATTTCTATTCATTTCGTCATAAAAAAAAAAAGATTTAGCATTTGATGTGTCATGCAGATGTAAACAACGTATAATATGCTCCATGTTATCTAAACAAACCGGTTTAGAAAGACAAGCTAATAGAGAATACAACATATTATAATAATAGTTTTATTTCATTAAGGTCATGCCAAACATCTCTTCATCAGTTATTTATAACCTGCACACATCTTAATATGCAAGGAAAACATTGAGGGTGCAACATCTTGGAACAACATGATTTATTTATGACAAAATTTCCATGATCCGTTGCCTAAGACTATACTCCATTATGGCCAGGACCTTCGGCCATATATTCTCCAATCCTTACCTTGTCCCTTAGCTCCATTGGAGGAATTATGGGCCATTGCGGAAGATGTTGTTCAACTTGTCTAATGGGCAAAGCCGTTACACTCGGACTAGTCGGAGGTGGACAGCAAGGATAACCGCGATTATTTAATTCGGAGAATTCGTAAACGCTAATTAATCAAGATTAATTAAGTAGGAGAATCAGACAAATGTTTGGGTTCCGATAAAGTAGATCAGGCGGGTCAAAAGCCGGTATTCGCGGATCTGGTCTGATGAGAGGCAGACCCGTTAGGGTACACTACGCCCATGACGACTGATATATTTGACCCGGGATTCTCGGATCCAGGTCGGGACATTATTAGGAAGATAATAATAATTAAAGGGGTGATGGGACGTAAAGTGGGGGAAGATAAAATAAAATAATGCAAGTTGGTGGGAGATAAACTAAAATAAATTGAAGGGATAAGATAATGTAAAGGAATGAATTAAATAATTAACATAAAATATTATATTTTATCTTTACATTTCTTAGATCTAGAGCTGAGAAAGGGTAAGTGGACATTGATTAAAAAGAGAGGAGTCTTCGCTTATTTCCCCTCTTGACTTCTCTCTCTCGATACCACACCTCCGCCTCACAACCGGGACCGGCCATCGACGGAGCTTTGCCGCCGCTGGAACTTCACGCCGCCAGAGTTCTCCGCCTCGCCGGTCCGCCCCGAGCTGCACCCCACGCTCTTGCAGTCCGCGCCCAACTGCGGGCTGCCGATCCTCGCGCCTCCGCCCCCCCGGCCACATGCTGCCTTTCCGGCCGGCGACGCCACACGCCGGACCCCAACAGTGTTGCTTGAGCAGCCGCCGGCCTGACGCCGCCGCTCAGCCCCGGCTGTGCCCAATTGTGCATCGTTGTCGCCCTAGTTTCTTCATCACTCCGACGAGGTCTTTTCTTCTCCCTATGAACATGAATTTGGAGAAAGCCTCATGGTGAATTCATGAAATTGGACTGAAATTAGTTGAAAGAGGGTTAATGACTTTGAATGTTTTCTTGATGTTGAAATGTTAATTGGGTTGTGATTTGAGAGGGATTAAGGGGAGATTAAAGAGATTAGAGGCTTGAATGAAGTTATAAAAGCATGATCTAGTTTATATTATAATGTATGTGCTTGTTTGTATAATTTTCGGGGCCCTATATATATAGTGTCATACCGAACCACGGCTCGAACACGTAGACAACAGCGCACCCAAAGCGAGGACTAGTCCCCACTTTCGGTATAAGGCCTTAAGAACTCCTATACAATAAGTATCGAGTTTAATAATACTTGGCGGAATCATAGCTAAAAGATGAAGGGAATGCGATGCGACTCCATACTGATTACAACATCGGGTTTACATCTGAACCCAAGACTAGGATCTAGATCCATCCTGGTTCCACCCCTAGAAATCCATACAACAAAGAAATCTAAATTACAAGTCTCACACCGAGGGAATAAAAAGAAAGTGCAGACCTCAAGACAATAGAAGTGGCCGGAGTCGGCAACTTCGGTATGTCCCGCCTAAGCTCAACCCTACTCCTCCTGCGTCCAGAGACACGAGAAATACCGCGAATCAAGTGCATGAGCCTAAAGAATAGGCCCATTGATGAGATTAAGCATAAACAATAAAGGAAGCGAAGGCCATAAACAAGGAACGAGAATAAAGCAAGTATAAATATGCAGAGTACAACATCATCACAAGCAAATAACAAATAGGCTGGGAAGTGGATGAATCCGCGGATGTACTCAATCTACGGCATGTATGATACTACGATGTCCCACGACATCTCGACACCATCGATGTAGTCTTGGCCCTAAGCGGACTAAGCTATAACATGCATGTGCACATGGTGAAGATGCCGCTCTCATTTGCGTAAGTGGCGGATTATATTATACACCCTCTGCGAGGGGTCTCGTCAGATGGAGCACCAAGTGCTGCGTGGCCGATATTATACGCCCTCTGCTTAGGGGCACGGTGGCGAGATATTATACACCCTCACCGCGGGGTCTCCGTCCGATGTATCATGCCTAAAAGTAAGAGATTGAAAGTACTGAAATACCTAACTAGCGGTATACATATATATCCAAGGCGGCAACATCTTGAATATATAAAGATCAATGACCTCATCGAGATCCGGAAGCCAATATATGTATCCAAGGAATAAACTCTACTCAAATACGGCGTCACGAAAACATGAAAGCAACAATCTCCTGAGATATAAAAACCGATACATACGAGGAAACCCATCTCGAATATGTATTGGGAACCTCTCGAAGAAGAAGAGTACAAAATCAAAGCGAGAGGTGGGAGGAAGGAATACTCACAAACCTCCGTCGCGAGAGCCTACGATGCGGAGAGAAAACCCTAATCCTACCATTAGCGTCTCCGCAGCGTCGGGTCGAGGATCTAGTAAATAGCATACACTTTAGTTAATTACACTTGATGTTCCGCGGTCATGCATAATTAAATGGTTTAAGTAGGCACGCACTGAGGCCCTACCAAACTCAGTATTTTTACCTCTAAGCCTTGCTGATTACCTAGAGCTGCTAACAACTTTCAATCGCAAAATTGGTTTCCCGACTTTGCCTCCGTTCAGAAAGTTCTCTTCTCCCCCTTTCCAGCGGCGTATTAATGCGTGCCCACGATGGGTACAAATCGCTTTATCCGATGCGGCACCACTGAAGGTGCAAGCCCGGGCCCGATTTTGTATGAAAATCGAGGGCCACCTCCCGATTATCCCGGGCTCGATATGGGTACAAACATTCACACATTTCAGTCCAATACACTTGGACTTTATAGACTTTACATACAATGAGTTCACCCCTTTCTTTCAATTCCATTAACACTTTCGTTAATTAGCCCTAATCTAAGGTGTAGATGTTCCTTTATGCAGCGGGAAAGGATGGTGGCGTGTCGGGAAGTGCTGCCAGTGGCGGGAAGGGCTGGCCTTGGCGTGACAGCTCCGTGAGGTGAGTCTGGTGGCCTTGAGCGCTTGTGCAGCGTCTTGAGAAATTTGAGCCAGTGCTGCCACTTGTGGCGAGTGTCGACTTATATAGGGGGTCGTAGCGGTACTGCAGTGGTCACATGATGTGGTGGAATTTGGGAAGGGGATTACTTGTGTGGCGTAGCTCAGTGAGAATTTGGCCTTGAGGGTGGCCGAGGTCGTATAAGGGGTCTTGTGAGGTCGCGCGCCGGCTTGTGCCAGCGGCTTGGTGAAGCCTTGAGCGTGGTGAATAGCGGTGCATTGTGGGTGCGCTAAGTCGTATGATGGCTTCTTGTGCGCGACTAGCAGCAGGCTTGTGGCTCAGCGGTGGTATCGGAGCCGTCGGCCCGGCGGTGGTGGTGGGTGAGACGAGGGCTGCTGGGTCCGCGTCGAAAAGCGTCCCGGTACGGCGGATCGGAAGCGCGATCAACCACGGCGGTGGCTCCCTTGTAGATCACGAGGAATTTGGTCGGTGGAGAATGCGAAGAGAGAGAGAGGGAGAGATATCATATCATTCTCTCTCCTCTTGATATATAATAACATAGGTTTCTTTAATTATTTTAATGAAAAAAATCTTTTAAATGTCACATGTTTACTATACTCTCACATGTGCACTATTCAATCACGGGTAAGTGAATTATTTCCCGCCCAGGGGTCCTTCGTCATGATCCTCTCGTCCTCGAGCCGACCGGATCCGCGAATCTGGGTCAATGGTCCCGTGGCATAGGTGCACTCTGTAGTGTCGTGAGGTGCATCTCTCGCGGACTGACCCGAGAATATCGGCCTTAAATCATACTCTTTTGCCCGCGGGCTCCTTTGTGGCATCGCAGAGTCGTCTCTGTCCTCGACCAGGTCCACTTTTCCCGGAACTTTAACTTGCTCGTATTTTCCTTGATAATTAATCCGAGTCAATTTACCGTTGATAGATTTCCATTAATTAACATTTAATAAATTCCTCGAATTACATAACTTCAAGATTTTAAATTCTCCCATTCAAGATTTAAATAAATAAAATCTTTATTTATTTCAGGGTAGGCGTTACATATAGGGCAGGTGCCGCTGAATTTTCATGAAAATCCTAAGGTATTAATGCCTATCAGTGATAATATTTAACTTGCTTAAGTATGTTTAGCTTTCATAATTCACATGCTTATATAGGCCCAATTCCCATAATTGTCATGCTTAAGGGACTCATGCGTTAGATTGATAAATGTCGGCTAGTTAAGCATGCTTAAGGGTAATATAAAGATTTAAAGGCATGTTATACTCAATGAGTTTGAGAACATGGCCTTATGAGCTTAATGTTCTGTATATGCTACTTTGAGTTAAATAGGAGTCTAAATTTAGAATACAGATTCGTATTCTTAAATCTTCATACTCTTAAGCTGTAAGACAAAGTTATGGAAAATACGGACTTTGTATTTAATTAGTGTCCTCATTGATTCTAGGGAGGGGGAAATGTCTAGCGGAAGCCGCCGAAGGACCGAGCGATTTCTTGGAACTTGCAACGATTTAAGGTGAGGGGACTTTACCATAGATTTAGATTTAATTTGTGTATTCATCGGGATTTTTGTTTTATCATATTCTTAAGAGTTTTGATTCGGTTTGTGTATGCCGAAGGATTTATTACTATACTTGCATAGTATTTTTATGCTTGTATAATTGAGTTAAATTTCAGTGCATGAGATATGATCAAAGGAAACCATATGGGGTAGTTATATGATTAAGGGAAACCCTAAATGGTAGTTAAAGATTATTGCATGCATCATCAGCTGCACCTTAGTTAGTTATGTATGGGGGATCCAGCAGGGGCTCAGGATAGAGCCCGGGTATTTTTAGTAGATGGGACCAGTGAGGAAGGGGTTTTGTTTTCAACCGTTTTCTTAAAACTAAAATGTTTGCGAAAGTCGTGTTTTTATAAAAATACCCTTCTTGTCTCTGATATGGGATTTACCAGATTTATGTAGTGCCGGTTATCAGGATCATGTAGAGGCATACCGCTATTCCTGTTGGATCTTGGAGTCCTTCCGGAGACATTTTAGCTAGGGGTGCACGCTTGTATGATATCAGGCCATGGCATGTGTGCATATTCATATTATGGTTGATATGGTGGGATATTGCTCGTGGGTTTTCGTTGGATTTTGATCGTATTAGCATTCTTATCAAGATTGAAGATAATTATGCTGTCCTTCATGAGTTTTACTCGCATTGATTATGTTTCAGTATTTTAGTACAGATTGCAGGTATGTGTAATACCTGATGGGGTAGTCCATACTCACTGAGTTCGTATAGCTCAGCCCTCTCCTATTTTTTTTTCTGTTATAGGATCCAGACTCAGATCGGTTTAGTAAATCAGGTCTCGAGCAAGGATCGGGGTTTAGCCTGCTCTGGCGTACCTGTTTTCCGGTTTATTAGTGTTGGATTGTATTAAACCTTAATTATGCTTTCTTTCGCTGTACTTGGGGCCGTAGATGCCCATGACTCTATTGTATATACTTTGTTATAACTTTTATTTTAATATGACTCCAAGTGCGTAACCGGTTATGATATGTCACATGCATCTTGATTAGAGTACATGATCCTTGAATTCTGGTTTAACTATACAGCTTATGGGCTGGGTGCACTCCCGGCCCAGCTGGTGAGACATCTGTTTCATTAGCGAAATGGGTGTTACATTTAGTGGTTTCAGAGATATTTGTTCCTTGAACTTAGAGTTCTAGAGGTGGTCAGAGCCTTAGGGTGGGAGTCAGAGTCAGTTGACATAAGGAATTAGCGATATAATTGCTAAGTAGGGTTATGTCCTCTAACTGACATTATTGGATGCTGCAGAATGCCGCCAAAGAGAGGACGTGGGAGACCACCGAGGGTCCCACGTGAGGAGCTCGTGGAAGAGCTGCACGTGGATGCCCCTATACCTGAAGAGTATGGCGATGCATCACATGCGCATCCTGCTCCGGGATACAACCCGGGTGTATAACAGTTTCCTAGGATGCAGCATTTCTTCAAACAGATGGCTCAGTCGTTTGCTACTTTCCCAAACTTTCAACAACAACAACAATAATACCAGCAACAACAACAGTAGTACCAATAACAACAACAACTCAGGGGTCAGGATTATGTCAGTCGGGCCCAGCAAATGGGGATTAATTACTTTCTCGGAACACAGGATCCGACCTTGGCAGAGGAATGGATCCGACAGCTGGAGAGGGTGTTTGAGGCTATGAGGATCCCAGAAGAGGAAAAGGTTGTAACAATACAGCTGTTGTTAGGACAAGACGCATTGATGTGGTGGGAGTCGGCTCAGTGTACCTTCCCAGGTCGGGTGTTTGGACTAGGCTGGAATTCAAGAGAGTGTTCGAGGAGGAGTACTCACTCCGAGTACATCGGGATGCCAAGAGAGCCGAGTTCATTTATCTAACTCGAGGAAACTCAACTGTGGCCGAGTATCATGCCAAGTTCACAGCCCTGAGTCGTTATGCACCAGAGATGGTGGCAGACCCCTACAACCGCTGCAGAAGGTTTGAAGATGGACTGCGGGATGAGATGAATATCCCGGTCATGGCCCATGGTTTTGGAAATTTTCGAGGAGTGGTTGAGTCAGCACTCCGAGTTGAGCAGGGCCTGAATAAGCGAAAGCAAAGACTTGAAAGATTGAACAAAAGCAGTAACCCAAGCTCGCAAGGAGGGGGAGATACGAGGCCCAGTAAAAAGAGTAACAGTAGCAACAGCGGAGGTTCCACATCAGGTGGGAACTAAAGGGGGAAACCACAGTGTTCTACTTGCGGCAGATACCACTTCGAAACTTGCATTTCTAATAGATGCTTTTACTGCAAATAACCTAGGCATTTCAAGAGAGAGTGCCTGCTACTGACCCAGGAGAATGAAGCTGCTCCACACGCTACTACAGGAGACCACACTGCGCATCAAACGCAGGGATTCTCTATTGTGGGTGGTGCGGAAGGCAACCGAGGAGGGTCAACTAGTTAGCGGTCTCGTGGAGGAGGCCGTGGGCACCATTCCAGCTGCAGGCCCATGCGTTTGCAATGACACAACAGCAAGCTGTGAACTCCCCTGATGTGATAGCAGGTACGATGCAAATTTTTAATACCGATGCCTGCGTATTGATTGACCCTGGTTCTACGCATTCGTACATTGCCACTTCTTTTTCTGCACCTGAAAATGTGTATGCAACTAGATTAGCAGAACCAATGAGTGTAGCATCCCCCATAGGTAGTTCCATGATCGTTAAGTTAGTCTATGAGGGATGCGATGTAAAGATAGGTAATCAAGAGTTGATAGCTAATCTAATCCGGATGAGGATCCTAGACTTTGATGCGATCCTAGGGATGGATTGGTTAGCTACCTATCATGCCCATGTTGATTGCTACTGGAAGATGGTGCTTTTCCAGCGTCCGGGAGAGGCGGAGATACTCTTCTACGGGAGGCGACCCGAAACGGAGGAAGCTTATTTAGCGAATTTGGTGGAAGTGGAAGCATTGAAGACAGAAGTGCAGGATATAGCTAAGGCGTGTGAGTATCCGGATGTGTTTCAAGACTTACCCAGACTACCACCGCACCGAGGTGTGGAGTTTTCGATCGAGTTGGTTCCCGGAACAACTCCGATTTCCAAGGCGCCCTACAGGATGGCTCCGGTGGAGTTAGAAGAAATGTAGACCCAGATAGATGAGCTGCTGGAGAAGGGGTTTATTAGACCTAGTGTCTCCCCTTGGGGTGCTCCTGTACTGTTTGTAAAGAACAAGGACGGCTCCATGCGGATATGTGTTGACTATAGACAGCTAAACGATGTGACCATCCGGAACCAGTACCCGTTACCACGCATTGATGATCTGGTTGACCAACTGCAGGGAGCCTGTGTGTTCTCTAAGATTGATTTGAAGTCGGGTTATCATCAACTGCGAGTGCGGGAGGAGGATGTGCCAAAGACGGCTTTCCGAACTCGATATGGACATTACGAGTTTTTAGTAATGCCGTTCAGGCTGATGAATGGACCAGCGGCATTCATGTGAATGATAAATAGGGTGTTCGCACCCTACTTAGACTGATTTGTGGTGGTGTTCATTGATGACATTCTGGTATACTCAAGGAACGTGGAGGAGCACATCAATCATTTGAGGATAGTTCTACAAACTCTAAGGGAGCAGCAGCTGTACACCAAACTCAACAAATGTGAGTTTTGGTTGGAGCAAGTCAACTGAATATATGTGGACCCCCAGAGGATTGAAGCAGTGGTGGACTGGCAAGCTCCTACCAATGTTAAAGAGATTAGGAGTTTTCTGGGGTTAGCCGGTTATTACAGAAGATTTGTGGAGGGCTTTTCAGCGATTGCCCTGCTGATGACGAAGTTGCTGAGGAAGAACGGAAGGATCGAATGGACCGAAGATTGCAAACAAAGTTTCCAGGAGCTGAAGAATCGATTAGTGTCTGCTCGTATTCTAACCTTACCTACACCCGGAGTAGGTTTTGATATATATATATACTGACGCTTCATACCAAGTTTTGGGGTGTCTCTTGATGCAATAGGGCAGAGTTATTGCCTATGCTTCCAGACAACTCAAAACCCATGAAGTAAACTATCTGGTGCTTGATTTGGAGTTAGCTGCGGTGGTCTTTGCATTGAAGATATGGCGATACTATCTTTATGGTGAAGTCTGTAAAATCTTCACCGACTACAAAAGCTTGAAGTACTTGATGACTCAGAGGAAGCTTTGAGTCGGCGAAGGTGGATGGAGTTATTAAAAGATTACTATTGTTCATTTGAGTAACACACTGGGAAGGCGAACGTGGTGGCCGATGCTTTGAGTCGGAAGACGATGGCGCGATTGGGGACCACCAGCCTTGCCCAACTCGACGATCTGAGATCCACATGAGCGCAGCTTTCTGTGGATGAGTTGGGTGTAACACCCTAATCCCAACAGGGACACGTGTCACACCATCCAGCCCCAGGGGAGTACCCTGAGATTAAGGCTGTTAAAACTAAAACAAAAATCTGTGGAATAAACTGGAGACAGTAATAATAAAACATAATAAGTCTGAAACTCATCCAAAAAGAAGAGTCATATCTGATACAATACTCTACAGACTATACGTCTAGGTCTAGTCTCCAGAATTAAAATAAATATATCTACAGAGTGCATAACAAAAGATACAACTATGGGACGCCAGAGCCAACGACGTCATCACATCTCACCGGGTCTAGCTTCTACCCGGGCTCCCGCCTGCTACCTGTACAAGGTGGGTGAGAAAAAGGGGCTGAGCTACAGAGCTCAGTGATATGTGGTCCCTACTGTAAGGTCAAATAAAACCTGTGCATCTGAAAAATATAGGCATGTATATGAAAAATAAATTGTACTCATATACATGTAAAAAGACAGTAAAGAATGTAACTCGATGCATTATCTTCCCAATCAGGAAGATCATCTAATGCAATGTCCGAGAAAACTCGAAAAGTCATCAGACAAAAACATGCCTGTCTATGCCTCATGAGATGTCTAGATATGTGAGCGTCTGTCGATAAGAATGCAACTCTGTAGGATCACTTTCTAAGATCTCAGATAAATAGCCGTGAGGTATCCCCCAATCTGGGCTGTAGGTGAAGCTGTGAGGTTTCCCCCAATCTGGGTCTTCACTCGTGGTACCGAGCACCCCAAAGAGTTGGGAAAGGGTTTTAAGATAAATACATTTTGAAAACAAGGTTTTAATGCTAGAAATTCATTTTGAAAACAAGAAAACCTTTCCCCTACTCGGTATCGCGCTGGTCTCAGCTCAACGGAGCTGCATCTGCATAGCAAGGATCATCTAAACAGAATGCAAATATAGATGCTCATGTCATGTATCTATCTCAACGATCTACAGCTAAACATATGCAGAAAACATCAATTCTACAATAGCTGTAAAGAATCAAAATCATTCTCAAACCCGAGAATAAATCATAGCCGATGAATATAAACTGAAAACACAATAAATCTCGACAAAACACAAGAATATACAGTAGGTCCACTCACCTGAAGTCCTAAGCAAGTCAAGTCTGACTCGGACCTCCTGAGGTTCCCAACTTGCCCTTTCCGTTCCCATTACACGCAATCATACCTTAAAATAAGTACTAGTTCACAATACATCAATCCCTACTTATTACTACCTTCTACTCAATCATGGGCCCAAGTCCATAAAGACTAAGGCCCAACAAGCAAATCATTCCACTTCCAAGCATGACTATAGCCAAGCAATCCTAAAATTAGTTATTACCATCCTACTACTACAGCTCTTCAATAACATTCCATACAACCTCCTCTCTTTAAAACCAAGAATACAAAGTTACATATATGTGACAATTACGACATCAACAGAGCAGCAACAACTAGAACTACAACAGCAACACAAACAACATCAACAACTAAGCATCATCTCTGTTGAGCATATCAACAACCTTACAGCATTTAACAGAAACAAGAATAACTAAACAAAACAAAGCTTCTCATCCAAACCTCTTCACTGACAATACAACAAACACATGCTAGGCATAACTACATTCGGAAGAGCAACTCTTCTCTTTGATCTTTTTGATCTAAATGAATACAATCAAGCAAACTACAACTCCCTTACAACAATACAACACAACAAGTATCAACCATTTAAGAGATAACAAGATAGTCCTAATACAGGAGCTTAAACAACTTAGCATACAAACAAAACCATAACTGCCCATATTTTCACTTAGACAATCCCTCAAACACTTGATAGGCCTAATTGAGATTCAGAAACCACTCTCTTCTTTTCATCTAGCAAGCTGAAATAATACAATTTGTTCTTCTACATATAGATAGCAAGGAATACACAATCAAACAACACCTTCTATTACACAACTAACTCAGTCCAAACACACAACTATAAAACTAAAGAATTTCTGAAACTTAGAATACAGTTGCAGTCAATCCAAAGCCTCAATATAAACTCTCCTTCTCTACCTTGTAGAGCTTCTTGCTCCTCATGAACCGAGCGTGTGGACTGATCGACAGCTGGCCGGAAACACCGCAAGAGCTCGCGCAGAAGCTGGCCGGAAACAGGGTTTAGGGACCTGATCTCAGGTCTGGCTTGTGCTGCAGCGACGGCCGAGGCGGGAGTCTGAAGCGCGAGTAGTGCTGGTTCACCCCTCAGTCATCCCCTGATCCCATGGAGAACCCCCGCAACCTCTGTCTCTCAATTCCCCTTTGAAGCCTCCGACTAACGAGCATCGAGACAACAACATCTTCAGAGCCCCGTGGCAACCACTCGTCCCTCTTCGCATGTACAAAAGGTCCAGCAGCTGCTTCACCCTCAAGTGACCATCCTTTCCCTGTCTCACCGGAGAAAGACCTCCACCTCCTCTGTTTCTTATTCCCTTCTTGTCCTCTTATACCATCCCTTCTTAATAAACATGGCCCATTAAGGAGACATTGCAACCTAGGGCCTTAATATTTATTTGTCACATCTTTGTTTTAAAACAAAACCTAGGGCATTAATATTTATTTTGTTTCATTAATCCTCGTGGTAATCTAACTATCACACCCGTTATTATCTCAGTAAACACCGGCATTTATTTATTATTTATATACTATTCACAAAGAAAACCGGGGCGTTACATTGGGGGTGCTATTGGCGAGTTTCCACCTTCGATCGCTATTGATTTCGGAAATCAAAGAAGCTCAACTACGGGACCCAGAGTTAATGAAGCTAGCTAGTGACCTACAAAATGGAAGACTTTGGGGGCGAATGAATGGCCAGTGTAATTACTCTCTATCTTCATATGGAACAATAATGGTATGTGCTCGAATCTATGTGCCACGCAACGAGACGGCTCTTAAGCTGAAGATTATGGAGGAGGCGCATAGCTCCGCTTACACTATGCATCCGGGGAGCACCAAAATGTATAAGAATATCAAAGAGAACTATGTCTGGAGAAGAATGAAGAAGGACATTGCGGAGTACGTGGCTAGGTGTATGATTTGTCTGCAAATCAAGGTGGAACACAAGAAGCCACTAGGGTTGTTGGTACCCTTGGAAATTCTGGAATGGAAGTGGGAAAAGATAGCGATGGATTTTGTGAGCGTTTTACAACGAACCAGTCAGGGTAAAGATGCCATCTGGATGATCATCGACAGATTGACCAAGTCAGCCCACTTCATTCGAATCAAGATGACTTATTCTCGGGGCAAATTGGCGCGGTTGTACGTGGACCAAAAAGTCCGGTTGCATGGAGTAACCGTGTTATTTGTATCCGACAGGGACCCGAGATTTACTTATTATTTTTGGAAAAGCTTGCACAAGGCTCTGGGATAGGACTGGACCTCACCTCGGCATTTCATCCAGAGTCCGATGGACAGTCCGAAAGGACAATAAAGATACTCGAAGACCTACTTCAGGCTAATATCATGGAACTTTCCGGTAGCTGGGATGACAATTTAGGACTCTTGGAGTTCGCCTACAACAACAGCTACTAGAGCAGTATCGGTATGCCACCGTACGAAGTATTATATGGTCGAAGATGCAGGACCCCCTTGTGTGCGGATGAAGAGGGTGAACGGAAGATACTCGACCCAGAGCTGGTGTAATAAACCGCGGAGAAGATAAAGCTCATTAGAGAACGGTTGAAGAAGGCCCAAGACAGACAACAGGGTTATGCTAATAACCGCCGTCGATTTCTTAAATTTGAAGTAGGAGATAGAGTATTTTTAAAGGTATCTCCATGGAAGTGAGTGTTTAGGTTCCGCAAGCGTGGAATGTTGAACCCACGGTATATTGGGCCTTAAGAGATAGTGGACAGAGTAGGCCCGATAGCTTACCGACTCGACTTACCAGTGGAACTGTCAAGGATACACAACGTGTTCCATATATCAGTTCTACGGAAATGCCTCGGAGATCAACATCTGATTTTGTCAGGACCAACCGTGGAGCTGCCTCAAGATTTGACATACGTAGAAGGGCCGGTGCGTATTCTTAACAGGAGAGAGCAAGCTCTGCGGAACAAGACAATACCTTTGGTAAAGGTATTGTGGAGTCATCATCAAGTAGAGGAGGCTACTTGAGAAAGAGAAGACCAGATGAGGGAACAGTACCCTCATCTATTTTAGATGTACATGTACGAAATTTTGGGGATGAAATTTCTTAAGGGTGGGAGATCTGTAATGCCCCAAATTTTCAAAGTAAATAAAACGGAAAATTTTCAATATTTAATGATATTAATTAACACAGAAAATAAATTTATTATGTTAACGCTCAGTTAAAGGAAAAATCGAGGTATGATAAATTTAAATCCAGCCTCGCAACTAGTGGGCCGAGGGCAGACCCTAATGGGCCAGGCCGTTACACTCGGACTAGTCGGAGGTGGACAGCAAGGATAATCTCGATTATATAATCGGGAGAATTCGTAAGCATTAATTAATCAAGATTAATTAAGTAGGAGAATCGGACAAATGTTTGGGTTCCGATAAAGTATATCAGGCGGGTCAAAAGCCGCTATTCGCGGATCTGGTCTGACGAGAGGCAGACCCGTGAGGGTACAGTACGCCCGTGACGATTGATATATTTGACCCGGGATTCTCGGATCTGGGTCGGGACATTATTAGGAAGATAATAATTATTAAAGGGGGGATGGGACGTAAAGTAAGGGAAGATAAATTAAAATAATGCAAGTTGGTGGGAGATAAACTAAAATAAATTGAAGGGATAAGATATCGTAAAGGAATGAATTAAATAATTAACATTAAATATTATATTTTATCTTTAAATTTCTCAGATCTAGAGTTGAGAAAGGGTAAGTGGACATTGATTTAAAAAAGAGGATTCTTCGCCTCAGTCGAATCCAAGCCTCCGCCTCGGTCGAATCCTGTGTTCCGAGGAAGTGATTAAGCCCCATCTGTCGGGCCCGGGTCACATAGTCCTGACCCATAGATTATTGTTGTTGTTGGTACTGTTGCTGTTGTTGTTGAAAGTTTGGGAAAGCAGTAAACGTCTGAGCCATCTGTTCAAAAAATTGTTGCATCCCTGGAAACTGTTGTACACCCGGGTTGTATTCCGGGGCAGGATGTGCATGTGACGCATCGCCATACTCTTCAGGTGTCGGGGCCTCTACGTGTGGCTCCTCCTGAGCTTCCTCACGTGGCACCCTTGGTGGTCTTCCACGTCCCCTCTTTGGCGGCATTCTGCAACATCCAATACATGTCAGTTAAGTAAATAACCCTACTTAACAATCAAACAACTAATTCCTTATGTTAACTGACTCTGACTCCCACCCTAAGGCTCTGACTACCTCTAGAACTCTAAAGTCATGGAGCAAACCGCTCTGATACCACTAAATGTAACACCCATTTCGCTAATGAAATAGATGTCACACCTGCTGGGCCGGGAGTACACCCAGCCAATAAGCTGTGCCGTTAAACCTAAAATCCGTGATCTTGTACTTTAATCAAGATGCATATGACATATTATAACCGGTTACACACCGAAAGTCATGCTCAAATAAAAGTCATAATAAGGTACATCACACAGAGTCATGGGCACTTCGGCCCCAAATACAATGAAAGATAACATAATTAAGGTTCAATACAACTCAATACTAACAAACTGAGAACAGGTACACCAGAGCCAGCTAAATCCTCGATCCCTGCTCGAGTCATGAATCACTAACCCGCTCCGGGTCTAGATCCTGTAACAGAAAACACAAGTGTAGAAGAGGGCTGAGCTATACGAGCTCAGTGAGTATGGACTACCCTGCCAGGTCTTAAACAGACCTATGATTTGTACTAAGCATTTAAACATAATTGGTGCATGTAAAACTCATGAAGGTCAGCTTAATTATCTTCAATCTTGATAAGAATGCAATGCGATCGTAATTCCAAAGAAAACTCATGAGCAATCCCCAATCATATAAGCATAAAGTGAGTATATATTCATGCTATGGCCGCAGATCATAGAAGCGTGTACCCCTAGCTAAAATGTCTCCGGAAGAACTCCAACAACCATCAGGAACAGCGGTATGCCTCTACATGATCCTGATAACCGGCGCTACATAAGTCCGGTAAATTCCGTATCAGAGATAGGAAGGGGGTTTTTATAAAAACATGACTTTCGCAAATACTTTTAGTTTTAAGAAAATGGCTGAAAACAGAACCCTTCCTCACTGGTCCCGTCTACTAACAATGCCCGAGCTCTATCCTGAGCCCCTGCTGGATCCCCCATACATTAACTAACTAAGGTGCAGCCTACGATACATGCAATAATCTTTAACTACCCCTTCGGGTTTCACATAATCATATAATTACCCTGTAGGGTTTCCTTGATCATATCTCATGCATTGGAGTTTAATTTCGTTATACAAGCATGAAAACACTGTACAAGTATAGCAATACACCTTCGGCATACACAAACCGAATCAAAACTCGTAAGAATACGATATAACAAAAATCCGGATGTATGCACAATTTAAATCCATATCTATGGTAAAGTCCCCTCACTTTAAATCCTTCACAGGCCCTTCGCAAATCCCTAGGAATCTCTCGGTCCTTCAGCAGCTTCCGCTGGCCCCTTTCCCCTTCCTATAATCAGTAACGACACTTCGTAAATACGAATTTCGTATTTTACCTAACTTAACTCCATTCCTTTTGATTATAAAAATTAATAGTAATTAATGACTAAACTAAATCATGGAGTATCACTCAAAATAAATATATTTAGTAAGGAAAATTTCGGCAAGGTCCCCTTAGTATTTAGGGCTCCGAAATCTTATACAAACATAACACATTCATAAATCCCATAAATCCCAATTTCCATGACTCACCATTCATGGAGATCTTTGTGCTTACCTATCATTCATTCATCAAGATTATAAATTAATTATTGAAACCCAATTAATGAACCCCTTCCACATAATTTATAATTTGTGATCCTCTATCACCATGGCTAAGCTTACCGAAGGGATAACTACCAGTTGAAGTCCAAATTTCAGAACCTAAACTGAGATCCGTTGGTTGTACCGGTATCTCCGGTGATCGTCGTGGTCCCCCGCGGAGCTGGAGAGGTCACCACTACTGGATCCCAACCCGGTTCGTCGGACGGAGGAACAGAGGAAGAAGGCGGCAGAGGTGGCACAGTTTGCCAGCTCCCCCCCCCCCTAAAACTCACCGGACTTGAGCTGACGGAGAACAGAAGCGATCGGCGGGGAGTGGCGTGACTCCGTGTAGGCCGCTGCTCCCGGGAACAGTACGAGCAACAGGCGCGCCGGCAGAGCTCCGATGCCGCTCACGGCCACCGTGCACGCGAGGAAGGCGGGGACACCAAGGACGCGAGGTTGATGGCGGCTGTCGATGCTCAGCTCGGGGGCTCACCGGTGAGATCGTGCAAGTGGTCAAGAAAGGGAGAGGGTCTTGGGTTTTATCTGAAAGTCCATAGAGAGAGGGAGAGAGAAAGGGTACCTTACCCTTTATATTACATTAAAGCCCACCCCTTTCCTTTGATTATATTATTTTCCCTATTTTGTCACATGACCATTAATTATTTAATTTCTATCAACTCCACTGTAGCCATATGTCCCCTTGCATTCATGAGATTTACATCATTGCTCTGACCGAGCTCCATTATTTTCACTCAATTATTGAAGTCATATCTACCTTTTATTTTTAAATTAATATTTGTACTGACGGTTATAGTGTTGGAGTCAGATGATTGCCCGACCGAGATCCATGTGTCTCAGCTTTTATAGCTTAGTACTTCACGGGTCTATTGTAGCCTCACGGGTCTCTCTCTCGTCAGACCAGATCTGCGAATACCGGCTTTTGACCCGCCTGATCTACTTTATCGGAACTCGAACATTTGTCCGATCCTCTTTCTTAATTAATCTTGATTAATTAACACTTACGAATTCTCCCAGTTAAAATAATCGAGGTTATCCTTACTGTCTACCTCGGACCAATCTGAGTGTAATTGTCACACCCTTATCCTTTTCAGAACCCAGGTGTCACACCAGCCAGGTTTAGGGAATGAACCCTAAACCTAAGGTCAGAATCAAGCTAATGGCGGGAAAAATAACAACAAAGCCGGAAGGAAATTGACAAACTAAATAAATTAAAAACACCAACTTAATGAATTAATACAAAACCAAATAAACATTGTCTTAATCTTAATGTCTCACAACACTCGAAAACAATTAAACAGAAACTAGACACGGAGTCAGTGAGCCTACTTAGAGACATCATCATTAACTCGTGCCGACGGCCCCTCTAGAAGAACTCACACATCGCCCCGCTAGCTTGATATCAAAAGTGGGGTACGAGCTCTTGGAGCTCTGAGTAGAAACAACCGCCGGGTATAAGCGTGCATTCGTATAAAATAATAAAATTTGTAGAGTAAAAGCGGCGTGTAAAACACGAATAGAAAATACTGAATTAAAAATAAAACTGGCCCATTACGAATCTAAGTAAACGCGTTGATCGTGTATTCCTTTAAAATGCATATCGAAGTTTCTCGCTTTCTCCTGCCTTGTGAATCAAATATTAAACCGACATTCCCCCGGTAATTGTACACTGCCCTCTTTCTCTGAGATGATCTCTATCTCTAGAAGGCGAGGAACGCATCATCCTGGGATACACAAGACTATTCTCGACTACACATCTACTTCAATCTGCATGGCCAAAGCAACCAACGAGTATATTCGATACGAGGTTGAGTATATATACGCGATAATCGGTGGCATCCCAAAAGTGGATGGAAAGGGGTTTTGATTTTATAAAAAGGAAGTAAACACGAGATAGTTAAGCTATTTTTTGAAAAGAGAATTAAATCACCCCTCTCATAACTCAACGTCAGACTCTCACGGCTCTTCACGAGCCACTCGAGTCTATACAAGTATTTTCAATAGAATGTAGTCTTTACGTATCTGTGAATCTCTTCTTTCATATCTTGATTACTAAGCATGAAATGGTTATAAAACTCTATAAACTTTTATGAAACCCAAAGTTCACGCTTTTTAAAATCGAAAGCGTGTCGTATAAAAATACGGTAAAACTAGCAAACTGTACAGGTAGATTTCCCTCACCTCAGTGTAGTAGATCCCTAGGCTTGGTCGGGCTCTTCAGCAGCGGTGACCTGACCTTTGCCCCTTTCTTGTCCTAGAGATCAAAATACGGCTTTCTTTAGAAATACGGAGACCGTATCCTCATTCCATAATTTACTTCACATATTAGAATATGATAGGTTCTATTAAATACACTTAAAGCACGATTTCCCTTAATACGATTTTCAGATTTTATAAAGAACGGAAAATACGGGTTTGTCCCACTAAAGGTTTAGCATATTCCGCTTGGACCCTTCATAACTTCCGATCCGAAGTCCGATCGGAGTCAATCAAGTATTAGATTCTGAGGTCTCTCGATGACCTTTCTAACGATATAACATACTCCCGTTTGGGAAGCATTGGGGGCTGAATTCATCCCGGAAAGGAACTGACCCGGCATTAGTTCAACGAAAATTTCGGCAGAGTTTCCCCTATTGCTAGGGCTCTGAAATTTATACAACCATTCAACACTTTAATTCTAAAGAACACATAATATACATGGCATCTCAAACAATCTGCACTGTCCAAGAAATCTTTTAATTCCTAAGTGATTTTTCTTCCAATTTCACCATCTACCCATTCATAACTCCATTAATCTCTAATGCCTACAAAGCAAAGTTAAGCCTCACTTCGTGGCCTTTCTCTTCAATTTACTAATTTCCTTACATTCAAGGTTAAGAGAAGCTCACAAGGGGTTTGAAGCTTCGAACTTGGGTCTCCGCCGATTTGAACCGCAGGGAGGTGGTGATCCAGTGATCTTTGGCCGCCATGATGATGCTTAGGTGCTCAAAGAGCTCGCCTTGGTGGCCCGTCCGTGGGGAAGCTTCGGCCGTATGTCATGGCGGAGTCCGCTAAGGCGATGGAGGCCTTCGTACATTTGTCATTGGCCGGAGGTGGCGGTCTGGCGGGGCTTCGTCTGGCCTACCACGGTCGTCACGTGAGAAGGCTTCAATCTCAACGAAAGAGAAAAGAGGGAGAGAGAGGAACGAGAGAGAAGCGATCGAGGAGAGAGAGATTTGTTTCTCTCTCTCTCTCGTGTCTGCTCTTTTAAAACATGTAGACTTGTTATTTTTTTTTTTTTTTTTTTTTTTATTTTTTTTTTTTTTTTTTTTTTTTTTTTTTTTTTATATATATATATATATATATATATATATATATATATATATATATATATATATATATATATATATAATATTTCATTAATTAAAATAATTTTATCTTTTAACTACTTTATCTTTTTAAAAAGGAATTTACTAATATATTATTCTTTTCTTTATGTCCCATCACTATTTAAGAAAAATATTATTCTATCAATAATTCTCCCACCTGATCCGGAATCCTGGGAGACGACTCAGCGTGACACGGTGACATCACGGGTCATCTTTCTCTCCCGACCCAGATCCGCTAATCTGGCTTTGACTTCAAGCCATCGACTTTATCGGGACTCTAACTTTGTCGATATTCCTACTTAATTAATCTAGATTAATTAATATTAATTCAATCTTTGATTCAATTAATCTAACTTCATTTAGCCATCCATCTCCAACTATTCTATCTAACTCAGTTCACGGCCCATTAAGGCCTCTCTCGGCCCTATAGTTGCGAGAATGGATTTGGGTCCATTTTATTCTAATTTTCTTTAACTTGAGATTTATACTAATGAATCTGTTTTAAGTTAATTAAACTCATTTAAATTTTCAAAATTTTACTGAATGGACTTATGAAATTCTGGGATGTTACAGTAATAGCTTGGCCCCTTAGGATTTTCCCTCGGCCCACTAGTTGGGAGGCTGGATTTAAATTTATCATACCTCAATTTTACTTTAAATTAAGCGTTAACATAATAAGTTTATCTTCTGTGTTAATTAATATCATTAATTATAGAAAACTTTTCCGATTATTTACTTTGAAATTTTGGGGTGTTACAGATCTCCCACCCTTAAGAAATTTCGTCCCAAAAATTTCATTCATTTACATCTAAAATAGGTGAGGGTACTGCTCCCTCATCTGATCCTCTCGTTCCCAAGTGGACTCCTCCACTTGGTGATGACTCCACAATACCTTTACCAGAGGTATTGTCATGTTCCGCAAAGCTTGCTCTCTCCTGTCAAGAATACACACTGGTCCTTCTACGTATGTCAAATCTTGGTCCAGTTCCACGGCTGGTCCTGACAAAATCTGATGTTGATCTCCGAGGCATTTTCGTAGGACTGATATGTGAAATACATTGTGTATCCTTGACAATTCTTCTGGCAGGTCGAGTCGGTAGGCCACCGGGCCTACCCTGTCCACTATCTCATAAGGCCCGATATACCAGGGGTTCAATTTCCCATGCTTGCGGAACCTAAATACACCCTTCCATGGAGATACCTTCAAAAATACTCTATCTCCCACTTCGAAGTCAAGAAATCGATGGCGGTTATTAGCATAATCCCGTTGTCTGTCTTGGGCCTTCTTCAACCGCTCTCTAATGAGCTTTATCTTCTCCGCAGTTTGTTGCACCAGCGCTGGGCCGAGTATCTTCCTTTCGCCCTCTTCATCCCAACACAAGGGAGTCCGACATATTCGACCGTATAATGCTTCATACGGCGGCATACCGATACTGCTCTGGTAGCTGTTGTTGTAAGCGAACTCCAGGAGTCCCAAATTTTTATCCAAGCTACCGGGCAGTTCTATGATGCTAGCCCGAAGTAGGTCTTTGAGTATCTGAATTGTCCTCTCGGACTGTCCATCAGACTCTGGATGAAATGCCGAGGTGAGGTCGAGCCCTGTCAATAGAGCCTTGTGTAAGATTTTCCAAAAGTAAGAAGTAAATCTCGGGTCTCTGTCGGTTACAATCGACACGAGTACTCCATGCAATCGTACTATTTGGTCTACGTACAACCGCGCCAATTTGCCCCGAGAATAAGTCATCTTGATTGGAATGAAGTGGGCTGACTTGGTCAATCTGTCGATGATCACCCAAATAGCATCTTTACCCTGATTGGTTCGTGGTAAACCGCTCACAAAATCCATCGCTATCTTTTCCCACTTCCATTCAGGAATTTCCAAGGGTACCAATAACCCGGGTGGCTTCTTGTGTTCTGACTTGATTTGCTGACAAATCATATATCTAGCCACGTACTCCGCAATGTCCTTCTTCATTCTTCTCCAGACATAGTTCTCTTTGATATTCCGGTACATCTTGGTGCTCCCCGGATGCATAGTATAAGCGGAGATATGCGCTTCCTCCATAATCTTCAGCTTGAGGGCCGTCTCGTTGCGTGGCACATAAATCCGAGAACCTACCATTATTGTTCCATCTGGAGATAGAGAGTAATTACACTGGCCATTCCTTCGCCCCCAAAGTCTTCAATTTTGTAGTTCACTAGCTAGTTTCATTAACTTTGGGTCCCGTAGTTGAGCTTCTTTGATCTGCGAAATCAGTAGCGGCCGAAGGTGGAAACTCGCCAATAGCACCCCCAACTCATCCACAGAAAGTTGTGCTCCCGTGGATCTCAAATCGTGAAGTTGAACCAGGTTGGTAGTCCCCAATCGCGCCATCGTCTTCCGACTCAAAGCATCGGCCACCACGTTCGCCTTTCCAGGGTGGTACTCAAATTAGCAGTCGTAATCCTTCAATAACTCCATCCACCTCTGCTGATGCATGCTGAGCTCCCTCTGTGTCATTAAATACTTCAAACTTTTGTGGTCTGTGAAGATTTTACAAGCTTCACCATAGAGATAGTGTCGCCATATCTTCAATGCAAAGACCACTGCAGCCAACTCTAAATCATGCACTGGATAGTTTACTTCATGGATTTTGAGTTGTCTGGAAGCATAGGAAATAACTCTGCCCTGTTGCATCAAGACCCACCCTAAACCATGATATGAAGCGTCACTATATATATCGAAACCTACTTCGGGTACATGTAAGGTTAGAATAGGAGCAGACACCAAACGATTTTTCAGCTTCTGGAAGCTTTGTTCACAATCTTCGGTCCATTCAAACTTTACGTTCTTCCTCAGCAGCTTTGTCATCGGTAGAGCAATCGCAAGAAAAGCCCTCCATAAATCTTCGGTAGTAACCGGCTAAACCCAAAAAACTCCTAATCTCTTTAACATTGGTAGGAGCTTGTCAGTTCACTACTGCTTCGATCTTCTGGGGGTCCACATATATTCCCGCCGCTGAGACGATGTGCCCCAAGAAGTTGACTTGCTCAAACCAAAACTCACATTTACTGAGTTTGGCATACAGCTGCTGCTCCCGTAGAGTTTGTAGAACTATTCTCAAATGATTAATGTGCTCCTCCACGTTCCGCGAGTACACCAGAATGTCATCAATGAAGACCACAACAAACCGGTCTAAGTAGGGTGCGAACACCCTGTTCATCATCCCCATAAACGCAGCTGGTCCATTCATCAACCCGAATGGCATTACTAAAAACTCGTAATGTCCATATCGAGTTCAGAATGTAGTCTTTGGCACGTCCTCGTCCCGCACTCGTAGTTGATGATAGCCCGACCTCAGATCAATCTTGGAGAACATACAAGCTCCCCTCAGTTGATCGAACAGGTCATCAATGCGTGGTAGCGGGTACCAGTTCCGGATGGTCACCTCATTTAATCCTCTATAGTCGACACACATCCGCATGCAACCATCTTTCTTCTTCATGAACAGTACAGGTACACCCTAGGGGGAGACACTAGGTCTAATAAACCCCTTCTCCAGCAGTTCATCTATCTGAGTCTTCAATTCTTTTAACTCCACCGGAGCCATCTTGTAGGGCGCCTTGGAAATCGGAGTTGTTCCTAGAACCAACTCGATCGAAAACTCCACGCCTCGGTGCGGTGGTAATCCGGGTAAGTCTTGGAACACATCCGGATACTCACACGCCACAGCTATATTCTGAACCTCCATCTTCGTGGCTTCCACTTCTGCCACATTCGCCAAATAAGATTCTCCGTCTCAAGTCGCCACCCATAGAAAAGTATCTCCCTCTCTCTTGGACGCTGGAAACGCACCATCTTCCAGTAGCAATCTACGTGGGCATGGTGGAACGCTAACCAATCCATCCCTAGGATCGCATCAAATTCTAGGATCCTCATCAGGATTAGATTAGCTATCAGTTCCTATTCTCCTATCTTTACATCACATCCCTCATAGACTAATTTAACAATTATTGAACTACCTATGGGAGATGCTACAGTCATAGGTTCTGCTAATCTGGTTGCATACACATTTTTGGGTACAGGAAAAGTAACAACAATGTAAGAATGTGTAGAACCGGGATCAATCAATACGCAGGCATTGGTATTAAAGATTAGCACCGTACCTGGTATCACATCAGGAGTGTTCACAGCTTGCTGCTGTGTCATTGCAACACCTGGGCTTGCAGCGGAGATAGTGCTCCACGGCCTCCCCCACGAGACCGTCCACCTGTAGACCCTCCTTAGCTACCTCCCGCGCCACCCGTGACAGAAAATCCATGCGTCTGATGCGTGGTATGGTCACCCGTAATAGCCTGTGGAACAACTCCACTCTCTTGGGTCAGTAGCGGGCATTCCCTCTTGAAATGTCCCGGTTGTTTGCAGTAAAAACATCCATCAGTAATGCAAACTCCGAAATGATAGTTTCCGCAAGTAGAACACTGTGGTTTCCCCCTTTGATTCCCACTTGTTGAGGAACCACCGCTGCTGCTACTGTTGCTCTTCTTACTGGGCCTCCTATCACCACTTCCTTGGGAGCTTGGGCTACTCCTTTTGTTCAACCTTTCAAGTCTTTGCATTTGCTTGTTAAGACCCCTCTCAACTCGAAGTGCAGCCTCAACCACTCCTCGGAATTCTAAATAACCAGAAGCCATAACTGGAATTTTGATTTCATCTCTGAATCCATCTTCAAACTTCCTGCATCGGTTATAGGGGTCTTCCACCATCTCTGGTGCATAACGGCTCAGGGCAGTGAATTTTGCCTGATACTCAGCCACAGTGGAACTTCCTTGAGTCAGATAAATAAACTCAGCTCTCTTGGCGTCCCGGTATACACGGGGTGAGTACTCTGCCTCGAATGCCTTCTTGAACTCTGGCCATGTACAAATACCCAACCTGGGGAGACACACCCGAGCTGACTCCCACCACATTAGTGCGTCTTGTCCCAGCAACAGCTGTACTGTTATGACCTTTTCATTTTCTGGAATCCTCATAGCCTCGAACACCATCTCCAGCTGTCGGATCCAAGTCTCCGCCTCGGTCGGATCCTGTGTTCCGAGGAAGTGATTAAGCCCCATCTGTCGGGCCCGGGTCACATAGTCCTGACCCCTAGATTGTTGTTGTTGTTGGTACTATTGCTGTTGTTGTTGAAAGTTTGGGAAAACAGCAAACGTCTGAGCTATCTGTTCAAAAAATTGTTGCATCCCTGGAAACTGTTGTACACCCGGGTTGTATTCCGGGGCAGGATGTGCATGTGACGCATCACCATACTCTTCAGGTGTAGGGGCCTCCACGTGTGGCTCCTCCTGAGCTTCCTCACGTGGCACCCTTGGTAGTTGTAAAAATCCGCATAATTTATGGAATAATTAAACTCTTAATTATGGTCCTAATTATTTTCAAATCAATTAAGGGAATAATTGAGAATTTATTGGATGGTTATATATATATATATATATATATATATATATATATATATATATATATATATATATATATATATATATATATATATACTGTTTGAGTAAGAAAAAATAAATAAATAAATAAATAAATAAATAAATAAACAAAATAAATAAAATAAATAATGCATAAGGGTATGTCATATCCAAGCTACCGGGCAGTTCTATTATATAATATAATATAGATATATTGTATTATATATATATATATATATATATATATATATATATATATATATATATATATATATATATATATATATTACAAATGCTTGAATGAGCATGCATTGAATGCATGATTGATGTCATGGAGGCATTCAATGCAATGTGATGATGTGAAATGAAAAAGTAAAACAAAAATATAAGGCACATTAAATGCATGATGACTTTATATAATATATTATATCATGTGTATAATTATATAGGTTGATTGAAAGACAAATTAAAGATTTGATTTGAGGGATGAGAAGGCGATTTTGACCGATCTGTACTTTGATATATATATGGACTTGCATAATAACTGAGTAATATGAGATAAGCTTCAAAAGGATATATATATATATATATATATATATATACATTTTGATATAAGTGGTTGGCTGGGAGGAGCTTTAAAGTCATGAGTTGACGGATTAAGACATTTGGATTAAAATATGGGGCATTAAAACAAAGGAAACAAAATCAAATAAAGAAGACACATGGCTCTAAGTCATGAGCTCTCTCATGGAGATGGTTTCTTTGTAGAACTGGATCCCAATGGTTGTGAAATGTCACGTGGCAAAATGGCATGTTAAGAAGTGTGGGAAACGGGTTTCAAACGGAGAAACGATTTACGTTGAAATGTTCACGCAACGTTACCCCGTCACGCGATAGAGAAAGAAGCGTGTTTCTCTCTCCATCACCGTCCAACCTACATGCTAGCTTGGGATAGCGAATCGAGGGGAGAACGCGGTCGTGCGTACAGTCCGAACCACGCCGAAAGCCTCTGCTCACCGCCAGGCCGAAACAGTGGAGTTGTCCCCTCATCAGTACCCATCGCCACAATAAAGATGTCGATCGTTCCAAGCCCTATCAAGTCTGCCTTTCCAAAAGATAAGAAGGACTAGAACCCAACTCGCATGGCCATGAAACCCACCTCCACTGACAAAAGAGAGAGAGAGAGAGAGGGGGGAGAGAGCTCCTCAGTTTCCCGGTGAACTCGACGGAGCCGAACAGCTGCAGTAGTCTGCAACCACCTTCAGAGCGACGTCCACCACTAGGGATCATCTCAGGAACACCAGCAACCATTGCAACTCGGTGAGCACTCTAACTCGGCTAAGGAACTAGTATGGAGCAGTAGGAGTGTATGTATGTAGTCACTGCTCCGGTTGAGGACTGGGTATGGACGCCACTATTCTCTAGCGAAACCTGCTGAACCCAAGCCTAACCCCGCCAGGGAACTACCTGTCAAACCATTGACTAGATTTCTACTCACTGGGGAGAGGCTTGAGTAAGGTTAAGGAGAGTCAGGATCTTATGGAAGTAGAAGGGCTACATAGATGCATGCTACTGTGAGTGACAGTAGAATGATGGTAAATACCTTTCACTAAGCACTTAACCAGTAGCATCACAATGTATGCATGCTTAAGATGACCAAACCATAAGTCATCATGCTTAATTGGGACTTGGTCATGCATCATGATAGTATACTTTAAGATAGTTAAAGGACACATGGCCATTACATGGGTAATAATTGGGTCATGAGTCCGGTTGGGATGGACCAATCGAATTTAAAACAACAATGACCCATTTGGATGAAATATAGACATTTAATATAGTTAATGAAGTTTGTATGAGACATAAATACATACATTGAAATACACTTAGACCCAATTATGGTTAACAACTCAGGACGTGGAAATAAGTTAGGAGTTGGAATTGATAACCTATATTGACCATCATGAGTCTTAGTGGCAAGGATTATAACCAGAGAATTGAACAGAAGCTAGACAAGTATAATCCAGGTTAAGAGCTAAAGCTCTTTAATGAGATATAGGTTCACATAACCACAACAGTGAAAACTAAACATGTGAGTAATGGGTTTGGTTGGGTTAAACCAAATTAATGGGCTCCAACCCACCTGTTAGAAGGGTGTACGTGTGTGGGGTTAGTAAGCCCTAGCGACGGACCAACTAGTTAATAGAAACAGTTATGTATTATACACTGATGCATGTACTGAGTATATAGATTTTATTATCAGATACTGACATAGAGCGTGGAGCCGCGACAAGGGAACACACAGATTGAGTCTAGAATTTTCGCAAATACAGGTAAGTGCCTTTGTCCAGTTCCCGCCCGAACATGGGCTTTATTGGCATTACTCAATATTCTTTCGATATCCATATTTGCGCACGCAAGTGCTATTGCTTACCGTGTTCCCTTGCTTGTTGATGATGTGATCTAGTATGATTACCTAGTTGATATTCTTCTATTATCGCTTGATGATATGCACATGTCTGTTTTATGACATTATTGGATTATTGTTTCCATATTTATATGCATTGGTATGTTGGTTGTTGGCATCTGTTGGATGTGTGTTTGTACTACCTTTCCAACCGGATCATTGGAGTGTGGGTGCTCCAACCTGGAGTGTCTAGGGCGGAGGACACCCTGGCGTTCTGTTATCCCTGACAGGGGGACGATACTCTGTCCATCCAGCCTTGCCAGTAGGATGATACACTGGCCGTGTCGACATGTAGAAGGGTAGTGCTGCCAAATTCCCGACTACGGGATGATTCCAGCTGAGGCTGAAGGCTGATCAGGGGAAACTTTTAGAGCCCTTTTGTTGGATGACCTTTCAAGCTTTGAGGCCGTAGTTGAGATTAGGAGTCCTCATCATTGCTCGTCTCCGAGACTCCTAAATGCTTGGTTGTGCGGGGTGTAGCCCCGTATGCTTGCTCATCCATATTCTATTGATTTGCCTTATCTGCTTATTACTTGACATTCATGACTTGCTCACCCACCTTGCGAGGTGCTTACTGAGCTTTTTTTTCGAAAGCTCATACACTTGTTCTCATCCTTTTTCAGATCCCGCGGAGTAGCAGACGTGGGTTACCAGGATCGTACGCGGGGCAGGGTTGTAGCTGAGGTTGGCGACCTCTTATGCATTTTATTTATGAGTGAGGACATCCTATTTGGGTCCGTATAGGTGATTTATGATGTCTGACTTATTATTATTATTCCGATGCACTCTTGTTGTTGCCTCGTGATCACTCAGGCCTTGTATCTGAGTGGGGCCCGCCTCCACTTGGGTACGGCCGGTCTGCTCACGTGCCCGAGGCCCGGGATTTTGGGGTCAGGGCGTGACAGTGGTCTTCCACGTCCCCTCTTTGGCGGCATTCTGCAACGTCCAATACATGTCAGTTAAGTAAATAACCCTACTTAACAATCAAACAGCTAATTCCTTATGTTAGCTGACTCTGACTCCCACCCTAAGGCTCTGACTACCTCTAGAACTCTAAAGTCATGGAGCAAACCGCTCTGATACCACTAAATGTAACACCCATTTCACTAATGAAATAGATGTCACACCAGCTCGGACGGGAGTGCACCCAGCCCATAAGCTGTGCCGTTAAACCTAAAATCCATGATCGTGTACTTTAATCAAGATGCATCTGACATATTATAACCGGTTACACACTGGAAGTCATGCTCAAATAAAAGTCATAATAAGGTACATCACACAGAGTCATGGGCACTTCGGCCCCAAATACAACGAAAGATAACATAATTAAGGTTCAATACAACCCAATACTAACAAACTGAGAACAGGTATGCCAGAGCTAGCTAAATCCTCAATCCCTGCTCGAGGCATGAATCACTAACCCGCTCCGGGTCTAGATCCTGTAACAGAAAACACAAGTGTAGAAGAGGGCTGAGCTATACGAGCTCAGTGAGTATGGACTACCCCGCCAAGTCTTACACCGACCTATGATTTGTACTAAGCATTTAAACATAATTGGTGTATGTAAAACTCATGAAGGTCAGCTTAATTATCTTCAATCTTGATAAGAATGTAATGCGATCGTAAATCCAAAGAAAACTCATGAGCGATCCCCAATCATATAAGCATAAAGTGAGTATATATTCATGCTATGGCCGCAGATCATAGAAGCGTGCACCCCTAGCTAAAATGTCTCCGGAAGGACTCCAGCAACCATCAGGAACAGCGGTATGCCTCTACATGATCCTGATAACCGGCGCTCCATAAGTCGGTAAATTCCGTATCAGAGACAGGAAGGGGGTTTTTATAAAAACATGACTTTCGCAAACATTTTCAGTTTTAAGAAAATGGCTTAAAACAGAACCCCTTCCTCACTGGTCCCGTCTACTAACAATGCCCGAGCTCTATCCTGAGCCCCTGCTGGATCCCCCATACATTAATGATGGGTGTGTTTTCCGCAAGTATACGGGTCGTGATCAAGTAATAAAGTGGACTATGGGAAGTCGGATATCTAACCACAGGGAATAGAGATTGCTAAGTGTAAACCAAACTTTACTAACCTAGTATGAATAGTAAATTGGGGGGTTTTGGTTTTCAAAAGTAAAGAACTAAAAAGTTATTGAAAGTAAGAACTGAAAATCAAGAGTTGACTAGGGTAAATCAATAGCAAGAGAGGATACTTGGGTATGTATCCCTTTTGGATTTCAATTCTCAAGATGAGCAAAGATGTTTATGAATCAAGATTGATACTTCTTGTGCCAATAATCCCTAAAATTATATCCAACCCCTCTTCCAAGGCGATTGGATAACTAGTCTCCTAGGACTTGATATGAGGTTCAAGGGGTAATTCCTAAATTATATCCAACCCCTCTTCCAAGGTGGTTGGATAACTAGTCTCCTAGGACTTGATATGAAGTTCAAGGAAATTAGTGTGTATTGGAAGAATCATGGGGGTGAATTCGTATAAAGGAGTCGTTCGCCCTTCTAGTACCCGATTCCTCGGTGTACTCATGAAACTCTCTAATGAAGCAAGTTCCTAATACAAGGAGGCGCTAGCTCTAGCCCTTGTATTGCACACAAGTAATTTCTAGTAATGAAATTACAATCAATACATAACATTCATTAGACATTCAAGAGAGTACCAACAAATCCTCATGAACATTCAATGCTATTAATGCTCAATCCAAAAGTTCAACATACCCAAGTACCAATAGATTAGTTCCCCATAAACGGGGAACTCAAACCAATATAGGAAAGCTTACAAACCAAAGAAAAGATAATAGAGGACACCATTACCTCCAATGCTTGCAACTCCAATGGTTCTCTATTCTCAAGATTTGGGAGTGATGACCCCCAAGTCCTAATCTCTCCTTTAGCCTCTCTTCCCCGCCAACCTCCTTCTAAACTCTCATACTTAACTATTTATACCCATGAATTAGGGCTCCATTAAAAAAAATTACAACATTGCCCTTGATTGGGCTCACGAAACTACAAAAGTTACGATGAACGGCCTCGTGAATGGCCTGTTCATCAGTCAAATTCGAGGCTTTGCTCACGAACCGGCGGGTCAACTGGCCGTTCATCACCCCGTTCACCTCACCTTGCTCACGAACCGGCGGTGGTAGCTGGCGGTTCATCAGCCGGTTCACCTCACAGCTTGCTCTGAACCGGCAGATGAACGGCCATTCACAAGGCCGTTCATACTCTTTTTGTGCCTGCCTTTGTGCCCAGGTGTGAACGGCCGTTCACAAGGCCGTTCACCCCCTGTTTACTTCAAAATATCTTCGTTTGTTCTTCATTTTGTTGATAAATGCTTCCTTTTCGTCAAGGTAACCTATTTATGCCCTGTTGACAAAATATAAAGCATTTTAAGTACTGGCGGGTTACAAATCATTGCATTTGACATGAAAATAAGTGTATATATGGTATGTAAATATGCTCATTTGAACGCTTATCAAATATCCCCACACTTAAGCATTTGCTTGTCCTCAAGCAAACAAGACAATGAAAGTACAAATAAAAAAAAGATGATAAGTGTTTAACCTCCGGCTATAATAGTAATGAATCTGCTCTATCCCAAGTTCACCATCGAAGTGTGTGTATTCTCCTACTTTCACACCGGGACTTAGAGTTTGTATATTGTCATCGCGGCTCAAGATGAGTGTTTTCACTCCACATACCATGTTCTAGAGTCTTAGCAAGACAAGCATTCCCTCAATGGACTCTAGAGAGACCTTGAGGCCCTAAGTTTTATGCTAACCAACCCTCTATGGAGAAAATGGTGGACAAGTTCGAGAAGTTTTTTTTTTATTATTATTATTATTATTCGAGTAGGGCATCTCTAATAGATCCGACTTTCTCGTGCTAAAGATCTGTGTAGAGTGTAAGTCCTCTTTTCTTCAGGATGCACATGCTGTTTAGGCACCAGAACACCCGTGTACTTAGAGGGTTACAACTCTACCTAGATGTGCTCATACTTAGAAGTGATTTTTTGAATTAAGGAACACCTTGATTAGGGGCCAGGACCCTAAGCTACTTCATCACAACAAGTAGCGGAGCACTGTCTTTATTGCTCTAATGACTCAACTACTATGTACATACTATTTTATTTTTCTCTAACTTGTCCACTAAGTTGAATTATGAAGGGTCAGAAGCTAAACTAGTGCCACGAATCCTCTTGGAGCCATTGAGAATAATGCTTAGCAATTAAAGTAAACAAAACATGGTAGTGGGTTATCTATTATGACTAGAGCTTTTGAATTTCATGAATATAGTCTCTAGATGTCCATGGTGTGTCGTAGGAGAATTCTAAAAAAAATTTGGGTACTAAAATGATAAACGAGAAGTAGAGTGAAACATTGCATTTCCTAATAGTGCCATCATAGGTCCATGTCATACATGCTTCAAATAATTAGCTCCCTATCCCCACAGAGTTTTGCAATGAATTTATCAATGGAAGGGGGCTACCATCCCCACACTTAAAGTTGTACATTGTCCTCAATGTACACAATTAAATTGAAAGGTGTGTAGTATGCAATAATAACAAAGAGGAGGGCAAACTGAAACTTCCCCGGTTATATTTGGTAGATGGTGTTGCAATTTGATTTATACATGAAAGCTTTTTCCCGGGTGTTCCATGATGAGTATCTGCAAAATAGAGTGAGATAGGAAGGATAGCTCGAAAGGTGACGATATAGTGCAGGAGATAAACAAACGAAAAAGGAGTTCTGTTAACAATAAATCTCAATGATCCGTATGTAGTTGCTCATCGGATTCTGGTGCGGCCTTAGGCGAAGGGTTCAAGACTGGCGCTACAGTTGCTTGGGCTCGTGTGGTTGTCGCCGTGTGAACGGTCAAGAGAGTGAATGCGTGGGTGAGCTCAGCAACTGTGTCTTCCTCCTCATCATCTTCGATGCACGGCCGTGGACCTTCCGCACGAGGTGGTGTGGACGGAACTGCAACTTGGAAATGTTGGTGAGGAAGAAGTAGTGGAACCCTGATGCGCAAGTTGAGTTGGGACATGGTGTACTAAGCAAAAGGTTGGTATTTCAGGTTTGCCTGCAAAAACTAGCCCCTTGAGAAAAATCATTTAGAATGTTTGCAGAACAGTATTGTAGTATTGCCGACCACCATGTGAACGGGCCAGTGAACAGCCGTTCACTATCCAGTACAGAGACAGGTATTGTTTAAATCGAACTCGTTGGTTCCATAAGGCCCGGATTTTGAACACAACATTAATGCATACCTGGCATGATGAGTCTAATGATGCAAATGCGGACAAAGGAATTTAATGTCAATAGATCTCATGAGTTCTATCACTATAAAGCAAATAATACAAAGAGACAAGATTGAAAAGAAATTTTCGACTTGGGTTGCCTCCCAAGAAGCGCTTGTTTATCGTCACGAGCCTGACGTACCTTAATTTTACCTATGGGGGGTCATATGTGAAGAGGCATCCATCAGTATTTTTATAAAAACACTTACCAAACAGAATCTTTCCAAAATTATCATATATGGAGCAAGTTTGAGAATTCATACCAGGGTCACCTTCATTTAGTGGGTGAGTTGAGGATTTAGGGGGTACCTTTTTTCTTCGTCTCCATACATAGCCATCGGCAATGAGTTTCAGCTCCTTCCACTTTGTCTTTCGTGACAACTTTGGAGGTTGAGTTGGGATAGTGCCAACATTCATGAGCTCTTCATGTTGTTCGTCGAGTTCCTCCAAGCGATTGAAATCTTTGGATCAGTATGTAAAAAGTCCTCCAAGCAGTCGGTTGTGATCTTGTCAACTTCATCGACACTATAAGAGGTGTCATCGTGATCTATGGTGTGTCGCATGGCTTCAGGTAGCTTGAACACCACTTCTTGGTCCCCTACTCGAAGTGCCAATCTCCCATGAGCGTGGTCTTCCAATGCTTGAGCTGTAGCTAAAAAGGGACGACCAAGTATAATCGGGGCATCTACATTATCATCAACGTCCAAGAGGACAAAATCAGCTGGGAATACAAATTGATTGATCTGAATCAGCACATCTTCAGCTAGCCCCTTTGGTCGTTTCACTGATCTATAGGCTAGTTGAAGTGTCATCCCCGTTGGTTTTGGGGCTGCAAGCCCTAATTGCATGTAAAACTTGTAGGGCATTACATTTATACTCGCACTAGAGTCTGTTAATGCCTTTTTCATAACACCCTCACCAAGTATGCAAGGGACTACAAAGCTCCTTGGATCCTTTAGCTTTTTGGGCAGCTCATGTTGTAATATTGTAGAACATTGAGCATTCAACGTGACAGCACCTGCATCTTCTAGTTTCCTTTTGTTGGAAACCAGTTCCTTCATAAATTTAGCATACTTTGGCATTTGGGCAAGGACCTCCACCAACGGTAGGATGATGTGCAGCTGTTTGATTGTGCTCATGAATTTTGTGAACTGAGCATCTTCCTTCTCTTTTCTGAGCCTCTCCGGATATGGAATTTGAGGTTGATATGTGCTTTGGGGTGTTTGATCTACCCCTTTCTCCTTCTCTACTGATTTCCCCGCTGAGTCTTGTTGGTGTTCAACTTCCTCCACCTCCACAGCACTTTCAATCGGTGGATGTGCAATGGATGACTGCACTTCCTTGCCACTTCTTAAGGAGATGGCCTTGCACTGCTCCCGGGGGTTTGCCTCCGTGTTTCCAGGAAGGGTGCCTTGCGGCCTTGTTGAGACCTCTTTTGCTAATTGCCCCACCTGGTTCTCCAATCCCTGAAATGCTGCTTGGAGATTTCTGATCGCGGCATTAGTCTCTTGCATGTACTTCATCACGGTCTCTTCGAAGGTGGATTTCTTTTCTTGCGGTGGCCTTGGTATGGTGGCTGGGTGGATATTGTCCCGCTTGGGGGTTCCCATATGAAAGCGCCGGGTTGTTCCACATTGGGTTTGGTGGTCGATACTGATTGTTTGGCATTCTCTGTTGGTTTCCCATGTATTTGACTTGCTCCATAGGTGATGCCTCAGCACAAGAGATTGGACAATTCGAAAGCTCGTGGCCTCCTCCACAAGTAGTACAAAACATAACGGCAACCGGAGCTGAGCTACTACCAACATGGGGTGCACCACCCGTGGTAAGGCGGTCAATTTGTTTTGACAGAGTGTCCAATTTTTCAGTGTCTATAGAAGGAGGGCCTTCTACCGATCCCACGAGCTTAACTTGCTTATCCCTTGTGGACCAATGGGCCTCATTCCAGGCCATGTCCTCGAAAATCTTCTCCGCTTCTTCGGGGTACTTCTTGCTTAATGAACCTCCTGCAGCACAATCCACCAAGACTCTATTGGCATTGTCTAATCCATTATAGAAGGTGCGGACCTTGCTGCAAGCATCTAAACCATGCTGAGGGCAACGACGAAGTAGTTCCCTGAACCTTTCATAGGCTTCAGAGAATGTTTCACCCCCATTCTTCCTGAAGGCATTGATGTCAGATCGGAGTTTTGCGGCCTTGCTTGGCGGGAAGTAGCGGCCCAGGAATTTCTCTAGCATGTCAGCCCAAGAATGGATGGAACCCGATGGGAGCGATGTGAGCCAACTATAGGCCCCTCCTCGTAGACTCCATGGGAAGAGTCGCAATCGAATGGCTTCATCGGTGACTCCATCTGGCTTAGAAATGCTACAAATTTGAAGGAACTTTGCGATGTGTGCATGAGGGTCTTCATCTGGCCTTCCATCAAATTGAGCTGAATTTTGAAGCATATGCATTGTGCTTCCTTTGATCTCAAAGGTGTTGATATTAACATTCGGAGGGTGGATGCTGAATTCTTCTACGGTGTATTGAGATCGCTCATAGTCAGCTAATGTACGCCTTCTTTTGGCCATAATGGGCACTGCTTCAGTTTCTGTGTCTATCTCAATTGTGACTGAGTTTTTCGCTTCAGAAGAAGGATCCAGCGACGAACCTTCTAATCCTCTCAAACGTCGGTGAAAGGTTCTGTCAATCTCGTTATCTCTTTCCAGTAGACCCTTGGGATTCCTTCGGGTCATGCAATGGTTCCTCTCACGAAGAGATAAGATAAAAAATGAGTATCCGAAGGATCAAAATAAAATAAAATAAAAGAAGGAAAAACAAACAAGAAAATAAGAGACTAAATTAATAAAATCCTAGTCTAACTAGCAATCCTATTCCCCGGCAATGGCGCAAAAAACTTGATGGGTGTGTTTTTCGCAAGTATACGGATCGTGATCAAGTAATAAAGTGGACTATGGGAAGTCGGATGTCGAACCACAGGGAATAGAGATTGCTAAGTGTAAACCAAGCTTTACTAACCTAGTCCTAATAGTAAATTGGGGGGTTTTGGCTTTCAAAAATAAAGAACTAAAAAGGGATTGAAAGTAAGAACTGAAAATCAAGAGTTGACTAGGGTAAATCAATAGCAAGAGAGGATACTTGGGTATGTATCCCTTTTGGATTTCAATTCTAAAGATGAGCAAAGATGTTTATGAATCAAGATTGATACTTCTTGTGCCAATAATCCCTAAAATTATATCCAACCCCTCTTCCAAGGCGATTGGATAACTAGTCTCCTAGGACTTGATATGAGGTTCAAGGGGTAATTCCTAAATTATATCCAACCCCTCTTCCAAGGTGGTTGGATAACTAGTCTCCTAGGACTTGATATGAAGTTCAAGGAAATTAGTGTGTATTGGAAGAATCATGGGGGTGAATTCGTATAAAGGAGTCGTTCGCCCTTCTAGTACCCGATTCCTCGGTGTACTCATGAAACTCTCTAATGAAGCAAGTTCCTAATACAAGGAGGCGCTAGCTCTAGCCCTTGTATTGCACACAAGTAATTTCTAGTAATGAAATTACAATCAATACATAACATTCATTAGACATTCAAGAGAGTACCAACAAATCCTCATAAACATTCAATGCTATTAATGCTCAATCCAAAAGTTCAACATACATAAATGGGGAACTCAAACCAAGATTAGAAAGCTTACAAACCAAAGAAAAGATAATAGAGGACACCATTACCTCCAATGCTTGCAACTCCAATGGTTCTCTATTCTCAAGATTTGGGAGTGATGACCCCCAAGTCCTAATCTCTCCTCTAGCCTCTCTTCCTCGCCAACCTCCTTCTAAACTCTTATACTTAACTATTTATACCCATGAATTAGGGCTCCACTAAAAAAAATTACAACATTGCCCTTGATTGGGCTCATGAAACTGCAAAAGTTACGATGAACGGCCTCGTGAACGGCCTGTTCATCAGTCCGTTCAGCTCACAGCCTGCTCTGAACCGGCAGGTCAACCGGCCGTTCATCACCCCGTTCACCTCACAGCTTGCTCTGAACCGGCAGGTGAACTGGCGGTTCATCAGCCGGTTCACCTCACAGCTTGCTCTGAACCGGCAGATGAACGGCCATTCACAAGGCCGTTCACCCCCCGTTTACTTCAAAATATCTTCGTTTGTTCTTCATTTTGTTGATAAATGCTTCCTTTTCGTCAGGGTGGCCTATTTATGCCCTGTTTACAAAATATAAAGCATTCTAAGTACCGGCGGGCTACAAATCATTGCATTTGACATGAAAATAAGTGTATATATGGTATATAAATATGCTCATTAGAACGCTTATCAATTAACTAACTAAAGTGCAGCTTACGATACATGCAATAATCTTTAACTACCCCTTCGGGTTTCACTTAATCATATAATTACCCTGTAGGGTTTCCTTGATCATATCTCATGCATAGGAGTTTAATTTCTTTATGCAAGCATGAAAGCACTGTACAAATATAGCAATAAACCCTTCGGCATATACAAACTGAATCAAAACTCGTAAGAATACGATATAACAAAAATCCCGATGTATGCACAATTTAAATCCATATATACGCTAAAGTCCCCTCTCCTTAAATCCTTCACATTCCCTTCGCAAATCCCTAGAAATCGGTCGATCCTTCAGCAGCTTCCGCTGGCCCCTTTCCCCTTCCTATAATCAGTAATGACACTTCGTAAATACGAATTTCGTATTTTACCTAACTTAACTCCATTCCCTTTGATTATGAAAATTAATAGTAATTAACGACTAAACTAAATCATGGAGTATTACTCAAAATTATTATGTTTAGTAAGGAAAATCCTATAAATCGGCAAGGTCCCCTTTGTATTTAGGGTCCAAAATCTTATACAAACATTCACAAATTCATAAATCCCATAAATCCCAATTTCCATGACTCACCATTCATGGAGATCTTTGTGCTTACCTATCATTCATTCATCAAGATTATAAATTAATTATTGAAACCCAATTACTGAACTCCTTCCACATAATTTATAATTGGTGATCCTCTATCACCATGGCTAAGCTTACCGAAGGGATAATTGCCAATTGAAGTCCAAATTTCAGAACCTAAACTGAGATCCGTTGGTTGTACTGGTATCTCCTGTGATCGTCGTGGTCCCCCGCGGAGCTGGAGAGGTCACCACTGCTGGATCCCAACCCGGTTCGTCGGACGAAGGAACAGAGGTAGAAGGCGGCAAAGGTGGCACAGTTTGCCGTCTTCCCCCCCCCCCTTCTCCCCCCCAAAACTTACCGGACCTGAACTGACGAAGAACAACAGCAATCGGCGGGGAGTGGCGTGACTCTGTGTAGGCCGCTGCTCCTGAGAACAGCACGAGCAACAGGCGCGCCGGCAGAGCTCCGAGGCCTCTCACGGCCACCGTGCACGCGAGGGAGGCGGGGACACAAAGGACGCGCGGTTGATAGCGGCTGTCGACGCTCAGCCCGGGGCTCACCGGTGAGATCGTGCGAGTGGTCAAGAAACGGAGAGGGTCTTGGGTTTTATCTGAAAGTCCACAGAGAGAGGGAGAGAGAAAGGGTACCATACCCTTTATATTACATTAAAGCCAACCCCTTTCCTTTGATTATATTATTTTCCCTATTTTGTGACATGACCATTAATTATTTAATTTCTATCAACTCCACTGTAGCCATATGTCCCCTTGCATTCATGAGATTTACATCATTGCTCTGACCGAGCTCCATTATTTTCACTCAATTATTGAAGTCATATCTACCTTTTATTTTTAAATTAATATTTGTACTGACGGTTATAGTGTTGGAGTTAGATGATTGCCCGACCGAGATCCATGTATCTCGGCTTTTATCGCTTAGTACTTCACGGGTCTACTGTAGCCTCACTGGTCTATCTCTCGTTCGACCAGATCCGCGAATACCGGCTTTTGACCGGCCTGATCTACTTTATCAGAACTCGAACATTTGTCCGATCCTCTTACTTAATTAATCTTAATTAATTAACACTTATGAATTCTCCCGGTTAAAATAATAGAGGTTATCCTTACTGTCTACCTCCGACCAATCTGAGTGTAATAGCCTGGCCCCTTAGGATTTTCCCTCGGCCCACTAGTTGCGAGGCTGGATTTAAATTTATCATACCTCAATTTTACTTTTAATTAAGCCTTAACATAATAAGTTTATCTTCTGTGTTAATTAATATCATTAATAATAGAAAACTTTTCCGAATATTTACTTTGAAATTTTAGGGCGTTACATATCGTCAATTTATTTTTATAGGTATTTAAAAACCGTGGAAAAATCATTGTTCCAGTACAGAAAAACTTTTTGACAATTAAACCAGGTCCTCATTTTAATGAAACCACGCAAAAACAAAAGAATTGATTATAGAATCAGCCACATCGAAGATCTTCCATAATGGGTATCAAAAGAATAGAAGAAAGTTAAAGTAGGAACAAACACTACCACACTACAAGATTTAACGTGGCTAACCAAAAAGGCTACATTCACGGCCAAATCGAAACCATAAGTTATCTTTTGATATAAAGATTACAAGTGAATGTTAAGTTATTACCTGTCTTTTAAAATTGGGATACCAACCATATTCAATGTTAAACTCCTCTTCCAAACTCCATGCTTGATCTCCATGCTTCTTTCAAACCCCAAGTTCGTAAGAGACCACCCAAAAGAAGACATCGATACAATCTCCCTTAGTGTAAGGGAATATATATACATGATAAACGTATCTTCTCTAATCAAAGAAGAACTATATCGTTTCGTTCTCTCCTATTTTTACTCACACACTAACCTAGCAAAAGGTATTACGTCCCAAAACTATTCATAGATAATTTGACATGTATATTTTAGAATACCCTCTCATTCACATTTACTTTTTAAATATTGGAAAACTTTCTTTATAAGTCTTTTCTTTATTTCTTGAATTGACAAAATGCTTTTGATAAAGAATCGAACATCTATTTTAAGTATTAGTAAAAGATGACGATGAAGAAGAAAAAAGTTTTTATACATTGTATTGAATGATTTATTTGTCAAATACTCACAAATAAATCATGCTTTGTGGACAAAAACCAAGCGGATACTCATATCTTTACTGTGGAGCTTGCATGAATGTTCCCTAATATCGCCTACATCAAGCACTAAATTATCTTCAGAGCATGAAAGCCTCATCATTGGGGTCTTCGTGGTAGACATAAGAGACAAGTATGATATCTCTTATATATATTTTATTCACGACAAAGAATATTTGCTAGCAATTTCCTAAATTTAAAGAGGCTATAAAAGAAAATTCTCACGCTATATTGTTATACAGGTCTACTAGGTGGTATACTAATATGCCTACATGTTTTGTTTCAAATGCAATTTCAAGTTAAGTGATGCGAATGAATACACAAGTAAAAAACATTCGAGGCGAATTTACATCTTAGTAAGGAGATCAATGAAACTTATCAAATTATTGGTTCGTTTATGTTGTTCACAAGAGGTGAGAAAATCGATGACCCAGAAAACAGTTTTAATGGTGGTGGTTATAAAGTGGCAAAGCGACATACAATAGACAGAGCTCGAGAAGTTCTGGTATTCAACTTAATAGATTTAATCACAATGGCTAGATCACTGAGAAAAATATCTATTATATGAATTTAAAAAGTTATAACTCTTGAAGGAATTTTGCATAAATTTCGTTAAGATTGTCAAAAAATGGTGTTTTGTAAAGATGTAGGGCACAATAAGTCTTGTATACATCTTAATTAAAAATTTTAAAATTTCAAACTCTGAAAGCATGAAATGGTGTTTTGGAATAAGGTAGGACTCAATTTAAAGAAAATCAAGGCTATGTTATTTTGCTTAACATTAATCATGACAATTCGGGAAGTTCAGTTTTATTAGGGTATAGCAACTAAATATAAACATTAAGAAGAATTATTTTACAACAATACTAACTAAATATGCGATGTTGGAGCTACAAATTTCAGTGTCGAAGTAATTATATACGACTAGTTTGAAAGGTGGATGTTTTTCAGTAACTAATCCGTGATAGATTCATAATGGTGTCTTCAATGATGTACTTAACACTTTATAATTAATTCGAGAAATTAATACATAAATAAAAAGATATCTCTTTAGACTAAGAACACTATGTATATCTTCTGCTCATCCGCTCTGTTACTTCCTTTGTTCGCTTAACATGATGAATGCTTTAGCTTTTTCCTTATTTACATCAATCCTAATCTTGAAATGATGAATCTTTCTTTACCACTATTTCTTTCTTTTTATCTCCTTCCAAAACTATATTGTTCAAGTTCTAATACAAATCTCCACTATTTAATTTCAAGGATTCAATATAGTTACATATTCTCGAGGTCAACTTTTATTTTTTGTCATCTTTTTTTTTTCATTTAAGTGATCTTAATGAAGGCAGGGCGCAAATACCTTCGACTCTGGCTTGCCTTCCAGTTTTTCATTCATACATTGTATGTGATATCTCTTTTACGTTTTATATTTTATTTTTCTTTCTCAAATTTCTCCCGAGATCCTCAACTTTTTATTATATGTATTTAAAAACAACAAAAAAAATCATTGTTCCAGTACCGAAAAACTTTTGGACCATTAAACCAGGTCCTCATTGTAATGAAACCACGCAAAAACCAAGTAATTGATTATAGCATCGGCCACATCCAAGATCTTCCATAATGCGTATCGAAAGAATAAAAGAAATTTAAAGTAGGAACAAACACTTCCACACTACAAGAAATAACATGGCTCACCAAAATAGGCTACATTCATGGCCAAACCGAAACCATAAGCTCACTATTGATATAAAGATTACAAGTGAATGTCGAGATATTACCTGTCTTTTAAAATTGGGAATCCAACCATATTCAATGTTAAACTCCTCTTCCAAACTCCAAGCTTGATCTTCTAGCTTCTTTCAAGCCCCAGGTTAGTAAAAGACCACCCAGAAGAAGACTACGATACAATCTCCCTGAGTGTAAGGGAATATATATACACGATAAACCTATCTTTTCTAATCAAAGAAGAACTATATCGTTTCGTTCTCTCCTATTTTTACTCACACACTAACCTAGCAAAAGGTATTACGTCCCAAAACTATTCATAGATAATTTGACATGTATATTTTAGAATACCCTCTCATTCACATTCTCTTTTGAAATATTGGAAAACCTTCTTTATAAGTCTTTTCAGTATTTCTTGAATTGGCAAAATGCTTTTGATAAAGAATCGAACATCTATTTTGAGTAGTAGTAAAAGATGACGATGAAGAAGAAAAAAGATTTTATACATTGCATTAAATGATTTATTTGTCAAATACTCACAAATAAATCATGCTTTGTGGACGAAAACCAAGCGGATACTCATGAATATCTCATATCATTACTGTGGAGCTTGCATGAATGTTACATAATATCGCCTACATCAAGCACTAAATTATCTTCAGAGCATGAAAGCCTGATCATTGGGGTCTTCGTGGTTGACATAAGCGCAAAGTATGATACCTTTTATATATATTTTATTCGCGACAATGAATATTTACTACCAATGTCCAAAATTTAAAGAGGCTAAAAAAGAAAATTCTCATGCTATATTGTTATACAGATCTACTAGGTGGTATACTAATATGCCAACATGTTTTGTTTCATATGCAATTTCAAGTTAAGTGATGCGAATGAATACACAAGTAAAAAACATTAGAGACAAATTTACATCTTAGTATGGAGATCAATGGAACTTATCAAATTATTGGTTTTTTTATGTTGCTCACAAGAGTTGAGAAAATCGATGACCCCGAAAACGGTTTTAATGGTGGTGGTTATAAAGTGGCAAAGCCACATACAATAGACAGAGCTCGAAAAATTCTGGTATTCAACTTAATAGATTTAATCACAATGGCTAGATCACTGAGAAAAATATCTATTATATAAATTTAAAAAGTTATAAGGCTTGAAGGAATTTTGCATAAATTTCGTTAAGATTGTCAAAAAATGGTGTTTTGTAAAGATGTAGGGCACAATAAGTCTCGTATACATCTTAATTAAAAATTTTAAAATTTCAAACTTTGAAAGCATGAAATGGTGTTTTGGAATAAGGTAGGACTCAATTTAAAGAAAATCAAAGCTATGTTATTTTGCTTAACATTGATCGTGACAATTCGGGAAGTTCAGTTTTATTTGGGTATAGCAACTAAATATAAACATTGAGAAGAAATATTTTACAACAATACTAACTAAATATGCAATGTTGGAGCTATAAATTTCACTGTCGAAGTAATTATATACGACAAGTTTGAAAGGTGGATGTTTTTCGATAACTAATCCGTGATAGATTCTTAATGGTGTCTTCAATGATGTACTTAACCCTTTATAATTAATTCGAGAAATTAATACATAAATAAAGAGATATCTCTTTAGACTAAGAACACTATGTATATCTTCAGCTCATCCTCTCCATTATTTCCTTTGTTCGCTTAACATGATGAATGCTTTAGGTTTTTCCTTATTTACATCAATCCTAATCTTGAAATGATGAATCTTTCTTTACCACTATTTCTTTCTTTTTATCTCCTTCCAAAACTATATTGTTCAAGTTCTAATACAAATCTCCACTATCTAATTTCAATGATTCAATATAGTTACATATTCTCGAGGTCAACTTTTATTTTTTGTCATCATTTTTTTTGCCATTTAAGTGATCTTAATGAAGGCAGGGCTCAAATACCTTCGACTTTGGCTTGCCTTCTAGTTTTTCATTCATACATTGTATGTGATATCTCTTTTATGTTTTATATTTTATTTTTCTTTCTTGGATTTCTCCAGAGATCGTCAATTTTTTATTATATGTATTTAAAAACAACAAAAAAATCATTGTTCCAGTACCGAAAAACTTTTGGACCATTAAACCAAGTCCTCATTGTAATGAAACCACGCAAAAACCAAGTAATTGATTATAGCATCGGCCACATCCAAGATCTTCCATAATGCGTATCGAAAGAATAAAAGAAATTTAAAGTAGGAACAAACAGTACCACACTACAAGAAATAACACGGCTCACCAAAACAGGCTACATTCACGGCCAAACCGAAACCATAAGTTCACTATTGATATAAAGATTACAAGTGAATGTTGAGATATTACTTGTCTTTTAAAATTGGGATTCCAACCATATTCAATGTTAAACTCCTCTTCCAAACTCCAACCTTGATCTACAAGCTTCTTTCAAACCCCAGGTTAGTAAAAGACCACCCAGAAGAAGACTACGACACAATCTCCCTGAGTGTAAGGGAATATACATACACGATAAACCTATCTTCTCTAATCAAAGAAGAACTATATCGTTTCTGTAAGACCCGCCCGAAAATAAATAAGAATTTTATTTATTTATTTTCACGTTTTATTAAATAGTAATTTAATATGGTAAGCGATGAAATTTGGGAAAATTATCATTAATCTAGATTTGATCAAGTACTAATCAAATCAAATTAATTACTGACAAAAACAGACAATTATTTAAATCCAAGGAAAACGTGGACCTGGTCGGGGATGGAGACAGACCCCGTGAGATTTTAGTACACCCGTGATACAGGAATCATTGACCGGGATTTTAGGATCTTGGTCGATGAAGTATGAAAAAGATAATATCAATTTAAGTTGATGTGAGGTAAAGTTGTAGGATCGATTAATTAATTGTGATCTTTTTATGAGATTAGTTGATTAATTGAAAATAAATAAATGAATATTTTGTGACAAATAGTGGTCAATTGAATGAAATAAAAAGCTTGGTAAGAAATTTAGCCAAGTGTGACAAAATAATCACAAAGTAATAAAATTATTATTTCTATATTTTTAACTAATAAAACCTAAGATGAGGGATAATAAAGTAGATAATGGAAGTTATTAGTAATAATGTGGTTATTAAAAGGTGAAGCCCTAGATAGAGAAAGGGGATTTTAAGTTTTATATTCTCAATTTCACACTCCCTCCCATGCCCCTCCCTCGACTGAGCGACCAGCGCCTCTACCTGCGCCCATCGGTGGTTGGCCGGCCGTCCGTCTCCACGCGCGCCCAGCGAGCCTCGCCGCCCGCAACTCCGAGACCCCGTGCCCCTTCCCCCGCCTGTACGCGCGTGCGGCCGCCTGCATGCGCGCGCGGGGCCGCCCATCGGCTCTCTTTTTTGGCTGGCCATCCGCCTCCATGTGCGCACAGGCCAGCGCCGTCCCCCCCCCCCCTTGTGCTGCCACCTTCTTTCCCGTCTCTTCCCTATTTCGGTGAACCGGACGCCGACGAGCGGATTACACAACCCTTGCGAGTTTACATTGCAATTGGTTGTGAAATGGTTTAAACTTGTGATGAGATTGAGTAGATACATATTGTTCTTTGGTGTTGTAGAATGAATGTTGTAAATTTTGGAAACTTATAGAATTGTATAGTAATGGATTTCATTGGTTATCACATATGCATAGCAAGTGTTTGTTAAAAAGCTTCAATGAAATCATTGGACCTTAAGAGGTTGGAATGATAGTTACCATGCTTAGAGTCCTTTTATGAGTACCTAAATCTTAGGCTAGAAGCAATCAACATGATGTATGATATAATGATGTATGAATGTACGTTGTGAGTTGTATGAATAAATTGAGTAGCATGGAGCATGAGTGTATATTTTGGGAGGCTTAGAAATAATAGAGGGGACTATGTCGAAATTTTGTTGAAAATCAATGTTACCCATCTTCTAGTTGTAAAAATGCCTATGAGGGTTATGTGGTTTAATTGAACTTGAGCTATTAATAGCCCTTGTTGTTGTTATAAATTAAAGCAAGTAAATACTGAACCACGTTTTCTAATTACGATTTTGGCTAGATTATGATAAGAAGAATACATGGATGATGGAGTTAAACTTTAGAAATTTTTTTATGCTATAGATATACGAATATGAGGACCCATTCTTGGGTAGATTAAGCATTAAGCACTAAGTTATAGTAGAAGGGTTGAAGGGTCTTTTTACCCATAAGGTTGTTGGTTAAAAGCTAACGTTTCGGGGTTGTTGGTAACCTAAGAGTTAAGTTGTAACTAATTCATGAGAAGGCTAGGTTCATGAAGAAATTATCCACCAAATTCTAAATTGAAAGTCTATTAAGAGTTAGAGGAAAGTAGCAAAGAATTACTACATGCAATTACCTATTCGTAGAGATGTCTCTATGAACAAATTGTTTTGATGGTGTGCATAATTTTATGATTTCAAGATCAAGGAAATTGTGATGAATGTGTTGTTGTATTAAGAATAAACATGCCTATCTATTGTTTGAGAAATGCAAGTATTGGATTCCAAGTTTAGAAATTTATTGAAGAGAATTGAACACCAAGTGAAAGGAATTTGCAGGAATTACTGTAGCTACACAGAACATGGATTTTTGTTCATTTTTTAGGGCCGTATAAGAGATGATAATGAGCCCAATTATCATGGAAATGAAAGACAATATTATGAATATAATATACCGGGAGATTGGAATGGAATGGTGAAGGTTTGGAGCTTCAATTTGAAGTTCCAAGTTCATGTTTTACGCGGTTACTGTAGCTGCCGAATGAAGAGTGAACTATAGCTCAAATGATTTCAAAAAGACTCAGAATTCGATTCTGATCGTTCCAATAGTTCGGGAGTATGTTTAAACTAATAAAAATGGTGCGGGCAGGTGTCTAAGAGCCCGAATCCATCGGTTACGAATTTAAAAGACGACATTTCAGTAAATTCACAAGTAGGGTGATTTAATGCATGTAATGAATTCCTTTTGATATGAAATGTTATGTGACGAACATTTACCATGTTTAGGACGTGGTGAGGTGGTCGAGGACTTGAGTGGAAGGCTCGGACCTGGGTAGGTCCTGGAGACGAATAAGGTAGGATATCGCACGGGTGCTGTGAGTATTTCTAACTCATAGTGTTCTATTGATTTCTGTTGTTGTTGTGCTAGATGGATGTTGGAGTCCATCTTTTGATACCTGCTCTGTCTGTCGACATGTTATGCTTGCTGCATTGCTTAAGTTGTATACTCTGATCAGATTTGCTTTGCTTTGAGTGTGATTTTCTATTTCTGCTCTGCTTGAGCTTTCTGATATTGCTATGCTCAGTCTGTTGATACTTGGTTTGAGTATTCCTTCCTCCTACCCTGCTTGTGATTTGCTTCTAGCCAGGTAGGCTCTCGCACGGGAGGTTTGTGAGTATTCCTTCCTCCTACCCTACTTTGATTTTGTGCTCTTATTACCTAGAGAGGTTCCCAATACATATTCGAGATGGGTTTCCTCATATGTATCAGCTTTATATCTCGAGGAGATTTTTGCTATCATGTTTTCTTATGCGTATTTGAGTAGAGTTTACTCCCTAGATACGTATTGGCTTCCGATCTCGATGAGATCTCTGATCATTATATATTCAAGATGTTGCTACCTTGGATATATATGTATACCTGTTGTTAGGTATTAGTACTATCAATCTCTTACTTTTAGGCATGATACATCGAACGGAGACCATGGCCGAGGGTGTATAATATCTGGCCACGGAGGCCCCGGCAGAGGGCGTATAATATCTGGCCACGAGCACTTGGTTCTCCATCGGACGGAGACCCCGGCAGAGGGTGTATAATATCTGGCCACCTGGCTCAGTCAGAGAACGGTATTATCTGGCCATGTGCACATGTATGCTATAGCGTAGCCCGGCTTAGGCCGAAGATGATACCGATGGTATCGTAGATGTCGTAGACATCTTAGTATCACATATGCCAGAGATTGAGTACATCTGTGGATTTATCCACATTCTAGTTACTTGTTATTTGGTTGTGATGTTGTTACTATTGCATATTTGTACTTCTTTTATTATGTTCTTTGCTAGTGGCTTTCGCCACCTTTATTGATTTATTTGCTATCCTACTGGGCCTTTCTTTAGCTCATGCACTTGATGGATGTTTTTCTCAAGTGTCTTGAGGAGTAGGGTCGGGACTAGACGAGGACCTTACGAGTAGCTAGGAGCGGAAATCAGGAGAGAGCTTCCGCAGGACAGCCTCGCAGCAATAGGGATATGTTGAGCTGAGGTTTGCGGGCCTCTATTCCTTTCTGAGTGAGAGTTGTCATTCAGGACCTACTAGGGTTTTGTTTAAAACCTTATTTATATTTTCTTCTGCTGATTATTAATTTAAACTTTGTTTTAATTATCTGCTTATGTTACTTAGCCTTGCGTGCTTCTAGGGGCGACACTATAAGCACGCGGCGTCTGTTGCGTGCGCCGAGGCCCGGGACCCGGGTTTGGGGCATGACAGATTAAATGGTATCAGAGCGAAACTGATATCGGAATGTTCTTGCATGAGAAATCTTTTGATATCAGGGAGCAGCAGATAAAAGACACCCTAGTGGCCCTTGTGACTTAGAAAGATTAGCACTCTAATCCTGATTCCTTTCTGAGAGTGTGGGTCTAGGTAGAGTACTCGCTAGAGTGGTTATACCGATATATGATTTTGCCTAACAGCTAAACATGCTGGGGGGAATGAGGATGACTTCGTAGGAGGTCAGTGAGTCCACCCTAACAGGCCATAGAGTGGGAGGAGGAGGCTTCTGCTCAAGCTGATGATTTTGTTGGAGACTAAGATAGGATCGACTATATGCTATGTTCCCTGAGTACGGTTCTGGACTTAGAAGCTTATTCTTATCAGGGCATATTATCAATAAAGAAGTATCGGTATCGAATATATGATCAGAGTGCGCAGTAGAAGCGTAATGAGTCCAGACACTGAGATCGAGGATATATGGATTTTTAAATTTCAAGGACGAAATTCCTATAAGGGTGGTGGGGGGGGGGGGGAGATTGTAAGACCCGCCAAGAAATAAATAAGATTTTTATTTATTTATTTTCAGGTTTTATTAAATAGTAATTTAATATGGTAAGCGATGAAATTTGGGAAAATTATAAAGGGGCTAATTAATCCAGATTCGATTGACCAGAAGGTCGTGCTTACAGCAAGTAGCTGGACATACTGGCCGGGAGTGACCCATGAGTCTTCTTTGAAACTCATCTTGAGAGTTTCTATTATCAGGGGTCGTACCTTTTGATTATTACAGGTAGACTCCTAGGATTGTGTTTTCTTGGGATTGTGACCTCGTTATTTGGCATATTGTTTTCTTATGTCTTTGTGACCCAGCAGAGGTACTTACTGGGCTTTCCATTCAAAAGCTCACGCTTTATGCTATTTTTCTCTTTCACAGATTCTGAGGTTTAAGGGGTGGAGCTTGAGGAGAGGTCACTAGGAGATCCGAGGTCTCGTAGTCTCCTTTATCTTTTATTGTTGAGAACCTTACTTTGTGTAGGACCCGCATAAGGACCAGACTATTTATAGTGCCTATGGACCCTTATGACTCTATGAGTTTATGTTATATTATGGATTGTTATCTGCTTATCACCTTTAGGCCTTGTATTTGATTTGAGCTTGTCTCTACTTGAGTACGCATTGGCCAGGCTGACGCTTCGAGGTTCGCTGGATCCGGCCTACAAGGATGATCAAAGTGGTATCAGAGAAAGTTCTCTAGATAGAGCAGATAACAAAACCCTATATGCCCTTAGCATGTTGCATAGACTGAGTGTGGGTCTAGGGTAGTATAGTTAGTGGTACGTGTAAAACCCAAGGGTTTTTTTGTCTTTTGGAATAATCGAGGAACTTCCCTATTTTTATTGGTGTTTTATTAATTGAAGAAAATTCTTTAATTTGGAAAAAAGGGAGAGGACGAAAATAAATGGGATTAATCGATTTAAACCCTTAAATAAATTATTGGGTCTGTGGAGGACTAAAGAATAATTTTATTATTTTGGAGGATTAAAAGGAGAATTTCCCTCTCTCACAAGTTAAAGTAAAAAGGACCTCTATGGGAATAAGTGATTAATAAAGGACCTGGAATAAATTTTCCGCACTAATACAAATGGGAATGTAGGGAAATAACGAACAATGCAGGGTTCTTACCGCAAAAATGACAAACTCATGCATGGACGAGAGGGAATGATGGGGACCGCCAGACCGCGTCAACCGCACCCTCGCCGGCCAGTGCGCGTCGTGGCGAACCGTTTCACCGCGTGAGCAACAACCTGGAGTGGATAAGGGAGGAGTACGATCGTAACTATATGATTTCGTGGCGTCCTATAAGAGAAGAGGCCTCCAACCCTAGCAAGACTTCTTGACGCCGCCTCCTCCTCTCGTCTTCATCGCTGCAAGCAGGAGTTATCACGGGCAGTGATTGTGGGCAATGACAGAAGAGCCACAGGTGGGAGCCGCGGTCCAAAGGAGGCGGAGAAGAAGAGGGTGGCTGACTGAGCATCTTCTGTGGGCTTCGCTGCGGTACTGATCCATCACTTGGGAACGTAGGTCCGAAGAGGAGAACGGTGATCATTGTTGGAATACCTCTCCGTCGCACCAGGGACGACCACCAGCTGGTAATTCCTTTTTCCTGGTTTATATTGTGAACTTTCATGCATTTTTGGCGTTCAGGTTTGGGTATTCAAGGATCTGAATATTAGTGTAGTTCTCAAGAGGATAAAGTGCAATAATGCTTGGGTGGTTTAGTATGAATTCGAGGGCATGATCTTTACTAATGATCTTGTGAGTTGTTACCAGAGAGTATGAAGGTTAGTGAGGTGTGACTATGTTGGTGGTGATGTGTTCTGTGGACTGATCTGGTTTTGCGGAAGCTTTGCCTGTGTTATAAGGGTTATTAGATGTTGAGTTGATGATGGTGTGAAGCTTTGGAAAGGATCTTGGTTGCCTGGGGAGTCTCTTGAAACTTTTGGAGTGTGTATAGCTTACTAGTGGTTGTCACACAGGTGCTTAGTAACAGGTATGCTAGTGATTTTACGTGAATATATTGAATGAATTTGATAAGGTTCTGAGGGGTTATGCAGGTGATACTATAATGGTGCTTTTAAAGGCATTAAAGAAGAATGAGTTCACTTGAGAGGGTTCAGAAGATTGGGTATAGAGTGGGGGCCTATTTTATATTTTTACATGCTTGGTTTGTCTAGAAAGCATATGATGATTTTTGGTGACTGGGTTCCAGTTGTGAGGAAATTGTTTAGTGCTAGGGGTTTTAGTTTTCTGGACGTGTGTTCGGAGAGGGAGGAAATCTCTAGTAGTTTGAAGTATTGTGAATAAGGAGTCTGATTTGTTATTTCTTTATGAATGGTTGTGGGCTTACTTGAGGTTAGTGGGCTATGGTTCAAGTCTATTGAGTATATAGGCTGGATTTAGTTTGAATGAGATAAATTAAAGGAAGATAATTTCTTGGGTTAGTTTGAATGAATTTCAGGGATCGATTTATTTTCTCTTATGTTTTGTTGATGACATGGAATATGTAGTACTAGATGAGAGCCCGTTTGACTTTTAGAGTTTTACCAAGTATTTCTGAATTTTAGTAGAAAGAATTAAATAAGTGAAAAGCTTGGTTTCGCTTTAATATAATGATAAAAAGAATTGTTGGATTGGGCCTTAGGCCAAAACGGTGGGCCCGATTTAAGTTATTTGCTTGAGGGATTAAAAGATTAAACTTAGTTGTGTATGGGCTGAGCCCATTTAGTTGAGCGTGTATTGTAGACTTAGTGCTCTTAGACACATATGTGTTGATTGAGATCGAATTTTGATTACCAGATATCGACGCGGAGTGTTGATCTTCGTCGGGACAGATACGGCGCAGTGGTTGGATTGCGTTTAGAGGTAAGTCACCTTGCCTCGTTTTCACCCTTGTATGGGTTTCTTTGTTTTACTGTGTGCTATTAGTTAGCATGATTGTTGTGAGTACCTCCTGTTTGATTCCATGCACATACATGTTTGATTGTTTCTTTCCTGGTATGTGCTTGGTTGCTCTATTTGGTAGTGTTTGATCTACCGTTTGTTGAAATGCTTAGTTGGACTACCCACCCGTGGGCCGACACTTGATCATGGGCACATGGTCTTGTGTGCTGGCCGGGAGGTACATGCCGACTGAGTTCTGATCTTCCGCCCGGTTGCAGTGGAGTCCGAGACTCCGTATCCCTGTCAGTGGGGTTGATTTGCTGGCCGTGTCGACACGTAGAGGTGGCGCTACCGACCGCGACAGGTTCGCCATGACCGAGGCCATTGTTACTGATCCGAGATTGCGTTTCTTTATTACTGACCGAGGTTTGTCAGGAAGTGTTTGTTGAGCTGTTTTTGGACTTCTCATCCAGGGCCCCGAGGGCCGTAGTTAGATGTTAGGATCTGTTTGTACGGGGTGTAGCCCCTTTGTTTGATGATCCTATGTTATTTGATATCTGTTCCAATTGACCATTATGATTCTTGCAGGGTACTTACTGGGCTTTCTATTCGAAAGCTCACAACTTTTCTCTTCTCTCATTTCAGGTCCTGAGGAGTAGGTAGACTCGAGCTCAGGGACGACGAAAGTTGGGCGGGTTATTGTTGAGGTTGGAGGACCTCCCTAAATTGTTTTCTTTTGTGTGAGAGAACATTGTTTTTTATTTTATTAGGACCTTTGTAGGGCCTGGATTATGTAGAGGGCATGTAGACCCTTATTTGATTTTATTATGTTTCCGCTAAGATTTATTGATTACTTTTGATTAAATGTATTATCTGCTTATCTTTATTAGGCCTTGTATTCGATTGGGGCTCGTCTCCTTTCAGATACGGCTGATCTATCGACGTTCCCGAGGTCCCTGAATCCGGGTCGGGGAGTTACAGATTAAAGTGGTATCAGAGACGATGCAGATAATTGACAACCTAGTTGCCTTAGTGATATAGACAATTGGGTTGAACTGAGTGTTGGGTCGGGTAGACCAAAATTTGAATCAAGTAACTGATTTGTGAAATTACGTGACAGGCACCATGGTTCGTGGACGAGGATGTGGAGGACAGGGGGAGGCAGACGGGGACGACCCAGACATGTGGAGGTACCACAGCCTCCAGTACAGGATGTACCACAACCTCAGGTGGAGGTTCCCCCACCGGCAGTTGATATGGAGGTTAAGCAGGAGCTGCTTGCTCAGCCAGAGGCAGCAGGATCACAGGCGGCAGGTCAGGATTTAAGGGGAGGGATACCCCCGGCCACTGTGCTAGGATTGATGCACCAGATGGCAGGATTGATTGAGAGAGTGCAGCTGCAGCCTCCACCACCACCACCTCCTCCACCTCCGCCAGCAGCACCGGCCGCCAGGGGTATCATGGGAGAGATTAGGAGGCCTGCTCGTAGACCATTTGAGGGTACTCCAGACCCTCAGGTAGCAGAGGCTTGGCTCAGGGAGCTTGAGAAAGCCTTTGAGATGCACCAGACAGATGATGAGGAGAGGATCAGGACTGTGGCTTATTTGATGCTGGGTGCTGCAGAGAATTGGTACCATGGAGAGATACGGGCCAGGGATGGAGCACCTTTCCATACCTGGGTTGAGTTCAAGAAGGCTTTCCTTGTAAAGTATTTCTCACAAGGCAGGATTGTACATATGGAGAGGCAGCTTATGTTTCTTACTCAGGGCACCGGGACAGTAGAACAATACGAGGCTGAGTTTGATAGGCTTGCCAGATTTGTACTGAACCTTGTTTCCACCCAGGAGAGCAAGGTTCAGAGATTCATTGAGGGACTGCATCCATCACTCAGGGACAATGTTGCTGGGCATATGTGCACCACTTACAGCGATGCAGTATCTAGGGCCAAGTTTATTGAGGCCACCAGACTGGGCAGTACCTTTGTGCCACCACAGTTGAAGCAGGAGAAGAACCAGAACAGTCAAGGGCAGTTCTCCGGCAAGAGTTCTGGTAGCAAGAAGTCGGGGAACAGGTACAAGTGGTATGGTAGACCATCTGGGTCTTCAACCTCATCTGGAAATGGTGGTTCATCTACTGGGGGCTCACAGACTTTGAGATGCTATGAGTGCAGGGGTCCGCACAAGAGATCTCAGTGTCCGAAGATCACTGGAGGGTGCTTCACCTGTGGCAGCTTAGAACACAGGAGGAAGCAGTGTCCGCAGAGACAGGCAGGTGGCGGTGGAGTGGAGCATGTGGCCCGGCGGCAGATCTTATAGGGCCTCTAGTCAGTCTGTTGGATTTTCGCCGAGGCCACAGGGGGGTAACAAGAAGGGGAAGGGCATTGCTGGACAGCCTTCTACTTCTGGTCAGCCACAGCAGCAGCAGTAGTGGTCCATGACTCAGGGACGACTTAACCACCTCACTACCGAGGAGGCACAAGCATCGGCTAATGTAGTCGCATGTACCATTTCAGTCAGCTCCTTTTATGCTTGTACCTTATTTGACCCGGGTGCCACGCATTGGTTTGTTTCTTCTTTATTTGCTCGACGCTATTCTTTGCCTATTGTGGGGTTGTCATATGACTTGAGGGTAGATACCCCTGTGGAAGCTGCCAGGGTAGTAAGCAGGATGTCACCGGCATGCCCAGTGATAATTGAGGGGCGGGAGCTGCGCTGATTTGCATGTGATGGACCTGAGGGATTACGACATGATCCTCGGGATGGATTGGCTCTCTTCGGCATATGTAGTAGTGGATTGCCGTGGGAAGAGAGTAACATTCAGGGTGCCGGGTGGCGAGGAGTTCACCTTCTATGGTAGCAAGGATTGCTCGTTGGTACGAGAGATCTCAGCTCTCCAGGCGCGGAGGTTGCTTGACGGAGGATGTATTGGGTATTTGGCCTCGGTCTCGGAGGCAAAGCAAGAGGGTGGACCCACAGTAGGAGATGTGCCGGTAGTGAGGGAGTTTTCAGATGTATTTCCTGATGATTTGCCAGGACTACCTCCGGAGCGGGAGGTGGAGTTCTTTATTGATTTGGTTCCGGGTACAGCCCCATTGTCTAGAGCTCCTTACAGGATGGCGCCAGCTGAGTTGAAGGAGCTGAAGGCACAGTTGGAGGAGTTATTGGAGAAGGGGTTCATTAGGCCCAGTATGTCACCTTGGGGGGCACCGGTGTTGTTTGTGAAGAAGAAGGATGGGTTGATGAGGCTGTGCATCGACTACAGAGAGTTGAACAAGGTAACAGTGAAGAACAAGTGCCCTCTACCCAGGATTGATGATTTACTGGATCAGTTGCAAGGAGCCCAGGTGTTCTCGAAGGTAGACTTGAGGTCTAGATACCACCAGGTGCGGATCAGGGAGGAGGATATCACGAAGAGTGCCTTTAAGACCAGATATGGACATTATGAGTTCAGGGTGATGCCTTTTGGGTTGACTAATGCCCCTGCAGTGTTTATGGACATGATGAACCGGGTCTTTAGACAGTACTTGGACCGGTTCGTGGTGGTCTTCATTGACGATATACTGATTTATTCCAGGAGTTGCCAGGCACACGAGGAGCACTTGAGGACAGTGTTGGGGATCTTGAGGCAACATCAGCTATATGCCAAGTTCCCCAAGTGTGAGTTTTGGTTGGATAGTGTGGCATTCTTGGGGCATGTGATCAGCGGTGCTGGAGTTTCTGTGGACCCCAAGAAGATTGAGGCCGTCATCGATTGGAGGAGACCGACCACAGTCAGGGAAATCCGGAGTTTCTTGGGATTAGTCGGGTACTACATGAGGTTCGTTGAGGGTTTTTCCCGGCTGGCAGGTCCCTTGACTAGATTGACCAGGAAGGGCACCAAGTTTGTGTGGTCAGAGGCATGTGAGAAGAGTTTCCTGGAGTTGAAGCAGAGATTGGTATCCGCACCTATTCTGGCACTACCACAGAGTGGACGTGGTTATACAGTATATAGTGATGCTTGCAAGACTGGCCTGGGGTGTGTGTTGATGCAGGATGGACGAGTGATTGCTTATGCTTCCTGTCAGTTGAAGCCTTATGAGGAGAATTACCCCACACACGATCTGGAGCTCACAGCGATCGTGTTTGCTTTGAAAATATGGTGGCATTTCCTATATGGTGTACCATGTGAGATTTACACAGACCACAAGAGCCTCAAGTACATTTTTACACAGAAGGAGCTGAATATGAGACAACGGCGGTGGTTGGAGTTAATCAAGGACTATGATCTGAGTGTTCACTACCACCCGTGAAAGGCTAATGTGGTGGCAGATGCTTTGAGTAGGAAGTCTAGCTATGGAGTTGCCGCATTCTTGACATCTGAGAGGCCCTTGTTGGAGGAGATGAGGAGACTGGAGTTAGAGGTGATTTTGCCGCACATGGAGGTTAGTTTGGCCAGCTTGCATGTTCGACCCTCAGTGTTGGGCAGGATCAGAGATACTCAGAGACAGGATCCAGATCTAGAGGAGATCAGGGGTCAGATTGGTCAGGGTGAACCGTCACGGTTCAGGATTCATGAGGATGGTACACTGAGGTTCGATGAAAGACTTTGTGTGCCTAGTGCTCCAGAGTTGAGGAAGGAGATCCTTAAGGAGGCACGTTATTCAGGGTATACGATTCATCCCGGAGGTACGAAGATGTACAAGGATTTGAAGGGCCATTTTTGGTGGAAGGGTATGAAACGGGATGTTGCGGAGTTTGTGTCGAAGTGCATCACTTGCCAGCTGGTGAAGGCAGAGCATCAGAAGCCGGTAGGACTTCTGACCCTTACCCATTCCGGAGTGGAAGTGGGAGCATATCAACATGGACTTTGTGACAGGGCTGCCCGTACTCAGAGGGGTAAAGAGTCAATCTGGGTCATTGTAGACCGGTTGACTAAGTCGGCACACTTCTTACCGTTGAGGACGGGCGCTTCATTGGAGCAGTTGGCTCAGTTGTACATAGATGAGATTGTGAGGTTGCATGGAGCGCCAATATCGATTACCTCTGATCGGGATTCGAGATTTGTGTCGAGGTTCTAGGAGAGTCTGCATGAGGCTCTGGGCACAGGTTTGGCTTTCAGTACAGCTTTCCACCCACAGACAGATGGATAGTCTGAGAGGACCATTCAGGTTTTGGAGGACATGCTCAGCGCATGTGCACTGGATTTCTCAGGATCTTGGGATGAGCGTCTGAGCTTGGTGGAGTTCGCCTACAACAACAGTTTCCAGGCGAGCATTGGGATGGCTCCTTATGAGGCACTTTATGGAAGAAAGTGTCGAACGCCGATATGTTGGAAAGATGTGGGTGAGAGAAAGCTGGTAGCTGAGAAGACAATTAAGCAGCCAGATTTTGTCAGGCAGACAGAGGAGCATGTCAGGATGATCAGGGAGAGGCTGAAGGCTGCTCAGAGCAGACAGAAGAGTTATGCTGACAAGAAGAAATCTGATTGGGAGTTTCAGGTAGGCGACAAAGTGTTCCTGAAGGTGTCGCCTATGAAGGGTGTTTTGAGGTTTGGGAGGCGTGGAAAGCTTGCGCCACACTACATTGGACCATTTGAGGTTCTTGGACGAGTTGGGACCGTGGCTTATAGGTTGGCTTTACCCCCAAACTTGGCACAGGTCCATGATGTGTTCCATGTTTCGATGCTGAAAAAATATATTCGGGATCCATCTCGGGTGATTCCACAGGTCCCAGTGGAGATCCAGGAGGATATGTCTTAAGAGGAACGCCCGGTGGAGATTTTAGGCAGGGAGGTGAAGCAATTGAGAAACCGGGCCATTCCTTTTGTGAAGGTGAGATGGAACCATCATTCTGATCACGAGGCGACATGGGAGCCTGAAGAAGACATGAAGGAGCGCTACCCGAAGTTATTTATTTGAGGTTTATTCATGGGTTGTTTGATTTTAAATTTCGGGGATGAAATTTCTGTAAGGGGGGAGGATTGTAAAACCCAAGGGTATTTTTGTCTTTTGGAATAATCCAGTAACTTCCCTAATTTTATGGTGTTTTGTTAATTGAAGAAAATTCTTTAATTTGGAAAAAAGGGAGAGGAGAAAAATAAATGGGATTAATCGATTTAAACCCTTAAATAAATTATTGGGTCTGTGGAGGACCAAAGAATAATTTTATTATTTTGGAGGATTAAAAGGACAATTTCCCTCTCGCACAAGTTAAAGTAAAAAGGACCTGATGGGAATAAGTGATTAATAAAGGACCTGGAATAAATTTTCCGCACTAATACAAATGGGAATGTAGGGAAATAACGAACAATGCAGGGTTCTTTCCGCAAAAATGACAAACTCATGCATGGACGAGAGGGAATGATGGGGACCGCCAGACCGAGTCAACCGCACCCTCGCCGGCCAGTACGCGTCGTGGCGAACCGTTTCACCGCGTGAGCAACAACCTGGAGTGGATAAGGGAGGAGTACGATCGTAACTATATGATTTCGTGGCGTCCTTTAAGAGAAGAGGCCTCCAACCCTAGCAAGACTTCTTGACACAGCCTCCTCCTCATGTCTTCATCGCTACCAGCAGGAGTTATCACGGGCAGCGATTGTGGGCTATCGCAGAAGAGCCACAGGTGGGAGCCGCGGTCCAAAGGAGGCGGAGAAGAAGAGGGTGGCTGACTGAGCATCTTTTGTGGGCTTCGCTGCGGCGCCAGCCACTTGGGACGGTACCGATCCATCACTTGGGAACGGAGGTCCGAAGAGGAGAACGGTGATCACTGTTGGAATACCTCTCAGTCGCACCAGGGACGACCACCAGCTGGTAATTCCTTTTTCCTGGTTTATGTTGTGTGGGTATTCAAGGATCTGAATATTAGTGTAGTTCTCAGGAGGATGAAGTGCAATAATGCTTGGGTAGTTTAGTATGAATTTGTAACACCCCGGTTTCTCCCGGTAAATATTATAGAAATATTAAATAAATGCCAGAGTTTATGGGAAAATGATAACAGCATTCAAAAAGACTTGAGTAAATAAAGAATTAACGGAAGTTGGTGGCCATCGAGTATGAGACAAATACTAGTTAATCAAATTAATTAACTAACCAAAGTTTTAATGGATTACAGGTTTAATGTTGAAATTTGTCATGATGTGGTGAAATTTGAATATAGAGTAAGTGTTAAAAGAGAATTAGAAGAAGGGGAGGATGAGAGGGCAGAGCAGCTGCCAGCTTTGTGAGAAGGAGGAGCTGTGGTGGGGTCAATGAAGGTGGTGGTGTCACTCTGCATGGGGTTTGGGGAGAGGAAGCTGCCACGAGGGGCTCCGTCGGCCACGGTGGTAAAGGGTCGGTGAGGCTCGAGCTCGAGGTCCTTGGTCTCGCTCACGCTCCCTGTCTCCCCCTCGCCTCTGTCCACCCTGTCTGCATGCGGTGAGCTCGGTGCTCAGACCGGCCACCATTACCTCTTGGTTCTAGCTCCGGCCAAAGCGGGAAGCTCCAACAACCTCCGGTAAATCCCGTTGATTGTTCAGTGTAGCTTCCGCCAAAGATTAGGAGCCGGTTTAGCCACCATTTGTTCTAATTCCCGGCGAGCAAAGGGTCTCCAGCAAGGTATCAAGTTGAAGAAGCACTTAGTGTTGGATTTCTGAAGTATTAGAGATGCTTGCTTGAATGTATTGATTGGAGGTTGTCCAATAAGTTTAATTAGAAGAATCCTTGTACAAATGCTGATCTTATAGCATTCACAGGGAGGTATAGTTGTTAATTCTCTTGTATGACCATCATGTGTTCGATGAAACGCCTATGTGAGGTTGTGGCCAATAACTAGCATGCTTAATGTGTTGATCACTTGTCCAGGGAGATGTGGACATATGGGTTGTTAATTTGTAGTTTATATAGGCTTGAACAGGAGGTTCTTGATTAATCGTATGTTAAGTGTTTGTCTTCATTCATTTTATGTCATGTGGTCTTGGAAGGGGAGTTCAAAGATACTATCTTAAAATGAAAGGGCTGTAGCTATGTATGGGTATTGTAAATATGTTACTGGCTTGAGTTACTATGATATTAAGGGAGCTAAACTAATTTAGAGGAATACTTAAATCAAAGGTCTCATGCTTAATTATTAAGCTACCATTTAGTGTTTATTGGAAGATTTAAATCTTGATTGAATGATGGGCCTAAGGTTACTTTGACTTGTGCCCATATATATATATATATATATATTACTAGGAGGAAATTGTTAAATAAGAATGTTGGCATTGAGAGCTAGTATTCATTTAGTTCAATATTATTGCTTATATTGCTTAAAGGACTTAAAGAACTAGTTCTAGTCGTGGGCCTTAACGCACTTTGAATTGGGCCCATGAATGTTTGAAGAGAATGATTGTTAAGAGATAGGGATTGAGAACTATGGATTAGTATTGAATTAGTTTTGGTTGTGTTACAAGGAAAAGGGAAGACCAAGTCGGGATCTCCAGGAGGTTCGGGTCAGACTTGATTTTCTTAGGACTACGGTGAGTGGACCTCAGTATATTCTCGTGTTTTGATCGGTTTTGCGTGTTTTCAAATTTTTATGTTCCTCGGCTAAGATTTGTTCCCGGTTTTGAGAATGCTTTCGATTATTCTGACTATTGTAGATTGATGTATTACGCATATGACTAGTAGATCATTGAGATTGACATGAGATAGATATAGGACGTGAGCATCGATCTTTGCTTCCTGTTAGACGATCCTTGCTATGCAGATGCAGCTCCATTGAGCTAAGACCAACGTGATACCGAGTAGGGGAAAGGTTTTCTTGTTTTCCAAAATGAATTTCTAGCATCAAAACCTTGTTTTAAAAATGAATTTATCTTAAAACCCTTTTCCGACTCTCTGGAGTGCTCGGTACCACTAGTGAAGACCTAGATCGGGGGAAACCTTGCGGCTATTTATCTGAGATCTTAGCAAGTTGATCCTACAGAGTTGCATTATTATCGATAGACGCTCACATATCTGGACATCTCATGAGACATAGACAGGCATGTTAGTGAATGATGACTTCTCGGGTTTTCTCGGACATTGCATTAGATGATCTTCCTAACTGCGAAGATAATGCATAGACTGTCCTGATTTACTGTATTTTCCGCATGTATATGAGTAGAGATTACTTTCCATATACAAGACTATATTTCAGATGCACGGGTCTTAGTTGACCTGACAGTAGGGGTCACATATCACTGAGCTCTGTAGCTCAGTCCCTCTTTTTCTTACTCACCTTGTGCAGGTAATAGACAAAAGTCCGGGTAGAAGCTAGATCCGGTGAGACAGATGACATAGCTGGCTCTGGCGTCCCATAGTTATTTCTTCTGTTGTGTACTCTGTAGACATATCTATGTTACTTTTTGGAGACTAGATACAGACGTGTAGTCTGTAGAGAGTTTGTATCAGCTATGACTCTCCTTGTTTTTGGGATGAGTTCCAGACTTATTATGTTTTATTATCTCTGTCTCCAGTTCTTTCCGCAGGTTCTGATTTCAGTTTTGGACAGCCTTGGGCTCAGGGATCTCCCCTGAGCTGGCTGGTGTGACACGTGTCCCTATTTGGGATTAGGGTGTTACATTTAGTGGTATCAGAGCATTATTGCTCTCAGATCTAGAGTTTAGGGGAGTCAGAGCCTTAGGGTGGGAGTGTGCGTCCTTAGAACTAGATGTTATGATTACCAGATTTGATGTGTGACACTATCACTGTTTTCTAATAACGAAAGCATTACAGAATGCCGGCCAAACGACGAGGACGACCACCCCGTGTTCCTCGAGAGGAACCAGTGGAGGAGCCCCAGATGGAGGTTCCGGAAGGAGATGAAGGCGAGGCCTCCCAAGCCCATGAAGGGCCAGAACAGTACCCTGGTATGCAGCAGACTATGGAGAGGCTCGCTCAGTCTTTGGAAGCTTTTCCTAACTATCAGCCTCAGAGGGTGAGGGATCCTGATTTTGTGACCCGGGCACGCCAGATGGGGGTGACGCAGTTCCTTGGTACCCAGGAGCCTTCTGAAGCTGAAGCTTGGCTCAAGCATTTAGAGAGAGTTCTACGAGCGTTGAAGTGCCCAGAGGAGGAGAAGGTCCCCACTGTTACACTTCTTCTGGGACAGGAGGCATTGTTATGGTGGGAGACTATCTTGGAAGAGCACAAAGCACCTGAGACTATGACTTGGGCAGATTTCAAGAAGACTTTTCTGCACACCTACTCTCCTCGCGTCTATCGGGACGCTAAGCAGGCGGAGTTTATTCAGTTGGTACAAGGTAACCTTTCCGTGGCCGAGTACCAAGCTAAGTTTACTGCACTCAGCCGTTACGCACCAGCTATAGTGGCGGACCCTTGGGACAAGTGTAGGAAATTTGAAAGAGGTCTGCGTGATGAGATTCGCATTGGAGTTGTGGGTTCTGGACATGCTGATTTTCGGGAGCTTGTGGAAGCCGCCTTGCGTGTGGAGGAAACTGTTAACATGCGCAAACAAAGGATGGAAGGTTGGAAGAAGAGGACTAACCCCAGTTCAGCGAGCGGTGGTGGTTCCAGGCCTTCTAAGAAGAGTAATAGTAGCAGCAGTGGCGGATCTTCATCCGGAGGATTTGGAAGAGGAAAGACTTTATGTCCTATTTGTAAGAAGCATCATACGGGAGCTTGTGGATTTGCTACTGGAGAAGGGGGATGTTTTTATTGTCATCAGGTGGGACATTACAAGAAGAATTGCCCTTTATTAGCACAAAGGAGTGGCACTGTTCCTCAGTTTAGTTCAGGAGATCAGAGTGTGCAGCAGCCTCAGGGATTTACCGTTGCGAGCAGCAGTGGAGGCAGTCGAGCCGGGTCTTCTGGTGGACGATCTAGGGGTGGAGGTCGTGGAGCTTCGGGCCCCAGTTGAAGGCCAGAGCTTCGCCATGACCCAATGAGGAGGCGATTCAAGCCCAGATGTTATTGCAGGTACTTTACAGATTTATGGTAATGATGCCTGCATACTTATTGATCCTGGATCTTCGCATTCATATATTGCTACTTCTTTCTCTATGCCTGATTATGTCTGTGCCACTAGACTAGTGGAGCCTATGATGGTGTCATCTCCCATAGGCAGTTCTATTATAGTGAGTCTAGTTTATGAAGGTTGTGATGTAAGGATAGATAATCAGGAGTTGGTTGCTGATTTGATTCTTATGAGGATTCTTGACTTTGATGCGATCCTTGGAATGGATTGGTTGACTCTGCATCATGCTATTGTTAACTGTTGTGAGAAGATGGTGACTTTTCAGCATCCCGGGGAATCGGATATTTTCTTCTATGGGAGACGAACCCAGAAAATAAAAGCCTGCTTTGCAAGTTTAAAGAATGAAGCCAGTCTTATAGACGAAATTCCAGGGATACCCGTTGTATGCGAGTTTCCGGATGTGTTTCCTGAGGAATTGCCTGGCACATAGGGGAGTCGATTTCTGCATCGACTTACACCCGGGTTCGACTCCAGTTTCCAGGCCACCTCACAGGATGGCTCCGGTGGAACTGCAAGAATTGAAGACTCAATTGGATGACCTACTAAGTAAGGGGTTTATTAGACCTAGTGTCTCCCCTTGGGGTGCGCCAGTGTTATTTGTTAAGAAGAAGGAAGGTTCCTTTAGATTGTGCATGGATTATAGAAGATTGAATGCACTTACCATCAGGAATCAATACCCTTTACCACGTATTGATGATTTGTTTGATCAATTGCGGGGAGCATGTGTGTTTTCCAAGATTGATCTAAAGTCTGGTTATCATCAAATACGAGTGCGAGAGGAGGATATTCCAAAGACAGCGTTCAGATCCCGATATGGACACTTCGAGTTTTTGGTGATGTCCTTTGGTCTGACGAATGCACCAGCTACATTCATGGAGATGATGAATAGGATGTTTGCTCCTTATCTAGACCAGTTTGTAGTGGTTTTCATTGATGACATTCTGATATACTCTCGGAGTGTTGGGGAGCACGTAACTCATCTTCGGATAGTGTTACAGATTCTGAGGGAGCAGCAGTTATATGGCAATCTTCGCAAGTGTACATTCTGGATTGAAGAAGTGAAATTTTTGGGGCATGTTGCTTCGGCAGCAGGGATTTCTGTTGATCCCCAGAAAATTGAAGCAGTAGTGGACTGGCGAGCCCCGACCTCAGTTGCGGAGATTAGGAGTTTCTTAGGGCTTGCAGGCTACTACAGGCGTTTCGTTGAAGGATTCTCTTCTATTGCCCAACCTATGACAAAATTGCTGAGAAAGAATGCAGAATTTATCTGGACAGAAGAATGTGAGCGGAGTTTTCAGGAGTTGAAGAATCGGCTAGTATCTGCTCCTGTTCTTACTCTTCCAACACCTGGTATTGGTTATGAAATCTATAGTGATGCTTCATATCGAGGGTTGGGTTGTGTCTTGATGCAGCAGGGTAGAGTTATCACCTATGCATCCGACAACTCAAAACTCATGAAGTAAACTATCCAGTCCATGACTTGGAGTTGGCTGCAGTGGTTTTTGCTTTGAAGATATGGCGTCACTATCTTTATGGTGAAGCCTGTAAAATCTTCACCGACCATAAGAGTTTGAAGTATCTGATGAGTCAGAAGGCGTTGAACATGCGGCAAAGAAGATGGTTGGAACTATTGAAGGATTATGATTGTACCTTCGAGTACCACCCCGGCAGAGCAAACGTGGTTGCAGATGCCTTAAGCAGAAAGACTCTGGCTAGGTTGGGGACCACCAACCTTGCCCAGATATATGACCTACGGTCCACCGGGGTTCGGCTTTCAGTGGATGAACTTGGGGTAATATTGGCAAATTTTCACCTGCGCCCGACCCTGATTTCTCAGGTCAAAGAAGCTCAACGGCAAGATCCCAGATTGATTACTTTGGTTTCACGAATGGAGAGTGGCAAGCATGGAGATTTCTCATTATCTGCTGATGGTGCGGTGATGTTGGGTTCCCGATTATATGTACCGAATAATGAGAGCCTCAAGTTGCAGATCATGGAGGAAGCCCATTGCTCAGCATATGCTATGCATCCAGGAAGCACTAAAATGTACAGGAATATAAAGGAGAACTATATTTGGAGGAGAATGAAGAAGGAGATTGCTGAGTTTGTGGCAAAGTGTTCGATCTGTCAGCAGATCAAAGCTGAACACAAGAAGCCGCCAGGATTGCTGGTACCTCTTGATATCCCAGAATGGAAGTGGGAGAAGATAGCTATGGATTTTGTGACTGGGTTACCACGTACCAGTCAGGGCAAAGATGCCATCTGGGTCATTATTGATAGATTGACTAAATCAGCTCATTTTATTCCTGTCAAGATGACATATTCTCGGGATCGGTTGGCACGGTTGTATGTGGATCAGATTGTGAGGTTGCATGGTGTGCCCGTGTCCATTGTATCCGACAGAGACCCGAGATTCACTGCTCATTTTTGGCAAAGTCTACACAAAGCCTTGGGAACAAGACTGAATTTCAGCACGGCTTACCACCCACCAACGGATGGACAGTCCGAGAGGACCATTCAGATACTCGAGGATTTGCTTCGAGCCTGCATCATGGAGCTTCCCGGCAGTTGGGAGGATAATCTGGGACTGTTAGAGTTTGCTTATAATAACAGTTACCAGAGCAGTATCGGAATGCCCCCATTTGAGGCACTCTACGGTAGGAGATGCAGAACTCCTCTTTGCTGGGATGAGGAAGGCGAAAGGAAGATATTGGGTCCTGAGTTGATTCAGCAGACTTCTGAGAAGATCAAGCTCATTCGGGGAAGAATGAGAGCAGCTCAGGATAGGCAGCGGGGCTACGCCAATAACCGTCGCCGACATTTGGAGTTTGGGGTTGGAGATTTTGTGTACCTGAAGGTGTCTCCATGGAAGGGTGTCATGAGGTTCCATAAACGTGGAAAGTTGAGTCCGCGTTATATTGGACCTTACGAGATAGTAGGTAGAGTTGGACCCGTAGCTTATCGTCTGGCCCTTCCAGAAGAGCTATCAGGAATCCATAACGTCTTCCATGTATCGGTGTTACGGAAGTGTCTCTCGGACCCCCAACAGGTTTTGCAAGGACCAACTGTGGAGTTAGCTCCAGATTTGACTTACGTAGAAGGACCGGTTTGCATCCTAGACAGAAGAGAACAAGTGCTGAGGAACAAAGTGATTCCCTTGGTGAAGGTCCTTTGGAGTCATCACCAAGTGGAGGAGGCTACTTGGGAACGAGAGGATCAGATGAGGGCACAACATCCTCACTTATTTTAGTCGTCTCTGTAGGGGAATTTCGCGGACGAAATTTTTTAAGGGTGGGAGAATTGTAACACCCCGGTTTCTCCCGGTAAATATTATAGAAATATTAAATAAATGCCAGAGTTTATGGGAAAATGATAACAGCATTCAAAAAGACTTGAGTAAATAAAGAATTAACGGAAGTTGGTGGCCATCGAGTATGAGACAAATACTAGTTAATCAAATTAATTAACTAACCAAAGTTTTAATGGATTCTGGGTTTAATGTTGGGCTGTCATGATGTGGTGAAATTTGAATATAGAGTAAGTGTTAAAAGAGAATTAGAAGAAGGGGAGGATGAGAGAGGCAGAGGCGGTACCCCACTTTGTGAAGGAGGAGCTGGCTGTGGTGGGGTCAATGAAGGTGGTGGTGTCACTCTGCATGGGGTTTGGGGAGAGGAAGCTGCCACGAGGGGCTCCCGGGCGTCAGCACAGCTGGTAAAGGGGTCGGTGAGGCCTGAGCTCGAGGTCCTTGGTCTCTGCTCACACTCGCCTGTCTCCCCCGCCTCCTCGTCCACATCCCTGTCTCTGTCCGGTGAGCTCAGTGCTCCAGACCCGGCCAGCCATTGCCTCTTGGTTCTAGCTCCGGCCAGCAAGGGGAAGCTCCAACAACCTCCAGCCAATCCCGTTCAGTTGTTCAGTGTAGCTTCCGGCCAGCATTAGGAGCCGGTTTAGCCACCATTTGTTCTAATTCCCGGCGAGCAAAGGGTCTCCAGCAAGGTATCAAGTTGAAGAAGCACTTAGTGTTGGATTTCTGAAGTATTAGAGATGCTTGCTTGAATGTATTGATTGGAGGTTGTCCAATAAGTTTAATTAGAAGAATCCTTGTACAAATGCTGATCTTATAGCATTCACAGGGAGGTATAGTTGTTAATTCTCTTGTATGACCATCATGTGTTCGATGAAACGCCTTTGTGAGGTTGTGGCCAATAACTAGCATGCTTAATGTGTTGATCACTTGTCCAGGGAGATGTGGACATATGGGTTGTTAATTTGTAGTTTATATAGGCTTGAACAGGAGGTTCTTGATTAATCGTATGTTAAGTGTTTGTCTTCATTCATTTTATGTCATGTGGTCTTGGAAGGGGAGTTCAAAGATACTATCTTAAAATGAAAGGGCTGTAGCTATGTATGGGTATTGTAAATATGTTACTGGCTTGAGTTACTATGATATTAAGGGAGCTAAACTAATTTAGAGGAATACTTAAATCAAAGGTCTCATGCTTAATTATTAAGCTACCATTTAGTGTTTATTGGAAGATTTAAATCTTGATTGAATGATGGGCCTAAGGTTACTTTCACTTGTGCCCATATATATATATATATATATATATATTACTAGGAGGAAATTGTTAAATAAGAATGTTGGCATTGAGAGCAAGTAGTCATTTAGTTCAATATTATTGCTTATATTGCTTAAAGGACTTAAAGAACTAGTTCTAGTCGTGGGCCTTAACGCACTTTGAATTGGGCCCATGAATGTTTGAAGAGAATGATTGTTAAGAGATAGGGATTGAGAACTATGGATTAGTATTGAATTAGTTTTGGTTGTGTTACAAGGAAAAGGGAAGACCAAGTCGGGATCTCCAGGAGGTTCGGGTCAGACTTGATTTTCTTAGGACTACAGGTGAGTGGACCTACTGTATATTCTCGTGTTTTGATCGGGTTTTGCCGTGTTTTCAGCTTATGTTCCTCGGCTAAGATTTGTTCCCGGTTTTGAGAATGCTTTCGATTATTTACAGCTATTGTAGATTGATGTATTCTGCATATGACTAGCTGTAGATCATTGAGATTGACATGAGATAGATATAGGACGTGAGCATCGATCTTTGCTTCCTGTTAGACGATCCTTGCTATGCAGATGCGGCTCCATTGAGCTAAGACCAACGTGATACCGAGTAGGGGAAAGGTTTTCTTGTTTTCCAAAATGAATTTCTAGCATCAAAACCTTGTTTTAAAAATGAATTTATCTTAAAACCCTTTTCCGACTCTCTGGAGTGCTCGGTACCACTAGTGAAGACCTAGATCGGGGGAAACCTCGCGGCTTCACAGCCTAGATCGGGGAATACCCCGCGGCTATTTATCTGAGATCTTAGCAAGTTGATCCTACAGAGTTGCATTATTATCGATAGACGCTCACATATCTAGACATCTCATGAGACATAGACAGGCATGTTAGTGAATGATGACTTCTCGGGTTTTCTCGGACATTGCATTAGATGATCTTCCTAACTGCGAAGATAATGCATAGACTGTCCTGATTTACTGTATTTTCCGCATGTATATGAGTAGAGATTACTTTCCATATACAAGACTATATTTCAGATGCACGGGTCTTAGTTGACCTGACAGTAGGGGTCACATATCACTGAGCTCTGTAGCTCAGTCCCTCTTTTTTTTTACTCACCTTGTGCAGGTAATAGACAAAAGTCCGGGTAGAAGCTAGATCCGGTGAGACAGATGACATAGCTGGCTCTGGCGTCCCATAGTTATTTCTTCTGTTGTGTACTCTGTAGACATATCTATGTTACTTTTGGAGACTAGATCTGGGCGTGTAGTCTGTAGAGAGTTTGTATCAGCTATGACTCTCCTTGTTTTTGGGATGAGTTCCAGACTTATTATGTTTTATTATCTCTGTCTCCAGTTCTTTCCGCAGGTTCTGATTTCAGTTTTGGACAGCCTTGGGCTCAGGGATCTCCCCTGAGCTGGCTGGTGTGACACGTGTCCCTATTTGGGATTAGGGTGTTACAGAATTCGAGGGCATGATCTTTACTAATGATCTTGTGAGTTGTTACCAGAGAGTATGAAGGTTAGTGAGGTATGACTATGTTGGTGGTGATGTGTTCTGTGGACTGATCTGGTTTTGCGGAAGCTTTGCCTGTGTTATAAGGGTTATTAGATGTTTAGTTGATGATGGTGTGAAGCTTTGGAAAGGATCTTGGCTGCCTGGGGAGTCTCTTGAAACTTTTGGAGTGTGTATAGCTTACTAGTGGTTGTCACACAAGTGCTTAGTAACAGGTATGCTAGTGATTTTACGTGAATATATTGAATGAATTTGATAAGGTTCTGAGGGGTTATGCAGGTGATACTATAATGGTGCTTTTAAAGGCATTAAAGAAGAATGAGTTCACTTGAGAGGGTTCAAAAGATTGGGTATAGAGTGGGGGCCTATTTTATATTTTAACAAGCTTGGTTTGTCTAGAAAGCATATGATGATTTTTGGTGATTGGGTTCCAGTTGTGAGGAAATTGTTTAGTGCTAGGGGTTTTAGTTTTCTGGACGTGTGTTCAGAGAGGGAGGAAATCTCTAGTGGTTTGAAGTATTGTGAATAAGGAGTCTGATTTGTTATTTCTTTATGAATGGTTGTGGGCTTACTTGAGGTTAGTGGGCTCTGGTTCAAGTCTATTGAGTATATAGGCTGGATTTAGTTTGAATAAGAAAAATTAAAGGAAGATAATTTCTTATGTTAGTTTGAATGAATTTCAGTGATCGATTTATTTTCTCTTATGTTTTGTTGGTGACATGGAAGATGTAGTACTAGATGAGAGCACGTTTGACTTTTAGAGTTTTACAAAGTACTTCTGAATTTTAGTAGAAAGAGTTAAATAAGTGAAAAGCTTGGTTTCGCTTTAATATAATGATAAAAAGAATTGTTGGATTGGGCCTTGGGCCAAAACGGTGGGCCCGATTTAAGTATTTGCTTGAGTGATTAAAAGATTAAACTGAGTTGTGTATGGGTCGAGCCCATTTAGTTGAGCGTGTATTGTAGACTTAGTGCTCTTAGACACGTATGTGTTGATTGAGATCGAATTTTAATTACCAGATATCGACGCGGAGTGTTGATCTTCGTCGGGACAGATACGGCGCAGTGGTTGGATTGCGTTTAGAGGTAAGTCACCTTGCCTCGTTTTCACCCTTGTATGGGTTTCATTGTTTTACTGTGTGCTATTATTAGTTAGCATGATTGTTGTGAGTACCTACTGTTTGATTCTATGCACATACATGTTTGATTGTTTCTTTCCTGGTATGTGCCGAGTTACTCTGTTTGGTAGTATTTGATCTACCGTTTGTTGAAATGCTTAGTTGGACTACCCACCCGTGGGCCGATACTTGATCATGGGTACATGGTCTTGTGTGCTGGCCGGAAGGTACATGCCGACTGAGTTCTGATCTTCTGCGCGGTTGCAGTGGAGTCCGAGACTCCGTATCCCTGTCAGTGGGGTTGATTTGCTGGCCGTGTCGACACGTAGAGGTGGCGCTACCGACCGCGACAGGTTCGTCGCTCACAGCCCGAGGCTGTTGTTGCAGTCCGAGACTGCGTTTCTTTATTACAGCCTGAGGCTGGCTGTCCGGGGGAAGTGTTTGTTGAGCTGTTTTTGGACTTCTCATCCAGGGCCCCGAGGGCCGTAGTTGGATGTTAGGATCTGTTTGTATGGGGTGTAGCCCCTTTGTTTGATGATCCTATGTTATTTGATATCTGTTCCAGCTGACCATTGTGATTCTTGCAGGGTACTTACTGGGCTTTCCATTCGAAAGCTCACGACTTTTCTCTTCTCTCATTTCAGGTCCTGAGGAGTAGGTAGACTCGAGCTTCGAGGGGCCGAGGAGTTGGGGAGGCGGGTGATTGCTGAGGTTGGAGGACCTCCCTAAGTTGTTTTCTTTTGTGTGAGAGAACATTGTCTTTTATTTTATTAGGACCTTTGTAGGGCCTGGATTATGTAGAGGGCATGTAGACCCTTATTTGATTTTATTATGTTTCCGCTAAGATTTATTGATTACTTTTGATTAAATGTATTATCTGCTTATCTTTATTAGGCCTTGTATTCGATTGGGGCTCGTCTCCTTTCAGATACGGCCGATCTGTCGACGTTCCCTGAATCCGGGTCGGGCGTTACAGTACGTTAGTTTGATGGCTGGTTTCACCTGCAGGATGTCGGAACCTGCGCACCGTCAGGATTCATCTGATGACGAGGTGGAGTTAGTTCGTGAGAACACTCCACCACCCCGTGCTGACTCGTCAGATCCTGCAGAGGTCCTCGCAGAGATGAGGAGGACGGTCGAAGGCACCAATCGAAAAATTGATAGGCTTCAGTCCACGGTTGCGGTGCTCGTTCGTGGACTAAGAGACGAGGTTATTGCTCAGAGGCAGTGGATAGGAGCCCGAGGGTTCCACTTCAGGGCACAGTTCGGGGCAGCAATGATACCCCGATCGACACGATTAGCATGTCGTTAGAAAGGGGGGGAAGAGTACTTTCTAATGAGAGCTAAATCAGGGAAATCCGACTTGCGGATTGAAAGTTATTGGCAATTCCCGGTGATGGCGCGCTAGAGCGAAAATACTGAGTGTTGTAGGGACCTAGTATGCCCACCTAAACCATTTAATTATGCATGATTGTGAGCATCAAGTATAATTAATTAGTTGTATTTTATTTACTACATCTTGATCCGGACGCGTGAGACGCGACGAGGATTAGTGGATTTCTCTCCAGATCAGGTAGGCTCTCGCATGGGAGGTTTGTGAGTATTCCTTCCTCCTACCCTACTTTGATTTTGTACTCTTATTTCCTCGAGAGGTTTCCAATACATATTCGAGATGGGTTTCCTCATATATATTGGCTTTCGATCTCGATGAGGTTATTGATCTTTATATATTAAAGATGTTGCTGCCTTGGATATATATGTATACCTGTTAATAGGTATTTGTACTAGAATCTCTTATTTTCAGGCATGATACATCGGACAGATGCCCCGGCAAAGGGCGTATAATATCTGGCCACGAGCATGTGATGCTCCATCGGACGGATTCCTCGGCAGAGGGCGTTTAATATCTGGCCACCTGGCTCAGTCAGAGAGCGGCATTTTCTGACCATGTGCACATGTTAGCTATAGCATTATCCGGCTTAGGCCGAAGACGATACTGATGGTGTCGTGGATGTCGTAGAAAATCTTAGTATCATATATGCGAGAGATTTAGTACATCTGTGGATTTATCCACATTCTCGTTCCTTGTTATTTGCTTGTGGTGTTATTGCACTTGCATATTCATACTTGCTTTATTTTGTTCTTTGTTTATGGCTTCCGCCTCTTTATTGTTTATGCGACCCTACTGGGCCTGTTCTTTAGGCTCATGCACTTGACTTGTGTGTTCTCAGGTTCAGACGAGGAGGAGTAGGGTCGAGTAAGGCAGGGATATATCGAGTAGTTGACTCGGCTACTTGTATTTGTCTCGAGGTCCGTATACCTCATTTATCCTGTGTGAGATTTGTATTTTGTATTCCTTGTTGTATGGATTTCTAGGGGTGACTGGACTAGATCCTAGTCTTAGGTTGTGTAAACCCGCTATTGTACTTGTACGGAGTTGTATAAACTCCCTTCTTCTTTTATCTTATGATTCCGCTGTTAACATTACCTCTGAATACTTATTGTATAAGAGTTTCTAAGGCCTTGGCCTGAATGGGGACTAGTCCATGTTTGGGTGTGGCCGGTTGTCTACGTGCCTGGGCTGTGGTTCGGGGCGTGACACATTCTATTTATCTCCTTCCCTAACTATAATGTTCTAGTTCTAATACAAATCTCCACTATCTAATTTCAATGATTAAATATAGTTGCATATTCTCGAGGACAACTTCTATTTTTTGTCATCTTTTTTTTCCATTTAGATGATCTTAATAAGGGCAGGGCTCAAATACCTTCGACATTGGCTTGTCTTCCAGTTTTTCATTCATACATTGTAAGTGATATCTCTGTTTTTTTATATTTTATTATTCTTTCTTGGATTTCTCCCGAGAACGTCAATATCTTATTATACGTATTTAAAAACCGGGAAAAAATCATTGTTCCAGTACAGAAAAACTTTTCGACAATTAAACCAGGTCCTCATTGTTATGAAACCACACAAAATCCAAGTAATTGATTATAGATTCAGCCACATCCAAGATCTTCCATAATGCGTATCGAAAGAATAGAAGAAAGTTTTAGTAGGAACATACACTACCACACTACAAGTATTAACGTAGTTCACAAAAACAGGCTACATTCACGGCCAAACCGAAACCATAAGTTCACTATTGATATAAAGATTACATGTGAATGTTGAGATATTACCTGTCTTTTAAAATTGGGATTCCAAACATATTAAATGTTAAATTCCTTTTCCTAACTCCAAGCTTGATCTCCAAGCTTCTTTCTAACCCCAGGTTAGTAAAAGACCACCCAGAAGAAGACTATGATACGATAAACCTATCTGCTCTAATCCAACAAGAACTATATCGTTTCTTTCTCTCATATTTTTACTCACACAATAACCTAACAAAAGGTATTACGTCCCAAAATTGTTAATAGATAATTTGACATGTATATTTTCTCATACCCTCTCATTCACATTTACCTTTGAAATATTGGAAAATCTTCTTTGTAAGTCTTATCTTTATTTCTTGAATTGACAAAATTCTTTTGATAAAGAATCGAACATCTATTTTAAGTAGTAGTAAAAGATGACGATGAAGAAGAAAAAAGCTTTTATACATTGTATTGAATGATTTATTTGGCAAATACTCGCAAATAAGTCATGCTTTGTGGACAAAACCCAAGAGGATACTCATGAATATCTCATATCTTTACTGTGGAGCTTGCATGAATGTTCCCTAATATCACCTACATCAAGAACTCAATTATCTTCAAAGCATGGAAGCCTCATCATTGGGGTCTTTGTGGTACGCATAAGGGCGAATTATGATACCTTTTATATATATTTTATTCATGACAAAAAATATTTAGTAGCAATGTCATAAATTTAAAGCGGCTAAAAAAGAAAATTCTCTCTTTATATTGTTATACAGATCTACTATGTTGTATACTAATATGCCTACATATTTTGTTTGAAATGCAAAATCAGGTTAAGTGATTCGAATGAATACACAAGTAAAAAACAGTCGAGACGAATTTAGATCTTAGTCTGGAGATCAATGAAACTTATAAAATTATTTGTTATTTTATGTTGTTCACAAGAGTTGAGAAAATCGATGACCTTGAAAACAGTTTTAATGGTGATGGTTATAAAGTGGCAAAGCGACATACAATATACAGAGCTTGAGAAGCTCTGGTTATTCAACTTAATAGATTTTATCACAATGGCTAGATTACTGAGAAAAAGTTCTATTATAAGAATATAAAAAGTTATAACTCTTGAAGGAATTTTGCATAAATTTCGTTAAGATTGTCATAAAATAGTGTTTTGTAAAAATATAGGGCACAATAAGTCTTGTATAGATCTTAATTAACAATTTTAAAATTTTAAACTTTGAAAGCATGAAATGGTGTTTTGGAATAAGGTAGGACTCAATTTAAAAAAAAAAATCAAGGTTATGTTATTTTGCTTAACATTATTTGTGACAAATCGGGAAGTTCAGTTTTATTAGGGCATAGCAACTAAGCATAAACATTGAGAAGAAATATTTTACAACAATACTAACTAAATATGCAATGTTGGAGCTATAAATTTCAGTGTCGAAGTAATTATATACGACAAGTTCGAAAGGTGGATGTTTTTCAGTAACTAATCCGTGATAGATTCTTAATGGTGTCTTAAATGATGTACTTAACCCTTTATAATTAATTCGAGAAATTAAACATAAATAAAGAGATATCTCTTTAGACTAATAACATTATGAATGCGTTAGCTTTTTCCTTATTTACATCAATCCTAATCTTGAAATAATTAATCTTTCTTTACCTCTATTTCTTTCTTTTTATCTCCTTCCCTAACTATATTGTTCTAGTATACAAACAAATCTCCACTATCTAATTTCAATGATTAAATATAGTTGCATATTCTCGAGGTCAACTTCTATTTTTTGTCATCTTTTTTTTCCATTTAAGTGATCTTAATAAAGGCAGGGCTCTAATGCCTTCGACATTGGCTTGCCTTCCAGTTTTTCATTCATACATTGTATGTGATATCTCTTTTTTTTATATTTTATTTTTCTTTCTTGGATTTCTCCCGATAACGTCAATTTTTTATTATATGTTTTTAAAAACCGTAAAAAAAATCATTGTTCAGTACAGAAAAACTTTTTGACCATTAAACCAGGTCCTCATTGTAATGAAACCACGCAAAAACCAAGTAATTGATTATAGCTTCAGCCACATCCAAGGTCTTCCATAATGCGTATCGAAATAATTGAAGAAAGTTTTAGTAGGAACAAACACTACCACACTACAAGAATTAACGTGGCTCACCAAAACAAGCTACATTCACGGCCAAACCGAAACCATAAGTTCACTATTGACAAAAAGATTACAAGTGAATGGTTAGATATTACCTGTCTTTTAAAATTTGGATTCCAACCATATTCAATGTTAAACTCCTCTTCCTAACTCCAAGCTTGATCTCCAAGCTTCTTTCTAACCCCATGTTAGTAAAAGACCACCCAGAAGAAGACTACGATACAATCTCCATCAGTGTAAGGGAATATATATATGATAAACCTATCTTCTCTAATCCAACAAGAACTATATCGTTTCTTTCTCTCATATTTTTACTCACACAATAACCTAACAAAAGGTATTACGTCCCAAAACTGTTCATAGATAATTTAAAATGTATATTTTCTCATACCCTCTCATTCACATTTACCTTTGAAATATTGGAAAACCTTCTTTGTAAGTCTTTTCTTTATTTCATGAATTGACAAAATTCTTTTGATAAAGAATCGAACATCTATTTTAAGTAGTATTAAAAGATGACGATTAAGTAGAAAAAAGCTTTTATACATTGAATTGAATGATTTATTAGGCAAATAATCGCAAATAAATAATGCTTTGTGGACAAAAACCAAGAGGATACTCATGAATATCTCATATCTTTGCTGTGGAGCTTGCATGAATGTTCCCTAATATCACCTGCATCAAGAACTCAATTATCATCAGAGCATCGAAGCCTCATCATTGGGGTCTTTGTGGTACACATAAGGGCCAAGTATGATACCTCTTATATATATTTTATTCAGGAAAAAGAATTGTAAAACCCAAGAATTTTTAGGGATTAAATTTTCTTTTGGGTTTTGTTTTTTTTTATTATTTAATCGGAAAAAAATGAGGAAAAACCCCCAAGGTATAATCAAAATGAAATTGTATTTGGAGAAACAAAAGTTCTAAATTTGTTAAAAGATTCCCCAAACTTTGAATACTTGGATTTATATTAATTCCTTTATTTAGCTTGGTAATTAAACCAAGAAACAAGATAAAAGCCCTAGTTGGGTATAATTAGGGCTACCAAGGGTATTTTCGTAATTATAAGTTGATTGGAGATATTAAAAAGGAATGAATGAATTCTATGGATGAATTCATGTTGATCAATTAGTAACTGAGTTAAGAGGGGAAAATGGAAGTCTAAAAGGGCTAAAACCCTACTTAGGGTTAATGGGTGTCAAAAGGACCTTCTGGTAATTATTAAGAGTTTTGAGGACGGGGCGGAAATTATTCTCTCTCACAAAGGTGGACTAAATTGTAACCTAAAAAGAGAAAGAGGACCCCAAGAAAATTTTCCGAGGGAAAACCTTATTAGTAATGGATGAGCGGCTGAGATTAAAGGATCTCAGATCGTAGCAGATCTTGAGGCATTATTACGGCCTCAGTGGAGCCACGTGGCAAGTGTGAGTTCAATCTATCTGATCATAGACCAGATACGAGGCAAGGGGGATGGTTAATATGGGATGATCTCACGGTGCGGGTGTCTGTGAGCCGTTCATCTCGTGATCACGTTTAGTTCGAGGCAAATGTTTTGGGATCAGACCGTTAGTTGTTGATCAAATCCAGGATCTCCATCTGAGGTTTGCTCGATACAAGGCATCAAAAAATTAAATCCTCGCCGTTAGAATAGATCAAGAAATCCTTACCGTTTGTTTGTGAGATCAAATCTCGAGGCATCCCCATCATTCACCACAGCCACCGGCCACAGGCCATGGCGTCGCCCTACCTCCCGTTACGCATGCGAGGAGGCCGTGGACGTCGTTCAACCGCTCAGAAGTTTCGCGAGCCCTTCGCCTCCCCTCGCCTATATAAGATGAAGGCCCGGGACCTAGGAGGCGAGAGAGGAGAGCGAACAAGAGAAGTTGTCTTTTCCGTGAGGCGACAAATGGAGTGAGAGAGGGATTCTCTCGCTAGTGACCCGCCAATTGGCGTCCATCGTTGAACTTCGTGGTGCGTCGTTGATGTTTTTCGTGAGGAGCCGGGTGGGGAAGCGGCGCGGCTCGAGCTTCGCCCGGAAAGTCGAGAAACTTTAAGCTCGGCCGGGAGGCCCTCACGGTGGTGCGGTTATCTTCCTCGGTCTTCCGGTAAGTCCTCACTTCCTACGAGACACTTAGATTCTTGCCGTCATGCATTCGTGATGTTAGAACGGGATCGCTGGAGTGGTGTAGCTCGAGACCGAGGTTTGGGGTCGTCAACGGAGGTGGTGGGGAGGAGATCAGCGCTTGACGGAGCATAGGAAAAGGGGCGCGACCTCGGCCCGAGTTTTTCCAGTGTGGAGGGAGTTGCTGCCGGCCTCCGTGACCCCAATAGGGCGCGGTCGCGGGCAAGAGAAGGAGAGGGAGAGAGGTGGAAGATGAATTGAAATAAAATAAAATAATAATTATTTTATTTGATTAATTCGTTTTTTTTTAACTATACTAGTGTGACAAAATAAAAGTTTAATTAGTATGACTAAGATTATAAAGTGTGACAATATTTGTTGATTAATCAGTAAATAATCCTATGGAACTTTATGGTTGTGACAATTATTTTGATTAATTGGTAGTATAGTTTTAAACATTTTTTTTTTGAAGCATTGGTAGTGTGACAAAATCAAGTTGATTATTTAGTATAATCAAGTTAGTTATGAAAGGAAATGTTGGTTATGGTGATGATGAATAATTGATCATTTGAAACCTTATAAAATGTCAAAATGAAATTGATTTAATTAACTAACGTAGTAGGAATGCTTGAATGGTTAATTAAGCTAACCTAGTTAATTAGATCTGTGTGGACATTGGAGTTAGTAAATGGACTCGGGTTAGACTAAACACTTTGGGCTTGGGTCTAACCTAACTATCAAGTTGGTTTAATCATCGTGATTAAAGGAAAAGTGTGGAGTTAGTTTACTTAGTCTAATTATGTTGGTTTAAGGTGACTTGGGTCAATTTGAGTTAGCTCAATCGTTTGGTGAAATATTAGTCATTTTGATCAATTTGATGTGTGGACTTGATTTGTAAACTAATCAAAGATTTTAACTAAGAGGGTTAATTAAGCTTGAAGGGATAATTAACCAAATGGATTAATTAAATTAACTTGTATAGTTAGGATGTTGAATGAAAGTTAAAAAGTTATTTAACTAAACTTAATAGTATGAGACAAGATTAAGTTTAGTATGATTAAAATTATTTAGTAAGGATACTAAATATTTTAATGAGATTTGTTTTAAGGACCAATAATTAAGGAATGGGAAGGGTCCCATGGGGTTATGAATTTGAAAGGTTGGAATTATTTGGGTGTTATCTTGGGATTTATGGGGAAGGTTAAGAATGTGAAGAGTTGTAGAGGTTACACTTGTGAGGCCTATATAAAGCATGTAATCTTGAAGCTTGGCATAGAGCAATAGCAAGTTTGAGAAAGTTTATGGGCCATTGGGAATCAAGAAGAGAGATGGGAGGAAGGAAGAAAAGAGAAGAAAGCTTGAGAGACTAGGATTTTCTGTTCAAAGGAGTGTTGAGCATGCTCTATTTTCATTTCCATTTCCATCATTTTCACCGTTGGATCGTGCTGATTTTTGGTGAGATTGTTCTTGACTCCTTATTCTTCAATGTGAACGGTTAAGATTGTTTTTGGTGTCCAGTAGAGTAGGTTTCTGGGGTGTGAAACAGAGCCTATCACTGCTGATTTCCTGCACCGACCAGTTCCATCATATGCTTCAATCGGATGATCATTTCTAGTCTGATCGAGCTGATTTTTGGTGAGCATAGTTAAGACTTGTCTCGACCCAATCTGAACGGTGGAGATCTAGTTTGGACGGTCAGTTTGTTTTCAGTGTCTGTCTACATTTATACTCGGTGAGTTTCTCTAAATTCCTGCATCTTACCTGTGAGTAGTGATAAATATGAGGATTCATATGTGCATGCATGCATTGGTTATAAGGATAGATGGGGAATGAATGAGTAAAGAATTGGTCCAAGGGTTGGAGTTGATCTCCATGGGTGGTTTCATGAATTGAATTTATATACATGATCATGAGAAGTGTAAATCCAATCTATGAAGTTAATTAAACTAAAATGACTTGGTTGAAAGTTAAAAAGATTGGTTTCAATTGGATTTAATCGTTTGGAAATTGAACTTGGGTTGGTCTAACCAAATAGGCCTTAATGTAAATTATTAACTTAAATGAGTAGGTTAGTTTGTTGAGTCGACAAAAATGGGTTAAGATAAGGTGAACCCAATTAGTCTAATCAAAATGACTAACATGACCTAGCTCAAATGTCGATTATATTTGATTAATCGAATAAGCATATTGAATAAGACTAGGTGAAACAAGTTGGTTTTGGTCAAGTGGATCAAATGGGTTAGGTTCAATCCGATAATTGAACCAACTGAAAGGGTGAAAAAAATGATGGTTAGGTCAAGGGACTAACCAAACTAAGAAGATTAATTAGATTAATTAATCAAGATCCCTAGAGTCAAATTATGGACCAATCAAAGTAGGAATTGGGTCCAATATTGTAAAGGCCCAATGGGGTTTGGGCTCAATTGGTTTAATCAAACCAGTTTTGTTATTAGACAATAACAAAGAAATAAAAGGTAAGATAAAGGGATGTTGGTAGGGAGGAACTGAGCCCTTAGTCACTCAAGTAGTAGGGCAGGACCTTAAACCCTTGGATCATAGCCACTCAAATGACAGAAATGCCCTTTCTTAGTTAAAAAGGGCTAAAGTCAAGCTAGATTGTGTAATGGGCTTCAAATGGGCCGAATTCAACTAAAATGACAAGAGGTGACCAAGTAGGGTCTAGACTCGGCAAGTAGAGTAAGGTTGACTAGGTTTGACCAAGATAGGGACTTGGTCAACTAAAGAACGTGGAATAAGGATTAGTAACCCGAGAGATGGTCTTAAGGACCCGTTAGTGGGCCTAGGCCCAACAAGAACGAGAGTCGTGCATGTGAAGCTAGAGACTTAGGGTTTTATTAGAATTTTAACTCTAATAGAAACTCTATTTGTTAGATACTCTCGGGGAGTCCAAGAGGCGTTTCAAGAGGTGACTAGAAGGACATCTAGTTTCAACGAACCGGAGGTAAGTACACTTGCCTCGTACCTACCCGGTTTCGGGTTTTTCTTGGACTTGTTTATGCATTGATATCTTATGCTTCTTTGATAACATACATGCGTCATTATTTATTTTGGAATCCTATTGAGCATGTATGTTTGTTTACGGGACGTTGGTGTCCTTGTTTTGCAGTGTTCTCTTTGGGGACTCAAATGGAGCTAGGGGAAGCTCCAATTTAGGAATGTTGAGGGGCGGGACCCACGACTTTCAGCATGACCTTACCAGGAGAAACAAATCTCACGAAGGTCTTACATCGATGGGCTTGGTACATCGACCGTGTTAACACGTAGGAGAGGTAGTTCTACCGGGCACATGGCCAGGAGGGTCAAACGACCAACTAGGTCGTATTTACATCAAAAATTTGGACATCTTGGTAGGGAGTGAACCTTGAGTTCTCTTGAAACTCATTCTGAGCCCAAGGGTTTTACGTATCGTGGGTCGTACCTTTGATTTGTGTTACAGTAGACTCCTAGGGTTATATTGTTGCTATTGTGACCTCATTTGGATGACATATTTCCTATTTATGTCTTTGTGACCCTTGAGGGTACTTACTGGGCTTTCCTTTCGAAGCTGTAAACGCTTGCTTCCCATCTTTCTTTTTCAGGTCCCGAGGAGTAGGTGACTCGGACTCGGAAGTTGAGCGAGGGGTTGGGTTGATTTTGTAGAGGTTCGAGAACCTCATGTCATACTTGTTCTTGAGGTGGTGTTATTGTAGGATCCTTATAGGGCCTTGCCCATGTGTAGGGTATGTAAACCCTTATTGATTTAGATTTTCGTTGTAACTCTGATATTGTTCTTTATTATTAATGAACATTTGATTATTATTGTTATCTGCTTATCATTTTTAGGCCTTGTATTCGAGTGGGGCTCGTCTCCACTTGGATACGGCCGATCTGTTGACGTGTCCGAGGTCCCGGGATCCGGGTCGGGGCGTGACAGATTAAAGTGGTATCAGAGAAATGCAGATAACCGACAACCTAGTTGCCTTAGTGACATAGACAATTAGATTGAACTGAGTGTTGGGTCGGGTAGACCAGGACTTTGAACGAACTAACACCGATGCGCTTGAGAGAGGTTGTAGGGCCGCAAGAAGCGGGCGGGACTAAAGGGGAGGTGTTCCCATTACATTGATGGAGTTGAGGTGCAAGGTTGTGGGTGCAGTGTGACCCGTGTATTGCCGGGGAGGCAGGCGGAGAACTCCTAAAGTTTTGGAGGATTGGACCCAGACCATTCGTAAGGATTGGGGAACCGGTATTAGTGAGCGTTAGGTCAGAGATGGAGTAAACGTTCGAGGATTGGGATTGAAAGACTGATAGTGATATTTGAGGATACACCCCAACTTGCATGGGAAGAAAATTCTGAAAACATGAGTAAGTGTGGCTCAAAGTGGTTTGGTATTGAATAAAAGATTTGAGAATTGGTTTTAAATTTCGAGGACGAAATTCTTTTAAGGAGGGAGGATTGTAAAACCCAAGAATTTTTAGGGATTAAATTTTCTTTTGGGTTTTGTTTTTTTTTATTATTTATTTGGAAAAAATGAGGAAAAACCCCCAAGGTATAATCAAAATGAAATTGTATTTGGAGAAACAAAAGTTCTAAATTTGTTAAAAGATTCCCCAAACTTTGAATACTTGGATTTATATTAATTCCTTTATTTAGCTTGGTAATTAAACCAAGAAACAAGTTAAAAGCCCTAGTTGGGTATAATTAGGGCTACCAAGGGTATTTTCGTAATTATAAGTTGATTGGAGATATTAAAAAGGAATGAATGAATTCTATGGATGAATTCATGTTGATCAATTAGTAACTGAGTTAAGAGGGGAAAATGGAAGCCTAAAAGGGCTAAAACCCTACTTAGGGTTAATGGGTGTCAAAAGGACCTTCTGGTAATTATTAAGAGTTATGAGGACGGGGACGGAAATTATTCTCTCTCACAAAGGTGGACTAAATTGTAACCTAAAAAGAGAAAGAGGACCCCAAGAAAATTTTCCGAGGGAAAACCTTATTAGTAATGGATGAGCGGCTGAGATTAAAGGATCTCAGATCGTAGCAGATCTTGAGGCATTATTACGGCCTCAGTGGAGCCACGTGGCAAGTGTGAGTTCAATCTATCTAATCATAGACCGGATACGAGGCAAGGGGGATGGTTAATATGGGATGATCTCACGGTGCGGGTGTCTGTGAGCCGTTCATCTCGTGATCACGTTTAGTTCGAGGCAAATGTTTTGGGATCAGACCGTTAGTTGTTGATCAAATCCAGGATCTCCATCTGAGGTTTGCTCGATACAAGGCATCAAAAAATTAAATCCTCGCCGTTAGAATAGATCAAGAAATCCTTACCGTTTGTTTGTGAGATCAAATCTCGAGGCATCCCCATCATTCAACATGCAGTGCCACCGCCGTTGCAGCGTCCGATCTACCTCCGGCCGTTACGCGCGAGGAGGCCGTCGGACGTCGTTCAACCGCTCCGAGAAGTTTGCGAGCCCTTCGTCTCCCCTCGCCTATATAAGATGAAGGCCCCAGGACCTAGGAGAGGCAGAGAGGAGAACGAACAAGAGAAGTTGTCTTTCCGGCGAGGTGACAGTCGGAGTGAGAGAGGGATTCTCTCGCTAGTGACCGCCGAATTCGCGTCCATCGTTGAACTCGTGGTCGTCGTTGATGTTTTTCAGGAGGAGCCGGGCAGGAAGCGAAGAGGCTGCGGCTTCGAGCTTCGCCGGAAAGTCGAGGAAACTTTCTCGGCCGACGGGAGGCCCTCCGGTGGTGCCGGTTATCTTCCTCGGTCTTCCGGTAAGTCCTCACTTCCTTCTGAGACACTTAGTTACTGTCGTCATGCATTCGTGATGTTAGAACGGGATCGCTGGAGTGGTGTAGCTCGAGACCGAGGTTTGGGGTCGCCAACGGAGGTGGTGGGGAGGAGATCAGCGCTTGACGGAGCATAGGAAAAGGGGCGCGACCTCGGCCCGAGTTTTTCCAGTGTGGAGGGAGTTGCTGCCGGCCTCCGTGACCCCAATAGGGCGCGGTCGCGGGCAAGAGAAGGAGAGGGAGAGAGGTGGAAGATGAATTGAAATAAAATAAAATAATAATTATTTTATTTGATTAATTCGTTTTTTTTTAAACTATACTAGTGTGACAAAATAAAAGTTTAATTAGTATGACTAAGATTATAAAGTGTGACAATATTTGTTGATTAATCAGTAAATAATCCTATGGAACTTTATGGTTGTGACAATTATTTTGATTAATTGGTAGTATAGTTTTAAACATTTTTTTTGAAGCATTGGTAGTGTGACAAAATCAAGTTGATTATTTAGTATAATCAAGTTAGTTATGAAAGGAATTGTTGGTTATGGTGATGATGAATAATTGATCATTTGAAACCTTATAAAATGTCAAAATGAAATTGATTTAATTAACTAACGTAGTAGGAATGCTTGAATGGTTAATTAAGCTAACCTAGTTAATTAGATCTGTGTGGACATTGGAGTTAGTAAATGGACTCGGGTTAGACTAAACACTTTGGGCTTGGGTCTAACCTAACTATCAAGTTGGTTTTAATCATCGTGATTAAAGGAAAAGTGTGTAGTTAGTTTACTTAGTCTAATTATGTTGGTTTAAGGTGACTTGGGTCAATTTGAGTTAGCTCAATCGTTTGGTGAAATATTAGTCATCTTGATCAATTTGATGTGTGGACTTGATTTGTAAACTAATCAAAGATTTTAACTAAGAGGGTTAATTAAGCTTGAAGGGCTAATTAACCAAAATGGATTAATTAAATTAACTTGTATAGTTAGGATGTTGAATGAAAGTTAAAAGTTATTTAACTAAACTTAATAGTATGAGACAAGATTAAGTTTAGTATGATTAAAATTATTTAGTAAGGATACTAAATATTTTAATGAGATTTGTTTAAGGACCAATAATTAAGGAATGGGAAGGGTCCCATGGGGTTATGAATTTGAAAGGTTGGAATTATTTGGGTGTTATCTTGGGATTTATGGGGAAGGTTAAGAATGTGAAGAGTTGTAGAGGTTACACTTGTGAGGCCTATATAAAGCATGTAATCTTGAAGCTTGGCATAGAGCAATAGCAAGTTTGAGAAAGTTTATGGGCCATTGGGAATCAAGAAGAGAGATGGGAGGAAGGAAGAAAAGAGAAGAAAGCTTGAGAGACTATGATCTTACGCTCAAAGGAGTGTTGAGCATGCTCTATTTTCATTTCCATTTCCATCATTTTCACCGTTGGATCGTGCTGATTTTTGGTGAGATTGTTCTTGACTCCTTATTCTTCAATGTGAACGGTTAAGATTGTTTTTGGTGTCCAGTAGAGTAGGTTTCTGGGGTGTGAAACAGAGCCTATCACTGCTGATTTCCTGCACCGACCAGTTCCATCATATGCTTCAATTGGATGATCATTTTAGTCTGATCGAGCTGATTTTTGGTGAGCATAGTGAAGACTTGTCTCGACCCAATATGAACGGTGGAGATCTAGTTTGGACGGTCAGTTTGTTTTCAGTGTCTGTCTACATTTATACTCGGTGAGTTTCTCTAAATTCCTGCATCTTAGCTGTGAGTAGTGATAAATATGAGGATTCATATGTGAATGCATGCATTGGTTATAAGGATAGATGGGGAATGAATGAGTAAAGAATTGGTCCAAGGGTTGGAGTTGATCTCCATGGGTGGTTTCATGAATTGAATTTATATACATGATCATGAGAAGTGTAAATCCAATCTATGAAGTTAATTAAACTAAAATGACTTGGTTGAAAGTTAAAAGATTGGTTTCAATTGGATTTAATTGTTTGGAAATTGAACTTGGGTTGGTCTAACCAAATAGGCCTTAATGTAAATTATTAACTTAAATGAGTAGGTTAGTTTGTTAGTCGACAAAAATGGGTTAAGATAAGGTGAACCCAATTAGTCTAATCAAAATGACTAACATGACCTAGCTCAAATGTCGCATTATATTTGATTAATGAATAAGCATATTGAATAAGACTAGGTGAAACAAGTTGGTTTTGGTCAAGTGGATCAAATGGGTTAGGTTCAATCCGATAATTGAACCAACCGAAAGGGTGAAAAAAATGATGGTTAGGTCAAGGGACTAACCAAACTAAGAAGATTAATTAGATTAATTAATCAAGATCCCTAAGTCAAATTATGGACCAATCAAAGTAGGAATTGGGTCCAATATTGTAAAGGCCCAATGGGTACGGGCTCAATTGGTTTAATCAAACCAGTTTGTTATTAGACAATAACAAAGAAATAAAAAGATAAGATAAAGGGATGTTGGTAGGGAGGAACTGAGCCCTTAGTCACTCAAGTAGTAGGGCAGGACCTTAAACCCTTGGATCATAGCCACTCAAATGATGTAAATGCCCTTTCTTAGTTAAAAAGGGCTAAAGTCAAGCTAGATTGTGTAATGGGCTTCAAATGGGCGGAATTCAACTAAAATGACAAGAGGTGACCAAGTAGGGTCTAGACTCGGCAAGTAGAGTAAGGTTGACTAGGTTTGACCAAGATAGGGACTTGGTCAACTAAAGAACGTGGAATAAGGATTAGTAACCCGAGAGATGGTCTTAAGGACCCGTTAGTGGGCCTAGGCCCAACAAGAACGAGAGTCGTGCATGTGAAGCTAGAGACTTAGGGTTTTATTAGAATTTTAACTCTAATTGAAACTCTATTTGTTAGATACTCTCGGGGAGTCCAAGAGGCGTTTCAAGAGGTGACTAGAAGGACATCTAGTTTCAACGAACCGGAGGTAAGTACACTTGCCTCGTACCTACCCGGTTTCGGGTTTTTCTTGGACTTGTTTATGCATTGATATCTTATGCTTCTTTGATAACATACATGCGTCATTATTTATTTTGGAATCCTATTGAGCATGTATGTTTGTTTACGGGACGTTGGTGTCCTTGTTTGCCGTGTTCTACTGCCCGGACTCAGTGGAGCTAGGGAAGCTCCAATTTAGGAATGTTCAGGGACAGGACCCCCTGACTTTCCAGACAGCCTTACCAGAGAAACAAATCTATGAAGGTCTTACCTGTCAGTGGGCTTGGTACACTGACCGTGTTAACACGTAGGAGAGGTAGTTCTACCGAGCACATGGCCAGGAGGGTCAAGCGACCAACTAGGTCGTATTTACATCAAAAATTTGGACATCTTGGTAGGGAGTGAACCTTGAGTTCTCTTGAAACTCATTCTGAGCCCAAGGGTTTTACGTATGTCGGGGGTCATTACCTTTGATTTGTGTTACGGTAGACTCCTAGGGTTATATTGTTGCTATTGTGACCTCGTTGGATGACATATTTCCTATTTATGTCTTTGTGACCCTTGAGGGTACTTACTGGGCTTTCCTTTCGAAAGCTCATGCGCTTGCTTCCCATCTTTCTTTTTCAGGTCCCGAGGAGTAGGTGACTCGGACTCGGAAGTTGAGCGAGGGGTTGGGCTGATTTTGTAGAGGTTCGAGAACCTCATGTCATACTTGTTCTTGAGGTGGTGTTATTGTAGGATCCTTATAGGGCCTTGCCCATGTGTAGGGTATGTAAACCCTTATTGATTTAGATTTTCGTTGTAACTCTGATATTGTTCTTTATTATTAATGAACATTTGATTATTATTGTTATCTGCTTATCATTTTTAGGCCTTGTATTCGAGTGGGGCTCGTCTCCACTTGGATACGGCCGATCTGTTGACGTGTCCGAGGTCCCGGGATCCGGGTCGGGGCGTGACAAGAATATTTACTAACAATGTCCTAAATTTAAAGCGGCTAAAAAAGAAAATTCTCACTCTATATTGTTATACATTTCTACTAGGTTGTATACTAATATGCCTACTTGTTTTGTTTCAAATGCAATTTCAAGTTAAGTGATGCGAATGAATACACAAGTAAAAAACATTCGAGACGAATTTAGATCTTAGTCTGGAGATCAATGAAACTTATCAAATTATTGGTTATTTTATGTTGTTCACAATAGTTGAGAAAATCGATGACCCTGAAAACAATTTTAATTGTGATTGGTATGAAGTGACAAAGCGACATACAATAGACAGAGCTCGAGAAGTTCTGGTTATTCAACTTAATAGATTTACTCACAATGGCTAGATCACTGAGAAAAATTTCTATTATCTGAATTTAAAAAATTATAACTCTTGAAGGAATTTTGCATAAATTTCATTAAGATTGTCATAAAATGTCGTTTTGCAAAGATGTAGGGCACAATAAGTCTTGTATAAATCTTAGTTAACAATTTTAAAATTTTAAAATTTGAAAGAATGGAATGGGGTTTTGGAATATGGTAGGGCTCAATTTAAAAAAAATCAAGGCTATGTTATTTTGCTTAACATTAATTGTGACAATTCGGGAAGTTCAGTTTTCTTAGTGTATAGCAACTAAATATAAACATTCAGAAGAAATATTTTACAGCAATACTAACTAAATATGCGATGTTGGAGCTATAAATTTCAGTGTCGAAGTAATTATATACGACAAGTTCGAAAGGTGGATGTTATTTAGTAACTAATCCGTGATAGATTCTTAATGGTCTCTTCAACGATGTACTTAACCCTTTATAATTAATTCGAGAAATTAATACATAAATAAAAAGATATCCGTTTCGACTAAGAACACTATGTATATCTTCAGCTCATCATCTATGTTATTTCCTTTGTTCGCGTAACATGATGAATGCGTTAGCTTTTTCCATATTAACATCAATCCTAATCTTGAAAAGATTAATCTTTCTTTACCTCTATTTCATTCTATTTATCTCTTTCCCTAACTATAATGTTCTAGTTCTAATACAAATCTAAACTATCTAATTTCAATGATTAAATATAGTTGCATATTCTCGAAGTCAACTTCTATCTTTTGTCATCTTTTTTTCCATTTAAGTGATATTTATAAAGGCAGTGCTCAAATACCTTCGACTTTTGCTTGTCTTCCAGTTTTTCATTCATACATTGTAAGTGATATCTCTTTTTTTCTATACTTTATTTTTATTATACGTATTTAAAAACCGTGAAAAAATCATTGTTCCAGTACAGAAAAACTTTTGGACAATTAAACCAGGTCCTCATTGTAATGAAACCAAGCAAAATCCAAGTAATTGATTATAGCTTTAGCCACATCTAAGATCTCCCATAATGCGTATCGAAAGAATAGATGAAAGTTTTAGTAGGAACAAACACTACCACACTACAAGAATTAACGTGGCTAATCAAAACAGGATAGATTCACGGCCAAATCGAAACACTACCACACTACAAGAATTAACGTGGCTAATCAAAACAGGATAGATTACAAGTAATTTTGAGATATTACCTGTCTTTTAAAATTGGGATTCCAACCATATTCAGTGTTAAACTCCTCTTCCTAACTCCAAGCTTGATCTCCAAGCTTCTTTCTAACCCCAGGTTAGTAAAAGACCACCCAGAAGAAGAATACGATAGAATCTCCTTCAGTGTAAGGTAATATATATATACGATAAACCTATCTTCTCCAATCCAACAAGAACTATATCGTTTCTTTCTCTCATATTTTTACTCACACAATAACCTAAGAAAAGGTATTACGTCCCAAAACTGTTCATAGATAATTTGACATGTATATTTTCTTATACCCTCTCATTTACATTTACCTTTCAAATATTGGAAAACCTTCTTTGTAAGGGTTTTCTTTATTTCTTGAATTGACAAAATTCTTTTGATAAAGAATCGAACATCTATTTTAAGTAGTAGCAATATCCTAAATTTAAAGCGGCTAAAAAAGAAAATTCTCACTCTATATTGTTATACAGATCTACTAGGTTGTATACTAATATGCCTACATGTTTTTTTTCAAATGCAATTTCAAGTTAAGTGATGCGAATGAATACAAAAGTAAAAAACATTCGAGATGAATTTAGATCTTAGTCTGGAGATCAATGAAACTCATCAAATTATTGGTTATTTTATGTTGTTCACAAGAGTTGAGAAAATCGATGACCCTGAAAACAGTTTTAATGTTGATTGGTATGAATTGGCAAAGCGACATACAATAGACAGAGCTCGAGAAGTTCTGGTTATTCAACTTAATAGATTTAATCAAAATGGCTAGATCACTGAGAAAAATTTCTATTATCTGAATTTAAAATGTTATAACTCTCGATGGAATTTTGCATAAATTTCGTTAAGATTTTCATAAAATGTCGTTTTGTAAAGATGTAGGGTACAATAAGTCTTGTATAGATCTTAATTAACAATTTTAAAATTTTAAACTTTGAACGAATGAAATGGTGTTTTGGAATAAGGTAGGACTCAATTTAAAGAAAATCAAGGCTATGTTATTTTGCTTAACATTAATTGTGACAATTCGGGATGTTCAGTTTTATTAGTGTATAGCAATTAAATATAAACATTGAGAAGAAATATTTTACAGCAATACTAACTAAATATGCGATGTTGGAGCTATAAATTTCAGTGTCGAAGTAATTATATACGACAAGTTCCAAAGGTGGATGTTTTTCAGTAAATAATCCGTGATAGATTCTTAATGGTGTCTTCAATGATGTACTTAACCTTTTATAATTAATTCGAGAAATTAATACATAAATAGAAAGATATCCGTTTCGACTAAGAACACTATGTATATCTTCAGCTCATCCTCTATGTTACTTCCTTTGTTCGCGTAACATGATGAATGCGTTAGCTTTTTCCTTATTTACATCAATCATAATCTTAAAATGATTAATCTTTCTTTACCTCTATTTCAATCTATTTATCTCCTTCCCTAACTATAACGTTCTAGTTCTAGTACAAATCTCCACTATCTAATTTCATTGATTAAATATAGTTGCATATTTTCGAGGTCAACTTCTATTTTTTGTCATCTTTTTTTTTCCATTTAAGTGATCTTAATAAGGGCAGGGCTCAAATACCTTCGACTTTGGCTTGTCTTCCAGTTTTTCATTCATACATCGTAAGTGATATCTCTTTTTTTTTTTTTTTTTCCTTGGATTTCTCCCGAGAACATAAATTTTTTATTATACGTATTTAAAAACTGCGAAAAAATAATTGTTCCAGTACAGAAAAACTTTTCGACAATTAAACCAGGTCCTCATTGTAATGAAACAATGCAAAATCCAAGTAATTGATTATAGCCTCAGCCACATCCAAGATATCCCATAATGCGTATCGAAAGAATCGAATAAAGTTTTAGTTCGAACAAACACTACCACACTACAAGAATTAAAGTGGCACACCAAAACAGGCTACATTCACGGCCAAACCGAAAACATAAGTTCACTATTGATATAAAGATTACATGTGAATGTTGAGATATTACCTGTCTTTTAAAATTGGGATTCCAAACATATTCAATGTTAAACTCCTATTCCTAACTCCAAGCTTGATCTCCAAGCTTCTTTCTAACCACAGGTTAGTAAAAGACCACCCAGAAGAAGACTACTATACAATCTCCTTCAGTGTAAGCTAATATATATATACGATAAACCTATCTTCTCTAATCCAACAAGAACTATATCTTTTTTTCTCACATATTTTTACTCACACAATAACCTAACAAAAGGTATTACGTCCCAAAACTGTTCATAGATAATTTGACATGTATATTTTCTCATACCCTCTCGTTCACATTTACCTTTGAAGTATTGGAAAACCTTCTTTGTAAGTCTTTTCCTTATTTCTTGAATTGACAAAATTCTTTTGATAAAGAATCGAACATCTATTTTAAGTAGTAGTAAAAGATGACGTTGAAGAAGAAAAAAGCTCTTATACATTGTATTGAATGATTTATTTGGAAAATACTCACAAATAAATCATGCTTTGTGGACAAAAACCAAGAGGATAATCATAAATATCTCATATCTTTACTATGGAGCTTGCATGAATGTTCCCTAATATCACCTACATCAAGAACTCAATTATCTTAAGAGCATGGAAGCCTCATCATTGGGGTCTTTGTGGTACGCATAAGGGCCAAGTATGATACCTCTTATATATATTTTATTCACGACAAAGAATATTTACTAGCAATGTCCTATATTTAAAGCGGCTAAAAAAGAAAATTCTCACTCTATATTGTTATACAGATCTACTAGGTTGTATACTAATATGCCTACATGTTTTGTTTCAAATGCAATTTCAAGTTAAGTGATGCGAATGAATACACAAGTAAAAAACATTCGAGACAAATTTAGATCTTAGTCTGGAGATCCATGAAACTTATCAAATTATTGGTTATTTTATGTTTTTCACAAGAGTTGAGAAAATCGATGACCCTGAAAACAGTTTTAATGGTGATTGGTATGAAGTTGCAAAGCGACATACAATAGACAAAGCTCGAGAAGTTCTGGTTATTCAACTTAATAGATTTAATCAAAATGGCTAGATGACTGAGAAAAATTTCTATTATTCGAATTTAAAAAGTTATAACTCTTGAAGGAATTTTGCATAAATTTCGTTAAGATTGTCATAAAATATCGTTGTTTAAAGATGTAGGGCACAATAAGTCTTGTATAGATCTTAATTAACAGTTTTAAAATTTTAAACTTTGAAAGAATGAAATGGTAATTTGGAATATGGTAGGACTTAATTTGAAGAAAATCAAGGCTATGTTATTTTGCTTAACATTAATTGTGACAATTCGGGATGTTCAGTTTTATTAGTGTATAGCAACTAAATATAAACATTGAGAAGAAATATTTTACAGCAATACTAACTAAATATGCGATGTTGGAGCTATAAATTTCAGTGTCGAAGTAATTATATACGACAAGTTCGAAAGGTGGATGTTATTCAGTAACTAACCCGTGATAGATTCTTAATGGTGTCTTCAATGATGTACTTAACCCTTTATAATTAATTCGAGAAATTAATAAATAAATAAAAAGATATCTCTTTCGACTAAGAACACTATGTGTCACGCCCCGAACCCGGGTCCTGTGCCTCTACAAGACGCTGAGTTAGACAAGCGTGCTTATAGGGTCGCCCCTAGAAGCACGCAAGGCTAAGTAACACAAGCAGATAATTAAAACAGAGTCGAAAATTAAAAATCAGCGGAAGAAAATATATAAGGTTATACAAAGCCCTATATAGGTCCCGAATAAAATACAACTCTCACTCAGAGAAGAATAGAGGCCCAAAACCTCACTCAAAATTTCCCCCGACGCGCTAGGCCATCCCATGGAAGCTCTCTCGAGTCCTACTCCTAGCTACTCGCCGCCACCGAGAAAGATAAAGCAACCAAGTGCATGAGCCAAAAGAAAGGCCCAAAGAGGGTCGCACATAAATCAATAAAGGTGGCGAAGGCCAAGCAAAGAATAGAAAGCAGTCAAGTGCAAATGCAAATGAAAACTCAATCATAAGCCAACGGCACAGATAGATCAAAAGTAAACAGGCGAGTGAATCATCAATCACTAGCAAATAACAAGTCACGGGAATGTGGATAAATCCACAGATGTACTCAATCTCTGGCATATATGATACGTTGATGTCTACGACATCAACGACACCATCGGTATCGTCTTCGGCATAAGCCGGGCTAAGCTATAGCATGCATGTGCACATGGCCAGAAAATACCGCTCTCTGACTGAGCCAGGTGGCCAGATATTATACACACTCTGCCGGGGTCTCCGTCCAATGGAGCATCAAGTGCTCGTGGCCAGATATTATACACCCTCTGCCGGGGTCTCCGTCCGATGGAGCACCAAGTGCTCGTGGCCAGATATTATACGCCCTCCGCTAGGGCCTGGTGGCCAGATATTATACACCCTCGGCCAGGGTCTCCGTCCGATGTATCATGCCTGAAAGTAAGAGATTGATAGTACTAATACCTAACAACAGGTATACATATATATCCAAGGTAGCAACATCTTGAATATACAATGATCAGAGATCTCATCGAGATCGGAAGCCAATACGTATCTAAGGAGTAAACTCTACTTAAATACGCATTTGAAAACATGATAGCAATAATCCCCTCGAGATATAAAACCAATATATATGAGGAAGACCATCTCGAATATATATTGGGAACCTCTCGAGGAAATAAGGGTACAAAAATCAAAGCGGGGTAGGAGGAAGGAATACTCACAAACCTCCCGTGCGAGAGCCTACCTGGCTAGAACCAAATCACAAGCAGGGTAGGAGAAAGGAATAATCAAACCGAGTGTCAACAGACTGAGCAGAGCAATATCAAAAAGCTCAAGCAAAGCAGAAATAGAATCACACTCAAAGCAGAGCAAATCTAATCAGAGTATACAACTTAAGCAATGCAGCAAGCATAACATTTCGATAGACAGAGCAGGTATCAAAAGATGGACTCCAACATCCATCTAGCACAACAACAACAAGAATCAAGAGAATACTATGAGTTAGAAATACTCACAGTACCCGTGCGACATCCTACCTTTTTCGCTCTTGGGCCTACTCGGGCCCGATCTTCCCAGTATGGTCCTAGACCGCCTCACCACGTCCTAAACATGGTAAATGTTCATCACATAACATTTCATAATATCTGAATGCATTACATGCATTTAATTACCCAAATCATGAGTTTACCGAAATGTCGGCTTTTAAATTTATAACCGATGGATCTGAGCTCCTAGACACCTGCCCGCACCATTTTTATTAGTTTAAATATGTCCCCGAACTATCGGGACGATCGAAATTGAATTCTGAGCCTTTTTGAAAACATTGGAGTTCATAGTTCACTCTTTGTCGGTAGCTACAGTGACTATCAAAAACTTGAAATCAAAAACCTCAATTTGAAGCCTGAAATCTTTATCATTTCATCCCAAAATTCTAGTGTATTATATTCACAATATTATCTTTCATTTCCATTGGAATTTGACTCATTATCGTCTCTTATATGTTTCTTAAAAATGAAACAAAACCCATGTTCTGCAGGTGCTACAGTAATTCCTGCACTTTCCTTTCACTTCGAAATTCATATTTCTTCAATGGCCAAAAGCATTCACTACTTAACAGTCCATTCACTGGTCTAACTATGAGTTCAAAACATCCTCACAACTTGAATACAAGGGACTCACTGCATAATGAAGGTTAGCATAAGTATCTAGTCCCAACTCCAGTAATTAATCTGTTCATCATTGTCAGATTGTTCCAACCTTCATCTATTTGAAAAGATGGCATTAGTGGATATATATATATATATATATATATATATATATATATATATATTTGCAGCTTACCATTTCAGCAGATCCTTACTGAGATCAGTAAGCCATATGGTGGAATATTCATGGGATTCGCTTCCCATGAAACCAGTTACAATATCTGAACAACACTAAGTATTGGTTACCTCTAACTTAATTTCTAGCATTCATATTTTTGCTCAATAAATTCTCAGTAGAGAGCTAACCAACAAATTGATACTCATGTACTAAAGCACACATTCCTCACTACAATGGCTCTTACGGAAGCATATTTAAATCTGTTTTCGGCAGTACAACAGTTGGGTTTCCAAGCCTTGGTCATTTGCAAACATGCATAATTTCTTGTAATAGCATAGTGGTAAAGTCCTACAACTCATACTTACTCATTGCCATAATCAGTGGAGAGATTTAGAGCATGTAATCCCTACACTTCAGGTCACTAACGACATAATAAATTCTTGTAGGCATTATGTCAAACACCTTGGGTGCACATCATTATACCACAACCATACATATCCTAATCACTCCAAATTATCCCATTATGAAATTCTTACACATAGAGGAGAAATCAATGGCATAAGCTTCTAAGTGTTCATAGTTTCATAGAGGCATTTCTACAAGCAACTGATATGCATAAAAGAAAATCAACGCAATCTATAACAGATTAAGTTTCTAGGCTTGACTTTGTACAAACATATGTTCTTTAAACAAAGTATTCCATCTACATTCATGAGATTTAATCCTTAATACACCCATCAATTCTAACTCATTATCCTCACTATCAACGATCAAACATTCAATTAGATATGTCGCATGCATCGAGCATGGATGAATGTTTCTTTCTAATTCTCCACTTACCCCTTCATCAAAATACATAGAAATTGAACCAATTGACCCCAATTTGAAAGCCTGCGGCTCACCAAAAGAAGGAGATGAAGATGGGCGCGACCGCGGGAATGCACAGCGGCTGCGGTGCCGACCTTGAGTAGGGGACAGTGGGGCTGGCCGTCGGCGAGGGGCGCGTAGTCGCGACCTGGAGGTGAGCTGGGCAACAAGCCCGGCCACGGGAGGTGCAGGTGCGCAGATGGGGGCTCCGGTGGCGGCTCGTTGGCGCGTGCAAGGTGGCGGCGGGGCGGCTCCTTGCTCACTGCTGCAGGGGCGCGCCAAGGTGGTGTCGCGGGAGGAAGGGGCGGAGCTGGGGTGGTCCGTCCGCAGACGCGCGAGCTCAGCCGGCGGTGGCGTGCAACGGGCCTGCTCGCGAGGGGGTTGCTAGGTGGTGGCCGGTCGTGGTGGAGGTGGCCGGTGGGGAGCTCGCCGTTGAGTGGGAAGCCGCCGGTCGAAGGGAGAGAGAGGTCACGGGTAGACCTAGGTTACGACGTGAGAAGAACGGGAGGGAGAGAGAGAGATTTCTCCAATCTCTCTCTTTTCTATCATTAAGTATTAATAATAATATATTTTAATTGAAAATATTAAAAATCATAATATTTTAAATTAAAATATTATAATCTTATAGTTCCACATGTGGTACTGTAGAGTCATGGGGTTCCTGTAGCTTCACATGCTTAATAATGGGACCACGGGGTCCAAATCGGGGTCCGCCGTGATCCGTGAAATCCGGGTCGCATGTCACTTGGGCGCATCAGTAATATTACGGGGTCTGTCTCTCGTCACACCAGATCCACCTTTCTCGGGACTCTAACTTTTGAATATTTGTCTGATCTTCACAATAATTAATCTGATTTAATTAATACTGGATTAATTAGACCCTTACAATTTTCCCAAATTTCATCGTTTACCATATTAAATTCCTATTTAATAAATTTTGGAAATAAATAAATAAAAATCCTTATTTATTTCGGGGCGGGTGTTACACTATGTATATCTTCAACTCATCCTCTATGTTACTTCCTTTGTTCGCGTAACATGATGAATACGTTAGCTTTTTCCTTATTTACATCAATCCTAATCTTGAAATGATTAATCTTTCTTTACCTCTATTTCATTCTATTTATCTCCTTCCCTAACCATAATGTTCTAGTTCTAATACAAATCTCCACATTCTAATTTCAATGATTAAATATAGTTGCATATTCTCAAGGTCAACTTCAATTTTTTGTCATCTTTTTTTTTCCATTTAAGTGATCTTAATAAAGGCAGGGCTTAAATACCTTCAACTTTGGCTTGTCTTCCAGTTTTTCACTCATTCATTGTAAGTGATATCTCTTTTTTTATATTTTTTATTTTTCTTTCTTGGATTTCTCTCGAGAACGTCAATTTTTTATTATACGTATTTAAAAACCACGAAAAAATCATTGTTCCAGTACATAAAAACTTTTGGACAATTAAACCAGGCCCTCATTGTAATGAAACCACGCAAAATCCAAGTAATTGATTATAGCTTCAGCCACCTCCAAGATCTTCCATAATGTGTCACGCCCCGACCCGGATCCCGGGACCTCGGACACGTCAACAGATCGGCCGTATCCAAGTGGAGACGAGCCCCACTCGAATACAAGGCCTAAAAATGATAAGCAGATAACAATAATAATCAAATGTTCATTAATAATAAAGAACAATATCAGAGTTACAACGAAAATCTAAATCAATAAGGGTTTACATACCCTACACATGGGCAAGGCCCTATAAGGATCCTACAATAACACCACCTCAAGAACAAGTATGACATGAGGTTCTCGAACCTCTACAAAATCAGCCCAACCCCTCGCTCAACTTCCGAGTCCGAGTCACCTACTCCTCGGGACCTGAAAAAGAAAGATGGGAAGCAAGCGCATGAGCTTTCGAAAGGAAAGCCCAGTAAGTACCCCTGCGGGTCACAAAGACATAAATAGGAAATATGTCATCCAATGAGGTCACAATAGCAACAATATAACCCTAGGAGTCTACCAGAACACAAATCAAAGGTACGACCCCTGATACAGAAACCCTTGGGCTCTGTAATGAGTTTCAAGAGAACTCAAGGTTCACTCCCGGCCAGTATGTCCAGCTTTTGGATGTAAATACGACCTAGTTGGTCGTTTGACCCTCCGGGCCAAGGTCGGTAGACCTCCCTCTCCTATGTTAACACTGGCCAACATGTACTCAAGCCCACCGGCTGAAGACCTTCAGAGATTTGTTTCTCTGGTAAGGCTGTCTGGAAAGTCAGGGGGTCCTGTCCCTGAACATTCCTAAATTGGAGCTTCCCTAGCTCCACTGAGTCCGGGCAGTAGAACATGGCAAACAAGGACACCAACGTCCCATGAATTACCATACATGCTCAATAGGATTCCAAAATAAATAATGGCGCATGTATGTTATCAAAGAAGCATAAGATATCAATGCATAAACAAGTCCAAGAAAAACCGAAAACCGGGTAGAGTGCAGAGCAAGTGTACTTACCTCCGGTTCGTTGAAACAAGATGTCCTTCTAGTCACCTCTTGAAACGCCTCTTGGACTCCCCAGAGTATCTAACAAATAGAGTTTCTATTAGAGTTAAAATTCTAATAAAACCCTAAGTCTCTAGCTTCACATGCACGACTCTCGTTCTTGTTGGGCCTAGGCCCACTAACGGGTCCTTAAGACCATCTCTAAGTTACTAATCCTTATTCCACGTTCTTTAGTTGACCAAGTCCCTATCTTGGTCAAACCTAGTCAACCTTACTCTACTTGCCGAGTCTAGACCCTACTTGGTCACCTCTTGTCATTTTAGTTGAATTCGGCCCATTTGAAGCCCACTACACAATCTAGCTTGACTTTAGCCCTTTTTAACTAAGAAAGGGCATTTCTGTCATTTGAGTGGCTATGATCCAAGGGTTTAAGGTCTTGCCCTACTACTTGAGTGACTAAGGGCTCAGTTCCTCCCTACCAACATCCCTTTATCTTACCTTTTATTTCTTTGTTAGTGTCTAATAACAAAACTGGTTTGATTAAACCAATTGAGCCCAGCCCATTGGGCCTTTACAATATTGGACCCAATTCCTACTTTGATTGGTCCATAATTTGACTTAGGGATCTTGATTAATTAATCTAATTAATCTTCTTAGTTTGGTTAGTCCCTTGACCTAACCATCTTTTTTTTTCACCCCTTTCAGTTGGTTCAATTATCGGATTGAACCTGTAACACCCGCCCCGAGTTAAATAAGGATTTTTATTTATTGATTTCCAAAATTTATTAAATAGGAATTATGATGGTAAACGATGAAATTTGGGAAAAATTGTAAAGGTCTAATTAATCCAGATTTAATTAAGTATTAATTAAATCAGATTAATTATTGTGAAGATCAGACAAATATTCAAAAGTTAGAGTCAGAAGGTGGATGCGGTGGACGAAGACCAGTGATCTCTGATACTACAATACACCCGTGGTATTGGAATCATTGACGGGATTTCGCAGATCCTGGGTCATGTGGACGAAAGAATCGTGTGATGGGTCCCGACATAATGAATTCATTCACCCGTGAATGAATAGTAACCATGTAACAATAGTGTAGATGATAAGATAAGCTTAATGATTGGATTTAAATATTATAAAGAATTATAATATTTGATAAATAAATGAAAAGAGAAAAGATAATATAATAAATTAAATAGAAATAATAGTTATTAATATTGTATATAACTTTATGAAAGTTATAAGTGTTAGAAGAGAGAGAGAGATTCATCACCTCTCTCCCTCTCGTTTCTTCTCCACCGAGCTCGACCCGAGCTTCACCAAGGCCCCTCTTCGGCCGACGGCGACCGATCTCCGGCGAGAGCCGACAGCTCCCCTCTTCACGCAGCGCAAGCACCAGGCCGCCCGGCCTCCTGCGCCGTCATCCCCGCCTGGGCCTCCATCGCGCCTGACCGCTGCTTGAGCTCCTCCGTCCGCCAGTAAACGTCGCGCCCGCCGCCGGCAAGTCCTCCCAACCGCGCCCCGCGCGCAGCCCAGCGCAGCGTCGCACGCAGCGCGCGCTCAGCCGTGTGCAGCACGCGCGCAGCACTGCACGCTGCACTGCATGCCGCGCGCAGCACGCGCGCAGCACTGCGCGCTGCACTGCACGCCGCGCGCAGCACGCGCGCAGCGCGCGCGCAGCACGCGAGCAGCGCGCGCGCAGCACTGCACGCCGCGTGCCGCGCGCGCGCAGCACGCGCTGTCCTGCGCGCCGCGCGCGCGCAGCACTGCACGCCGCGCGCGCGCAGCACGCGCTGCCCTGCGCGCCACGCGCGCGCTGCACCGCGCGCAGGCCCGCGTGCAGCACAGTGAGCTGCCTGCGCACCGCGCAGCCCTTCGCGCGCAGCTGCCTGTAGTTCTTCCCTGCACGCGTGCAGCCCCGCCACCGTCGCCGACTTGCGACGCCGCCCCGTCATCACTCCACGATTGTAAGCCCTAACTTTGGGGAAAGTAAAAAGGGGATTTGCATGATTTATGATTTGGTAATTTCATGGAAGAAGTAGGGATGGAATGTGATAGTTGTATGATTGTATAAGCTTTAATGTTTCATGTATGTATGATTTATTAAATCCATGTGTAATGGATAGATCATGGAGAATGTTTGTATGATTTTCGGGGCCCTATAATTAGGGGAGGTGCCGCCGAATTTTCATGAAAAATTATAGGAGTTAATACCCTAATTAACTCCTAGATATCATGGTTTCATGCTTCTAGGTTTTAGAAGAGTGAACCCTTGCTAAACATGAACTCAATTGAGGGTAAAACATTAGATGAAAACATGAATGGTTTGAAGGTTTCAAGGTTATGAGATGTCTAAGATTAGATGTTCATGTGATTCTTGGAGTGTTAACTATGTTGTATGATTTTAAATTCATGTATTGAATGGGGAATGTTTGTATGAACCTAAAGCCCTATAAACAAAGGAGACTACCAAATTTAAATTGCCGGATTTATTTAGTAGCTTAGTCACACCATGATTAGTTATTAAATTATTTAAGAAGAGCATGTTAGAACCTTCTTCTATGCTAGTGATGGAGATAAACAAGCAATGGAATAATGGTGATGAGAGTAATGGCATGGATTATATAGATCATATGTACGGATATGCGGATTTGTAATTGAGAAGGTTAAGATAAGGATTATTGTTTACTAGTTATCTTTGCATTGGCTATTGATGTTGCAAACATAGATTTTTGTTACTATTGAATTAGTATATTTTCAAAGCATCTTAGTTACCAAATAATGAGATGGAAGGTGTTGAGTATTTTGGGATTTGTTTTCACACTTCCTTGGATTAAGAATAGGTGTGATCAATTGCAAAACATTGTAAAGAGTTGAACTCCAAGAAAGGATTATGCAGGAAACACTGTAGCACCTGCAGAACATTGTTTTTGTTTAATTTTTGGGGGCCGTATAGGAGACGATAATGACCCAATCCTGTTGGAAATGAAAGTTAATATTGTGAATGTAATATACTAGGAGTTTGGGATGAAATGGTGAAGATTTTGAGCTTCGATTTGATGTTCTAATTTCATGTTTTATATGGTTACTGTAGCTACCGAATGTAGAGTGAATAAGAACTCAAATGTTTTCAAAAAGACTCGGAATTTGATTCCGATCGTCCCGATAGTTCGGGTGTATATTTAAACTAATAAAAATGGTACGGGCATGTGTCTAAGAGCCCGGATCCATCGGATTAAAAGCCGACATTTCGGTAAACTCACGATTTGGGTAATTTAATGCATGCAATGCATTCCTTTTGATATGAAATGTTGTGTGACAAATATTTACCATGTTTAGGACGTGGTGAGATGGTCGAGGACCTGAGTGGAAGGCTCGGACCTGGGTAGGTCCTGGAAGCGAATAAAGTAGGATGTCGCACAGGTGCTGTGAGTAGTTCTAACTCATAGTATTATCTTGATTCTTGTCGTTGTTGTGCTAGATGGATGTTGGAGTCCATCTTTTGATACATGCTCTGTCTGTTGACATGTTATGCTTGCTGCATTTGTTTGAGCTTGTATGTTTTGATATGATCTGCTTTGAGGGAGTACCCCTTGACATCCCTCTTGTGTTGTTGTGGGATGGCCAGGAGGTGGTACTCCATGGCATATGGCCAGTAGGAGTGATACTCCATGGCATATGGCCAGCGGAGTACCCTCTGGCATCCTACTTGCACCTGGGATGGTCGAGAGGGGTGGTACTCCATAGCAGTCTGTCGATATTCTATTCTTTGCATTAAATATTCCTTCCTCCTACCCCACTTTGATTTTGTACTCTTATTTCCTCGAGAGGTTCCCAATATATATTTGAGATGGTTTTCCTCATATGTGTTGGTTTTATATCTCGAGGGGATTGTTGCTATCATTTTCTCATGCGTATTTGAGTAGAGTTTACTTCTTAAATACGTATTGACTCTCGATCTCGATGAGGTCACCGATCATTGTATATTCAGGATGTTGTTGCCTTGAATATATATTTATACCTGCTGTTAGGTATTAGTACTATCAATCTCTTACTTTCAGGCATGATACATCGTACGGAGACCCTGGCAGAGGGTGTATAATATCTGGCCACCAGACCCCGGCAGAGGGTGTATAATATCTGGCCACGAGCACTTGATGCTCCATCGGACGGAGACCCCGGCAGAGGGTGTATAATATCTGGCCACCTGGCTCAGTCAGAGAGCGGTATTTTCTGGCCATGTGCACATGTATGCTATAGCGTAGCCCGGCTTAGGCCGAAGACGATACCGGTGGTGTCGTAGATGTCGTAGACATCTTAGTATCATATATGCCAGAGGTTGAGTACATCTGTGGATTTATCCACTTTCTTGAGATTTGTTATTTGCTTGTGATGTAATTATTGCATATTTGTACTCCTTTTATTTCTGTTCTTTCCTAGTGGCTTCCGCCACCTTTATTGATTTATTTGCGATCCTACTGGGCCTTTCTTTGGCTCATGCACTTGATGGATGTTTTTTCTCAGGTGACAATGAGGAGTAGGGTCAGGACTAGATGAGGACCTTGCGAGTAGCTAGGAGCGGAATTCAGGAGAGAGCTTCCGCAGGACAGCCTAGCAACGATGGGGATATGTTGAGCTGAGGTTGCAGGCCTCTATTTCTTTCTGAGTGAGAGTTGTCATTCAGGACCTGCTAGGGTTTTGTAAAAAACCTTATATATATTTCTTCCGCTGATTTATAAATTAAACTCTGATTTAATTATCTGCTTATGTTACTTAGCCTTGCGTGCTTCTAGGGGCGACCCTATAAGCACGCGGCGTTTGTCACAAGTATGCGACAGGCGTGATCCGGTTCGGGGCATGCATGTAATCCCAACCCATTTGATCCACTTGACCAAAACCAACTTGTTTCACCTAGTCTTATTCAATATGCTTATTCGATTAATCAAATATAATCGACATTTGAGCTAGGTCATGTTAGTCATTTTGATTAGACTAATTGGGTTCACCTTATCTTAACCCATTTTTGTCGACTAACAAACTAACCTACTCATTTAAGTTAATAATTTACATTAAGGCCTATTTGGTTAGACCAACCCAAGTTCAATTTCCAAACGATTAAATCCAATTGAAACCAATCTTTTAACTTTCAACCAAGTCATTTTAGTTTAATTAACTTCATAGATTGGATTTACACCTCTCATGATCATGTATATAAATTCAATTTATGAAACCACCCATGGAGATCAAACTCCAACCCTTGGACCAATTATTTACTCATTCATTCCCCCATCTATCCTTATAACCAATGCATGCATGCACATATGAATCCTCATATTTATCACTACTCACAGCTAAGATGCAGGAATTTAGAGAAACTCACCGAGTATAAATGTAGACAGACACTGAAAACAAACTGACCGTCCAAACTAGATCTCCACCGTTCAGATTGGGTCGAGACAAGTCTTCACTATGCTCACCAAAAATCAGCTCGATCAGACTAGAAATGATCATCCGATTGAAGCATATGATGGAACTGGTCGGTGCAGGAAATCAGCAGTGATAGGCTCTGTTTCACACCCCAGAAACCTACTCTACCGGACACCAAAAACAATCTTAACCGTTCACATTGAAGAATAAGGAGTCAAGAACAATCTCACCAAAAATCAGCACGATCCAACGGTGAAAATGATGGAAATGGAAATGAAAATAGAGCATGCTCAACACTCCTTTGAACAGAAGATCCTAGTCTCTCAAGCTTTCTTCTCTTTTCTTCCTTCCTCCCATCTCTCTTCTTGACTCCCAATGGCCCATAAACTTTCTCAAACTTGCTATTGCTCTATGCCAAGCTTCAAGATTACATGCTTTATATAGGCCTCACAAGTGTAACCTCTACAACTCTTCACATTCTTAACCTCCCCCATAAATCCCAAGATAACACCCAAATAATTCCAACCTTTCAAATTCATAACCCCATGGGACCCTTCCCATTCCTTAATTATTGGTCCTTAAAACAAATCTCATTAAAATATTTAGTATCCTTACTAAATAATTTTAATCATACTAAACTTAATCTTGTCTCATACTATTAAGTTTAGTTAAATAACTTTTTAACTTTCATTCAACATCCTAACTATACAAGTTAATTTAATTAATCTATTTGGTTAATTAGCCCTTCAAGCTTAATTAACCCTCTTAGTTAAAATCTTTGATTAGTTTACAAATCAAGTCCACACATTAAATTGATCAAGATGACTAATATTTCACCAAACGATTGAGCTAACTCAAATTGACCCAAGTCACCTTAAACCAACATAATTAGACTAAGTAAACTAACTCCACACTTTTCCTTTAATCACTATGATTAAACCAACTTGATAGTTAGGTTAGACCCAAGCCCATAGTGTTTAGTCTAACCCGAGTCCATTTACTAACTCCAATGTCCACACAGATCTAATTAACTAGGTTAGCTTAATTAACCAATCAAGCATTCCCACTACATTAGTTAATTAAATCAATTTCATTTTGACATTTTATAAGGTTTCAAATGATCAATTATTCATCATCACCATAACCAATATTTCCTTTCATATCTAACTTGATTATACTAAATAATCAACTTGATTTTGTCACACTACCAATGCTTCAAAAAAATGTTTAAAACTATACTACCAATTAATCAAAATAATTGTCACAACCATAAAGTTCCATAGGATTATTTACTGATTAATCAACAAATATTGTCACACTTTATAAACTTAGTCATACTAATTAAACTTTTATTTTGTCACACTAGTATAGTTAAAAACGAATTAATCAATTAAAATAATTATTATTTTATTTTATTTCAATTCATCTTCCACCTCTCTCCCTCTCCTTCTCTTGCCCGCGACCGCGCCCTATTGGGGTCACGGAGGCCGGCAGCAACTCCCTCCACACTGGAAAAACTCGGGCCGAGGTCGCGCCCCTTTTCCTATGCTCCGTCAAGCGCTGATCTCCTCCCCACCACCTCCGCTGGCGACCCCCAAACCTCGGTCTCGAGCTACACCACTCCAAATGATCCCGCTCTAACATCACGTAATGCATGGCAGCGGTAACTAAGTGTCTCGAAGGAAGTGAGGACTTACTTAGGAAGACCGAGGAAGATAACCGCACCAGAGGGCCTCCGGCCGGCGAAAAAGTTTCCTGACTTTCCGGCGAGCTCGAGCCGCAGCCTCTTTCGCTTCCCAGTCCCGGCTCCTCCTGAAAAACATCAACGACGACCACGAGTTCAACGATGGACGCGAATTCGGCGGTCACTAGCGAGAGAATCCCTCTCTCACTCCGACTGTCACCTCGCCGGAAAGACAACTTCTCTTGTTCGTTCTCCTCTCTGCCTCTCCTAGGTCCTGGGGCCTTCATCTTATATAGGCGAGGGGAGACGAAGGGCTCACAAACTTCTCGGAGCGGTTGAACGACGTCCGACGGCCTCCTCGCGCGTAACGGCCGGAGGTAGGGGGCTGGACGCGCGCACAACGGCGGCTGACGGCTGTGGTGAATGATGGGGATGCCTCGAGATTTGATCTCACAAACAAACGGTAAGGATTTCTTGATCTATTCTAACGGCGAGGATTTAATTTTTTTGATGCCTTGTATCGAGCAAACCTCAGATGGAGATCCTGGATTTGATCAACAACTAACGGTCTGATCCCAAAACTTTTGCCTCGAACTAAACGTGATCACGATGAACGGCTCACTGAGACACCCGCACCGTGAGAGATCATCCCATATTAACCATCCCCTTGCCTCGTGATCCGGTCTATGATCGAGATAGATTGAACTCACACTTGCCACACATGGCTCCACCGAGGCCGTAATAATGCCTCAAGATTGCACTGATCCGAGATCCTTTAATCTCAGCCGCTCATCCATTACTAATAAGGTTTTCCCTCGGAAAATTTTCTTGGGGTCCTCTTTCTCTTTTTAGGTTACAATTTAGTCCACCTTTGTGAGAGAGAATAATTTCCTTCTGGTCCTCATAACTCTTAATAATTACCAAAAGGTCCTTTTGACACCCATTAACCCTAAGTAGGGTTTTAGCCCTTTTAGACTTCCATTTTCCCCTCTTAACTCAGTTACTAATTGATCAACATGAATTCATCCATAGAATTCATTCATTCCTTTTTAATATCTCCAATCAACTTATAATTACGAAAATACCCTTGGTAGCCCTAATTATACCCAACTAGGGCTTTTAACTTGTTTCTTGGTTTAATTACCAAGCTAAATAAAGGAATTAATATAAATCCAAGTATTCAAAGTTTGGGGAATCTTTTAACAAATTAAGAACTTTTGTTTCTCCAAATACAATTTCATTTTAATTATACCTTGGGGGTTTTTCCTCATTTTTCCAATTAAATAAAAAAAACAAAACCCAAAAAAAAAATTTAATCCCTAAAAATTCTTGGGTTTTACAATCCTCCCTCCTTAAAAAGAATTTCGTCCTCGAAATTTAAAACCAATTCTCAAATCTTTTATTCAATACCAAACCACTTTGAGCCACACTTACTCATGTTTTGTAATTTTCTTCCCATGCAAGTTGGGGTGTATCCTCAAATACCACTATCGGTCTTTCAATCCCAATCCTCTAACGTTTACTCCATCTCTCGGACCTAACGCGTTCACTAATACCGGTTCCCCAATCCTTACTGAATGGTGGTCCAATCCTCCAAAACTTTAGGAGTCCTCCGCCTGCCTCCTGGGCAATACACGGAGTCACACCAGACCCACAACCTTGCACCTCAACTCCATCAATGTAATGGGGAACACCTCCCCCCTTTAGTCCTGCCCCGCTTCTTGCGGCCCTACACCTCCACGCATCAGGTGTCGTTTCAAAATCCTGGTCTACCCGACCCAACACTCAGTTCAATCTAATTGTCTATGTCACTAAGGCAACTAGGTTGTCGGTTATCTGCATTTCTCTGATACCACTTTAATCTGTCACGCCCCGACCCGGATCCCGGGACCTCGGACACGTCAACAGATCGGCCGTATCCAAGTGGAGACGAGCCCCACTCGAATACAAGGCCTAAAATGATAAGCAGATAACAATAATAATCAAATGTTCATTAATAATAAAGAACAATATCAGAGTTACAACGAAAATCTAAATCAATAAGGGTTTACATACCCTACACATGGGCAAGGCCCTATAAGGATCCTACAATAACACCACCTCAAGAACAAGTATGACATGAGGTTCTCGAACCTCTACAAAATCAGCCCAACCCCTCGCTCAACTTCCGAGTCCGAGTCACCTACTCCTCGGGACCTGTAAAAGAAAGATGGGAAGCAAGCGCATGAGCTTTCGAAAGGAAAGCCCAGTAAGTACCCCCTCAAGGGTCACAAAGACATAAATAGGAAATATATGTCATCCAATGAGGTCACAATAGCAACAATATAACCCTAGGAGTCTACCGAACACAAATCAAAGGTGCGACCCACGATCTGTAAACCCTTGGGCTCAGAATGAGTTTCAAGAGAACTCAAGGTTCACTCCGGCCCGGTATGTCCAACTTTTTGGATGTAAATACGACCTAGTTGGTCGTTTGACCCTCCGGTCACAGGTCGGTAGAACTACCTCTCCTACGTGTTAACACGGTCAGTGTACCAAGCCCACTGACAGGTAAGACCTTCAGAGATTTGTTTCTCTGTCTGGAAAGTCAGGGGGTCCTGTCCCTGAACATTCCTAAATTGGAGCTTCCCTAGCTCCACTGAGTCCGGGCAGTAGAACATGGCAAACAAGGACACCAACGTCCCATGAATTACCATACATGCTCAATAGGATTCCAAAATAAATAATGACGCATGTATGTTATCAAAGAAGCATAAGATATCAATGCATAAACAAGTCCAAGAAAAACCCGAAACCGGTAGGTAATGAGGCAAGTGTACTTACCTCCGGTTAGATTTGAAACTAGATGTCCTTCTAGTCACCTCTTGAAACGCCTCTTGGACTCCCCGAGAGTATCTAACAAATAGAGTTTCTATTAGAGTTAAAATTCTAATAAAACCCTAAGTCTCTAGCTTCACATGCACGACTCTCGTTCTTGTTGGGCCTAGGCCCACTAACGGGTCCCAAGACCATCTCTCGGGTTACTAATCCTTATTCCACGTTCTTTAGTTGACCAAGTCCCTATCTTGGTGAACCTAGTCAACCTTACTCTACTTGCAGAGTGCCCAGACCATACTTGGTCACCTCTTGTCATTTTAGTTGAATTCGGCCCATTTGAAGCCCACTACACAATCTAGCTTGACTTTAGCCCTTTTAACTAAGAAAGGGCATTTGTCATTTGAGTGGCTATGATCCAAGGGTTTAAGGTCTGCCCTACTACTTGAGTGACTAAGGGGCTCGGTTCCCCCCTTCCAACATCCCTTTATCTTACCTTTTATTTCTTTGTTATTGTCTAATAACAAAACTGGTTTGATTAAACCAATTGAGCCCAGCCCATTGGGCCTTTACAATATTGGACCCAATTCCTACTTTGATTGGTCCATAATTTGACTTAGGGATCTTGATTAATTAATCTAATTAATCTTCTTAGTTTGGTTAGTCCCTTGACCTAACCATCTTTTTTTTTCACCCCTTTCAGTTGGTTCAATTATCGGATTGAACCTAACCCATTTGATCCACTTGACCAAAACCAACTTGTTTCACCTAGTCTAATTCAATATGCTTATTCGATTAATCAAATATAATCGACATTTGAGCTAGGTCATGTTAGTCATTTTGATTAGACTAATTGGGTTCACCTTATCTTAACCCATTTTTGTCGACTAACAAACTAACCTACTCATTTAAGTTAATAATTTACATTAAGGCCTATTTGGTTAGACCAACCCAAGTTCAATTTCCAAACGATTAAATCCAATTGAAACCAATCTTTTAACTTTCAACCAAGTCATTTTAGTTTAATTAACTTCATAGATTGGATTTACACCTCTCATGATCATGTATATAAATTCAATTCATGAAACCACCCATGGAGATCAAACTCCAACCCTTGGACCAATTATTTACTCATTCATTCCCCCATCTATCCTTATAACCAATGCATGCATGCACATATGAATCCTCATATTTATCACTACTCACAGCTAAGATGCAGGAATTTAGAGAAACTCACCGAGTATAAATGTAGACAGACACTGAAAACAAACTGACCGTCCAAACTAGATCTCCACCGTTCAGATTGGGTCGAGACAAGTCTTCACTATGCTCACCAAAAATCAGCTCGATCAGATTAGAAATGATCATCCGATTGAAGCATATGATGGAACTGGTCGGTGCAGGAAATCAGCAGTGATAGGCTCTGTTTCACACCCCAGAAACCTACTCTACCGGACACCAAAAACAATCTTAACCGTTCACATTGAAGAATAAGGAGTCAAGAACAATCTCACCAAAAATCAGCACGATCCAATGGTGAAAATGATGGAAATGGAAATGAAAATAGAGCATGCTCAACACTCCTTTGAACAGAAGATCCTAGTCTCTCAAGCTTTCTTCTCTTTTCTTCCTTCCTCCCATCTCTCTTCTTGACTCCCAATGGCCCATAAACTTTCTCAAACTTGCTATTGCTCTATGCCAAGCTTCAAGATTACATGCTTTATATAGGCCTCACAAGTGTAACCTCTACAACTCTTCACATTCTTAACCTCCCCCATAAATCCCAAGATAACACCCAAATAATTCCAACCTTTCAAATTCATAACCCCATGGGACCCTTCCCATTCCTTAATTATTGGTCCTTAAAACAAATATCATTAAAATATTTAGTATCCTTACTAAATAATTTTAATCATACTAAACTTAATCTTGTCTCATACTATTAAGTTTAGTTAAATAACTTTTTAACTTTCATTCAACATCCTAACTATACAAGTTAATTTAATTAATCCATTTGGTTAATTAGCCCTTCAAGCTTAATTAACCCTCTTAGTTAAAATCTTTGATTAGTTTACAAATCAAGTCCACACATTAAATTGATCAAGATGACTAATATTTCACCAAACGATTGAGCTAACTCAAATTGACCCAAGTCACCTTAAACCAACATAATTAGACTAAGTAAACTAACTCCACACTTTTCCTTTAATCACGATGATTAAACCAACTTGATAGTTAGGTTAGACCCAAGCCCAAAGTGTTTAGTCTAACCCGAGTCCATTTACTAACTCCAATGTCCACACAGATCTAATTAACTAGGTTAGCTTAATTAACCAATCAAGCATTCCCACTACATTAGTTAATTAAATCAATTTCATTTTGACATTTTATAAGGTTTCAAATGATCAATTATTCATCATCACCATAACCAATATTTCCTTTCATATCTAACTTGATTATACTAAATAATCAACTTGATTTTGTCACACTACCAATGCTTCAAAAAAATGTTTAAAACTATGCTACCAATTAATCAAAATAATTGTCACAACCATAAAGTTCCATAGGATTATTTCTTGATTAATCAACAAATATTGTCACACTTTATAAACTTAGTCATACTAATTAAACTTTTATTTTGTCACACTAGTATAGTTTAAAAAAAACGAATTAATCAAATAAAATAATTATTATTTTATTTTATTTCAATTCATCTTCCACCTCTCTCCCTCTCCTTCTCTTGCCCGCGACCGCGCCCTATTGGGGTCACGGAGGCCGGCAGCAACTCCCTCCACACTGGAAAAACTCGGGCCGAGGTCGCGCCCCTTTTCCTATGCTCCATCAAGCGCTGATCTCCTCCCCACCACCTCCGTTGACGACCCCAAACCTCGGTCTCGAGCTACACCACTCCAGCGATCCCGTTCTAACATCACGAATGCATGACGACAGTAACTAAGTGTCTCAGAAGGAAGTGAGGACTTACCGGAAGACCGAGGAAGATAACCTAAGCACCTCAGAGGGCCTCGGCGTCGGCGAAAGTTTCACGACTTTCCGGCGAAGCTCGAGCCGCGGCCTCTTCGCTTCCGATCCGGCTCCTCTTGAAAAACATCAACGGCGACCACGAAGTTCCAGCGATGGGCCCAATTGGCGGTCACTAGCGAGAGAATCCCTCTCTCACTCCGACTGTCACCTCGCCGGAAAGACAACTTCTCTTGTTCGTTCTCCTCTCTGCCTCTCCTAGGTCCTGGGGCCTTCATCTTATATAGGCGAGGGGAGACGAAGGGCTCTAAACTTCTGAGGCGGTTGAGCGACGTCCGACGGCCTCCCTCATGGCGGCCGGAGGTAGGGGGCTGGACGCGCGCACAACGGCGGCTGACGGCTGTGGTGAATGATGGGGATGCCTCGAGATTTGATCTCACAAACAAACGGTAAGGATTTCTTGATCTATTCTAACGGCGAGGATTTAATTTTTTGATGCCTTGTATCGAGCAAACCTCAGATGGAGATCCTGGATTTGATCAACAACTAACGGTCTGATCCCAAAACTTTTGCCTCGAACTAAACGTGATCACGAGATGAACGGCTCACAGACACCCGCACCGTGAGAGATCATCCCATATTAACCATCCCCTTGCCTGCGTATACGGTCTATGATCGGATAGATTGAACTCACACTTGCCACATGGCTCCACCGAGGCCGTAATAATGCCTCAAGATGCACTTTCGATCCGAGATCCTTTAATCTCACCAGCTCATCCATTACTAATAAGGTTTTCCCTCGAAAAATTTTCTTGGGGTCCTCTTTCTCTTTTTAGGTTACAATTTAGTCCACCTTTGTGAGAGAGAATAATTTCCTTCTGGTCCTCATAACTCTTAATAATTACCAGAAGGTCCTTTTGACACCCATTAACCCTAAGTAGGGTTTTAGCCCTTTTAGACTTCCATTTTCCCCTCTTAACTCAGTTACTAATTGATCAACATGAATTCATCCATAGAATTCATTCATTCCTTTTTAATATCTCCAATCAACTTATAATTACGAAAATACCCTTAGTAGCCCTAATTATACCCAACTAGGGCTTTTAACTTGTTTCTTGGTTTAATTACCAAGCTAAATAAAGGAATTAATATAAATCCAAGTATTCAAAGTTTGGGGAATCTTTTAACAAATTAAGAACTTTTGTTTCTCCAAATACAATTTCATTTTAATTATACCTTGGGGGTTTTTCCTCATTTTTTCCAATTAAATAAAAAAAACAAAACCCAAAAGAAAATTTAATCCCTAAAAATTCTTGGGTTTTACATAATGCGTATCGAAAGAATAGAAGAAAGTTTTAGTAGGAACAAACACTACCACACTATAAGAATTAACGTGGCTCACCAAAACAGGATACATTCACGGCCAAACAGAAACCATAAGTTCACTATTGATAAAAAGATTACATGTGAATGTTGAGATATTACCTGTCTTTTAAAATTGGGATTCCAAACATAATCATTGTTAAACTCCTCTTCCTAACTCCAAGCTTGATCTCCAAGCTTCATTCTAACCCCAGGTTAGTAAAAGACCACCCAGAAGAAGACTATGATACAATCTCCTTCAGTGTAAGGGAATATATATAGATACGATAAACCTATCTTCTCTAATACAAGAAGAACAATATCGTTTCTTTCTCTCATATTTTTACTCACACAATAACCTAACAAAAGGTATTACGTCCCAAAACTGTTAATAGATAATTTGACACGTATATTTTCTCATACCCTCTCATTCACATTTTCCTTTGAAATATTGGAAAACCTTCTTTGTAAGTCTTTTCTTTATTTCTTGAACTGACAAAATTCTTTTGATAAAGAATCGAACATCTATTTTAAGTAGTAGTAAAAGATGACGATGAAGAAGAAAAAAGCTTTTATACATTGTATTGAATGATTTATTTGGCAAATACTCGCAAATAAATCATGCTTTGTCGACAAAAACCAAGAGAATACTCATGATTATCTCATATCTTTACTGTGGAGCTTGCATGAATGTTCCCTAATATCACCTACATCAAGAACTCAATTATCTTCAGAGCATGGAAGCCTCATCATTGGGGTCTTTGTGGTACTATAAGGGCCAAGTATGATACCTCTTATATATATTTTATTCACGACAAAGAATATTTACTAGCAATGTCCTAAATTTAAAGAGGCTAAAAAAGAAAATTCTCACTCTATATTGTTATACAGATCTACTAGGTTGTACACTAATATGCCTACATGTTTTGTTTCAAAAGCAATTTCAAGTTAAGTGATGCGAATGAATACACAAGTAAAAAACATTCGAGACGAATTTAGATCTTAGTCTGGAGATCAATGAAACTTATCAAATTATTGGTTATTTTATGTTGTTCACAAGAGTTCAGAAAATTGATGACCTTGAAAACAGTTTTAATGGTGATTGGTATGAAGTTGCAAAGCGACATACAATAGACAGAGCTCGAGAAGTTCTGGTTATTCAACTTAATAGATTTAATCAAAATGGCTAGATCATTGAGAAAAATTTATATTATCTGAATTTAAAAAGTTATAACTCTCGATGGAATTTTGCATAAATTTCGTTAAGATTTTCATAAAATGTTGTTTTGTAAAGATGTAGGGCACAATTAGTCTTGTATAGATCTTAATTAACAATTTTAAAATTTTATACTTTGAAAGAATGAAATGGTGTTTTGGAATAAGGTAGGACTCAATTTAAAGAAAATCAAGGCTATGTTATTTTGCTTAACGTTAATTGTGACAATTCGGGATGTTCAGTTTTATTAGTGTATAGCAACTAAATATAAACATTTTGAAGAAATATTTTACAGCAATACTAACTAAATATGCGATGTTGGAGCTATAAATTTCAGTGTCGAAGTAATTATATACGACAAGTTCCAAAGGTGGATGTTATTCAGTAACTAGTCCGTGATAGATTCTTAATAGTGTCTTCAATGATGTACTTAACCCTTTATAATTAATTCGAGAAATTAATACATAAATAGGAAGATATCTGTTTCGACTAAGAACACTATGTATATCTTCAGCTCATCCTCGATGTTACTTCCTTTGTTCGCGTAAAATGATGAATACGTTAGCTTTTTCCTTATTTACATCAATCCTAATCTTGAAATGATTAATCTTTCTTTACCTCTATTTCATTCTATTTATCTCCTTCCCTAACTATAATGTTCTAGTTCTAGTACAAATCTCCACTATCTAATTTCAATGATTAAATATAGTTGCATATTCTCGAGGTCAACTTCTATTTTTTTTTTTTATCTTTCTTTTTCCATTTAAGTGATATTAATAAAGGCAGGGCTCAAATAACTTCGACTTTGGCTTGTCTTCTAGATTTTCTGTAAAATCCAAGGATTTTAGAGAAATAATTTTAATAACTTGGTTGATGAATATAAGTCGGCAAAGAAGAGTGTAATTGAAGTTTTATTGAGAATAAAAGTCTCTTATTTTATTTTTCCTTTAATTTATTTGATATATAAAGGAATTACTTATATTTGGAATTGGTCGGATGTTTTATGACAAGAGAGGGATTTAAATGGTTTATGACATGGAGACTTGCCTACAAATTAAAAAGAAGTGGAGGGTTCTTTATAAAAATGGTATGAGAGGTCATGAACACATTGTTAATAATTTGAAAGGTTTATAAGGGCTTTTTACTAAAGTTACATATGAAACAAAATATAAATAAATATTTTATCACACTGGAAATTGGATTGATTGAGTTTACATTAATGGCATGATGAAATTGATGTGGTAGAAGATAATATTTGCGGGATATTCATGTTGGAGTTTTAATAGAAGGTTTCTTTGGGGGCCCATGTATAAAAGGTAGTCATAATGATGACCTTAGCATCCACTATACATGGAGTTATTATTTGACCAACTAGTCGTTCTATAGGCTTAGCTTGAAAGAAAGATTTGAATGGTGACATCACCATCCACTAATGCAAGTCCATGAATGTTAGAATGAAATGACATGCCATGAGGATGGAATACTATTTAGTGAGATGATGATATTTCATGGGAAATTAAGCGTTTCACATCATTATAATGGGAGACATCTTTATGTTGTAAATGAACAGGTGTATTTCAGTGAAGGCCCATGAGTGGAACTTATTATTTTCATCTCCATTAGAGAGGGTTTAGTAACTCATGGAGAAACCTCCATATGAACCCACACACGAGAGGAACTCACGGGGAAAGTAACGCCAAGATTTCATGCATAGGTTTTGACATGTCATTGGAGTCCGAGAGGGTAATAGGAGCTGGATGATGGCTTAGGATTAGAGAGAGAAAAACAAAACGCTTGGAAGGCAAAAGACGTGGAAAACCATGAAGGGACGAGAAACGCATGAATATGAAGGGGAATTGAATCTCGCGATAACGGCTATCAATGGGATCGTCACCATTTAAAACCCATCACGCAGCCCATTTAAATAAACCTTTTCGTCAAACCCGTGGGTGGCGTCGTTGAAGGGAAGAGAGAAATAGAGAGGTCAAGAAGAAGGAAAGTGCCCGGGAGTGGTGACCAAAGAACTGCAAGTGCACGAGCACACCGGAGTTGCTTCACGTCCATTGTAAGTCCCCTATTCCCTCGGTTTTGGAGTTGATCCACGCATGCATGGGTTTGAGTGATTAAGTAGTGAACTAAGGGAGTTCTTTGAATGGTGTGGTGAGAGGAGGGAGAACCCAAGCATGCTGACCTTCTAAGAGAGAAACCATGGATTTTAAGATAGTTATATGCATGGTTACATCATGTGTGATGTGTTTAGGGCTGAAGATTAATGGATCTTTTGAAAGTAATATGCATACTTTTACCTAACAGAAAAAAAGGGTTATGACTGGTGGTTATTGTGATGCTGTGTGCCTTGGAATTTTTTTTTTTTCAAGTATTGTGAGGGTTGTTACTCTTGGATTAGGAGTTGTTGATTGTGGGATGATGGGAAGATTATTTTCATCTTATAAAGTGTACTTTGAAGCTTCTGTTGGGCATAACAAGGGAGTTTTCTTTAGGTGTTGGTGAGAACTGGGTGGTGATTAATGTTGTGTGGATAACTAGATTTGGGATCATGTCTTTTGCATGGGTTCAAGTTCGGGTTTAAGTGTTGTTGGCCTATTTTTTTTTGTCATCTTGGAAACCTTGGCAACCCTTGTTGGAGGAGAGTAGCATATGGCCATGGGAAGTCATAAGCATGGTGGTGTGTGGTTATGATTGCATCCATGGTACATTGAGGCTTGGGATTTCGCATAAAGTTAATACTATGTGTAATCATGGGCATAGGAACCAGGTTGTGATAGTGAAAACTATGATCTAGTGATGAAAGAGATAGTGAAGTTGCTGCTAGCTATGTAGTAGTTGCATGTGTGAATTACCAAACACTCATTCAGATCAAAGAACAATTGAGGATGGGGTTTATGAGGATTTTGTTTTCAAAAGTGATAATCTTCAGGACTTATGTAATGGTCTGACCAAGGTTTGGTTTTATATAAGAGAAGAATGCATGTGTGACATGTGAATGGAGTGAGTTTAGTCAACCTACAAAATGGTTGGTTCCAATCAGAAATCAAAATTGATTTAACCAAGACCAATAAAGTTATAGACTAAACTTAGTCATGTTGGAGTTGGTGGATGGGATGCAGACTGGCTGTCCCTTTCAAGGGACAGCTGGGCAGCCTAAGGTTGTCCAGTATTGGCGTATAATATACCGTTGGAAAGATGGGAAAGAGTTCTTTCCAACAAGCTTTGGATCAACTCAAACGGGTTCCTAGATCAAAAGTTGTGAGCGATTCTTTGGGACTGCGCATCAACTTCAGGAATCTGCATTAATACTATTATCAATAATAATAGTTCATTTTGTGTTGGTAATGGTACTTAGTCATGATTATCATTACCAGATTTTGACATTGAGTGCCGAGCCACATCAGGAGGGACACGCGCGGATCAGTCAGGTAGACATACCAGTGAGGTAAGTACCTTTGCCTTGTTTCCCCTCTTTGTAAGTACACTTGCCTCGTTCCTACCCGGTTTCGGGTTTTTCTTTGGACTTGCTTACGACTTGAATTGCTTATTGATTCGTCGATATCATAATTTGATATGGTTGCACACACTCGTATTTTGTTCTCTTGGACACCTACTTCGAAATTAGTGTGTGCATGTTGAGATGATAGCAACCTGTAGTGTATGCTCGTGAGTGTTGAGTGTGCCTACCTGTTGACCGGCACGTAGCCGTGGAATCACGTGAGCTTGTGCGCTGGCCGGGAAGGTATACATCAACTATACTGTTTAAAGGATTCTCCCATCCTCGTACTCTTTGTTTCCCGCCAGTGGGGTAAAACGCTGGTAAGTCTTTGTTTCCCGCCAGTGGGGGTAATAACTGGTAAATCTTTGTTTCCCGCCAGTGGGGTAAAACGCTGGTAATCTTTGTCTTCCCGTCAGTGGGATGATACGCTGACAAATTTCGTCTATGTTTAGTAGCACTACTAGACCATGGATCGAGGGTCGATATTGGCTGAGGCTGATAACCGACTAGGGAGTGACTTGTGAACTCTTAGGAGTTCTTTGTAAAAATTCTGTTGTTAGGAGCCCTATCGTTGTTATGGTAGACTCCCGGGGTTTGACTTGTATGGGTTCTGACCCAGATTGTGTGGATTGATGATATTCGATTTGTTCATTTTGACTTTTCTTGTATCATCTGTGTTGCTTTGGATTATCATTGAGATTCAGTGGGTACTACTTGGGCTTTCCTTTGAAAGCTCATGCACTTGCTTCCCTTATTCTTTTCGTGTTCAGGAGTAGGTGACTTGGACTCGGGAGCTGCGAGGGAGCGGGTTGACTTTGTTGAGGTTCGAGGACCTCGTACTTATTGTGTGAGAAATTATTCTTGTAGGACCCTTATAGGGCCTTGACCGTGTGAAGGGCATGTAAACCCTCTTCGGTCTTAATTCCGTTGTAGAAACTCTGCAAATGTTTAAATGTGACATTTTGAGATATAATCTGATTCTATGTGTTATCTGTTACTCATTTAGGCCTTGTATCTGAGTGGGGCTCGTCTCCATTCGGGTACGGCCGGTCTGTCTACGTTCCCGAGGTCCCTGGATCCGGGTCGGGGCGTTACATTTTCATTCATAGATTGTAAGTGATATCTCATTTTTTTTATATTTTATTTTTCTTTCTTGGAATTCTCCCGAGATCATCAATTTTTTATTATATGTATTTAAAAACCGTGAAAAAGTAATTGTTCCAGTACAAAAAAACTTTTGGACAATTAAACCAGGTCCTCAATGTAATGAAACAACGCAAAATCCAAGTAATTGATTATAGCTTCTGCCACATCCAAGATATCCCATAATGCGTATCGAAAGAATAGAAGAAAGTTTTAGTTGGAACAAACACTACCACACTACAAAAATTAACGCGGCTCACCAAAACAGGCTACATTCACGACCAAACAGAAACCATAAGTTCACTATTGATATAAAGATTACATGTGAATGTTGAGAGATTGCATGTCTTTTAAAATTGGGATTCCAAACATATTCAATGTTAAACTCCTATTCCTAACTCCAAGCTTGATCTCCAAGCTTCTTTCTAACCCCAGGTTAGTAAAAGACCACCCAGAAGAAGACTACGATACAATCTCCTTCAGTGTAAGGTAATATATATATACAATAAACCTATCTTCTCTAATCCAAAAAGAACTATATCGTTTCTTTCTCTCATATTTTTACTCACACAATAACCTAACAAAAGGTATTACGTCCCAAAACTGTTCATAGATAATTGGACATGTATATTTTCTCATACCCTCTCATTCACATTTACCTTTGAAATATTAAAAAACCTTCTTTGTAAGTCTTTTCTTTATTTCTTGAATTGACAAAATTCTTTTGATAAAGAATCGAACATCTATTTTACGTAGTAGTAAAAGATGACGATGAAGAAGAAAAAAGCTTTTATACATTGTATTGAATGATTTATTTTTCAAATACTCGCGAATAAATCATGCTTTGTGGACAAAAACCAAGCGGATACTCATGAATATCTCATATCTTTACTGTGGAGCTTGCATGAATGTTCCATAATATCACCAACATCAAGAACTCAATTATCTTCAGAGCATGGAAGCCTCATCATTGGGGTCATTGTGGTATGCAGAAGGGCTAAGTATGATACCTCTTATATATATTTTATTCACGACAAAGAATATTTACGAGCAATGTAATAAATTTAAAGCGGCTAAAAAAGGAAATTCCCACGCTATATTGTTATACAAATCTACTAGGTTGTACACTAATATGCCTACATGTTTTGTTTCAAATTCAATTTCAAGTTAAGTGATGGGAATGAATACACAAGTAAAAAACATTCGAGATGAATTTAGATCTTTGTCTGGAGATCAATGGAACTTATCAAATTATTGGTTATTTTATGTTGTTCACAAGAGTTGATAAAATCGATGACCGTGAAAACAATTTTAATGGTGATTGGTATGAAGTTGCAAAGCGACATACAATAGACAAAGCTCGAGAAGTTCTGGTTATTCAACTTAATAGATTTAATCAAAATGGCTAGATGACTGAGAAAAATTTCTATTATTCGAATTTAAAAAGTTATAACTCTTGAAGGAATTTTGCATAAATTTCGTTAAGATTGTCATAAAATATCGTTGTTTAAAGATGTAGGGCACAATAAGTCTTGTATAGATCTTAATTACTTGAGTTTTAAAATTTTAAGCTTTGAAAGAATGAAATGGTAATTTGGAATATGGTAGGACTTAATTTGAAGAAAATCAAGGCTATGTTATTTTGCTTAACATTAATTGTGACAATTCGGGATGTTCAGTTTTATTAGTGTATAGCAACTAAATATAAACATTGAGAAGAAATATTTTACAGCAATACTAACTAAATATGCGATGTTGGAGCTATAAATTTCAGTGTCGAAGTAATTATATACGACAAGTTCGAAAGGTGGATGTTATTCAGTAACTAATCCGTGATAGATTCTTAATGGTGTCTTCAATGATGTACTTAACCCTTTATAATTAATTCGAGAAATTAATACATAAATAGGAAGATATCTGTTTCGACTAAGAACACTATGTATATCTTCAGCTCATCCTCTATGTTACTTCCTTTGTTCGCGTAACATGATGAATGCGTTAGCTTTTTCCTTATTTACATCAATCCTAATCTTGAAATGATTAATCTTTCTTTACCTCTATTTCATTCTATTTATCTCCTTCCCTAACTATAATGTTCTAGTTCTAATACAAATCTCCACATTCTAATTTCAATGATTAAATATAGTTGCATATTCTCAAGGTGAACTTCAATTTTTTGTCATCTTTTTTTTTTTCCATTTAAGTGATCTTAATAAAGGCAGGGCTTAAATACCTTCAACTTTGGCTTGTCTTCCAGTTTTTCACTCATACATTGTAAGTGATATCTCTTTTTTTATATTTTTTATTTTTCTTTCTAGGATTTCTCTCGAGAACGTCAATTTTTTATTATACGTATTTAAAAACCACGAAAAAATCATTGTTCCAGTACATAAAAACTTTTGGACAATTAAACCAGGCCCTCATTGTAATGAAACCACGCAAAATCCAAGTAATTGATTATAGCTTCAGCCACCTCCAAGATCTTCCATAATGCGTATCGAAAGAATAGAAGAAAGTTTTAGTAGGAACAAACACTACCACACTACAAGAATTAACGTGGCTCACCAAAACAGGATACATTCACGGCCAAACAGAAACCATAAGTTCACTATTGATAAAAAGATTACATGTGAATGTTGAGATATTACCTGTCTTTTAAAATTGGGATTCCAAACATATTCATTGTTAAACTCCTCTTCCTAACTCCAAGCTTGATCTCCAAGCTTCATTCTAACCCCAGGTTAGTAAAAGACCACCCAGAAGAAGACTATGATACAATCTCCTTCAGTGTAAGGGAATATATATAGATACGATAAACCTATCTTCTCTAATACAAGAAGAACAATATCGTTTCTTTCTCTCATATTTTTACTCACACAATAACCTAACAAAAGGTATTACGTCCCAAAACTAATAATAGATAATTTGACACGTATATTTTCTCATACCCTCTCATTCACATTTACCTTTGAAATATTGGAAAACCTTCTTTGTAAGTCTTTTCTTTATTTCTTGAACTGACAAAATTCTTTTGATAAAGAATCGAACATCTATTTTAAGTAGTAGTAAAAGATGACGATGAAGAAGAAAAAAGCTTTTATACATTGTATTGAATGATTTATTTGGCAAATACTCGCAAATAAATCATGCTTTGTCGACAAAAACCAAGAGAATACTCATGATTATCTCATATCTTTACTGTGGAGCTTGCATGAATGTTCCCTAATATCACCTACATCAAGAACTCAATTATCTTCAGAGCATGGAAGCCTCATCATTGGGGTCTTTGTGGTACGCATAAGGGCCAAGTATGATACCTCTTATATATATTTTATTCACGACAAAGAATATTTACTAGCAATGTCCTAAATTTAAAGAGGCTAAAAAAGAAAATTCTCACTCTATATTGTTATACAGATCTACTAGGTTGTACACTAATATGCCTACATGTTTTGTTTCAAAAGCAATTTCAAGTTAAGTGATGCGAATGAATACACAAGTAAAAAACATTCGAGACGAATTTAGATCTTAGTCTGGAGATCAATGAAACTTATCAAATTATTGGTTATTTTATGTTGTTCACAAGAGATCAGAAAATTGATGACCTTGAAAAATGTTTTAATGGTGATTGGTATGAAGTTGCAAAGCGACATACAATAGACAGAGCTCGAGAAGTTCTGGTTATTCAACTTAATGGATTTAATCAAAATGGCTAGATCATTGAGAAAAATTTATATTATCTGAATTTAAAAAGTTATAACTCTCGATGGAATTTTGCATAAATTTCGTTAAGATTTTCATAAAATGTTGTTTTGTAAAGATGTAGGGCACAATTAGTCTTGTATGGATCTTAATTAACAATTTTAAAATTTTATACTTTGAAAGAATGAAATGGTGTTTTGGAATAAGGTAGGACTCAATTTAAAGAAAATCAAGGCTATGTTATTTTGCTTAAGGTTAATTGTGACAATTCGGGATGTTCAGTTTTATTAGTGTATAGCAACTAAACATAAACATTTTGAAGAAATATTTTACAGCAATACTAACTAAATATGCGATGTTGGAGCTATAAATTTCAGTGTCGAAGTAATTATATACGACAAGTTCCAAAGGTGGATGTTATTCAGTAACTAGTCCGTGATAGATTCTTAATAGTGTCTTCAATGATGTACTTAACCCTTTATAATTAATTCGAGAAATTAATACATAAATAGGAAGATATCTGTTTCGACTAAGAACACTATGTATATCTTCAGCTCATCTTCGATGTTACTTCCTTTGTTCGCGTAACATGATGAATACCTTAGCTTTTTCCTTATTTACATCAATCCTAATCTTGAAATGATTAATCTTTCTTTACCTCTATTTCTTTCTATTTATCTCCTTCCCTAACTATAATGTTCTAGTTCTAGTACAAATCTCCACTATCTAATTTCAATGATTAAATATAGTTGCATATTCTCGAGGTCAACTTCTATTTTTTTTTTATCTTTCTTTTTCCATTTAAGTGATATTAATAAAGGCAGGGCTCAAATACCTTCGACTTTGGCTTGTCTTCTAGATTTTCATTCATAGATTGTAAGTGATATCTCATTTTTTTTTATATTTTTTTTTTCTTTCTTGTATTTCTCCCGAGATCATCAATTTTTTATTATATGTATTTAAAAACCGTGAAAAAGTAATTGTTCCAGTACAAAAAAACTTTTGGACAATTAAACCAGGTCCTCATTGTAATGAAACAACGCAAAATCCAAGTAATTGATTATAGCTTCAGCCACATCCAAGATATCCCATAATGCGTATCGAAATAATAGAAGAAAGTTTTAGTTGGAACAAACACTACCACACTACAAAAATTAACGCGGCTCACCAAAACAGGCTACATTCACGACCAAACCGAAACCATAAGTTCACTATTGATATAAAGATTGCATGTGAATGTTGAGAGATTGCATGTCTTTTAAAATTGGGATTCCAAACATATTCAATGTTAAACTCCTATTCCTAACTCCAAGCTTGATCTCCAAGCTTCTTTCTAACCCCAGGTTAGTAAAAGACCACCCAGAAGAAGACTACGATACAATCTCCTTCAGTGTAAGGTAATATATATATACAATAAACCTATCTTCTCTAATCCAAAAAGAACTATATCGTTTCTTTCTCTCATATTTTTACTCACACAATAACCTAACAAAAGGTATTACGTCCCAAAACTGTTCATAGATAATTTGACATGTATATTTTCTCATACCCTCTCATTCACATTTACCTTTGAAATATTAAAAAACCTTCTTTGTAAGTCTTTTCTTTATTTCTCGAATTGACAAAATTCTTTTGATGAAGAATCGAACATCTATTTTACGTAGTAGTAAAAGATGACGATGAAGAAGAAAAAAGCTTTTATACATTGTATTGAATGTTTTATTTTTCAAATACTCGCGAATAAATCATGCTTTGTGGACAAAAACCAAGCGGATACTCATGAATATCTCATATCTTTACTGTGGAGCTTGCATGAATGTTCCCTAATATCACCAACATCAAGAACTCAATTATCTTCAGAGCATGGAAGCCTCATCATTGGGGTCATTGTGGTATGCAGAAGGGCTAAGTATGATACCTCTTATATATATTTTATTCACGACAAAGAATATTTACGAGCAATGTAATAAATTTAAAGCGGCTTAAAAAGGAAATTCCCACGCTATATTGTTATACAAATCTACTAGGTTGTATACTAATATGCCTACATGTTTTGTTTCAAATGCAATTTCAAGTTAAGTGATGGGAATGAATACACAAGTAACAAACATTCGAGATGAATTTAGATCTTTGTCTGGAGATCAATGAAACTTATCAAATTATTGGTTATTTTATGTTGTTCACAAGAGTTGATAAAATCGATGACCGTGAAAACAATTTTAATGGTGATTGGTGTGAAGTGGCAAAGGGACATACAATAGACATAGCTCAAGAAGTTCTGGTTAATCAAGTTAGTAGATTTAATAACAATGGCTTGATCACTGAGTAAAATTTCGATTATGTGAATTTAAAAAGTTATAAATCTCGATGGAATTTTGCATAAATTTCGTTAAGATTGTCATAAAATGTCGTTTTGTAAAGATGTAGGGCACAATAAGTCTTGTATAGATCTTAATTAACAATTTTAAAATTTTAAACTTTGAAAGAATGAAATGGTGTTTTGGAATAAGGTAGGACTCAATTTAAAGAAAATCAAGGCTATGTTATTTTGCTTAACATTAATTGTGACAATTCGGGAAGTTCAGTTTTATTAGTGTATAGCAACAAAATATAAACATTCAGAAGAAATATTTTACAGCAATACTAACTAAATATGCTATGTTGGAGCGATAAATTTCAGTATCGAAGTAATTACACACGACAAGTTCGAAAGGTGGATGTTATTCAGTAACTAATCCGTGATAAATTCTTAATGGTGTCTTCAATGATGTACTTAACCCTTTATAATTAATTCGCGAAATTAATACATAAATAAAAAGATATCTCTTCCGACAAAGAACACTATGTATATCTTCAACTCATCCTCTATGTTACTCCCTTTGTTCGCGTAACATGATGAATGCGTTAGCTTTTTCCTTATTTACATCAATCCTAATCTTGAAATGATTAATCTTTCTTTGCCTCTATTTCACTCTATTTATCTCCTTCCCAAACTATAATGTTCTAGTTCTAATACAAATCTACACTATCTAATTTCAATGATTAAATATAGTTGCATATTCTCGAGGTCAACTTCTATTTTTTGTCATCTTTTTTTTTCCATTTAAGTGATATTAATAAAGGCAGGGCTCAAATACCTTCGACTTTGGCTTGTCTTCCAGTTTTTCATTCATGCATTGTAAGTGATATCTATTTTATTTTTTATATTTTATTTTTCTTTCTTGGATTTCTCCCGAGAACGTCAATTTTTCATTATACGTATTTAAAAACCGCGAAAAACTCATTGTTCCAGTACAGAAAAACTTCTGGACAATTAAACCAGGTCCTCGTTGTAATGAAACAACGCAAAATCCAAGTAATTGTTTATAGCTTCAGCCACATCCAAGATCTCCCATAATGCTTATCGAAAGAATAGAAGAAAGTTTTAGTAGGAACAAACACTACCACACTACAAGAATTAACGTGGTTCACCAAAACAGGCTACATTCACGGCCAAACCGAAACCATAAGTTCACTATTGATATAAAGCTTACAAGTGAATGTTGAGATATTACCTGTCTTTTAAAATTGGGATTCCAACCATATTCAATGTTAAACTCCTCTAAATTACTCCAAGCTTGATCTCCAAGCTTCTTTCTAACCCCATGTTAGTAAAAGACCACCCAGAAGAAGACTACGATACAATCTCCTTCAGTGTATGGTAATCTATATATACCATAAACCTATCTTCTCTAATCCAACAAGAACTATATCGTTTCTTTCTCTCATATTTTTACTCACACAATAACTTAACAAAAGGTATTACGTCCCAAAAGTGTTCATAGATAATTTGACATGTATATTTTCTCATACCCTCTCATTCACATTTACCTTTGAAATATTAAAAAACCTTCTTTGTAAGTCTTTTCTTTATTTTTTGAATTGACAAAATTCTTTTGATAAAGAATCGAACATCTATTTTATGTATTAGTAAAAGATGACGATGAAGAAGAAAAAAGCTTTTATACATTGTATTGAATGATTTATTTGTCAAATACTCGCATAAAAATCATGCTTTGTGGACAAAAACCAAGAGGATACTCATGAATATCTCATATATTTACTGTGGAGCTTGCATGAATGTTCCCTAATATCACCTATATCAAGAACTCAATTATCTTCAGAAGATGGAAGCCTCATCATTGGTGTCTTTGTGGTACGCATAAGGGCCAAGTATGATACCTCTTATATATATTTTATTCAGGACAAAGAATATTTACTAGCAATATCCTAAATTTAAAGCGGCTAAAGAAGAAAATTCTCACTCTATATTGTTATACAGATCTACTAGGTTGTATACTAATATGCCTACATGTTTTTTTTTCAAATGCAATTTCAAGTTAAGTGATGCGAATGAATACAAAAGTAAAAAACATTCGAGATGAATTTAGATCTTAGTCTGGAGATCAATGAAACTCATCAAATTATTTGTCACGCCCCGAACCCGGGTCCCGGGCCTCGGCGCACGCGACAGACGCCGCGTGCTTATAGGGTCGCCCCTAGAAGCACGCAAGGCTAAGTAACACAAGCAGATAATTAAAACAGAGTCGAAAATTATAAATCAGCGGAAGAAAATATATAAGGTTATACAAAGCCCTATATAGGTCCCGAATAAAATACAACTCTCACTCAGAGAAGAATAGAGGCCCGCAAACCTCAGCTCAAAATTTCCCTGACGCTGCTAGGCCATCCCGCTGAAGCTCTCTCCCGAGGCCCACTCCTAGCTACTCGTCGTCACCAGAGAAAGATAAAGCAACCAAGTGCATGAGCCAAAGAAAGGCCCAGTAGGGTCGCACATAAATCAATAAAGGTGGCGAAGGCCAAGCAAAGAATAGAAAGCAGTCAAGTGCAAATGCAAATGAAAACTCAATCATAAGCCAACGGCACAGATAGATCAAAAGTAAACAGGCGAGTGAATCATCAATCACTAGCAAATAACAAGTCACGGGAATGTGGATAAATCCACAGATGTACTCAATCTCTGGCATATATGATACGTTGATGTCTACGACATCAACGACACCATCGGTATCGTCTTCGGCCTAAGCCGGGCTAAGCTATAGCATGCATGTGCACATGGTCAGAAAATACCGCTCTCTGACTGAGCCAGGTGGTCAGATATTATACGCCCTCTGCCGGGGCATCCGTCCGATGGCCAGATACTATGCGCCCTCTGCCGGGGGCCTGTGGCCAGATATTATGCGCCCTCTGCCGGGGCATCCGTCCGATGGAGCACCGAGTGCTCGTGACCAGATATTATACGCCCTCTGTCGAGGCCTGGTGGCCAGATATTGTACACCCTCGGCCAGGGTCTCCGTCCGATGTATCATGCCTGAAAGTAAGAGATTGATAGTACTAATACCTAACAACAGGTATAAATATATATATCCAAGGTAACAACATCCTGAATATACAATGATCGGTGACCTCATCGAGATCGAGAGTCAATACGTATTTAAGGAGTAAACTCTACTCAAATACGCATAAGAAAATATGATAGCAGCAACCCCTCGAGATATAAAACCAACACATATGAGGAAAACCATCTCAAATATATATTGGGAACCTCTCGAGGAAAAAGAGTACAACATCAAAGCGGGGTAGGAGGAAGGAATACTCACAAACCTCCCGTGTGAGAGCCTACCAGGCTAGAAGCAAATCACAAGCAGGGTAGGAGGAAGGAATACTCAAACCGAGTATCAACTGATGGAGTAGAGCAATATCAGAAAGCTCAAGCATAGCAGAAATAGAAAATCACACTCAAAGCAAAGTAAATTTGTTCAGAGAACTCAGATAAATGCAACAAGCATAACATGTCAACAGACAAAGCAGGTATCAAAAGATGGACTCCAACATCCATCTAGCACAACAACAACATAAATCAATAGAATACTATGAGTTAGAAATACTCACAGCACCTGTGCGACATCCTACCTTTTTCGCTCTAGGGCCTACTCGGGCCCGATCCTCCCAGTCTGGTCCTAGACCGCCTCACCACGTCCTAAACATGGTAAATGTTCATCACATAACATTTCATATCAATTTGAATGCATTACATGCATATAATTACCCTAATCGTGAGTTTACCGAAAAGTCGGCTTTTTAATATATAACCGATGAATCAGGGCCCCTAATCACATGCTCACATTATTTTCCTTAGTTTAAATATACACCCGAACTATTGGGACGATCGGAATTGTATTCCGAGCCCTTTTTGAACACGTTAGAATTTATAGTTCCCTCTTTATTTGCAGCTACAGTAACTACCGAAAACTAGGAATCAAAACATCAAATTGAAGCTCTAAATCTTTATCATTCCATCTCAAACTCCTAGTACATCATAGTTACTATATTAGATTTCATTTTCACCATAATTGAGGCTACTTATCATTCACACATAGCCCGTAAAAATAAGAACAAAACCAATGTTCTGCACTGCTACAGTGTTTCCTGCATACATTCTATAAATCTTTAGCAAGCATTTCATTGACCTTTAACTAAGGAGGGCTATAAGATTAATCACTAAATCAACCCTTTACTAACCAAGCCTTTGAATTTACAAACATGTATGGTTTAATAATTCAGCAACAGCTTACAGGGAAAGCATCATAGTTGAATGACTTCAATCATAAAGGGTATACAAGGAGATCATCTCCTATTTCAGTGGAGCTAAGTCTATGAAGTCAATGGATATAATAAAATGTTGGGCCATTGATAAGTATGCATAGCCATAACATTTCAGCATAGTAAAACTATTCTACAACCTATGAACATTAACTAGAACAAAGGAAAATATTACTAGATCAGATATGAAATGCAGAAATCTGCCGATCTTGCGCAGCTGGAAAGAAATGGTCATATCTTTTAAACCATAACTCGGATTTCTCTCATCTAAGGCTCATTAGAAAGAAGACTTCAAGACCTTTCCAATGACGTATTACAAACTCCAAATGGAGATGTATAGAAAGCACAGATGTCCCACGAAGTGGACAGCCATCTGCAGGACAGTCCATACATTGTTCATAGTCTCTTGCTACCAATTCTCCTAATTTATCCATGGCCCCTAGACAATGAATCTTGGTACCCTATTTATAAACATACAATTAATTCTCATTAAGGACTAACTACATGGGAATTTCTACTTGTAACCATTCTTCTCTTGCGGCCTTTTATCCAAGTATTTCATAAGCATTTCGGCAAGCACAAGAAAGGCATGATTAACTTGGGCATTGCAACATGCTAATTCTCTCTACAAACTCTTATCATGCATCAAAACATCTTGTGGATGGTTTCCACACTTATAAACTTCTAAATTAAGCCCTCTAATTATCTCATGGTTCTATGTGCCAAAACATCAAACACTTGGTGAGCAAGCTAAATTCAAAAGAACAAAACATCTATGCTATCATTGGCTTTTAAATTTCTTTACAACATGCATTCGCCAAGTTAACCTTATTCCTTCATAGTTTGCATAACTAAAAGCCTCTAATCATACTCTCGTAAAGTACTTAAAAGCTATACATGATCATGAAGATTAAAAAATGTATTTTTTCAAGGAAAATTGGGCAATATATCCCTATATATAGGGCCTCCAAAATTATACAAACAATCACTCAAAACCATACTAGCATCACAATACATGCTTATATAGCATTCATCACATTAATTCTATCAATCTCTCCCTAATCTCCCAAACAATTTCAGCCCTAGATACACCATTAAGAATCATGTTCACATCTTCATCTTTATCCTTCAAAGCCCTAACATAATCCGTGGATATAGGGTTTCATTCATGCATTTAATCAAACAATTAGAGATGCATTTCCCCCAAATCCCAACTCACAAGATGAAACAGAAAGGTTGGCGAGGCAGGTCCGAGACGAGAACAAGGGGGAGGAAGAGGGGCGGACCGCCGGGCGGAGGCGGTGAGAGACCGGGCTGGCGGCATGTAGGCTGCAGCGTGCTTCACGGAGATGCGCTACAAGTAAGAGGGGCAGACAGAACCGGAGGGAGTCCGGTTCGGTAGTCGCGCGAGCACAGGTGTAAAATCCGGAAATTTTAGGGAAATAAAATTTTCATGATTATTTGGTTATTAAAAGGAAAAGCCCCCCCAAGTTTTTATTTAATTGGAATTTTAGTTGGAATAAAATTCGCTCTGATTATGATTTAATTAACTAACAAAGAAGTTTCCTATGTTTTAATGGAAGGTTATGAAAAAAATGGAATTTTGGCATTAATAATTATCATGTAAGTGAGAGATGGAAAATACCCTAATATAAGGGTCTTTAATGTAAATTGGAATTATAGGTTTCATGGGATCATAGGCAGTTTGGTATGATTTGATTGATGGGAATTTTATATATATAAAATTCGGATGGGAGGTGTTTTGAATTCAAAGGTGACACAAAATAAAAGTATATATATATATATATATATATATATATATATATATATATGCAGGTGGATGAGAATCCTTTGATTTTATGCATATCTTTCTAGAGAGAGAGAGAGAGAGAGAGAGAGAGAGAGAGAGAGAGGGGCGTGAATCATTTGTATGGGATTAGGAAAAATATAAGTTATGAAATGAGGGTTTAAATGAGAATATAAAAGATTTAGAGGGTTCTTTATAAAAAAAAAGGTGCATGAGAAAATCATACATGTGATTATTTCGATTTGGAGTGGGCGGCCATGATTTCACATGGAGATTGGAAAGAGATTAGATTTTGTGTTTGTTTAAACCTCTCATCAACGGATTGCACTTATCGCCATCGAGTCTCTATAAAAGCATCGTTGTCTTCCAAAAACCCTAGAACGATTCTTCCAAGCGGCGGCGAATGTTTGTCTTCTTCAGGGAGAGATCGTATGAGAGAGGGAGAGGAGCCGGGCGCCAGAGGTCTTGAAGCACCGCCGATGATGAGAACCAACGTGCAGAGCGTCGTGACACATGTAAGCTTTCTTAAAACCTCCTGAGAAGTTATCATGAAAAATCATGGAGTTTACTTTAGATAGCATGGATGCATAAGAGGAGTTGAGTTTCATAAGTTAAACCCGAAAGTACGCATGGTTAATCACTCATTGATGGGCTTGGTATGAAGATTCATGATTTGTGTTGGATACTTTCGTGGAGTTGATGGATTTTAAGAGATAGGATGCTTGCTGATTTTCTGAGAGTAATGAATGGGTTTGAGAGTAGATTACATATAGAGGCTTCATGTTTTTTTAATTGATGTTCATGATTACAAACAAAGAGGTAGTTGTTCTATATATATAAAGATGCTATCATATGTTAATGAATCCTCTGTAAGATTAGAAAGAGGAAGGTGTTGGATGAGATGGCACGTCACTATCTTTAGTTTTGGGATTCTATTTAAGAGTGAGAGCAAGAGATGAAAAGAAGCTCACAGTTGTTGGGGTTTTTTTTTTGATTATTTGTGAGTGTGGGCTATCATGAGGATGTGAGTTGGTTAATTTATAAAAGTTGATCTTTTAATGGTGGGTTTCCTTTGTAGTTATGAGTATGGACACAGGTTTCTTTAAATTTGTGAGAGTGACTATGAAAAGCTTTAATGTTTCGAGGATTTTTTAAGTTTAATGGTGTGTGTTGTAAGGGTTAGAAAATATGGTTCATATATGTGAATAGTATACCTTAATTAACAGAGAAGGATATCCACACATGCATACTTAGTGGATGATTATTATATGGTTGAGGGAGTTGCTGGGCTAACTGTTGACCAAGATTTGTAATATGGTGAGGGTTACATGATTGAAATAAGAGCATGATATGTTTATGGATTGGTGAGGTTAAAGGTTGGGTTTACTAATTGGTCGGGACTATTTAATTAATCATGCATAGTAAGGGTAGTTGCTTTGAAACACGCGCGTATTTACTGAGGCGAGGTTATGTTTACCAGATATCGACGCGGAGTGTTGATCTTCGACGAGACAGATACGGTGCAGTTACTGGATAGCGTTTAGAGGTAAGTGACTTCTGCCTAGTACCGCTTTTTCTTGATTGATTACATGTTTGTACATGTAAGTTACTCTTGCCTCGTTTCTACCCTTTGTATGGGTTTCTTTGGCATTCTTATACCTGGTTTGGTATATCCTTTGCTGGTATCGTGATTGTGCCTGTGATTATGATTTGGATATCTGTTGTTGATTCCCGGTATACATGTTTTGTTTGATGCTTCCATGTCGGTTGATTGGTTGTGGTATGAGCTTGCTTTTGGATGCTCACTGAGCATGCCACCGTGGACCGGGACATTACTGTGCGACTCATGGTGCTTGTGTTTAGGTTGGGTTGGTATGTCTCAGGGATGGAGTATGCATCGGGGAGCATAGCCACCGCCGTCCCAAGACTTGACCATTGAGCACACGGCACTTGTGCTGACCGTGGAGGTGTGATTGGTCGGGCTTAGGGGGCCCCGTTTGATTGACTCATTGTGTTGACTGTTTGTCTTGATTTGTCTATCTTGACTATTCGGACTGTGCTTATCGTGATTTCTCTGCAGGATACTTACTGAGCTTTCCTTTCGAAAGCTCACTTCACTTTTTTTTTTCTCTTCCAGGTTAAGAGGAACAGATGGCTCAGGGTTTGGAGCTGCGCATGGGACTGGGATAGGTTGGAGAGGTCCGAGGACCTCAGGTTGTGTGAGAGTTTCACTTGTAGGACCCTTATAGGGCCTGATTTTGTATAGAGCTTTGTAGGGTACCTGAAACCCTTCATGATTTTTAATTCCGTTGTATAACTCTGATGTTGTTCTTTATTATTAATGAACATTTGATTATTATTGTTATCTGCTTATCATTTTTAGGCCTTGTGTTCGAGTGGGGCTCGTCTCCACTTGGATACGGCCGGTCTGTGGACGTGCCCGAGTTCCCTGGATCCGGGTCGGGGCGTTACAACAGGCTTGGCAGCGAGTAAGAGCACGGCGGGGGTAGGCTGGGCGCTGCAAGGCGGCAGCGGGGCTCCTCGATTTCGCCGGTGAGGGAGTGGGAGATCGAGAGAGAAAAAGAGATGGAAAAGGGCACAAGCTCTTCAATTGAAATAAAATTTCAATTTCATAGTTCTCCCCTAAGTCCATCTATGGTCCACCTTTCATTTCATTAAAAACATTATGATGCTTTAATTGGCTTTACTTGATTAAATTTGTCACACTTGGCCTATTAATTTATCATGGTTTCTCAATTGTCCCATTATGCATAATAATTTATTTATTTATTTTCAATTAATCAACTAATCTCATAAAAAGATCACAATTAATTAATCGATCCCACAACCTTATGTCACATCAACTTAAATTGATATTATCTATTTCATACTTCATCGACCAAGATCCTAAAATCCCGGTCAATGATTCCACGTGTCCGGGTGTCTTTGAAATCTCATGGTCCTGCCTCCATCCCCACTGTGTCCACGTTTTTCCTTGGATTTAAATAAGGATTAATTACACTTTTCGTCCCTGAAAATGATGTTATTGTTCACTTTTATCCTTGTATTTTAAAAATGTTCAATACGGTCCTTGTGTAATGCGTAATACAATGTTAGGGACCAAAATAGAACAGAATACGCAATACACAAGGACTGTATTAAACATTTTAAAAAAATACAAGGATAAAAGTGAACAATGACACCATTTTCAGGGACGAAAAGAACAAAATTTCCTAATACACAAGGACTGCATTGAACATTTTTAAAATACAAGGATAAAAGTGAACAATGACACCATTTTCAGGGACGAAAAGTATAATTAATCCTTTAAATAATTGTCTGTTTTCTCTCAAGAATTAATCTAGATTAATTAACATTTTATTAATCTGGCTCGATTAATACTTAGAAATTTTCCCGAATTTCATTGTTTACTATATCTGGGAATTAAATAAATAAAAATTCTTATTTATTTCGGGGCGGGTGTTACATTATTGGTTATTTTATGTTGTTCACAAGAGTTGAGAAAATCGATGACCCTGAAAACAGTTTTAATGTTGATTGGTATGAATTGGCAAAGCGACATACAATAGACAGAGCTCGAGAAGTTCTGGTTATTCAACTTAATAGATTTAATCAAAATGGCTAGATCACTGAGAAAAATTTCTATTATCTAAATTTAAAAAGTTATAACTCTCGATGGAATTTTGCATAAATTTCGTTAAGATTTTCATAAAATGTCGTTTTGTAAAGATGTAGGGTACAATAAGTCTTGTATAGATCTTAATTAACAATTTTAAAATTTTAAATTTTGAACGAATGAAATGGTGTTTTGGAATAAGGTAGGACTCAATTTAAAGAAAATCAAGGCTATGTTATTTTGCTTAACATTAATTGTGACAATTCGGGATGTTCAGTTTTATTAGTGTATAGCAACTAAATATAAACTTTGAGAAGAAATATTTTACAGCAATACTAACTAAATATGCGATGTTGGAGCTATAAATTTCAGTGTCGAAGTAATTATATACGACAAGTTCCAAAGGTGGATGTTATTCAGTAACTAATCCGTGATAGATTCTTAATGGTGTCTTCAATGATGTACTTAACCCTTTATAATTAATTCGAGAAATTAATACATAAATAGAAAGATATCCGTTTCAACTAAGAACACTATGAATATCTTCAGCTCATCCTCTATGTTACTTCCTTTGTTCGCGTAACATGATGAATGCGTTAGCTTTTTCCTTATTTACATCAATCCTAATCTTGAAATGATTAATCTTTCCTTACCCCTATTTCAATCTATTTATCTCCTTCCCTAACTATAATGTTCTAGTTCTAGTACAAATCTCCACTATCTAATTTCATTGATTAAATATAGTTGCATATTTTCGAGGTCAACTTCTATTTTTTGTCATCTTTTTTTTTCCATTTAAGTGATCTTAATAAAGGCAGGGCTCAAATACCTTCGACTTTGGCTTGTCTTCCAGTTTTTCATTCATACATCGTAAGTGATATCTCTTTTTTTTTTAATTTTATTTTTCTTTCTTGGATTTCTCCCGAGAACATCAATTTTTTATTATACGTATTTAAAAACCGTGAAAAAATAATTGTTCCAGTACAGAAAAACTTTTCGACAATTAAACCAGGTCCTCATTGTTTATATAAAAAAATATAATACATGTCCCAATAGAACTCAAATAATAATTTAATTCGAATATATCCTAATTTTGATATATTTAGAATTAAATTTAAATATATCTTAATCTACATATATTAAAATTTAAATATATCTTATTCTAGACATATTAAAATTTAAATATATCTTCATTTAAATTTAATATGTCCTGATTGCATCCCGGGCCAAGAGAACATATCTCGAGGCAAACTCAAAATCCCAAAATTGCCCCCGAGAACATATCTCGAGGCAAACTCAAAATCCCAAAATTGCCCTCTAGAACATATCTCGAGGCAAAGAAATTTCACATGCCGAGGATGCATATCCCAAGTCAGCTCAAGAATGCTGATCCCGAGGCAAAAAAAAATTAAAATTAATTAGAGAAATTAAAAATAACAATAATAAAAATTTAAAAAAATAAAATAATAAAATAATAAAAAAATCAAAATAAAATCAAATCTAATCAGAATTGAATTAAAAAAAAAGAAAGATAAGCTCAAATCAGAAAACAGAAAAAAGGTTCTATCAATCAGAACCAAATTTAAAAGAAGATAAATTCAAATCAAAACAAAAAGGAGTTTTATCAGGCCGGTAATTGAGATCGGAGGGTTTTCAAAAAAAAAAATTATATAAAGAGGGAGAAATCAGAAAAAAAAAAAACACAAGAAAAAAAGATAGAGAGGAGATTAAGGAGAGAGAGAGATAAAAAGGTATTGGTTTTTTTTTTTTTTTCTCTCTAGGCCGTCTCTCCGCCCGCCAGGCCTCACCGCACTTCGTCTCCCTGCGTTGCCGCCGTCGACCACCTCCGATCGACGCCACCGCTGCCGGATGGATACCATCATGGCACGCGATGGCCCTGTCGCCAAATCAGTTCATTTGGCCACCTTCACCGTTGCTCAGTACTGGCCACGCCGCCGCTTCATCTCGCCGTCGCCATAAGAAAGGCACAAGCTATATAATAGCTTCCCTGCCTCCCTGCCGTTCGTCGTCACCGGAGAAGAAGGGCATAAGCTATATAATAGCTTCCATGCCTCCTTGCTGTCCGTCGTCACCGGAGAAGAAGCAAAAGAACTATATAATAGTTCCCTTGCTCCCTGTTGCCCATTGTCACTAGAGAAGAAGAGCAAAAAATAAAGGGGACTATATGATAGTTCCTTGTTGCTCACAGCTACCAGAGAAGAAGAGCAAAGGCTCTATGAGGGCTTCCCTGCTGTGTTTTGTGATGAAAATCTCTTTGAGATTGGAAAAGAACAGTTGTGAATATTGAATGGAAAAGGGTGCTGAAGGTCTGAGAGTTCAAGGAAATGATTGGGATCCTTATTGTTGAGGCTCCCAATGGGAAAAGGAGAACATCCAAGGCTACTGAAGAAATAGCGGACGTTGATCAGACACAAAAGCTTGGAGGAGCTGCTAACGAAAGCAAGCATAAAAATTAGATTAACTAATGTTTTGTGTTATTAGTTTTGGGTCACAGAAACAAGATGTTGTCCTTTGTAAACATTTGTAAAGCATCTCACTATTTAGCTATGTGTGAAAACCTATGATATTTACAACGCATGTCAAACGTTTGACGAAATGCTCCAATGAATTTGAACATAACCATGATGGGTGGTTCAAATCTTATCCTTATAACTTCACTCCAAATTCAATTTTTATGAAGATGTTTTGTCACACCACCCAGTGATCATTGTGGAACTTCAATTCCAACTCCAGGTCTCTAGAAATACTCAAAGCATTTCTAATGTCGAAGCGTTAAAATTGAATTAAGCAATCCAGTAATTTCTACAAACTATCTTGTGAGAGTATCCAGGCTTCAAGGAGGTTCACAACATAACCAAGCATTGCCTTTACAGAGATTGAAGATGACAATCATTAAACTAAAATTTCTGCAGAAAACTAACAAACATGACTATTAGAGTTAAAATATTATATGATAACATGACTGTAATGGTTTTGAAGAAAAAGAAAACATCCCAAAGTTATGTTGGATCCATTAATAGATTCTTTAGAATAATAATGGAATCATGTTGTTGTTGATTACCAAGATGGTGATGCTAACAATGATGAAGAGATATTGAAAACCATAATTTGAAGTGAAGCAACACATTCATAAAAAGGTCAAGGGAAATACTGGGTTAATATAAAAAAAACTGGTAGGAGGCTTATGATTACATTTGTTTCAAAGCTTCTGGAGAAGCACTGAGTCACATTCAATAAATTTTATGGTCTCTCACTTAAAAGATATTGTTTAGGAATACAATTTCATGGAAGGTATTTTATAGAAAGATGATGAGAAACATCTACTGAACCCTATATGGTTGCTTATGATGTCTCATGTTAAAGACAAGAAAGATGCTGACAAAGATATTCCAACACCCATTAGCACTTCAAATTTGTTTTGAGAGGATGAGACAAGATGGATATCATCTAATCAATATTATAGAAAACTACTCCTGCAGCAGTTAAAAAAAAATAAGAAGGCACAAAGAATAAATTGTCATATTTTTATTACACATGAAGCAAATGGCATTGGTAGTAGTGGCAGTTTTGTAAAATCCATGAATTTTTAGAAATTTATAATCCCTTGAAAATAAAATATTTAAATTATTTATTTCCCCCGATTAGTGTTATTGTGGGATTAAATGAATGATTTAAATTAAATGGAAATTAAATTATTATGGGGTCTTTAGGACTGAATAATAATTTTCGGGAGGTTGAGGACCTTAAAGAAGTTTCTTCTCTCACAGCTGCGAGGACCTTATGGTAAATAAAATAAGTTGAGGGACTTAGAGAGAGAATGCCCGTCTCACAGAAGATGGACTGTTTTGTAAATTGAATAAGTGGGGGGACCTCTGGAAAATTTTGCACGAAAATACTCTTAAAAGAGAGTTTGGACGGTTGTGATTAAATCAATCTAATCTGTTCTGCATCTCGGAGCATTAAAATGGCTCCCACGGTGCCACGAGTCAAGCTAAGATCCAATCCATCTGGTTGTGGATGATCGCGAGAAAAAGAACTCGCATCTCCTGGTACCTGTGGCGAGCTGAGATCAGATCATCCTGTTGGATGATCTCGAGGCGATATAACAATGGTTGAGAGGCCACGTGGCGTGATTAAACGCGTTTATCAAATGGTGTTAAGGATCTTGAGACATGAGATGATGATCCAGCCGTTGATCCCGATTAAATCTGGACCATTGATCTAGTGAGTTACAGATCCGAGACAAAAGCTTTTAATCAAAACCGTTGAAAAAGATCAGAAGATCTCCACCTTTCATCGGAGTAACCCTATCCCGGAGCACCCTCACCGCCTCTCACCGCGACGCGTTATCACGCGAGGCCCGGCCGTACGCCCGACCGCTTTCACGCGAGAAACCCGGCCATCACCGGCGCAGGCGTTTTCCTGCTTGATGCGGCGGTTCGTCACAGTCACCCGAGAGCCTATAAATAGGACCTCCAGCCCCTCTGTCTCGGCATCCAAAACAGTGAGTTTCCTCTAAAACTCCGGTGGGAACACAAACGGAGAAGGAGACGAGGTCGGACGCAGCGGCGAATCCTCTGTCAAGGGCGGAGTGACCAGGGAAACGCAGAGCAAGGACGTAGAGGATCGTACGGTGCGGACGCGTGCGCGACTAGGCTCGTCGGAGAGGTCGACGGTGCACACGACGGATCACTGTGGTGGTTACCGGCGACGATAGTCCTTTCGGTAAGAACTCTCCTCCTCTACAGTACCTTACTTAAGCTCTGCATGCATTCCGGTGTGTTTGAAGTTCGCCGGAGATGAGGAGGGAGACCGGTTGGGGATTGGACTACGGTAGAGAAGAAGAAGAAGAGCCTGTTCTCTCAACGGGCGGTTGAGACGCGCTGAGAACAGGCCGGCCGAACGAGACTTGACGCCGGAGGAGCTCCGGCTACCTGCGGGAGCGATGGCGGGGTCTCGGTCCCGAGGTTGAAGAAGAAGATAGTTTTAAAAAAATAATAATATAAGTAATAATAATCGTTTATAATATTTCAGAACTTAGGTTTGTGACATTTAATTAAAATTATAGTTGAGTATGTTTTTTTTTAACTTAGGGGAAAAATGATAATCAATAATCATTTTTAATCGTTTTAAACCTAGGTACTGTGTAACAGTTAATTAAAAGTTTGGAAAAAATTAATTGGTAATAGTTTTTATTTAAAGGTCATAACTTGGATAGTGTGACATTTATTTAAACTATGAAATAGTTTGATATGTTAGTGAGGGTTAATGTTTTAATGAAAATATTAACTTAATGGTAGTGTGACAAAATATTGATTAATCCATTTATTATCCTCTCTTGGACTAAGATACTAGTTAAATTATTTTGACAATAATAATTAGCTAGTAGAGGTAATGAATTTGGAAAACTATGGAAGTGAGACGAATTATTAGTAAGACTAATAATTTGGAAACTATAGTATTTAATTACTTACTATAGTTGAATGATTTTTGAAGCATTGTTAGTATAACAAAGTTTAATAATAATTAATCAATTAAAATATTTGTTACTTTGGTACAGTAACAGTTTATTAAAAGAATAATTGATTAATTAAAGTAAAGTTTGGAATGATTAATGGGTTAATCAAGGAAATGATCTTTAATCAAAATTTAGATTGCGTGACAATATCTTGTATAGTTCGGTAACTATATAAAACTATGAGTATGTGACATAATAATTAGTTAATAATTATTATGAAATATCGAAATGAGAAAAAATAGAAATTAATTAATTGATTTCTTAAATTTGGATAATTGGTTGAGTGATGAGAATTATTTAGTAAGGAAGCTAAATAAGTTCAAAAAGGATTTCCAAATGATTAAAATGCCCTTCTAGGGTAAAAAGGGGTTAAGATCAAATTAACGAGGCTCAACTCAACTAAAATGACTTAATAAAAGTCAGACTCGACAAATAGACTAAAGTTGACTAGGTTTGACCAAGGTAGGACCCAAAGTCAACAAAGGGACACTGAAACGGGAATAAGGGCCGGTAACCCGAGAGATGGTCCCTAGGACCCGTTAGTGGGCCTAAGCCCAACAAAGACGTTAGGCATGCATGGACACTTAGAGAGATAGAAATTATTGGAACGATAATTCTAATAAAACCATTATATGCCAGATACTCTCGGGGAGTTGTTGGCACGCACAAAAGGACTAGAAAGACTTCTAGTTTCTTCGAACTAAGGTAAGTTCACTTGCCTAGTTTCCACCCGGTGACGGGATTTCTTGGACTTGCTATGTATTCTTGTTACATGCACTGCTAATACCATACATGCTGTTCATATCTAGTATTTTGAATCCTGTTGAGCATGTGTGTTTGTTTCCGTGATGTTGGTATCACTGTTTGCTATATTCTACTGCCCGGACTCAGTGGAGCTAGGGAAGCTCCAATTTAGGAATGTTCAGGGATAGGACCGCCTGACCTTCCTGACAGCCTCACCAGAGAAGCAAATCTCTGGAGGTCTTACCTGTCAGTGGGCATGGTACACTGACCGTGTTAACACGAAGGAGAGGTAGTTCTACCGACTTGTGACCGGAGGGTCAAACGACCATCTAGGTCGTATTTATATCCAAAAGCTGGACATACTGGCCGGGAGTAAAACTTTGAGTTCTCTTAGAACTCACTACAGAGCCCGGGGGCTTCTGTATCAGGGGTCGTACCTTTGACTTGCTTGTGGTAGACTCCTAGGACTATATTGTTGATATTATGATCTCATTGGCTATCATATTTCCCATCTATAACATTGTGACCTGCAGGGGTACTTACTGGGCTTTCCATTCGAAAGCTCATGTGTTTTCTCTTTTCCTCTTTACAGATTCCGAGGTATAAGAGGGGAGAGGAGCCTGGGGAGAGGACTCCGGAGGACCAGAGGTTATAGGAGTTTTCTTTATCTTTGTCTTTGTGAGCTTTGTTATTGTAGGACCCGTATAGGGACCAGACTTCTATAGGGCCTACGGACCCTAATGACTCTATGTTCTGATGAACTCGAGTTTATGTTTATTTATGAATTGTTATCTGCTTATCACATTATTAGGCCTTGTATTCTAGTTTAGTTTATCTCTTCTTTAATACGGCGGTGCATTGGCGATGCTTTCGAGGTCCGGGATCCGGTCGGCGTTCTGATTAAAGTGGTATCGAGATGTGTTCTCTTGATAAAGAAGATAGCAGACCCTAGATGCCCTTAGCGGTTGTATAGACCGAGTGTGGGACCGGGGTAGTATAGATAGTGAATGCGTTAGATTGACACATAGTTTTACTGCAGGATGTCGGGACCGCCGCATGCGTGATTCGTCTGACGATGAGGTGGAGTCTGTTCGGGAGAACACTCCACCACCCAGAGCTGACTCATCCGAGCCTGCAGAGGTCCTCGCTGAGATGAGGAGGACGCTTGAAGCCACCAGCCGAAAGGTTGACAGGCTTCAGACTACAGTCACCATGTTGGTCCAGGGACTCAGGGACCACATTGCTATGCAGAGGCCAGTGGACGTAGGACCCAGGGTTCCATTAGCGCAGGAGATAGTGAGCCCGAGTATCCCTCCCCGGCGTGTGTGCAGAGCGCGAGATTACCGCCGTGGATTGGGGGTTCAGATTCGGGAGAGAGCTGCAGGTCCGTCTCCTGCTGTTCTCAGGATCTCATGGTGCCGTCGTTGTGGAGTATACGGGCATCGTATGACTGAGTGTAGTCGCCCTGCCCTCTGGTGCCGTAGCTGTGGCAGTCGGGAGCACCTGGCTTTCTACTGTCCATCGGGTGCGCCAGGACCTAGCAGGGGACCCCAGGGGTCTGGAGGACATCGACCATGCCCTGACTACACTCCACTGTCGCCCGACGAGCATCATCTGGACTGAGTTCTAGTTTTAGTTGCTAGAATAACCGTAGTCTTACAAACTTGTATGTTGTATGAACTACTTTTATTATGTCTTTTAGCGTCTTTTGTTTTAGCATGTTGACTCTAGTTGTTGCTTTTGAAATGAATAAAAGTATGTTTTATCATCATGCATGCATTTGGCCGAAATAAAAATCACCTTGTAATCCTTATACAGTTAAACTATGGATCACTTGCGTGGAGGTCGAGGTGGTAGGGGAAGAGGAAGGGGTAGGCGAGGACGACCTCGTCCTACCGAAATGCCACAGCCTCCTGTGGAAGAAGAAGTCCCTCAACCGCAGGGTGGGGAGGTACCCCCGCCTGTGGATGAGATGGAAGTCGAGCAGGAGGTGCCTGCTCAATCCAATGCTCAGGCGCCTCAGGCAGAGGGCCAAAACCCAAGGGGGGAGGTACCCCCCATGAGCATGATGGAATTAATGAGAGAGATGTTGGGACTAATCCAGGAGACCCGACAACAGCGTGTACCACCCCCATCAACCACCCCCACGTCAAGTAGAGGATTACTTGGGGAGATTAAGAGACCCTCTCCCCGACCTTTCGAAGGGGCTGCAGACCCCCATGCTGCTGAACAATGGATACGGGAGATGGAGAAGACCTTCGAGGTCTTCCAAACTACTGAGGCGGAGAAGATCAGGACCGCCGTGTACATGCTCCAAGGACCCGCAGAAGATTGGTACTTCGGAGAGATAAGACTGAGGAAGGGAGAGGCCTTCCAGACTTGGGAAGAATTCAGGACTGCATTCTTCGCCAAGTATTTCTCGAGAGGACATCTGGTACAGCTCGGACAACAATTCTCCCAGCTTGTTCAAGGAGGCTCCACGGTGGAGCAATATGAAACTGAATTTGACCGGTTGGCTCGCTTTCTGCCTGACATGGTACCGACAGAAGAGAGCCGGGTGATGAAGTTTGAGGCCGGACTGCGGCCATCGTTGAAAAAGATTGTAACTAGCCACATGTGCAAGACCTACACTGAAGTTGTGGCTAGGGCCAAATACACTGAGGCTTCTTGCCAAGGGGACGCCCAGGGGTCGTCCCAGAAGGAGAAAAAGGATAAAGGGGCAAATAGCCAGGGCCAGTCATCAGGAAAGAGCTCTGGAAAGCGTAGGCCTGACAACAAGTATCGGCCTTATGGGAAGCCGACCAGGTCCACAGCCTCATCTGGAGGTAAAGGGTCATCAGCCAGTGTGACCCAGAACATTAAGTGCTATGAATGCAAGGGACCGCATAAGAGGTCCCAATGCCCAAGGATAACTGGAGGGTGCTATTTCTGCTTGGCCTTGGATCACCAAAAGGCCCAATGTCCCTAGCGTCAACAAGGACAGAGTGTGGTGCGTGGAAACCAGGGATCTCAACAAGCTTCCCATCAATCTGTTGGACCACCACCAAGACCTCAAGGTGGGGATAAGAAATGGAAGGCGACCTCAGGACAGCCTTCTACTCCAAACCAACCCCAACAGCAGCAGAGGCCAATGACCCATGGTCGGGTCTACCATTTGACAACCGAGGAAGCACAGGCATCAGCAGATGTCGTGGCAGGTACCATTTCAGTTAGTTCTTTCTATGCCTGCACTTTATTTGATCCTGGAGCCACACACTCTTTCGTATCTGCACGGTTTGCACGAAAGCACACATTGCCTACAATAGATCAACCCCAGGATTTGTGTGTAGACACCCCGGTAGGAGCTGCCATGATTGTAAGGAGAATGGTACCGGCATGCCCTATAATGATTGAGGGGAGGGGATTACTTGCAAACCTGCATGTAATGGACCTGAAGGATTACGATGTGATCCTCGGGATGGGTAGCTCTCTTAGCTTTACGCAGTGGTAGACTGTCGTGGGAAGAGGGTTGTGTTTAAGATGCCGGGAGAAGAGGAATTTACTTTTAAAGGCAGCCAAACTTGTTCCTTAGTACAGGAAATCTCAGCTCTCCAGGTTCGGAAGTTACTTAGGGGTGGGTGTATAGGCTACATGGCTTCTATTTCCAAGATGAGGAAGGATAAGGAGATTGTAGTCTCAGATGTACCGGTAGTAAGGGAGTACCCCGACGTGTTTCGGGAAGAGTTACCGGGATTACCCCCGGAAAGAGAACTAGAGTTCTCTATTGATTTGAAATGCAGGGAGCGACTCACGTGTCTAAGGCTCCTTATCGGATGGCGCCTGCGGAGCTTAAGGAATTGAAGACCCAACTAGAGGAATTGTTGGACAAAGGTTTCATCAGACCTAGCATGTCACCTTGGGGAGCACCTGTTCTTTTCGTCAAGAAGAAAGACGGGTCGCTAAGGTTGTGCATTGATTATCGGGAGTTGAATAAGGTGACTGTAAAGAATAAATATCCTCTACCAAGAATTGATGACCTGCTGGATCAGCTACAGGGAGCTCAAGTTTTCTCAAAGATTGACTTAAGATCTGGTTATCATCAAGTGAGGATTAAGAAGACGGATATCCCGAAAAGTGCTTTCCGTACCAGATATGGGCACTACGAGTTTCTGGTAATGCCGTTTGGGCTTACCAATGCTCCAGCAGTTTTCATGGACATGATGAACCGGGTAATCCATCAATATTTGGACCAGTTTGTGGTGGTATTCATCGATGACATCTTGGTTTACTCAAGAAGCCACCAGGCCCACGAGGAGCACTTAAGAATAGTGCTAGAGACCTTGAGGGAACATCAGCTTTACGCAAAGTTCTCCAAGTATGATTTTTGGTTGGAAAGTGTAACTTTCTTGGGCCACGTGGTAAGTAGAGCTGGAGTTTCAGTAGATCCCAAGAAAATTGAAGCCGTTGTGGAATGGAAAAGACCAACAACGGTACGGGAGATACGGAGTTTCTTGGGATTAGCTGGTTATTACCGGAGATTCGTTGAGGGTTTCTCGGTAATAGCAGCACCGTTAACCAAGCTGACCAGGAAGGGTACCAAATTTATTTGGACCGACTCCTGTGAAAAGAGTTTCCAGGAGCTGAAACAGAGGTTGATATCAGCACCGGTGTTGGCGCTACCACAAAGCAATCGTGGGTATACGGTCTACAGCGACGCCTGCAAGACTGGCCTTGGATGTGTGTTGATGCAAGATGGGCGCGTGATTGCTTATGCATCACGACAATTAAAACCTTTCGAGGAGAACTATCCTACACACGATCTTGAGTTGACAGCGATCGTGTTTGCCCTAAAGATCTGGCGACACTTCCTCTACGGTGTTCCTTGCGAGATCTACACCGATCATAAGAGCCTCAAGTACATATTCACACAGAAGGAACTGAATATGAGACAGCGGCGATGGTTAGAGCTAATCAAGGACTATGATCTCAGTGTCCATTACCACCCGGGCAAGGCGAACGTGGTGGCCGATGCACTGAGCAGGAAGTCTGGATATGGAGTTGCCTCTATGTTAACAACTCAGAAGCCACTATTGGAGGATATAAGAAGGCTCAATTTAGAGGTCGTTTTGCCTACGATGGATGTCACATTGGCCAGCTTGCATATCCGACCCTCGTTGTTGGAAAGAATTCGGGTTGCTCAGGGACAAGATCTTGAACTGGAGGAGATCAAAGCACACATAGGCCAGGAAGAACCAACACGTTTCAGAGTCCATGAAGATGGCACTCTTAGATTTGATGAAAGGATTTGTGTACCAAATGTCCCTGAAATAAAAACGGAGATTCTGGAGGAAGCCCACTATTCGGGCTACACTATTCACCCTGGAGGTACCAAGATGTACAGAGGGTTGAAGGACCACTTCTGGTATAAGGGGATGAAGCGAGATGTTGCGGAGTTCGTGGCTAAGTGCATCACCTGTCAGATGGTAAAGGCGGAACACCAGAAGCCGGCAGGGATGTTACAACCATTACCCATTCCGGAGTGGAAATGGGAGCACATTAACATGGATTTTGTAACGGGGTTGCCACGCACTCAAAGAGGCCATGAATCGATCTGGGTTATAGTGGATCGGCTGACAAAGTCGGCCCACTTTATACCGTTAAGGACGGGAGCATCCTTGGAAAAGTTGGCCCAACTGTACATAGATCAGATTGTCAGATTACATGGAGTGCCGGTGACTATCACCTCTGATCGAGACACTCGATTTGTCTCTAGATTCTGGGAGAGCTTGCACACCGCTCTAGGTACGGGATTGGCATTCAGCACAGCTTTCCACCCACAGACCGATGGACAATCTGAAAGGACCATCCAGGTGCTAGAGGACATGTTGAGGGCATGTGCAATAGATTTTACGGGGTCTTGGGATGAACGCCTAAGTTTGATAGAATTTGCCTATAACAACAGTTACCAGGCAAGCATCAAGATGGCACCGTATGAGGCACTCTATGGGAGGAAGTGCCGAACTCCCATATGTTGGGGAGATGTGGGAGAAAGGAAGCTGGTAGCTGAGGCGACACTTAAGCAACCTGATTTTGTAAGACAAACGGAGGAACATGTCAAGATGATCAGGGAGCGACTCCAGGCTGCCCAGAGTAGACAAAAGAGCTATGCCGACCGAAAAAGATCTAATCAGGAGTTTCAAGTGGGAGACTTGGTATTCTTAAAAGTGTCTCCTATGAAAGGGGTAGTAAGGTTTGGACGACGTGGAAAACTTGCTCCACGATATATTGGACCTTTTGAGATATTGGAGCGCATAGGAGTGGTGGCATATAGGTTGGCCTTACCTCAGGATCTCGCTCAGGTTCACGATGTCTTCCACATTTCAATGTTGAAGAAGTGTATTCGTGATCCCACCAGAGTGATTCCTCAGGTTCCGGTGGAAGTCCAAGAGGATATGTCCTATGAGGAACGCCCAGTAGCTATTTTGGGCCGAGAGGACAAGCAGTTAAGGAATAGAACTATTCCTTTTATTAAGGTGAGGTGGAGTAATCACACCGAGCGAGAAGCTACATGGGAACGCGAAGAGGATATGAGGCAGCGTTACCCGGCGTTGTTTGTATGAGGTGTAAACGGCGTAGAAATTTCGAGGACGAAATTTTTGTAAAGGGGGGGGATTGTAAAATCCATGAATTTTTGGAAATTTATAATCCCTTGAAAAAAAGAAAAATATTTAAATTATTTATTTCCCCCGATTAGTGTTATTGTGGGATTAAATGAATGATTTAAATTAAATGGAAATTAAATTATTATGGGGTCTTTAGGACTGAATAATAATTTTCGGGAGGTTGAGGACCTTAAAAAAGTTTCTTCTCTCACAGCTGCGAGGACCTTATGGTAAATAAAATAAGTTGAGGGACTTAGAGAGAGAATGCCCGTCTCACAGAAGATGGACTGTTTTGTAAATTGAATAAGTGGGGGGACCTCTGGAAAATTTTGCACGAAAATACTCTTAAAAGAAAGTTTGGACGGTTGTGATTAAATCAATCTAATCTGTTCTGCATCTCGAAGCATTAAAATGGCTCCCACGGTGCCACGAGTCAAGCTAAGATCCAATCCATCTGGTTGTGGATGATCGCGAGAAAAAGAACTCGCATCTCCTGGTACATGTGGCGAGCTGAGATCAGATCATCCTGTTGGATGATCTCGAGGCGATATAACGATGGTTGAGAGGCCACGTGGCGTGAGGAAACGCGTTTATCAAATGGTGTTAAGGATCTCGAGACATGAGATGATGATCCGGCCCGTTGATCCCGATTAAATCCGGACCATTGATCTTGTGAGTTACGATCCGAGACAAAAGCTTTTAATCAAAACCGCTGAAAAGATCGGAAGATCTCCACCGTTCATCGGAGTAACCCTATCCCGAGCACCCTCACCGCCTCTCCGGCCGCCGCGACGCTATCGCGACGAGGCCCGCCGGCCGCCCGACCGCTTCTAGCGAGAAACCCGCCATCACCGTGAGGCGCTTTCCCTCATTGCCCGACGGTTCGGTTCCGGGTCACCGGAGAGCCTATAAATAGGACCTCCAGCCCCTCTGTCTCGGCATCCAAAACAGTGAGTTTCCTCTTAAACTCCGGTGGGAACACAAACGGAGAAGGAGACGAGGTCGGACGAGGGCGGCGAATCCTCTGACAAGGGCGGAGCGACCAGGGAAGCGCAGAGCAAGGACGTAGAGGATCGTACGGTGCGGACGCGTGCGCGACTGGGCTCGTCAGAGAGGTCGACGGTGCACACGACGGATCACTGTGGTGGTTACCGGCGACGATAGTCCTTTCGGTAAGAACTCTCCTCCTCTGCAGTACCTTACTTAAGCTTTGCATGCATTCCGGTGTGTTTGAAGTTCGCCGGAGATGAGGAGGGAGACCGGCTGGGGATTGGACTACGGTAGAGAAGAAGAAGAAGAGCCTGTTCTCTCAACGGGCGGTTGAGACGCGCTGAGAACAGGCCGGCCGAACGAGACTTGTCGCCGGAGGAGCTCCGGCTACCTGCGGGAGCGATGGCGGGGTCTCGGTCCCGAGGTTGAAGAAGAAGATAGTTTTAAAAAAATAATAATATAAGTAATAATAATCGTTTATAATATTTCAGAACTTAGGTTTGTGACATTTAATTAAAATTATAGTTGAGTATGTTTTTTTTTAACTTAGGAGAAAAATGATAATCAATAATCATTTTTAATCGTTTTAAACCTAGGTACTGTGTAACAGTTAATTAAAAGTTTGGAAAAAATTAATTGGTAATAGTTTTTATTTAAAGGTCATAACTTGGATAGTGTGACATTTATTTAAACTATGAAATAGTTTGATATGTTAGTGAGGGTTAATGTTTTAATTAAAATATTAACATAATGGTAGTGTGACAAAATATTGATTAATCCATTTATTTTCCTCTCTTGGACTAAGATACTAGTTAAATTATTTTGACAATAATAATTAGCTAGTAGAGGTAATGAATTTGGAAAACTATGGAAGTGAGACGAATTATTAGTAAGACTAATAATTTGGAAACTATAGTATTTAATTACTTACTATAGTTGAATGATTTTTGAAGCATTGTTAGTATAACAAAGTTTAATAATAATTAATCAATTAAAATATTTGTTACTTTGGTACAGTAACAGTTTATTAAAAGAATAATTGATTAATTAAAGTAAAGTTTGGAATGATTAATGGGTTAATCAAGGAAATGATCTTTTAATCAAAATTTAGATTAAGTGGGACAATATCTTGTATAGTTCGGTAACTATATAAAACTATGAGTATGTGACATAATAATTAGTTAATAATTTTTATGAAATATCGAAATGAGAAAAAATAGAAATTAATTAATTGATTTCTTAAATTTGGATAATTGGTTGAGTGATGAGAATTATTTAGTAAGGAAGCTAAATAAGTTCAAAAAGGATTTCCAAATGACCAAAATGCCCTTCTAGGGTAAAAAGGGGTTAAGATCAAATTAACGAGGCTCAACTCAACTAAAATGACTTAATAAAAGTCAGACTCGACAAATAGACTAAAGTTGACTAGGTTTGACCAAGGTAGGACCCAAAGTCAACAAAGGGACACTGAAACGGGAATAAGGGCCGGTAACCCGAGAGATGGTCCCTAGGACCCGTTAGTGGGCCTAAGCCCAACAAAGAAGTTAGGTATGCATGGACACTTAGAGAGATAGAAATTATTGGAACGATAATTCTAATAAAACCATTATATGCCAGATACTCTCGGGGAGTTGTTGGCACACACAAACGGACTAGAAAGACTTCTAGTTTCTTCGAACTAAGGTAAGTTCACTTGCCTAGTTTCCACCCGGTGACGGGATTTCTTGGACTTGCTATGTATTCTTGTTACATGCACTGCTGATACCATACATGCTGTTCATATCTGGTATTTTGAATCCTGTTGAGCATGTGTGTTTGTTTCCGGGATGTTGGTGTCCCTGTTTGCTATATTCTACTGCCCGGACTCAGTGGAGCTAGGGAAGCTCCAATTTAGGAATGTTCAGGGATAGGACCCCCTGACCTTCCTGACAGCCTCACCAGAGAAGCAAATCTCTGGAGGTCTTACCTGTCAGTGGGCATGGTACACTGACCGTGTTAACACGAAGGAGAGGTAGTTCTACCGACTTGTGACCGGAGGGTCAAACGACCATCTAGGTCGTATTTATATCCAAAAGCTGGACATACTGGCCGGGAGTAAAACTTTGAGTTCTCTTAGAACTCACTACAGAGCCCGGGGGCTTCTGTATCAGGGGTCGTACCTTTGACTTGCTTGTGGTAGACTCCTAGGACTATATTGTTGATATTATGATCTCATTGGCTATCATATTTCCCATCTATGACATTGTGACCTGCAGGGGTACTTACTGGGCTTTCCATTCGAAAGCTCATGTGTTTTCTCTTTTCCTCTTTACAGATTCCGAGGTATAGGAGGGGAGAGGAGCCTGGGGAGCGGACTCCGGAGGACCAGAGGTTATAGGAGTCTTCTTTATCTTTGTCTTTGTGAGGTTTGTTATTGTAGGACCCGTATAGGGACCAGACTTCTATAGGGCCTACGGACCCTAATGACTCTATGTTCTGATGAACTCGAGTTTATGTTTATTTATGAATTGTTATCTGCTTATCACATTATTAGGCCTTGTATTCGAGTTGAGTTTATCTCTTCTTTAATACGGCCGGTCTGTTGATGTGCTCGAGGTTCCGGGATCCGGGTCGGGGCGTTACAAGTTTGTCATCATAAAAAAGTTTCCCCACTAAAAGATGTGCAATGAGATTCCAAATATTGAAGATGCTAGTTGCTACGTGTGCATGTGAGAGAGCTAACATCAAGAGCAAACCAATTTGCAGCACTTATAAGTGATCGAAAGGAGATTTTCAATAATGATAGTGCATGTATCTGGAGAACAACGTTGTATGCATGTGACTTGGCCATATTTCAGTTTGTGTTTTGGAGCAATAATATAACCAAAGATGAAGATCATTGAAAGAATCTTGAAACCTATCACCATAACATTACCTTTTGGGTTGACAGTTTGGTTTCGCAGAGGCAATTTTAATTGAATAGCCATTATAATACATAAGCTAAAGTGAGGCTATTATGATAGGGGTTAGGGTTAATTAATTTAAAATAAATATTCAATTGATTAATCATGCTCCAACTGATATGGTCCTTGAGGAGAGCTGCTCCAGCTATGACTATAGAAGTCACTTTGGTGGTCAAGAAAGGTTGGCAAGCTAATGATATCAAATAATAATAGAGTTATAAGTTGGTCAACCTAATACGACTCTTATTTCCCAAGCTTGATAAGATTATGGTAAAATAAAAAAATTCATACATTCCAATCGGGATTCATCACCAAGGTGAAAATGATATCATGAAAGTCAAAGGCCCATTTCAATAAAAAATAAAAAAAAATTGGTGATAAGGTAAAATTAAAAAAAAAAAAGGGGAATGGAAGTCATTGAGATGGTGATTGGTGAGAAATGGTCAATAATCTCTAAAGTTGTGTAGGATTTTCATTGGCTAGTCAAAATTATATATATAAAAAATGATGGTTGCTTATAACATTAAAAAAATACAAAAGCCCACATTAAATCCGGAATGGGCTAGGTTTCATCTTATGAAGGATAATGAAATGAGCCCACAATGAAGCTTAGATTAAAAATGAAGCTTGGATAAAAAATAGTAATAAAAAAAAAGAGAAATCATGCAAAACAAGGGAGCTGGGCCCTACGTTTAAAAAAGGGGGAATATAATCAAAAGAAAAAAAAAGAAGTGGCTCATTCGAAATTTAAAAAAATAAAAAAATAAAAAAAATAATAATAATAAAATGATGACGAAAGTTTGGGCCCATTTTATGAGGAGGGCTGATTTATACAAAAGTGCAATAAAAAAAAAAGATTGAATATATGTGTATGCATCTCGAGGCAGCGATAACGAACATGTATCTCAATGCGTTGATAAATATTACTCCCAAAGTGACATGTGATCGGCGAAATATAAATCCTTAAAGTGATGCACATCTCAAAGCGGCACTCATCTTAAGGTGACAGTGAAACACTCACCTCGAGGCAGTTAATAAGTACGAATTTCAAGGTGGCATACTCATTTCGAAGCGGCCATTAAAATTATGAAATGATGGTGACATAGCGGCACAAATTTCGAAAGCAGCAACGAGACATGCATTCGAGGTGGTCGATGAAACGGTGGCAAAGCACACATCCTAAGGCAGAAGGCGGCGTCATTTAAATAAATAAATAAATAAATAAATAAATAAATAATATGTATAAATATCGTATGATGATATTCATATGTAATGAAAATTATGATAAATAAAATCATTTATTTTATTTTATTATTCATTGCCTTTACTTGTACTTTTGCCCCTTAATCTGAGGTTCCCGCAATCTTATTCGGGGTAATTAATAATAGAGGCTTGCCTCTATTAGGAATGGAAGAACCCACAAATCAAAAAAAATATGACATTTGTGATTCGATATGTCGCCTGGTGTCTCTTCACAGACACGATGCCGGGTGGGTATTTTCGATCCCACAAATTCTGGCACGCCCGGTGGGGACACATTCCTCCTCCCATCTTTGAGGCAAAATACAAGTAGAGGCATTGTTCCTATATCTTGTGAAAGAAAACGAACGTTCTTGTTTTTCTTATTGCAGGCTAAATGGCATCCAAGAACTCAACAACATCTGGAAGCCCGAAGCTCACAATCTTCCTTGGGGAAGGAGCTGAAGTCCAACTCCCCAACTGCACCTTTAGCACTGGAGCTGCTGGAGCCGAATTAAGGTTCGGCACAATTTCTAAATCAGTGGAGTTCGTGAAGAGGTGTCCACCAACTGAGGAGAACGTGATGGTCCCACGTCTTCCATCCAAGGGTCGCCGCCCGAATGTGATTGTTCCAGTGACTGGTAAATACGTTGCTGATAAGGAACCCACAAGGGTATCTGCGTTCAAGAGGTTGTCCTACCCTAAAAGGATAGTGTCTCTGAACGACGAAGATGACGAGCCTACTTTCACTGTTACTGCAAAAGGGAGAGAAAGTCGGATATTTGGATCTGATGAAGATACACCTAAAAAGAAGAGTGTATTTTCAAGACTCATACCAAGGAAAGTAAAAGTTCCAAAAAAGAAGCTTGATTTTGTGTTATTCCAAGGACACGGAAGTAATCAAAAGGGTTCCTTCAATAACTCATTTGAACCACTCAAACTTGTAAAGAAAAATTCAACTACTGCAGAGTTGCGCCCTCAACCAAGTGAGAACAAAAGTGGCAGACCCCCAAGATCCCATCATAGGGATTCTTTTAGCCAGAATCTCTATAAAACCTATGCGGCATCAAAGAAGCTGCGATCAGAAAAGATAACTCCAAGAGAATTCTATCAAAAGAAGAAGCAACTAATATCAAAAGCACGGAAGACTGTCTTTGATCGCATAGATTCTGCAAAAACTCAAGCTACAACCTCCCGCTCGAAATTTCAGTGGAGGAGGGAAATGACAGATGAAGAGATGCCGGATGTGGACGTGGAAGTACACACGGTCCGGATGGTTACTGAAACCCGAGGAGATCCAGCACCCGAACCAGAACAACCAGGGGTGTTCACAAGGTCTCGTAGAAGGGCCACAGACTCTCAAAGTGGGATCGGAGATGAAGGCTCAAGCCAGATGCCACATGAGGGTCAGAGAACAGGGAGTCTCCCAGTATTTCGCATGCAAACGAATTACAAGGAAGTAAACCCCCCAAATGAAGAAGCGGAGGATGAACCTGCCTTCGTTTATAATGGGGATGATATTACAAGGAGAGTCCAACAAATGGAGAGACTCCGTCAAATGGAAAATCGGGAAGCTGAATATCAATGGCTCAATGAAAACATGACAATGTTGATGGAGTCAATGGTGAAAATGCAGGGACAAATGGCTGCCTTGATGGAAAGTCAAAAAGCACACAAAGGCCTAAAAGCCCAAACCCACAACCGATAGAAATTCCTAGGCCCGGGAGCAAGAGGGAATTTCATATGCGCCTATGAGAGAAATCCCTAGGCTAGGAGAGCAAGGGGGGACCTCATATGCGCCTATTCCAGAATAGTCAGCTGCAATGACTCGGGAGGAGATACAACAAATGGTAGCCGCTGAATTAAAGCAAGTTAAAGGGAAAGAGATAAAGGTTGATGGAGATAAACCTTATCCCAGCTATCACGACCTGGTACCCTATCCCAAAGGGTATAATGTACCTAAATTTAAGCAGTTTGGTGGGATTGGCAACATTGATCAACACTTGGCTCATTTTGTAACGGCGTGTGGAGATACAAGTGCTAAGCCATCGCTTCTCCTCAGACAGTTTTCAGCAAGTCTTACAGGAGTGGCGTTTGAGTGGTATGCTAGCTTGCAACCCGAGTCAATCCAAACCTGGCAACAGATGAAAGATGCATTCCGAGTACGGTTCGGGGGCGTAAGTTACAAAATCACAATCGCAGATCTCGCAGCCACTCGTCAAAATAAAGATGAAAAGGTAGTGGATTATATTATGAGATGGAGAAACCTGAGCATCAAATATGAGCAACCCCTTGATCAGCTACAAGCGGTGGGTTTATTGCTCGGGAACATCGATAGTTGGATGGCACCCTTTCTGAGTACATCCGGCATTACTACATTTCAGGAGTTAATTTCACAAGCTAAGAAATTGGAACGAACAAGCCCGAAGATATTCTCCAATTTTCAAGCTCCAAGAAATGACAGAGAAAAAACCAAAAGAACAGAAGGTGTCAAGTATACTGCTACAACCTTCAATGTTGACAAAGGAAAAGGTGTTGCGGAGTCTCACAAGCCGGAACAGGCTAAGCCACCCACTCTAGGCATTGCTGGGAACGAATCAAAGCCTCTTCCTTCTTTAAAAGACAGGATGAATAAGAAATATTCTTTCAGAAGGGATAAGGTACTGAAGATCTTCAAGGATGCTGTGAAAGAAGGTTTGCAACTTCCCGAATGCAAGAGACCAGAGGAGCAAAACAAGAAGGACCATCCCAATTACTGCCCATATCATAGAGTTTTGGGACACACAATTGAAGACTGTTATGTTTTCAAAGATTGGGTCGAACGACAATATCAAGAGGGCAAGATCACACTCTCGAAGAACGTCTTGTCCGAGCCATCATCCGAGCATACCCGTTATGTGACAACCCTAAACTCAGAGGGGTCATCCCAAAAGGAAGTCATAGTAGTGGGTAATAAAGTAATCCTTCCATCAGCAACAGACGACAAGCCTCCTGTTGTTCCAGAAGAATTGTGGGAAGTATTTATATCCAAAAAGTCTATGAAGATGTTGAAGAGGTTGGCTGAGCTTCCAGGGATCGCTTGGAAACGTTCTCAAGAACCTCCTAAAAGACCCCTGACAAAACAGACAAAGAAGAAGAACAAGAAAAGGAAACAGAAGCGCGAACAATCAAAGCGCAGAAAATCTATTATTGAAGAGTACATTGAGTCCCTCGATGAATATGAGCAGAAAGAAAGGGTCCTAATTACTCTCAGAGACTATTTTCCTGAAGAAGTCGAAGAATTACTAGGGGAACTAGTCAAAGAAGATGATGAAGATGTGCAAGTGGAAACTTGCAGGGTTATTTCTGGAGGAGAATACCCTCTGTATATCCCAAATGATTATGATGATGATAGCTTCTCCGAGCCAGAAGAGTCGTATGACGGTCACGGCCGGCCCTACATCAGCAAGAAGCAGAAGAAAAAGATGGCGTTCAGGGAAAGAGTGAAGAAGGCGAACGCCAAACTATTGGAGCCACACCAACCAGAAGAGCCCAAGACACCATATTACACCCCAAAGACCCCAAAATATAAGGTCTTAAGGAAAGCTATGCCTGCTGAAGAAATTCCTGCCTTCATTCAAAGAGTAACAGAGGAGTCAGCAAATAGGTTACTACAGTTGCACATTGAAGATGATCAATGGGATGAGTCCGGAGTATACCCTCCAGAATCATCGGGCGAAAATTTTTCAGAGGTTGTGGAGTCTCTACCTCCCGCAAAAGCAATAGATGTTAAAGGGAAATCCGTCCTTCAAAATATCAAGGTCAGGAAAGACAAGAGAAAGGAACTGTTTTACCAAGCTATGGAAGAAGGGTTAGAGCTACCCAAAACCAAAAGGCCTTGCCTAATGCATCTTGACAGTCATCCAAATTATTGTCCCTATCACCGGCTTGTAGGGCACACCATAGAAGAATGTCAAAACTTCCAAAAATGGTTACAGAAACAAGTTTCCACCGGAAATTTGACACTCACTGATGACTATTTTGAGGAAAAGGGCGAATGTCGGGTCATAACTTCTCAAGAGGATTCTGAAGATGAACTGAACTTCCCAGACGAAGAAGATAATGAAGGTGATGAAATACCATATCCTGTGCATCAAATGCAGCTCAGAGCTGGGAAGGTACTTCAGCCAAGACAGGCATCTAGCTCCAATGATCAAAACAAAGGGAAGACAACTGAAGAAAGAAACATCTCACTCGAGAAACCTCCAAAGAAGCCGAACTACAACATTTTGGCACACTTGAAAAAAGTTCCGGCACTTCTCAGTATGTATGATGCACTGATGATGTCAACTGAAGTTAGGGAGTCTCTAATACATGCCCTACAAAACCCTGAAGAGTACCAGGCCTACTTTGCTGAAATTAATATGAAGGAGGCTCTGTACGCGTTCCATGCGCCCTCAGTATCCTTCACAGACGAAGACTTGCTGCTCGGAACTACAGAACACAATAGGCCGCTATATGTGACAGGGTATTGTGATGGCATAAGAATCAACCGAGTTTTGATCGACCCAGGATCCTCTTTGAACCTGATGACCCTCAACACTCTCCGAGCATTGGCTCTTGAAATATGCCACCTATCCCCGGAGAGAATAATTATTCAAGGCTTCAACCAACATAGCCAGAAAGCATTGGGATCTATCACTCTGCCAATTAAATTTGGAAAGATGACATCAGATGTGAAGTTCCATGTGATTGATGCCGATGCTTCATACAAAGCCCTCCTGGGAAGGCCATGGATCCATGAAAATCATGTGGTTCCCTCAACACTCCATCAGTGTGTGAAATATATGGTGAATGGGGAAGAATTCAGGATCGACGGAGAAATCCAGCCCTTCGGCATCCATGAAATTCATTATGAAGATGCAAGGTACTACCTTAATGCATCTAAAGGGGGCCAGTTATCCAAGGGGAGCACGTCATCCGAAAGGGGCAAGTTATCCAAGGGGAGCACGTCATCCGAAGGGGGCAAGTCGCCAAGTCCGAAGGCAGAATCGCTGGCGAAGACACCTAAGTCTGCTCCTGTGCTCCAGAAGAAGGAATCAGTATTACCTCACTTTGGGAGTGACACTGAATCATCAGAAGACGAAAGTGATAATGATAAGGATCAGGATGGAGGACCTACTCAAGAAAATGCACTGCATATTACAAGAATTCCTGAGGGGCTTTATAAATCCTTGGCTGACTTGAGCGTCAACACTGTCGAGCACCTGAAGACTTTTTATGTACCGGCTCGACATGAAGGAGAGAGAGGCATCCTTTTCTACAAAGCCATGAGCAAGAAAATCCTGAATGATGATATCATAAATATTGAAGGGCTAGAAGATGATGAAGTTCAGCCCATAAGATTCCACAACTATTACCCTGATAAGCTCAAGGTGATGTTTGAAAGATTTGGTGGCGAAATCAAATGGTCGAGGAAATCATATCAAAAGTTCCATCGATTATGGAACCCTGCACATATAGATAAGAGAGGAATAGGCTATTCCGAATCTTCCAGGCATTCATGTTATATGGCAACGTCCCAGGAGAAGGAAGAAGAAATCAAGCTGAAGAGTGCGCCACTGGAGCTCGAAGACGGGGGGCAAGCAACAATCGACGAGCTGGTTGAAATCAACTTGGGAAGCAATGAGGATCCGAGGCCGACCTTCCTAAGCACGCAATTGTCTGAAGAAGAAAAGACATCCTCTAAAGCCCTTTTGAAGGAGTATATTGATTGCTTTGCCTGGAACTACAATGAAATGCCAGGGTTGGATAATGAGGTAGCTGTTCACAGGCTGGCCATTGACCCTAATGTCACCCCAGTCAAGCAGGCACCAAGGAAGATGAAATTTGACCTGGAAGAAAAGGTAATAGAAGAAACAAAGAAACTGATTGAAGCAAATTTCATTAGAGAAGAGAAATACCCTGACTAGGTAGCCAGCATAGTGCCTGTGAAGAAAAAGAATGGGCAGATACGGATATGCGTAGACTTCAGAGACCTGAACAAAGCATGTCCCAAAGATGACTTTCCCCTACCCGTCATGGAGATCATGATCGATAACACCTCAGGGTACGAGATGTTCTCCTTTATGGACGGATACTCTGGATACAACCAAATCAAAATGCATCCAGATGATGAAAAGCACACAGCCTTCCGGACACCCATGGGCATATACTGTTACAAAGTAATGCCATTTGGTCTGAAGAATGCGGGGGCAACATATCAAAGGGCCATGACCAGAATATTCGATGATTTGATTAAAAAAGTTATCGAATGCTATGTGGACGATCTCGTGGTCAAAACAAATTCCAAAGACAAGCATCTTGATGATCTGAGGACAGTTTTCACGCGTCTCAGAGAATACAAGTTGAAAATGAACCCCATGAAATGTGCTTTTGGAGTCCTATCGGGGAAGTTTTTGGGCTTCATAGTAAGGCACCGTGGGATAGAGATAGATCCCTCTAAGATAAAGGCGATCCTAGAAATGCCACCCCCTCAAACACTGAAGCAACTGCGGTCATTTCAAGGGCGCCTGGCCTATATCAGGAGATTCATCTCCAATCTGTCTGGAAGATGTAAGCCTTTCTCCAAGTTGGTCAAGAAGAATATGTCTTTCAAATGGGACGACGAATGCCAGAAGGCTTTTGAAGATCTCAAGCAATACCTGCTAAATCCACCAGTGTTAACGGCCCCGATCCCCGGAAAGCACTTAATTCTATATACCGCTGCAGTGGAAGGGTCATTGGGAGCTATGCTGGCCCAGAACAATGAAGAAGGCAAAGAAAATGCACTATATTACCTCAGTAAGATGTTGATAGGAGCTGAGAATAAATATACACCAATTGAGAAGCAATGTCTAGCTCTGGTGTTCGCAGTAAAGAAATTGAGACACTACTTGCTAGCACATAAAGTCATTCTCATATCAAAAATAGATCCACTTAAATATCTTATGACGAGGCCGTTGCTTACGGGAAGACTCGCAAAGTGGGCATTGATTTTGATGGAGTTTGATATAACATACACTCCATAGAAAGCTATTAAGGGGCAGACGCTGGCAGACTTCCTAGCGGCACATCCTCTCCCTGAAGATTCACCACTAAATTATGATCTCCCTGATGAAGAGACATTAACAGTGGAAGAAGTAAGGTGGCTACTATACTTTGATGGAGCGTCATCTATAAAGCCGGCACTCATGTCCACAATTCCCCAAATCAAACTGGGATAGGACTTGTGTTCGTCACACCGGATGGGGGAATTCTCAGATATGCACTCTCCCTTAAGGAGCCATGCACAAACAATGAGGCAGAATATGAAGCTCTCATGGCTGGTTTGGAATTGGCAATCGAGATGGGAATCCAACACATACACATATTTGGAGACTCACAACTCATAATCAAGCAAGTCGAAGGAGACTACAAGATATATAAGCCCGAACTTCTTAAATATCACAAGAAGGTCAAAGATCTGATGAAGAAAATCCCCAAGGTACAGTTGAGGAGGGTTTTAAGATCAGAAAATGGAGAAGCTGATTCTTTGGCAAGAGTAGCAAAGGAGCTGGCGAATCCAGATTATGAAGAAATCCACATAACCATAAGAAATAGAAGGCCCATAAGTACGATCCTTGATGATGTCGAAGAGGAAGGTGCTGGGGGCAAAGCGGAAGTCTTCACCCTCGAAATGCCGGAGGAAGATTGGAGACAACCGTTTATAGAATATTTGAAACATGGTAAACTCCCAGAGGACAAATCGGAAGGTCTTCAGATAAAGCGAAGAGCCCTGAGATTCACCCTCATAAATGATATATTGTATCGCAAGTCGTACGATCAATTATTCCTGCGATGCCTTTTATATGAAGAAATTCAAGAAGTCATGCATGATTTACATTCCGGAATATGTGGTGCACACCAATCCGGACCCAAGATGCGACTCAAGATCAAGCGCTTAGGATATTACTGGCCAACCATGGTCGGAGATTGCATCAATTATGCTAGAAGATGCCATCTATGCCAGATACATGGAGATTTTATTCATCAACATCCGAATCCTCTGCACCCCACAGTCTCGTCATGGCCCTTTGAGATATGGGGAACAGATGTAATTGGTCCTATTGAACCACCATCATCTTTGGGACATCGGTTCATATTGGTTGCAACAGACTACTTCTCCAGGTGGGCGGAAGCAATCCCGCTAAGAGAAGTCAAAACTGAGAATATCATCAAATTCTTCAGGGAAAACATCTTATACAAATTTGGAACCCTAAGAAGAATTATTTCAGATAACGGCCCCGCCTTCAGGAGCTTCAAGGTCGGGAGATTTGCACAGCACCATAAAATAGACTGGAGATATACCTCCATCTATAATGCTAGAGCGAATGGGTTGGCAGAGGCATTCAACAAGACCCTCTCGAAGTTATTGAAGAAAGCAGTGTCCAAGAATAAAAAGGATTGGCATGAAAGACTCCCGGAGATGCTGTGGGCTTACCGCACCACCTACAGGACTCCAACCCAATGCTCACCATATTCTCTAGTATTTGGAACTGAAACGGTCCTACCCCTCGAAATCCAAATACCCTCATTAAGAATGGCGGTACAAAACGAAATTTCAAATGAAGATAATGTTCGACTTCGCTTGGATGAGTTGGACTCTCTTGACGAGAAAAGGTTGGGAGCACAACAGAATCTCGAAGTCTACAAGGCCAAGATGTCTCAGGCCTACAACAAATTGGCTCGGTTTAGGACTTTTACCAAAGGAGAAATGGTTCTTGTCCTAAGAAGACCTATCATCACCAATAAGCGGGCCGGAGGCAAGTTCAAAGCAAACTGGGAAGGTCCGCACGTCGTGGAGATGGTCTATGAAGGGGGCGCATATCAGCTCATCGACGCTAACGGAGAAAGACCGATGCCACCCATCAATGGTCGATTTCTGAAGAAATACTATGCTTGATGTAAAATTTTTTTTCCTATGACGGAACGTCTAGTCCCTTATAGGGGTAGACTAGTCATGTACAATTAAATGTACTTCTCGAGGCAAAACATTCTTTTTCATGCATTCTTGTACTAAATTCATGTACTTGTATTAAATTCATTCAATGAAATAGAGAGGCATGTGTTTGTCTACGATGGAACGTCCGGCTCCATGAAAATGATAGACCGGTCATGCACAATTGAAAAGTGCTTCTTGAGGCAAATACATTCCCTATGTTCCCAAGAAAAAGAAAGGACTTGAGAAAAGAAAAAAAAAAAGAAAGGAAAGAGAAAGGACTAAGTCTTATTCACAATCTAATAGTTCATCACAAATGTCTTAAAAGCAACTATCAAGGCGAAAAAAAAGAAAGCTAGAAAAATAAACTAAAATAAAGGACGAAAATGATAAAGTTCTTCAATGCTCAATAAATTGCAAATTCTTCAAGCTATCTCTTTATCCAAAGCTTCTATTTCTTCATCCAAAGTTTTGACTCTATTTGAAATTTCATGAGCTCTGGATTGAAATTGATTTATCGCATCTGAAATGTCACGAGCTTCATTCTGAAGTTGATAGAGCTCTGAAATGAGTTCTTGACGCTTCTCCTTCTTATGTTGCCTTGATGGGGATTCAATGTTAACATCGACATTAACACCATCACCATCTAGCTCTTTCACGGAAGAGGGAGCATCCTTCACGATTTCTTTTGAAGAACCTTGCCTCGAAGGCAGAGAATCGTCATCTTTGTGGGTAACTAAGTTCAAAAATCAAAAAAAAAAAAAATCAAAAAAAAAATCAAAAAAAATGAAAAAAAAATGAATGAAAAAAAAACTTTGCCAATACTCATGTTTTCCTTCATAAACATATAAAAAAACCTTCAGTTCGTTTTAGTGAAGATGTGACTTCGACATCCGCACTAGCATCAACGCCATCACTATTTGTGGAGGTGGGGGCATCTCTGATGAAGTCCGCAGAATAAGTCCCCAAAGATGAAAAGCTATCATCATCTTTAGTAGCTGGAGTACAATTCAAAGTACAAAAAAAAAAAAAAAAACAAAACAAAAAACAAGCAAAAAAAATCAAACAAAAATTAATCAAAAAACAAATCAAAAAAAAAATGAAAAAAAATGATACCTTGTGGTGCATTGAGAGGATCTTTCTTAGTTCCAACAACTCCTTCAGCCACAATATTGGGATCTTGCGGGTTTATTTGACCTAGAATCAAAAGTTTTTGTTAAATCCGTTACATATGTTTAAACATTTGTGAGGGGATATTTCCTTACCGGTAGGAGAGTCATGAGATATTCCTAAGTTTGATGGGAGCGCATTATCAATCCTTGGGGCTGTTTGAAAATTGAAAGTTACAAATTTTAAAATAAAATAAAAAAAAAAACAAGACAAAAAAAAAAACTAAAAGAAAATTTACCAATTGGGGGATTGGAAGTAGCCCTTACATCTGCCAACGGGGTATCATCAATTCGTATGCCTGTTGGCCAAAAACTTTGGGTCAAATAAAATTCAGATTTTTAGTCAAATAAAAAAAATCTGAATTTCAGACTTTGAGTCGAATAAAATTAAGACTTTGAGTCAAATAAACTTCAGATTTTTGAGTTAAATAAAAATTCTGAATTTTGCAATAAAAATTCAAACTTTAAGATAGAGATTCTGAATTTTTACGAATTCGGACTATAAAATATACCCAAAATTTCTGAATTTTCGGAATTAAAAAAACTGAATTTTCAGAAAATACCACAAAAATTTTGAATTTTCAGAATATAAAAAGTCTGAATTTTTCAAAAAAAAAATCTGAATTTTCAGAAAATCCATAAAATTTCTGAATTTTCAGAATATAAAAGAAATCTGAATTTTTTTTTTTTTTTTAAAACACCTCAGGTTTTTGAATTTTTGGAATATAAAATTCTGAATTTTCAAAAAAAAAGATTCAAAAAAAAAACAAAAAAAAAATCGGAATAAAATTTTTCTGAATTTTCAGGAAAGTTTTCAGAATTTAAAATTTATAAAATTTTGAATTTTGACAAAAAAAAAAAAAACAAGGGACGTACCTTGGGTTTGTCGCCACTTTGTTGGATTAGGAGAATCTAAAGGAGAACTATTCCGTTTATGACTAAGAAGTATATCCTCGTTAACGAATATTGCCTCCCGCGAAGATCGTCCCCGGTCTGTATTTCTCGCAGCAGCTCTTTTGTAACCAAAGTCCTCCTGGGTTAATGCGTCAACGTCTTGATTAAATAAAGCTTGAACGTTGTCAAACCACTTACGAGCATAAAGAAATAAGAGCTTCCCACTTCTATCACGATCAGGAATATAGAATGTACAAGAAGTCTTTTCTCGGGAAAAGTGCAGCCAATAGCCCGCGAGAACCCCGAGAGAAGAAGCTCTCCTTGAAACATCGATATGCTTGGGAAAATACTGGTCGTAACCGAACTGGCGCCCAAACCTATGAGGGTTGTATGGTTCTGCATGGAAATTTCCGGCATAGCGTAGAGGGAGAATGCCGCAACGAAGAGACTTCACATACTCTGTGGTATAGGAGTCCAACATCTCAGGCCCTGCAAAAACCCTGGAATCTCGCACTATCTCGTCATTATGGTACAAATAAGGAAAAGGACGCCATTTAAAGTTCTCTTCTTTTCTAATGACTCGTCGCACTTCTGGGGTACAGTCGAATGGAGTGGCAGAAGTATTCATATAATGCAGCATCTCTGGTATTTTTGAAAGACCGGGGATAGTGGATGTATTTTTATCAATTGGTCGCCGAAGATGTGTTCTACGGAAATGGCAACCAACCCATGCAAATAAAAAGTGAGAAGGGAAAACTGTTGTGGAGAATCCAGGCCCTTTCTTATTATTAGCCATGGCATTTAACCCCACATACAAACGCGCCAACACTGCAGGGGCAAAAGCTACTTTCCTCCCATGCGCAATATTACATGCCATTACAAAAACTCTTGGTCTAATTATATTGCGCCCACTCGGCATAATAAAATAGCATATCCATAAGGCCAAGAAGGCAGCCATGTGGGATGGTCGAGGGGGGGTGGTACTCCATAGCAGTCTGTCGATATTCTATTCTTTGCATTAAATATTCCTTCCTCCTACCCCACTTTGATTTTGTACTCTTATTTCCTCGAGAGGTTCCCAATATATATTTGAGATGGTTTTCCTCATATGTGTTGGTTTTATATCTCGAGGGGATTGTTGCTATCATTTTTCTTCTTATGCGTATTTGAGTAGAGTTTACTTCTTAAATACGTATTGACTCTCGATCTCGATGAGGTCACCGATCATTGTATATTCAGGATGTTGCTGCCTTGAATATATATTTATACCTGCTGTTAGGTATTAGTACTATCAATCTCTTACTTTCAGGCATGATACATCGGACGGAGACCCTGGCAGAGGGTGTATAATATCTGGCCACCAGACCCCGACAGAGGGTGTATAATATCTGGCCATGAGTATTTGATGCTCCATCGGACGGAGGCCCTGGCAGAGGGTGTATAATATCTGGCCACTTGGCTCAGTCAGAGAGCGGCATTTTCTGACCATGTGCACATGTATGCTATAGCGTAGCCCGGCTTAGGCCGAAGACGATACCGATGGTGTCGTAGATGTCGTAGACATCTTAGTATCACATATGCCAGAGGTTGAGTACATCTGTGGATTTATCCACTTTCCCGAGATTTGTTATTTGCTTGTGATGTTATTATTGCATATTTGTACTTCTTTTTATTTACATTTCTTTCCTAGTGGCTTTCGCCACCTTTATTGATTTATTTGGCGATCCCATCTTGGGCCTTTCTTTGGCTCATGCACTTGATGGATGTTTTTCTCAGGTGACAATGAGGAGTAGGGTCAGGACTAGATGAGGACCTTGCGAGTAGCTAGGAGCGGAATTCAGGAGAGAGCTTCCGCAGGACAACCTAGCAGCGATGGGGATATGTTGAGCTGAGGTTTGCAGGCCTCTATTCCTTTCTGAGTGAGAGTTGTCATTCGGGACCTGCTAGGGTTTTATAAAAACCTTATATATATTTCTTCCGCTGATTTATAATTTAAACTCTGATTTAATTATCTGCTTATGTTACTTAGCCTTGCGTGCTTCTAGGGGCGACCCTATAAGCACGCGGCGTTTGTCGCGTGCGCCGAGGCCCGGGATCCGGGTTAGGGGCGTGACAAGCCAAGTCAGCATTTGGAACAGGATTAGGAGGATGATCAGACTTTGAGTTGCGCTTGGAGTCAAATTCTGCTCGCTTTGGTTTTCTAAAAAAATTTATCCAATCATCAAAAGTTATATCCTTGTCATGTCGGGAGGATTTTTGCTTTGTCAACCATTGAAAAGCATCAAACAAGCTTCGTAGAACAAAAAATTCAGAACTGCTTCTCTGACAAAGTATGTCATTATAAGGTATGACTTCATCATACATTTCGCCATTAATGGGAAGCCCTGCAAGTTTCCTAATGTCCCATAGTGAAATACCAACCTCTCCATATAGCATATGGAAAGTATTGGTATCTGGACACCATAGCTCCACCAACGCTTTATAAAAGTTGGAATCTAAATCATAATGTCCGACCGAAGAGATGATTCCTCCAACTAACTCTACATGAGACAACTCTTTCGAATAATTACCAAGTATATGTTTGGCCCAATCAGCATAACTTAGACGATTAATTGGCTTACACCTACTTGAGGGGTCATGCCTTTCCACCACAGGTGATGGTTAATGATCTTGACCAAGAGATTGAAGGATAGTCGATCTTTAATATCTCAAGTCCCGGGCTTCAAATATCTTTGCATATAAGTACTGCCATCTTTGCAACAATACTTCCGAGTCAAGCGGGCAGTAGCTACATAAGAGGAAGACCGCCTTACCCAATCAGAGTGCTCTTCTCCTCCATATTTAATCACGGTCTCGGATCTAGGACCAAAGACAAGTATGTTGCGAGTGAAATCTTGACCCGAAGGAAACTCATTGAGATCTTGGATAATGTCCCAAAAAGGCTCACCATGAGGATGTTTAGCCATAATGAAAAAAGAAAAAAAAACCTGAGTGTTCCTACTTCTCTCACTCAATCTCACTAAAAGGATTTCGTGAGAAAAGTATGAAGGGGGCATTTGTTTATATAAAAAAATATAATACATGTCCCAATAGAACTCAAATAATAATTTAATTCGAATATATCCTAATTTTGATATATTTAGAATTAAATTTAAATATATCTTAATCTAGATATATTAAAATTTAAATATATCTTAATCTAGACATATTAAAATTTAAATATATCTTCATTTAAATTTAATATGTCCTCATTGCATCCCGGGCCAAGAGAACATATCTCGAGGCAAACTCAAAATCCCAAAATTGCCCCCGAGAACATATCTCGAGGCAAACTCAAAATCCCAAAATTGCCCTCGAGAACATATCTCGAGGCAAAGAAATTTCACATGCCGAGGATGCATATCCCAAGTCAGCTCAAGAATGCTGATCCCGAGGCAAAAAAAAAATTAAAATTAATTAGAGAAATTAAAAATAATAATAATAAAAATTTAAAAAAATAAAATAATAAAATAATAAAAAATTCAAAATAAAATCAAATCTAATCAGAATTGAATTAAAAAAAAGAAAGATAAGCTTAAATCAGAAAACAGAAAAAAGGTTCTATCATATCAGAACCAAATTTAAAAGAAGATAAATTCAAATCAAAACAAAAAGGAGTTTTATCAGGCCGGTAATTGAGATCGGAGGGTTTTCAAAAAAAAAAAAATATATAAAGAGGGAGAAATCAGAAAAAAAAAACACAAGAAAAAAAATTAGAGAGGAGATTAAGGAGAGAGAGAGATAAAAAGGTATTGGTTTTTTTTTTTTTTTTCTCTCTAGGCCGTCTCACCGCCAGCCTCACCGCGACGCCTCCCCGCTGCGTTGCCGCCGTCGACCACCTCCGACCGACGCCACCGCTGCCGGATGGATACCATCATGGCACGCGATGGCCCTGTCGCCAAATCAGTTCATTTGGCCACCTTCACCGCGTTGCACAGACACGCCGCTGCCGCCTTCATCTCGCCGTCGCCATAAGAAAGGCACAAGCTATATAATAGCTTCCCTGCCTCCCTGCCGTTCGTCGTCACCGGAGAAGAAGGGCATAAGCTATATAATAGCTTCCATGCCTCCTTGCTGTCCGTCGTCACCGGAGAAGAAGCAAAAGAACTATATAATAGTTCCCTTGCTCCCTGCTGCCCATTGTCACTAGAGAAGAAGAGCAAAAAATAAAGGGGACTATATGATAGTTCCTTGTTGCTCACAGCTACCAGAGAAGAAGAGCAAAGGCTCTATGAGAGCTTCCCTGCTGTGTTTTGTGATGAAAATCTCTTTGAGATTGATTGGAAAAGAACAGTTGTGAATATTGAATGGTAGGAAATATAGGAAATTAATATTCTCTAAAAAAAAAATTAATTAATTAATTTTCGATAAGTTCCCCAGAGTTAAATTCGGAATTATTTGTGGGAAGAATAAGCAAAAAGGGATTTAAAACCCTAGTTTGGGTCTATGTGACCAGAGGGACTTTCTGGTAATTTAAGAAAGTCAGGAGGACTAAAAATTAATATTCCCCTCTCACAGGCGTGGATCAAATTGTAATCTGAAAAGATACAAGGACCTCTGGAAAATTTTGCACGAAAATACCCTTAAAAGAGAGCTTGGACGGTCGTGATTAAATCAATCTAAACTGTTCTTCATCTCGGAGCATTATATCGATTCTCAGGATGCCACGTGTCAAGCAAAGATCCAATCCATCTGATGGTGGATGAATGCGAGGAAAGGAATTCGCATCTCTTGGTACACGTGGCAAGCTGAGATCAGTCCATCTTGTTGGATGATCTCGAGGCGTCTTAACGATGGCGGAGAAGCCACGTGGCGTGAGGAGACGCTTTTATCAAATAGCGTTAAGGATCTCGAGACATGAGATGATGATCCAGCCGTTGAGCCCGATTAAATCTGGACCATTGATCTAGTTAGTAACAGATCCGAGACTAAAACTTTTAATCAAAACCGTTAAAAAGATCGGAAGATCTCCACCGATCATCGGAGTAACCCTATCCCGGGGCACCCTCACCGCCTCTCTCAGCCAGACGTTATCGCCATGAGGCCACGCATTGTCCCACCGCTTTGTGAGGAACCCGGCCATCACCGGCGCTGGCGTTTTTCCTGCTGATGGCTCCGACTGGTCACCCTAGAGCCTATAAATAGGACCTCCAGCCCCTCTGTTTCGGCATCCAAAACAGTGAGTTTCTCTTGAACTCCGGTGAGAACACAAACGGAGAAGGAGACGGGCTCAGTTGCGGCGGCGAATCCTCTGTCAAGGGTGGAGCGACCAGGGTAGCGCAGGGCAAGGACGTAGAGGATCTTACAGTGCGGACGCGTGCACGACTGGGCTCGTCGGAGAGGTCGACAGTGCTCGCGAACGGGTAGAAGATCACTGTGGTGGTTACCGGCGACGACAGCCCTTTCGGTAAGAACTTACCTCCTCTGCAGTACCTTACTTAGGCTTTGCATGCATCCCGGTATGTTTGAAGTTCTGGAGGAGACGCAGGAGGAGAGACAAATTTGGGCTGGAGTTCGGTAGGGAAGAAGTAGAGCCTGTTCTCTCTCTACGGATGGTTGTGACGTGCTGAGAACAGGTCCGCCGAACGAGACTTGACGCCAGAGGAGCTCCGGCTACCTAAAGGAGCGTTGGCGAGGTCTCGGTCCCGAGGTTGAAGAAGAAGTGGGTTTATATAAAAAATATATATATATGAAAAAAAAATAGTAATTATTTGAGTAATGTTAATCATTTAAAATATAGGAAATGTGACATTATTTTTAGCATTGCATAAGATTCATTAGGGTAAAGTTTTTTTTTCTTTTTAATAGACACCATGTTAGTGTGACATATTCATTTATGGTATTGTTAATTTGGATGAGTTTTGTTATTTAGTAACAAATATTTATTAAAGTGTGAACTTAGGCATGTGACATTTAATTGAAATAATAAAAGAATTTTTATTATTTGAGTGTGGTTCTAGCCTGGGAGGAAATAATAATTATTTATATTATTTCAAACTTAGGTTGTGTGATGTCTAATAGAGACTATAGTGTTGATTAATTAAACAAAGTAATGTTTAATTGAAATGGTAACTATGGTTTGTATGACAAATTATTAGCATGATTAATAATTTGAAAACTATAATGAGACATAGTTGAAGAGAGTTAATTGATTAATGGAACTGATTAAAGAGAAATACGTTAGGGTGTGACACATGTTCAATTAATCAAATAAAGTGTATAGTTCCTTTGATAATGAATTTAGGTCTTGTGATGATTATTAGGTTATGAAACCATTATTCATAATTTAATAATTAGGAAACATAAGGTTTTGATAAGAGATTAAAACCTTGGTTTGACAATTAAATTAGTATTGTCTCTATTAATAGTATTAAAACTACTAATCAAATAGTTGTAAAGTTAGGCAACTATATGGAACTATGAGTATGTGACATAATAATTAATGAATAATTATTATAAAATATTGAAATGAGATAAATAGAAATTAACTAATTAATTTCTTAAATTTGGTTAAATTATGGAAATTTTTTTTGTAAGAAAGCTAAAAAGGACTATTAAGCCCTAAACAAGGTGGAACCTTAAACTTTAGGGTCAAAAGTTGCCAAATGACCAAAATGCCCTTCCAGGGTAAAAAGGGGATTAAGATCAATTTGAGTAGGCCCAACTCAACTTAAACGACTGAATGAGAGTCAGGCTCGACAAATAGACTAGAGTTGACTAGGTCTGACCAAAGTAGGTCTAAAAGTCAACTAAGGAACACTGAAACAGAAATAAGGGCCGGTAACCCGAGAGATGGTCCCTAGGACCCGTTAGTGGGCCTAAGCCCAATAAGAATGTAAGGCATGCATGTACACCTAGGGACCTAGAAATGTTATTGGAATATTATTTCTAATAGGACCTTTGCATGCCAGATACTCTCGGGGAGTTGTTGGCTCACTAGTGGAAGCTAGAAGGACAGCTAGTACCAACAAGAGGTAAGTTCACTTGCCTAGTTTCCACCCGGTGACGGGATTTCTTGGACTTGCTATGTATTCTTATTACATGCACTGCTGATGCCATACATACTGTTCATATCTGGTATTTTGAATCCTGTTGAGCATGTGTGTTTGTTTCCGGGATGTTGGTGTCCATGTTTGCTATATTCTACTGCCCGGACTCAGTGGAGCTAGGGAAGCTCCAATTTAGGAATGTCCAGGGATAGGACCCCCTGACCTTCCTGACAGCCTCACCAGAGAAGCAAATCTCTGGAGGTCTTACCTGTCAGTGGGCATGGTACACTGACCGTGTTAACACGAAGGAGAGGTAGTTCTACCGACTTGTGACCGGAGGGTCAAACGACCATCTAGGTCGTATTTACATCCAAAAGCTGGACGTACTGGCCGGGAGTAAACTTGAGTTCTCTTAAAACTCATTGCAGAGCCCGAGGGCTTCTGTATCAGGGGTCGTACCTTTGACTTGTTTGTGGTAGACTCCTAGGACTGTGTTGTTGGTGTTATGATCTCATTGGCTGTCATACTTTCTATTTATGGCGTTGTGACCTGCAGGGGTACTTACTGGGCTTTCCATTCGAAAGCTCATGTGTTTTTCTCTTTTCCTCTTTTACAGATTCCGAGGTTTAGAAGGGGAGAGGAGCCTGGGGAGAGGACTCCGGAGGACCAGAGGGTATAGGAGTCTCCTTTATCTTTATTTTTTTGAGCATTGTTATGGTAGGACCCGTATAGGGACCAGACTGTTTTAGGGCCTATGGACCCTGTTGACTCTATGTTCCTTGGAACACGAGTTTATTTATTTATTTTTATGGATTGTTATCTGCTTATCACATTATTAGGCCTTGTATTTGAGTTGAGTTCCTCTCTTCTTTAATACGGCGGTCACATGGCGATGCTTTCGAGGTCCGGATTACGGGTCGGGCGTTCTACATTAAAGTGGTATCAGAGCATGTTCTCTTGGTAGAGCAGATAGCAGACCCTAGATGCCCTTAGCTAGTTGCATAGACTGAGTGTGGGACTGGGGTAGTATAGATAGTGGTACGTTAGATTGACACCTGGTTTACTTGCAGGATGTCGGGACCATCGTACCGTGATTCGTCTGACGATAAGGTGGAGTCTGTCCGGGAGAACACTCCACCGCCCGTGAGCCGATTCTTGAGCCCGCCGAGGTTCTCGCCGAGATGAGGAGGGGCCTTTGGAAGCCACCAACCGGAAGGTTGGCAGGCTCCAGACCACAGTTACCATGTTTGTCCAGGGACTTAGGGATCACATTGCTATGCAGAGGCCAGTAGGACCCAGGGTTCCGTTAGCACAGGAGATAGTGAGCCCCAGTATTCCTCCACGACGCGTGTGTAGAGCCCGTGATTACCGCCGTGGATTGGGGGTTCAGATTCGAGAGAGAGCTGCAGGTCCATCTCCTGCTGTTCTCAGGATCTCATGGTGCCGACGATGTGGAGTATACGGGCACTGTATGACAGAGTGTAGGCGCCCTGCTCTCTGGTGCCGCAGCTGTGGCAGTCGGGAGCATCTAGCATTCTACTGTCCATCTGGTGCACCTGGACCTAGCAGGGGGCCGCAGGGGACTGGAGGACATCGACCCTGCCCTGACGACACTCCATTGTCACCCGACGAGCATCATCTTGACTGAGTTCTAGTTTTAGTTGTAAGAATAATCGTAGACTTACAAACTTACGAGTTGTATGAACTATTTCTATTATGTCCTTTAGTGTCCTTTGTTCTAGTATGTTTGTTTCTAGTCGTTGTTTTTGAAATGAATAAAACTATGTTTTTATTATCACCTGTCTTGCTGGAAATAAAAGTAACCTTGTAATCCTTATACAGTTAAACTATGGATCACTTGCGTGGAGGACGGGGTGGTAGGGGTAGAGGAAGGGGAAGGCGAGGACGACCTCGTCGTACCGAGATGCCTCAGCCTCCTGTGGAGGAAGAAGTTCCTCAACCGCAGGGTGGGGAGGTACCCCCACCTGTGGACGAGATGGAGGTCGAGCAGGAGGTGCCTGCTCAATCCAATGCTTAGGCGCCCCAGGTAGAGGGCCAAAACCCAAGGGGGGAGGTACCCCCTATGAGCATGATGGAACTAATGAGGGAAATGTTGGGACTAATTCAAGAGACCCGACAACAGCGTGCACCACCTCCATCAACCACGCCCACGACAAGTAGAGGATTACTTGGGGAGATCAAGAGACCCTCTCCCCGACCATTCGAAGGGGCTGCAGACCCCCATGCTGCTGAACAATGGATAAGGGAGATGGAGAAGACCTTCGAGGTTTTCCAAACTACTTAGGCAGAGAAGATCAGGACCGCCGTGTACATGCTCCAAGGACCCGCAGAAGATTGGTACTTTGGAGAAATTAGGTTGAGGAAGGGTGAGGCCTTCCAGACTTGGGAAGAATTCAGGACTGCGTTCTTCGCCAAATATTTCTCGAGAGGACATCTGGTACAGCTCGGACAACAATTCTCCCAGCTTGTTCAAGGAGGCTCCACGGTGGAGCAATATGAAACTGAATTTGATCGGTTGGCTCGTTTTCTGCCTGACATGGTCCCGACAGATGAGAGCCGGGTAATGAAATTTGAGGCCGGACTTCGGCCATCACTGAAAAAGATCGTGACTAGCCACATGTGCAAGACCTATACTGAGGTTGTGGCTAGGGCCAAATACACTGAGGCTTCTTGCCAAGGGGACGCCCAGGGGTCGTCCCAGAAAGATAAAAAAGATAAAGGGGCAAATAGCCAGGGCCAGTCATCAGGAAAGAGCTCTGGAAAGCGAAGGCCTGATAATAAGTATCGGCCATATGGGAAACCAACCAGGTCCACAGCCTCATCTGGAGGTAAAGGGTCATCAGCCATTGTGACCCAGAACATTAAGTGCTATGAATGCAAGGGACCGCATAAGAGGTCCCAATGCCTAAGGATAACTGGAGGGTGCTATTTCTGGTTTGCCTTGGATCACCAAAAGGCCCAATGTCCCCAGCGTCAACAAGGACAGAGTGTGGTGGGGGGAAACCAGGGATCTCAGCAAGCTTCCCGACAATCTGTTGGACCACCACCAAGATCACAAGGTGGGGATAAGAAAGGGAAGGCGACTTCTGGACAGCCTTCTACTCCAAACCAACCCCAACAGCAGCAGAGGCCAATGACCCATGGTCGGGTCTACCATTTAACAACCGAGGAAGAACAGGCATCAGCAGATGTCGTGGCAGGTACCATTCCAATTAATTCTTTCTATGCCTGCACTTTATTTGATCCTGGAGCCACACACTCTTTCGTATCTGCACGGTTTGCATGAAAGCACACTTTGCCTACTATAGATCTACCCCAGGACTTGTGTGTAGACACCCCGGTGGGAGCTGCCATAATGGTAAGGAGAATGGTACCGGCATGCCCTATAATGATTGAAGGGCGGAGATTACTTGCAAACCTGCATGTAATGGACCTGAAGGATTACGATGTGATCCTCGGGATGGACTCTCTTGATTTCTACTTGATGGTAGACCGGCCGAGGGAAGAGAGTTGTATTTAAGATGGCGGGAGGAGAGGAATTTACTTTTAAAGGCAGCCAAACTTGTTCCCTTGTTCAGGAGATTTCAGCTCTCCAGGTCCGGAAGTTACTTAGGGGTGGATGTGTAGGCTATTTGGCCTCTATATCTGAGGTAAAGAAGGATAAGGAGATTGTAGTCTCAGACGTACCAGTAGTAAGGGAGTACCCTGACGTGTTTCCGGAAGAATTACCAGGATTACCCCCGGAAAGAGAATTGGAGTTCTCTATTGAATTGGTACCGGGAACAGCTCCTGTGTCTAAGGCTCCTTATCGGATGGCGCCTGCGGAGCTTAAGGAATTGAAGACCCAACTAAAGGAATTGTTGGACAAAGGTTTATTAGACCTAGCATGTCACCATGGGGAGAACCTGTTCTTTTCGTCAAGAAGAAAGACGGGTCGCTAAGGTTGTGCATCGATTATTGGGAGTTGAACAAGGTGACTGTAAAGAATAAATATCCTCTACCAAGAATTGATGATTTACTGGATCAGCTACAGGGAGCTCAAGTCTTCTCTAAGATTGACTTGAGATCTGGGTATCACCAAGTAAGGATTAAAGAGACGGATATCCCGAAGAGTGGTTTTCGGTACTAGATACGGGCACTACGAGTTTCTGGTAATGCCGTTTGGGCTTACCAATGCCCCGGCAGTCTTTATGGACATGATGAACCGGGTATTCCGTCAATATTTGGACCAGTTTGTGGTGGTATTCATCGACGACATCTTGGTTTACTCAAGAAGCCACCAGGGCCACGAGGAGCACTTAAGAATAGTGCTAGAGACCTTAAGGGAACATCAGCTTTACGCAAAGTTCTCCAAGTGCGATTTTTGGTTGGAAAGAATTCGGGTTGCTCAGGGACAAGATCTTGAACTGGAGGAGATCAAGGAACATATAGGTCAGGAAGATCCAACACGGTTCAGAGTCCATGAAGATGGTATTCTTAGGTTTGAAGAAAGGATTTGTGTACCAAATGTCCCTGAACTAAAAAGGGATATTCTGGAGGAAGCTCACTATTCGAGCTACACTATTCACCCTGGAGGTACTAAGATGTACAGAGGGTTGAAGGACCATTTCTGGTGGAAGGGGATGAAGCGAGATGTTGCGGAGTTCGTGGCTAAATGCATCACCTGTCAGATGGTAAAGGCGGAACACCAGAAGCCGGCAGGGATGTTACAACCCTTACCCATTCCGGAGTGGAAATGGGAGCACATTAACATGGATTTTGTAACGGGGTTGCCACGCACTCAAAGAGGCCATGAATCGATCTGGGTTATAGTGGATCGGCTGACTAAGTCGGCCCACTTTATACCATTAAGGACGGGAGCATCCTTGGAAAAGTTGGCCCAGCTATATATTGATCAGATCGTAAGATTACATGGAGTACCGGTGACTATCACCTCTGATCGAGACACTCGGTTTGTCTCTAAATTCTGGGCGAGCCTGCATACCGCCTCACGGCGCGGGGATTGGCGTTGACAGCTGACTTTCCACCTACTGCACCGATGGACAATCTGAAAGGACTATCCAGGTGTTAGAGGACATGTTGAGGGCATGTGCAATAGATTTTACGGGGTCTTGGGATGAACGCCTAAGTTTGATAGATTTGCCTATAACAACAGTTACCAGGTAAGCATCAAGATGGCACCGTATGGGGCACTCTATGGGAGGAAGTGCCGAACTCCCATATGTTGGGGAGATGTGGGAGAAAGGAAGCTGGTAGCTGAGGCGACACTTAAGCAACCTGATTTTGTAAAACAAACGGAGGAACATGTCAAGATGATCAGGGAGCGACTCCTGGCTGCCCAGAGTAGACAAAAGAGCTATGCAGACCGAAAAAGATCTGATCAGGAGTTTCAAGTGGGAGATTTGGTATTCCTAAAAGTATCTCCTATGAAAGGGGTAGTAAGGTTTGGACGACGTGGAAAACTTGCTCCGCGATATATCGGACCTTTCGAGATATTGGAGCACATAGGAGTGGTGGCATATAGGTTGGCCTTACCCAGGATCTCGCTCAAGTTCACGATGTCTTCCACATTTCAATGTTGAAGAAGTGTATTCGTGATCCCACCAGAGTGATCCCTCAAGTTCCGGTGGAAGTCCAAGAGGATATGTCCTACGAAGAACGCCCAGTAGCTATTTTGGGCCGAGAGGACAAGCAACTGAGGAATAGGACTATTCCTTTTGTGAAGGTGAGGTGGACCAATCACACTGAGCGGGAAGCTACTTGGAATGCGAGGAAGATATGAGAAAGCGTTACCCAGATTTGTTTGCTTAAGTGTATCAGTGATGTAATTTCGAGGACGAAATTATTATAAGGGGGGAGGATTGTAAAACCCAAGAAATTTCGAGAAATATAGGAAATAAAATTTTCTTAAAAAAAAAAATTAATTTTCGATAAGTTCCCCAGAGTTAAATTCGGAATTATTTGTGGGAAGAATAAGCAAAAAGGGATTTAAAACCCTAGTTTGGGTCTATGTGACCAGAGGGACTTTCTGGTAATTTAAGAAAGTCAGGAGGACTAAAAATTAATATTCCCCTCTCACAGGCGTGGATCAAATTGTAATCTGAAAAGATACAAGGACCTCTGGAAAATTTTGCACGAAAATACTCTTAAAAGAGAGCTTGGACGGTCGTGATTAAATCAATCTAAACTGTTCTTCATCTCGGAGCATTATACCGATTCTCAGGATGCCACGTGTCAAGCAAAGATCCAATCCATCTGATGGTGGATGATCGCGAGGAAAGGAATTCGCATCTCTTGGTACACGTGGCAAGCTGAGATCAGTCCATCTTGTTGGATGATCTCGAGGCGTCTTAACGATGGCGGAGAAGCCACGTGGCGTGAGGAGACGCTTTTATCAAATAGCGTTAAGGATCTCGAGACATGAGATGATGATCCAGCCGTTGAGCCCGATTAAATCTGGACCATTGATCTAGTTAGTAACAGATCCGAGACTAAAACTTTTAATCAAAACCGTTAAAAAGATCGGAAGATCTCCACCGATCATCGGAGTAACCCTATCCCGGGGCACCCTCACCGCCTCTCACCGGGCCAAGACGCTTATCGCTACGAGGCCCTCACGGGCCGGCCCCGACCGCTTTCGCTAAGGACGAACCCGGGCCATCACCGGGCGCGTTTTCCACTGGGTCCGACGGGTTCGACCGGGTCACCCTAGAGCCTATAAATAGGACCTCCAGCCCCTCTGTTTCGGCATCCAAAACAGTGAGTTTCTCTTGAACTCCGGTGAGAACACAAACGGAGAAGGAGACGGGCTCAGTTGCGGCGGCGAATCCTCTGTCAAGGGTGGAGCGACCAGGGTAGCGCAGGGCAAGGACGTAGAGGATCTTACTGGACGCCATGAGGCCTGGGCTCGTCGGAGAGGTCGGCTGCTTTCGCGAACGGGTAGAAGATCACTGTGGTGGTTACCGGCGACGACAGCCCTTTCGGTAAGAACTTACCTCCTCTGCAGTACCTTACTTAGGCTTTGCATGCATCCCGGTATGTTTGAAGTTCGTCGGAGACGAGGAGGGAGACCGGCTGGGGGCTGGAGTTCGGTAGGGAAGAAGTAGAGCCTGTTCTCTCTCTACGGATGGTTGTGACGTGCTGAGAACAGGCCGGCCGAACGAGACTTGACGCCGGAGGAGCTCCGGCTACCTGCAGGAGCGTTGGCGAGGTCTCGGTCCCGAGGTTGAAGAAGAAGTGGGTTTATATAAAAAATATATATATATGAAAAAAAAATAGTAATTATTTGAGTAATGTTAATCATTTAAAATATAGGAAATGTGACATTATTTTTAGCATTGCATAAGATTCATTAGGGTAAAGTTTTTTTTTTCTTTTTAATAGACACCATGTTAGTGTGACATATTCATTTGTGGTATTGTTAATTTGGATGAGTTTTGTTATTTAGTAACAAATATTTATTAAAGTGTGAACTTAGGCATGTGACATTTAATTGAAATAATAAAAGAATTTTTATTATTTGAGTGTGGTTCTAGCCTAGGAGGAAATAATAATTATTTATATTATTTCAAACTTAGGTTGTGTGATGTCTAATAGAGACTATAGTGTTGATTAATTAAACAAAGTAATGTTTAATTGAAATGGTAACTATGGTTTGTATGACAAATTATTAGCATGATTAATAATTTGAAAACTATAATGAGACATAGTTGAAGAGAGTTAATTGATTAATGGAACTGATTAAAGAGAAATACGTTAGGGTGTGACACATGTTCAATTAATCAAATAAAGTGTATAGTTCCTTTGATAATGAATTTAGGTCTTGTGATGATTATTAGGTTATGAAACCTTTATTCATAATTTAATAATTAGGAAACATAAGGTTTTGATAAGAGATTAAAACCTTGGTTTGACAATTAAATTAGTATTGTCTCTATTAATAGTATTAAAACTATTAATCAAATAGTTGTAAAGTTAGGCAACTATATGGAACTATGAGTATGTGACATAATAATTAATGAATAATTATTATAAAATATTGAAATGAGATAAATAGAAATTAACTAATTAATTTCTTAAATTTGGTTAAATTATGGAAATTTTTTTTGTAAGAAAGCTAAAAAGGACTATTAAGCCCTAAACAAGGTGGAACCTTAAACTTTAGGGTCAAAAGTTGCCAAATGACCAAAATGCCCTTCCAGGGTAAAAAGGGGATTAAGATCAATTTGAGTAGGCCCAACTCAACTTAAACGACTGAATGAGAGTCAGGCTCGACAAATAGACTAGAGTTGACTAGGTCTGACCAAAGTAGGTCTAAAAGTCAACTAAGAAACACTGAAACAGAAATAAGGGCCGGTAACCCGAGAGATGGTCCCTAGGACCCGTTAGTGGGCCTAAGCCCAATAAGAATGTAAGGCATGCATGTACACCTAGGGACCTAGAAATGTTATTGGAATATTATTTCTAATAGCACCTCTGCATGCCAGATACTCTCGGGGAGTTGTTGGCTCACTAGTGGAAGCTAGAAGGACAGCTAGTACCAACAAGAGGTAAGTTCACTTGCCTAGTTTCCACCCGGTGACGGGATTTCTTGGACTTGCTATGTATTCTTATTACATGCACTGCTGATGCCATACATGTTGTTCATATCTGGTATTTTGAATCCTGTTGAGCATGTGTGTTTGTTTCCGGGATGTTGGTGTCCCTGTTTGCTATATTCCCATCGCCTCGACTCGGTGGAGCTAGGGAAGCTCCAATTTAGGAATGTCCAGGATAGGACCCCCGACCTTCGATGACCCTCACCAGGAGAAGCAAATCTCTGGAGGTCTTACTGTCGGTGGGCATGGTACAATGGCCACCGTGTTAACACGAAGGAGAGGTAGTTCTACCGACTTGTGACCGGAGGGTCAAACGACCATCTAGGTCGTATTTACATCCAAAAGCTGGACGTACTGGCCGGGAGTAAACTTGAGTTCTCTTAAAACTCATTGCAGAGCCCGAGGGCTTCTGTATCAGGGGTCGTACCTTTGACTTGTTTGTGGTAGACTCCTAGGACTGTGTTGTTGGTGTTATGATCTCATTGGCTGTCATACTTTCTATTTATGGCGTTGTGACCTTCAGGGGTACTTACTGGGCTTTCCATTCGAAAGCTCATGTGTTTTTCTCTTTTCCTCTTTTACAGATTCCGAGGTTTAGAAGGGGAGAGGAGCACAGGAGAGGACTCAGGACCGGAGGGTATAGGAGTCTCCTTTATCTTTATTTTTGAGCATTGTTATGGTAGGACCATTATAGGGACAGATCGCTTTTAGGGCCTATGGACCCTGTTGACTCTATGTTCCTTGGAACACGAGTTTATTTATTTATTTTTATGGATTGTTATCTGCTTATCACATTATTAGGCCTTGTATTTGAGTTGAGTTCCTCTCTTCTTTAATACGGCCGGTCTGTTGACGTGCTCGAGGTCCCGGATTCCGGGTCGGGGCGTTACATTAGTTTTGGGTCACAGAAACAAGATGTTGTCCTTTGTAAACATTTGTAAAGCATCTCAGTATTTAGCTATGTGTGAAAACCTATGATATTTACAACGCATGTCAAACGTTTGACGAAATGCTCCAATGAATTTGAACATAACCATGATGGGTGGTTCAAATCTTATCCTTATAACTTCACTCCAAATTCAATTTTTATGAAGATGTTTTGTCACACCACCCAGTGATCATTGTGGAACTTCAATTCCAACTCCAGGTCTCTAGAAATACTCAAAGCATTTCTAATTTCGAAGCGTTAAAATTGAATTAAGCAATCCAGTAATTTCTACAAACTATCTTGTGAGAGTATCCAGGCTTCAAGGAGGTTCACAACATAACCAAGCATTGCCTTTACAGAGATTGAAGATGACAATCATTAAACTAAAATTTCTGTAGAAAACTAACAAACATGACTATTAGAGTTAAAATATTATATGATAACATGACTGTAATGGTTTTGAAGAAAAAGAAAACATCCCAAAGTTATGTTGGATCCATTAATAGATTCTTTAGAATAATAATGGAATCATGTTGTTGTTGATTACCAAGATGGTGATGCTAACAATGATGAAGAGATATTGAAAACCATAATTTGAAGTGAAGCAACACATTCATAAAAAGGTCAAGGGAAATACTGGGTTAATATAAAAAAACTGGTAGGAGGCTTATGATTACATTTGTTTCAAAGCTTCTGGAGAAGCACTGAGTCACATTCAATAAATTTTATGGTCTCTCACTTAAAAGATATTGCTTAGGAATACAATTTCATGGAAGGTATTTTATAGAAAGATGATGAGAAACATCTACTGAACCCTATATGGTTGCTTATGATGTCTCATGTTAAAGACAAGAAAGATGCTGACAAAGATATTCCAACACCCATTAGCACTTCAAATTTGTTTTGAGAGGATGAGACAAGATGGATATCATCTAATCAATATTATAGAAAACTACTCCTGCAGCAGTTAAAAAAAAATAAGAAGGCACAAAGAATAAATTGTCATATTTTTATTACACATGAAGCAAATGGCATTGGTAGCAGTGGCAGTTTGTCATCATAAAAAAGTTTCCCCACTAAAAGATGTGCAATGAGATTCCAAATATTGAAGATGCTAGTTGCTACGTGTGCATGTGAGAGAGCTAACATCAAGAGCAAACCAATTTGCAGCACTGATAAGTGATCGAAAGGAGATTTTCAATAATGATAGTGCATGTATCTGGAGAACAACGTTGTATGCATGTGACTTGGCCATATTTCTGTTTGTGTTTTGGAGCAATAATATAACCAAAGATGAAGATCATTGAAAGAATCTTGAAACCTACCACCATAACATTACCTTTTGGGTTGACAGTTTGGTTTCGCAGAGGCAATTTTAATTGAATAGCCATTATAATACATAAGCTAAAGTGAGGCTATTATGATAGGGGTTAGGGTTAATGAATTTAAAATAAATATTCAATTGATTAATCATCTCCAACTAATATGGTCCTTGAGGAGAGTTGCTCCAGCTATGACTATAGAAGTCACTTTGGTGGTCAAGAAAGTTGGTCAAGCTAATGATATCAAATAATACTAGAGTTATAAGTTGGTCAACCTAATAGGACTCTTATTTCCCAAGCTTGATAAGATTATGGTAAAATAAAAAAATTCATACATTCCAATCCGGATTCATCACCAAGGTGAAAATGATATCATGAAAGTCAAAGGCCCATTTCAATAAAAAATCAAAAAAATTGGTGATAAGGTAAAATTAAAAAAAAAAAAAAAGGGGAATGGAAGTCATTGAGATGGTGATTGGTGAGAAATGGTCAATAATCTCTAAAGTTGTGTAGGATTTTCATTGGCTAGTCAAAATTATATATATAAAAAATGATGGTTGCTTATAACATTAAAGAAATACAAAAGCCCACATTAAATCCGGAATGGGCTAGGTTTCATCTTATGAAGGATAATGAATGAGCCCACAATGAAGCTTAGATTAAAAATGAAGCTTGGATAAAAAATAGTAATAAAAAAAAGGAGAAATCATGCAAAACAAGGGAGCTGGGCCCTACGTTTACAAAAGGGGGAATATAATCAAAAGAAAAAAAAAGAAGTGGCTCATTCGAAATTTTTAAAAATAAAAAAAAAATAAAAAAAAATAATAATAATAAAATGATGACGAAAGTTTGGGCCCATTTTATAAGGAGGGCTGATTTATACAAAAGTGCAATAAAAAAAAAGATTGAATATATGTGTATGCATCTCGAGGCAGCGATAACGAGCATGTATCTCAAAGCGTTGATAAATATTACTCCCAAAGTGACATGTGATCGGCGAAATATAAATCCTTAAAGTGATGCACATCTCAAAGCGGCACTCATCTTAAGGTGACAGTGAAACACTCACCTCGAGGCAGTTAATAAGTACGAATTTCAAGGTGGCATACTCATTTCGAAGCGGCCATTAAAATTATGAAATGATGGTGACATAGCGGCACAAATTTCGAAAGCAGCAACGAGACATGCATTCGAGGTGGTCGATGAAACGGTGGCAAAGCACACATCCTAAGGCAGAAGGCGGCGTCATTTAAATAAATAAATAAATAAATAAATAAATAATATGTATAAATATCGTATGATGATATTCATATGTAATGAAAATTATGATAAATAAAATCATTTATTTTATTTTATTATTCATTGCCTTTACTTGTACTTTTGCCCCTTAATATGAGGTTCCCGCAATCTTATTCGGGGTAATTAATAATAGAGGCTTGCCTCTATTAGGAATGGAAGAACCCACAAATCAAAAAAAATATGACATTTGTGATTCGATATGTCGCCTGGTGTCTCTTCACATACACGATGCCGGGTGGGTATTTTCGATCCCACACTCATTGTAATGAAACAATGCAAAATCCAAGTAATTGATTATAGCCTCAGCCACATCCAAGATATCCCATAATGTGTATCGAAAGAATAGAATAAAGTTTTAGTTGGAACAAACACTACCACACTACAAGAATTAAAGTGGCACACCAAAACAGGCTACATTCACGGCCAAACCGAAACCATAAGTTCACTATTGATATAAAGATTACATGTGAATGTTGAGATATTACCTGTCTTTTAAAATTCGGATTCCAAACATATTCAATGTTAAACTCCTATTCCTAACTCCAAGCTTGATCTCCAAGATTCTTTCTAACCACAGGTTAGTAAAAGACCACCCAGAAGAAGACTACGATACAATCTCCTTCAGTGTAAGGTAATATATATATACGATAAACCTATCTTCTCTAATCCAACAGGAACTATATCTTTTCTTTCTCACATATTTTTACTCACACAATAACCTAACAAAAGGTATTACGTCCCAAAACTGTTCATAGATAATTTGACATGTATATTTTCTCATACCCTCTCGTTCACATTTACCTTTGAAATATTGGAAAACCTTCTTTGTAAGTCTTTTCTTTATTTCTTGAATTGACAAAATTCTTTTGGTAAAGAATCGAACATCTATTTTAAGTAGTAGTAAAAGATGACGTTGAAGAAGAAAAAAGCACTTATACATTGTATTGAATGATTTATTTAGCAAATACTCACAAATAAATCATGCTTTGTGGACAAAAACCAAGAGGATAATCATAAATATCTCATATCTTTACTATGGAGCTTGCATGTATGTTCCCTAATATCACCTACATCAAGAACTCAATTATCTTCAGAGCATGGAAGCCTCATCATTGGGGTCTTTGTGGTACGCATAAGGGCCAAGTATGATACCTCTTATATATATTTTATTCACGACAAAGAATATTTACTAGCAATGTCCTATATTTAAAGCGGCTAAAAAAGAAAATTCTCACTCTATATTGTTATACAGATCTACTAGGTTGTATACTAATATGCCTACATGTTTTGTTTCAAATGCAATTTCAAGTTAAGTGATGCGAATGAATACACAAGTAAAAAACATTCGAGACGAATTTAGATCTTAGTCTGGAGATCAATGAAACTTATCAAATTATTGGTTATTTTATGTTTTTCACAGGAGTTGAGAAAATCGATGACCCTGAAAACAGTTTTAATGGTGATTGGTATGAAGTTGCAAAGCGACATACAATAGACAAAGCTCGAGAAGTTCTGGTTATTCAACTTAATAGATTTAATCAAAATGGCTAGATGACTGAGAAAAATTTCTATTATTCGAATTTAAAAAGTTATAACTCTTGAAGGAATTTTGCATAAATTTCGTTAAGATTGTCATAAAATATCGTTTTTTAAAGATGTAGGGCACAATAAGTCTTGTATAGATCTTAATTAACAATTTTAAAATTTTAAACTTTGAAAGAATGAAATGGTAATTTGGAATAAGGTAGGACTTAATTTGAAGAAAATCTAGGCTATGTTATTTTGCTTAACATTAATTGTGACAATTCGGGATGTTCAGTTTTATTAGTGTATAGCAACTAAACATAAACATTGAGAAGAAATATTTTACAGCAATACTAACTAAATATGCGATGTTGGAGCTATAAATTTCAGTGTCGAAGTAATTATATACGACAAGTTCGAAAGGTGGATGTTATTCAGTAACTAATCCGTGATAGATTCTTAATGGTGTCTTCAATGATGTACTTAACCCTTTATAATTAATTTGAGAAATTAATAAATAAATAAAAAGATATCTCTTTCGACTAAGAACACTATGTATATCTTCAACTCATCCTCTATGTTACTTCCTTTGTTCGCGTAACATGATGAATGCGTTAGCTTTTTCCTTATTTACATCAATCCTAATCTTGAAATGATTAATCTTTCTTTACCTCTATTTCATTCTATTTATCTCCTTCCCTAACTATAATGTTCTAGTTCTAATACAAATCTCCACATTCTAATTTCAATGATTAGATATAGTTGCATATTCTACAGGTCAACTTCTATTTTTTGTCATCTTTTTTTTTCATTTAAGTGATCTTAATAAAGGCAGGGCTTAAATACCTTCGACTTTCGCTTGTCTTCCAGTTTTTCCCTCATACATTGTAAGTGATATCTCTTTTTTTTTTATATTTTATTTTTCTTTCTTGGATTTCTCTCGAGAACTTCAATTTTTTATTATACGTATTTAAAAACCACAAAAAAATCATTGTTGTAGTACATAAAAACTTTTGGAAAATTAAACCAGGCCCTCATTGTAATGAAACCACGCAAAATCCAAGTAATTGATTATATAGCTTCAGCCACATCCAAGATCTTCCATAATGCGTATCGAAAGAATAGAAGAAAGTTTTAGTAGGAACAAACACTACCACACTACAAGAATTAACGTGGCTCACCAAAATAGGATACATTCACGGCCAAACAGAAACCATAAGTTCACTATTGATATAAAGATTACATGTGAATGTTGAGATATTACCTGTCTTTTTAAATTGGGATTCCAAACATATTCAATGTTAAACTCCTCTTCCTAACTCCAAGCTTGATCTCCAAGCTTCATTCTAACCGCAGGTTAGTAAAAGACCACCCAGAAGAAGACTATGATAAACCTATCTTCTCTAATACAAGAAGAACAATATCGTTTCTTTCTCTTATATTTTTACTCACACAATAACCTAACAAAATTTATTACGTCCCAAAACTGTTAATAGGTAATTTGACACGTATATTTTCTCATACCCTCTCATTCACATTTACCTTTGAAATATTGGAAAACCTTCTTTGTAAGTCTTTTCTTTATTTCTTGAATTGACAAAATTCTTTTGATAAAGAATCGAACATCTATTTTATATAGTAGTAAAAGATGACGATGAAGAAGAAAAAAGCTTTTATACATTGTATTGAATGATTTATTTGGCAAATACTCACAAATAAACCATGCTTTGTCGACAAAAACCAAGAGAATACTCATGATTATCTCATATCTTTACTGTGGAGCTTGCATGAATGTTCCCTAGTATCACCTACATCAAGAACTCAATTATCTTCAGAGCATGGAAGCCTCATTATTGGGGTCTTTGTGGTACGCATAAGGGCCAAGTATGATACCTCTTATATATATTTTATTCACGACAAAGAATATTTACTAGCAATGTCCTAAATTTAAAGAGGCTAAAAAAGAAAATTCTCACTCTATATTGTTATACAGATCTACTAGGTTGTACACTAATATGCCTACATGTTTTGTTTCAAAAGCAATTTCAAGTTAAGTGATGCGAATGAATACACAAGTAAAAAACATTCGAGACGAATTTAGATCTTAGTCTGGAGATCAATGAAACTTATCAAATTATTGGTTATTTTATGTTGTTCACAAGAGTTGAGAAAATTGATGATTTTGAAAACAATTTTAATGGTGATTAGTATGAAGTTGCAAAGCGACATACAATAGACAGAGCTCGAGAAGTTCTGGTTATTCAACTTAATAGATTTAATCAAAATGGCTAGATCATTGAGAAAAATTTATATTATCTAAATTTAAAAAGTTATAACTCTCGATGGAATTTTGCATAAATTTCGTTAAGATTTTCATAAAATGTCGTTTTGTAAAGATGTAGGGCACAATTAGTCTTGTATAGATCTTAATTAGGACTCAATTTAAAGAAAATCAAGGCTATGTTATTTTGCTTAACGTTAATTGTGACAATTCGGGATGTTCAGTTTTATTAGTGTATAGCCACTAAATATAAACATTGAGAAGAAATATTTTACAGCAATACTAACTAAATATGCGATGTTGGAGCTATAAATTTCAGTGTCGAAGTAATTATATACGACAATTTCCAAAGGTGGATGTTATTCAGTAACTAATCCGTGATAGATTCTTAATAGTGTCTTCAATGATGTACTTAATCCTTTATAATTAATTCGAGAAATTAATACATAAATAGAAAGATATCTGTTTCGACTAAGAATACTATGTATATCTTCAGCTCATCCTCTATGTTACTTCCTTTGTTCGCGTAACAGGATGAATGCGTTAGCTTTTTCCTTATTTACATCAATCCTAATCTTGAAATGATTAATCTTTCTTTACCTCTATTTCATTCTATTTATCTCCTTCCCTAACTATAATGTTCTAGTTCTAGTACAAATCTCCACTATCTAATTTCAATGATTAAATATAGTTGCATATTCTCGAGGTCAACCTCTATTTTTTTTTATCTTTCTTTTTCCATTTAAGTGATATTAATAAAGGCAGGGCTCAAATACCTTCGACTTTGGCTTGTCTTCCAGTTTTTCATTCATAGATTGTAAGTGATATCTCTTTTTTTTTATATTTTATTTTTCTTTCTTGGATTTCTCCCGAGAACATCAATTTTTTATTATATGTATTTAAAAACCGTGAAAAAGTAATTGTTCCAGTACAAAAAAACTTTTGGACAATTAAAGCAGGTCCTCATTGTAATGAAACAACGCAAAATCCAAGTAATTGATTATAGCTTCAGCCACATCCAAGATATCCCATAATGCGTATCGAAAGAATAGAAGAAAGTTTTAGTTGGAACAAACACTACCACACTACAAGAATTAACGCGGCTCACCAAAACAGGCTACATTCACGACCAAACCGAAACCATAAGTTCACTATTGATATAAAGATTACATGTGAATGTTGAGATATTGCATGTCTTTTAAAATTGGGATTCCAAACATATTCAATGTTAAACTCCTATTCCTAACTCCAAGCTTGATCTTCAAGCTTCTTTCTAACCCCAGGTTAGTAAAAGACCACCCAGAAGAAGACTACGATACAATCTCCTTCAGTGTAAGGTAATATATATATACGATAAACCTATCTCTCTAATCCAAAAAGAACTATATCGTTTCTTTCTCTCATATTTTTACTCACACAATAACCTAACAAAAGGTATTACGTCCCAAAACCGTTCATAGATAATTTGACATGTATATTTTCTCATACCCTCTCATTCACATTTACCTTTGAAATATTGGAAAACCTTCTTTGTAAGTCTTTTCTTTATTTCTTGAATTGACAAAATTCTTTTGGTAAAGAATTGAACATCTATTTTAAGTAGTAGTAAAAGATGACGTTGAAGAAGAAAAAAGCTCTTATACATTGTATTGAATGATTTATTTGGCAAATACTCACAAATAAATCATGCTTTGTGGACAAAAACCAAGAGGATAATCATAAATATCTCATATCTTTACTATGGAGCTTGCATGAATGTTCCCTAATATCACCTACATCAAGAACTCAATTATCTTCAGAGCCTGGAAGCCTCATCATTGGGGTCTTTGTGGTACGCATAAGGGCCAAGTATGATACCTCTTATATATATTTAATTCACGACAAAGAATATTTACTAGCAATGTCCTATATTTAAAGCGGCTAAAAAAGAAAATTCTCACTCTATATTGTTATACAGATCTACTAGGTTGTATACTAATATGCCTACATGTTTTGTTTCAAATGCAATTTCAAGTTAAGTGATGCGAATGAATACACAAGTAAAAAACATTCGAGACGAATTTAGATCTTTATCTGGAGATCAATGAAACTTATCAAATTATTGGTTATTTTATGTTGTTCACAAGAGTTGATAAAATTGATGACCGTGAAAACAATTTTAATGGTGATTGGTGTGAAGTGGCAAAGGGACATACAATAGACAGAGCTCAAGAAGTTCTGGTTAATAAAGTTAGTAGATTTAATCACAATGGCTTGATCACTGTGAAAATTTCCTATTATATGAATTTAAAAAGTTATAAATCTCAATGGAATTTTGCATAAATTTCGTTAAGATTGTCATAAAATGTCGTTTTGTAAAGATGTAGGGCACAATAAGTCTTGTATAGATCTTAATTAACAATTTTAAAATTTTAAACTTTGAAAGAATGAAATGGTGTTTTGGAATAAGGTAGGACTCAATTTAAAGAAAATCAAGGCTATGTTATTTTGGTTAACATTAATTGTGACAATTCGGGAAGTTCAGTTTAATTAGTGTATAGCAACTAAATATAAACATTGAGAAGAAATATTTTACAGCAATACTAACTAAATATGTGATGTTGGAGCGATAAATTTCCTTATCGAAGTAATTATACACGACAAGTTCGAAAGGTGGAGGTTATTCAGCAACTAATCCGTGATAGATTCTTAATGGTGTCTTCAATGATGTACTTAACCCTTTATAATTAATTCAAGAAATTAATACATAAATAAAAAGATATCTCTTCTGACTAAGAACACTATGTATATCTTCAGCTCATCTTCTATGTTACTCCCTTTGTTCGCGTAACATGATGAATGCGTTAGCTTTTTCCTTATTTACATCAATCCTAATCTTGAAATGATTAATCTTTCTTTGCCTCTATTTCGTTCTATTTATCTCCTTCCCAAACTATAATGTTCTAGTTCTAATACAAATCAACACTATCCAATTTCAATGATTAAATATAGTTGCATATTCTCGAGGTCAACTTTTATTTTTTGTCATCTTTTTTTTCCATTTAAGTGATATTAATAAAGGCAGGGCTCAAATACCTTCAACTTTGGCTTGTCTTCCAGTTTTTCATTCATACATTGTAAGTGATATCACTTTTTTTTTATATTTTATTTATCTTTCTTGGATTTCTCCCGAGAACAGCAATTTTTTATTATACGTATTTAAAAACCGCGAAAAAATCATTGTTCCAGTACAGAAAAACTTTTGGACAATTAAACCAAGTCCTCATTGTAATGAAACCATGCAAAATCCAAGTAATTGATTATAGCTTCAGCCACATCCAAGATCTCCCTTAATGCTTATCGAAAGAATAGAAGAAAGTTTTAGTAGGAACAAACACTACCACACTACAAGAATTAACGTGGCTCACCAAAACAGGCTACATTCACGGCCAAACCGAAACCATAAGTTCGCTATTGATATAAAGCTTACAAGTGAATGTTGAGAAATTACCTGTCTTTTAAAATTGGGATTCCAACCATATTCAATGTTAAACTCCTCTAAATAACTCCAAGCTTGATCTCCAAGCTTCTTTCTAAACCCATGTTAGTAAAAGACCACCCAGAAGAAGACTACGATACAGTCTCCTTCAGTGTAAGGTAATATATATATACGATAAACCTATCTTCTCTAATCCAACAAGAACTATATCGTTTCTTTCTCTCATATCTTTACTCACACAATAACCTAACAAAGGTATTACGTCCCAAAACTGTTCATAGATAATTTGACACGTATATTTTCTCATACCCTCTCGTTCACATTTACCTTTGAAATATTGGAAAACCTTCTTTGTAAGTCTTTTCTTTATTTCTTGAATTGACAAAATTCTTTTGATAAAGAATCGAACATCTATTTTAAGTAGTAGTAAAAGATGACGATGAAGAAGAAAAAAGCTTTTATGCATTGTATTGAATGATTTATTTGGCAAATACTCGCAAATAAATCATGCTTTGTCAACAAAAACCAAGAGAATACTCATGATTATCTCATATCTTTACTGTGGAGCTTGCATGAATGTTCCCTAATATCACCTACATCAAGAACTCAATTATCTTCAGAGCATGGAAGCCTCATCATTGAGGTTTTTGTGGTACGCATAAGGGCCAAGTATGATACCTCTTATATATATTTTATTCACGACAAAGAATATTTACTAGCAATGTCCTACATTTAAAGCGGCTAAAAAAGAAAATTCTCACTCTATATTGTTATACAGATCTACTAGGTTGTACACTAATATGCCTACATGTTTTGTTTCAAAAGCAATTTCAAGTTAAGTGATGCGAATGAATACACAAGTAAAAAACATTCGAGACGAATTTAGATCTTAGTTTGGAGATCAATGAAACTTATCAAATTATTGGTTATTTTATGTTGTTCACAAGAGTTGAGAAAATTGATGACCTTGAAAACAGTTTTAATGGTGATTGGTATGAAGTGGCAAAGCGACATACAATAGACAGAGCTCGAGAAGTTATGGTTATTCAACTTAATAGATTTAATCAAAATGGCTAGATCATTGAGAAAAATTTATATTATCTGAATTTAAAAAGTTATAACTCTCGATTCAATTTTGCATAAATTTCGTTAAGATTTTCATAAAATGTCATTTTGTAAACATGTAGGGCACAATTAGTCTTGTATAGATCTTAATTAACAATTTTAAAATTTTAAACTTTGAAAGAATGAAATGGTGTTTTGGAATAAGGTAGGACTCAATTTAAAGAAAATCAAGGCTATGTTATTTTGCTTAACATTAATTGTGACAATTCGGGATGTTCAGTTTTATTAGTGTATAGCAACTAAATATAAACATTGAGAAGAAATATTTTACATCAATACTAACTAAATAAGAGATGTTGGAGCTATAAATTTCAATGTCGAAGTAATTATGTACAACAAGTTCGAAAGGTGGATGTTATTCAGTAACTAATCCGTGATAGATTCTTAATGGTGTCTTCAATGATGTACTTAACCCTTTATAATTAATTCGAGAAATTAATACATAAATAAAAAGATATCTCTTTCGACTAAGAACAATATGTATATCTTCAGCTCATCCTCTATGTTACTTCCATTGTTCGCGTAACATGATGAATGCGTTAGCTCTTTCCTTATTTACATCCATCCTAATCTTGAAATGATTAATCTTTCTTTACCTCTATTTCATTCTATTTATCTCCTTCCCTAACTATAATGTTCTAGTTCTAATACAAATCTCCACTATCTAATTTCAATGATCAAACATAATTGCGTATTCTCGAGGTCAACTTCTATTTTTTGTTATCTTTTTCTTTCCATTCAAGGGATCTTAATAAAGGCAGTGCTCAATTACCCTCGACTTTGGCTTGTCTTCCAGTTTTTCATTCATACATTGTAAGTGATATCTCTTTTTTTTATTTTATTTTTCTTTCTTGGATTTCTTCCGAGAACGTCAATTTTTTATTATACGTATTTAAAAACCGCAAAAAAATCATTGTTCCAGTACAGAAAAACTTTTGGACAATTAAACCAGGTCCTCATTGTAATGAAACCACGCAAAATCCAAGTAATTGAATATAGCTTCAGCCACATCCAAGATCTCCCATAATACGTATCGAACGAATAGAAGAAAGTTTTAGTAGGAACAAACACTACCACACTACAAGAATTAACGTGGCTCACGAAAACAGGCTACATTCATGTCCAAACCGAAACAGGCTACATTCACGTCCAAACCGAAACCATAAGTTTACTATTGATATAAAGATTACATGTGAATGTTGAGATATTACCTGTCTTTTAAAATTGGGATTCCAAACATATTCAATGTTTAACTCCTCTTCCTAAGTCCAAGCTTGATCTCCAAGCTTCTTTCTAACCCCAGGTTAGTAAAAGACCACCCAGAAGAAGACTACGATACAATCTCCTTCATTGTAAGGGAATATATATATATGATAAACCTATCTTATCTAATCCAACATGAACTATATCGTTTCATTCTCTCCTATTTTTACTCACACAATAACCTAACAAAAGGTACTACGTCCCAAAACTGTTCATAGATAATTTGACATGTATATTTTCTAATACCCTCTCATTCACATTTACCTTTGAAATATTGGAAAACCTTCTTTCTAAGTCTTTTCCTTATTTCTTGAATTGACAAAATGCTTTTGATAAAGAATCGAATATCTATTTTAATTAGTAGTAAAAGAGGACGATGAAGAAGGAAAAAGCTTTTATACATTGTATTGAATGATTTATTTGGAAAATACTCACAAATAAATCATGCTTTGTGGACAAAAACCAAGAGGATAATCATGAATATCTCATATCTTTACTTTTGAGGTTGCATGAATGTTCCCTAATATCACCTACATCAAGCACTAAATTATCTTCAGAGCATGAAAGCCTCATCATTAGGGTCTTTGTGGTAGACATGAGGGTCAAGTATGAAACCTCTTATATATATTTTATTCCGGACAAAGAATATTTACTAGCAATGTACTAAATTTAAAGCAGCAAAAAAAGAAAATATCACTATATAATGTTATACAGATCTACTAGGTTGTATACTAATATGCCTACATGTTTTGTTTCAAATACAATTTGAAGTTAAGTGATGCGAATGAATACACAAGTAAAAATCCTTCGAGACGAATTTAGATCTTAGTCTGGATATCAATGAAACTTATCAAATTATTGGTTCTTTTCTGTTGTTCACAAGAGTTGAGAAAATCAATGACCCTGAAAACAGTTTTAATGGTGATGGTTATAAAGTGGCAAAGCGACATACAATAGACAGAGCTCGAGAAGTTATGGTTATTCAACTTAATAGATTTAATCACAATGGCTAGATCACTGAGAAAAATTTGTATTATATGAATTTAAAAAGTTATAACTCTTGAATGAATTTTGCATAAATTTCGTTAAGATTCTCATAAAATGGTGTTTTGTAAAAATGTAGGGCACAATAAGTCTTGTTTAGATCTTAATTAACAATTTTAAAATTTCAAACTTTGAAAGCATGAAATGCTGTTTTGGAATAAGGTAGGACTCAATTTAAAATAAATCAAGGCTATGTTATTTTGCTTAACATTAATTGTGACAATTCGGTAAGTTCAGTTTTATTAGGGCATACCAACTAAACATAAACATTGAGAAGAAATATTTTACAAATATACTAACTAAATATGCGATGTTGGAGCTATAAATTTTAGTGTCGAAGTAATTATATACGACAAGTTCGAAAGGTGGATGTTTTTCAGTAACTAATCCATGATAGATTCTTAATGGTGTCTTCAATGATGTACTTAACCCTTTATAATTAATTCGAGAAATTAATACATAAATAAAGAGATATCTCTTTAGACTAAGAACACTATGTATATCTTCAGCTCATCCTCTATGTCACTTCCTTTGTTCGCGTAACTTGATGAATGCGTTAGCTTTTTCCTTATTTACATCAATCCTAATCCTGAAATGATTAATCTTTCTTTATCTCAATTTCTTTCTTTTTATCTCCTTCCCTAACTATATTGTTCTAGTTCTAATACAAATCTCCACTATCTAATTTCAATGATTAAATATAGTTGCAAATTCTCGAGGTCAACTTCTTTTTTTTGTCATCTTTTATTTTTTATATTTTATTTTTCTTTCTTGGATTTCTCCAAAGAACGTCAATTTTTTATTATATGTATTTAAAAACCGCGAAAAAATCATTGTTCCATTATAGAAAAACTTTTGGAATATTAAACCAGGTCCTCATTGTGATGAAACCACGCAAAAAACCAAGTAATTGATTATAACATCAGCCACATCCAAGATCTTCCATAATGCGTATCGAAATAATAGAATAAAGTTATAGTAGGAACAAACACTACCACACTACAAGAATTAACGTGGCTCACCAAAACAGGCTACATTCACGGCCAAACCGAAACCATAAGTTCACTATTGATATAATGATTACATGTGAATGTTGAGATATTACCTGTCTTTTAAAATTGGGATTCCAAACATATTCAATGTTAAACTCCTATTCCTAACTCCAAGCTTGATCTCCAAGCTTCTTTCTAACCCCAGGTTATTAAAAGACCACCCAGAAGAAGACTACGATACAATCTCCTTCAGTGTAAGGTAATATATATATACGATAAACCTATCTTCTCTAATCCAACAAGAACTATATCGTTTCTTTCTCTCATATTTTTACTCACACAATAACCTAACAAAAGGTATTACGTCCCAAAACTGTTCATAGATAATTTGACATGTATATTTTCTCATACCCTCTCATTCACATTTACCTTTGAAATATTGGAAAACCTTCTTGATAAGTCTATTCATTATTTCTTGAATTGACAAAATTCTTTTGATAAAGAATCGAACATCTATTTTAAGTAGTAGTAAAAGATGGCGATGAAGAAGAAAAAAGCTTTTATACATTGTATTGAATGATTTATTTAGCAAATACTCGCAAATAAGTCATGCTTTGTGGACAAAAACCAAGAGGATACTCATGAATATCTCATATCTTTACTGTGGTTCTCGCATGAATGTTCCCTAATATCACCGACATCAAGCACTCAATTATCTTCGGAGCATGGAGGCCTCATCATTGGGGTCTTTGTGGTAGGCATAAGGGCAAAGTATGATACCTCTTATATATATATTTTATTCACGACAAAGATTATTTACTAGCAATGTCCTAAATTTAAAGAGGCTAAAAAAGAAAATTCTCGCTCTATATTGTGATACAGATCTACTAGGTTGTATACTAATATGCCTACATGTTTTGTTTCAAATGCAATTTCAAGTTAAGTGATTCGAATAAATACACAAGTAAAAACCATTCGAGACGAATTTAGATCTTAGTCTGGATATCAATGAAACTTATCAAATTATTGGTTCTTTTATGATGTTCACAAAAGTTGAGAAAATCGATGACCCTGAAAACAGTTTTAATGGTGATGGTTATAAAGTGGCAAAGTGACATACAATAGACAGAGCTCGAGATGTTCTGGTTATTCAACTTAATAGATTTAATCACAATGGCTAAATCACTGATGTTACGGAAATATTTGGCAAGACACGTGTCATCTACCCAAATGGCCGCGTGTTAAGCACGGGCCACGGGGACACATCCCTCTGACCACGTAGCATTACCATCTAATATCAATTCTTCTGTTACTGCTTTAAATTCCGCTCGGTAATTAAGAATAAGGCATTTGTTATCTTTCAACTCGACAAACAAATCCGGTCGGAATTAAGCAAACCCAAAAACTTCTTATCCAAAACTGGAGGTGCTCATGATCACGTGATTTCCTAAGGAGGAAAATATCTAACGCCTCTACAGTAAGTAGATATTATCCACTTCCCTCTACAGTAGGTAGATATTTTCTTCTTACCTACACAGTAGGCAGATATTTCCTCACCGCCTCACAAGATATTTTCTCACCGCCTCACAAAATATTTTCTCTGTAACACCCCGGTTTTTCTGTGAATATTATAAATAATAAATAAATATCGGGGTTAAAGAATATAGTGATGGGATCTGGAGTTGAATTATTTGGTGGATGAGTTTAGCTAAATTAAATAGTCCGGGAATTATTACCTTGGATTTTATTCTAAAACAAAATAAATAATTAAGGAGGGGAACTATTAACTTAGATGTGTGACAATTAATCAAATAATGGGCTTACTATAGAGAGAATTAGAAGGGCTGCCATTCAAGTGGGCCGGGCCAAAATTGTTGGATGAGAGATGAGAGGTATACTTTGGTTTTTAATAGAATTTAGTAGTGATTAATGTGATAATAGAATCATGTGACAAGATAAATATCATTGTCCAAGGTTTTATTTAGACCTAGGTTTCCATGTCTCCTTATGGGGCTGATTTGGTCATTGTATTGAGAAGAGAGGAGTTTACCGGTCAACAAGCTGGAGGTGGGCAGTTAGTAGTTCGGTGGAGAAATGAAGGTGGTGGTGGCGCTGTGCATGAGCCGGGAGAGTGAGGGGCTGCCACGCAGCCCTCCAGATGGGACGTACCCAGTGAAGAAGGTAAAGGGCTCGTTCCGTTCGTGTGGGAGACGTCAGCCCATCTTCTTGGAGGCTCGGACGAAGCTCTAGTTCTCTCCACCTTCTGCAAGCTCCTCTGGCCAGCCGACTGAGCACCAGAAGGCGGTGACTCCGGCGTCCTCCTGTCCGGCCAGCTTGTGCGCGATCTCCTGCAGTGTTCCGGCCAGCTGATGATCTGCCCACCAAGCAAGCTCCTGCAAGGTATATAATTAGTGCGAAGGTGAAGCTCAGTGTAGTGTCAAGTTGATGCTTGTGTTGAATTTGAAGCTCTGAGTTGGTAACTGTAAGCTTAGTTAGTGAACTGAATGTGTTTGATGTTGTCCTTGTTGTCTTGTATGCTTTGTAAACAATAGAGATTCAATTGGAATTTTATGTTTCATGAGAAGTGATTTTGAGACAATGATGTAGTTTGAATGTTTGTAGAATCAGTTGGTTAATAAAAACCTTATTACATAGTCAATGAAGCTAGAAGAATGCAAGCCAAGTGTTTGAAGAAATGTCTTGTGGAGCTTTTGAGTAGTAATTAGCTTGTGTAAGTGTTGCAGATTTCTGTCTATTAAGAAGTGATTATGTGCACTGTTATTTGGGAAATTCTGAAGTCTTTTAGTAGATTGCTTGCTTTGTAATCTCTTGGTATTAATAACTCAAAGAGAAGAGATGTTCTCTTGAATATAGTTATGCCTATCATGTGTTTGATGACATGTCTAAGTGAGTTCTTGACAACTAATTAGAACGCGAAGTATTGCTGATCAACTGTCGAGAGAGTATAGGGGCAGTTAAAAGTTGTTAATTGTGTTGCATGTTGTTAGTAGTGGCCTAATCTCCTTGTATTAGCCTTAAGATTAGATTTTCTAAAAGAGGTCTACATTGTTATCTCTTAAAGGGTGGAGGCTAGCTGTGTTTTGCTATTGTGTATGGAGTAATGCCCAGCTGTGGTTGTTGTTGTTCTTACTGAGGTTGTGGATGTTATTGTTATTGAGGTTGAATTGAAGTGGCTTAATGAAATGTGGGCGATGATTTGTAGACAGCCTGGCAGAATTCTGTCCTGCAGAATTCTGTCCACTTCGAGGGGCTGCTGCTCCCTGCTCACTAGTCCGTTTGGGTTGTGTAATACGCCGTTGGAAAGATCTCGAGGTCTTCTTTCCAACGAGCTTTAAATGAGAGAGTTTGGACTTACGTTCCAAAAGTTATGACTAATTCTTTCCAACCGCGCAGGGCAGCCAGAATTCTGCATATTCGTATTTTGGCTTGTAGATTATCGTATTATATATTTTAGGACAGCTAGGGCATTGCTGTTGTTTTGCTATAGTGGATTGCTGTTGGAAAGTGGTATGAATTGAGCCTGGTTGGTGTTTAATGAATTTGTCAAAGAGGGGAATTCAAATAGGAGTTTCTTGTTACTAGAGTTTGGTGTATTAGTAGTGAGGTGACTTTAAATGAGCTGATTTTAATATGTCTATCATACTTATTGGAGACTAAGGTGTTATGGTGTGGCAATGGTAATAAATTAATTTTAGAGATTGTGTGGAATCATGCTTTCAGTTTGAGATTTGAGAAACTATTGCAACGATTCCAAGGAAAAGTTCTGCTAGTTGTTGAGCATGCTCGAATGATGTTTGATGATATGCTTAAGGGAATAAGACTAGATCAGTTGGTTTATTATATACATGCTTATATGATGTTTGATGGTTATGGTAAGTAAACTAGTTTTGCTGATGTTTATTTGGTGCTATGTTAAGTTTTGGAGTTGAATGATATGGCATAGTATTGGGCTTAAATTTATTTTGGGATTAGGCCCATTAAGAGGAAATGATTATGAAACATGAATTAGTATTTATTGTAGCTATTATTTTGATTACTAGAGAACAAAAGAAGAACAAGCTGGGAACCTCGGGAGGTCAGTGTCAAACTTGAATTGCTTAGGACGACAGGTGAGTGGACCTACTGGACATTCTCGTATTCTGATCGAGTTTTATCGAGTTTTGATATATTACTTTCCGAGTATGGTTTTTATTCGGATTTGAGAATGATTATGAAGTTTACGGCATTTGTAGAATAGAAGAATTCTGCATAAGAATGTAAGAAGATAAATGTACAGATATATGATGTGAGCATCGATAGATATGCATACTTATGATGACCCACCGCCTCCCTCTAGTGCGGCTCTAGTTGAGTCGATCCAACCAAGATCGAAAGTAAGGAAAGGGTTTTCTTGCTTTCAAAGGAATTTCCTTTACTTTGTTGAAAACCTTTCTTTTCAAACGAATTTACCTTTAAAACCCCCTCCCAACTCTCGGAGTGCTGATGCTTGAGGGATAGAGGATATGACGCGGACCCCGCCCATCCTCTCTTTGGCCACGAGCCATTTGGCTTGTATATCTGACGACGTGAGCAGTGCATGCAGGTGCATTCGTTTCGATATGACGCTCCCCATATCTAGTACATAAGATGAGAAAGCCATACATGATCATATTTACTGTTTTTATCGGGTTTCCGTCGATCTTGCATTATATGATTTCCAGATTGGAAGATAATGCATAGACCACATGCTTTACTGGCTTTTGCCATGTATATATGAGTAGAGTTATTCTTCATATACATGATTATATATTATGATGCACAGGTCTTAGTTGACCTGACAGTAGGGGTCACATATCACTGAGCTCTGTAGCTCAGTCCCTCTTTCTCACTCACCTTGTGCAGGTAGCAGACGAGGTCCGATTAGAGTTCGGCACCGGGCGAGGTGTGCTTTCTTTTAGTTGGCTCTGGCGTCCCATAGTTGTATCTTTCGTTGTGCACTCTGTAGATACATTTATTTTACTTTTGGAGACTAGACCCAGACGTATTATGCACGTGAAGTAATCAGACGATTTTGTTTCAGCTTTGGATGACCTTTGGGCTCGGGATACGCACACAGGTGGTGGTGTGACACCCGGCCCCTATTTGGGATCAGGGTGTTACATTGTATGGTATCAGAGAAATAAAAGCTGTTTGTATGGGCAAACACCTTTTGATCTTGGAATAGTAATTGAGGATCTACAGTCTCGATGACATGATTTAGTGGTATCAAAGCTAGAGATAGGATGTGGCATTCGATATTTGCATTCTGTTAGACGGTCCTTGCTATGCAGAGGGTGAAGGCCCAGACGGGGGAAACCTCACGGCTTCACATAGATGCTTAGACGGGGGATACCTCATGGCACTATCTGAGGCCCAAACGGGGGAAACCTCACGGCTTCACATAGCTGCTTAGACGGGGGATACCTCATGGCATTATCTGAGATCTTAGCAAGTGATCATGCAGAGATGCAGATTTTTCGATAGACGCTCACATATCTAGCCATCTTATAGAGGCATAGACAGGCATGTTAGTGATTGATGACTTCTCGGGTTTTCTCGGACATTGCATTAGAGGATCTTCTTGATTGGGAAGATACTGCATAGACGTCCATGCTTTACTGTCTTAGGTCCACTAAATGCCATGGAATGACATTTAGTGGTATCAGAGAGTAGTTGCTCTCAGATCTAGAGTTTAGGGGAGTCAGAGCCTTAGGGTGGGAGTGTGCGTCCCTAGAACTAATGGTTATGAATATAGACTTGCTTTGTATGATTGTATTCATATAGAAATTTAAGTGTCAAGGTGGTCTTTGCTTTAAAGATATGGCGTCACTATATTTATGGTGAAGCCTGTAAAATCTTTACCGACCACAAGAGTTTGAAGTATCTGATGAGTCAGAAGAGTTGAACATGCGGTAGAGAAGAAGGTTGGAATTGTTAGAAGTGAAGCTCAACGGTAAGACCCTAGATTGCTTACCTTGGTTTCACGAATGGAGAATGGCAAGCACGGTGATTTCTCCTTATCTTCTGATGGTGCAGAGATGTGGGTTCCCGATTATTTGAACCAAGCAATGAGAGCCTCAGGTTATAGACCAGGGATGAAGCTCATTGCTCGGCATATGCTTGGCATCTAGGGAACACCAAGTTGTACATAAATTTAAAGGAGAACTACAATTTGGGACCTGAGTTGGTTCGGCAGACTTCTGAGAAGATTAAACTCACTCGAGAACGAATGAGGGCAGTACAGGATAGGCAACGGGGCTACGCCAACAACCGTCGCCGACCTCTAGAGTTGAGATAGGAGATTTTGCGTACTTGGAAGTATCACCTTAGAAAAATGTAGAAAGCTAAGTCCACGTTATATCGGGCCGAATGAGATAGTAAGCAGAGTGGGACCCATAGTTTATCGTCTGGTTCTTCCAGAGGAACTATCCAGATCCACGATATTTTCATGTGTGGGTTTTACGGGAATGACTCTCGGATCCACAACAAGTTTTATAAGGACCAAGTTGGAATTAGCTCCAGATCTGCCTTATGTAGAAGGACCGGTTTGTATTCTAGACAGAAGGAAACAAGTTTTGAGGAACAAAGTGCTTCCTCTGGTAAAGGTCCTTTGGAGTCACCAACAAGTGGAGGAGTTCACTTGAGAACGAGAGGATCAGTTGAGAACGCAACACCCGCACTTAGCTTTGTTATCGTTGTATGGGAATTTCGAGGACGAAATTTTCTAAGGGTGGGAGAATTGTAACACCCCGGTTTTTCTGTGAATATTATAAATAATAAATAAATATCGGGGTTAAAGAATATAGTGATGGGATCTGGAGTTGAATTATTTGGTGGATGAGTTTAGCTAAATTAAATAGTCCGGGAATTATTACCTTGGATTTTATTCTAAAACAAAATAAATAATTAAGGAGGGGAACTATTAACTTAGATGTGTGACAATTAATCAAATAATGGGCTTACTATAGAGAGAATTAGAAGGGCTGCCATTCAAGTGGGCCGGGCCAAAATTGTTGGATGAGAGATGAGAGGTATACTTTGGTTTTTAATAGAATCTAGTAGTGATTAATGTGATAATAGAATCATGTGACAAAATAAATATCATTGTCCAAGGTTTTATTTAGACCTAGGTTTCCATGTCTCCTTATGGGGCTGATTTGGTCATTGTATTGAGAAGAGAGGAGTTTACGGGTCAACAAGCTGGAGGTGGGCAGTTAGTAGTTCGGTGGAGAAATGAAGGTGGTGGTGGCGCTGTGCATGAGCCGGGAGAGTGAGAACGCCACGCAGCCTCGGATGGGACGATACCCAGTGAAGAAGGTAAAGGGCCTGCTCCGTTAGGTGGGAGACGCCACCCCATCTTCTTGGAGGCTCGGACGAAGCTCTAGTTCTCTCCACCTTCACCAAGCTCCTTCTGGCCACCGGTGAGCACCCGAGAAGCGGTGACTCCGGCGTCCTCCTCGTCCGCCAGCTTGTGCGCGATCTCCTGCAGTTGTTCCGGCCGGTGATGATCCGCCCACCAAGCAAGCTCCCGCAAGGTATATAATTAGTGCGAAGGTGAAGCTCGGTGTAGTGTCAAGTTGATGCTTGTGTGGAATTTGAAGCTCTGAATTGGTAACTGTAAGCTTAGTTAGTGAACTGAATGTGTTTGATGTTGTCCTTGTTGTCTTGTATGCTTTGTAAACAATAGAGATTCAATTGGAATTTTATGTTTCATGAGAAGTGATTTTGAGACAATGATGTAGTTTGAATGTTTGTAGAATCAGTTGGTTAATAAAAACCTTATTACATAGTCAATGAAGCTAGAAGAATGCAAGCCAAGTGTTTGAAGAAATGTCTTGTGGAGCTTTTGAGTAGTAATTAGCTTGTGTAAGTGTTGCAGATTTCTGTCTATTAAGAAGTGATTATGTGCACTGTTATTTGGGAAATTCTGAAGTCTTTTAGTAGATTGCTTGCTTTGTAATCTCTTGGTATTAATAACTCATAGAGAAGAGATGTTCTCTTGAATATAGTTATGCCTATCATGTGTTTGATGACATGTCTAAGTGAGTTCTTGACAACTAATTAGAACGCGAAGTATTGCTGATCAACTGTCGAGAGAGTATAGGGGCAGTTAAAAGTTGTTAATTGTGTTGCATGTTGTTAGTAGTGGCCTAATCTCCTTGTATTAGCCTTAAGATTAGATTTTCTAAAAGAGGTCTACATTGTTATCTCTTAAAGGGTGGAGGCTAGCTGTGTTTTGCTATTGTGTATGGAGTAATGCCCAGCTGTGGTTGTTGTTGTTCTTACTGAGGTTGTGGATGTTATTGTTATTGAGGTTGAATTGAAGTGGCTTAATGAAATGTGGGCGATGATTTGTAGACAGCCTGGCAGAATTCTGTCCTGCAGAATTCTGTCCACTTCGAGGGGCTACTGCTCCCTGCTCACTAGTCCGTTTGGGTTGTGTAATACGCCGTTGGAAAGATCTCGAGGTCTTCTTTCCAACGAGCTTTAAATGAGAGAGTTTGGACTTACACTCCAAAAGTTATGACTAATTCTTTCCAACCGCGCAGGGCAGCCAGAATTCTGCATATTCGTATTTTGGCTTGTAGATTATCGTATTATATATTTTAGGACAGCTAGGGCATTGCTGTTGTTTTGCTATAGTGGATTGCTGTTGGAAAGTGGTATGAATTGAGCCTGGTTGGTGTTTAATGAATTTGTCAAAGAGGGGAATTCAAATAGGAGTTTCTTGTTACTAGAGTTTGGTGTATTAGTAGTGAGGTGACTTTAAATGAGCTGATTTTAATATGTCTATCATACTTATTGGAGACTAAGGTGTTATGGTGTGGCAATGGTAATAAATTAATTTTAGAGATTGTGTGGAATCATGCTTTCAGTTTGAGATTTGAGAAACTATTGCAACGATTCCAAGGAAAAGTTCTGCTAGTTGTTGAGCATGCTCGAATGATGTTTGATGATATGCTTAAGGGAATAAGACTAGATCAGTTGGTTTATTATATACATGCTTATATGATGTTTGATGGTTATGGTAAGTAAACTAGTTTTGCTGATGTTTATTTGGTGCTATGTTAAGTTTTGGAGTTGAATGATATGGCATAGTATTGGGCTTAAGTTTATTTTGGATTAGGCCCATTAAGAGGAAATGATTATGAAACATGAATTAGTATTTATTCTAGCTATTATTTTGATTACTAGAGAACAAAAGAAGAACAAGTTGGGAACCTCGGGAGGTCAGAGTCAAACTTGACTTGCTTAGGACTGCAGGTGAGTGGACCTACTGGACATTCTCGTTTTCTGATCGAGTTTTATCGAGTTTTGATATATTACTTTCCGAGTATGGTTTTTATTCGGATTTGAGAATGATTATGAAGTTTACGGCATTTGTAGAATAGAAGAATTCTGCATAAGAATGTAAGAAGATAAATGTATAGATATATGACGTGAGCATCGATAGATATGCATACTTATGATGACCACTGCTCCCTACAGGTACGGCTCTAGTTGAGCTGATCCAACCAGTACCGAGTAAGGAAAGGGTTTTCTTGCTTTCAAAGGAATTTCCTTTACTTTGTTGAAAACCTTTCTTTTCAAACGAATTTACCTTTAAAACCCCTGTCCAACTCTCGGAGTGCTGATGCTTGAGGGATAGAGGATATTACGCGGTCCCCGCCCATCCTCTCTTTGGCCACGAGCCATTTGCCTTGTATATCGGCGGCGTGGCGGTGCATGGAGGTGCATTCTTTTCGATATGACGCTCCCCATATCTAGTACATAAGATGAGAAAGCCATACATGATCATATTTCTTTATTTTTATCGGGTTTCCGTCGATCTTGCATTATATGATTTCCAGTTGGAAGATAATGCATAGACCACATGCTTTATCGGCTTTTTGCCATGTATATATGAGTAGAGTTATTCTTCATATACATGATTATATATTATGATGCATGTGTCTTAGTTGACTGACAAGAGGGTCAGCATATCTCGAGCTCACATGGCTTCAGTCCCTCTTTCTCACTCACCTTGTGCAGGTAGCAGACGAGGTCCGATTAGAGTTCGGCACCGAGCGAGGTGTGCTTTCTTTTAGTTGGCTCTGGCGTCCCATAGTTGTATCTTTCGTTGTGCACTCTATAGATACATTTATTTTACTTTTGGAGACTAGACCCAGACGTATTGTCTGTGAAGTACTGTATCAGATTTTGTTTCAGTTTTGACAGCCTTGGGCTCAGGATACGCACCTGGGCTGGCTGGTGTGACACCTGTCCCTATTTGGGATCAGGGTGTTACATTCTCACCGCCTCACCATATATTTTCCTAAACCGCCTTCAACTTTTCTATAAAAGAAGAAAAGTTATAGTAAGAAAAGGGGATTTTGAACACTCAACTAACCTATGCCCAAGAAGTACTCCATTCTTACAGGATTTCTGACTTAATCATCGGAGTTAAATCCGGGCAGAAAGGCCCAATTCCGATCACTTCCCTCTCCTTTTTACAGATTCACCCAAGTAACCAGAAACCAAAAGGCGACAATTCCGATCATCCTCATCAATCCGTAGGCGTCCACATCGATTATAAATTTCAACCGTTTGTCAAAGACTGTGACCAGATCACGATGCAACAGCAACCAAAGCGTGAGGTGAACCAGTTTTTGGCATCAACAGTTTGGCGCCGTCTGTGGGGACTCTTACGAAAAGCTAAATGATTACTACCAGAAAATCTAAGCGAATCTAAGAACAAGGAGCGCCTGACAATATTGAAATACCCAGTGAAGTCCGGAGGACTGGGGGGAATTCACCGGAAAATCCAACCACATTACCTCCATCGGAAAATCCAGCCATGGTACCCCAGGGATCCATCCCAGAGTTTTATCTCAATATGCAGAAACAATTTGAGCAGTTGGCTAAAGCTGTTCACACTTTGGCCCATCCACCACTCCCACCCACACAAATTCCACCAAAGATGCCGACAACCCCATTAGCTAATTCCGAAAGCAGAGGGAGGACAAGGACCCACACCGATGAAGAAAGAAGCGAGGAGACCGCCTTCTCCGCCAGTTCGGAACCTCCCTCCGCTCGACGTCGAGAACAAGCTACCATAAGAATAAAACGGAATAGTCCGTCTGTTCCAACTATATGCTCTCCTTTTATCAAGGTAATACTGGATGAGCAAGTTCCTGATAGTTTTCGACCACCTGCTGTGGCTGCATATGAGGGCAAAACCGATCCGTCCTGTCACCTGAAGTCTTTCCGATCAAAGATACTGCTTTCTGGAATCACTGATGCCCGTATATGCCGAGCTTTTCCCGCCACCTTAGAGGGAAAAGAGCAAGACTGCAAAAGAAAACCCCATCCACCCTTCTGCGCGTTAAGCAACGAGGGGGTGAAACGCTCCAAGCCTACCTCAATCGTTTCATAGATGAAGCGGCAAATGTTGCGGACCTTGTATCACGAATGGTCGTAACCTTCAACCCTTTTTGCGATGCTTGCGCCCCACAGAAGCCAATTATATCCTTCAAGAAATTCATGAAGGGATTGGAGGAGATCATATAGGAGGCAAGGCCTTGAGTTATAAAGTCCTTCGACAAGGCTATTACTGGCCAACCTTAACTCGAGATGCGGTGGCGTTCACTCGAAAATGTGATGCCTGCCAGCGGCATTCCAAGATTCAAAAACGACCGCCAACACTGCTTACGCCAATTGTCAGTCCTCGAACGTTTGCTATTTGGGGAGTTGATCTTCTAGGGCCGTTTCCTACTTCCACTCGACAAATGAAATTTTTGATAGTTGCTATCGATTATTTCACTAAATGGGTAGAAGTTGAGCCCTTGGCCAAGATCACGGAGAAGGCTTGTCAAGGATTCCTATGGCGAATTGTTATTTGTCGATTCGGAATTCTGGTCGCCTTCATTACTGATAATGGGCGACAATTTGACAACAAGGATTTCAAAAGTTTTTGTTCTGAGCTCGGAATTGAATCCAAGCTAACTTCTGTGACGCATCCTCAAGCCAAAGGCCAAGTAGAAGTAACGAATCGCACCTTGCTCCAAGCTCTCAAAACCCGGCTGTCCAAAAATGGAACTAATTAGGTTGAGGAAATTCCGAGCACTCTTTGGGCTTATCGAACAACTACAAGAACCCCCAAAGGAGAAACTCCATTCTCTCTTACTTATGGGGCAGAAGTAGTCATCCCTGAAGAAATAGGAATGCCTACCTTACGAACACAACAAACTTTTTCATCAGAAGAAAATGAGAAGAATCTCCTAGCGGAACTTGACCTGCTGGAAGAGCGAAGAGAAGTTGCAGAAACAAAGGCAACAATCTATCGCCAAAGAGTAAAAAAGTTCTACGACACAAGGGTAAAAAGAGTCTTCTTCCAAATCGGAGACCAGGTCTTAAGAGAAAACGAATTCCAGGGAAACAAAAGCCGAACGGGGAAGCTAACTCCTAAATGGGAAGGCCCTTATGTCATACAGAAGATTGTCCGAGCGGGCACTTATTATCTCGTCAATATGGAGGGAAAAATGCTCAAGCGTCCATTTCATGCTGAACACCTGCGATGCTACTATCAATGAATTCTGTAGCAGTCTCCTAAATGTTTCATGAAATAAAACCTAAATTTCTGTTCAGAAATTCCAAATAAAGATGAGGTGAAAATCCCATCCCTATAAGATGAGGCAAAAAAAAATTATCTTACAAGGATAAGAGACAATTCTCATCCAGAATATGGGCAAAAATCCGGATCGAAATATGAGGCAACAATCTCATTCACAAAGACAAGGATCTTATTCAGCAAATTAAAAGTCCCACGGTTGGACTAAGAAGAGAAGAACTCGCCACGAAGCTTAACTTACAAGCCAAAAGAAGAAAGATGTTGCGAAGGATTTCTTAAATGGTTACAAGCAACCATGACTCGGAAATAAATCTTCACCAAAATAAAGGTTTGTATTTCATTCCCATGAATAAAAGCTACATTCAAAACACTTGAATACAAAAACATCTCATAAAAAATCCCTACGTACTAGAGCCTTCCTGGTGTTCAACTGCTTCTTGGGAAGCTTGAGTCAGCATTTCAGATAAGGCTGGGGCAAAGGCCTCTGGAGCCTTTATAATTTGTTGCTCCTTTAGTTCTGTAAACTTCTTTAAGACTCCAGCAAGCCCCATTGTAACGCCCCGATTTTTGTAGTGATTACTTTTTTACTTTTTGAAAAATTAATCGGGGATGATTAGTTCATAAACAAGTGTTTAAAGATTAAGTAAATAAAATGAAATTGGAATAGGCCGATAATTTTGAATTGGGCCCAACCCAAACATAAGAGTGATGAAATTTAACAAAAATTAGGCATGTGACAAAATACTATGTTGATATAGTATTATATCTTTAATTGATAGTATAAGATTAGAGGAGTAATATTTGTGTTTATATATATATATATATATCAATTATTAGAATCTCTTATTTTAATAGAGTAAGAAAGGAATTAGTTGTGACAAAGGGCTAGGAGTTTAAAGAATAATTTAATAATGAAACAAGTAAATTAATAAATAATTAAATGTGTGTTATTTACTTAGGTTATAGGAAACTATAAATGAATATGAAAATCTAATTATTAGTGATCTACAATGGGACATAGGAAGTGTGACAATTAATTGGGCTAATGTTTAATTGGGCTTGGTGAATAACCAATTAAGCCAAGTGTGACAAAAAAATAGGGAGATAATGTTAATAAATGGCCATATGACAAAAGCTTAGAGAAAACTTAATTTAATAAAGTTATATGATAAAAAGGGTAGCCATAAATGGAGAATTACTTTCAATCTCCTTGGCCCTCATTGCTTGCTCATTTCTCTCTCTCGTTGCCTTTGCTCTCCCGTGCCCTACTTGGGCCCGTCGACGCCCGGAGCCACCACCGCCGGCCTTCTCCTCCGGCGAGGGCATCTTCCAGCTGTGTTCTACTCCGGCGAGCGGGGATTATCGTCGAACGACAAAGTGAGAACCCTAACTATGAATGGATGGATGGATTATTAAGATTAATGCTTGCTTTGGGGAAACTCCTAAGTTTGGATGTATGAATTGTAGGGCTTTGATTAGAGAAGGATTAAGGGAGGGGATTAAAGTGATTAGTTGCTTGAATGATGTTAATGAAAGCATGGTGTAGTTTAATTATAGTTATGGTGAATGTTGTATGATTTTGGAGGCCTTATATATAAGGGATGTATTGCCCAATTTTTCTTGAAAATACATCTTTAACCCTCATGATTATGTATAACTTTTAAGTACTTTACAAGAGTATGATTAGAGGCTTTAGTTATGCAAACTATGAAGGAATAAGGTTAACTTTGGCGAATGCATGTTGTAAAGAAATTTAAAAGCCAATGATAGCATAGATGTTTTGTTCTTTGGAATTGAGCATGCTCATCAAGTGTTTGATGTTTTGGCACATAGAACCATGAGACAATTAGAGGGCTTAATTTAGAAGTTTATAAGTGTGGAAACCATCCACAAGATGTTATGATGCATGATATGAGTTTGTAGAGAGAATTAGCATGTTGCAATGCCCAAGTTAATCATGCCTTTCTTGTGCTTGCCGAAATGCTTATGAAATACTTGGATAAAAGGCCACAAGAGAAGAATGGTTACAAGTAGAAATTCCCATGTAGTTAGTCCTTAATGAGAATTAATTGTATGTTTATAAATAAGGTACCAAGATTCATTGTCTAGGGGCCATGGATAAATTAGGAGAATTGGTAACAAGAGACTATGAACAATGTATGGACTGTCCTGCAGATGGCTGTCCCCTTCGTGGGACAGCTGCGCTTTCTATACATCTCCATTTGGAGTGTGTAATACGTCATTGGAAAGATCTTGAAGTCTTCTTTCTAATGAGCCTTAGATGAGAGAAATCCGATTTACGGTTTAAAAGATATGACCGCTTTCTTTCCAGCTACTTGGGATCGACAGATTTCTGTATTTCACATTTGGTCTAGTAAAATGTTACCTTGTTCTAGTTAATGTGCAAGGGTTGTAGAATAGTTTTACTATGCTGAATATTATGGCTATGCATGCTTATCAATGGCCCAACATTTTATGATATTATTGGGTTCATTACTTAAGGAATTCACTTAGAACAAGTTAATGGTTAAGAACATATATGTAAACCATTTTTTGGGGATAAGGTTAAGTGTATGTTAGAAACCTTGATTTGAAGATATGCAGTTAAGTTTACACAAATTGAGCTTGATTAACAAAGACCCTCATTAGTTAAAGGTCCATGAAATGCTTGTTAAAGAGTTATAGAAGGTATGCAGGAAACACTGTAGCACTGCAGGACATTACTTTTGTGTTCATTTTATGGGCTATTTAGAAATGATAACTTGCCCCAATTGTGGTGAAAATGAAAGATAATATTGGAAATATGATATACTGGAAGTTGGAGAAGGAATGATAAAGATTTAGAGCTCCAATTTAATGTTTTGATTCCTAGTTTTCGCAGTTACTGTAGCTGCGGGAAATTCTTTAATTTGTGAATATTGAGAACACGAATGCATGCATGTATGATGGTGAAGTTATTAGACAAACCTATTAGTGGTCAATGGTAGATCAATATGTTTATTAAGTGTTGAATAATACTTCTAAGAACTAATTTAGAGTTGAAGTTAATGTTTCAAACAAGTTCATTGGTTTTAAAGGACTAAAGATAGGTGACTCCTTTTCCATTCTTTATCATGTTATACATAAGCTCAAGTAGTTCCTTTATAGACTAAAACTAAATGATGCTAAGGAGAATGATCTATCTTGTGGGACTATTATCCTCGTAAGTGTTTTGAATAAGTGATAACTAGCTTTGAAATGTAATATAATTGTCAATGCTTACTAGAAGCATGAATTAAAATACCCTAGTACTTGTTTAGACTCTCATTTCGAGGCATGAAATTCCCTTGTAGTTAGTCTTTAATGAGAATTAGTTGTAGGTTTAAGATAGGGCTTTAAGTCATATTGACTTGGGTCATGGGAATTAGAGGGTAGTTAACATCTCTAAAGCAATACAAGTATATTAAATACATTTCTTATACGTGTATAGGACGAGACGTGCAGGGGAACACGCAGGAGATTCGGGTCAAGCTTATATAGCGAAGGACCTCAGGTGAGTGATTACTCTATATTTAGAATGGTTTTTGTGATCGGGTTTTGATTGTTGGATTTGTCTAAATGAGTTTTACCTCGGTTTGTGAATGCCGATTGATTTATCGCTATACTTGCACAGTATTTTTTTATGCTTGTATAGGCCACGAAGTTGAGCTAGCCTGTTTTCTTATAAAAGAAAAACCCTAAACTGGTAGAATGAGAAGTTGGTAATGTAAGCTGCACCCTAGCTAGACATGCCGGAAGATTCAGCGAGGATAGAATTAGGAGCATTGATATTGGGTTAGGGATGGAGAGGTTTTAAATGGTTTTCTAAAAAATTCATACTTTCAACCTGCTTTTAGCATGAAATTTCATCCCGACTTCAGAAGCCCATATCGGTCAAGGTGCATATTGCATTTACGATTGATCTGTGCACGGTGAGACATACCTCGATCGTCGAGGATGGCGCCCAGCCTCTAGGATCAGTCTTGTAACATACCCCACGATAGTTGTTTCTTCCGGGGAAATCGAAACTAGTGGTGCAGGCTAGTGCTTCAGGAGGTCTTGCATATCTATATAGTTGCATAATCTATGCAAAGGATGATTGTGACTAACATGTGTGTTTTATGCTGGTTTTCTTGCTTTTGAGTACTTTGGCATGTTAACTGACTGAAAGATAATGCATATGATTAGCATGATTTTGATATTTTTATATCTGGTATTATAGTTGTATTTTGTATAGTGATTCTCACTCAAGTGAAATGTGCAGGTGTACGAGATTGAGTGTTCCGATAGATGGCTCTGACATAGCAGAGGAGGATAGTATCTGTTGTATTTGATGTTTAGAATCTTAGAACACTTCCGCAATAATTGTAAACCTTGTAGAAGATTTTAACTCTTTTATTTATCATTTATGATTATTAGTTTAATTATTAATGTTATCAGGTTGTAAAATAGACAGCTTATGGGCTGGGTGCACTCCCGGCCCAGCTGGTGTAACACCGGATCCCTTGTATAAAGGGGGTGTTACATTTAATGGTATCAGAGCGGGGTTGATCTTAGGGGATTGGAGCTTAGAGTTTAGCTGATATGATTGACATACTTAGGGCAAATGGAACCTAGGTCTTAGCGTCCTAATAATGGTCAGAGCCATAGGATGAGAGTCCGGTGGATGTGAGACGATATAGATCACAGTCCCATGATGGAGTCTAGTAGTGGAGAATACTAGACACGAATTTTTAAGGACTGTGGTGAGTTACCTACGATAGGTGATAGAAAATCTTCTCGTGATTGAGGATGATGTGGAGGGAAGTCGTCCAGTAATATTAGGCAAGAAGGAAGCCGGGAAAGTTTCCAAGGAGCCACGGAACCTAGGAATAAAAAATTAAAGAACTTGTTGTATAAGTACGACCAATAATTCAGAGTAGACGACATAGGATCATAGTGCTTAATGAAGCCTTGATGGGCTCATAACCCACATGTTATGAATTTTTCATGATATTAAGTTTTATGAAGAACTTAAGTGTACTTAAGAAAGAGACGATAATTAGGAAGCTCAGTATTCCCACCTATATTTGGAAATTTCGAGGACGAAATTTTTTTTTAAGGGGGGGAGAAATGTAACGCCCCGATTTTTGTAGTGATTACTTTTTTACTTTTTGAAAAATTAATCGGGGATGATTAGTTCATAAACAAGTGTTTAAAGATTAAGTAAATAAAATGAAATTGGAATAGGCCGATAATTTTGAATTGGGCCCAACCCAAACATAAGAGTGATGAAATTTAACAAAAATTAGGCATGTGACAAAATACTATGTTGATATAGTATTATATCTTTAATTGATAGTATAAGATTAGAGGAGTAATATTTGTGTTTATATATATATATATATATATCAATTATTAGAATCTCTTATTTTAATAGAGTAAGAAAGGAATTAGTTGTGACAAATGGCTAGGAGTTTAAAGAATAATTTAATAATGAAACAAGTAAATTAATAAATAATTAAATGTGTGTTATTTACTTAGGTTATAGGAAACTATAAATGAATATGAAAATCTAATTATTAGTGATCTACAATGGGACATAGGAAGTGTGACAATTAATTGGGCTAATGTTTAATTGGGCTTGGTGAATAACCAATTAAGCCAAGTGTGACAAAAAATAGGAGCTAATGTTAATAAATGGCCATATGACAAAAGCTTAGAGAAGTCTTAATTTAATAAAGTTATATGATAAAAAGGGTAGCCATAAATGGAGAATTACTTTCAATCTCCTTGGCCCTCATTGCTTGCTCATTTCTCTCTCTCGTTGCCTTTGCTCTCCCGCGTGCCCTACTTGGGCCCGCCGACGCCGGAGCCACCACCGCCGGCCTTCTCCTCCGGCGAGGGCATCTTCCAAATGTGTTCTACTCCGTGAAGCTGGGATTATTCACGAACGACAAAGTGAGAACCCTAACTATGAATGGATGGATGGATTATTAAGATTAATGCTTGCTTTGGGGAAACTCCTAAGTTTGGATGTATGAATTGTAGGGCTTTGATTAGAGAAGGATTAAGGGGGGGATTAAAGTGATTAGTTGCTTGAATTATGTTAATGAAAGTATGGTGTAGTTTAATTATAGTTATGGTGAATGTTGTATAATTTTGGAGGCCTTATATATAGGGGATATATTGCTCAATTTTTCTTGAAAATACATCTTTAACCCCCATGATTATGTGTAGCTTTTAAGTACTTTACAAGAGTATGATTAGAGGCTTTAGTTATGCAAACTATGAAAGAATAAGGTCAATTTTGGCGAATGCATGTTGTAAAGAAATTTAAAAGCCAATGATAGCATAGATGTTTTGTTCTTTGGAATTGAGCATGCTCATCAAGTGTTTGATGTTTTGGCACATAGAACCATGAGACAATTAGAGGGCTTAATTTAGAAGTTTATAAGTGTGGAAACCATCCACAAGATGTTATGATGCATGATAAGAGTTTGTAGAGAGAATTAGCATGTTGCAATGCCCAAGTTAATCATGCCTTTCTTGTGCTTGCTTAAAATGCTTATGAAATACTTGGATAAAAGGCCACAAGAGAAGAATGGTTACAAGTAGAAATTCCCATGTAGTTAGTCCTTAATGAGAATTAATTGTATGTTTATAAATAAGGTACCAAGATTCATTGTCTAGGGGCCATGGATAAATTAGGAGAATTGGTAACAAGAGACTATGAACAATGTATGGACTGTCCTGCAGATGGCTGTCCCCTTCGTGGGACAGCTGCGCTTTCTATACATCTCCATTTGGAGTGTGTAATACGTCATTGGAAAGATCTTGAAGTCTTCTTTCTAATGAGCCTTAGATGAGAGAAATCCGATTTACGGTTTAAAAGATATGACCGTTTCTTTCCAGCTGCGCAGGATCGACAGATTTCTGTATTTCACATTTGGTCTAGTAAAATGTTACCTTGTTCTAGTTAATGTGCAAGGGTTGTAGAATAGTTTTACTATGCTGAATATTATGGCTATGCATGCTTATCAATGGCCCAACATTTTATGATATTATTGGGTTCATTACTTAAGGAATTCACTTAGAACAAGTTAATGGTTAAGAACATATATGTAAACCATTTTTTGGGGATAAGGTTAAGTGTATGTTAGAAACCTTGATTTGAAGATATGCAGTTAAGTTTACACAAATTGAGCTTGATTAACAAAGACCCTCATTAGTTAAAGGTCCATGAAATGCTTGTTAAAGAGTTATAGAAGGTATGCAGGAAACACTGTAGCACTGCAGGACATTACTTTTGTGTTCATTTTTATGGGCTATTTAGAAATGATAACTTGCCCCAATTGTGGTGAAAATGAAAGATAATATTGGAAATATGATATACTGGAAGTTGGAGAAGGAATGATAAAGATTTAGAGCTCCAATTTAATGTTTTGATTCCTAGTTTTCGGCAGTTACTGTAGCTGCGGGAAATTCTTTAATTTGTGAATATTGAGAACCTGAATGCATGCATGTATGATGGTGAAGTTATTAGACAAACCTATTAGTGGTCAATGGTAGATCAATATGTTTATTAAGTGTTGAATAATACTTCTAAGAACTAATTTAGAGTTGAAGTTAATGTTTCAAACAAGTTCATTGGTTTTAAAGGACTAAAGATAGGTGACTCCTTTTCCATTCTTTATCATGTTATACATAAGCTCAAGTAGTTCCTTTATAGACTAAAACTAAATGATGCTAAGGAGAATGATCTATCTTGTGGGACTATTATCCTCGTAAGTGTTTTGAATAAGTGATAACTAGCTTTGAAATGTAATATAATTGTCAATGCTTACTAGAAGCATGAATTAAAATACCCTAGTACTTGTTTAGACTCTCATTTCGAGGCATGAAATTCCCTTGTAGTTAGTCTTTAATGAGAATTAGTTGTAGGTTTAAGATAGGGCTTTAAGTCATATTGACTTGGGTCATGGGAATTAGAGGGTAGTTAACATCTCTAAAGCAATACAAGTATATTAAATACATTTCTTATAATGTATAGGACGAGACGTCTTGAGGGAACACGCAGGAGATTCGGTCAAGCTTATATAGCGAAAGGACCTCAGGTGAGTGATTACTCTATATTTAGAATGGTTTTTGTGATCGGGTTTTGATCGTTGGATTTGTCTATATGAGTTTTACCTCGGTTTGTGAATGCCGATTGATTTATCGCTATACTTGCATGATTTTTTATGCTTGTATAGGCCACGAAGTTGAGCTAGCCTGTTTTCTTATAAAAGAAAAACCCTAAACTGGTAGAATGAGAAGTTGGTAATGTAAGCTGCACCCTAGCTAGACATGCCGGAAGATTCAGCGAGGATAGAATTAGGAGCATTGATATTGGGTTAGGGATGGAGAGGTTTTTAAATGGTTTTCTAAAAAAATTCATACTTTCAACTGTTTTTAGCATGAAATTTCATCCCGACTCCGAGAAGCCCATATCAGTGCGAGGTGCATATTGCATGACGATTCAGGCACGGTGAGACATACCTCTGATCGTCGAGGATGGGCGCTCCGCGCCCTAGGATCAGGTGCGGCAGAACATACCCCCTGATAGTTGTTTCTTCCGGGGAAATCGAAACTAGTGGTGCAGGCTAGTGCTTCAGGAGGTCTTGCATATCTATATAGTTGCATAATCTATGCAAAGGATGATTGTGACTAACATGTGTGTTTTATGCTGGTTTTCTTGCTTTTGAGTACTTTGGCATGTTAACTGACTGAAAGATAATGCATATGATTAGCATGATTTTGATATTTTTATATCTGGTATTATAGTTGTATTTTGTATAGTGATTCTCACTCAAGTGAAATGTGCAGGTGTACGAGATTGAGTGTTCCGATAGATGGCTCTGACATAGCAGAGGAGGATAGTATCTGTTGTATTTGATGTTTAGAATCTTAGAACACTTCCGCAATAATTGTAAACCTTGTAGAAGATTTTAACTCTTTTATTTATCATTTATGATTATTAGTTTAATTATTAATGTTATCAGGTTGTAAAATAGACAGCTTATGGGCTGGGTGCACTCCCGGCCCAGCTGGTGTAACACCGGATCCCTTGTATAAAGGGGGTGTTACATTTAATGGTATCAGAGCGGGGTTGATCTTAGGGGATTGGAGCTTAGAGTTTAGCTGATATGATTGACATACTTAGGGCAAATGGAACCTAGGTCTTAGCGTCCTAATAATGGTCAGAGCCATAGGATGAGAGTCCGGTGGATGTGAGACGATATAGATCACAGTCCCATGATGGAGTCTAGTAGTGGAGAATACTAGACACGAATTTTTAAGGACTGTGGTGAGTTACCTACGATAGGTGATAGAAAATCTTCTCGTGATTGAGGATGATGTGGAGGGAAGTCGTCCAGTAATATTAGGCAAGAAGGAAGCCGGGAAAGTTTCCAAGGAACCACGGAACCTAGGAACAAGATTAAAGAAATTGTTGTATAGGTGCGACCAATGATTCAAAGTAGAGGACATATGATCAGAGTGCGCAGCGGAAGCGCAGTGGGCTCATAACCCACATGTTATGAATTTTTCATGATATTAAGTTTTATGAAGAACTTAAGTGTACTTAAGAAAGAGACGATAATTAGGAAGCTCAGTATTCCCACCTATATTTGGAAATTTCGAGGACGAAATTTTTTTTTAAGGGGGGGAGAAATGTAACGCCCCGATTTTTGTAGTGATTACTTTTTTACTTTTTGAAAAATTAATCGGGGATGATTAGTTCATAAACAAGTGTTTAAAGATTAAGTAAATAAAATGAAATTGGAATAGGCCGATAATTTTGAATTGGGCCCAACCCAAACATAAGAGTGATGAAATTTAACAAAAATTAGGCATGTGACAAAATACTATGTTGATATAGTATTATATCTTTAATTGATAGTATAAGATTAGAGGAGTAATATTTGTGTTTATATATATATATATATATATCAATTATTAGAATCTCTTATTTTAATAGAGTAAGAAAGGAATTAGTTGTGACAAATGGCTAGGAGTTTAAAGAATAATTTAATAATGAAACAAGTAAATTAATAAATAATTAAATGTGTGTTATTTACTTAGGTTATAGGAAACTATAAATGAATATGAAAATCTAATTATTAGTGATCTACAATGGGACATAGGAAGTGTGACAATTAATTGGGCTAATGTTTAATTGGGCTTGGTGAATAACCAATTAAGCCAAGTGTGACAAAAAAATAGGGAGATAATGTTAATAAATGGCCATATGACAAAAGCTTAGAGAAAACTTAATTTAATAAAGTTATATGATAAAAGGGTAGCCATAAATGGAGAATTACTTTCAATCTCCTTGGCCCTCATTGCTTGCTCATTTCTCTCTCTCGTTGCCTTTGCTCTCCCAAGTGCCCTACTTGGGCCCGGCCGACGCCGGAGCCACCACCGCCGGCCTTCTCCTCCGGCGAGGGCATCTTCCAAATTGTGTTCTACTCCGCGAAGCGGGGATTATCGTCGAACGACAAAGTGAGAACCCTAACTATGAATGGATGGATGGATTATTAAGATTAATGCTTGCTTTGGGGAAACTCCTAAGTTTGGATGTATGAATTGTAGGGCTTTGATTAGAGAAGGATTAAGGGAGGGGATTAAAGTGATTAGTTGCTTGAATGATGTTAATGAAAGCATGGTGTAGTTTAATTATAGTTATGGTGAATGTTGTATGATTTTGGAGGCCTTATATATAAGGGATGTATTGCCCAATTTTTCTTGAAAATACATCTTTAACCCTCATGATTATGTATAACTTTTAAGTACTTTACAAGAGTATGATTAGAGGCTTTAGTTATGCAAACTATGAAGGAATAAGGTTAACTTTGGCGAATGCATGTTGTAAAGAAATTTAAAAGCCAATGATAGCATAGATGTTTTGTTCTTTGGAATTGAGCATGCTCATCAAGTGTTTGATGTTTTGGCACATAGAACCATGAGACAATTAGAGGGCTTAATTTAGAAGTTTATAAGTGTGGAAACCATCCACAAGATGTTATGATGCATGATAAGAGTTTGTAGAGAGAATTAGCATGTTGCAATGCCCAAGTTAATCATGCCTTTCTTGTGCTTGCCGAAATGCTTATGAAATACTTGGATAAAAGGCCACAAGAGAAGAATGGTTACAAGTAGAAATTCCCATGTAGTTAGTCCTTAATGAGAATTAATTGTATGTTTATAAATAAGGTACCAAGATTCATTGTCTAGGGGCCATGGATAAATTAGGAGAATTGGTAACAAGAGACTATGAACAATGTATGGACTGTCCTGCAGATGGCTGTCCCCTTCGTGGGACAGCTGCGCTTTCTATACATCTCCATTTGGAGTGTGTAATACGTCATTGGAAAGATCTTGAAGTCTTCTTTCTAATGAGCCTTAGATGAGAGAAATCCGATTTACGGTTTAAAAGATATGACCGTTTCTTTCCAGCTGCGCAGGATCGACAGATTTCTGTATTTCACATTTGGTCTAGTAAAATGTTACCTTGTTCTAGTTAATGTGCAAGGGTTGTAGAATAGTTTTACTATGCTGAATATTATGGCTATGCATGCTTATCAATGGCCCAACATTTTATGATATTATTGGGTTCATTACTTAAGGAATTCACTTAGAACAAGTTAATGGTTAAGAACATATATGTAAACCATTTTTTGGGGATAAGGTTAAGTGTATGTTAGAAACCTTGATTTGAAGATATGCAGTTAAGTTTACACAAATTGAGCTTGATTAACAAAGACCCTCATTAGTTAAAGGTCCATGAAATGCTTGTTAAAGAGTTATAGAAGGTATGCAGGAAACACTGTAGCACTGCAGGACATTACTTTTGTGTTCATTTTTATGGGCTATTTAGAAATGATAACTTGCCCCAATTGTGGTGAAAATGAAAGATAATATTGGAAATATGATATACTGGAAGTTGGAGAAGGAATGATAAAGATTTAGAGCTCCAATTTAATGTTTTGATTCCTAGTTTTCGGCAGTTACTGTAGCTGCGGGAAATTCTTTAATTTGTGAATATTGAGAACCTGAATGCATGCATGTATGATGGTGAAGTTATTAGACAAACCTATTAGTGGTCAATGGTAGATCAATATGTTTATTAAGTGTTGAATAATACTTCTAAGAACTAATTTAGAGTTGAAGTTAATGTTTCAAACAAGTTCATTGGTTTTAAAGGACTAAAGATAGGTGACTCCTTTTCCATTCTTTATCATGTTATACATAAGCTCAAGTAGTTCCTTTATAGACTAAAAACTAAATGATGCTAAGGAGAATGATCTATCTTGTGGGACTATTATCCTCGTAAGTGTTTTGAATAAGTGATAACTAGCTTTGAAATGTAATATAATTGTCAATGCTTACTAGAAGCATGAATTAAAATACCCTAGTACTTGTTTAGACTCTCATTTCGAGGCATGAAATTCCCTTGTAGTTAGTCTTTAATGAGAATTAGTTGTAGGTTTAAGATAGGGCTTTAAGTCATATTGACTTGGGTCATGGGAATTAGAGGGTAGTTAACATCTCTAAAGCAATACAAGTATATTAAATACATTTCTTATACGTGTATAGGACGAGACGTGCAGGGGAACACGCAGGAGATTCGGGTCAAGCTTATATAGCGAAGGACCTCAGGTGAGTGATTACTCTATATTTAGAATGGTTTTTGTGATCGGGTTTTGATTGTTGGATTTGTCTAAATGAGTTTTACCTCGGTTTGTGAATGCCGATTGATTTATCGCTATACTTGCACAGTATTTTTTTATGCTTGTATAGGCCACGAAGTTGAGCTAGCCTGTTTTCTTATAAAAGAAAAACCCTAAACTGGTAGAATGAGAAGTTGGTAATGTAAGCTGCACCCTAGCTAGACATGCCGGAAGATTCAGCGAGGATAGAATTAGGAGCATTGATATTGGGTTAGGGATGGAGAGGTTTTTAAATGGTTTTCTAAAAAAATTCATACTTTCAACTGTTTTTAGCATGAAATTTCATCCCGACTCCGAGAAGCCCATATCAGTGCGAGGTGCATATTGCATGACGATTCAGGCACGGTGAGACATACCTCTGATCGTCGAGGATGGGCGCTCCGCGCCCTAGGATCAGGTGCGGCAGAACATACCCCCTGATAGTTGTTTCTTCCGGGGAAATCGAAACTAGTGGTGCAGGCTAGTGCTTCAGGAGGTCTTGCATATCTATATAGTTGCATAATCTATGCAAAGGATGATTGTGACTAACATGTGTGTTTTATGCTGGTTTTCTTGCTTTTGAGTACTTTGGCATGTTAACTGACTGAAAGATAATGCATATGATTAGCATGATTTTGATATTTTTATATCTGGTATTATAGTTGTATTTTGTATAGTGATTCTCACTCAAGTGAAATGTGCAGGTGTACGAGATTGAGTGTTCCGATAGATGGCTCTGACATAGCAGAGGAGGATAGTATCTGTTGTATTTGATGTTTAGAATCTTAGAACACTTCCGCAATAATTGTAAACCTTGTAGAAGATTTTAACTCTTTTATTTATCATTTATGATTATTAGTTTAATTATTAATGTTATCAGGTTGTAAAATAGACAGCTTATGGGCTGGGTGCACTCCCGGCCCAGCTGGTGTAACACCGGATCCCTTGTATAAAGGGGGTGTTACACCCATCCATAAAACTTCCACAGGGGGAACATGGTGACCCACCTGTTGCACTAACGAATATATGCGTGTGGCCCCCTCTTTCGCTCGCGCCCTAAGCCGAGTGACCTCTTTCTCCAACTTTTCCGCTCGTTCTCTTAAATCGTTCATTTCTTGCGAGTCGGATTTAGGAGCCTTTTGCCAGGAAGTTAGATCTTCCTTTAGCGTATCACGCTCCCTTTTAACTTCCTCCAGCTCAGCAACCTTCAACTTTAACTCCCATCGGGCTTCAGCTCGCTCAGCTTGAGCGGATTTTAGTTCCTCTTTCAAACTGCTGGATTCATCTTGTAATTTCTTGATGTTCCGTTAAGCAATAAGAAGAGAGCCCTCGGAATTATCAAGCTTTGTTGCCAAATCATTCTTCTCTTTCTCCATGGCAACCAACTGTTGAAGCCGCTCGGCCTTATCTTGCTCATGGGCATGATGAATAACTGCAAGCTGTTTCTTCTCTTTTTCCTCTAATGCCGCCACCCTAGAGCTTAGTTGGGCAATCTCCATCCTACTCGCCTCCATCTTTGTCAAGTCTTCTTGACAAAGATTGCTAACTCGATCCGCCCATTGAGCAGTCTACAGAAATAAAAAATGAATTATAAGCGACAATACCGAACGAGGGGGTAAAAGAAGCACAAGTATAGTCTTTACCATCATAGCCGAACGGAAAAGCTGGCGAGTAGCCTCTTCCCTTCCAGCCTCTCGAAGTTTGATAGAGAGCTGTTCGGGCCTCATGGCCATCAAAACGTTCTTCATGGGCGCGGCATCCCGAAAAGGGATATCCTCTGAAGGCAACTCCTTCCGTTGAATTGCCGGTCCTTTGAGAACTAAATCCACCTCCCTTAGCTTATCCAGGAGAACCGCTTCTCCGGCCTCCACCTATAAAATAAACCTATGTTAAAAATTCTTAGTGGAACAATACATAACCTTCAGAAGTATACTCTCACCTCCCTAAGGAGGATATCCTCTGGCCGACTTGAGGAGGGACCCTCTGGAATTGAAGCTAAAGCCGGGAGAATCTTTGGCTAGGGTGAATTCGCCCGTTCTCCCGTAATTCCGGGACCTAATGCGTCCTCGGAATTCTTTTTCTTTGTCCTCCTCACCTGGAAGGACCCTACGACGAGGTCGCTTTTGACCATCTCCTTCGGAGAAGTGACGTCTTTTCTTTTCCACTTCTTTTTTTCTTCCTTGGAAGTATCAACACTTTTGCTGGATGTCACTTCCTTCTTCTTTCGCCCACAATTCAAAGGCGGATGAACTTCACCCTCGAAAGAGGCCAAGATGCCCCTAGCAAGATCCAAATCATAGTCCTCCATCGGATTTCCTACAAAGATAAATTCCGAAGCATGTTAGATATCGCGACTCACGACTAAACTAAGTTAGATGCATAAATAAGCCCTACCAGTAGCTGCTATTAAACAACACTTAAGAAGATTTTCCTTGTCAAGAAAGTATCCATGTAAACCCCAGAAATCCCCGCCATTGACTTAAAAAGAACTCCTTCTTCCTCTGTCATCTCCTCACAAGCGATATCCGTTCGGAGAACGTCCCACTTGGTTCGGACATCCCACTCGGATTTACTTTTGACAAAGAAGAACTTACTCTTCCATCGTTTAATGGAAGTAGGGACTTTACCTAGAAACTTCCTCCCAGAACGAGCCGAGAAGTAATACAAGTCGACATTAGACTCTAGATGTAAACTGAATAACATGCGGAACCAGCGAACAGTCGGATTTACCCCATAATTGTTAAACACAATGACAAAGCCATTGAGCAATCTCCAAGAGTTCGGGGTTAATTGCGAAGGACACAAACGATATTCTTCTAAGATAGCCTTGGTAAAACTAGAAAAAGGAATCCTAAGACTACCTAATAGCGCATCCTGGTAGATGGCTATCTCCCCTTCCCTAGGAGAACTTGCCCACTCCCCATAACATGGAACCCTAACCTCAAACAAAGAAAGATCTATTTCATATTTATCTACCAAACTCTAGACATCCTTCTGCTCAAGGAGGCTTATGAAGGTATCAGACCCTCTACCCATCGCTTTAGAAACGGGATGAATCCTCAAACCCTGGACCGGAGCATCCCCAGGCCCGCCTGAAATAGCGACAGAAACTATGGGTTCAGACGGAGAAGGGATTGAAGATGGTTGGGAAGTAGCAGATTCATGAGATTCATGAGACTAATGAGAAGAACTAGAGGAAGAAGATACACTAGCCATTACCTTAGAAGAGAAAGAGGTGAAAAAACACAGAAACCTGACAAACAGAGCTTGCTGGAGAAGAAGAGAGTTCGAAGAAGAAAGTCTGAAGAAAATACTATTCCGATTTCGAAATAAACCTTCTCCGCCTTGTTATATGAAAGGGAGATGAACCCCTGGCCGTTAGATCCCAAAACTACATCCCGATCGGACCGTTGAACCAAACATTGCCAAATCCGGACCGTTCAGATGACCATCATTATTCCTCCTTAAACGGCTCAAAATTCCATCTTAAACGTCAGTATATTAAACGCCGCCTGACACACATGGGTAGCCGCGCCCATCATGATGTTGACAAAGCGCATGCCACGCACGTCACGCCACCTTCTCCCTTTAATGTGAAATAGTGTGAAAAACACGTGTCTCCCCAGGGAATAATAGGCGCTGTACACCATAGAAATAGAGCTAATACCATAAAAGACAAAACACACATCCCAACATAGGATCACCAGCGGTCATTCCTTGAAGAAATCAAAGAAGTTATAAACAAAACGACGAACTTTATTTATTCATGACAAAAATAGTTACATTAAAACCGAACCGTAATAAACACTATTGTCCATCGGAATTTCCTAGTTAATAGATCCGATAGATCCATCTGATGACTCGCTCGGACAACATTCGGAAGAGATGCACGGACTTCTACAACCGTCACTATCCTCATCATCATTAGGAAACCCCGGCAAAACGCGTGGGCGAAGATTGGGGTCCACTTCTTTACGGCAGGAGTCACTTCCGAATATTTCAAATTCGAAACGTGTGCGCCCCCTGCATAAGTAATGACTAAAAAATCTCCCGCCTCAACATCATGATCAATATGAAAGATCTCCCACCCATCCTCAAAACAAATCTCACCTGTGTCCTCATCAATAACCAGAAGAGACTGCCATATGCAACCATTCGGACTCACCAAGTGAACAACTCTAGTCCTCAATCCCTCTAGGTGTTCATAAAAGGAAACTGGAATTCGCAAATGACGAGTAGAAAGAGTAAAAGTGAAAAACTTGAAAAAAGACAAACACTGGGGAAGAGCCATTGTACAAAGATAAGAGCAGAATAAATAAGGAAAACTATCCATACAAGCTTCTTAAATAGAAAAACCTATTGACACTATAGGCGAAAATTCCGGAGAAAGATTCAGTGTATTCATACCTCGATTCAAAACAACGAAAAGACAACATAAAGAATTAACTAAAAGAAACAAGTGTCAACGCCTATTAAAAGCATGTGCGCCTTACCATCCTAGAGACAGATATCTACACCTATATAGCCTTGCCAACTAAGAAAAATACTTGTTCTCAAACCAAGCGAAAAGTGTGCCTAGCTCACTCCTCACTAAGATTTTTCGAACAAGTACACTTTGGGGGGGACTAATGTTACGGAAATATTTGGCAAGACACGTGTCACCTACCCAAATAGCCACGTGTTAAGCACGCGCCACGGGGCCACATCCCTCTGGCCACGTAGCAGTACTATCTAATATCAAATCTTCTGTTACAGCTTTAAATTCCGCTCGGTAATTAAGATTCAGGCATTTTCTATCTTTCAACTCTACAAACAAATCTGGTCGGAATTAAGCAAACCCAAAACCTTCTTATCCGAAACTGGAGGTGCTCATGGCCACGTAATTTCCTAAGGAAGAAAATATCTAACGCCTCCACAGTAAGTAGATATTATCCACTTGCCTCTACAGTAGACAAATATTTTCTACTTACCTACACAGTAGGCAGATATTTCCTCACCGCCTCACAAGATATTTTCTCACGCCTCACAAGATATTTTCTCACCGCCTCACAAGATATTTTCATAAACCGCCTTCAACTTTTCTATAAAAGAAGAACAGCTATAGTAAGAAAAAGGGATTTTGAACACTCAACTAACCTATGCCCAAGAAGTACTCCTTTCTTACAGGATTTCTGACTTAATCATCGAAGTTAAATCGGGGCAGAAAGGCCTAATTCCGATCGCTTCCCTCTCCTTTATAGATTCACCCAAGTAACCAGAAACCAAAAGGCGACAATTCCGATCATCCTCATCAATCCATAAGCGTCCACATTAATTATAAATTTCAACCGTTTGTCAAAGACTGAGACCAGATGATTTATTTTGGAAATACTCACAAATAAATCATGCGTTGTGGACAAAAACAAAGAGGATACTCATGAATATCTCATATCTTTACTGTGGAGCTTTCATGAATGTTCCCTAATATCACCTACATCAAGCACTCAATTATCCTCAGAGCCTGAAAGCCTCATCATTGGGGTCTTTGTTTTAGACATAAGGGCCAAGTATGATACCTCTTATATATATTTTATTCACGACAAAGAATATTTACTAGCAATGTCCTAAATTTAAAGAGGCTAAAAAAGAAAATTCTCACTCTATATTGTTATACAGATCTACTAAGTTGTATACTAATATGCCTACATGATTTGTTTCAAATGCAATTTCAAGTTAAGTGATGAGAATGAATACACAAGTAAAAAACATTCGAGATGAATTTAAATCTTAGTCTGGAGATCAATGAAACTTATCAAATTATTGGTTCTTTTATGTTATTCACAAGAGTTGAGAAAATCGATGACCCTGAAAACAGTTTTAATGATGATGGTTATAGAGTAGCAGAGCGACATACAATAGAGTGAGCTCGAGAAGTTCTGGTTATTCAACTTAATAGATTTAATCACAATGGCAAGATCACTGAGAAAAATTTCTATTATATGAACTTAAAAAGTTATAACTCTTGAAGGAATTTGGCATAAATTTCGTTAAGATTGTCATAAAATGGTGTTTTGTAAAGATGTAGGGCACAATAAGTCTTGTATAGATCTTAATTAATAATTTTAAAATTTCAAACTTTGTAGCATGAAATGGTGTTTTGGAATAAGGTAGGACTCAATTTAAAGAAAATCAAGGCTATGTTATTTTGCTTAACATTAATTCAGACAATTCAGGAAGTTCAGTTTTATTAGGGTATAGCAACTAAATATAAACATTGAGAAGAAATATTTTACAACATTACTAACTAAATATGCGATGTTGGAACTATAAATTTCAGTGTCGAAGTAATTATATTCGCCAAGTTCGTAAGGTGGATGTTTTTCAGTAAATAATCGCTTATAGATTCTTAATGGTGTCTTCAATGATGTACTTAACCCTTTATAATTAATTCGAGAAATTAATACATAAATAAAGAGATATCTCATTAGACTAAGAACACTATGTATATCTTCAGCTCATCCTCTATGTTACTTCCTTTGTTGGCTTAAATGATGAATGCTTTAGCTTTTTTCTTATGTACATCAATCCTAATCTTGAAATGATGAATCTTTCTTTACCTCTATTTCATTCTATTTATCTCCTTCCCTAACTATAATGTTCTAGTTCTAATACAAATCTCCACTATCTAATTTCAATGATTAAATATAGTTGCATATTCTCGAGGTCAACTTCTATTTTTTGTCATCTTTTTTTTCCATTTAAGTGATCTTAATAAAGGCAGGGCTCAAATACCTTCGACTTTGGCTTGTCTTCCAATTTTTCATTCATACATTGTAAGTGATATCTATTTTATTTTTTATATTTTATTTTTCATTCTTGGATTTCTCCTGAGATCGTCAATTTTTTATTATATGTATTTAAAAACCGTGAAAAAATCATTGTTCTAGTACAGGAAAACTTTTGGATAATTAAACCAGGTCCTCTTTGTAATGAAACCACACAAAAACCAGGTAATTGATTATAGCATCAGCCACATCCAAGATCTTCCATAATGTGTAACGATAGAATCGAAGAAAGTTGAAGTAGGAACAAACACTACCACACTACCATAATTAACGTGGCTCACCGAAACAGGCTACATTCACGACCAAACCGAAACCATAAGTTCACTATTGATATGAAGATTACAAGTGAAAGTTTAGATATTACCCGTCTTGTAAAATTGGGATTCCAACCATATTCAATGTTAAACTCCTCTTCCAAACTCCAAGCTTGATCTCCAACATTCTTTCTAACCCCAGGTTAGTAAAAGACCACCCAGAAGAAGACTACGATACAATCTCCTTTAGTGTAAGGGAATATATATACACGATAAACCTATCTTCTCTAATCCAACAAGAACTATATCGTTTCTTTCTCTCCTATTTTTACTCACACACTAACCTAACAAAAGGTATTACGTCCCAAAACTGTTCATAGATAATTTGAAATGTATATTTTCCAATACCCTCTCATTCACATTTACCTTTGAAATATTGGAAAACCTTCTTTATAAGTCTTTTCTTTATTTCTTGAATTTACAAAATGCTATAGATAAAGAATAGAACATCTATTTTAAGTAGTAGTAAAAGATGACGATGAAGAAGAAAAAAGCTTTTATACATTTTATTGAATGATTTAATTGGCAAATACTCACAAATAAATCATGCTTTGTTGACAAAAACCAAGAGGATACTCATGAATATCTCATATCTTTACTGTGGAGCTTGCATGAATATTCCCTAATATCACCTACATCAAGCACTCAATTATCTTCAGAGCATGAAAGCCTCATCATTGGGGTCTTTGTGGTAGACATAAGGGCCAAATATGATACCTCTTATATATATTTTATTCACGACAAAGAATATTTACTAGCAATGTCCAAAATTTAATGATGCTAAAAAAGAAAATTCTCACTCTATATTGTTATACAGATCTACTAGGTTGTATACTAATATGCCTACATGTTTTGTTTCAAATGCAATTTCGAGTTAAGTGATGTGAATGAATGCACAAGTAAAAAACATTCGAGACGAATTTAAATGTAACGCCCTGAAAATTTTCTGGATTTAATAAATTATTTTCTGGAGAAAACCATGGGATTAATTAACACGTAAATTGATTTATTATTTTAACACAACTTAATTAAGGAAAATCAGGAACTTATGAAACTAAAATCCGAGCTCGCGACAATTTGGGCCGAGAAGGCAGTCTTGGGCCAGGCTAGACTTGGACATGAAAGAGTCGGTGATAGGCTAGAGGGATTAATTACTGTTGATTAATTAGATGATTTAATAAGAGTTAATTAATCTCAATTAATTGGTCGGGAATACGGGACAAAAATTCGAGTCCCGATAAAGTAGGACTGGTGGGTCAAAAGCCGGAAGACCGGGATCTCGGTCGGATGCGAAGTGCGACTCGTGAAGTTACAGTAGGGTCCGTGATCACTAGAAGGACATAAAGAATGAAGAAAATAATTAAATAATAAAATAATAAAGTAATGATTCCGACCAGTGAAAGACGGATCTGGTCGGGGTTTTAGTTGTCGCCCGTGTTAACATAGTGAAAAGACTCACAATAATTCAATGGAAATGATTTACTTTAATTAAATTATTATTACTTTATCAAAGGTATTGATAAATTTATAAGAGAGGAAGGGAGAGAGAAGGAAGAGGCTGTCATCTCCTTCTCCCTCACAATCCATCTCTTCTTCCCTTCTTGCGGATTGAAAGGGGGGGGAAGAGTACTTTCTAATGAGAGCTAAATCAGGGAAATCCGACTTGCGGATTGAAAGTTACTGGCAGTTCCCGGTGACTGCGCGCTAGAGCGAAAATACGGAGTTTTGTAGGGACCTAGTATGCCCACCTAAACCATTTAATTATGCATGATTGTGAGCATCAAGTATAATTAATTAGGTTGTATTCTATTTACTAGATCCTGATCCGGACGCGTGAGACGCGACGAGGATTAGGGGATTTCTCTCCAGATCAGGTAGGCTCTCGCACGGGAGGTTTGTGAGTATTCCTTCCTCCTACCCTACTTTGATTTTGTACTCTTATTTCCTCGAGAGGTTCCCAATACATATTCGAGATGGGTTTCCTCATATGTATTGGCTTCCGATCTCGATGAGGTTATTGATCTTTATATATTAAAGATGTTGCTGCCTTGGATATATATGTATACCTGTTGTTAGGTATTTGTACTAGAATCTCTTATTTTCAGGCATGATACATCGGACAGATGCCCCGGCAAAGGGCGTATAATATCTGGCCACGAGCACGTGATGCTCTATCGGACGGATTCCTCGGCAGAGGGCGTATAATATCTGGCCACCTGGCTCAGTCAGAGAGCGGCATTTTCTGACTATGTGCACATGTTAGCTATAGCATTATCCGGCTTAGGCCGAAGACGATACTGATGGTGTCGTGGATGTCGTAGAAAATCTTAGTATCATATATGCGAGAGATTTAGTACATTTGTGGATTTATCCACATTCTCGTTACTTGTTATTTGCTTGTGGTGTTATTGCACTTGCATATTCATACTTGCTTTATTTTGTTACTTGTTTATGGCTTCCGCCTCTTTATTGTTTATGCGACCCTACTGGGCCTATTCTTTAGGCTCATGCACTTGACTTGTGTGTTCTCAGGTTCAGACGAGGAGGAGTAGGGTCGAGTTAGGCAGGGATATATCGAGTAGTTGACTCGGCTACTTGTATTTGTCTCGAGGTCCGCATACCTCATTTATCCTATGTGAGATTTGTATTTTGTATTCCTTGTTGTATGGATTTCTAGGGGTGACTGGACTAGATCCTAGTCTTGGGTTGTGTAAACCCGCTATTGTACTTGTACAGAGTTGTATAAACTCCCTTCTTCTTTTATCTTATGATTCCGCTGTTAACATTACCTCTGAATACTTATTGTATAAGAGTTTCTAAGGCCTTGCGCCTGAATGGGGACTAGTCCATGTTTGGGTGTGGCCAGTTGTCTACGTGCCTGGGCCGTGGTTCGGGGCGTGACACATTCTATTTATCTCCTTCCCTAACTATAATGTTCTAGTTCTAATACAAATCTCCACTATCTAATTTCAATGATTAAATATAGTTGCATATTCTCGAGGTCAACTTCTATTTTTTGTCATCTTTTTTTTTCCATTTAGATGATCTTAATAAAGGCAGGGCTCAAATACCTTCGACTTTGGCTTGTCTTCCAGTTTTTCATTCATACATTGTAAGTGATATCTCTGTTTTTTTATATTTTATTTTTCTTTCTTGGATTTCTCACGAGAACGTCAATATCTTATTATACGTATTTAAAAACCGCGAAAAAATCATTGTTCCAGTACAGAAAAACTTTTGGACAATTAAACCAGGTCCTCATTGTAATGAAACCACACAAAATCCAAGTAATTGATTATAGATTCAGCCACATCCAACATCTTCCATAATGCGTATCGAAAGAATAGAAGAAAGTTTTAGTAGGAACAAACACTACCACTGTCACGCCCCGACCCGGATCCAGGGACCTCGGGAACGTCAACAGATCGGCCGTATCCAAGTGGAGATGAGCCCCACTCGAATACAAGGCCTAAAAATGATAAGCAGATAACAATAATAATCAAATGTTCATTAATAATAAAGAACAATATCAGAGTTATACAACGGAATTAAAAATCATGAAGGGTTCCAGGTACCCTACAAAGCTCTATACAAAGTCAGGCCCTATAAGGGTCCTACAAGTGAGACTCTCACACATAACCTTAGGTCCTCGGACCTCTCCAAAATCAGCCCAACCCTTCGTTCAACTCCCAAGTTTGAGTCACCTACTCCTCGGGACCTGAAAAAGAAAGAAGGGAAGCAAGCGCATGAGCTTTCGAAAGGAAAGCCCAGTAAGTACCCCTGCAGGTCACAAAGACATAAATAGACAATATGTCAATCAATGAGGTCTCAACATCAACAAACCCAGTCCTCAGAGTCTACCAGAAACAATCCAAGGGTACGACCCCTGATACAGAAGCCCTCGGGCTCTGTGAAGAGTTTCAAAGAGAACTCAAGGATCACTTCCGGCCAGTATGTCCAGCTATTTGCTGTAAGCACGACCTTTTTGGTCGTTTGACCCTCCGGTCACAGGTCGGTAGAACTACCTCTCCTACGTGTTAACACGGTCAGTGTACCATGCCCACTGACAGGTAAGACCACCAGAGAATTGCCTCTCTGGCAAGGCAGACAGAAACGCCAGGGGGTCCTATCCCTGTACATTCCCCTATCGGAACTCCCTAGCTCCACTGAGTCCGGGCAGTAGAACAAACTCAACCTACACACACCCACCCGACCAACACAAGCACCGTGTGTCTCTATGGTCAAGTGCCAGACAATAGGAGGCTATGCTCAATGAGTACGCATACTCCTCTGACGCATACCTGCCCTGCCTGCACACAAGCACCACGAACCTCTACAGTATCGCCTCGGTTATAGGTTGGTATGCTCAGTGAGCATCAACGAAAAGATAGTGAAACCACGCACTCCTATCCGGACGGAGCACAGGCTCACGTGTTTCCATGGCCACGTGCCGATCAACGGATCCTCGTGATCAGTTAACACTACCTCTAGCACACCAATCACACACATACCAGGAAAGACATCAAAAGAATATGTATGTGCGTGCATCCAAGAATATCATGTACCAAACAAAAGACATGCTAACAAATAGCATACATCAAATCAAGAAACCCCAATCAATGGGTAGGAGCGAGGCAAAAGTAACTTACAAGAACAACAAATCCAATAAACACTCCGTAGAGTGAGTACTAGGCAGAAGTAACTTACCTCTAACAAGAGCTGGAAACTCCCCTAGTTTCCTCCTGTCGTGTCTCTAAGCCTCCACGTCGATATCTGATAGCAAAGTCTCTATCAGTGTAAAAATAGCAACAACCTTACATCCTAGATGCACATGCATAACTCTCTCGCGTTTGGTGGTCCTAAGCTCAATTAAACGGGTCCTTAAAACCATTTACGTGGTTACCGACCATTTTCTCTCATTTCCAAGCCCTTAAGTTGACTTTCAATTCTTGGTCAACTCTGGTCAAATTTTGTCAACTTTAGTCAAAGGGCCTACCTCACTTCCATTTACCATTGTATGAATCCTTGTTGACCATTTCTAGTCCTTAATTTGACTCTCGACCCCTACCCGGTCAACTTTGGTCAACTAGTCAACTTGACACATGCTTGCCGTGGAATACACCCTATTTGACCATTCTTAATCAACTCAACTCAACTCATTTGAGCCCACCAACTAGACCCAACAGTTTAGCTTAACCTGGTCTTGTCTTTTATTCGACCCTTAACCTTTCACTTGGTTGACTAGTCCATTGTTCAACTTGATAATCTGTTATTCGTGACCCTAACATATAACTTGATCATGCTTGGTCACTTTGACAAATTAGGCCCACTAGTCAAGCCCACTAAGTTTTTTAGTCTTTATCTGGACCATCTCTTTTAACTTAAAAAGAATCAACTCTATTACGTGGTTGGCCTTGTCCCAAGGGTTAGGGCCCAACTTCTTTACTTGGGTGGCCTTGAGGTTATCACCCACCACCTACAACCCTATTTCCCTTTTATTTCTCATAATTCCTTATTATTTTACAACTTGACTAAGCCTAGCCTGAGCCCTTTAGTAATTGTGCTGGAGCCCAACTACACTTGGTCCGCCCATGGACCCAGACAATTCAGCCACATCTTGGATTAACCATCTTATTCATTGAAACTAGATGTCCCTCTAGCTTCCTCTTATGTGCCTACAACTCCCCGAGAGCATCAGGCATACAGAGGTCCTATTAGAATTAAGATTCCAATAAATACCTATGTCTTTAGTTGTATATGTATACCTAACATTCCCGTTGGGCTTATGCCAACTAACGGGTCCTAAGGACCATCTCGCGGGTTACTGGCCCTTATCCCCTATTTCCACGTCCTTTAGTTGACTCTAGACCCATCTTGGTCAAACCTGGTCAAGTCTACTTTCATTGGTTGTGTAACACCCTTATCCCTTCCAGGACCCAGGTGTCACACCAGCCAGATCTAGGGCATGAACCCTAAACCTAAGGCTGTAATCTGCTAATCAATTGGGAAAATAACAAGCGGAAGGTAATGAACAAACTGAATAACAAACTCCTCAACAGGGAGATATTGTTTATACAAGACCAAATAAGATATTGTCTGGAACATAGATTTCACAACACACATAGATAGGTAGCAGGATATCTAGATTTCGAGTCAGAGCCAGCTACAGTACATCTCCTCTACTCGTGATCAGACGACCTGTTAGAAGTACTCAGATCTAGGGCATGAACCCTAAACCTAAGGCTAGAATCTGCTAATCAATTGGGAAAATAACAAGCGGAAGGTAATGAACAAACTGAATAACAAACTCCTCAACAGGGAGATATTGTTTATACAAGACCAAATAAGATATTGTCTGGAACATAGATTTCACAACACACATAGATAGGTAGCAGGATATCTAGATTTCGAGTCGAGCCGACTTCTGACATCTCCTCTACTCGTGATCGCATCGACACGTTAGAAGTACTCTGCCTAACGACTGCGAAAAAATGTCAAGAAGAGGGCCGAGCTCCGGAGCTCTGGAAAGCGTAAACAACTGTTGGGTATAACTGCACCGTATAAAATAATAAAGTCAGAGAGTAAAAGCGTGTAAACACGAATAGAAAATCTTGAATTAAAAATACCGAAATCGTTACGAATACTGCGCCAAGTAAACGCGTTGATCGGTGTATTCTCTTAAAAATGCATATCCGAAGTTTACGTTTCTACGCCTTGTGAATCAAATATGAAACCGGCATTCCCCACAGGTAATCTGTACCTGTGCCCTCTTTCTCTCTGAGATGATCTCTATCTCTAGAAGGCGAGGAACGCGGCATCATCTGATACACAAGACTATTCTCTGACTACACATCTACTTCAATACTGCATGGCCAGCAACCAACGAGTATATCTGATACTGAGGTTGAGTATATATAAGTAAAATGAGCATCCCAAAAGGGATGGAAAGGGGGTTTGATTTTATAAAAAGGAAGTAAACACAGATAGTTCGCTATTTTTGAAAAGAGAATTAAATCACCCCTCTCATAACTCAACGTCGTACTCTCTGGCTCTTCACGAGCCACTCTGGTCTATACAAGTATTTCAATAGAATGTAGTCTTTCTGTATCTGTAACTGTTCTCTTTTCTGTTACTGATTACTAAGCATGAAATGGTTATAAAACTCTATAAACTTTTATGAAACCCAAAGTTCACGCTTTTAAAACTGAAAACTGTGTCGTATAAAAATACGGTAAAACTAGCAAACTGTACAGGTAGATTTCCCTCACCTTAGTCTGGTTCGAGCTAGATCTGGCTCGGTCCTTTAGCGACGGACTTGCCTTTGCCCTTGCCTGATAGTTGGAATAAGAGTTCTATAAGTACGGAGTCCGTATTCTTGATTCATACTCCAATTAAGGCTAAATAGGGTACGATAAAAATACAAGATTTTCTCCTCCAAGTATCTATACTTAACTTCATCATTAACCTATCTTAAAACTAACATCATGGTTTTATTTAAGCAAATACTTGCTAATTTATGCATGATAAATCTAAGTATATCAGTAAAAATTCCGGCAGCACCTCCTCTATTTGTAGGGCTCCGAAATGACTACAACCATTCACACATAACATACCAAATTAACAATTCATCATCCATGTTGATTCTATCACTTCCCTGCCTTATCAAATCATAACCCTAATCTTCAATATCTCTAGGTTTCAGTTATTCAGTCCCATTTACTAAGACTTCTTTCATTCAAGGTTTGAGAAGCTCACGAAAGGTTCGAGCTTGAGATTCCGGCTGGTGGTTGCGTGACCGTGCTGGTAGACGTCGGACAGTGGTGCGACGTGGCTGAGAGGTAGGGCTGCTGCGAGCTCGTGACAAAGCTGCTGATGTCTCCGGCGTAGGGGAGAGAACCGGCTGGCGGCAGCCGAAGGCCGGCGGTCCGGGTCGGACGCCGGCGTGGGGCGGCGGGGTGTGGGCCAAGCGGCAGCTGACGGACGGCGGCCGGTGGTCTTCTGGCCGTGATGCAGGCAGCGTCGAGTGCCGGAGTCCTCACCGGCGGCGGGCGGGTGTCGTGGTGGTGGCCGGATCGAAAAAAGGTGGGGGGGGTCTGTCTTGTGTGAACGAGAGAGAGATTGAGAGAGAGAGAGAAATTTGTTTTCTCTCTCTCTTTCTCTCATCTCTGTCTTTTAAAGACAGAGATTCTTTTTTTTTTTTTTCTTTAATTAAAGTATTATCTTTTAATTACTTTATAATACTTTATCTTTTTCTTTTTCTTTTCTCTTTTTTTTTTTTAAAGTATTATCTTTTAAATATTTTATAATACTTTATCTTTTTCTTTATGTCACCTCACAATTTAAAAATATTATTTTATTAATAATTATCAATAATTCTTCGACCTGCATCCTGAATCCCTGTCGACGCTCCTCATGACACAGTGATCAGAAGGCCACGTCATCTTTCTCTCCCGACCCAAATCCGCGAATCTCGGCTTTTGACTAAGCCAGATCGACTTTATCGGGACTCTAACTTTGTCCGATATTCCTACTTAATTAATCAGGATTAATTAATATTTAAATAATCTTTGATTTACTTAATCGAACTCGGCTGACCATCCATCTCCAACTATTCTATATAACTCTGGCCTGGCCCATTAAGGCCTCTCTCGGCCCTATAGTTGCGAGAATGGATTTCGGTCCATTTATTCTAATTTTCTTTAACTTGAGATTAACACTAATTAATCTGTTTAAAGTTAATTAACCTCATTTAAAATTTCAGAAATTCACTGAATTTTACTTATGAAATTTTGGGATGTTACAGGTTGAGTCTAAACCTTGTTTGGTCACCTATAGGCATTCAAGTTGAATTGGGCCCATTTCGAGCCCATTACACATCCTAGCTTGACCTTAGCCCTTTTTAACTAGGGAAGGGCATTTCCGTCCTTCGAGTAACATGGACCCTTAGAGCGTAAGGTTCTACCCTGTTTAGGGTTTAGTTCCCTCTCGGTACCCTTAATTCTCATCCTTATTAATTTAATAATAAAATTTGACTCAAAGGATTATTTGAGCCCAGCCCATTGGGCCTCAAAACCATTGGATCAATGCTTCTCAAGTACTGGTCCTTAAAACAGTTCTCATTAAAATTATTTAGTAACTTTACTAAACAATTTTGTTCTTGCTAAACAATTAACTTAATCTTGTCTCATACTATAAGATTAAGTTTAGTTAAATAACTTTTTAACTTTCATTCAACATTCTAACTATACAAGTTAACTTAATTAATCCATTTGATTAATTAGCCCTTCAAGCTTAATTAACCCTCTTAGTTAAAGTCTTTGATTAGTTTAAAAATCTAAGTCCACATATTAAATTGATCAAGATGACTAATATTTCACCAAATGACTGAGCTAACTCAAATTGACCCAAGTCACCTTAAACCAACATAATTAGACTAAGTAAACTAACTCAACACTTTTCCTTTAATCACGATGATTAAACCAACTTGATAGTTAGGTTAGACCCAAGCCCAAAGTGATTAGTCTAACCCGAGTCCATTCACTAACTTCAGTGTCCACACAGATCTAATTAACTAGGTTAGCTTACTTAACCAATTAAGCATTCACACTACATTAGTTAATTAAATCAATTTCATTTTGACATTTTTATAAGGATTCAAGTGAATCAATTATTCATCATTATCATGACTAAAATTTCCTTTTCATAACTAGCTTGATTATACTAGGTAATCAACTAGATTTTTTTGTCACACTACCAATGTTTCAAAAATATTTAAAACTATACTACCAATTAATCAAAATAATTGTCACAAACCATAAAGTTCCATAGGATTATTTACTGATTAATCAACAAATATTGTCACACTTTATAAACTTAGTCATACTAATTAAACTTTTATTTTGTCACACTAGTATAGTTAAAAATGAATTAATCAAATAAAATAATTATTATTTTATTTTATTTCAATTCATCTTCCACCTCTCTCCCTCTCCTTCTCTAATTGTCTTCTTCTCCAGCCCGATACCGAAACCGCGCCGACGAGAAGACAGACTGCCGGTCTTCGGCCTGCACGGGTCACCGGACCTGTGTCGAGGGACAAGAGCATCGGCTCCCACCCAGAACAGTGGTGAGCTCCACCACCTCCTCTGGAGCACCACAGTCCGGCCAAAACACAGCTCCACTCCGGTGAGCTCGGGCGGACACCGAAATGCATGTATTTTCTAAGCATGGAAGAAAGAAAAAGAGCAGAAACTCACAGGAGAAGGTGTTGACGTCTCAAGCTCCGTCAAACGACGCTCAGTCGACAATAGCTACATCGTCTTCTCCGGCGAACTCAAGCTGTAGCTCCTCCTCCTTCCAGTCCCTGGTTTCCTTCTTCTCGTTCCACTCTCTTACCCCGCCTGATAGTAGCTACATGAGGTGCGAGCACAGTGAGCAGCACGAGCTCAACGGTGGTCTTCTTCTTCTTCTCTCCGCCCGTCAGCTCACCGGAACACTCAGCCCGTGTGTGCCTAGTCAGGGAGGGGATTCCCCCCCTTTTATAGCCTTCGCCGGGGCAGGAGAACGGACAGCCGTTTGAAACTTCTCGCCAGCCGGTGGCGTTCCTTCCCACGAGTAACGGCCGGGCGGCGGCTACTCACGCGGTGATGGGTTGGCAGAGAGAGCGACAGGCGTTTCTCGGCCCGCCTCGTGATCAGCTCTCTCACGATCGTGCGGTGAGGATCACATCCTTACATCCAACGGTTGTCAACCAACCCCTTCTTGCCTCGGTTCTGTCAACCTTCAAATCAACAGCTGGGATTTTAAGAAGATCAACGACCCGATCTTCTCGTAGTGCCTCGAACTTAAGACGATCCATAGATGGGCGGTTCTCATCCGCCCTCACCGTGGGGTTATTCCCATAAGTCCCCATACCTTTTCAGGTTACATTTTGGTCCACCCTCTGAGAGAAAAATATTTCCTATTAAGTCCCTGACTTTTCTTGGGTTACAACCAGGTCCCTCTCCGGTGAGAGAAAACAATTTCTCTCAAGTCCTCGATACTTCTAATAATTACTAAAAGGTCCTTCTGACTCCCACAAACCCAAATTAGGGTTTTAAACCTTTTAATCCTTTATTTTACCCTCTTTCCTTTAATTAATTACATCAATCAACATGAATTCATCCAAAGAATTCATCCATCCCTTATTATTACCAAAATACCCTTGATAGTCCCAACTTAACTCATTACTAATACAAATCCATGTATTCAAAGTTTGGGGAATTTTCTTAATAAAGAAAATTTAGAAAATTTATTTCTCCATCAAAACTTCATTTTGATCTAACCTCGGGGGTTTTCCTCATTTTCCAATTAAATAAAACCCAAAAAGAAATTTTTAATCCCTAAAATTCTTGGGTTTTACAACCACACTACAAGAATTAACGTGGTTCACCAAAACAGGCTACATTCACGGCCAAACCGAAACTATAAGTTCACTATTGATATAAAGATTACATGTGAATGTTGAGATATTACCTGTCTTTTAAAATTGGGATTCCAAACATATTAAATGTTAAACTCCTTTTCCTAACTCCAAGCTTGATCTCCAAGCTTCTTTCTAACCCCAGGTTAGTAAAAGACCACCCAGAAGAAGACTACGATACAATCTCCTTCAGTGTAAGGGAATATATATATACGATAAACCTATCTGCTCTAATCCAACAAGAACTATATCGTTTCTTTCTCTCATATTTTTACTCACACAATAACCTAACAAAAGGTATTACGTCCCAAAACTGTTCATAGATAATTTGACATGTATATTTTCTCATACCCTCTCATTCACATTTACCTTTGAAATATTGGAAAATCTTCTTTGTAAGTCTTTTCTTTATTTCTTGAATTGACAAAATTCTTTTGATAAAGAATCGAACATCTATTTTAAGTAGTAGTAAGAGATGACGATAAAGAAGAAAAAAGCTTTTATACATTGTATTGAATGATTTATTTGGCAAATACTCGGAAATAAATCATGCTTTGTAGACAAAACCCAAGAGGATACTCATGAATATCTCATATCTTTACTGTGGAGCTTGCATGAATGTTCCCTAATATCACCTACATCAAGAACTCAATTATCTTCAGAGCATGGAAGCCTCATCATTGGGGTCTTTGTGGTACGCATAAGGGCGAATTATGATACCTTTTATATATATTTTATTCATGACAAAAAATATTTACTAGCAATGTCATAAATTTAAAGCGGCTAAAAAAGAAAATTCTCTCTCTATATTGTTATACAGATCTACTATGTTGTATACTAATATGCCTACATGTTTTGTTTCAAATGCAATATCAGGTTAAGTGATTCGAATGAATACACAAGTAAAAAACAGTCGAGACGAATTTAGATCTTAGTCTGGAGATCAATGAAACTTATTGTAACGCCCCGACCCGGAATCCGGGACCTCGAGCACGTCAACAGACCGGCCGTATTAAAGAAGAGATGAACTCAACTCGAATACAAGGCCTAATAATGTGATAAGCAGATAACAATCCATAAAAATAAATAGACTCGTGTTCCAAGGAACATAGAGTCGACAGGGTCCATAGGCCCTAAAACAGTCTGGTCCCTATACGGGTCCTACAATAACAATGCTCATAAAGATAAAAATAAAGGAGACTCCTAAAACCTCAGGTCTCCCTGTGTCCTCCCCTCGGCCTCCTCTCCCTCCTAAACCTCGGAATCTGTAAAAGAGGAAAAGAGAAAACACATGAGCTTTCGAATGGAAAGCCCAGTAAGTACTTATGCAGGTCACAATGTCATAGATAGGAAATATGACAGCCAATGAGATCATAATATCAACAATATAGTCCTAGGAGTCTACCACAAGCAAGTCAAAGGTACGACCCCTGATACAGAAACCCTCGGGCTCTGTAGTGAGTTCTAAGAGAACTCAAAGTTTACCCCCGGCCAGTATGTCCAGCTTTTGGATGTAAATACGACCTAGATGGTCGTTTGACCCTCCGGCCACAGGTCGGTAGAACTACCTCTCCTACGTGTTAACACGGTCAGTGTACCATGCCCACTGACAGGTAAGACCTCCAGAGATTTGCTTCTCTGGTAGGGCTGTCAGGAAGGTCAGGGGGTCCTGTCCCTGAACATCCCTAAATTGGAGCTTCCCTAGCTCCACTGAGTCCGGGCAGTAGAACATAGCAAACAAGGACACCAACGTCCCGAAAACAAACATACATGCTCAACAGGATTCATAAAAATAGATATGAACAGCATGTATGGCATCAGTAGTGCACGTAACAAGAATACATAGCAAGTCCAAGAAATCCCAAGATTCTTAGGGTGGAAACTAGGCAAGTGAACTTACCTCTGGAGAGACTAAACGTCTTCCTGGACTCCTTTGAAATGCCTTACGTCTCCCCTGAGAGTATCTGGCATACATAGACTCTTATTAGAGTCAAGTTTTCTACAAGCTTCTACTTTCACATGCATGTCCTATGTACTTGTTGGGCTTAGGCCCACTAACGGGTCCTAACGACCTCCTCCCGGGTCGCTAACCCTTATTTCCCCGTTTTCATATCCCTTAGTCATTTTTGAATCCTACTTAGTCAAAGATAGTCAACTCTACATCCCTATGTCAGGTTTGAACCCTACTTGATCTCCTTTAGTCAGTTTGGTTGAATTGGGCCCACTACAAAGCCCATTAAACGACTTGGCCTATTTTTACATAGGACAGAGCAAGTTTCATACTGACAGCCTACCCTTTAATTTGTTTCATCAAATAATTAACTAGTTAATTATGATAAACAAATTATTTGAATAGTTTTCTCAATTATTTTTCTTCGTGATTTTCTTTAGTTTATGAACCAAAGTTTTTGTCTCACGACTTTAATTATACCTCTAGCATAGATATATTTTTTTTTTATAGGACAAATATCTATGTTATTCTCATTGGTAAATTACCCAATTTATTTTTTCACACATATAGAGTAATTTACTCATTCATGTCACATTACTATTGTCTCATATAGTCATTGCTACTATATTAAATGTCACACTCCCATAGTTTCCAAATAAATATTTCAACTATCAAATTATTACTTGTCACACTAAGTTAATTATTCATTAACTTTTATCTATGGTCACAAGTCCATAATTTCTCATTTTAATACCATGTCTAGCTAATTATTATTTATAATAATAATTAACTAATGTTTTAATTAAAATGAGAGGAAAATAAATAATTATTTTTAATTAACATTATTGCTGTCACACCCCTAAGTTTATAATATAAACGATTTTATTTTTTATTATTTTTTAAAAAGCATCTTCTTCTTCGTTTCTCTCTCTCTCTTTCGCGCGACCGAGCGCCACCACCACCAGTCCTCGTTGCCGGCAAGCTCCGGGCACCTGCCCGTGCCCGGTCCCCGTCGCTGAAAATCTCACGACCACGGCCGGTTCCTCCGGAGCGCCACCGGCCTCCGCAACCACTGAAGCTCTCTGTCGCGCGAACCTCACTCTCCGATGCCTCACCGTCTTTTAAACCATGCATGCAAACCCCTACAAACTACTCAGGTGGGTGGCGAGAACTTACCGATAAGCTGAAGACGATCACCGGCGCTACAGAGGCTCCCTTGTGCACCACCGTCTTCTCCGTCGAGCTCGGCCGCGTTCTCTGTGCTTCTCCTCCTTTAACTTGGAGATTTGGCCTTCTACTTCGCCTGAGAACAACCTTGACGGCCCCGCACTCGACCGTGGACGCGAAGGAACAATTCCCCCACCGGAGAACCTCGTCTTCTTCCCGTCTGTCACCTCACCGGAAAAGACAGTGAGCTCGCTCGCCTGTTGTGCTGAACAGGGAAGTTCACTGCCCCTTTTATAGCCCCCTAGGTGGCCAGGCGAACAGGCGGCCACCCATAACGGCTCCGCCGGCAGACCACCGGCCTCCCTGCGCGTAACGGACGGGAGTGAAGGCTGAGCTCGTGCAGCCGTTGCGGGCTGTGGGAGAGGGAAGGGGTGCCTCGGGATTGGCACTCCGAGGATATGCGGCCATGATCTCTGGATTGTTTTTAACGGCTAGGATTTAATCCTGAGTCCTCGGATCCAACACACGGCTTCATCCAGCGGTCGAGATCTCCTTACGAACAACGGTCCGATATCCTCTCACCGCCTCGTATCCGAAACGATCTACCGATGAGTGGTTCACATCAACCCGTACCATAGGGTCAACCCCACTCATTCCTCTCCTCTTGCCTCGTATCCGGCATACGATGAGATGGATTCCATCTCAGTTCGCCACGTGGCTCTATGAGAGCCCTATTATTGCTCCGAGGTCGAGATTCATCTGAGATCCTTTGATCTCAGCCGTCCATCTTCTCTAATAGGGTTTTCTCTCACGAAAATTTATGAGAGGTCCCTGACACTTTTAAAATTGCACATAGGTCCAAGACTGTGAGAGGGGAAAACTTCTTTAAGGTCCTCAATTCTTTCAAAATTACTATTAGGTCCCTACAGACCCCATAATAATTTTAATTTCCATTTAAATAAATCATTTAATCCCACAATAACACTAGTCGCGGGAAATAAATAATTTAAATATTATTTTTCAAGGAAATAACAAAATATTTATTTCCAAAAATTCACGGATTTTACACTTATAAAATTATTTGTTATTTTATGTTGTTCACAAGAGTTGAGAAAATCGATGACCTTGAAAACAGTTTTAATGGTGATGGTTATAAAGTGGCAAAGCGACATATAATATACAGAGCTTGAGAAGTTCCGGTTATTCAACTTAATAGATTTTATCACAATGGCTAGATTACTGAGAAAAAGTTCTATTATAAGAATATAAAAAGTTATAACTCTTGAAGGAATTTAGCATAAATTTCGTTAAGATTGTCATAAAATGGTGTTTTGTAAAAATATAGGGCACAATCAGTCTTGTATAGATCTTAATTAACAATTTTAAAATTTTAAACTTTGAAAGCATGAAATGGTGTTTTGGAATAAGGTAGGACTCAATTTAAAAAAAAAATCAAGGCTATGTTATTTTGCTTAACATTATTTGTGACAAATCGGGAAGTTCAGTTTTATTAGGGCATAGCAACTAAACATAAACATTTAGAAGAAATATTTTACAACAATACTAACTAAATATGCAATGTTGGAGCTATAAATTTCAGTGTCGAAGTAATTATATACGACAAGTTCAAAAGGTGGATGTTTTTCAGTAACTAATCCATGATAGATTCTTAATGGTGTCTTAAATGATGTACTTAACCCTTTATAATTAATTCGAGAAATTAAACATAAATAAAGAGATATCTCTTTAGACTAATAACACTATATATATCTTCAGCTCACCCTCTATGTTACTTCCTTTGTTCGCGTAACATTATGAATGCTTTAGCTTTTTCCTTATTTACATCAATCCTAATCTTGAAATGATTAATCTTTCTTTACCTCTATTTCTTTCTTTTTATCTCCTTCCCTAACTATATTGTTCTAGTATACAAACAAATCTCCACTATCTAATTTCAATGATTAAATATAGTTGCATATTCTCGAGGTCAACTTATATTTTTTGTCATCTTTTTTTTCCATTTAAGTGATCTTAATAAAGGCAGGGCTCTAATGCCTTCGACTTTGGCTTGCCTTCCAGTTTTTCATTCATACATTGTATGTGATATCTCTTTTTTTTTTATATTTTATTTTTCTTTCTTGGATTTCTCCCGATAACGTCAATTTTTTATTATATGTTTTTAAAAACCGTAAAAAAAATCATTGTTCAGTACAGAAAAACTTTTTGACCATTAAACTAGGTCCTCATTATAATGAAACCACGCAAAAACCAAGTAATTGATTATAGCTTCAGCCACATCCAAGGTCTTCCATAATGCGTATCGAAATAATAGAAGAAAGTTTTAGTAGGAACAAACACTACCATACTACAAGAATTAACGTGGCTCAACAAAACAAGCTACATTCACGGCCAAACCGAAACCATAAGTTCACTATTGACATAAAGATTACAAGTGAATGTTGAGATATTACCTGTCTTTTAAAATTTGGATTCCAACCATATTAAATGTTAAACTCCTCTTCCAAACTCCAAGCTTGATCTCCAAGCTTCTTTCTAACCCCAGGTTAGTAAAAGACCACCCAGAAGAAGACTACGATACAATCTCCATCAGTGTAAGGGAATATATAGATGATAAACCTATCTTCTCTAATCCAACAAGAACTATATCGTTTCTTTCTCTCATATTTTTACTCACACAATAACCTAACAAAAGGTATTAAGTCCCAAAACTGTTCATAGATAATTTAAAATGTATATTTTCTCATACCCTCACATTCACATTTACCTTTGAAAAATTGGAAAACCTTCTTTGTAAGTCTTTTCTTTATTTCATGAATTGACAAAATTCTTTTGATAAAGAATCGAACATCTTTTTTAAGTAGTAGTAAAAGATGACGATTAAGTAGAAAAAAGCTTTTATACATTGTATTGAATGATTTATTTGGCAAATAATCACAAATAAATAATGCTTTGTGGACAAAAACCAAGAGGATACTCATGAATATCTCATATCTTTACTGTGGAGCTTGCATGAATGTTCCCTAATATCACCTGCATCAAGAACTCAATTATCTTCAGAGCATGGAAGCCTCATCATTGGGGTCTTTGTGGTACGCATAAGGGCCAAGTATGATACCTCTTATATATATTTTATTCACGACAAAGAATATTTACTAACAATGTCCTAAATTTAAAGCGGCTAAAAAAGAAAATTCTCACTCTATATTGTTATACATTTCTACTAGGTTGTATACTAATATGCCTACTTGTTTTGTTTCAAATGCAATTTCAAGTTAAGCGATGGGAATGAATACACAAGTAAAAAACATTCCAGACGAATTTAGATCTTTGTCTGGAGATCAATGAAACTTATCAAATTATTGGTTATTTTATGTTGTTCACAATAGTTGAGAAAATCGATGACCCTGAAAACAATTTTAATGGTGATTGGTATGAAGTGACAAAGCGACATACAATAGACAGAGCTCGAGAAGTTCTGGTTATTCAACTTAATAGATTTACTCACAATGGCTAGATCACTGAGAAAAATTTCTATTATCTGAATTTAAAAAGTTATAACTCTTGAAGGAATTTTGCATAAATTTCGTTAAGATTGTCATAAAATATCGTTCTGCAAAGATGTAGGGCACAATAAGTCTTGTATAAATCTTAATTAACAATTTTAAAATTTTAAACTTTGAAAGAATGAAATGAGGTTTTGGAATATGGTAGGGCTCAATTTAAAAAAAAAATCAAGGCTATGTTATTTTGCTTAACATTAATTGTGACAATTCGGGATGTTCAGTTTTCTTAGTGTAAAGCAACTAAATATAAACATTCAGAAGAAATATTTTACAGCAATACTAACTAAATATGCGATGTTGGAGCTATAAATTTCAGTGTCGAAGTAATTATATACGACAAGTTCGAAAGGTGGATGTTATTTAGTAACTAATCCGTGATAGATTCTTAATGGTGTCTTCAATGATGTACTTAACCCTTTATAATTAATTCGAGAAATTAATACATAAATAAAAAGATATCTCTTTCGACTAAGAACACTATGTATATCTTCAGCTCATCCTCTATGTTACTTCCTTTGTTCGCGTAATATTATGAATGCGTTAGCTTTTTCCTTATTAACATCAATCCTAATCTTGAAACGATTAATCTTTGGCAGCCTGGGGGTTACATCATCTATGGCAGCCTTGAGCACCGGAGGGCACAATGCACACAGGCCCAGACTGGACATGGGGCAGATGGAGGGGCACAGCGCGCTTAGAGGTCATCAGGGGACTCGAGACAGTCTGGCAATCAGGGGCAGAGGCAACAAGGAAGAGATAGGAAGGGGAAGGCAATGCAGCTACCTTTCTCTAGTTAGCCACCTATACAGCAGAAGCCACTGACCTATGGGTGAGTCTATCACCTCACCACCAATGAGGCATAGGCATCACCCAGCGTCGTCGCAGGTACTATTGCAGTGAGCTCATTTTATGCCTGCACTTTGTTTGATCCGGGTGCTACACACTCGTTTATTTCTGCACTATTTACACGGAGACACTCGCTACTAGTGGTGGAGTTACCGTACCAGCTGAGTGCAGATACCCTAGCAGGGACGGCCAGATTAGTGAGTAAGATGGCGCCAGCATGTACCGTGGTGATTGAGGGCCGGGAGCTACCGGCTAATCTATATATGATGGACTTGAGAGATTATGATGTCATCCTAGAGATGGATTGGCTCTCTTCTGTGTACGTATTGGTAGACTACCGCAAGAAGAGAGTGCACTTCAGGATGCCCCATGATGAGGAGTTCATCTTCCACGGCAGCAGGGTTGGTGAGAGAAATTTCAGTTAAGAGAAATTAGCAATCACGAAACAAATAAACTAAAATAAAAAATTAAAGTGCAAAAAGATAATATGACTAAATTAATAGACTCCTAGGTCTCCTAGTAGTCCTAAAACTCCCCGGCAACGGCGCCAAAAACTTGATGCGTTCTAACCGCAAGTGTACGGGTCGAATCAAGTAATAGAGTGGACTTGAGTCGGGTTATCGTTCCTCAGGGAGTAGGAAGTACTAGTACTATCTATTTGTCTATTATCTAATCGATCGGGAATTGGATGACTATGAACTAACTCTAAACCTAGAACTTAGAAATTGAAATTGCACAATCGATTAATATTTGGAGAAATTCAATCAAGAAAGGGATACTTGGGTCACTACAAGAAATTGCATCTTTTGTGGAAGCAAAATACGTGACTAAAAGTCTAATAAATAGCCACTATAAATTATAGTGAAAATTTTCCATTTCGTCACTTGACGTCACAAATAACCGCGTCACTATTTCATTAGTGACCATATTTAAAAATTGGCACAATTATGTAACACTTTTGTGATAAATATGTTGATACTAAAAAGTGAAATATTGGTGATGAAATTGGTGTAGTCACAATAACTCCAACCAATTATGACAATTTTATTGTAACAAAAAAGTCTAAATTGTGACCGAAAAAATCGTGACAATAGCGTATATTGTTGTGACGACTATATTGACACGAAAATTATTGAGAACTTTGACGATAAAATTTGTCACTAATATTATTTTCATTAGTGAAAGTTATATCGTCGCTAATGTTCAAAACAATGGTGTCCAACGAAATTGGTGTAGTCACAATAACTCCAACCAATTTTGTCAATTTAATTGTCACAAAAAATTATAAATTGTGATAATAGCATATATTTCACTACAAGAAAATACAAATTTTGTGGTGGTTTTTAAGGTCATTTAGTGGTTTTTTTTTTATAATAATCCAAATATGTACCATTGAATTCCATCCATTTTAAATATAAAAATAATACAAAATTTATTGATAATTCAAAAATAATTAAAACAAAATTATATTTAAAGAAATTATACAATTATTCTGAAATACAAAAATTCAACAAAACATTATTTACAGATATTGTTTCCAAACATTCAACACAAATGATATCGGATGGGAGATGGAGGAAACTGCGGAGAAACTCGATGCCGTCATTGGTGAGGTACTAGTAGTAATCCATCTATAAAAACATCTCCTAGACATACTCCTTCGACTTGAAGCTCTACATCAGTTTTATGACCTGCAGGTTGCACACGCCAATCAATGGGTGATTCGGAAGGTTGTAGTCCTTTTTCGCATATAGTACCCCCTCTACAACACTACACCAGAGAAACCAGTCTCAAAACCAAACCCTAGCTCCAATCGAACGGAAAACAAAGGAAAAGAGGAGGAGAAGCATGATATCATGGAAGAATTACTTGCAAATCTCATGACGATTCTTCTTCGAGATGATCTATAAAAAAAACGTATAGATAAATCGAGAAAGAGAAAAAGTGAAAACCATAACCCTAGTTTTGAAGAGGTGAAGAAAGTTCTCAAATTTTCCCAAGCTGAAACAAACACCATGGTATCCCTTCCTCCGATTGGCGTAAAGGTGGAGGCAAAGGTGTGCGTAATAGAATAGAAACAAACATGAATTTATTATACTTTTTAACATTGAAAAATTTTAAATTTTGAGAAAATTTCAAAATCTCAATCTAATTTTTTTTTAATTTTTAAAATTAAAATTATCTATAATCATATACTTATAGATAATTTTAAAAATTAAACATACTTCGCTTAGTAATATAGATATACCGTTTAAATTTAAAACATCCAAAGAAAAAATTATGAAATCCCACTCTAGTTTTTTTTAAATTCAAAATTAAAATTATATCTAACCAATGACTCTTATAAATATATAGATAGAGACATTTTAATAATAAAAATACTCTTCTTTAGTAATGTGATAAACTTTTTAAAATTTAAAAATCCAAAATTGTGATAAAATTTCAAAACCCCAATCTAATATCTTTTTAAATTTTTTAAAATTAAAATTATGTCTGATAGACTCCTATATATATATATATATATATATATATATAGACATATGGATACTTTTTAAATTAAAAGTATTCTTGTTTAGTATCATAGATAAATTTTTAAAATTAAAAAAAATTCTAAAATTCTGAGAAAATTTCACAATACTACCCTACTTTTCCTTTTTTTTGAATTTCTAAAAATTTAAATTATCCTCACTTTTGCTTAAATAGATGTGTAAAATTTTATAGTTTGGCCCCTTAACTTTTTATAAATTAGTATATAATATAAAAATATATATTTTTCAGAAAATATTAGTAAAAATCTTTAGTTTGGTTTGGTTTTTTACAAATTAGTATGTATAGTATAAAAAAATTATAATTTTAGAAAAATATTAGTAAAAAATCTATTGTTTGACCCCAAAAATAATTCTTTTTTAAAAATAATGTTAGTTAGTGATATTTTTATTGATGACAATGTTAGTCACAAAAAGTAATGGATTAAGTGACGAATAACTTTCCTGTGACAACAATTGAAAATAATAGTGATTAAAATATGATTGGTCACAATTATATTTCATTTCGAAAATTTTTGTTACAAAAGATTATTAGATTGAGTTGTAGGAAACTTTCTCATCACAATAAATAAAAATAATAGTGTCAAAAATATGGTTTGTCACAAATATACTTCATTCACGCCAATAGTGACAATGTTATTGTAACAAAATAGTTTTCAACACTATTAATATATTAATTGTGATAATTCATTTGTGAAAGACTTTAAATCGTCACAATTATTAATATATTAGTGACATAGAAATAAGTCATCACAATTAAATCCAACAATTGTGACACATAATTATTTTGTCACAATATACTTGATATTTGTGACAAAATGATTCGGAGTCACAAACAAATCGTCACTATATGTCTTCATTCTTGTAGTGGGTGTTCGAATCTCCTTTGGATTTGATGAAATTGGTTAGTGCACACTATGTCAATGCTTGATGATCCATTGGCCAAAGATACCTAATGTGCTTTCACTCTCTCCACCAGAGATGAGTTACTACCCTAATGCCCTCATTGATGATGTCTCGACCTAATTTGGAAAGATTAGGGGAATAAACAATGTGAAAGAGTCGCCCTCCTTAGTACCCGGGCTCGGTGTACTCCTAATCCCTTCTATTGGAGAGAGTCTACACGTGGGGAGGCATTCGCGTCTTCCCCCACATGGACAACAATAGTCTCTCCGGGCTCTCGCAACGTAGAGAGACTACTACCTCAATACAATTCATCCAATAGACCTAATGAAATCATACAAGCATTTAACATAGAAACACTAATTTAATTAAAATAACATCCAAAGGTTCATCTACACCCAAGCATCAAGAAATTAGCCCTCCATCAATGGAGGGCAACAATCCACAACAATAAAGGAAGATGAAAACATAAATCTCAAATAAAAACTCCCTATTGATGAAGATAGGTGGATCCGTCGCTTGCTTGCCCCTCCTTCTTGCCTTCTAGAGCTTCGAGGTGAGGAACCCCTCCGGTGACCTCTCCTCCAAGTTGGGGAAGAAGATGATGATGAGGCTCCTCTTCTAGCTCTCTCTTTCTCTCCAAGGTTTCTAATCAAAGAGGCAAGATCCCCCAAAACCTGATTAAGCTTTTCCTTTTATAGTTGACACTAGGGTTTTGGGTCCATTTCCGTTTTTACCCCTGGGCGGATCAAATCATCGCTGGAAACTTACGCCATACGGACTTCCATACGGACTACCATACGGGTCCGTATGGCTTCACAGGTTGTATCATACGGAGCTATGTCAGTCCGTATGGGACCCCGTATGGACGCATACGGGGTCTCATACGAGGTTGGAGTCGAGGCCCTCTCTGCCCAGGTTCATACGGGTCCGTATGGGACCCCATATGGACTTGGGTCTTCATTCTTTTGTCCTGTTTTGGCCCGAATTCTTCTCCAAATGCTTCCTTTTCTCCGGAGTCTCCACATTTTGCCCTGTTTGTAAAAATAAATCTTTTTTAAGTATCGGTGGGCCGAAACTCCTTTAAAACTCATAATAAACATGCATAATATGATATGAAATATCGGTCAAATGAACACTTATCATATATCTCCACACTTAAAGGTTTGCTTGTCCTCAAGCAAAGAAAAGAAATCAATAAAAGAAGATAAGTGTTCGACTTTGTGTCATAGAAATCTTGTGTGAATTTTATTCCAAGTACACCATCATGATGCGTTCTCCTATATCTACACCTGGGTCTAGATCGATCCCGTAATCTTTCGTTAAAGCTCTGGACAGAAGCTTGTTCACTCCACATGTCGTGTTCTAAAGTCTTAGCAAGACAAACATGCCCTCAGTGGACTCTAGAAAGTCCTTGAGGCCCTTAGATCAAAAGGATCCCCCCAGATGGATGATGGACAAGGTCTCAGAAACTTATAATCAAACAAACTTTATCCACACTTTTTTTTTTTTACACGGGTAGGGCATCCTTTAGATCCGACTTTCCCGCACTGAAGATCAAGGTGGAGTGTAGTCCCTCCCTTTTGCAGAGGATCCATGCTGATTAGGCACCCGAACCCTTAGCTACTTAGGTGGTTACAGCTTTACCCATGGGTGTTCATGCTAAGTAGTGACTTTTCGAATTGAGGAACACTCTGATTAGGAGCCAGGACCCCAACCTACTTTGTTTCCAAAAGCATTGGAACACTGTCTTTATTAATTAATAGTTATTGTGCGAAACTATGATACTTGTCCACTATGTACATTATAAGGGGTTGAACCAATTTGAACTAGTGCCACGAAATTTCTTGGAGCCATTAAAAACAATGTTTAGCTATTAAAGTCATAAGAACACGGCAATGGGTTATCTATTGTCCCTAACAGTCATGATTGTCACAAGGATTGTCTCTAATGCCCATGGTGTTTCAATGGAAAAAAAAAATTCAAAATTCTGGCATATGATGGTGCACTAGGAATAAAATCATGTCAAAGTAATTTCTCAACAAGGTCCTAATTACACATATCATGCATGCTATAAAGATTTTCAACGAATCCTCATAATGACTACTTATCTCCACACTTAAAGATTTGCAATAATTCTAAAAGGAGATAAGTAGCCACCCATCCCCACTTTTAAAACCTACATTATCCTCAATGTATCAAAATAATTAAACGCGGAGAAAGGTGAACTAAGACTCCCCTGAAAATGTGGTGGGTGTGGTCGTTCTGCTCAAATTGATGGGTCCTTGAAAATATGGGAGTATTGATCCGTTTTCCATCTGCGAAAGAAGAATCATTAACTCGACACAAGAGTATAAAGCAAAGGATCTAACCATGATAATGATAAAAGATAGGGTAGCAGGGTGATGCCCTTGCTAATAAGTACAAAGATGCATGAAAATAGAAGACAAACAAAAGTCTAAAGTAAATGAAAGAAGTCTCAAGGGTCTGCTGCTGGCTCGTCATGTCTTTGGTCTTTGGAGGTGGAGGAGGAGGTGCTAAATTTGGATGCCCGCGGATAAAGAGAGAGAGCTTGGTGAGTTGCTCCCTCATCTGACGGTGCTCCTCCAAGAGTGTCTCCTGAGTGGTGCGGATCGCCATCAACTGGTCCTCCATCCGTCGCGCGGCTCACAGGTGCATGCGCTGCTGTCCGCCCGCTTCCTCAGTGCCGAAGTCCTCGAGTAGTCGATGCCTCGCCGGAACTATCAGGTGGCTGGCCGATCAAGGTATAGCGCCCATCGGTGCGTCAGACGAGCCTCATCTGGACGAGTGTGGTCATGTCTAACGGGATGACTAGCTGTAGAGGCGTCTCTCCCTCCAGCTCGGCCTCAAGGCCCATGGCCATGATGAGTCTGGTGATATATGGCCCGGCATGGATGTCCGTCAGCTTGATGTTCTGCCCCTGGCTGCTCGATAGTCGGCGAGTGCATATCCCAGGTGGATTGGCACTCTCTCGATCAAGCTGTAGAGGAAGAGGCGCTCCGTGACGATGACCACCCCACAGTTGTCACTACGACCAGCGATCGTGCGACTGAGTAGGGCATGGATGTATCGGTGTACTGGGTCGGCCATCAGGGACGCCTTGTTATTGTTATAGCGCCCGCCCAGCTGGAGCCAGTACTGGGAGGAGGAGATAGTGCTCTTGGGGAAGGAGGTAAGCAGTCGGTCATACTCCCGCTCGTAAGTGTACTCGTGGTCGTATAGACCCATGTGGAGAGAGAACTGCGTGTAGTTCATCTAGTGCTGCCTCCCGAAGAGCTGGAAAGTGATGGCGGTGTGCTTCTTCTCCCCTACTGCGCTCCTGTCCGCCTCGAAGGTGCGGAGGACCTCTAGGGTGGGTCCTCTGAAGACCTCGTGGTCAAGTGAGAAGACACGGTCCCACCTGCCAAAAGAGATCATCTCCCGGACGTGGTCCGTGATGCCTAACTGGGAGCAGACGCCCCAGTCGATCACCCGGGTGCGACCAAATCTCCGGGAGGACAGGCGGCAATAGCGGGCCTGGAACACCTCGTCGGTAAACTGAGGTGCTCCGGAGGAGGAACTCCCCCCGGTGGTCTTCCTCTTCTTGGATGCTAAGATCTTTCTCTTCGGCATTTCTTCTAAAACATGAAAGGTGTTGTTAGCGCAATTCAGAAAATATGAATTCAAGTGAAAAATTGCACGAGAATGTCTAAATTACCCCCCATACGGAGTCCTATACGGACTATCAGGGGTCCGTATGGGACAGCCTGTAAACCCATACGGACTACCATACGGGTCCGTATGGAAGACCGTATGGAGGTCCGTATGCACCTGGCCACGAGCAAGCCGACAGCCAAGGTGGTGTTGGGCCCTAATACATCAAATCTTGTCTCTACAACACCCCTAATACTCTATACATGCATAAAATAGAGATTTCACCGTGAGAAACATGCAATCCAAGCTAAAACATGGTTCAATCTTCATTCCATTCAATCCACATCATCCCTGGGGTTCTAAGCATGAAGAATACGATTTTAATCGATGAAAACAAGATGTGGCTTCGTACCTATGGTGGATTGATGCCCAAATCCAAGAAATCGAAGTTGCCGGAGCAAAAGGAGTGGAGAATGGGTGGGAGACGCGGCTAGGGTTATAAAGAAATGGAGAGTTGTGGCGTTTCATTTAAAACCCTTCATATCGCGCCTTTCAGTCAATTTCATACGGACATCCATACGGGTCCGTATGGTGTCCCGTATAGGTCCACAGGCTCCCTCATACGGAGTATCATACGAAGTATCATACGGGTCTGTATGATACTCCGTATGAACCAACTAGCAACAACCAGTCCGGTAAGCCTATTATGGGTCAATCCAAGGATATATATATATATATATATATATATATATAAACTTATATTGGTGGCTAAAAATAAGAATATGAGTTGATTGATGGGATAGATGGTCGTTTTGGAATTCAAGAAAAAGAAAATAAGTAATGATAGAAATAAAATACTAATATATATATATATATATATATATATATATATTATATAAAGGGAATGTTGAAATTATGCATTTCTGCCATCGTTGAGTTTTGAAACTTTTTTTTTTATTTGATCAAAACGTGCAAAAGAAAAACAAATAAAATTATAATAATAACATTGAAGGGACGTGCATGGCATTGGCTGCAATGATCATAGTTGAATTTTGAATCATCTTTTTGAATCAAAAACCCGTGATAGAAGCTTCCACATGATTCGTGGGATTTTATTTTATTTTGACTTGAATTGGAAGATCAAGTATAAATGTTGCTACTTATTGCAAACTATGGGACGGCCGTGATAAAAAACGCGTGAATATCTCTATTTATGGGATCTTTCAACGTTCCTTATTAGCCTGCAAACCCTTGCAAAATATTGGCCTTCTCCTCGAAACCCTAGCAGCGGCAGAGAGATTGGGAGGAGTGGAAATCGAGCAAAGGACTGGAGGAGATCTTTGTAACACCTGGGCACTTGGAGCAGTCATTACGGTAAGGAGGAGTTAAGGCCACAAGCAACCGGAAGGGAGACGGCGCCAGAGTTACACAACAAGATCACCATGTGCGACCATCCTCCGATATCGACGTGGAGCGCTGAGCTTCGTCGGGACAGATACAGATTGTTCGATTGGATTGTGAATAGATGGTGAGCACTTTTGCCTAGTACCCGCCCAGTGATGTGCTTCCTTGACTTTGTTGATTCTTGTTTATTGAAGTGACTTTTGCCTAGCTCCCACCCAGAGATGGATTTCTTTGGCCTTTGTCACGTCGCGACCCGGATTCTAGGTCTTGAGCGCATGTATTGATCGGTCGTACCCGAGTAGAGATAAACTCTGCTCGACTACAAGGCCTAAGTGTAACTCAGCAAACAAACACAATATCATAAACATAAACAATTCAAAAGGAAATAAAACCATAGGGGTCCATAAGCCCTACAAGGTTCTCTATAGTAAGTATCTCACACAATAACAAAACATAAGAGAGACCCTCAGACCTCAGCAACTCCTAGATCCCTGACAGCCTCCTCTGCACAAGCCCCCTATACCTCGGGATCTGAAAATGATAGAGCAAGTGCGTGAGCTTTCAAATAGAAAGCTCAGTAAGTACCCCTGCAGGTTCACAAAGACATAATATAATAACACGTCATATAATGGGACCACATCTCTAGGAAAGTATCTCTAGGAGTCTACCACATGTAAAATCAACGATATGACCCCTAACAACAGAAGCCCTCAAGCTCTGTGTTGAGATTTCAAAGAAAGCTCAAGGATCACCCTTGGTCAGCGTATCCAGCTAAGCGCTATAAACACGACCTCCTGGTCAGCGTATCCATGCAGGATTTTCAGAATCAATTGGACAGATTTTTTTTTTTGGGGTCCTGCCTGCATTTGGATGCAGCAGTGGAACAATTTACCTTTCAGGTTTTCAGGTTCTCCAAGGCATTTTGACAATCACCTTGTGTGCAGGTTCTCTAATTCGTTAACCATGTCTGCCAAATCATTGAATTCCTTGGAGAATACAAAGAATACATCTCTGCATTCTCAAGGACTCTATCAAGGTATCACGTAAGCTTGCAAATGTACCTATAAATCAGAAGCAAATCTAAAAGTGTTTAATGCACATCCAACTTGTTCATAGGCTCTTCCTGATTCTCTTGAAAATAATTTCATGGTGGTTTTCTTAAAATCTATGTTCATAGTTTCATAGAGGCATTTCTACAAGCAAATAATATGCAAAAAGGAAAATCAATGCAATCTATAACAGATTAAGTTTCTAGGCTTGACTTTGTACAAACATATGTTCTTTAACAAAGTATTCCATCTACTTTCATGAGATTTAATCCTCAATACACCCATCAATTCTAACTCATTATCCTCACTATCAACGATCAAACATTCAATTAGATATGTCGGCTGCATCGAGCATGGATGAATGTTTCTTTCTAATTCTCCACTTACAAGGGGTGCGAAGCCGCTTCGGTCCGCCGTGAGCTTCCACAGCCTCGCCATTGTCCTCCCGGCCGGTGGACCACCTAGCTCCTTCTCAAGGTTCGATCGAAGTCGCCGGGCCTTGGCTCCCACCAGTAGTGCACGGTCCCCGGGATGTTACTTTGTGGCTCCATCGTCCAGAAAGACGAGGTGGCGGCCGACCTCGTCGGATCGTCACCGAGGATCTCGTCAAGATGCCACCGGCTTGCTCATGGAAATAGAGGAGAAGAGATGAGAGGAAGGTTGGAGTGGATCTCATGAGTAGAGAGCAGTGTGATCAGTCGGTGCTTGCACGGGTTATGCGTTCAACGCGTCGGTGATCTCACCGGGAGTCTCACGGGAAGATGACAAGGAAGAGGGAAAAGAGGAGCTCGGGCGAGAAAGAGATGAACTTCTCTGTAGATTTAGGTTTTATGAGGATTTTCATTTTTGTCCCCATTCTTTTGGAATAATCACATAATAATCTTTATTAATTAATATCTTTACAAATAAGTCCAAAAGCTTTTCCCTATTAAATGCCCCTTTTTGCACTTCGGTCCCTCCATTCTATGATATTTCCACTACATAATTAAACGGCAACAGTAAATGCTAAAAATTTTAAATTTCTACTGTTTCTTGAAGTGGCGGTCTTTACAATCCTCCCCCCTTATAGAAATTTCGTCCTCGAAATTGAAAAATCCATATATCCTCAACCTTAGTGTCTAGCCTCATTACGCTTCTACTGCGCACTCTCATCATGTATTCGATACCGATACTTCTTTATTGATAATATGTTCTAATAAGGACAAACTTCTAAGTCCAGAGCCGTACTCAAGGAACTTAACATATAGTAGATCTTATCTCTGTCTCCAAAAAAATCATCAACTCGAGCAGGAGCTTCCAGCTCCCACTCCATGGCCTATAGGGGTGGACTTACCGACCTCCTACGAAGTCATCCTGGTCGCCTCGACATGTTTGGCTGTTGGACATAATCATATATCGACACCACTACTCTAACGAGTACTTGTTAGACAGAATCAGATTTCGGTACAACTACTCTAACGAGTACTCTACCCAGACCCACACTCTCAGAAAGAAATCGGAGTCAGAGTGCTAATCTTTCTAAGTCACTAGGGTCACTAGGGTGTCTTTTATCTGCTGCTCCCTGATATTGAAAGATGTTCACCGATGCAAACACCTTCCGATATCAGTTACGCTCTGATACCATTTTATTTGTCACGCCCCGAACCGGGATCATGGGCCTCGGCGCACGCGACAAACGCCGCGTGCTTATAGGGTCGCCCCTAGAAGCACGCAAGGCTAAGTAACATAAGCAGATAATTAAATCAGAGTTTAAATTATAAATCAGCGGAAGAAATACATATAAGGTTTTTATAAAACCCTAGCAGGTCCCGAATGACAACTCTCACTCAGAAAGGAATAGAGGCCTGCAAACCTCAGCTCAACATATCCCCATGCCGCTAGGTTGATCCTGCGGAAGCTCTCTCCACGAATTCCGCTTCTAGCTACTCGCAAGGTCCTCATCTAGTCCCCGACCCTACTCCCTCATCACCAGAAAAACATCCATCAAGCTGCATGAGCCAAAGAAAGGCAAGAGGGATCGCAAATAAATCAATAAAGGTGGCGGAAGCCACTAGGAAAGAACAGAAATAAAAGAAGTACGAATATGCAATAATGACATCACAAGCAAATAACAAAACTCAGGAAAGTGGATAAATCCACAGATGTACTCAACCTCTGGCATATGTGATACTAAGATGTCTACGACATCTACGACACCATCGGTATCAGATCGCCTTCGGCCTAAGCCGGGCTACGCTTATAGCATACATGTGCACATGGCCGTAAAATACCGGCCTCGACCGAGCGGTGGCTGGATATTATACACCTCTCACGGGTCTCCGTCAGATGGAGCATCAAGTGCACGTGGCGGATATTATACACCCTCTGCCGGGGTCTCCATCTGATGGAGCACCAAGTGATCGAGGCCAGATATTATACGCTCTCTGCCGAGGCCTGGTGGCCAGATATTATACACCCTCGGCCGGGGTCTCCGTCCGATGTATCATGCCTGAAAGTAAGAGATTGATAGTACTAATACCTAACAACAGGTATATAAATATATATCCAAGGCAGCAACATCCTGAATATACAATGATCAGTGACCTCATCGAGATCGAAGCCAATACGTATCTAAGGAGTAAACTCTACTTAAATACGCATTTGAAAAACATGAAAGCAACAATCTCCTCGAGATATAAAACCGATACATATGAGGAAACCCATCTCGAATATGTATTGGGAACCTCTCGAGGAAATAAGAGTACAAAATCAAAGGAGGGTAGAAGGAGAGAATATTTAATGCAAAGGATAGAATATCGACAGACTGCTATGGAGTACCACCCCCCTCGACCATCCCAGGTGCAAGTGGGATGCCAGAGGGTACTCCACTGGCCATATGCCATGGAGTACCACCTCCTGGCCATCCCACAACAACACAAGAAAAATATCAAGGGGTACTCCCTCAAAGCAGATCATATCAGAACATACAAGCTCAAACAAATGCAGCAAGCATAACATGTCAACAGACAGAGCATGTATGAAAAGATGGACTCCAACATCCATCTAGCACAACATCAACAGAAATCAATAAAATACTATGAGTTAGAACTACTCACATCACCCGTGCGACATCCTACCTTTTTCGCTCTTGGGCCTACTCGGGCCCGATCCTCCCAGTCGGGTCCTAGACCGCCTCACCACATCCTAAACATGGTAAATGTTTGTCACATAACACTTCATAACAACCTGAATGCATTACATGCATTTAATTACCCTAATCGTGAGTTTACCGAAATGTCGGCTTTTTAATTTATAACCGATGGATCCGGGCTCTTAGACACCTGCCCGCACCATTTTTATTAGTTTAAATATACTCCCGAACTATCGGAATGATCAGAATCGAATTCCGAGTTGTTTGAAAAATAGCCGAACTTACGGTTCTTGGGTACTAGTTACTGCTACAGTAACATCCGAATTCCATCAATTATCCATCTACTTCTCTCTATGCTTTTCCATTTCTAATTACATCATTGAGCTTTCCCAAAGGCTGTTCCTGAAGTGTTGTACCACAGTGTCAATTTATGTTATGACTCATAACTGAGGTCAAACTAATACAACTTCTTTAGAAACATAAATGTGTGTACTATAACATTGATAACCACAAAATATATATATGAGCATGCTAATGTTATTTCCAGGTTCTTGCAACTAAATGGCTCATCAACTGAAATCTTAGAATGGAGAGAAGAAATCATGGACATGAAAAGAATCTCCAAACATTGTCATAAGGAAAAACCGATCTGCAGATTTTTGTAGTAAATCAATAGTGCCTTCACACAAGATTTACACAAGATAAATCCACTCTCACAAAATCTACAGCAAGTATTGCAATACATTCTCACAAAATCTTCTAATAGTCATTTCCACCCCTCTTAACGTCGAAAATCTTCCATGGATTACATGCAACTGCAACCCATATCTTTTCATTACCCATGACATCTCCAGCCCTCCCATTCAAAATAGCTCCAACAATGTCAACAACTTAGCATGCTTAAATGGTGTTATTTCAGTTCAATGCTAGCAGAAATTTTAGGATTTCAAATTGAAATAATGTGGGTTTGAGTGTTCCAACTACAGAACTTTAGATAGGAGATGCAAGTTATTTTCAGTAGGACATGCTGGATTTTCTGGAGGAACTAATGCAACTTTCTGGCGGTGGAACGATAAAGATTTGTGGGATGTAGGTCTCCAGATTTCAGCAATTTCAGAAATGCAGATTTTGACTGTACGCGCAGTCGGATAGAACAGCCCATATCTTTCAATCCGCGAGTCGGATTTTGGCCATCAAGGACTCATTGGAAAGCTCTTTTCCTCCCCTTTCTAATGGTATGTTAAACTTTCCGATCCGGGGAGTACCAAGGCCCGAACTGTCCCTTGAAAGGGGCAGCCAGACTGCAGCAATTTACAACCAAAAAGGTGCAGATTTTGAAACACTAAACCTGCAGATTTCTATATGCTAATTTGCTTGTTTTCAAGTGCCCTAAGCAGCAGATCTTCAGCATTTTAAAAGGGTCTGCAGGTTTCTTCAAGGAAATTTAGTTTATAATCTACATATTTTTAAATGCCCATTTTTCAGGTTCTTATTACAAAACCATGACCCTTATCCTACATAGATGGAACAATTCAAATTCACAGGTGAATGGGAGGAGCCCTTACAAGAGTGCAGGTTTCAGAAATTCAGAAAAATGCAGATTCTCAGATATGAATGTGTAGATTTTTCCTTCGCATGAAAACAGATTTTTAGCTATACAAGTCGTAGGTTTTTAGGCACCAAAATGCAGTTATTTTGTAGCTAATATAGGGCAGATTCGAGGTTCAGAAAAACTGTGTTTCAGGTGCTCTAACTACAGGTTTTTCTTAGGTGTATAATCAGCAAATCTCAAATTCTAAAACTGCAGGATTTTCAGAATCAATTGGACAGATTTTTTTTTTTTGGGGTCCTGCCTGCATTTGGATGCAGCAGTGGAACAATTTACCTTTCAGGTTTTCAGGTTCTCCAAGGCATTTTGACAATCACCTTGTGTGCAGGTTCTCTAATTCGTTAACCATGTCTGCCAAATCATTGAATTCCTTGGAGAATACAGCAATACATCTCAGATTCTCAAGGACTCTATCAAGGTATCACAGAAGCTTGCAACAGCTATAAATCAGAAGCAAATCTAAAAGTGTTTAATGCACATCCAACTTGTTCATAGGCTCTTCCTGATTCTCTTGAAAATAATTTCATGGTGGTTTTCTTAAAATCTATGTTCATAGTTTCATAGAGGCATTTCTACAAGCAACTAATATGCATAAAGGAAAATCAATGCAATCTATAACAGATTAAGTTTCTAGGCTTGACTTTGTACAAACATATGTTCTTTAACAAAGTATTCCATCTACTTTCATGAGATTTAATCCTCAATACACCCATCAATTCTAACTCATTATCCTCACTATCAACGATCAAACATTCAATTAGATATGTCGACAGACCGAGCATGGATGAATGTTTCTTTCTAATTCTCCACTTACAAGGGGTGCGAAGCCACTGTTCCGGTCCGCCGTGAGCTTCCACAGTCTCGCTCATTGTCCTCCGGCCAGTGGACCACCTAGCTCCTTCTCAAGGTTCGATCGAAGTCGTCGGGCCTTCGGCTCCCACCACAGCCGTGCCTGGTCCCCGGGATGTTACTGTGGCTCGATCGTCCGAAAGACGAGGTGGCGGCCGACCTCGTCGGATCGTCACCAGGATCTCGTCGAAGATCTGTCACCGGCTTGCTCATGGAAATAGAGGAGAAGAGATGAGAGGAAGGTTGGAGTGGATCTCGCGAGTAGAGAGCACAGGTGATCAGTCGTCGGTGCTTGCCTGGTTGCGTTCAACGTCGGTATCTCACCGGGAGTCTCACGGGAAGATGACAAGGAAGAGGGAAAAGAGGAGCTCGGGCGAGAAAGAGATGAACTTCTCTGTAGATTTAGGTTTTATGAGGATTTTCATTTTTGTCCCCATTCTTTTGGAATAATCACATAATAATCTTTATTAATTAACATCTTTACAAATAAGTCCAAAAGCTTTTCCCTATTAAATGACCCTTTTTGCACTTCGGTCCCTCCATTCTATGATATTTCCACTACATAATTAAACGGCAACAATAAATGCTAAAAATTTTAAATTTCTACTGTTTCTTGAAGTGGCGGTCTTTACAAATACTACCATAACACAAGTAAATATAGTCATATCTGAAAGGGTTAAAGCCATTTTTGGTCCCTGAAAACGGGACCAATGTTCATTTCCATCCCAAAATTCAAAATTTGTTCAATATGATCCCTATGTATTGCATATTTTGACATTTTGGGTCCTTATATATTCCATATTTTGGCATTTTTACTATCACGACGCTATGGCCATTCTAAGATACCAAATGAAATGCATATAATTTTTATTATTATGTTTAGTTAGTTATTTTCATTTTGCTGATAAGCAAGTATAGATACCGATATCAATCGTATTAAACAAATTTTAAATTTTTAAGATGGAAATGAACATTGGCTCTGTTTTCAGGGACAAAAAATGGCTTTAACCCTATCTGAAACAATAGGATGATAACTACTTGATTTAAAAACCAAAGAAAACACTTGGCATGGGAGAAATCAAACTATTGAAATGAATCAGTAGCTATATCTTTCATCTCAGAAAAATGTATTTATATTATTATATACAAGAGGCAGGTTTTATTCTTCATGGGCGATAGAAGCCTCTGAAATTGATTTCATTTACACAATTTTTATTATAATTGGTTAGGTATGGTATGGTAAAGGCGGGCTGGCTAAACAGAGATCAGGTAGGTTAACTTCGAAGGAAATACACACAAAGATCAACATGTATATACCCTACACATCAGGAAAATGGAATTTTGTTCATCAGGAGATTTTCTTTCTTTCAATTATCAGAGTCAGGCAATCCATATCCCCAAGGGTTCTTGCTGGCCCAGTTCCATTGATCCCGACACATCTCATTGATTCCATACTTTGCCCTACAAAAAAAATTAGGTACCCAATCAAGATCCAGATTAAACTGCAGGAGTGTTAAAATGGATGTTGAAGAATGATTTCACGGATGTCAAGGGAATGCAAAACCCCTCAAATGAGGATCAAAAGGTAAGGAACAAAAATGACGAGTATATAGAGTAAATGTACACTCCGATGATAGCACACTCTTTCGAACATATGCAAACAATGATGCACATGGCATATATTACTCACTTCCAGTTAAGCTCCTTCTCTGCTTTGGAGGTAGATGCATAAACAATTTCAGCATCACCAGCTCGTCTTCCGGACATTATCAGGGGGATTTTCTGGAAGAAATGTAAAGTTTAAAACAATGGAAAGAGATAAAGTTGACCATGTAAAACAGGTAAAAGTAAATGGAATTCCTTGGCTTGTCCACGAAATTGTATTTGGGTGGGTTGAATAAGGCCTTTCATCAGCAAAGATCCCAGAAAATTATGAAAATATGCAGGAAGTGTCATAAGAAAAGAGCAATCTCTAATTTCTGCTCAGAATTATGATAACTGTTGAATACTTGAACAGGCTAACCAAATTGGTGAACCAAGAGTACCTTCCCAGATTCCTTCTCAAAAGCTGCCACCATTTCCAAGACAGAAGTACCCTTTCCAGTACCTAGATTGTAAACTTCGCAGCCTGCATTGCAATCAACTTATATAGACTTTCAGTAAACTTCCTTTGGAGAACCAAGAATAAGAAAGATTTGTTTTCAACCAATTTACCTATTTTAGAGTCTTCAAAGAGTTTCTTCAGAGCTGCAAGATGTCCATCTGCTAGGTCAACAACATGAATGTAATCACGTACCTACAAGAACGGGCATAAACTTTTAAAACACAAGTTTATTCTGCATGCTACAGAACATTTTCTCAAGCAAGCCTCATTTCAATTTTATGAGTTAGAAATTTTATAGTAAAGGTAAGAGGCATTTTCGACAAACGAATAGTTGCACCTGCAAAACAAAATGCTGTTAAAGATGGGAACAATTCCAGCAGTCATCATAGCAATATGTGTACAACATCAAGTAAAGGATAACTATACACAAAGGTGTCCATTGGACTTTCGAAGTAGAATAAAAACGAGACTATTTATTATTACCCAAACAGAGAGACCACATCATGATGTCCAAGATATTAGAGAATGCTTAATTCCAATGATGAAGCAAAAAGGTCTGAAGAAGAAATGTAACTAACAAACAAACAGGAGAATTTAACACAAATATACACTAATCTAACAAATAGTAAAGTCTCAAGGTATAACACACAAAAGAATAAATGAGGATGTTGATCCATAATTTGGAAAATAAATGGATAAGACAAAAATTACAATTTTTATAGCATGGAAAATCAAATAATAAACCTGACAAAGAAAGAAGTGTTTCAAAGATAAAACATGCTAGTAGCAATACCCCAGTTCCATCTTTTGTTGAATAGTCATTTCCATATACTGTGAGTGCAGGTCTCCTCCCTACAGCAACTTGCTGTACAAAAGGCATGAGGTTGTTAGGAATTCCATGAGGATCTTCACCAATATATCCACTTGGATGAGCTCCAACAGGATTAAAGTATCTAAGTAATATAATTTTCCAATTGGGGTCTGCCTGATGGATATCACGACAGATCTCTTCAATAAAAAGCTGCAATCATCAAGTTAGGAATTAACTGTTCGGTTAAATCGGAGCATTAAAATTGGAAATCAACTTTTGAAAAGATGAAAGAGCAAACCTTGGTCCTTCCATATGGATTTACTGCACAAAGTGGGAATTCTTCTGTACAGGGTACTTCCTTTGGCCAGCCATAAACTGTTGCTGATGATGAGAACACAAGCTGGCAATTTCAGAAATAGCAGCCAATTAACAACAGTATAAGATGATAATGTTCTACAAATTTCAATGGTAACCGTCCTAGCATTCAAGAAATTGTTGATAACTTCATAATATTGAGTAGAACAATGAATAAACAATAATTTTAGATCGGCTAATATATTAAATATGAAATTAAGTAGAATAAACACATGATTTCAAAATTAAGCAGGTTAAGTTGGTGAATGATGAAGCTCTCCAATCATAAATAATGGTGAAAAAAGCTTTTATCTTGATCTGATCGTCATCAGATCTATATACTTTTCCTAAAAGATAAGTCATTGGTTATTATCTTTTGTCAATGCACCTCAATCGGGTTCTAATATATATGATAAACTAAAAACTGAGTGGATCAAATTACTCGATTAAAAAGGGGTACAAATTGCAGAAGGAACACAGATAGGAAAATTGATTAGAGACACCAACACATATATTATAATATAAATAGGCCTGTGACTTATGATTACAAACATAAACATCCCAAAAAGAATCAATTTCCCAAAAATATTTTACTTTTCAAAATAGCATGGTGAAAGAGAAACATACATTACAAATATACAAGGTATCAAACATTGTGGTCAAAAAATTTTATGCAATCCAACCAAAAAAAAAATAAATAAATAAAACTGCTACGTCTATGTGAACTTTATACCAGCCATCTCAGAATTAGAAGACCTTTCTCCCAAAGAATATAAATTTCAATCATAATACCTTTTTGCATCCATGGGCAGCCATAACTTCCAAAAGAGTAATTGTACCAACAAGGTTATTGTTATAATAGAGTAGTGGCTTATGCACACTTTCTCCCACTGCTTTTAAGCCGGCAAAATGGATAACACCATCAAAACTACAATAGAAAATTGACAACATATTAAAATCAAAATTCCGTTAAAGTGCATGCTAAAGAATATGAAGTAGATCTTTATCAAAGATTAGATCAGAACTTAAAAGCAAGAAGCGACAGCACAAATGGTTGAGTCTCATAGTTTGCACACACTCCAAAGAAACTGCATTTTGGAGGCCAAGTAAAATTTGCAACTTCTGTTGAAGTAACATCTTTTAGGAGTAAAGGACAATCTGTGGCAGTAATCAGTCATAGGACAATAATACTTATTGCCAATAAGTCTAACTCGTAAGCTACGCCTCAAAAAATCATTCTGCTCTCTTATACTTGTCAAGGACTCTAATACTCCCTAAACATTTTGAGAAATGAAAGGTTGTTATTCTTGTGGAAACTATGATACCTCAATGTTCTATTGGTCAATAATAGATTTCTGCACTATAAATAGTTTTGAGGCTACTAGATATGACGCTTTATGACCATAAAGATGACAGAGAGACTGCATGTTTGACAGTTTGATAGGTTGACATCCATCAATTGTAAGCAAAAGTTTTATCTCACATAACCATACCTTGATCTTAAAAATTGATTCAGTGAAAAGTAATCAACTTAAACAAATTTGTACTCATCAACATGAACTGTAACGCAAAACAAAAGAATAATCAATGCATGAATGAGGAGCAATCACCACTTTGGTGGCCAATTTTAGATTAATTTCAAAGTTATGATTACAAAGATGCAAAAATGTAATAGACAACTGTTTCACTATGACTAAGAGAGGTTCAAGGTTCGAACCACACCTACGACATGCTTATAGTGGCTTGTCTACATTTATCAAGAAAAAATAAAAGAACAGAAAAGAAAAGAAAAGAAAAGAATAACTGTTTCACTTTGAATGTAATCAACCAGAAGCATCATAATCTTGAGGGCTACAAGTGATATTTCAAACTTATACTTTTCACGTATAATGTAGCTATGAAAATATATTTAGCAAATAATCACTAGACCTAATTAAAGCAGCTTTAGATACTTTTCTAGACCAAGAAAGAAGATTGTAAGGGCCAGGGCAAAGGGAAGTGAATGGAATATCATTCTTCAATTCTCTAGTTTTTTGAATAAAATAAAACTAAAATCGGAGAGTATAAAGGAAAATTTGATCAATAATAATAAAAAAAAACTAAGTTAACTATCTTTCTTATAGTTCTTTAAGAACTAATTGCAAAAACGGTGGGATGCCTTTAGGCCCAAAAGTAGCACATATAAATGCCTTGCATAGGAGAGATTTCTAACATCATTTGTTGGAAAATATAATTGCTGGATTGTAACACTTAAAAATAAAAGAGTTGTCATAATATCTGGGGACAGGAGGGATGTAATGAAGAAAAGAGTCATCCAGAAAGGTCAACTTACTCTCCTGAACCAGTGAAAACCTTCTCCAATGCAGCTTTATCTCGGATATCAATCTGCAAAAATGAAATAACAGTTGCTCAAAAAGATGACATAGAGATTTATAAATTAATGCATATAAGCCATTTAGTGATTGCATAACCACACTAGCAAACTATCTTGCATAAGATCTGACATTTCTTAAATTTCATTTGATTGTTGAGAAGACTGAATAGTTAAACTCTATCCACAGTCCATGCATATTGAAAAAAATTACACTTTGATAAGCTACATATTTAGCTTTTAGATTTTCACCATAATTCCTTCATTCATAAAATCTCTTTCACTTCACAAGAATTTCAGGTAATATAATTGCACACCTAAATGCAACATGAACCAACAAATGCTTAACAAGACGATTTAACAGATTGATACAATAGAATCCACAGCACGAACTTAAAAAAAAAAAAAATGGTACAATTTGGAGAAGGTGGAGCGGTGCCTGGAGCGGTGCCTCCTTCCAGTATAATAATTTTCTTTGTAGATTCCTCAAATGGAGGAATATTTGATTAAAATAATCAAGAGAATATAATATATTCATTTTCTTCACAATCAAAAAAGAATCATTCCATGAATGGGGCTAAAAAAATCACATGGCACACCGGCCATTCATTCACTACAGAATTGAGTTTTAGAAAAATAAAAAATAAAAAAATAAAAAATGAATCCAATCCATTGCAATGAGCAAAGAAACAAGCACAACAGCACAACCACCATCACGATCTGCAAACAAACATTCAAAACAAATAAAACGATACCTTATAAAACACAAGGTTCTTGCCGAGGTCTCCAGCAAGCTCAGCGACGCGCTGGATGGCGACCTCCGAGGAGTTATCAAGGTTATCAACAGCGACAACACGGAAGCCATAGAGAAGAAGCTGAAGCACGGTGTGGCTGCCGATGTAGCCGGCGGCACCGGTGACGAGGATGTTTAGCGAAGGCATGAGAAACACTTAGGGCTGGTTAGTGCTGGACGGATCTGGAGGTGGAGTGGTTGCTGGATTGAGTTTGCTCCAGATGGCTAATAATTTATAGGAAAGGGGGGAAAGAGAGGAAACTGCGAGCGGTGACGGAAGGTTCAGGTACGTGGCCACATGGAAGATGCCGATTGGAAGGACGGTTGGAGCTGGGTGAGCGTTCCAATTTGTAAATTATCGGGATTTCTTTTTCATTGTATGTGTATCGGGATTTCTTTTTCATTGTATGTGAATCGATAAAAGTGTTTGCGTGTGGGGATGTGCGGTGCGGTGCGGTGCGGTGCGGTGCGGTGAAGTGAGATTGGGGATATGAATGAATGAAAGAGAAGTGGATTCGTTTGATTATTACTTGTTTTTAAGTTGGCCTTTGGAGACGCATGATTGAGAACTTTTGGGTTGAATTTGACGCACTTTTTGGGATGGGTTTTGGCTGCTTTACTCATTTTTTTTCTCCTTTAATTGATTTTATTACTTTTAATTTAGTTTTTACTTTTTTAAAAAAAATATATATATGGATCATGATTTGGTGATTGTGGTTTTTCTAATAATAATAGGACAACACTATGTACAGTAGAGATTTAACTTCGTTAATAAAAGACACGAGATAAAATCCACAGCCCAAAAAATAGTTTCGCCCATTATGTTAGACTAGAAAAAGCAAGTGTATTCAATAAAACTGTTCACTTCTTGCATAAAGATGTAAACCGCCGGTGTGCATGGGTAACATGAAACATCTGTACATGGCCCGACACACATGAGCCATGCCTGGGCACAAGCTGGTACTGTAGTAGCCCGTTTTAGGGCACGATACATTGGCCCGCACAGTTAGAGCCATTATGGGTTGTGTAAAATACTAAGGGGCTGTTTGGTTCAAGTTTTGGGATATTACCATGGAAATGTGACATTCCTCGGAATGTAGTCGGGAATGCGACATTCCCGGGAATGTTGTGGGAATATTGCATTACCATGTTTAGTTCATATTTGTTTGGTAATGGTAATCAACTTGGTAATGTTTCAAATTTCCAAAATACCTTGTATATAAAATTTTGAGCAAATTAAAATTAAATGTTAGATTAAAACTAATTAAATTTTAATACCAAAAAATAATTATGCCACATTTTCCCAAAATACCCTTGCATCTAAAATTTTCATCAAATATCAAATAATAATAATAATAATAGTAATAGTAATAACAATAATAAAAATAATAGTAATAGTAATAGTAATAGTAATAGAAATAGAAATAATAATAATAATAATAATAATAATAATAATAATAATAATCATAGTAATAATAATAGAAATAATAATAATAATAGTAATTCTAATAACAATAATAATAGAAATTGTTGATGCCAAAAACTGGTCCACCTCACGCTGGTTACTGTTGCCTCGTGATCTGGTCTCAGCCTTCGACAAACGGTTGAAATTTATAGTTGATGTGGACACTTACTTCAGATTCTGAATAGGAACGCTCTGGAATGCCGATCAGAATTATCAGCTTTTTACTTCCGGGTGAATCTGCAAAAGGGGGAAGGGAGTGATCGGAATTGGGCCTTTCTGCCCGGATTTAACTCCGATACTTAAGTCAGAAAACTTGTGAGAAAGAAGTGTTTTGGGTGACGTTTTTTTTCAGATCCTTCTCTTTCTATCGTTGTTCTTCTTTTATAACAACTCAAAGGTGGTGAGTAAGGCGGTAAATAAATATCTCAAAAGGCGGTAAGAAAATATCTGCCTACGGTGTAGGTGCTACGCAGGTGCTACGTAAGTAAGTACTACGCAGGTAAGTAGAGAATATCTGCCCACTGTAGAGGCAAGTATATAAAATCTACTTACTGTAGAGGCGTTAGATATTTTCTTACTCAGGTGGCTATAAGTACCTTATGAGACGGTTTTTATAAGTCCGACGGATTTATTTTGTAGGGTTGAACCCTCATTCTTATTTACCGAACGGAATTGTGCTAGAGTATTCGGTGATATTGCCGCGTGGCCAAAGGGATGTACCCCTGTGTGTGACACCTGTTCTACCAAATATCTCCGTAACACTAGTCCCCCCCAAAGTGTACTTGTTTGAAAAAATCTGAGCGAGAAGTGAGCCAATCGCACTTTTCGCTTGGTTCGAGAACAAGTATCTTTCTTAGTTGGCATGTCTTTGTTTCTAGGCACACGTGCTTTTAATAGGTGACCGACGCCATCGTGGTTGTCTTTTCGTTGTTTTGAATCGAGGTAGATTTTTCTCCGGAATTTTCGCCTATAGTGTCAATAGGTTTTTCTATTTAAGGAGCTTGTATGGATAGTGTTTTTATTCAGTCTGTTGTTCGTCGCTTCTTTGTATAATGGCTCAGCGTTTGTCTTTCTTCAAATTCTTCACTTTCACACACTCTTCTCGTCATTTACGAATTCCAACTTCTTTTTATGAACATCTGGAGGGCTTAAGGACCGGGGTCATCCATTTGGAAAGTCCGAACGGCTGTGTATGGCCGTCCCTTCTGGTTATTGACAGGGGTTTAGGTGAGATATCTATTGAGGAAGGGTGGGAAACCTTCCACGTTGATCATGATGTGGAGGCGGGGGATCTTCTAGTTATTACTTATCCAGGGGGTGTGCGCTTTGAAGTTGAAATGTTCAGAAGCGATTCCTGCCGTAGAGAAGTAGACCCCAATCTTCGCCCACGTGCTTTGCCGGGATTTCCTAGCGCTAATGAGGACAGTGATGGCTGTGGAAGTCCGTGCGTCTCCTCCGAGTCTTATCCAAGTGAGTCTTCATATGGATCTATGGACTGTTGACTAGGGAATTCCGACGGAGTTGTGAGGGCTTGTTGTGTGTTTCCTTTTTTTTTTTTGTTTGCAACTATCTTTGTAACCTGAATAAATAAAGGTTATCGTTTTGCCTATGAATTCTCTGGTACCCTCCTGAAATAATCACTGGTGATCCTATGTTAGGGCGTGTGTTTTGTCTTCTATGGTATGGGCTCTACTTTTTTATACAGTGCCTGTTGTTCCCTGAGAAGACACTTGTCTCCCCTACTGTTTAGCATTAAAGGGAGGTGGTGGCACGACGTGCGTGGCGTGCGCGTTTGTCAACATCATGATGGGCGCTGCTACCTATGTGTGTCAGACTGCGTTTGGTATGCTGAGGTGGATGGAATTTTAAATTGTTTAAGGAGAAGTGATGATGGCTATCTGAACGGTCTGGATTTGGGGGCCTTTGGTTCAACGGTCCGATCGGGGTGTAACGTTGGGATCTAACGGCCAGGGGTTCGTCTTTTTCGCATATAACCAAATTGTATAGGTTGAACAACAGTTTATCTCAAAAGTTATCTCAAAAGTTGAATTATGTCTTCTTCCCCAAAATCTCTTCTTCTCCGGCGAACCCTGTTCTTAAGATTTCTGTGTGCTTTCACCCCTTTTTCTTCTAAGGTATGGCTAGTGACTCTAGTGCGTCTTCTTCTTCTGGTTCTTCCCATGAATCGGCTGCTTCCCCACTACTTTCGATCCCTTCTCCGTCCAAACCCATAGCTTCTGTCGCGATTCCAAGCGAGTCTAGGGATGTTCCAGCCCAGGGTTTGCAGGTTCATCCTGCTTCTAGAGCTATGGGTAGGGGATCTGGTACCTTCATAAGCCTCCTTGGGCAGAAGGATGTCGATAGTTTGGTAGAGAAGTATGAGATAGACCTTTCTCTGTTTGAGGTTAGGGTTCTCTGTTCCGGGGAGAGGGCGAGATCTCCTAGGGAGAGGGAGATAGCCGTCTATCAAGATGCTCTATTGGGTGGCCTTAGGATTCCTTTTTCCAACGTTGCTAAGGCGATTTTGGAAGAATATCGCTTGTGTCCTTCACAGTTAACTCCGAATTCTTGGAGGTTGCTAAACGATTTTGTTATTGTTTTTAAGAACTACGGGGTAAATTCGACCGTCCGTTGGTTTCGTATGCTAGTCAGTTTATGTTTAGAGTCTAATGCCGATTGGTATTATTTCTCGGCTCGTCCCGGGAGAAAATTTCTAGGGAAGGTGCCTTCTTCCATTAAGCAATGGAAGAGTAAGTTTTTCTTCGTCAGAAGTAAATTCGAGTGGGATGTCCGAACCAAATGGGAGGTCCCCTGAACGGATATTGCTTGTGAGGAGATGACAAAAGAAGAGGAGGTTCTTCTTAAGTCAATGACGGGGATATCCAAAGTGTACATGGATGACTTCTTGACCAAGGAAAACCTCGTTAAATGTCGTTTAATAGTAGCGGTCGGTAGGATTTATTCGTGCAGCTAACTTAGTTTAATCTTGAATCGTGATATCTAACTTGCTTCGGAATTTATTCTTGCAGGAAAACTGATGGAGGACGAAGATTTGAGTTATGTTAAGGGCCTCTGGCCTCTTTCGAAGGTGAAGTTCATCCGCCCTTACCTCGTGGGCAAAAGAAGAAGGAAGTATATTCTAGCAAAGGCGTTGATACTTCCAAGGAGGAGAAGAAGAAAAGGAAGAGAAAAGAGGTTGACTCTTCCAAAAAGGGGGTTAAAAGCGACCCCACTGCAGGGTCCTCTCGGGAGAGGAGGACGAAGAGGAAGAATTCCGAGGACGCATCGGGTCCCGGAATTACGGTTGAACAGGTGAATTCGCCTCAGGAAGAGGCTCGCCCAGCTTTATCGCCAATTTTCGAAGGTCCCTCTTCTAGTCGGCCAGAGGATATCCTCTCTAAGGAGGCAAGAGTTTATTTCTTAAGGATATCTATTGTTTCACTAAGAATTTTTAACTTAGGTTTATTTTATAGGCGGAGGCAGGGGAAGTGGCTCTCCTGGACAAACTGAGGGTGGCAGACTCAGTTTTGAAGGGACCGGTCACTCAACGGAAGGAATTGCTTTCCGAGGATACTCATTTTCGAGACGCCGCGTCCGTAAAGGATGTTTTGATGGCCATGAGGCCCGAACAGCTCTCCACTAAACTTCGAAGAGCTAGAAGGGAAGAGGCCACTTGCCAACTTTTCGCTCGGCTATGCTGGTAATTTCTTGTACTTTTTTTACTTTCTAGTTCGGTATTATCGTTTTTAACTCATTTGTTACTCACTTGTTATTCTGTAGACCGCTCAATGGGCGGATCGGGTCGGCAGTCTTTGTCAAGAGGACTTGGCAAAGATGTAAGCAAGTAGGGAAGAGATTGCCCAATTAGGTTCTAGGGTGGCGGCCTTGGAGGGAAAAGAGAAAGAGCAGCTCGCTGCTATCCACGCCCTTGAGCGAGATAAAGCCGAGCGGCTTCAACAGTTGGCCGCTATGAAAAGGAGAAAAATGATCTAGCGGCCAAGCTGGTTATTTCCGAGGGCTCTCTTCATACTGCTGAGGAGAATATCAACAAATTACAAGATGAATCTAGCAGTTTGAAGAAGGAACTTACATCCGCTCAAACTGAGCAAGCTGAAGCCCGATGGGAGCTAAAATTGAAGGTTGGTAAACTTGCCGCTGTTCAAGCTGAGTTGGAGGAAATTAAAGGGGAGCGTGACACACTCAAGGAAGACTTAGCTTCCAGACAAAAAGCTCCTAAATCCGACTCGCAGGAAATGAAAGATTTAGCAGAACGAGCGGATAAGTTAGAAAAGGAGGTCGCCCGGCTTAGCGCGAAGGCGAAAGAAGGGGCCACCCGTATATATTCGGTAGTGCAACAGGTGGGCCACCATGTTCCTCCTGCGGAAGTTTTGTCTATAGGGCTTGCTGGAGTCTTAAAGAAATTTACGGAGCTAAAGGAGCAGCAGGTTATAAAGACCCCAAAGGCCCTTGCTCCAGAACCTCCAACTCGAATTCCTCCAGAAGCAGCTGACCGCCTAGAAGGCCCTAGTTCTTAGGGGTTTTTATGTATGAAACGTTTTGTAAAAACTTAATCATTCTGGAATGTAATTTCTATTTTATATGAATGAAACACAAACCTTTATTTTGGTGAAGATTTCTTTCCGAGCTATGGTTATTTTTAACCATTAAGAAGTCTTCTTTCTTCGTTTCTTCTGAGTCCAATCATGGGACTTTGTTTTGTTCAGTAAAATGAGATTGTTGCCTCATATTTCAATCGAGATTTTTACCCCTTGTTTCTGGATGAGAATTATTGTTTATCCTTGTAGGATACTTTCGACTCATCTTTTAAGAATGGGATTTTCACCTCATTTTTGTAGAATGGGATTTTCACCTTATTTTTGTAGAATGGGCTTTAAGCTTTATTTCATGAAACATCTAGGAGACGACAGAATTTACTGATAGTAGCGTCGCAGGTGTTCAGCATGAATTGGACACTTGAGCATTTTTCCTTCCATATTTACCAGATAATAGGTTCCTGCTCGGACAATTCTTTGTATGACGTAAGGGCTTTCCCAGTTAGGAGTTAGCTTCCCCATTCGGCTTTTGTTTCCCTAGAATTCATTTTCTCTTAAGACCAAATCACCGATTTGGAAGAAGACTCCTTTCACCCTTGTGTCATAGAACCTTTTTACTCTTTGGTGATAGATGGATGCCTTTGTTTCCGCAGCTTCTCTTCGCTCTTCAAGTAAATCAAGTTCCGCTTGGAGATTCTTCTCGTTCTCTTCTGATGAGAAAGTTTGTTGTGTCCGTAAGGTAGGCATTCCTATTTCTGCAGGGATGACAACTTCTGCCCCATAAGTAAGAGAAAATGGAGTTTCTCCTGTGGGGGTTCTTGTGGTTGTCCTGTAAGCCCAAAGAACGCTTGGAATTTCCTCAACCCAATTAGTTCCATTTTTGGACACCCGGGTTTTAAGAGCTTGGAGCAAGGTGCGATTTGTCACTTCCACTTGGCCGTTGGCTTGAGGATGTGTTACAGAAGTTAATCTGGATTCAATTCCGAGTTCGGAATGAATCGACAGATAACCGTTCGCCATAAGAATCCCTGATAAGCTTTCTCCGTGATTTTGGCTAAGGGCTCGACTTCTACCCATTTGGTGAAATAGTCGATAGCAACTATTAGAAACTTCATTTGTCGAGTTGAAGTAGGAAATTGCCATAGAAGATCAACTCCCCAAATACCAAAGGGTCGAGGGCTGATAATTAGCGTAAGCAGTATTAGTGGTCGTCTTTGAATCTTGGAATGCCGCTGGCAAGCATCACATTTTCGGGCGAACGCCACTGCATCTTGAGTTAGTGTTGGCCAGTAATAGCCTTGTCGCAGGACTTTTTAACTCAAGGCTTTGCCTCCTATATGACCCCCTCCTATGCCTTCATGAATTTCTTGAAGGATATAGTTGGCTTCTGTGGGATGCAAGCACCGTAAGAAGGGTTGTGTATAGGACCTCTTGTATAGATTTTCACCAATAATGGTGTATTGAGCGGCTTTGTAAGAAATCCGTCTGGCTTCTGTTTTGGTGGATGGTGTAGGCCCACCCTGTAGGTAGTTTCTAATGGGATCAATCCAACTTGACTCTTCTATTGTACTCTGTACTTCTCCTTCCAACCCTTCAATGGTTTTTGTGGGAAGGTACTGTAAATTGAAAAAGGATTCTGTATCTCCATTGGGTGCAGTGGCTTTTTTAGATAAGGCGTCAGCTTCTTCATTTTGTGCTCGACAGATTTTTTCAATATGGAAGTGAGCGAAGCATGGAACTATTTTTTTCACCACTGCCTGGTATTTGACCATGTTCTCCTCCTTTGCTTCAAAATTGCCCAATGTGTGGCTCACGACTAGCTGTGAGTCGGAGTATACATGAAGATGTTGAATTCCGAGCCCCCGGGCCAAATGCAATCCTGCGATGAGGGCTTCATATTCGGCTTCATTGTTGGTCGCTCGGAATTGGAACTTGAGCACTGTTGCAATTTTCCATTTAGAAGGAGAATAAAGGACGAAGCCGGCCCCTGACTTCTCTTCGGTTGCTGATCCGTCGACATATAAGGACCATGGAATGCTAGGGCTTTCTTCTGGATCTTGTGATGGAATTTCCACGGGAATGGTTAATTCCGCGATAAAATCTGCTAACACTTGAGCCTTGATTGCCGTTCGGGGCTTATAAGTAAGATCAAACTCACCCAATTCTATTACCCACTTGGCTAGACGCCCGGAATTTTCAGGCTTATGGAGAACTTGCTTTAAGGGCTGGTCAGTCAATACCGTAATCTTGTGAGCTTGAAAATAAGGCCTCAATCTCCGTGCGGATGTGATAAGGGCGAATGCTAGTTTTTCAAGTGAAAGATACCTTGACTCCGCTTCGTTAAGGATCTTACTTGTATAATAGACAAGTTTCTGAACTCCTTTATCTTCTCTTAATAGAACTGCACTAACCGCTCGAGGGGCAGCGGCCAAATAGATATAGAGTTCTTCCCCTATTTGTAGCTTGGCTAGCAGCTGAGGTGATCGGAGATAATCTTTAAGCCCCTGAAAGGCTTTTTCGCATTCTTCTGCCCATTCCATTTTTGGTGCTTTTCGCAAGGCTTGGAAGAGTGGGAGATTTTTCTCTCCGGCTTTAGAGATAAACCTCCCAAGAGCTGCTAGGCGTCCATTAAGCCGTTGTACTTCTTGAAGACTTTTGGGTGACCCCATATCAAGAATGGCTTTGATCTTTTCCGGATTTGCTTCTATTCCTCTTTGAGTCAATATAAATCCTAGAAATTGCCCTGATCGGACACCAAAGGCACATTTGTTCGGATTTAGGCGCATATTGTAAGTCCGAAGCGACTGAAAGGCCTCTTGTAAATCCGATAGATGTTCATCGGCTTTTCGGCTCTTCACCAAGATATCATCTACATAAGCTTCGACAGTTCTGCCAATTTGCTCTTTGAAGACTGTGTTTATGAGCCTCTGGAAGGTGGCTCGGACATTCTTTAGACCGAACGGCATCACCTTATAGCAATAGTTTCCTCTGCCTGTAATGAAGGATGTTTTTCTTCGTCATCTTTGGCCATTCGGATTTGATTGTAGCCGGAGAAGGCATCTAAGAAACTCAGCATCTCATGCCCCGTTGTAGAGTCCACCAAACCATCAATTGAAGGTAGAGAGAATGAATCTTTTGGACAAGCTTTATTTAGGTCCGTAAAATCCACGCACATTCTCCATTTTTCGGACGGCTTTTTTACCAGAACCACATTAGCCAACCAGTCTGGATAATTTGGTCCGATTACATGGGTATTTCTATGTTGTTTAATATGTCTTGGAGAGTGTAAAGTATTTAAAACATTGATTTGGTCGAACAACATGACATAAATGTTTTATTCTTTGTTTTATCTTCTTATATTACAAATAAAATTCTATAAATTTGATAGGGGTAAAAGTGGGAAGATACGTGACCTCCAATCAGATGAACACGTGGCACTTCCAGAAACTATCATCAGATGAAAAACAGTCCAAAGTGCCATACCTAAATGAACAATCAAACGATGTGCCCAATATTTTGCTAAAGCAGTGCCTTGCCGAATATTCTCCTAAAACAGTGCCTCGCCGAACATTCTGCTATAGCATCTTAAGTATTTTACTGAATATCCTTTTGAAGTGCCCTGTCGAATATCCAGTTAAGATATTTTGCCAAGTATTACAGTTCTGCCTTCTGCAGTACATCCCAATAAATGCTTCCTTGAATGATCTTCCATAATGATCTGCCAAGGGTTACCATGTTCCCAGAAAAAAGATACTTTTCTTTATTCAAGAAATGAAGAGCACGACTGAAGTGACTATACATACAAATCTATTTACGGATCTATATGCTCCGATTGGAACTTGAAATTCCAGAATTGGCAGCTGGTATACCACCATAATCAAACTGCCTTTTTTATAGTATTTGGATAGGATTTTTGTTGCCTTCATCGGGAGGCTCGCGTAGTTTGGGGATCCTGCAGTCTTTCTTTAACTGACTGCGTGGGTTGCTTCTCATACTTAACCCTTCCTCTTACTAATAAAGCGAGAACACTAGTCGGTGAGTTACCACCTTAGAACGAAGGAAGAAAGCATGAGGGAAGGAAAGAAGAATTTCACCCTCACAACCTCTTAGTCAAGCTACCAAGCTACTATAAGAAGAACATACAGAGGTCACCAAGAGCGACTGAATTGAATTGTAGAATCAGATCTTTAAGTCGAACATACAAGGGAATAACATTCAGAAACGTCCAGAACTCTCAACCAAGTATGAAGGAAGAACCCCAAGAAGTTTGGTGGACCTTCTAGAAGAGTTGACATGTGGAGTTCAGCTGGCGGATGAATTAGGATCCGACTGCCATCTAGAAGCCTCAAGAAGAAAGATTAGATGGCACTGAGGTGGGGATGAGCTGGCAAACAAATGGGCCAAGTGGATGGAAACTTGGGCGCAAGGTTCCTCCAGCCTGAAGCTTATAAAAGGGGGAAAGAGCATCATTTTGAAGGAGTTTTTGGATTACGAAGCCCTGCCTCTTTGGTGATTTTTCCTCCCTTCTTTGGGGTCCTCAATCCTCCAGTTCTCCTATTAGATGTCTCATTTTTGTATTGATAATAAAGCATAGTGGATTTGCTCGTACAAAGGGGCTCGTGGTTTTTCCCTGATTTTAAGGTTTTCCATGTAAACCATTCTCTCTTTTGCTCTTTTGATTGATTCCAACTCCCTGTTCTGGAGCTGTCTGTGGGGAATCTTGAATAAAAAGCAACATGGCTACCATCAGGAAATCGAAGAGGAATCAAGTCTAGAAGCAGAAGGAAATCGGACCAACTGTCTCCTCAGCAACTGAAGAAGCTCTCCCCACTCTGGAAGAAGCTCCTCTGGCCACCAACGGAGTCCTTGTTGCTGCCTATAACCAGAACGTGGAAGCTTCAAATGATCAGTTAAGGGCAATCAATTAGAATCTTGAAGAGCTCGCTCGTACAATGCTAGCGGTAGAGTGCCAAGTTCTCAAGCAACATTTCTGAACGTTGCTCCACCACCCTTAGAGAGTTGTGGAAGATTAGTAACGCACTCCCCAAGCATTAAGAACAGCCTTAGAAGAGAAACAGGAGTGTGACGTCCTCTTCCAATAGTTTTGACTCCCTAGATCACAAGGAGGAAAAAACCCTCGATCTAATTAAGGCAAAGGTTGGGAGAAGGAAGCACACCCCAACTCTATCTAGCAGTTCAATATCACCTTAACCATGGCGATAACATTGTTCACCGCGACGCCACCCACCAAGGTATCGTTCGCCATGATGCTATTCATAGCGACATCACTCGCCACGACATTACTCACTGAGACATCTGTCACTCCTCGACCCGGTTTCTGGGACCTCGAGCACGTGTACAGACCGACCGTATCCAAGTGGGGACGAGCTCCACTCGGATACAAAGCCTAAGTAAATCAAAAACAGATAAGAAAATATCAAAATAGCTCAAAACTTTTTTAATCAGAGTTACAACGGAATCAAAACAGAATTCATACATCCTATAATAAACAGGCCCTACGGGGTCCCTAAAAGTCAGAACTAGTTGAGATCTTCCAACCTCGACAATCTGTGTTCTGACTCCTCACGCCGCTCCTGAAACCAACCCAGCTAATCCCTCAATCCTGAAAGATAGGAAAAAGAAAGTTGAGTGAGCTTTGGAAAAGAAAGCTCAGTAAGTTCCCCGCAGGGATCACAACGAATTCAAAACCGATAAAAATATATCAAAATTAAACAGTCAATAAGTCAAACAACCGGGGCAATGCCCCGCACAAACAAAGATTTAGGAGACTAGAAGAGAAGAAACTCCTAGATTAAACATGTCACGCCCCAAACCCTTCTTGGGCTCGAGCACGAGACAATGCCGCATACTTACAGGGTTTCCCCCACAAGTATGTAAGGCATAAACACAATCTATAAACCCGTTGTAATCATAATTCACATAATATAAAATCCTCAAATAATAATAATAACAAGTCTTATTTATTCCTCAATATACCATAGAATTATTCTTAAATCCAGACAATAACAAAGTTCCTCCAACATCTCAATAATAAAAATATTGTTCTTACAATCCAAATCAAAACACTAAATCACTAACATCAAGAGACTCAACACACCGCCCAGATTATTACCTTCCTTGAAATCTAAGCCTCTTGATCTGAACCTCAAAAATAGTAGAGGGGGGTGAGCTAACTAGCCTAGTAAGAACCAACAACCTGTCTAGCTGGATCAAACAGGTTTTAAGTCATCTAATGCAATAAAATTCATATCATGCTCACAATAGGTAAGTCAATTTCAAACATTTCGAAACCAATCTCAAACATGCTCATAATAATGTATACTTTTCAAAATAATATCATTTAGGATCACATGCTGTGGAATCATTACATAATTCAAAGTTTCCAAAACTGGACACCGTTTTCTAAAATCACAATCAGACTAAGTCCACATTATCCCTTGTGGCTAGGTATCTAATGTGTCAACGTATAACTCCCGTTGACTGGGTGTCAAAGTTTGCTAATTTATGCCCCCATTGGCAGAGTATCAAATTTGCCAATATATGCCCCCATTGGCAGGGTATCACATTATAGTTTGATTGTTCAAAAACATTCGAAAACCAAATAAAACAAATCATTTCGGTATCCATGCCAAAAGTATTCAAAAAGTTCAAAGTCTAATAAAACATAGGAGTCATACAACATGTGTCCAATAATATTTGTCAAATATTGATCAAAGTTGTTTACAAAATTAAAGGTCGTCGTACATACAAATCATGGTTTTTATGAAAATACTAGAAGGCGGAAAGAACTTACAAACCCCGAAATTCCAAAATCAAAATTCTTCATCTTCTTGAAATCTCCAAATCAATGTAAAATAATTAGACGAAGAATAGTATTTAGTATTCTATACTATTGATAGGTGTCAAAATAGTGATTGAGGATTTAGAGTCTAGATGATATGATTGATTTACTATGAGCCGTAGGGTATAAGCATGACAAAGTCTAAAAGGTTTAGATCTCGAGTCTAGGATGGAGCCTAGTGGTAAGGTATACATATGTTGGCAAACTATATACCATCAGAGTAGCGCAACGGAAGCATGATTGACCTAAAACCCTAATGTATTGAGGATATATGCTGAAGATGGATTGTTCTGATAATCTATCTGTACCACCCATCTGTTCGAAATGATAGAAATGTAAATTTCGAGGATGAAATTTATATAAGGGAGGGAGAATGTAAGACACCGGTATATTTTTTTAAAAAAAAATTATTTATTTTTTTTTATAAATAAAACTCTCTACTTAAAGCCTTAATATAATTATATATTCTTAGAGGGGGTTTTATGCAATTTGACCTTATAATATTATTTAAAAAGAATGAAAATCATAGACACCTCTGTTTTATTTCTGTTTCATCGATGGTTGTGCTCTCTTTTTCTCCTTCTCTCTCTCTCTCCCTCTCCCTATTTCTCTCTCGTGGATCTCTCCCTCTATTGCCCAGACCCTGAGCGGAAGGCCGTCAAGGTGAGCCCTCAATTGATTCCCATATATACTAGTTGGTTCTAGATGAAATTTTGTTGGAATCAGGGTTAGAAGGGTAGATCTAAGGTTTCTCTCATTTGATGGTAGGGATTTATGTTGGATTTGATTAAGGTTTAATGGATCTATATATTGGTGTTGCTTTTCTTTATATATTGATATATTTATTAGGTTTTGATTTATGATTGATTTTATTTAGTTCATATGTCAAGTTTTGATTTCATTGTATTTTAAATTGTCATATTCTTTCAATTTATCAGAAGCGAAGAGATTTGGTGTTTCCACCATGTCTTGGATATCTCTAGATGCCTTTGTTTTATGAATGAGATAATGTTTTTGTTTAAGTTACTATCATCTGTGTTTTGAAATCAAATGTTTGTAAAGATGTTTAAATTAAATATTGATTTATTGATCCATTTTTTTTGAATTTCATTGATTTAATTGGATATAGATTTATACCTATAGTTTTTGAATGGCAAAAATGCATTTTTGGTCCCTGAATTATAGTATATTGTTCATTTTGGTCCCTGTATTATTAAAATGTTCATTACGGTCCCTGTATTTTCATAGATCTGGCAATTACGATCCCTATGGCTGACGTGGCAGCCACCTGGTATACGCTCTAAATACGGATATATTTTATGATAACGTGGCGTGCTGACGTGGCACATAAATAAAATTTTGAAATATGTTACTAAATTAATGATGACATGGCATGCCATGTCAGCATGCTGATGGGGCAGAAAAATATAAAATTTTTTAAAAAAATAGAAAAAAATCTAAAAAATATGAAAAAAATCAGAAAAAATCTAAAAATTATGAAAAAAATCAAGAAAAATTTTCATATTTGTTTTCCTATTTTTCATATTTTTTCATATTTTTGAAAATGTTTCCTGATTTTTTTTCATAAATTTTAGATCTTTACTGATTTTTTTTTCATATTTTTTAGGTTTTTTTTCTTACTTTTTCATGTTTTTTAGATTTTTGTTCTGATTTTTTTATATTGTTTAGATTTTTATTTCCTTTTTTTTTCTGATTTTTTTCATATTTTTTTAGATTTTTTCTGATTTTTTTTCATATTTTTTAGTTTTTTCCATATTTTTTATATTTTTCTGCCACGTGGCATGCCACGTCAGCACGCTGACATGGCATGCCATGTCAGCATTAATTTAGTAACATATTTCAAAATTTTATTTATGTGCCACGTCAGCACGCCACGTCAGCTGCCACGTCATCATAAAATATATCCGTATTTAGAGCGTATACTGTGTGGTGCCACGCCATTGTGGACCGTGAATTGCGGATCTATGAAAATATAGGGACCGTAATGAACATTTTAATAATACAGGGATGAAAATGAACAATATACTATAATTCAGGGACCAAAAATGCATTTTATCCTTTTTGAATTTATAATGGTTTTGTATTTAAATTGATTTAGATATTTTTAATTTGAATTATAAGGGTTTATAACTTGGAGCTATTTTGAGTTATGATAATTATTTTAATTAGTTATCTATTTAGATATTTACTTGTTTAAAAATCTAAAAATATCTATTTGTTTCTTTTTGTCTGCTCAATTATTTATTTTTGGTTTATTTATTTATTTGTTTGTTTTAATTAATTAATCATTTATTTAGTGATTTTTGTATTTTAAATTATTCTTTATTTATTTACTCGGTTTTAGTCTTTTGAACTCTAATGCTTTGGGTATTGGGTTGGGTTGTAGGAATTCTCATATTTTAGAAATTTTAGCTAGAGCGTCTGAATCTTATAGGATTGATTCTCTAATCTTTTAGGACCTTTTGAGGATGCTTGAAATTTTTGTGGAAACTAGGAAATTTGTTTTGGAACTTAGGTAAGTATTCCACCTAAATTAAGCAAAGTATTCTTTATCTAACCTATTTACAGAAATTACTTTTATTATAATTTAAATTATTTATTGATTGTATTTGATATTTCAAAGAAACCTTAATCGATCTATTTTCTGTATGAAACTGAACCATGCATGTATGTTTGGATTTAGAACTATTGACATTTGTTTGCCTGAAACACCTTCTGACATAGATGTTATGTTTTCTATGGTTTATTATTTCGCAAGAATCATTTTGATTTTCGTGTACGTATCTAAACAGTTTATGTTTTGACCCATGTCAATGGGGGTTATACATTGATTGTGTCGACAGGTTTTGTTTGTGAACTAGTTCAACCCGTACTGTCGGTTATAATAGCAGCCTTCTGTTTCCCCGTGATGTCGGTTATAATAACAGCCTTCTGTTTCTAACCTGTACCACCGGGGTTATTAGTGGTCAGAGAAAGTTTGGGAGACTCTAGTATTTTGTTATAAAACAAATGTCACGCCCCGAACCCGGATCCCGGGCCTCGGCGCACGCGACAAACGCCGCGTGCTTATAGGGTCGCCCCTAGAAGCACGCAAGGCTAAGTAACATAAGCAGATAATTAAATCAGAGTTTAATTTATAAATCAACGGAAGAAATATATATAAGGTTTTTATAAAACCCTAGCAGGTCCCGAATGACAACTCTCGCTCGAGAAAGCGAATAGAGGATGCAAACCTCGACTCAACGTATCCCCATCAGCTAGGTTGTCTAGCGGAAGCTCTCTCCTAATTCCGCTTCTAGCTACCGCAAGGTCCTCATCTAGTCCCCGACCCTACTCTCATTGTCACCCGAGAAAAACATCCATCAAGTGCATGAGCCAAAGAAAGGCCCGATGGGATCACAAATAATCAATAAAGGTGGCGGAAGCCACTAGGAAAGAAACGAGAAATAAAAGAAGTCACGAATATGCAATAATGGCATCCGCAAGCAAATAACAAATCTCGTGAAGTGGATAAATCCAGGATGTACTCAACCTCACGGCATATGTGATACTAAGATCATTTGTCTACTGGCATCTGACACCATCGTATCGTCTTCGCCTAAGCCAAGACTCACATCTATAGCATACATGTGCACATGGCCGAGAAAATACGCTCTCGACCGAGCGGTGGCGATATTATACACCCTCCGCAGAGTCTCCGTCCATGGAGCATCAAGTGCGCGTGGCGATATTATCACACCCTCGGGGTCTCCGTCCAGATGGAGCACAAGTGCTCGCAGGCCGATATTATATCGCCTCGCGTGGCCCGTGGCCGATATTATACACCCCTGCCGGGTCTCCGTCCATGTATCATGCCCGAAGTAAGAGATTGATAGTACTAATACCTAACAAGGTATACATATATATCCAAGGTAGCAACATCTTGAATATACAATGATCGAGAGATCTCATCGAGATCGGAATCACACGTATCTAAGGAGTAAACTCTACTTAAATAATGCGATTTGAAAAACATGAAAGCAACAATCTCCTCGAGATATAAAACCGATACATATGAGGAAAACCCATCGAATATGTATTGGGAACCTCGAGAAATAAGAGTACAAAAATCAAAGGAGGGTAGAATGAGAGAATATTTAATGCAAAGAATAGAATATCTCGACAGTGCTATGGAGTACCACCCCCCTCGACCATCCAGTGCAAGTGGGATGCGAGGGTACTCCGTAGCCATATGCCATGGAGTATCCTCCCATCGCCATATGCCATGGGAGTACCACCTCACAGCCATCCCACAACAACACAAGAAGGATGTCAAGGGTACCCTCAAAGCAGATCATATCAAAACATACAAGCTCAAACAAATGCAGCAAGCATAATATGTCAACAGACAGAGCATGTATCAAAAGATGGACTCCAACATCCATCTAGCGCAACAACAACAAGAATCAAGAGAATACTATGAGTTAGAAATACTCACAAGACTGCGTGCGGCATCCTACCTTATTCGCTTTGGGACCTACCCGAGGTCCGAGAGCCTTCCACTCTGTCCTCGACCACCTCACCGCGTCCTAAACATGGTAAATGTTCATCACATAACATTTCATATCAAAAAGGAATGCATTACGTCGCATTAAATCACCCTACTTGTGAATTTGCAAATGTCATCTTTCCTATCATCAGAGTCGCATACTCTGATAATCTTCGCACTCTTACTTAAGCTTCCAAATCAAGCTCTAACCCTCACATTATCATTTGGCACATGAGTTTCTAATACACTCATTCATTGCGTGTATAAATCTACGATTCTATTAAAAATCAGCCCAACGATTATTAAGTCAAGCATCTACTTGCACATCTCTCAACTAATACTAGCCCCACATTTCCTAACAAATCCATGGAGGTAAGATCACAGCTGATTATTAAGCTTGATCCTCGAGAGTTAGTCACAATTGGTTTAACATACTAAGGGCAATCTACCAACTCTTAGAATCCAACTACCTTCCCCTGCATGCCTTATAAAACCTCTTGCTCCTTATAGTTGTCGCTCATCGTTCTTAAGCTTAATTTAGTCCCCAAAGAGGTCAGAATTAAACAAAAGCTTAATACTTGCATTCCATCACATATTACCCAGTCTAGTATTTCAATAGAGTTGCATATACATGGCATCTATACTAGTCATGCATTTGGATGCTCTTTCATTAAGATGCCATTCAGCCAACAACTTGTAACGCCCCGGTTTTCTCTGTGAATATTGTAAAAATAGTAATTAAATGTCGATGATTAAAGGCGAATGAATAGGATTAGGTTCTATTTAATGAGGTTAATTAAGTTAAGTATTGGAGGATGATTATTTGGAAGTAAATTGTGGGATTAACAACTTGAATTATTCATAAGAATTGATTAAATATATTAATATTCGCTTGTGACACTTAATCAAATAATTAGAAGTATGAGATGTAGGCTCCCACACATGAGGCTATGCTTATTGAGAAGGAGATGAATTATAATAGGAGGAAATACTTAGGCTTGTGACAAAATAGGATTTAAAAGAGATTGAGTGGGGCTTTGGATCTCTCTCTCTATTGGGCCGGGCCTAATTAGAGGGTATTGTATTAGTGTTAGTGTGATGGGATTTGAGTTAGTGTTAAAAGAAAATTAGAAGAAGGGGAGGATAATAGATGACAGTGGAGTTATGGGAAAGGAGGAGGTGGCGTGTGAGAAACAGGGAAATTTGGAGGTGGCGCTGAAGCTTGCCATCAATGGAGGGCCGAAAGCAAGACGTGTCGCCTTGTGCATGATTCCTTGAGGGTGTTCTGCCTGCGTACTCTCGGGCACCATGGATTTAGGGAAAAGGTGAAACACCCATTGCTTTGGAGTTTCTGGAAGCCTTTGACCGGAGAACCACCCTAGATCCTTGAGCGCCCAGACAGGCCTTGAAGTGCCATCCGCCCCGGCAGGTGAAGGCTGCGTCATGCAGACCTTGGTCACCACTGGCATGACACCGTCGCTACCTTGGATCCTCTGTCTCAATGAATTCCGGCCAGCAGATGTGTTCAGCAGGCGCCTGAGTTCCGGTCAGCGTCGGTTGGCAGTCCCCAACAAGCAAGCATCCACAAGGTATACAATTAGTTGGAAGATGGGGCTCAGTGTAGTAGATGAATATTGTGTATTGGAGCTCCGAATGGATGAACTTGAACTTCATATTGTGATGATGTTATTGTTCTGTTTAGATGCTGTAGTAGTTGTTGTTATAGAAGTGTAGCATGCTTTGTATTCTTTTGGAATTAAGCAATCAAAAGGAAGAGGTGTTCTTTTGAATTTACTTATGCCTATCATGTGTTCGATGAAATGTCTATGTGTGTTGTTATAGTTACTCCTTTTGTTTAAACCTTAAGGGTTGATGAAATGGTGGTAAAGAAAGGGGAATTTGAAGCTATAAGAAGGGAGGATCTTGTTGTCATTGCCCATGCATATAAGGTGTTTGAAGGGAGGATTGATTGTAGGCTTTTATGAACAATTAGACTTGTATAAGTGCATGTTTGTAAATTCCTGAATTTTAGAACTTGAAAGTGAGACTAGTGTTTTGAAAACCAGTACACCTATAAGGTGTTTGTATAAATGCCTTTAAGAAGTTATTGGCTTGGAGTGAAGGTTTTAAAGCTATAAAGGCATGGAACATGTGTGTGGTGATCTCTAATATATTCGAATCTAACTTTAAGAGAAGTCTACATTGTATCTTTGTTTGGTTGAAGTCTTGCCTAAACAAGTTTGGAGACAATGAACTAGGTTGCTTGTGTAACATTAGACCTTTGCATACAAGGAGAGGTGTTACTGACTTTGTACCGAATGATGCCCATCTTTAGTTGTCAAAAATGCCTCTTAGATTCCATGTATGACCAGGAGTGATGTTTGGAAGCATGGGAGTGAAAAAGTGTTAATTAAAAACAATATAGGAAATATGGTTCAGTGATCTTCATGCTAAGTATTAAGGTTCATCAAATTGCTATTGGTATGATTACTGTTGTGCTCCTTTGAACTTATAAACAATGCCATGATTTAAGAACTTAGTCCATGTAGTAACTTCATGTATATCAAGCTCCCGGGCTGTGAGTATTTTGATAAGGTGGAGGAGTAGGAGGGGAACTAGAAGTATTCATGACACTCTCGGTCAGATGCATGAACCTCTAAATTAATAGGAGATGATTAGTAAGGGTAAGGAAATGTTAAAAACCCAAGTGGGCATATATTAGAATTCCGTTACTTGTATGTTTAAGCTGAACATAACTATGGAATCCTAGTATTTATTAGTTATTGTCATTGAGGTTGAATTGAAGTGGCTTAATGAAATGTGGGCGATTGAATGATTGGTCTTGTTGCTCAGTGTTTCATCTCCTGTATTATTCAATGTTAAGGTTGGTGGAACATGTGTATTTTAGGAGCTTAGTGTTGAGGATTTGGGCGATAATTTGTGGACAGCCTTGCAGAATTCTGTCCTGCAGAATTCTGTCCACTTCGAGGGGCTGCTGCTCCCTGTTCACTAGTCCGTTTGGGTTGTGTAATATGCCGTTGGAAAGATCTCGAGGTCTTCTTTCTAACGAGCTTTAAATGAGAGAATTTGGACTTACGCTTCAAAAGTTATGACTGATTCTTTCCACCCGCGCAGGGCAGCCAGAATTCTGCATATTCGTATTTTGGGCTTATAGGTTATCGTATTATAGTTTAGGATTGCTTGGCTATATTCATGCTTGGTAATGTAATGACTTGCTTGGGTGTTGGGCCTTAATCTCTATGGACTAGGGCCCATGATTGATTAGAAGATATTGTTAAATAGAAAGTGAAGTATTGTGGACTAGCACTTATCTTAGATATATTTACGTTTACTAGGAAAAAGGGAAGGACAAGTCGCAGGACTTCAAGTGAACCGAGTCAAGCTTGATTTGCTTAGGACTACGGTGTGAGTGGACCTCTGGACATTCTAGCTTTTCGATCGAGTTTTATCGAAGTTTTGATATATTACTTTCGAAAGTATGGTTTTTATTCGGATTTGAGAGCGATTATGAAGTTTACGGCATTTGTAGAATAGAAGAATTTCGTGCATAAGAATGTAAGAAGATAAATGTCACGGATATATGATGTGAGCATCGATAGATATGCATACTTATGATGACCACTCCCTACAGTGCGGCTCTAGTTGAAATGATCCAACGATCTGAGAGTAAGGAAAGGGTTTTCTCTTGCTTTCAAAGGAATTTCTTTTACTTTGTTGAAAACCTTTCTTTCAAAATGAATTTACCTTTAAAACCCTGTCCAACTCTGGAGTGCTGATGACGAGGGATAGCGGATATGACGGACCGAGCCCATCCTCTCTTTGGCCCGCAGCCATTTTGGCTTGTATATCCTATGTGGCGGTGCATGGAGGTGCATTCTTTTCATATGGCGCTCCCCATATCTAGTACATAAGATGAGAAAGCCATACATGATCATATTTACCGCTTTATCGGGTTTTAGCCGATCTTGCATTATATGATTTCCATTGGAAGATAATGCATAGACCACATGCTTTCGGCTTTTTGCCATGTGTATATGAGTAGAGATTATTTTCCATATACAAGATTATATTTGCAGATGCACAGGTCTTATTCGACCTGACAGTAGGGGTCACATCTCACTGAGCTTTGTAGCTCAGTCCCTTTTTCTCACTCACCTTGTGCAGGTAGCAAACGAGGTCCGGATAGAGTTTGGCACCGGGCGAGGTGTGCTTTCTTTTAGTTGGCTCTAGCGTCCCATAGTTGTATCTTTCGTTGTGCACTCTGTAGATATATTTATTTTACTTTTGGACACTAGACCCAGACGCATAGTCTGTGGAGTACTGTATCAGTTATGACTTTTCATTTGGAAGAGTTCCAGACTTATTACGTGATTTCATTACCGTCTCCAGGTTTATTCCGCAGGTTTGGTTTCGTGATTTGATGACCTTTGGGCTCGGGGATAACGACTGGTCGGGTGGTGTGACACCTGTCCTCATTAGGATTGGGGTGTTACACAACTTCTCTACCAAGTCATAGGTCTGGTTCTAACTGTCAGAAATAGAAGCAAGGAGAAAATCCACATCCAAAACTTACCCAAGAATGCCCTATGAATTGGTTCTATTCCAATGACTATCATATAATTCAGTTTCAGTCTCTTTCTCATCTTATCTATACGGAGGGTTCTTAGGACCATTTTACCAATGAAATCAAACATATAGACAAAATTATCTTTTATTATATTATCTTTTCCTCTATCTTCTATCAATCTAAACTCATTCTTCTTAATGGAAGTGTCATCCCAAAAGTAGAGAAGATCCTATATTGTCATTTTAGAAGTTAAAGATAACCTTGAAAGTAGCAAAGGGATATAAATAGTAGCCAAAGATCACAAAAAGAAAAAAGGAAGTCATATTAATGATCACTCAATAAACAGCACATGGATACAAAGTATACATTCACCTGGATAAGTGCAGCTGAATATTTGGCAGCATCATACCATGCCCACATTTAGCATATTGGACATTGCACAAGAATCCTTTATATATTTTCGGAGGATCACTCATAGAAAGAGAGATCAGGATTCTATGACCTAAGCAGGAAGCAAGCTGAATTTCTAATTGCAAACTACATGGAAATCTGATATACAATATTTCAGTTTTTACCAGGTTAAATGAACTTTTTACCAAATGATAGGACCACAATATTGTTCTGTCTTGCTCATGCCTGGTTCATCACAGAACCACTCAAGCAGACTCACAACATAACATCAAAGCATGATTCCCAAACAGAACGTCCTTCAAAATTACAAAACTCAAAACCGTTCAGAAATACTAACAAAGCATCCAATCTCAGTCTCATGTTAACACAAGAAGATCAAAGATGACAACTTTAGCCAGAGAAATCAAATTCCAAACAAAGAAAAACTTTATTTTCCCCTATCAACTATCAATCCAACCACGTTGAAATATAAACTAACAACCCACGTGAACATCTCTTCCAAGATAATAATCAAACTCTACAGATCAACATCAACCTCCATTATTTTAGATCAACACAAAAAGCATTCCTAGCTTTAAATTCCACACAAAAACACAATCAAATATAACAAAGCCATTCAAATCCCGATTTCAAAGTAATCGGTAGATCCAAGGAAGAAGCGAAAGGGTGAGAAGCGGTGGAGCTCACCGAAATTTAGCTGGAAGTTCCCGGGGTTCAAGTGTAGGTATTCCAGAATTTAGAATTAGGTCCGGGACGTGATCTTAGGTTGCGTGGATCTCTGGCTATCATTGGCCCGGTCACCGGTTGGGTGATCAGCGCGCCGAGGCGCAGCCAGCGTTCGAAGCTGCGAAGAGCGGCAAGGGAGCGCCGGGTTCTGGCCGGGAAGCCGGCAGCGACAAGGCCGCCAGGTAGCGGGATCATGGCTGCGCGAACTGGCGGCGGCCGGATGGGGAACCGGGCGGCCGCACTACGGAGGAGACGCGGTGATGGAGTGCCCGCCAGCAACCGTGCTCAGTCCGCTGGAGGGAGCCGGAGATGGAACAGGAGGAGTGGTGGTGGCGATAGCCGTGGCCGCCTACCTGAAAACTACGTGTACGATAGACCTGACACGCGGCCACTCCTTGAGAGGCTTGGGAAAGGAGAAGGGTCTGTAGACTTAATCAAGGGAGAGAGAGATTAAATTCATTATCTCTCTCTTTTCTCTTATTTAAAAAAAATAATATACTGTTATAATTATTATTTTCATAGTAATTGTATTTAATACTTTACTTTATCTTCTTAAAGTAATTCTAATTAATTTATAATATCTTCAAAAATATCTCCTACTAAATCTGAGCAATTTTATTTGGCCCTCATCTTGTCAATGCAGTCATGAGGGCTGACTAATCAACCACGGGACTCGCCCTCATCCTGTGCCAGATTCAAAGATTTCGGGGCGACCCTAGTATCCGAGACTGCTTGTGACATCCCGGGGTTGTCTCAGCCCCCTCAATTCATACCCATTTTTGCCGGGATTTGAATATTTGTCTGTTTTCCTCAATAATTAATCTGATTTAATTAGTGTCTAATTAATTCTGGATTAATTAGACCTTTATAATTTTCCCAAATTTCATCGCTTACCATATTAAATTTCCATTTAATAAATTCTGAGAATTAAATAAATAAAAATTCTTATTTATTTCGGGGCGGGTGTTACAACAAACTTTCTGATAATATGGTTTTATGATACTTTTGGAGATTGTATTTCTTATAAATTTATTGAATTATTTCTAAATTGTTTCTTTTACTATTTTATCCTACAATGAATTAGCTTTATTTATGATATAAAACACTGTGTGGTTTATTATTTTTAGTGGATGTTTACTGAGGTCCCAAGCTCATTAATCTCTAGATTTTTTTTCAGATCCCGAGGAGTAGGTAGTTGTGGGTAGATAGAGCGTCGTAACCCTACCTCAGTTATTAATGATTTTTGTTTGATATTTTGAACTTAAACTTGAATATGTGGATTAAGTTCAAAGTATTTTGTAGGACCTTTCCATGTGTTATGTGGCATTCGAATGATGAGCTTAGAATTTGACTTTTATTTTTATTGTAATAAAATTTATATTATTCAGGCATTTTTAGAAGGTGTGAACAGGTTATGAGGCCGTGCATACACAGTGGGGCCCATCCCCACACTTATGCGGCCGGTCTGCCGACGTCCCATCTAGGTTCTGGGCGTAACAAAACAGCAGCTCTCAGACTCAACAAACTTCTCCGGTCAGTACCCAGCCTCATCTGGAATCGACCTTGGTCTCTTATACTTGTCGACACGGTCAGTATATCGTCCCAATGACAGAACGTCAGGGTGTCCTCAGCCCTGAGCGCTCCACATGAGCATTTGCTCCACCGAATCGGCAGAATAAGAACTCATGTGGCGCACACTTTCCTGGCCAGCACATAAGACCATATGTCCATGATCAAATGTCGGTCACAAGGCGGTGTACCCAACGAACAACCAAACAACAGATAATTAAATAAATTTCTAGCACATCAACCACGCACATATAAAGAAGGAAGCAATCAACAGTTATGTACACGCATTCCAATAACAGATAGACAATAGATATGCTAAAAAAAATAGCAATAGTAAACCAAGAAACCCATTGATGGGTGGGGAAACTAAGCTGAGGTAACTTACCTTTGTTTGCGATATCGAAATCCTTCCTTGACCCTTACTCTTGATAAGTCTCTATGTTGGTATCTGGCAGCAAGGTGTAAATTAATAACAACAACATTTTTCTAAAACAAATTTCTAATAAAACATGCATGATGCCCTAATTTGGCCCAAGTTCGACTTATGGGCCTTCTGCTCCTATAATAATAGACTTTTCCCTACTCATTACAAAAGAATTGCATAGCTTGGTGGCTAAGGCCCACCAAGCCCAAATAGGCGGTTCATGGTTCAAACCCCCATCCTTACTCTTTTTGTATATTTATTTTTATTTGTTTTAAAAACCTTGGCTAAACCTGACCAGTTAGCCAACCTGACTAAACCCAAACTAAATCTAGATTCAACCCATTAGAGCCAACTTGATTGAACTAAGTTTGATTGAACCCAATCTTTTAATTGGACCTGACCTTTGAATTGATTGAGTAAACTAAATTAACTTGACTTGACTAAACCAATTGATGGAACACAAGACCCATCTCAAATCAACTCTCAAAACTTTAAATCGATCGATCCCAACTTGATTTAATTAATTGATTGAACTTAATTCAACCTATTATTAACTAAATTGAATCTAGGCTTTATTACTCCAGTTGACCTAATCCAACCTTAACTGACTCAACCCAACTAATTAAATTGATCAACTAACAAATGTTAACTGATTCAACTGAACCAGACTCAACTTGATTCGGACTCAACCAACCCTTTAATTGATCTAATCCCAATCCTGGTTAAGTTCAACCTATTATGTTTTCTTTTTAAAATGCACCCCAGCCAACCAACATTGCTTACTCAACCGGTTCTTCTTCAACCACTCGACTGAGATCCTTCTGAGAGGGGGGAAGACGCGGCGGTCGCTGGCGGCGGACGACGCGGCCAGGTTGTTTTTTCCTCCAAGGTCCTTGTCGTCCGAGGACGCCCGACATGCTGCAAGATTTTCCCTGGGTCGAGAGACCTCGGATTCCTATTTCCATCACCGGAGCAACCTTCCCCGGTTCTCGGTGTTGTGATAGAGGGTACCAAAATAAAAAGAACCCAGTGCTCTCATCCCTTCTCTCTCTCAGCTCCCGTACTAAGCCACATGCATGCTAGATCATAAACAGAACTGGACGGAAAGGACTCAACGGAGATTGCCGTCCGTCAAACTATTTCTCTGGTGACGATCAACCTCTCTGTCAACTCTCCCATGGCGGTGGTCCTGTTTCCCGTGAGCATGCGCACGTCGTCTCTCTCTCTGTCTTTCTTTGTCTCACCGTGCCTCACGGAGGAGGTGTCGCCGCTTCTTAGATGATCTCTATCGATCACAGGGTGGTTCCTATTTATAGGTTTTTGAGGGAGATTCTAGATAACCCTCTTCTAATTAGATTAGAGTTTATCTCTTTTCTTGAATCCTAGTTTAAACTATTTGCAGGAGCGGATAAACCCAGGCGGCGGCGTCGCGCTGGAGAGAAGGATGGCTGGTGTAGTCTCGGGATAAGTTCTCCTTGGGCGGACGGTGTTGATTGCATGCGGCAATCCAATGGCCATAGTGTTATCACAACGCATCGGATCAAGTATTCACCCTGATGAACTGCCATGATCGCTTGGCGTTGAGCGGCTGGGATTGTCTCCCATGCCTAAAACTTGAATCTATCCACGAGATGAATGGTCATTGCTTAACCGCACGGTAGTGCATATTTACTTTTGTGCTGGTGTTTGGAGTGGAAGACCGGATCATGCCTTGTGATAGGCATGATCCAGATCCTTTACATTTGGCCGTTTATTCCTTTACTCTGCATGGTTCCTTTGTGAATTTGTGCTAAGTCCCTCCTCCTTTTTATTCTTATATGCAGGTCCTTTATCAGAGAGAGACATAATTCTCGTTAGGTCCCCATTATTTCTTAAAATTACAATTAGGTCCTTATTCGGCCCGATTATCACTAATTAAAATTTTAATCATTTAAATCCTTCAACCTCATAATTCCAAAATTATTATAAATCAACAAATATTTATTCAAATAGAAATAAAAATTTAATTACATCCTATCTTAAAGACTTTTATTAGCCAATGCACTAAAGTAATAAACTAATTAAAGACTAATGTAAACACATTTATTCTCCAATAAAATAAAACCCAAAAATAAAAAATCATGGACCCTACAACATCGCTCGCCGCGACATCACTCACCTCGGTACCACTCACCTCGCTGCCGCTCTCTACCCAAAGATTATCCTTCAGGTCCATTGCTGATGAAGAGAGAGTCATGGAATATGTACCACAATTACTCTCTCCCTTTATCCTAGAGATTTGGTGTCACGCCCCGACCCCAGATCCCGGGCCTCGAGCACATGAGCAGATTGGCCGTACCCAAGTAGAGGCTCACCCCACTCGGATACAAGGCCTAGATAATCATGAACATACAACAGACAAACAATGAAAAATCTAAATAAACATAATAAAATAGATCAGAGTCTATAATAAAAGATAAAATAAGGGTACATGCACCCTATAAATGTCAAGGCCCTACAAGGGTCCTAAATAACATACTCTCACTCACAAATAAGATAAGAGGTTCTCGAACCTCGACAAAGGATCTCCCACACACGTGTCGCTCCTGAGTCCGGGTTAGCTACTCCTAAGGATCGGAAAAAGAGTGAGAACAAGTGTGTGAGCTTTCGAATGGAAAGCTCAGTAGCACCCCCGCAAGGATCACAAGGAAGTCACGTAATAAATAAGGGATAAGCCAATAACAAGTAAAACAAATCAATAAATATGACTAAATCAAGAAAGTGGGGACCGTGCCCCACACTATCCAACGATTGGGAGTCTCAAACCTATCACAAGAAATTATCAACGGTAGGGACTCCTAAACACAACAACAACCTCAAGCTCTGGTAGAGTAATCCAAGGAAGACTCTCAACTATCCCCCGATTAGCAACATCAACCTCAACTGGAAACGACCATCCGGTTGGAGGTTAGTAGCGCCACCTCTTATACGTGTCGATACGGTCAGCAAATCGTCCCACTGATGTGCTCCACAATATCCTCCCTTTGTATGGACTACCAGGACACTCGGGTGTCCTCGGCCCTAAACATTCTATAGGAGCCTCACTCTACTGCACCGGGCGGAAGAATATAACTTAACTGACGCACACCTACCCAGCCAGCCCATAAGCACATCATGTTTCCATGGATCTTGTCCCGGTCCATAGGTGGGTATGCTTAGTAAGCATAAACATTAAACAACAGATGGGGAAACTGACACATGCCTATCTGGACCGAGCATAGGTTCACGTGTGCCCACAACCATGTACCGATCAACGAACATGCATGTTTAGTAAACACCATCACACATGAACAGATATCAAACATACACACACAATCATGGGAACAATCCAATAAAGCAAGATATCAAGTATGTGTGTACAGTCAACAAAGTAATGATCGAGATTACCGAGAAAACATGCAGGAACATGGTGATAAGTGTTCAAATTGCTTTATTTGACTATTCTAATTGCTTGTATCTAGCATGCAATTCCGATGATTTGCAAGTCGCTGGTACTTAAATTGTGTTGTTTTTATGAATCAGGACAAACCAGGGTGACTTGATGAGGAGTTAGGAATTTGAACAAGATTCAACAGAAGAAGCTAAAAATAATGGATCTAAACGGACCTGTCTGGTCACAGACGACCCTGTCTCCAAGCGCAAGAACACTAGACAGTCCCGTCTCCTATCAAACAGGACCATCTTACCAGGCAGAAAGACCCAATAGAAGCGACGACCTGCATTACAAGTTATATGCAGGTCGATTGAGGCTCTCTGAGTTGTTCATGCATATTGAAGAAGGAATTGGAGGGTCTAGACAGAGCTGTCTTCATCATAGATAGGACGGTCTAGAAGAACTCTACCCCTAAATGACCCCATATGAAGGATAAACGAGGCCAGCAACATGGCCGTTTGGTTCTCATACGGACCGTTGAAGTAACTTCGCAAAACCCTAAACGGTCCCGTCTATGACAAAACAGACCCATCTAAGACGAGCTCTCAGAGCAGTATTGTGATTTGTTTAATCCAAAGTGCATTATAAATTGTATTCCGATCTTGATAGGCCTGAGAACTATAAATACCAAGGATTAGGGTTATGAAGTGGTCTTTGCTTGGAATCTCATTCATCATCTTGGAGAGGCTCTCACCATCCCTAATCACCTCATCCACTATAGAGAAGAGATCAGCTAGGTAAAAAATGGTACAATAGAGCTGGAAGCAATAGGAGACTACGAAGCATCATGGGAGTATACACAACGGTCCTTACCAATAGTGTTTGGAACAACGTATGATCACCTTATGTCTTTATTAGCAGTTACTGTTATTGTTGTCTTGTGGTCCTCTTTAATAAGGAACTAACTCTATAGATACTTGGGTATAGATGAACTCTTGGGTTGATGTAATGTAAGACAGTATCTTTTATTTGCTGATTAATTAGTGTGGATTGAGATCTATTGAGAGTATTGCATTTATTGTATGCTTACGTTGCGAAAGCCCTAGCATATCAATAGGTTCATACGAGGGAAGAAGCGAATGCCTCCTCGTATCAGAACTACCTCAAATAGAGAGGACTGTGAATATACCGAGAACTCTGGCATTTAGGAGAGCAACTCCTTCATAACTCTTATTCCCATAGACCTTCTAGGAAATAGATTTCCAAGAGCCCCATTCAATGTTAGAAGCCTAGCAGCGACAATGGAGGCGAAAGCGATATAGCAGCCCTTAGTCCAATCCATTTTAATCTGTCAAATAGAAGACATTATCTATATCCTCTGTTGAAGATCCAAGAGGGATTCCTTCCCAAGTATCCTTTCTCCTAATTGATCCTCCTTTGAATTTACACCGCTTTTCACTTCACGGTGATTTCAATAATTTTTTTCTCAATTCCAGTAAGTAGATTAGCCATCCCATCATCACCCGATTAGGTTAATTAGTAGATGAATAGCCATTACTAGTATCTCTATAGTCCCTGAGGATTCGATACCCGACTTTCAATAGTCCATTTTACTACTTGTATGACCCATGCACTTGCGGAACTACGTAGCAGCATTTGGCTCTACCACATAGCAATAGCAAAACCAATAAATATTTATCACTAAGTAGGAACCAGGCAAGAGTAAATTACATGCACAAGCATGCAATCAACAAAGCAATGAAGCAATCAATCAACGAATGAGGGAACTAGGCAGAAGTACTTACATGCACAAGCATGCAATCAAGAAAGCAATGAAGCAATCAACCAACGAATAAGGGAACTAGGCAGAAGTACTTACCTATATCAAGATCTATTCGATCAGTCTGTATCCCTCCTTGACGCAGCTCCATGCTTTACGTCCTATATATGATAATCAACCATCACACAACAATTTATAACAATAGAATTGTATTACACGCATTAAATACCCTAATCATGAATCTACCGAAATATTAGCTTTTTAATTTTATAACCGATGAATTCGGGCCACTAGATGCATGTCCACATTATTTTCCTTAAATTTAAACGTAACCCTGAACTATCGAGACGATCGGAATCAAGTTCTGAGTCGTTTGGAAAAATACTGAAATCACTATTTATATAACTGCAGAATTCTGACAGTTTTGTACCGTCAGAATGAACTATCCATATCTTTCAATCCAGAAACCTGATTCGGTTGATCTAGGATTCATCAGAAAGATATTTTCCTAAGATTTCTAATGGTATATTATAAACTATGATCAGGGAAATATAAAGGGCCTAAAATACCCCAAAAATTAAAAGCTTGGGGACCAAAAAATTCACCATCATATTGTGCTCCAGTCCGAAAGAACTGTTCATATCTTTTAATCCGCAAGTCGGATTTTATTGAAGGATTCGCTAGAAAGTTCTTTTCCTAACCTTTCTAACGGTATATTATACTACACGATTAGAGGAGTATCAAGGACTCAAATGGCTCTCAAAATCTGGCAGCCAATAATAAAATTCAGGTTATCTAATGGATCGATTTCATGTTTAAAAATAAACATAAACCCCTCTAACTTGTAGAGTCGTAACAAAAACCATAGGAGGGTTAGAAGCTCACCTAAAAACAGCTGGTCGTGGTGCTCAGGTGGTGAAGTTCCAGCGATATGATCCCTCAACATCGTCCTCCTACTTCAGTTCCGGTCGTTGGAGGTGCATGGAAGACGTTGGCGCACTCAGTGGAAGAGGTGGAGCTCTAGGTCGCTAGTGGTGGCTAGGGTTTGGAGAGGCGTTTGGTGGCTAGAGTTTGGAGAGGCATCGTCCTTTTAAAGAGCTCGCATAAATGATCTCGCCTCGGATCAAGCAATGAGACAATTGGAAGATGGATCTCATCCATCATGATTAGAATGGATGAGTGGCTCGGATTCAAGTTCATGCCTAGAACTTAAACCATTCATCGAGATGGACAGCGGATATCATCCCTCGTGATGAGAATGATCTGTGGTTTGGATTCAAGTTCTTGCCTCGAACCGAATCCACTTCCTAAGATGGATGGCTTGGATCTATCCTTGCATGAAGAGAATAGATGAATGGTCAGGATGTAAGTTTGTGCCTCCAACTTAAACCAATCCCTAGATGGACAATGGATAGCTGCTCTAGGTGTCTCCATCTCCTTGCCTCATGATCAATACTCAACTTATTCTTTAATCCTGACCGTTGTAGTTTTGTGCATACATAGCTCACATGGTCATTTGCATTTACACCCTCAACTCTTTTCAAATTGCATGCAAGTCCTTGCTCTATGAGAGTGCAGATTTCCAGTTAAGTCTAAACTCTTCCCGAAATTACCAAAAGCTGCTTCTTAGTGCCAATTAATACTAATCATGCAATTAACCATTTAAACCCCTCATTTTCATTAAAATTCCGATTAAACTCAAGGATTGGGGAATTCCATTGACTAACACAATAATTAGGGGACATTTAGGGATTTTATAAGTTCACAAAATTTGTTGATTTTACATTTGGGAATTCCTTTCCTAGTGAATTTTAAACCTCCAAACATTTTGCATTATGACGGTTCTTCGGACCCATGCGACCATGTGGAAAAATATAATGTAACATCCCAAATTTTCCTAAATAAATTTTCAATAAATTTTCAAATTTTAAATGAGGTTAATTAGGTCAGAAATCATATTAATTATTTTAACCTCAGAATTAAAGAAAATCGGAATTTAATGGACCCGAAATCCAGCCTCGTAACTATAGGGCCGAGAGAAGGCCTTATTAGGCTAGGCCAAAATTATATAGAATAGTTGGAGGTGGATAGTCAGCAGAGTCAGATTTATTTAAGAAGAAATTAATTAAATATTAATTAATCCAGATTAATTAAGTGGAAATATCGGACAAAAGTTAGAGTCATGATAAAGTAGATCTAGCCGAGAAACACAAATCTAGGTCGGAGATAGAGACGAGCCATATAATATTATTAGTCACCCTCGTGACGACACAGTAACAAGATAAGATAAATGAAAAGTTATTCCGCCTCTAATAGGAGATATTTTTTAAAGATATCATAGTTTAATTAATTGATTTTTAAAAGATAAGTTATTATAATAGTTTTAGATATTAATAATATTACTTAAATTAAAAAAATTCTTATAACTTATTATAAGAATAGGTTGATGAGGGAGATAGAGCGAAAAGTTTTCTCATTCTCTTCTCCCTCTCTCGATCTCCAAGTAGGGTATTACCTGTGCCCTTCTCTCCCTTGAGCTGACCGGCGACCACCTCCGGCGAGCACCCACGCCCGACGTCCGGCCAACCCTACGCCGGCTTCACTTTAGTTTGTCGCCCGGTCCGCCGCCTTCTCCCCCTTGCACGCGCATCCCTGCACGTGGCTGGTAGCCTCCTCTTTCACGGCCAGAGCTCGAGCTTCGGCGGCCTCTTTCACGCCGAGCTTCGCCTTCGAAGTTAGCCTTGTCAGGCTTGTAGCTCTACGCCACCTTATTTCCTCTTTTCTATAGCGAGAAGCCTGCAGCCTTGCTTCCCTTCTTCGGCGAGGATCGAACGCCGGTGAGCAACCATACAGTATAGGGAACTAAAGGTTGGAAATTAGAGGATCTTTGGCCAAGAAATCCTTGATTTGAATGCTTGACATTGAATGAAATGTTAGGTGTGAATTAGAGGGGGATTAAGAGGAAATTTCTTGTATGGACATAAGATCTAATTGTGTTATTTAAGCATGTTAAATTGAGTGTATGTTTGTATATTTTTCAGGGCCCTATAAATAGAGGAGGTGCTGCCGAAAATTCATTGAGTTTACATGCTTAATTCTCCTAATTATGAAGCCCTAATTGTTTAAGAAGAGCATGTTAGAGACCGTTAATTTCCCATGAAAGGCATGCTTAAGTTTCCAAGTTGGTATAAAAATTATTTGCTATAAAAGGAAGAGCATGTTACTAGTTTCCAAGTTATGTTAATGATGAAAATAAGTATAGTTAGTGAGAAGAGTAAATCTCATATTTTTACCGTATTCTATTGAGTTTAAATTAGCAGACGAGTCAAGAATACAGTCTCTGTATTCATAAGTTTCATATTTCAATTATCAGGAAGAGGAAAGGGCAAAGGCAAGTCAGCCGCCGCCGAAGGACCGAGCCAAAGTTAAACTCGGACCAGACTCAGGTGAGGGAACTAGCTGTACAGTACGTGTTTTCATTGTATTTACATTTTATTTCAGATTTGATTTTAGATTAAAAATCATGAATTAGAATTTTCTTGAAAACTTCCAGAGTTTCAGAAAGTCATTCATGCACAGGAATCAGTAACAGAATAGAGAAACATATACAGAAATACAGAGACTATACTTTATTGATATATTGAGGGTAACATTGGTGGCTCGTATAGAGCCAGAGAGTACGACATTAGGTTAGGAGAGGGGTGATTTAAAACTCTAGCTTTCATTATCGAACTATCTATTTTTAAAAAATTCCTTTTTATAAAATTAAAACCCCCTTTCCATAATCGTGGAGTGCCTAGTGTACGTATATAATTTAACCCTACGTAGCGAGGATAGTTCTACCCGTTGGTCACTGTCCTGCAATATTGAAGTAGATGTGTAGCTAGAGATTATAGTCTTGTGATTATCATATGTTTTTGTATTTCCCGCCTTCCGGTGATTGAGTATAACTCAACCATGGAGGTTACTGGTAAAGATTACTAAGGGAAATGTTTGTTCCAGAAATTATTGACAAAACATAGAAACAGAAAATCAGATTCGCATATATGAGATTTTTATGCATTTGACATGATTAAAACAGATTAAAGATAATACATTGGCCAACATGTATTTCTTCAGTATTTCTTTCAGATTTCAGTATTTAATTTTAATTATTTAATATACATATTTTATGCTTCTGATTTGCAGTTTTTACTTTATTATACGGGTACAGTTTACACCCGACAATACTGTTCCCAATTCACTGAGCTCCAGTAGCTCAACCCCTTTTAATTGACATTGTGATTGCAGGCGATAGACAGAAGACCAGATAGAGAGTTTGTCTGATTGCGAGTCTAGTGGAGATGTCCTGTAGCTAGCTCTGACTTCCCGTGTCGTAGTTATGTTATGTATTGTATTGAGCGTATTTGAGACGATTACATTTGTGACAATATTTTATTTGATATTGTACTAAACAGTATCTAGGGTTTGGAGTTTATGTTATAATATGATTGCTTTATTAGCTTCCACAAGTTACTTGATTTTTATTTAATTAGCAGTTTTACACACTTAGGTTTAGGGTTTATTCCCTTGACCTGGCTGGTGTGACACGTGTCCCCTGAGAAAGATATGGGTGTTACAATATATGTAACACCCATCTCTCTAATAAGGCAAATACCACACCAGCTAGGCCAGAACACAACTTGAACCTATGGCTGTATAAAATCATGACCTGATATCAATAAAAGTACTCCAATTCATAGTTACAATCATAACCTATTCATAAACATGAAGTCTAAGCATAACTAAAATATTTATGAAATACATACACATATAATGTAATAACCACTCCGGAAATTTCGGTAAAAATTTGAGTTTTTACCGTACATCAATTAATTGTCTGGTTTTAGTATTTTTTCTTTATAGATTAATACTAATGTACGGGCGATGTTTGACTCCCGGACTTTAATGAAAAATTGTTGTCAGTTCAGATGACTAACTGACGGGTTTATCACGAATAATTCTCTAAGTGTAGGATTTGATCGTAAAATCTCAACACTTTGTGAGATTAAGAAAAGTAAGCCAAGGACTAAATCGCAAATGAATAAAAAAATGGCATGCGGTATAAACAAATTTAGAACAATATAGGGATGTAATTACTTTATATTAGGAGGATGAAAATGCAAAGTAATTACATCACATGGCTAATAAGATGTGTGACAAGTGATAATGTATAGGGCTAGTTACTTGGTATGCATTTAATTAAATGAAGCATAGTATTATTTAAATAAATCAAATGTGACATTTGGAGATAGGTATATATGATGGACTTAGGGTTCAATTGAAAATAATCAATTGAAGCCCTAAGTCACCATCAACACCTCTATCTCTTTCCCCCCTTTCCTTTTCCTCTCCTTACCCTAGTTCACCAGCCACCGCCGCCCACCTCACGTAAGCCAGCTCTCTGGCCGCCGCCCCAGCTATGCGCAACTCACCTTCATCTCTTTCCTCCCTTTCCTCTTCCTCTCCTTACCCTAGTTCACCAGCTACCGCTGCCCACCTCACACCGGCCAGCTCTCGCCACGCCAGCAGCCAGCCGCTAGCTGCGCAATCAGCGCAATGCGCATCCCATCAGCGCCGCGGCCATGCCCGGCCATATGCGGCGGCACCGGCCCGCTGCGCCACCCAACACTGCGCCGCGCCTGCGCACCGCTGCGCCCGGCCCGGCCCGGCCCGCCCGGCCACCGCATGCGCCTAGCCTTTACACGCTGCGCTGCTTGCACTGCGTAATGCGCCCTCTGCCTAGCCGCCTGTAGCCCCGCGCGTCTCCTGTGTGCAACTTGCATGCTATGGCCTTGTGCGTGATCCAGCTTTGTAGCTCCTTCTACGCGCGTGCAGCCACGCCGCCGGCCTGCAGCCCCACTCGTCGATCTCCTTCATCCCTCGTGATAGTAGGATTCCTAAACTTGATGAATGAGATTATGAAATTATGGATGGATGCTAGGGTTGTGAAAGAGATTTAGTTATGAGAATTAGTATATATTCATGTTTGGTTTTGGCTTAGTAGAATGGTATGGATGTATGACTCATTGTATGAAGTCTAATGATGCATCTTTGCATATTGGAAGCTTAAGAAGTAAAACTATCTTGTTATTTTAGAAATAGGAATGCCTACGAGGTGTTTGTTAAAATGCCATGAAGAGATTTGTGGGTTTAAATGGATGTTGTGGATGTTATGTTGGACTAAGATTAGTCTCATAAGTCAAATGGTTTGAGTGTGTTATATGAGTTTAATGTTGATTTGGTGGAATGATTGTATGCATGTATTATAAAGAAACATGTAAATTGAATGTCATGTATAAGTATTGTATGAACTATGAAATCTATGTGTAATGGATAGATTTGGTTGCATGATTGTACATTTTCGAGACACGATAAATAGAGGAGATGCTGCCCAAATTTCTTTGAAAATACATGCTTAACTCTCCATGAACTTGATAGTATTGAAGCATTGAAAGGAAGCATGTTAAAAGCTCCAATTTATGCTAAGGATTGAGATGAGTACATCTCGTATTATGTTGAAGTTAACTAAGGATTTAGTGAGTATTGTGGATTGGTTTTATTAATTTGGGAGGTGTATGGCTGCAACTATAGCATATATGAAGGGTTGCATGTATGAGATGAAATGTTCATTCAAATGGATAGTTGGATTAATCATGTAAGGATTAGACTCTTGACTTAATATTTGTTGGGTTGATTTTTTTTTATAGAACTACAGATTTATACTTCAATGAATGAGTGTATTAGAAATACATATGCCAAGGGATAATAGGGATTAGAGCTTGTTAAGAAGCTTAAGTAGAGTGCAGGAATTACTGTAGCACCTGCAGAACATGGATTTTTTTTTCATTCAAAATGGGGCATATAAGAGAAAATAATGAGCCCAATGCTGATGGAAATGAAAGATAATATTGTGAAAATGACATACTAGAATTTTGGGATTAAATGGCGAAGAGTTTGAGCTCCAAATTGAGGTTTCAATTTCAAGGTTTTGACAGTTACTATAGCTACCGACAAAGAGTGAACTATAGACTCCAATATTTTCAAAAAGACTCGGAATTCGATTTCGATCATCTCGATAATTCAAGTATATAATTAAACTAATAAAAATGGAGCGGGCAGGTGTTATAAGGCACGAACTCGATAGTTATAAATTAAAAAAATGATATTTCAACTAATACAAGATGAGGGTATTTAATTGCATGTATTGCATTATGTTTGTTATGGAATGTCATGTGACGATTAATTATCATGTATAGGATGTGATAGATTGATTTTGGATGAGACAGGAATGCTCGGACCAGAGTAGGTCCTGGAAGTGAAACAGGTAGGCTGATGCATGAGTGTTGTGAGTATTTCTAACTCATGGTATTCTATTGATTTTTGTTGTTGTTGTGCTAGATGGATGTTGGAGTCCATCTTTTGATACTTGCTCTGTCTGCTAACATGCTATGCTTGCCGCATTGTTTGAGCTTGTATATCCTAATATGATCTGCTTTGAAGGAGTACCTCTTGACGTTCTTCTTGTGTTGTTGTGGGATAGCCAGGGGGTGGTACTCCATGGCATATGGCCAGTGGAGTACCCTCTGGCATTCTACTTGCACCTGGGATGGTCAGGGGGTGGTACTCCATAGCAGTCTATTGACATTCGATTTGTGCATTGCTTGAGTTGTATACTCTGATTGGATTTGCTCTGCTCTGACTGCGATATTTTGTTATCTGCATGTCTTGACTTTCTGTATCGGCCTTACGCCTTCCTTATATTGTGTGATCCTACTGGGCCTTTCTTTTGGTCTTTAGGCTCTCGTACGGTGTTGTGAGTATTCCTTTCTCCTACCTCATATATTGTAACGCCCCGACCCGGATCCCGGGACCCCGAGCACGTTAACAGACCGGCCGTATTAAAGAAGAGATAAACTCAACTCGAATACAAGGCCTAACAATGTGATAAGCAGATAACATTCCATAAGTTAATTAAAACTCGTGTTCCTAAGAACATAGAGTTAACAGGGTCCATAGGCCCTAAGATAGTCAGGTCCCTATACGGGTCCTACAAACAACAAAGTTCATAAAAGCAAAAGATAATGAAGACTCCTACAACCTCTGGTCCTTCGGAGTCCTCTCCCCAGGCTCTCTCCCCTCCTATACCTCGGAATCTGTAAAGAGGAAAAGAGAAAACACATGAGCTTTCGAAGGGAAAGCTCAGTAAGCACCCCTGCAGGTCACAGTGTCATCAATAGGAAAAAGACAATCAACAGGATCATAGCATCAGCAATAAAGTCCTAGGAGTCTACCACAAGCAAGTCAAAGGTACGACCCCTGGTACAGAAGCCCTCGGGCTCTGTAGTGAGTTCTAGGAGAACTCAAGGTTTACTCCCGGCCAGTATGTCCAGCTTTTGGATATAAATACGACCTAGATGGTCGATTGACCCTCCAGTCAAATGGTCGGTAGAACTACCTCTCCTACGTGTTAACTGCGGTTGATTAATACCATGCCCAGCGGCAGTAAGACCTCGAGAGATTTGTTTCTCACGGTAAAACATCGAGAAAGTGGGGGGTCCTAACCCTGAACATCTCCTAAATTGGAGCTTCCCTAGCTCCACTGAGTCCGGGCAGTAGGACATAGCAAACAGGGACACCAACGTCCCATAAACAAGCATACATGCTTAACAGGATTCAAGAACAGATAAGAACAACATGTATGGCATCAACAGTGCATGTATCAAGATTACATGGCAAGTTCAAGAAATCCCGTTACCGGGTGGAAACTAGGCAAGTGAACTTACTTTAGTTTGACGAAACTAGAAGTCTTTCTAGTCCTTTTGTGCGTGCCAACAACTCCCCGAGTGTATCTGGCATATAATGGTTTTATTAGAATCATTGTTCCAATAATTTCTATCTCTCTAAGTGTCCATGCATGCCTAACGTCCTTGTTGGGCTTAGGCCCACTAACAGGTCCTAGGGACCATCTCTCGGATTACCGGCCCTTATTCCCGTTTCAGTGTCCCTTAGTTGACTTTTGGTCCTATCTTGGTCAAACCTAGTCAACTTTAGTCTATTTGTTGAGACCGACTCTTATTAAGTCATTTTAGTTGAGTTGGGCCTAGTGAAATCGATCTTAACCCCTTTTTACCCTAAAAGGGCATTTTGGTCATTTGGCAACCCTTTGACCCTAGGGTTTTAGGCTCCACCTTGTTTAGGGTTTATTAGTCCTTTTTGAATTTATTTAGCTTCCTTACCAAACAGTTCTTGTCACTCAACCAATTATCCAAATTAATTAATTAATTAATTAATTAATTTTATTTCAATACTTCATAATAATTATTAATTATTACCCATAGTTCCATATAGTTACCGATCTATACAACTATTTGATTAATAGTATCATTACTATTAATAGAGACACCACCTATTTAATTGTCACACTAAGGTTTTAATCTTGATTTAAAACCTTAAGTTTCCTAATTATTAAATTATGAGTAAAAATTTCATAACCTAATAATCATCACAAAACCTAAGTTTCATTATCAAAGGAAAATATACACTTTATCTGATTAATTGAATATGTGTCACCTCTTCCAATCTCTGGAACAAATTAATCAAATAATTGCCATTTACCAATTTATTTGTCACTACCACTCGGTTAATATTTTAATTAAACATTAACCCTCATAGCAAACTATTCCATAGTTTCTATTAAACAAATGTCACCCTCTATATTTTCCAAATTCATTATCTCTACTAGCTATTTGTCACAACCATTTAACTAGTATCTTAGTCCATGAGAGGAAAAATAAAAGGATTTTATTTTGTCACACTATGTTAATAATTTATTAATTTATATCTAGTGTCACAAGTCCTTAGTTTCCCCATTTTAATTTCATATCTAGTTAATTATTGTTTATATCAACAATTAACTAGTGTTTTAGTTAAGAAGAAAGAAGAATAAATAATTATGTTTAATTAGCTATATTATTGTCACACCCCTAAGTTTGAAACAATTAAACGATTAATATTATTATTATTATTATTTTTTTTTTCACTTCTTCTTCTTCTTCTCTTTCACGCGATCGACCGGGAGACGTCGGTGCCACCTTCCCTCTCCTGCCACCCTGGACGTCTGCCGGAACCCGGAATTTGTTGCCGGCGGCCTCACGATCTCGGCCGAGCCCTCTGTTGCACCGTCGGGCCACGTCTCCCCCTCTCTGAGCATCGGTAGCGCCCTCGGCCGCGAGAAAGAACTCGCCGGCGAGCTCACACCGCCGGTGAAATGCATGCAAATACTATCCCTACTTGCTCTATAGGGTTTTTGAACACTCACCGTGGGTTTTCTGATGGGGAGGAATGCTGGTGACGCCGGTGCAACCCCTCGCATTCTTTTTCCCGTGAGCTGCGTTCTCGGCGGCGTCCGACTCCAAATGCGCCCTTACTGTCCCGGTTCCCTCCTTCTCCTGGAAAATGGGCGCGACGATCTCACGCTCCAACGTAACTCGATCTCAGGCGCGATTGACACCCTCCTTCCTCCCTTCTCCGACTGACACCTCGCCGGAACCTGGAGAACTTGGCTTGTTGGTAGTGCCAAAACAGGGAGGTAGAGCTCCCCTTTTATAGACTCTGCCATGGCCAGACGAGGCAGACGAGGCGTTAGCGAGCGCCACGCCGACCAGCGGCTTTCCAGCAGCGGGAAGAAGGCGGAGCTTCGCTGGCGCTTCCGTGGTGAGAGAGAGACAGGCGATGCTTCGAGATCAGTATTCGGCGATGGAGGGCGGAGATTTGTTGATCACCATCAACGGTTATTATTTAATCTCTCCTCCTCGTATCCGGCATCAGTCCAGATCAACCATCAGGATTGGTTGAAGATCGACGGCCCGATCTCCATCCTGCGTCTTGAGATACGGGTGATCATGAGATGGACGGCTCACGGTCACCCGCACCGTGAGGTCATCTCCAATCTGCCCACCACTTTTGCCTCGTATCCAGCTACAATCAGATGGATTTATTCTGGATGCGCCACGTGGCTCATTCACGGCCGTTATAAGGTCTCGAGATCTAACGCGGTATGAGATGATTTAATCTCAGCCGTTCATTCCCTCTAATAGGGCTTTCTCTCACGAAAATTCATGACAAGTCCCTGACACTTCTAAAATTACACATAAGTCCAAGACTGTGAGAGAGGAAAACTTCTTTAAGGTCCTCATGTCTTCCAAAATTACTATTAGGTCTCTACAGACCCCATAATAATTTTAATTTACATTTAATTTAAATAAATCATTTAATCCCACATTATCACTAATCGTGGAAAAATAATTTTAAATATTTTTCTCAATAAAATATTTATTTCCAAAAAAAAAAAAAATTTATGGATTTTACATATATGATTCTCATACTTATATTTCTTGAGATGTTTCTTCTTACATGTTGAGTTGAGTTTACTCCTTATACATGTGATGGCTTCCGATCTCAAAGAGATCTTTATTTTCTTATATATTCGAGATGTTGCTGCCTTGGATATATATATAGGCATACCTGTTGTTAGGTATTTGGTACTGGCAGTCTCTTCTTGACAAGTATGATATATCGGGCAGAGGCCCAGGCAGAGCAGACGTTGCTCATATACAGGCTCAGTCAAGGAGCAGTATTTCCTAACCATGTATACATGTTTGCTATAGCACTATCCAGCGTAGGCCGAAGACTGTAAGGCTGATACCGTAGTATCGTATATGCCTGGAGACACAGTACATCTGTGAATTTATTTCACACACCTGAGTTGTGCCGTTGGCTTGTGATTGTGTTTCATTTGCTTTTGCACTTGATTGCTTTCTATTTCTTGTTTATGGCTTTTGTAAAATCCATAAATTTTTGGAAATAAATATTTTATTGAGAAAAATATTTAAAATTATTTTTCCACGATTAGTGATAATGTCGGATTAAATGATTTATTTAAATTAAATGGAAATTAAAATTATTATGGGGTCTGTAGGGACCTAATAGTAATTTTGAAAGACATGAGGACCTTAAAGAAGTTTTCCTCTCTCACAGTCTTGGACTTATGTGTAATTTTAGAAATATCAGGGACCTCTCATGAATTTTCGTGAGAGAAAACCCTATTAGAGGGAATGAACGGCTGAGATTAAATAATCTCATACCGCGTTAGATCTCGAGACATTATAACGGCCGTGAAGGAGCCACGTGGCGCATCTAGAATAAATCCATCTGATTGTAGCTGGATACGAGGCAAAAGTGGTGGGCAGATTGGAGATGACCTCACGGTGCTGGTGACCGTGAGCCGTCCATCTCATGATCACCCGTATCTCAAGACGCAGGATGGAGATCGGGCCGTCGATCTTCAACCAATCCTGATGGTTGATCTGGACTGATGCCGGATACGAGGAGGAGAGATTAAATAATAACCGTTGATGGTGATCAACAAATCTCCGCCCTCCATCGCCGAATACTGATCTCGAAGCATCGCCTGTCTCTCTCACCACCGGAACGCCTCAAGACGAAGCTCCGCCTTCCGCCGTTACGAAGGGAAGCCGCACCGCTTGGTCGGCGTGGCGCCGCTAACGCCCGTCCCGCTCGTCCGCCATGGCAGGGTCTATAAAAAGGGAGCTCTACCTCCCTGTTTTGGCATTACCAACAAGCCAAGTTTCTCCAAATTCCGGCGAGGTGTCAGTCGGAGAAGGGAGGAAGGAGGGTGTCAATCGCGCCTGAGATCGAGTTACGTTGGAGCGTGAGATCGTCGCGCCCATTTTCCAGGAGAAGGAGGGAACCGGGACAGTAAGGGCAGACGAGAAGCTAGACGCTGCCGAGAACGAGCTCGCCGGAAAAAGAACAGTAGGGTTGCACCGGCGTCTCCAGCATTCCTCCCCATCAGAAAACCCACGGTGAGTGTCCAAAAACCCTATAGAGCAAGTAGGGATAGTTTTGCATGCATTTCATCGGCGGTGTGAGCTCGCCGGCGAATTTTTTTTCTCGCGGCCGAGAGCGCTACCGATGCTCAGAGAGGGGGAGACGTGGCCCGGCGGTGCAACAGAGGGCTCGGCCGAGATCGTGAGGCCGCCGGCGACAAATTCCGGGCACGGGCAGACGTCCAGGGTGGCCGGAGAGGGTAGGTGGCACCGACGTCTCCCGGTCGATCGCGCGAAAGAGAAGAAGAAGAAGAAGCGAAAAAAAAATAATAATAATAATATTAATCGTTTAATTGTTTCAAACTTAGGGGTGTGACAATAATGTAGCTAATTAAACATAATTATTTATTCTTCTTTCTTCTTAACTAAAACATTAGTTAATTGTTGATATAAACAATAATTAGCTAGACATGTTATTAAAATGAAAAACTTTGGACTTGTGACAGTTAGTAAATTATTAATAGAGTGTGACATTTGTTTAATAGAAACTATAGAATAGTTTGCTATGTTAAATGATTAATATAGGGTTAATGTTTTAGTTCAAATATTAACCTAGGGGTAGAGACAAATAATTGGTAAATGGCTATTATTTGATTAATTTGTTCCATAGATTGGAAAGTGTGACACATATTCAATTAATCAAATAAAGTGTATAATTTCCTTTGATAATGAAACTTAGGTTTCGTGATGATTATTAGATTATGAAATCCTTATTCATAATTTAATAATTAGAAAACTTAAGGTTTTAAATAAAGATTAAAACCTTAGTGTGACAATTAAATTGGTGGTGTTTCTAATAATAGTAATGATACTATTAACCAAATAGTTGTATAGTTCGGTAACTATATGGAACTATGGGTGCGTGACATAATAATAATTATTATGAAATATTGAAATGAAACAGATAGAAATTTATTTAATTTCTTAAGTTTGGATAATTGGTTGAGCGATAAGAATTATTTAGCAAGGAACCTAAATAAGTTCAAAGGGGATTTCCAAATGATCAAAATGCCCTTCTAGGGTAAAAAGGGACTAAGATCAGTTTAATGAGGCTCAACTCAACAAGGTGACTTAATAAAAGTCAGACTCGACAAATAGACTAAAGTTGACTAGGTTTGACCTAGGTAGGACCAAAAGTCAACTAGGGGACACTGAAACGGGAATAAGGGCCGGTAACCCGAGAGATGGTCCCTAGGACCCGTTAGTGGGCCTAAACCCAACAAGGACGGTAGGCATGCATGGACATTTAGAGAGACAGAAGTTATTGGAACAATAAATCTAATAAACCGTTATATGCCAGATACTCTCAGGGGAGACGTAAGGCATCTTAAAGGAGACCAGGAAGACATTTAGTCTCTAGAGGTAAGTACTTTTGCCTAGTACCCACCCGGTTTCGGGTTTTCCTTGGACTTGTTTATGCATTGATGTCTTATGCTTCTTTGATAACATACATGCGTCATTATTTATTTTGGAATCCTATTGAGCATGTATGGTTGTTTATGGGATGTTGGTATCCCTGTTTACTATGTTCTACTGCCCGGACTCAGTAGAGCTAGTGAAGCTCCAATAAGGGATTGTTCAGGGACAGGACCCCCTGGCTTTCCTGTCTGCCTTACCAGAGAGGCAAATCTCTGGAGGTCTTACCTGTCAGTGGGCATGGTACACTGACCGTGTTAACACGTAGAAGAGGTAGTTCTACCGACCTTTTGACTGGAGGGTCAAACGACCAACTAGGTCGTATTTATATCCAAAAGCTGGACATACTGGCCGGGAGTAAACTCAGAGTTCTCTTAGGACTCACAACAGAGCCCGAGGGCTTCTGTAACAGGGGTCGTACCTTTGACTTGCTTGTGGTAGACTCCTAGGACTTTATTGTTGATACTATGATCCTGTTGACTGTCATTTTTCCTATTGATGACACTGTGACCTGCAGGGGTAATTACTGAGCTTTCCCTTCGAAAGCTCACGTGTTTTCTCTTTTCCTCTTTACAGATTCCGAGGTATAGGAGGGGAGAGAGCCTGGGGAGAGGACTCCGGAGGACCAGAGGTTATAGGAGTCTTCTTTCTCTTATCTTTGTGAGCATTATTATTGTTGTAGGACCCGTATAGGGCCTAGACTTCTATAGGGCCTACGGACCCTAATGACTCTATGTTCTTACGAACTCGAGTTTATGTTATTTATGGATTGTTATCTGCTTATCACATTATTAGGCCTTGTATTCGAGTTGAGTTTATCTCTTCTTTAATACGGCCGGTCTGTTGACGTGCTCGAGGTCCCGGGATCCGGGTCGGGGCGTTACAGCTTTTGCTATATTGATTGCTTTACTAACGATCCTACTGGGCCTTTTCTTTGGCTCATGCACTTGGTTGCTTTCTTTTTCCTAGGTGATAACGAGTAGCTAGGAGCGGGACTCGGGAGGGAGCTTCCACGGGACAGCCTAGCAGCATCGTGGATATTTTAAGCTGAGGTCTGTGGGCCTCTATTAACTTCTGAGTGAGGATTTTGTATTATTCCAGACCTATTGTAGGACTCCAGAAATTTGTGTCATTTAGGACCTGATATTTGTATAGGATTGATTATGAAAATCCTAACATTTATTTACTTCTGCTGTTGATTTATTATTTTAACTCTGTATTAATTATCTGCTTATATTTTTGAGCCTTGTGTGCTTATGGGGGTTACCCTATAAGTACGCGGCGTCTGTCGTGTGCGTCGAGGCCCGGGACCCGGGTTCGGGGCATGACATATAATATCTGCGCAACACGACCCCAAATACAACTGAACATAAATACATAGTGGGTCTATAACTGAAGTCTCTCACACAGTCATACACGACTCACACAAATAAAAACTACAACGGGACGCCAGAGCAAACTATAGGTACTCATACATCGCTATCTTGACTAGCACTTGCAAGTAAATTAATATGGGAAAAAATGGTATGAGCTACCCGAGCTCAGTTAGTTTAGACACTACGGTTAGGCATACAATATGCCTATATAATATCCATGGAAAATACTATCAAAATACTAGTACAAGTATAGGCAAACCCAAAACATGTGTCTACATATTATCTTAAATAGGGTTAAGCATTTCAAGCTAATCGAAAAACCCGAAAAACATATCATATGATAGGAGGAAATGAGGTAAGACACGTGGAGCCCATCAGAGTCATCCGCGTGTCCATATTAAATGACCCCTCACCTAACCAGGTCTAGATCAACCAGTTTCCTCAATGCTTGTATCCTACAATATCTCATCGAATGGGAGATCCCAGACATCCAATATCTGATATGTTACAATGGCTCATCAGATCAGATCTATCTGGTATGCTATGACAACTCACCGGTCAAAGCAAGCCGATACGTAATATCAACTCATCGATCCGAAGTGTTCATAGCTTCATCGGCCTGAGACACGTCTTCAGCTCTTCAGAACAACACCATTTATCAGAAGTAACCTTCTAGAAAGAACTTAGCTGTTGACAGGCTGGCCTTCCAAAAGACTTACAGCTTTCGACAGCATAGAGCCAGCTGGCTGCTTAGCTGGAGTCTAACTGGATGCTTAGGTGGCAAAACACGTGGCAGAATCCTTTAAAGCACATGTCAAAAAACTTGGCTTCTTCCCCAAGCTACCGAAGCCCTTTCTCTACGAAGATAAGAAATTATAGACAGCGAAGCCCTATCTCTCTGAAGACTGAGTTTTTCTCTATTTCTTCTCCAAATTTGAGATGATTTCTTCTCCACCTGTAAAAATGACTTTGAATGCTTCGACAATAGTAGATTTGATCTTTTGATCCCATGGTTTTTTCCCTATTGAGGGTTTTCCACGTTAAATCATTGTCTTCTTCTCTTGATTGATTGATTTCTTTTCTGTTTTCTCACTGTTCTAAGTCTCAGCATTAAACAAATTCAACAGTTGATTTGAGATTGGATTCGATCTCAAAGGAAATCCAATATATATATATATATATATATATATATATATATATATATATATATATATATATATATATACATTGTTCTGATATCGGGCATTTCATGGGTCGAGAAGGGTTTTTATTTGAAAAATAATCTTTGAAAATATTGGTCAGTGAGAAACCGGGTTTAAAAACAAATCCTTTCCCTAACCCGATATCATATACGATCATACTTAGGCTCTATCACTGAGCCGGCCACTACTAGATCAAGCAAGTATGTCTACCTAAGTTGCAACTTAGTGATAATCGTTTCATTTCTATTTCTTAAGATTTCTGTTTTCCTTTACTCATGCCATTTTCATTCATATAGAAATATCAACACATGAAAAGTACTATACTATAATAGCGGTAAAATCCATCGGCATTCACAAACCGGTATGAGAACACATATAAGAATAATGTAAAACAATTCACGGCAAAAACTCGATCAAATAAATAGATTGTCCAGTAGATCCACTCACATGATGTTCCAAATTCAGCGTTCTCGCTGAGTCCATAATACCTTTGCCCATCTTATACATGATAATTATTCATCATATAGCAAATCATAATAATCAGAATGCATTATATGCATTTAATTACTATAAATATGATTTCACCAAAATCTTAGCTTTTTAATCTATAACCGACGAACCTGAGCTTTTATAATCCTACCCATACTATTTTTCTTAGTTTAAACTGTAACACCCATCTCCTTTTCAGGGGACACGTGTCACACCACCAGGTCAAGTGAATAAACCCTAAACCTAAGGCTGTAAAACTGCTAACCAACTGTAAATCAAATATCTTGCGGAAGCTAATTAAAGCAAACTGAACTTATTATAAACCCAAACTTCAAATAAGGTTTAGTACAACATCAAATAAAATACCATCTTAGACATACACTTCTCAAATACACACATAATCAAACTTAAAGAAGACTAAGACACGGGAGTCAGAGCCAGCTATAGGCCATCTCCACTAGACTCGTGATCAAACAAACCGACTATACCGTGTTTTGTCTATTGCCTGTAATCACAATGTCAAGAAAAGTGGCTGAGCTACTGGAGCTCAGTGAGTGGGAACAGTACTGTCGGGTAGAGGGGGGCACGGGCCGGGTTTTGGCTCTGCTATGCATTTCACCTATATTGAATTGACTTCATTATGTTTGTCTTTACAATGTGAAGAAAATGATTCACAATAGTATGATCATTTTCAATGTAAATGATCATTCAATTGAGTATTATCTTTTGATATTTAGGAAATTTGCATACCCTTAAAATTTTGTGTAATCATATATATATATATATATATATATGTGTGTGTGTGTGTGTGTGTGTGTGTGTGTGTGTGTGTGTGTGTGAGTGTGTGTGTGTGTGTGTTTATAGGATATAAAATGTAAATAAAATTTTTATGAGAGTATACATACAATTCTTCACTTAGGGTTATACATGTAAATTACTCTTTACAATTTAGTCCAAAGACTTCTCAAAAGCCAGTTGCACTAATGAGGCTAACAATTGACTAATAGTGAGCTTTGGTCATATGACCACATGGCCAGCCATTGAGACTTTGATTACTTTTTTAACACTTGATTATTCAATTAAAGTTCCTTTATCAATAACCATAGAGTTGAATTATCACCACCTACGTATTTTTTACAAAAACCCATTTACATGATAAATGTTATACTAAAGACAACTCAAATATAAATATAATATTGTGAATTTAAACTTTCCAAAAAAAAAATCCTAGTTTTACCACTAAAACTACAACACTTATCTCTGCAATATCTTGATCTATTGTTATTACACATGATTTTGAACCTCTAATAGTGGAACAAGCATCATAAACATTTAGATGAATCAAAGAGGAGAACATTAAAAAAAGGCATTGTTGTTGCTTTTTCTATGATAATGAAAGCTCACCATATTAAATTCAACGCCTTTCTCTCTCTCTACAAAATTATAAACAATTCGTTTTATTACCATCTTTAGATTATTAAATTATGTTATATATATAATTATAAAAAAATTATATACTGATATATATTTGCTTGTCTTCAGTTTTGTATGAACATTGCATTCGATGAAATCTCATAGAACGTTTGATATTTCATAAGAGATGAAAATATCTCACTATGAATTTTAAAGAACAACAGAAATTAAAATAAATATTATTCATCTAAACATTGGTTCATGGTGTTTTGAATCATTTAGGATTGTACAATGGCTAATGATGGATACTGGGCATGTGCTCGTTTAGACGAGAATATATATATAACAGACCAATATATGGGGGCAGTAGAAGAGTACATAACTTTTGCAGGCAACGAGCAATGGTTTACTAGTGGTGATAGAATTAGATGCCCGTGTTTGAAGTGTGAAAAATGTAAAACCCAAGAATTTTTAGGGATTAAATTTTCTTTTGGGTTTTGTTTTTTTTTATTATTTAATTGGAAAAAAATGAGGAAAAACCCCCAAGGTATAATCAAAATGAAATTGTATTTGGAGAAACAAAAGTTCTAAATTTGTTAAAAGATTCCCCAAACTTTGAATACTTGGATTTATATTAATTCCTTTATTTAGCTTGGTAATTAAACCAAGAAACAAGTTAAAAGCCCTAGTTGGGTATAATTAGGGCTACCAAGGGTATTTTCGTAATTATAAGTTGATTGGAGATATTAAAAAGGAATGAATGAATTCTATGGATGAATTCATGTTGATCAATTAGTAACTGAGTTAAGAGGGGAAAATGGAAGTCTAAAAGGGCTAAAACCCTACTTAGGGTTAATGGGTGTCAAAAGGACCTTCTGGTAATTATTAAGAGTTATGAGGACCAGACGGAAATTATTCTCTCTCACAAAGGTGGACTAAATTGTAACCTAAAAAGAGAAAGAGGACCCCAAGAAAATTTTCCGAGGGAAAACCTTATTAGTAATGGATGAGCGGCTGAGATTAAAGGATCTCAGATCGTAGCAGATCTTGAGGCATTATTACGGCCTCAGTGGAGCCACGTGGCAAGTGTGAGTTCAATCTATCTAATCATAGACCAGATACGAGGCAAGGGGGATGGTTAATATGGGATGATCTCACGGTGCGTGTCCGTGGAGCCGCTCATCTCGTGGATCACGCTTAGTTCGAGGCAAAAGTTTTGGGATCGCATCGCTAGTTGTTGATCAAATCCGTGATCTCCATCCGAGGTTTGCTCGATACAAGGCATCAAAAAATTAAATCCTCGCCAAGTTAGAATAGATCAAGAAATCCTTACCGCTTTGTTTGTGAGATCAAATCTCGAGGCATCCCCATCATTCACCACGTACTGCCACCGCCACAGGCGCTGCTCGCCCCCCTACCTCCGGCCGCTACGCTGCGAGGAGGCCGCCGGACGCCGCTCAACCGCCTCAGAAGTTTGCGAGCCCTTCGTCTCCCCTCGCCTATATAAGATGAAGGCCCCAGGACCTAGGAGAGGCAGAGAGGAGAACGAACAAGAGAAGTTGTCTTTCCGGCGAGGTGACAGACGGAGTGAGAGAGGGATTCTCTCGCCAGCGATCACGCTGACCAAGCGCCCATCGCTGGAACTTCGTGGGTCGCCGTTGATGTTTTTCGTGAGGAGCCGGATCGGAAGCGAAGAGGCCGCGGCTCGAGCTCACGGAAAGTCGTGAAACTTTCGCCGACGGAGGCCCTCAAAGTGGTGCTTCTGCTATCTTCCTCGGTCTTCCGGTAAGTCCTCACTTCCTTCTGAGACACTTAGTTACTGTCGTCATGCATTCGTGATGTTAGAACGGGATCGCTGGAGTGGTGTAGCTCGAGACCGAGGTTTGGGGTCGTCAACGGAGGTGGTGGGGAGGAGATCAGCGCTTGACGGAGCATAGGAAAAGGGGCGCGACCTCGGCCCGAGTTTTTCCAGTGTGGAGGGAGTTGTCACGCCCTCAAGTGACCCCAATAGGGCGCGGTCGCGGGCAAGAGAAGGAGAGGGAGAGAGGTGGAAGATGAATTGAAATAAAATAAAATAATAATTATTTTATTTGATTAATTCGTTTTTTTTTAAACTATACTAGTGTGACAAAATAAAAGTTTAATTAGTATGACTAAGATTATAAAGTGTGACAATATTTGTTGATTAATCAAGAAATAATCCTATGGAACTTTATGGTTGTGACAATTATTTTGATTAATTGGTAGTATAGTTTTAAACATTTTTTTTGAAGCATTGGTAGTGTGACAAAATCAAGTTGATTATTTAGTATAATCAAGTTAGTTATGAAAGGAAATGTTGGTTATGGTGATGATGAATAATTGATCATTTGAAACCTTATAAAATGTCAAAATGAAATTGATTTAATTAACTAACGTAGTAGGAATGCTTGAATGGTTAATTAAGCTAACCTAGTTAATTAGATCCGTGTGGACATTGGAGTTAGTAAATGGACTCGGGTTAGACTAAACACTTTGGGCTTGGGTCTAACCTAACTATCAAGTTGGTTTTAATCATCGTGATTAAAGGAAAAGTGTGGAGTTAGTTTACTTAGTCTAATTATGTTGGTTTAAGGTGACTTGGGTCAATTTGAGTTAGCTCAATCGTTTGGTGAAATATTAGTCATCTTGATCAATTTGATGTGTGGACTTGATTTGTAAACTAATCAAAGATTTTAACTAAGAGGGTTAATTAAGCTTGAAGGGCTAATTAACCAAATGGATTAATTAAATTAACTTGTATAGTTAGGATGTTGAATGAAAGTTAAAAAGTTATTTAACTAAACTTAATAGTATGAGACAAGATTAAGTTTAGTATGATTAAAATTATTTAGTAAGGATACTAAATATTTTAATGAGATTTGTTTTAAGGACCAATAATTAAGGAATGGGAAGGGTCCCATGGGGTTATGAATTTGAAAGGTTGGAATTATTTGGGTGTTATCTTGGGATTTATGGGGAAGGTTAAGAATGTGAAGAGTTGTAGAGGTTACACTTGTGAGGCCTATATAAAGCATGTAATCTTGAAGCTTGGCATAGAGCAATAGCAAGTTTGAGAAAGTTTATGGGCCATTGGGAATCAAGAAGAGAGATGGGAGGAAGGAAGAAAAGAGAAGAAAGCTTGAGAGACTAGGATCTTCTGTTCAAAGGAGTGTTGAGCATGCTCTATTTTCATTTCCATTTCCATCATTTTCACCGTTGGATCGTGCTGATTTTTGGTGAGATTGTTCTTGACTCCTTATTCTTCAATGTGAACGGTTAAGATTGTTTTTGGTGTCCAGTAGAGTAGGTTTCTGGGGTGTGAAACAGAGCCTATCACTGCTGATTTCCTGCACCGACCAGTTCCATCATATGCTTCAATCGGATGATCATTTCTAGTCTGATCGAGCTGATTTTTGGTGAGCATAGTTAAGACTTGTCTCGACCCAATCTGAACGGTGGAGATCTAGTTTGGACGGTCAGTTTGTTTTCAGTGTCTGTCTACATTTATACTCGGTGAGTTTCTCTAAATTCCTGCATCTTACCTGTGAGTAGTGATAAATATGAGGATTCATATGTGCATGCATGCATTGGTTATAAGGATAGATGGGGAATGAATGAGTAAAGAATTGGTCCAAGGGTTGGAGTTGATCTCCATGGGTGGTTTCATGAATTGAATTTATATACATGATCATGAGAAGTGTAAATCCAATCTATGAAGTTAATTAAACTAAAATGACTTGGTTGAAAGTTAAAAGATTGGTTTCAATTGGATTTAATCGTTTGGAAATTGAACTTGGGTTGGTCTAACCAAATAGGCCTTAATGTAAATTATTAACTTAAATGAGTAGGTTAGTTTGTTAGTCGACAAAAATGGGTTAAGATAAGGTGAACCCAATTAGTCTAATCAAAATGACTAACATGACCTAGCTCAAATGTCGATTATATTTGATTAATCGAATAAGCATATTGAATAAGACTAGGTGAAACAAGTTGGTTTTGGTCAAGTGGATCAAATGGGTTAGGTTCAATCCGATAATTGAACCAACTGAAAGGGGTGAAAAAAAAATGATGGTTAGGTCAAGGGACTAACCAAACTAAGAAGATTAATTAGATTAATTAATCAAGATCCCTAAGTCAAATTATGGACCAATCAAAGTAGGAATTGGGTCCAATATTGTAAAGGCCCAATAGGCTGGGCTCAATTGGTTTAATCAAACCAGTTTTGTTATTAAACAATAACAAAGAAATAAAAGGTAAGATAAAGGGATGTTGGTAGGGAGGAACTGAGCCCTTAGTCACTCAAGTAGTAGGGCAGGACCTTAAACCCTTGGATCATAGCCACTCAAATGACAAAAATGCCCTTTCTTAGTTAAAAAGGGCTAAAGTCAAGCTAGATTGTGTAATGGGCTTCAAATGGGCCGAATTCAACTAAAATGACAAGAGGTGACCAAGTAGGGTCTAGACTCGGCAAGTAGAGTAAGGTTGACTAGGTTTGACCAAGATAGGGACTTGGTCAACTAAAGAACGTGGAATAAGGATTAGTAACCCGAGAGATGGTCTTAAGGACTCAAGTTAGTGGGCCTAGGCCCAACAAGAACGAGAGTCGTGCATGTGAAGCTAGAGACTTAGGGTTTTATTAGAATTTTAACTCTAATAGAAACTCTATTTGTTAGATACTCTCGGGGAGTCCAAGAGGCGCTTCAAGAGGTGACTAGAAGGACATCTAGTTTCAACGTAACCGGAGGTAAGTACACTTGCCTCGCACTCTACCCGGTTTCGGGTTTTTCTTGGACTTGTTTATGCATTGATATCTTATGCTTCTTTGATAACATACATGCGTCATTATTTATTTTGGAATCCTATTGAGCATGTATGTTTGTTTACGGGACGTTGGTGTCCTTGTTTGCCGTGTTCTATCGCTCGACTCAAATGGAGCTAGGGAAGCTCCAATTTAGGAATGTTCAGTGACAGACCCTCGACTTTCCGCATGTACCCTTACCAGAGAAACAAATCTCTCGAAGGTCTTACCAGCCGGTGGGCTTGGTACATAATCGACCGTGTTAACATCGTAGGAGAGGTAGTTCTACCGGCACGCGACCGGAGGGTCAAACGACCAACTAGGTCCATTTACATCCAAAAGCCGGACATACCGGTAGGAGTGTACCTTGAGTTCTCTTGAAACTCATTACAGAGCCCAAGGGTTTCTGTATCAGGGGTCGTACCTTTGATTTGTGTTCTGGTAGACTCCTAGGGTTATATTGTTGCTATTGTGACCTCATTGGATGACATATTTCCTATTTATGTCTTTGTGACCAAGTAGGGTACTTATCGGGCTTTCCTTTCAAAGCTCATGCGCTTTGCTTCCCATCTTTCTTTTCAGGTCCCGAGGAGTAGGTGACTCGGAATCGGAAGTTGAGCGAGGGGTTGGGCTGATTTTGTAGAGGTTCGAGAACCTCATGTCATACTTGTTCTTGAGGTGGTGTTATTGTAGGATCCTTATAGGGCCTTGCCCATGTGTAGGGTATGTAAACCCTTATTGATTTAGATTTTCGTTGTAACTCTGATATTGTTCTTTATTATTAATGAACATTTGATTATTATTGTTATCTGCTTATCATTTTAGGCCTCAGATTCGAGTGGGCTCGCCTCCACTTGGATCTGACCGACCGCTGACGCGTGTCCGAGGTCCCGGATCCTGCCTGGGCGCGATGCATTAAGGTGGTATCAGAGCAAATGCAGATAACCGACAATCTAGTTGCCTTAGTGACATAGACAATTAGATTGAATTGAGTGTTGGGTCGGATAGACCAGGATTTTGAACGAACACCTGATGCGCGAAGGTTGCAGTGCCGCAAGTAGCGGGCCAGGAGTAAAGGGGGGAGGTGTTCCCCATTACATTGATGGAGTTGAGGCGCACGGAAGTGGGTCCGCGTGACCCTGTATTGCCTGTGAGGCAGGCGGAGAACTCCTAAAGTTTTGGAGGATTGGACCGACCATTCGTAAGGATTGGGGAACCAGTATTAGTGAACGTTAGGTCCGAGAGATGGAGTAAACGTTCGAGGATTGGGATTGAAAGACTGATAGTGATATTTGAGGATACACCCCAACTTGCATGGGAAGAAAATTTCAAAACATGAGTAAGTGTGGCTCAAAGTGGTTTGGTATTGAATAAAAGATTTGAGAATTGGTTTTAAATTTCGAGGACGAAATTCTTTTAAGGAGGGAGGATTGTAAAACCCAAGAATTTTTAGGGATTAAATTTTCTTTTGGGTTTTGTTTTTTTTATTTAATTGGAAAAAAAATGAGGAAAAACCCCCAAGGTATAATCAAAATGAAATTGTATTTGGAGAAACAAAAGTTCTAAATTTGTTAAAAGATTCCCCAAACTTTGAATACTTGGATTTATATTAATTCCTTTATTTAGCTTGGTAATTAAAACCAAGAAACAAGTTAAAAGCCCTAGTTGGGTATAATTAGGGCTACCAAGGGTATTTTCGTAATTATAAGTTGATTGGAGATATTAAAAAGGAATGAATGAATTCTATGGATGAATTCATGTTGATCAATTAGTAACTGAGTTAAGAGGGGAAATGGAAGTCTAAAAGGGCTAAAACCCTACTTAGGGTTAATGGGTGTCAAAAGGACCTTCTGGTAATTATTAAGAGTTATGAGGACCAGACGGAAATTATTCTCTCTCACAAAGGTGGACTAAATTGTAACCTAAAAAGAGAAAGAGGACCCCAAGAAAATTTTCCGAGGGAAAACCTTATTAGTAATGGATGAGCGGCTGAGATTAAAGGATCTCAGATCGTAGCAGATCTTGAGGCATTATTACGGCCTCAGTGGAGCCACGTGGCAAGTGTGAGTTCAATCTATCTGATCATAGACCAGATACGAGGCAAGGGGGATGGTTAATATGGGATGATCTCACGGTGCGGGTGTCTGTGAGCCGTTCATCTCGTGATCACGTTTAGTTCGAGGCAAAAGTTTTGGGATCAGACCGTTAGTTGTTGATCAAATCCAGGATCTCCATCTGAGGTTTGCTCGATACAAGGCATCAAAAAAATTAAATCCTCGCCGTTAGAATAGATCAAGAAATCCTTACCGTTTGTTTGTGAGATCAAATCTCGAGGCATCCCCATCATTCACCATACCACCATTGCCAGGCGCTGGCCCAAACTCTACCTCCGCCAAGCACGCTGGCGAGGAGGCCGTCGGACGTCGTTCAACCGCTCCAGAAGTTTGCGAAGCCCTTCGCCTCCCTCAGCCTATATAAGATGAAGGCCCCGTGACCTAGGAGAGGCGAGAGGAGAACGAACAAGAGAAGTTGTCTTTACGGCGGTGGCGATGGAGTGAGAGAGGGATTCTCTCGCTAGTGATCAGCGAATTGGCGTCCATCGTTGAACTTCGTGGTCGCCGTTGATGTTTTTCGTGAGGAGCGGGTGGGAAGCGATTGCGGCTCGAGCTTCGTAGGAAAGTCGGGGAAACTTTCGCCGACGCCGGGAGGCCCTCCCCGGTGGTGCCGGTTATCTTCCTCGGTCTTCAGGTAAGTCCTCACTTCCTTTCCGAGACACTTAGTTACCGGCTGCCATGCATTCGTGATGTTAGAACGGGATCATTTGGAGTGGTGTAGCTTCGAGACCGAGGTTTGGGGTCGCCAACGGAGGTGGTGGGGAGGAGATCAGCTTGGCCTGAGCATAGGAAAAGGGGCGCGACCTCGGCCCGAGTTTTTCCAGTGTGGAGGGAGTTGCTGCCGGCCTCCGTGACCCCAATAGGGCGCGGTCGCGGGCAAGAGAAGGAGAGGGAGAGAGGTGGAAGATGAATTGAAATAAAATAAAATAATAATTATTTTATTTGATTAATTCGTTTTTTTTAAACTATACTAGTGTGACAAAATAAAAGTTTAATTAGTATGACTAAGATTATAAAGTGTGACAATATTTGTTGATTAATCAGTAAATAATCCTATGGAACTTTATGGTTGTGACAATTATTTTGATTAATTGGTAGTATAGTTTTAAACATTTTTTTTGAAGCATTGGTAGTGTGACAAAATCAAGTTGATTATTTAGTATAATCAAGTTAGTTATGAAAGGAAATGTTGGTTATGGTGATGATGAATAATTGATCATTTGAAACCTTATAAAATGTCAAAATGAAATTGATTTAATTAACTAACGTAGTAGGAATGCTTGAATGGTTAATTAAGCTAACCTAGTTAATTAGATCTGTGTGGACATTGGAGTTAGTAAATGGACTCGGGTTAGACTAAACACTTTGGGCTTGGGTCTAACCTAACTATCAAGTTGGTTTAATCATCGTGATTAAAGGAAAAGTGTGGAGTTAGTTTACTTAGTCTAATTATGTTGGTTTAAGGTGACTTGGGTCAATTTGAGTTAGCTCAATCGTTTGGTGAAATATTAGTCATCTTGATCAATTTGATGTGTGGACTTGATTTGTAAACTAATCAAAGATTTTAACTAAGAGGGTTAATTAAGCTTGAAGGGCTAATTAACCAAATGGATTAATTAAATTAACTTGTATAGTTAGGATGTTGAATGAAAGTTAAAAAGTTATTTAACTAAACTTAATAGTATGAGACAAGATTAAGTTTAGTATGATTAAAATTATTTAGTAAGGATACTAAATATTTTAATGAGATTTGTTTTAAGGACCAATAATTAAGGAATGGGAAGGGTCCCATGGGGTTATGAATTTGAAAGGTTGGAATTATTTGGGTGTTATCTTGGGATTTATGGGGAAGGTTAAGAATGTGAAGAGTTGTAGAGGTTACACTTGTGAGGCCTATATAAAGCATGTAATCTTGAAGCTTGGCATAGAGCAATAGCAAGTTTGAGAAAGTTTATGGGCCATTGGGAATCAAGAAGAGATGGGAGGAAGGAAGAAAAGAGAAGAAAGCTTGAGAGACTAGGATCTTCTGTTCAAAGGAGGGTTGAGCATGCTCTATGTTCATGTCCATTTCGATCATTTTCACCGGTGGATCGTGCTGATTTTGGTGAGATTGTTCTTGACTCCTTATTCTTCAATGTGAACGGTTAAGATTGTTTTTGGTGTCCAGTAGAGTAGGTTTCTGGGGTGTGAAACAGAGCCTATCACTGCTGATTTCCTGCACCGACCAGTTCCATCATATGCTTCAATCGGATGATCATTTCTAGTCTGATCGAGCTGATTTTTGGTGAGCATAGTGAAGACTTGTCTCGACCCAATCTGAACGGTGGAGATCTAGTTTGGACGGTCAATTTGTTTTCAGTGTCTGTCTACATTTATACTCGGTGAGTTTCTCTAAATTCCTGCATCTTAGCTGTGAGTAGTGATAAATATGAGGATTCATATGTGCATGCATGCATTGGTTATAAGGATAGATGGGGAATGAATGAGTAAAGAATTGGTCCAAGGGTTGGAGTTGATCTCCATGGGTGGTTTCATGAATTGAATTTATATACATGATCATGAGAAGTGTAAATCCAATCTATGAAGTTAATTAAACTAAAATGACTTGGTTGAAAGTTAAAAGATTGGTTTCAATTGGATTTAATCGTTTGGAAATTGAACTTGGGTTGGTCTAACCAAATAGGCCTTAATGTAAATTATTAACTTAAATGAGTAGGTTAGTTTGTTAGTCGACAAAAATGGGTTAAGATAAAGTGAACCCAATTAGTCTAATCAAAATGACTAACATGACCTAGCTCAAATGTCGATTATATTTGATTAATCGAATAAGCATATTGAATAAGACTAGGTGAAACAAGTTGGTTTTGGTCAAGTGGATCAAATGGGTTAGGTTCAATCCGATAATTGAACCAACTGAAAGGGGTGAAAAAAAAATGATGGTTAGGTCAAGGGACTAACCAAACTAAGAAGATTAATTAGATTAATTAATCAAGATCCCTAAGTCAAATTATGGACCAATCAAAGTAGGAATTGGGTCCAATATTGTAAAGGCCCAATGGGCTGGGCTCAATTGGTTTAATCAAACCAGTTTTGTTATTAGACAATAACAAAGAAATAAAAGGTAAGATAAAGGGATGTTGGTAGGGAGGAACTGAGCCCTTAGTCACTCAAGTAGTAGGGCAGGACCTTAAACCCTTGGATCATAGCCACTCAAATGACAGAAATGCCCTTTCTTAGTTAAAAAGGGCTAAAGTCAAGCTAGATTGTGTAGTGGGCTTCAAATGGGCCGAATTCAACTAAAATGACAAGAGGTGACCAAGTAGGGTCTAGACTCGGCAAGTAGAGTAAGGTTGACTAGGTTTGACCAAGATAGGGACTTGGTCAACTAAAGAACGTGGAATAAGGATTAGTAACCCGAGAGATGGTCTTAAGGACCCGTTAGTGGGCCTAGGCCCAACAAGAACGAGAGTCGTGCATGTGAAGCTAGAGACTTAGGGTTTTATTAGAATTTTAACTCTAATAGAAACTCTATTTGTTAGATACTCTCGGGGAGTCCAAGAGGCGTTTCAAGAGGTGACTAGAAGGACATCTAGTTTCAACGAACCGGAGGTAAGTACACTTGCCCTGCACTCGTACCTACCCGGTTTCGGGTTTTTCTTGGACTTGTTTATGCATTGATATCTTATGCTTCTTTGATAACATACATGCGTCATTATTTATTTTGGAATCCTATTGAGCATGTATGTTTGTTTACGGGACGTTGGTGTCCTTGTTTGCCATGTTCTACTGCCCGGACTCAGTGGAGCTAGGGAAGCTCCAATTTAGGAATGTTCAGGGACGGGACCCACGACTTTCAGCATGACCTTACCAGGAGAAACAAATCTCTGAAGGTCTTAATTGCCGATTGGGCTTGGTACAATCGACCGTGTTAACACGTAGGGAGAGGTAGTTCTACCGAGCACATGGACCGGAGGGTCAAACGACCAACTAGGTCGATTTACATCCAAAAATTTGGACATCTTGGTAGGGAGTGTACCTTGAGTTCTCTTGAAACTCATTCTGAGCCCAAGGGTTTACGTATCGTGGGTCGTACCTTTGATTTGTGTTACGGTAGACTCCTAGGGTTATATTGTTGCTATTGTGACCTCATTGGATGACATATTTCCTATTTATGTCTTTGTGACCCTGAGGTACTTACTGGGCTTTCCTTTCGAAAGCTCATGCGCTTGCTTCCCATCTTTCTTTTTCAGGTCCCGAGGAGTAGGTGACTCGGAATCGGAAGTTGAGCGAGGGGTTGGGCTGATTTTGTAGAGGTTCGAGAACCTCATGTCATACTTGTTCTTGAGGTGGTGTTATTGTAGGATCCTTATAGGGCCTTGCCCATGTGTAGGGTATGTAAACCCTTATTGATTTAGATTTTCGTTGTAACTCTGATATTGTTCTTTATTATTAATGAACATTTGATTATTATTGTTATCTGCTTATCATTTTTAGGCCTTGTATTCGAGTGGGGCTCGTCTCCACTTGGATACGGCCGATCTGTTGACGTGTCCGAGGTCCCGGGATCCGGGTCGGGGCGTGACAAAAAACATTCATTTCTTAAACACGATGATGTGCGGCGACACTTATACTATAGTGGTTTTTGTAATGAGCCATTGTCTGGTGTTGGACAATCATCCAGAAGTAGAGAGGAAGTTGAACAATTGTACGGTGTGGAAGCTGAAAATCCATATGTTAATATGGTCAGGGATGCTTTTTACTCTGATTTTGGCTCTAATTGGAATTGTGGTGGTGAGTCAATGTCCATGGGGCATGAACCTAGTTTAAGGTCATCATCATTTTTTTCTTTGCTGAATGATGCTGATGCCCCAGTGTGGTCTGGTTGTACAAAACACACGACACTATCAGCAGTGTCACAGCTGTTAAATTGTAAATCTGAATTCAACATTAGTGAAATTTGTTTCAATCGTCTCATGGTTATCATAAAGGATATACTACCAGAGAATAACAATTTGCCGGAGAATTATTATCAAATGAAGAAGAAGATGGCGGCATTTGGCCTTCGGTATGTCAAAATTGATGTATGTGACAACAATTGCATGTTTTTTAATAAAGAATTTGAAGAGTTGGAGTATTGTTCGGTTTGCGGTCATCCTAGATACAAATCAAGCAATACAAGTGAAAGAAGGGCCTCAAAAATTCCTTACAAGATTTTGAGATATTTCCCACTTATACCTAGGCTTCAGAGACTTTTCATGCTGAAAAATACTGCAAAGAATATGACTTGGCACACACATAATCGAAGTTCTCCAAGAGTGTTACAACATCCTGCTGATGGAGAGGCATGGCAACACTTCAATCGTACACATGAGTCCTTTTCAAGTGAAGCGAGGAATATCAGATTAGATTTATGCACAGATGGGTTTTCTCCTTTTAAGCAAGGTGCGAGACCATACTCTTGTTGGCCAGTAATACTTGTGATTTATAATTTACCTCCTTGGTTGTGTATGAAGCAACCATATTTATTACTTAATATGGTAATTCCGGGGCCAACTAGTCCATCTCAGAATATAGATGTCTTTTTGAGACCTTTAATAGATGAGTTGCTAATTTTGTGGCAGTTTGGTGTTCGAACCTTCGATAATTATAGGCAAGAACACTTTTTACTTCGGGCAACGTTGATGTGGACAATTAGTGACTTTCCTGCGTATGGAATGTTATCTGGATGGAGCACTCATGGAAAATTATCTTGCCCTTATTGTATGGCAAATTTGAAGTCATTTAATCTAAAACATGGCAGAAAATCATGCTTTTTTGATTGTCACCGACAGTTCTTGCCCCATGATCATCCTTTTCGAAGGCAAAGAGATAAATTCAGACGAAGAGTTGATCATGATCCTCCTATTGAGAGATTGTCTGGTGAAGAAATCTTGAGAGATATTAATAGCTTCCCAGATTGGACATATGGCATCAAATGTCCGGCACAAAAACCAAGGGGTTATGGGTCGACTCATCATTGGACAAAGAAGAGCATTTTTTGGGAGTTACCATACTGGCATACAAATTTGATTCGTCATAATTTAGATGTTATGCATATTGAGAAAAATGTTTTTGATAATATATTCTACACCATGATGGATGTTAAAGGCAAAACAAAAGATAATGTCAACGCTAGGTTAGATATAGCAGAGTACTGCAAACGACCAGCTTTACATTTGGTGGAAAGGAATGGAAAAAAACTCAAGCCTGCAGCTTCATATGTTTTAGCGAAGGAGGATCGATATAGAGTGTTCAAATGGGTAAAACAGCTTCGACTACGGGATGGCTTTGCGTCCAATATAGGAAGATGTTTTAACTTGGAAGAAGGCAAGGTCTATACAATGAAAGTCATGATTGTCATGTGTTTATGCAACGATTGCTTCTTGTTGCTTTTTGTGATTTGGTTCCTACACCAATCTGGGATGTAATTACTGAGCTGTCCAATTTCTTTCAAGATCTTTGCTCCACCAAAATAACTGTTGATCATATGGTTTATTTGGGGAGAAATATCATCGAAACAGTTTGCAAATTAGAGAAGGTTTTCCCACCTAGCTTTTTCGATTCAATGGAACATCTAATAATCCACCTTCCTTACGAGGCTGAAGTTGGTGGACCGGTCCAATATCGTTGGATGTACCCATTTGAAAGGTATACTAATCTCAGCCATTGAAATATTTACCAAGTTCAAGTGTTCATTGCTTGCATTGCGAAATTAACTCTATTTGGCTATATGTAAGTAGGTTTCTACATCAATTAAAAAAGAAAGTGAAAAATCCAGCTTGTGTTGAAGGGTCTATATGTGAAGCATATATCATTGAGGAAATTGCATCATTTTGTGCCTTGTATTTCGAAGAGGATGTCGAAACAAGATTTAATCGAGTGCCACGTAATGATGACGGAGGTGAAGTGGATCCCATGGGACGTCTTTCCATTTTCAAACATCTTGGACGACCCCTGGGACCAAAAAAAAAATCGACTCGATATCTGACAACAAATGAGTATTTGGCTGCAGAATTTTATGTTCTGATGAATTGTGAAGAAATGGTTCCATACATTGAGTGAGTAATATTTATTTTTTAGCTCAACTTCCTTATTTTTTGGAAAATATTGTTTACCATATTTTGTATATCATATGATTAAGGACATTTGATGAAATGGTGAGGAGGAATAACCCACGTTTTACTGATAAAGAATTGGAGAAAGCACGAGAGACCAACTTTACATCATGGTTTAAGCAATATGTATGTATCAAACTATGTGTCCTATTTTATAATTTTGTTTTTTCCTTTGGTTAGAAATTACTGAAGTTCGATATTTCTCCTAGGTCGAAGAGAATTGCTCCGAAATTGATCGTCGTATTGCTCAACTCGCTCATGGTCCATCTCGTTTGGTAATCTGCTATAAAGGTTACTTCGTGAATGGATTCAAGTTTCATACTAAAGAATATAGCCATAATCGGTCGACATTGAATTGCGGTGTATGCGTGAAAGGAAATTGTTATAATGATTATAATCGGGACTTTTATGGTGTCTTGCTAGATGTAATTGAGTTGGAGTATTTCGGGGCGCAAAACTGCATTGTTCTTTTTAATTGCCACTGGTTTGATACAGATAAAGGAGTTCGGGTGGATCCTCGCCATGGGCTTGTAGAGGTTAATTATAAATCAGTACTTGGTAGTAATGAACCATTTGTATTAGCCGAGCAATGTCACCAAGTTTATTACGGGCCTTATCCCTCAACAAGTCTTCATCGTCGGAATTGGTGGGCTGTGTTCAAAACCAAGGCAAGAAATAGGTTTCACTTTCCTACCACTGACCAAGAAGTACCTGATTTAAATGAGGGGGTTTATCAAGATGTTGAAGTGTCTAGACCATTAAATGCCACATATTCAGAAGATATTGACAATGAAAGAATGATTCATCATGGTGGTTTTGAAGAAGTTGATGAGGAGGAGGATGAGGAGGGGAGAGAGGAATGTGAAGAAGAAGAAGAAGATGAAGAAGAAGAAGAAGAAGATGATGATGATGATGATGATGCAGCAATTAATGATGATGATGATGATGATGATGATGATGATGATGGCTAAGAACATCATCTAGCATGTCAGCTGAAGATTATTAAATATTACGTGTTTTTGTTTGAAATTATCCCTATCGTTTGTTATTGTTAATACTTTATTCTAACATATTATGTTGGTTGATTTGGTAGAAGATAAAATTTCACTCTCTTAGGATCTTCTTTCCTTTAAATTTTGGTTGTTGTGGAAATTTCTTGTACTTACTGTGGGAATTTACTACTGATTTGTAGGTAAAGCATGCTGTAATCTATATTTTCATCACCAATCAATATATATAACTTTCTTATCATTGTATTTACCATGTACTTGTTTCTTACTAAGATAGTTTTATTCTTGATCTATTAGTGACATCATGCATCGAGCAAAAGCTGTGAAAAAATCCAAGAAGAAGAAATTATTGGACTCAAATGTAGATAAGGATCCTCCAAGTCAAGTGGCATGGGAAGGATGGTTTACAACGCATCACTCATCCTCACAAAATCCACAAGGGATGAACCAACCTAGTGTTGTTGCAGAAATGCCATCCATAGAAGATGAAGGAACACAAGATCCTAATATGGCAGATGAAGAAACACAAGATCCTAATATGGCTGCTGAAGAAACTCACGATGATATCACCCCTGATGTAGAGAAAACGAGAAGCCCAAGAGGTCCAAACAAAGAAATACCAACACCAAGAAATCCAAATGATCGAATCTTCATTAATATTTTACATGATGAGTATGTTGGATTGTGATATTTATTTATTTGTGCAAAAAGCATTTTGTGCCTTGTATTAGGGACTAATTCCTCCTATATTTTATTACTATGATAGGAAATTTGTAGACCCTAAAGTTGTTAGAACAATTACAAAGTCTATCCAATTTAACTTAAGTGATGCATGGTCAACATGGAAGAAAGTTCCAGATGCTATCAAAGATGAGATGTGGGCGAAATTTGGGGTGCATATTTTCTCCATATTTTTTGCAAAACTTTTATTCTTTCTACTAGTATGCTCATGTTTCTAATTTAAAACTTTTGTTGAATATGCTTCTAGGTATGATCTGGGCATTTATGAGTTGCCTTGTGGGTATCTCTTGAATATGCTTCTGCTTTTTAATTGATTATCTGTGGACCATCTTTTACCCGAAAATTTATGATGTTTAGGCCTTTTTGATATTATCATGCTTAAATGGATACTTTTATTATTTGTATTTGTTTTTAGTAATGAGTTTTATCATATTATATTGAAATTTAACCTATATGTTATTTGATAGGAAAAATTTATGTGGCCTATTGAAAAAGAAAAAGTTGTGAGAACAATTTGGGAGAATACATGCAAGGAACGGTTGCGTGGAATGTTGGAACAAGAAAGGAAGCGGGCAATGAGACATTTTGGTGTTAATGATATTTCAAAGTGCAAAGGTTACAATGTATGTTGGATTCGACTTGACATTTGGGATCGATTGGTTGATAATGTGTGGAACACTGATGAATGGAGAAATCGATCAATGATTGGCAAGCAAAATAGGATGACAGAGAAAGATGGAAGCATCACCAAACATACCGGTGGATTGATCCCTTTTATAATTCATGCAGAGAGGATGGTATGTATATAATTTATATTGTTCAAGTTAAATCTGAGCATAGCTTTATATTTTTAATTTTACTTGCATGTGTCATTATTCTCTCTTATTTAATATCTCCATGTAGGAAAAACAACTAAACCGAAAACCAACCTATGGGGAAGTTTTCAATCGCACCCACAAACGTGACAAAGGTCGAGGTGATTTTGTTGATCATAAGTCTAAGAATGTTAGTGTAAGTTGTGTTTATTTTGATCAGTCATTAATTTTTTAAGCCTTTCATGTCAAGTGATTTTAATTTCAAATAAAATGCAACTAACTAGTTTATATCTCTCATGTGATGTATATGTGGAACTAATTTCAATTGATTTTTCTTATAGGAATCTTATACTTCCTCAATGAGTCAAAAGTATGGTTCTGATGAAGCTTGTTATCCCGAGTTTGACCCACAAGTTTGGTGTGATGCAATTGGAGGGCTAGATACGACACACACTCATGTCTATGGGTTTGGAACCACGCCACGTGGCAAGAATTTATTTTCTACCTCCAACAATGTTGGAGATGCATCATACTAAACTGCGATGTCCGAATGTTGAACATGCACAATCTTCCACTGATGTTGACTCCTTACGTGAAGAAGTGACGTTTGTGAAGGGCAAGCTACAAAATCTAGAGAGCGACACAAATGAAATCAAGAAGTATCTTGCAACCATGATAGAGATGTTAAATCCTGCAACAATGTTTCCAAATTCTTCAGTAGGACCTTCTCAGCCTAGATGAAAAGATAAGGATTAAGTTGAAGGGATCTTTGAATATGATGAAGATTGAGAAGTGGATTTATATGGTACAGTTTCTCCTTATATGTTTAGTACTTATCTCTGAACTATGTTATTTAGAAGACTTGTTAAGACCAATTAATTATGAGTGATGTATGTACACTAAGTATTGTACTGTTTATTTAATGATTTGCAGTTGATGTTTGGACAATATTGTGTATTTGTTACTTTAAAATTGGTTTTATTATATGTATTGCTACAGGTAAATAAAGCAGGATAAATAGTATTAATAATATAATAGAAGTCTTCTGTGACGGAAATTTGTTGGTGATGCTTACTTTCAGTGACGGAATTCGTTTGTAGGTAAAGAAATTCAAGGGAATAATTCCGTAGGTGATAGTTCGAATCCGTGGGTAATGAACCCTATCAGTCACGGAAATCCGTTTGTCTTACCGGAATTTTGCCAACGGAATTCCGAGGGTAATACTCACTATCAATGACGGAATTCCGTGGGTAATAAAACTATCAGTCACGGAATTTCGTTGTTGTTGAAGCCTTTTACCGACAGAATTCAGTGGGTAATCAACACTATCAGTGACAAAATTTTTTTGGTTGTAATATATTCTGAAAAAATGATTCCGTTGGTGTTAATGTTTTTAGGGACGGAATTCCGTAGGTAATAAACACTATCAGTCACAGAATTCCGTCGGTATTAAAGGCTTTTGCCTACGGAATTCTGTGGGTAATAAGCACTATCGGTGACAGAATTTGTTTGTTTTTAGATTATTCAAATACATAATTCTGTGGGTGATAATATTTTTAGGGACGGAATTTTGTGGGTAATACATAATATGAGTGACAGAATTCCGTTGGTGTTAAAGGCCTTTGCCGACGGAATTCCGTGGGTGAAACGAGGGCATCTGTGACTGAATTCTGTGGGCAATATATATTTTTAATCATTAATTTAAGGTTTTTATTTAGCATCACTGACAGAATAATCCGTCGGTGATGCTGAACGGGAAACTATTTACCGACGGAACATCATCAGCGACAAGGAATTTTGCGACGGAACTTTCCAACGGAAATTTCCGTTGGTATAGGTCATCACCAACGGAATATTAGTTTTCAGTGACGGAATATTCCGTCAGTGATGTGACTGTTTTCTAGTAGTGTTTATAATATTTTAAATCTAATTTTATAAATTATCTTCTAAAAAGCAACTAATTAAACTATGTTCTCTTCTAAATATCTCCTACTAAAGGCCGAACAACTTTTGATTGATCATATCTTGTTATTGTGCCGTCACGAGTGCGACTAATAATATTATCTGGCTTGTTTTTTTCTCCAACCCAGATCCGGGAATCCCGGGTCATACGACCCCAGTGACACGGGCTGACTGTAGCATCACGGGTCGTCTCTTCTCCCGACCCAAATCCGTGTTTATGCTTTTGACTAGGCCAGATCTACTTTATTGGGACTATAACTTTTGTCCGATATTTCCACTTAATTAATATAGATTAATTAATATTTAATTAATTCTCATTAAATAAATCTAACTCTACCGATTATCCACCTTCAACTATTCTATGTAACTTTGGCCTGACCCAATAAAACCTTCTCTCTGCTCTATAGTTGCGAGGTTGGATTTTGGTCCATTAAATTCTGATTTTCCTTTAACTTTGAGGTTAAAATAATTAATATAGTTTTTGATCTAATTAACCTTATTTAAAATTTGAAAATTTACTGAAAGTTATTTAGAAAAATTCGGGATGTTACATAATTATATAGTGAACTATCGGGAAAATCAGAATCGAATTCTGAGCCTTTTGTAAGACGTTGGAATTTTAGTTTAGTTGCAAATCTGTAGATACATTTGTGGGGCCAGTTGCCCAAAATATCTAGAAGCACTAAGATCGCGACCCAAATCATAAAAAACACTGCCGATCCCCAAGTGGCCACTCGGTTCATGGCCGTTTCCGGCCCTCGCGAAGCTTGCTTAAGCCCCCGTGCGACCCCCGGTCGGTCACCCCGTTGGATGGAGCATTCACGCCCATGCCATCACACGTCCTAACTCCTATCACATAGAAGGTCGAGTCTACCTGACTACTTGCTCTCACTACAAATCGAGTCGACCCTCGAATCCCGATCCCAGGTGGAAAGAGTCAATACAACTACAGATCCACTCCACATATCGAGTCGACCCTCAAAACACAAATATGCACATAAAACCCGTACAATGAAAATACCTTTCCCTATATGAACAGATGAAAATAATCATACCTTTACTATGAAAGAGTTTTCATACAAAGTTTATTAAAAACATATACCGTGCGTTTTTCTGTATGACTACCCACCTTATACTAAAGTCTTGCACTAGTCCTCCACGTGCCTCAATGCTCCATGCCAGGATCTAGATAACATTTTACATAATCATCACTACCAATATAATCATAACATCAAAATACACTAGTATTAATTGAAATCCCAAACACAAATCAGAATTTCTATCGGTTATGCGCATTCGGAAAGAACTGTCCATATCTTCTAATTCGGACATCAGATTTCACTGATCTAGGATTCATTAGAAAGTCAGTTTCATAGCCTTTCTAACGACAAGCTATACATCCCAATTAGGCTAATATAATTGACCAAACTTCCCTCAGAAATGACAGCCTAGAAAACTATAACTTCTGTAGCACATTGTGCGGAGTCCAAAAGAACATAACATTTCTAACAGTCTTCTAAACATACAGATTAGAGGTGTATAACTGACTAAAATGCCCCTCGAAAAGGACAACCTATAATCGTATTTTAATGAAATTTTTGACAGCACTTCCTCTATTTCTAGGGTTTATCTTTGTATACAAACATACACCATAAACACTAAAATTTATCCATACAGCTCATAATTAATAATCTAAATCATTTTACATCCTTGAGTAAGCATGTCAAGTTCATCACCGAAGTCTAAATCCCCTAACAATTTCTCTGAAATCATACTCCAACTCCATTCCATTAATACAATTAACCTTCAAATGCTCCAATAATAAACATTACCGGATTCTCCGCGTTGTGCACCACCACTCGTTGGAGTTCAACTCTAGTCAAAATCGAAAGAGGGAGCAAGGGAGAAGTATCGGCTTTGCTCAAGGAGGAGAAGAGGGGCAACGAGGTTAGGCTGGTTGGAGGGAAGCTCGGAGTCACCGAGATCTCACCGGAAAATGGTGGAGTGGGGCTCAGCCGAGGTTCCAGCGCCTCGCCGGAGTAGAAGGCCGTCGGATCTGCTCAGATCGTGCCGGCGCAAGTGCGCACGAGGGAAGATGAGGCGGGCGGCCGCATAGGCAGCGGCTGGGGCAAAAGTAGGGTTACCGGGAAAAGGAGAAGGGGCTCGTGCGCGTGGAGGTAGGGTGGGGCTAGGCTTGCGCGTGTGGGGTGCAGGCCGGCCGGGGGGCGGCGGGCGGCCGTCTCTTGTCCGGTGGGGCTCGCCAGACTTCTTCACGCCGGAGTTCAGATCAGCCAGAGTTGGAGGGGGGAGGCACGGTTTGGGGAGAGAATGACAAGCGAGAGAGAGAGAGAGAGAGAGAGAGGGAGAGAGAGAGAGATTTTAAATCTCTCTCTCCATCTCACCTCATTCATATATATAAAACCCAATGAAAATATAATAAAAGTATTATAATATCCTGTATTCTCACATGTGTGATTGTAGAGTCATGGGATTAAAAGTCCAAAGTCGACCGAGATCTACCAATTTCGGATCTCGATTGGCTTACCATAATTATTTCTTTCTAAATAAATTAGTTGATTAACACTTAGTTTAATCAAGTCAATTAATCGTTTACCATTAATCAATCTCGGTTGGCTTCCTAATTTTTTAATTCCACATCTTCCCTCTCTCATTTGTAAATAAACCCTTGGTTTATTTCTTAATCTCATTTGATGACACATGTTAATATTAATTATCTAAAAAAATTTAAATTTCCACTATTCCTGGTAGGGGTGGTCTTTACAAAAAGTACAAGTAAAGGCAATGGAAAAAAAATAATTCATTTATTGCATAACATAACAATTTATTACATATATATAAATATTATCATGTACATATGAATATATATTTAATTTATTTATTTATATAAATGACGTCGCCTTTCGCCTTCTTCCACCTCGGAACATGTGCTTCGCCACTTGGGGATTTATGTTTCATCAATCGCCTCAAATGCATGCTTCGTCCTCGTCTTGAGATTTGTGCCGCTTCAAGATTTTGGTTTATATTGACTACATCAAGATCTGTTTCATCACCACCATCCCGAGATATATGCCGCTTTTGAAATTTGTATTCATTAGCCGCCTCAAGGTGAGTGTGCATCGAAATGCGCATTCAATTGTCGCATTGAGATGTGTGCCACTTTGGGATTTATATTTCATTTCTCGCCTCAAGATGCGTGTTTCTTCATGACATCGAGATGCTTGCCACTTTGAGTTTTATATTTCACCGAATGGTTCGAGATAAGTGTCTCATCACTACCTCGAGATTCGTATCATTTTGAGGTATCCATTCTACCCTAGTTGAGCAAACTGCAATCAGACCGAATAACTTCTTTCAATCAAGATCTCATAACTTTTAGGTATGTTATCCCTTGTCATATGGTATAATACTTCAAATGGAAAAGAAATTAATGCTCCAAAGGATGATCTCACAGTGCTCCTGGCACTTAGAAAATTACCTTAAACGGTGACCGCGAGTACATGCGTGGAAGAAGACAAGTCTACCAGGGTATTATTTAATAACTCTTAAAGGTGAGTTGACTCCTTCATTTTTTTTTGGTGCTTTATGTATGATTTTTATTAGGCCAATCGCATCACATAGTTAGCTCCCTGATTCTAATAATTCAAGATATTTATTCTCCAGCTTCTATGCAAATATTTTCATTGAGTGAAGGAATTTGAAACTTCTCTTTAGACTTGAGAATATATCATCAGGTGATATATTAGTATTTTTTTTATTAAAGTCGACAAGCGACCCCCTCAAAGGATGAACCAAATGTACGGAATACCCAAAGGCTCACGTGCAACTCACAGAACACCCACAGGCTAATGCGCGCACTGTGGCCTCACCTCGCATAGAGGAGGATTTTAACACGGGACCTCCCAGTTGAACACCTCATATGTAAGGAACTCCATACCACTTGACTCCCATGTCGTTGGTGTGATATAGTAGCAAATATCCAAGCATTAATGGCATCTACCCCAACACTTACTTTCTACTTCCTCTTTATTATTATTATAATTTTTATATTTGAGCTTCATCAACTGGCATGTGATTTAATACCTATGTTAATGCTCTGTATGGAGCAATTGTGGCTCTACTTAGTGGGCAACCAAGATTGCTTTTTTATTTTTATCCATAATTTAGCATCATTAATATTCATATTCATGCTTTGGATAAAAACTATTATAATAACGCTTAGTGGGCGGAAATGATTGTCCCTCTGTTTCTTAATTTTAATTTTCTTGAAATTATGATAAGCCCATACTTGAAAAAAATGACCCATTCATGAAACCATAGTTTTAACTTTTGAGAATCAAACCCTTTGACTTTCCCATAATCTTAGTCATATATTTCTAGGTGGTCCCATTCATATTGTAATATTCCGTAAATTTCACAATAAATGTCTAAATTATTAAAAATAATTATCGAGGTTAATGAGTCAATAAAAGGGATTAAACACTTTTAAATTTCTAATAAAATATAATCAGGACAAAATGAGTGTTGAATTTGGTCCAAGAACATTAAGTTCCAAGAAGGCCCTTAATAGGCCGGGCCACTTTGCTAGTTCATAACCCTAGCTAAATCTTAGAAGGATTAATTGATGAGATTAAGTGAGAAATCAAGGAAATTAAAAAGGCCTTGGGAATGGGCCGGGCCTAAATGGAAATTCTATCATTGCTTATTTATAGGATTTAATTGAGTTAATCTTTACTTAAGTTCTAATGATGCGATTTAGGAAAAAGGAGCATCAATAATTGTAAATAGAATAAAATAATGTTTATCATTATCCACATCTGAATTTCCTGGATCTGAGTCTGGTCAAAGCCGAGGAAATTGGATCTCGGTCGGACAATAATTGGCGCGTGACGCTACAGTAGTTAATACAAATATTAATTTAACAATACAAGTAGCTGTCATTTTAATAAAGGGTTGCGAATTGAGGATCTCGGTTCGCATTGAATCAATCGAGTGAGTTCACAGTGGACTTGTGAACCTATAATAAAAGGATTGAAATCAACTTGATTGAGCAATGTGACATTTAGTGATGGAAAATAAATATTTTAAGATATATTATATTACTTAGGTTGTCTTGATATAATAAGAAAGGGAACTTAGGGTTTCATAAAATTGAAATCAAACAAGCCTCCATCCCCATCTACTCTCATAACCTCTATCTCTCTCCCTCGATGTCACGCCCCGACCCGGATTCCGGGACCCCGAGCACGTGAACAAACCGGCCGTAACCAAGTAAGACGCATCTCACTCGGCTACAAGGCCTCAGTAAGTAACAACATATAACAAATAATCAAAATAAATAACTTAATTAAAAGGTCACAGCGGAAACATAATCAAATAAGTGGGTCCCGATGCCCTACATAAGCCATGCCCTATAAGGGTCCTACAAATAAAAGTCTCACACTCAAACAAATAAGAAAAATGAGATCCTCGGACCTCTGCTATCAACCCAACCCTCGATCGGCTCTTGTACGCTAGACTCCTACTCCTCAAGATTTGAAAACAGGAAGAAAAACAACTGCGTGAGCTTTTGAATGGAAAGCCCAGTAAGTACCCTTGCGGGGGTTCAAGAAAATCATAATATCAAGTAAAAATGATAATCAAGTCAAATCTTGTGGCCACGCCCCTCAAGCAATCCCTAGGAGTCTATAACAAATACAAGCAAGGTACGACCCCTAACTATGGAAGCCCTCGAGCTTCGATAAGAGTTCCAATGGAAGCTCAACAAACATCTCCCCCGGTAAGCATTATCAGCAAACTTGCTTCAAACTTGGCCCTTCGGTCGTACGTCCCTCAGGTCGTATGCCGGTAGCGCCACCTCTCGTACGTGTCGACACGGCCAACGAATCACCCCCACTGACGGGCAGGACAACCAGAGTATCGTCTCTCCGGCATGGCAAGCCGAAACGCCAGGGTGTCCCGTCCCTGATCGTTTCCCAAATGGAGCCCCCACGCTCCATTGAATCCGGGCGGAAGATCAAACAATAAACATGGATACCAACATCCCGAAACATCCAAGCATGCTTAAAAGAGTTCCAAATGAAATAAAGAAGCTTGTATGGCCTTACAGGCAAAAATATCAAGAATATGATATATCAAAAGTCAAAGAACAATCCGAAGAGTGGGTACGAGGTAGTGTACTTACCTCAACAGTGTCGTCCGGGATTACACAACAAGGATCTCGCCTGTCACGACTCTATCTCAAAACCTGATAATAAATCCTATATCAGTGTCGATAATATTTAAATTATCCAGTTGAACATGGAAGATGCTTTAAACGGGCCCAAGTCCAACTTGTGGGCCTTTCCTTGTATTCTTATGTCATTTTACCTTAAATGACTAAATCTGATTTATTTTCATAAATAGAAAATGGTGGCCTTGTGGTTAGGCCCACCACTCCCTTTGGAAAGGTTTAGGGTTCAATTCTCTCCATTTACCATATATTCCCTTTTTATTTCCTTTTCTAGCTTTAACTAACCTGACTTGGTTGGTTCTATCACAAATAGAAAAAGGTTCCTGGTGGTTAAGGCTCACCTAGACCATGTGTGTGGTCTTAAGTTCCATTCACACCACCAACCTTTTTTTCCTTTTATTTCCTTTTAACTTGGTTAAACTTAGTGCATTCCTTTTGACCGAACCCAACCATAGATTAGATCCAACCCATTCTTCTTAAAACGACCCGAGTCCATTCCAAGTTGGTTGAATCTAATCAACTAGTTATTCGATTGGCCCGAGTTCATTCCAAATTGTTTAAACCCGACCTAGTTAATTTAAATCCAACCCCTTTTGATTTGATCAAGCCATTTCAAATTGAATCTAGACTCAGACCCAATCTAATTAGCTAACCATCTTAAGCCCAACTCATTTGATTGAACCCAATCCGATTCCACTTAACTGAGTCCCTTATACTTGATTGGATCCATCTAATAAAACCGGTCCAACCCATCTCCAACTTGGTTAAACTTAACCCTTTATCCAAATTTAATTATCCAATAATTTAACTAATCCTTAATTAATTAAATTTAACTCTGTAATTAATCAACTAACCAAACATTAATTATTTAATTATTCCAATTAACCAGAGAACCTAATTATCAATTAACTTAATTTAAATTTTTAATTAATTTTTTTTCTTCTCTTCCCCACATCTCTCTCTCTCTTTCTTCTTCTTAAATGAGCCTCGTCGAAGAAGGAATTGCGCCCATCGCCGTAGTGGAGTTTCTGTCCCTGTCCGGTGGTCGCCGGCGAGCTCTTAGGCGGCCCGCGTTCGGAGTGACTAGCATCGAGGTCCCCTCTGGCCGGAGCTCGCCCCTTTATCCTCCTTCTGATTCCCAGTTCCACGGCGGCGACCGCGAGCCTCCTTTCTCCCTGAGCGTCAAGACCCTCACCGAGGACAGTAAAGGATTCCGGAGGCCCCTCTATGTCTGCCCCCCCTATCTAACTACCTACCATGCATGCTCAACGGAAAGTAAAAAGGAGAATAAAAGCTCACCAGTGAAGATGAAGGCGCACTCGCGGTGCTCCACAGCCGGTCGGAGAAGGACAGAGAACGGCCGCGCCCTTCCTCTTAGATCAGTCGCCAACTGCGAAGGCGCCCACCCTTTGTCTCCTGGTCCCTCTCTCTCTGTTTCTCATGGTGGAGAAGGCTCGCCGGCGTTGTGTGTGTCTCCACGGTTCCTCCACAATCCCTTTTATAAAGCTTGAGGAGGATCCTAGTGAAATCAGCCTTGGTTGGAGAGGGGAATTGATTTAAAATCAAATCCCTCTCCTTCCATATTTATAGATCTTTGGTGGATCACGGCGGAGCACAGCTCTCGGCGGCGCGCCGACGCGATGGAGAAGAGAACCTCGTTCGTGCCTCGCGATCAAGCGATAACGGATCAACGGTCCAGATTAGCAGGTAATGATCCAATGGCTTCCTTCTTTTTATCTTATCTCGGATGGGTGTTTTGATCAAATGGACGGTAACCATTGCTCCACAACGGATGGCTGTATTACAAGGTCGTGCCTCGAACTTATCCTACCATCTGAGATGGACGAACGAGATTTGTCCGTACGGTAGAAGTGTTGTTCCGCTAGTTCATCATCCAAAACGAACGGCCAGATTTCTCTCTGGTGATCAGCACACTTTGATCTCTTTGATCCTAACCGTTCGTTCCTTCTCTATACTCCCCATGTATGCCTATTTATGAATAGACCATTGACTTTCTTCTCCTTTACATGAAGGTCCTCCCCGTGAGAGAAAAGCAAAAATTCTTCTCGGTCCTCAACCTTACTTCTTTCACATCTGGGTCCCTCTCACAAAGAGAAACAAATTTTCTGTTTAGTACCTGAGTTTTCTAAAATTACCATATGGTCCTTGGTAGCCCATTAATTTTAATTTAGGCATTAAAATTAATTTTCTTCTCTTCAAAACAAACCCCATTTACTTCTAAACTTGGGAATTCCCTTTTATATATTTAATCAATCACCAATCTATGAATTTGTTCCATCTTTAAGAATTTACCAATTCTTTTCTATTCTCATTCTATTTCAAATAAATTCTAAACTTAGAATTTTCCATTAATTAAATCAATAAATTACTAAATAATTAATTATTTAATTGTTTATTCCCTTTTTAATCATCTCCAAGAATTTTCCTGATCTTGAGTATTTTAATTAGATTAATCATTTAATTAACCAAAGTGATATCTAATTACTTATCCTTTTCATGTCCTCCAAACTTGCCAAATTACTAAAATGCTCTTAGGTTTAATAATTAAACCCAACTAGGGTTTTAACTATAAAACCTCCTTATCCTTTTCAAATAATTATCCTTTTGGGAAAATTAATTCATCACGAAAATATTAAAACCCATTTATTTTAAAAAAAATCTCTGGTTTCACACTCGATCTCGTCCGACCTAAGCCATACCCGTGCCCACCGATCAGCTGCTGCGCCGGCCTACCCTCAGTCGATTCCGCTAACAGCCGCGAGTGCGAGCGTGAATACCCTGCAGCCTTTGCCTCGGGTCGTCCCTTACCCACGCGCGGCCAGGCCGAGCCCCACATCTGGCACCGCCTTCCTCCATGTGCGTGACCGGCGTCTGTGCACAGCCAACGGCCTTCCTCTCTGGCGACAACACCTTCTCCGCCTCTACATATCGGCAGCCTGAGCGCCGCTGCCGCCTTTGATCTCCAGCCAAGTGACGGCCAGCATCCCGTTTCTCGACAAGATCTCGGCGACGTGAAGGCCGGATCTCCTCTCTGAGCCCCGGCCGCTACCAGGACAAGGAGCCCTACTTACTACCTTCTCCTTGCTAAGAACCGGCAAATCCTAACGCCTGCTATCTCGTATCTTCGGTAAACTCCTTAAATGTTGATAGGGAGTAATTCCCAATGTCTTGATTTAGAGGCATGATAAGATGCTAGGCCTAAATACTTGTATGGATGAAGTGTGATGCCTCGAATTGCATAAGTTGTATGGATTGTGTTGTTTATGGTGAATGGTTGTATAATTTCAAAGCCCTATAAACAAAGGAGACTCTGCCAAAATTTCATCGATTATAAAAGCTTAATTATTCATGTTATGTGTAGCAATTGATTTCTTTATGAGAGCATGCTAGAAGCCTTTAAATTAAGCTAAGGATGAAGATAGTTAAGTCTTCTATTATGAGCAAATTCTGTATTTTTCATTCTCCTTTGAACATGAAGTGCAAGTTAAATGAAAGTATGCTCTAGTTTAACTTAATGTCTCTACTATACTCTTTCAAGTATAAGTTAGAGTATAAACTAAGAATACGATTTCCATATTTTGATTATTAGGAAAAGGAAAAGGCAAAGGCAAGGCCGCAGCTACTGAAGGAACTAGCCAGCCTTCGAAGCTACTTAGACTCAGTTTAGGGAACACAACTGTACATCTCTTGCATTTCTACCAAATTTTCATCATGGTGATTTATTTGAAATGAAAGACATGAGTTTATTATTTGTAAAACCCGCCCCGAAATAAGTTAGAATTTTTATTTATTTATTTCCAGAATTTATTAAATAGTAATTTAATATGGTAAGTGATGAAATTTTGGAAAAATTATAAAGGTCTAATTAATCCAGATTTAATTAAGTACTAATTAAATCAGATTAATTATTGAGAAAGTTATGAACTTGTATTTAAATGATAAAAATGGAAAGAAGGTTTATATAGAAAAATGGGGTTGATTGGAAACCTAGGTAAATTAATAAACCAAGTGTGACAAAAGGAGAGAAATAAAACATAGGACTAAATTGCAAATGAAATAACTTTAATTCATCATGAGATTTTATAAGAATTCAAGGGTGTGAATGAAAAGAATTTTAATTATAAGATTGAATGAGATAATGAAGCTTGAGAGGCAAAATGACCATTTTGCCCCTCAAGCCATCACTTAACAATTTAAGTGAAAAGAGAGAATGCAAAGTTTCATTTCTCTCTCTCACTCCCTCTCACTCTCACGGGCAAGGGCATAGAAACACTGTAGCACATTGAGGATTTTGGAGGAATACTCATCAATCCTTTACATTAAGCTTGATTTGAAGGTAAGGGTTGGTTGAGTAGTGGATTTAATTCACTTGATCTCCATTTGGAGTCTAATATGCATGATTATGAACTTTGATCCATTCATTAGGGCTTGGAGAAGAAAATCGAAGGAAATCGAGGTAAAGCTCGGGAATACGAAATTTGGAGCTTGAATCTTCAAGAGGTAAGCTCAATACTAAGTTAGAAGCATTTGGATGATTTCAAGTTGAGTATTCATGCATTTTATGTCATAGGTTCATGAATTGATGAATGTGACCCATTCATGTTATTTCAATGGATGAAATCATGTATAAATGGATGTAGAACAATGTATGAGGAGTTTGGGATTGAATTATTGATTATAGAGCTTGATTCGGGAGAAGGAATTCTCGGATTTACTGTAGCACTGCAGATTTTCATGGGTTTTTAATTTATAAAGTTGAACTCTTACTGAGCACTGCTCTTCATGAGTTTATACATATATCATGAACTATTTAAGAACATGGAAATGTGAACCTTTACTAAACATGATTAATTGGGGGTTTAGAGTTATGAATTTAATGGTCTTGGATGGCATAGATTGTATGTGGATGATTCCTTAAATTCTAGTTGTTGTATGATGGCCATGCTTGTGTATGAATTGATGAATATATAAGTTATGAAAGTTATGTATAATTGATGAATGTTTGTGTTGGGGCTAAAATCGGTACCTACCTAGAGATCGATACTGATTTCAGGTCAACGGTTAAATTTATATTTGACTGGCGGACCTTCACAATTGCTGAGAGAGTCCATGAACGCTTCCCAAGATCGAGATACCTGCACAGGAAAACAACCCGTCGGAGTTGGGCCTAAATGCCCAGATTTAGCTCCGACGATCAAGTCAGTGTAATCCTTTTTCTTTGGTGTCAAAGTGGAATTGATCCCCCCTTTTCTGATCGTGCCCCCTCATATTTATATCCTTGATAGAAGTCCTTGGTTATGCCTCGGATGTGATGGGTGTTATGGGGGAAGTGATGGGAGAGGCTCGTCTCTTTGTTGGGTCGGCTTTTCCCCCAACCTGTCCCTTCCGTGTCAGGGGTCACTTTTTCCATATGTTTCTTCATGAACTTGGCTCCTTTCCCGGGTTTATGAGTCGAGAGCCCTATGTAGCTGGCTAGCCTATCTAATCGAGAACCAAGTGGGCGGTTCCTCTTGTCAAATAGGTATTTAAATGGTGGGTTGTCTTGTCACTGAATTAGTATGGGCGTCCGTCCTTTTAAGATTAAGATCCTTTGTTAACCGTACTTATATTATGGCGCGAGTCGCTCGATCAATTAATTCCCCCCTTTCGATCTTCCCCATGCTCTGACTTTGATCGTGATATCTTCCAGGATGGGATTTTGGTCGGTTAGGGAATATCCCTCTTGAGGTGGCAGCATTTATTAGGCATGTACGAAGTGATAAGGGGTCGCCACGTGGGTATGTCAAGTTGGCCAGCCAGACGGCCAGGATGTGTCCACATGGCTGACCATTTTCACCCTTATCACTAGTCACGCCCCAAGTGTGCTTTCGTGCGAGTTTGAGTGATGAACGAGCGCTACTCGGTCATTGGTCGACTCGAGAAGCAAAGCATTGGGGATAAAAAGTGGCAACTCTGAGTTGGCATTTTTCCCCTTTCTTGGAAATTGTTCCACCGAGAGTACCGAGATGGTTATACTTAAAAGCGCTTGTGGCGGTAGCCAAGGTCTTGGGACTAGGGGTCCGTTTAATGCATTCCTCTTTGTTACTCGCTCATGATACTCTATATAAGCTATCTAGAGGGGGAACCCCTTTTTTATCTTCTGTTACATGGCTTCTCCTCGACATCAATCCTTCTTTAAGATTTTTTTTCCTGAACAGTCTACTTTTATGCTCAGGATTCCTCCAGGATTTCACAGGTTTCTTGACGGGCTTGGACCCGGTACTGCTCGACTTCGGGGTCCGAGCGGTTGCGTATGGAGCTTCGGATTAATGAGGGACGATGACGTTGAGGACATCCGGTTCGCGCAGGGTTGGATGGGATTTCACATCGACCACCACGTGAAGGCGGGGGACCTCCTAGCCTTTACTTATTTGGGGGGTCAAGACTTCAAGGTCAAGATTTATGGAAGGAGTTGCTGTCTCAGAGAGTCTCCTTATTCTGCCCGGCCGATGCATGGAGCGGCTGAAGTTGACAATAGTGGAGGGGAGGGTGCTCAGGCCTCGGAGTCTTCTATCGGGTCTTCTTAGGGTGTTAAGTTTACTGTTTTGTCTGAATGGGTTCTAAGAAATCCGTGTAGTCTTTTCTTTTCCTTATCTTATCTTATCTTGTCCCTCTTCTCGGGGTGATCCTTGTGAATATATTGTCCGTCTTTACGAACTGCACGGTCTTGCTTCAGCTTTTTAGACGATTAGATTATTAAAACCATCGACTGTGTATCATTTATTGCGATATGCCATTTTCTGTTCAGCCAAGCGGTTTTCAAGGCGATTAGGCTTTGAGGGCATGGGGTGGGGTAGGTGAAATGATGATGGGCTCGACTTTTTAGGGTTCACTTGTCAAGGATCGTTATGGGGTTACACGTCGTGTCGATTCGAATCGCGATGATCCGTCCGTCGCTTGTATTGCCACGCGGACGTCATCTAGGTCGATCATCGCTATTATGAGACAATCCCCGCCGTTCATGGTGATCCAACGGCTGAAAAGGAAAAGTTCGGGGTCACTGAGGCGCCAAGGGTTGGTTAAGGGTTTCATGTTGCTTTTGTCTTCTTCTTCATCGCGCTTTCTCTCGCCGCTGGTGGTTCCTGGGTGTTCTTTGACGACATTCTCAAAGCTTCTTTGTATTTCTTCATCTCGAGGTAATGGACATCCCTCCTTTAGACTCTAGGTGTCCTGCCCTCCTTCCTCCTTCTCCTCCTACCTCGTCTGCTTCATCTTCTGAGACTGTTTCCGGCTCTATTTCTTCGCCTCCTGTTCACGGTTCTGATGAACTTAGTCGCCTTGTTGTAGTCCCATCTGCAACCGTGACTAGTGAGCATAATGAATTACCCATAATTCCTAGGGTGCATCCTGGATCCTCGAAAACTGAGAGGGGAAAATCTACTGTCTTTGTGAGTCTTCTTCGTCAGGCGGATGTCAATAGGTTAGTTGCCTGTTATGAGATTCCTGTTCCCCTTTTTGCTTGCCGGGAGCCGGGTGGCGGAGAACGGGCGAGCAGCCCAAAGCAAGGGGAAATTGCCATTTACCAGGACGCGCTATTGGACGGTCTGAGACTTCCATTCGCTCCGTTTGTTAAGGAAATCCTTGACTATCACCAGCTGTGTCCGTCCCAATTAACTCCGAACTCTTGGAGATTAATTTGCGGTTTTGTTATGGTCTTGAATCATTACGAGGTCCAACCGACACTTCGTTGGTTCCGCCTTTTATTCAGCTTAAACCTTGAGCCCGATACCGACTGGTATTACTTCTCGGCTCGCTCTGGTAAAAAATTCTTGGGCAAGGTTCCTTCTTCCATCAAGAGATGGAAGAGCAAATTCTTTTTTGTCTCTAGTCAATCCGGGTGGGATGTTCGCACGCAATGGGCGGAGCCCCGGATCGAGACTCTATGTGAGGATGGGATGACCGAGGAAGAAGAGACGAAGTTCAAGAGTTTCAAAGGGGTTTCTGGTGTTTCGATCGATACGATTCTGACGAGGGAAAACCTCCGGAAGTGTTGCCTCTTTATAAACCGGGGTAGGGGTTGTTCATGTCTTTTGTCTTTAAGGGGTCAGTGCGTGTGACTACGATTGATTTCTCTTTGTCTTGCAGGCCAGATGATGGAGGACAGCGGCCTCGCTAAGGAGCTTCTGGCCGAGCATGTGGGGATCGTCCAGCCTCCCGCGCGGAGGGGGAGGAGGGCAACAGATCCGTCCGTAAAGGCAGCGGAAAAGGAGAAAAGAGAAAAACTCAAGAAGGGGTAGCCAGGGGTAATGTCCTAGGCGGGAGTTCTATGGTGGTACCTAAAAAGAGGGGGAAAGGCGAAGGCTCCGTTGCCGGATCTAATCGTCCTTCCAAGAGGGCGCACGTTTCCCCAAGTCCGCCCGCAATTCTTCCCTCGGTTCAAGCTGAGGACTCCTGTCCTTCTGATGAAGAAGGCATTCTTACACGGGTCCTGCGGAAGCCCATGAGGGAGGCACGAGGGTCTTCCGTCGAAAGTCCCTTGGTTCTGTCCGTAGATGTCCCCTCTTCCCCTGAGGGTTACCGGGGCCCGGCTACAGGGCCGGTTGGTCGAAAGGAGGGTGTTCGTCCTCTCGGCCAGGTGCTTATTTCCAACCATTCCTGATTTTTCCGAGGGAATTCCAGGGAAAATTTGCACTGACAATCTTTTAACCTAATGTAGGCCGAAACTGTAGGGGAAGAGGGGCTCAAAAAGGGGAGTTCAGCGATTCAGAAAGAAATTTCTCCTTCTGCGGCTCCCCCCCTCTGGAGCTGTGCTTTTTGACGATCCCTCTATAGTAGGGGAGATGGCTGACGCCATGCGCTCGGAGGATATTTCCCTGAAACTACAAAGTCTAGGGAAGGAGGAAGTCGCTAGCCAACTGGCATCGCATGTTGGATCGGTATGGGATGACACCCCTCAACTTCACGTGTCAATTTCCCTTTTCTTCTTACGATGTCTAGTTTTCCCTTAGGTCTTCTTTTTGGCGGATCGTGCCTGTCGACTCCTTCGTGAGGAGGTAGCCATCGTTAATCCGTGTGCCGAGGTCCTGGATCAGAAAGATGTGGAAATTAATGATCTTCGGGGGAAGATCACAATTCTAGAAGCCGCGTCCGAGTCGCTAAAGAAAGAAAACAAGGAGTTGAAGGATAAGGTTTCCAAGGCTGAGAGAAAAACGAAGAAAGAGCTAGAGGTGGCAAGAAAAGAGAAGGATGAACTCACGGGAAAATTGTCAAATTCCGAGAAGTCGCTTAAGTCCGCCGAGGCAGACGTCTCCGTTTTTCAGGAACGAGTAGTTGCTCTCGAGAAGGAAGCGGTCGAATCCAAGCAGGTGATCGACGCTCTGTTGTTGGAGAAAGAAAAACTCTCGCGCGAGCTGAAGACGCGTGATGAGCTTCTCGCCCGTTCCAATGGGGATTTGGAGAAGGTTAGGGCTGAAAAAGAGGAGGCCCTAGACAACCTTGAAGCGCAAGTTGAAGAGCTTGAGGCCGCTCTGGCAGCGGCCGAACAAAAGTCACAAGCCAGGGGGAAGAGAACTTTTGCGATGTTCAAGGCTTTGGCCAAGCATGGTCTGCCGTTTGCTTCTATGAGTTATCCTGACGCATTAAAAGCTTACATAGCTTTATCGGAGAAATCTAAGGATGGCAGTGGTCCTACTGAGGATAAGGGTTTTTCTTTGTTTACTTATCGTGGCCTGTTTCTGGTAAACTAGTCGGTTCCATTTCCTCTTATTTTTGTAGTCGTAGCCGAGGGCGAGACCATTACGGCTGGAGCTGAAATGGACAAAGGCCGGGCCTCAATCGGGGAGACCAGTGCTAGACCGGACCCTCCGAGGGAAGAAGAAGTCTCCCCAGCTACTGCTATCGGGAATGAACAGGGCGAGGAGGCTTAACTTGTTGACGGAGAATGGCTAACAACCTCTGCATGTTTTTATTTTGTGCTCCTTTTGATCTTCTCGATATTTTTGTAAGAATAACTCTATATCGATCAGCGAAATGATTGTACTTCGCTCGTTTACCGCTCTTATGAACTTGTATCGGAATTAAGTGAAGTACTAATGCCAATTAGAACGAGTCGGCTTTTAGGTTTTTAGAAGGCTGCGGTTTTTCATCATGCCATTAACCCGAGGCACTATCCTCGTCGACTCCTTTCCTGTGTCACTGTAATGATGCCATCCATTTGATGGTGTCTTTTAATGCTCCTCTTTTTTTTTTTTGAAAAACGGAATAGTCGCTGATCCTTTCCCGATGGGACGTGAGTTAGTTTCAAGATCTTGCCTTTAATGATCCGCCGGTCCCGAAGGGTCAAAGCAAGTTCCCGAGTTAAGGTGGTTTCTAACTTAAGGGTTATTTAAGCGGAGCCACAGAGGGTTTTACTTCAATCTTCGGTTCGCCGTGTGAAGGTGAGGACTCCATGGACCCCCTCCTTCGCCCTTCCTTCTACAGGAAATTCGGTTTAAGGGGCACTACCCATCGTCTGAAAGTCCCCTCCACATTTCATGGATATTTGAACGAAGTACCGTAGCCATCAAGGGCCCCAGCGGTCATATATGGGGAGTCACTTTGCTGAGGGACGCAGATGCTGGGGAGGTTTGGTTCGCGAACGGGTGGCAGGACTTCTTGGTTGACCATCACATGGAAGTGGGGGACCTTATGACCTTCTTCTACATGGGGGGGACCCATTTTCGGGTATCCATTTATGGGAGAAATCGATGCCTGAAGGAGTGGGCTCTCTCGGCTCGCCCTTTTCACCGATCCGTCGTTCTCAGTGATGACGGTGGCAGCGGAAGGGAGGAGGTCGAGGAGAGCGAGTCAAGCAGTCTTACGGATTAGGGTGTTCATCCTTTTAACATTTTCTTTTCCCTTCGTCTTTTTATGTATCGACTTTTGTAATTTACTCAGTTACGACTTTATGAATAATTATTGCTTTCACATACTCTAGTGCATCCTTAATCATGATAACCGGACGATTCTTGGATTCTCCCGTCCTTCATTCCTACTCCCGTATCTTTTTGATGGTCCAGGATGCTAATCTACCGCCGGCTAGAGTAGGTTAAACGTCGAACCTAAGAAAAAGGCGGGGCTAGGGCTAGTTTATTGGCTTTTATTGGAGTTGGTCAATCCTATCCAAAAAGCCGTGTGGTCTTGTCGGTGTTTACTGTTGCCATCTTTGGGAATCGGGCTTGATCCTCGTGATGGATTTGACATCAGTAAGGGGTGTGTCTATATTAATGCGTATTCATCCTTAGCTTTTTTGCCCTCCAATGGCTTTTCCTTCTCTTCCCCATTCCTTTTTTGTTCTGTTTGATCCTGAAGTTCATTCTGGTTATTTAAGGGTCCCTCCTCTATACTCTCGAGGCTTGGATTTACCCAGCCCAACGTACGTAAATCTTAGAAGCCCGAATGGCCATAGTTGGCTTGTGGCGTTCTGCAGAGAGGAATTCCCAAGGAAAATCTGGTTCGGTCCTGGATGGTCGAGCTTCCACACAGACCACGGGCTGGCGGAAGGGGAATTGCTAATTTTCTCCTACCTCGGCGATAAGACTTTTCAGGTGGAGATTTTCGGAAAGGACGGCTGTCGGAAATTGGTTAACCCTTGCATCTGGCCTTCCAGCTATAGGCCCCTTTCACACGATGACGAGCCTAAGAGAGTTCAGGCGTCGTCCCGTTCATCCACTGGGTCCAGCTAAGGTGTTGTGATGTGTGGGTTGTCAAGCTTGTACGCAAGGGAACTTTTTGCATCCCATGTAATATGTTTTCTTGCTTGCATTTGTCCTTGCCTTAAGTACACATAACTAAGGTGTATCTTTAAACCCCAAATATGTGGACTAATATCGGGTGAGTTTTATCATGACTAGGATGTATCTTAAATTCTGAATGCGCGAATTAATATCGGGTGAGCTTTTTCTAACCTCTGGTCTTCTGAGGGTAACTCCCCCGGTTTCTTTGAGATTTAAGACCCTTCCTTCCCAGTGAGGGCTTGAGGTGCTTTTCTCCGTCTTCTTCTGAGTTGGGTGGGACTTTTTAATCTTCCTTCAGAGAGGCTTGATGCGAGTTTTGGAATACTCGGCCCTCCTTCGGAGGGTTTTTGTGCGGGCCAAGGCACTCGACCTTCCTTTGGTGGGGCTTTAACGCGAGTCCAGGGACTCGGCCCTTCTTTGGAGGGTCTTTTTGTGAGTCCGAAGACCCAACCCCTCTTCGGAGGGGTTTTTACGCGAGTCGAGGGACTCGACCCTTCTCTGGAGGGGTTTTTATACGAGCCGAGGGACTCGGCCCTTCTTTTGAGGGACTTTAACGCGAGTCAAGGGACTCGGCCCTTTTCCGCAGGGACTTTTTGCAAGTCAAGGGACTCGGCCCTCCTCTGGAGGGACATTTATACGAGCCGAGGGACTCGGCCCTCCTCTGGAGGGACTTTTTTGCGAGTCGAGGGACTCGACCCTTCTGTGGAGGGGTTTTTATACGAGCCGAGGGACTCGGCCCTTTTCTGCAGGGACTTTTTGCGAGTCAAGGGACTCGGCCCTCCTCTGGAGGGACTTTTTTGCGAGTCGAGGGACTCGACCCTTCTTTGGAGGGGTTTTTATACGAGCCGAGGGACTCGGCCCTTCTTTTGAGGGACTTTAACGCGAGTCAAGGGACTCGGCCCTTTTTCGCAGGGACTTTTTGCTAGTCAAGGGACTCGGCCCTCCTCTAGAGGGACATTTATACGAGCTGAGGGACTCGGCCCTCCTCTGGAGGGACTTTTTATACGAGCCGAGGAACTCGACCTTCCTCTGGAGGGACTTTTTTGAGAGTCGAAGGACTCGACCCTTCTCTGGAGGGGTTTTTATACGAGCCGAGGGACTCGGCCCTTTTCCGCAGGGACTTTTTGCGAGTCAAGGGACTCGGCCCTCCTCTGGAGGGACTTTTTTGCGAGTCGAGGGACTCGACCCTTCTCTGGAGGGGTTTTTATACGAGCCGAGGGACTCGGCCCTTTTCCGCAGGGACTTTTTGCTAGTCAAGGGACTCGACTTTTTATACGAGCCGAAGGACTCGGCCCTCCTCTGGAGGGACTTTTTTTTTTTTTTTTTTTTTTTACGAGTCAGTGGAGGAGATTGGATATTATTTTTGGCGGCTCTTTCACAAAAACTCAGGTTTTTCTTCCATTACTGATAATAACGACGCAAATGCTCTGCATGGAATGGTCGTTTAAGGATTTGTCCTTCCATATTCGCGAGGTAGTAGGTTCCGGTCCTGACTTCTTTCTTCACTATGTATGGACCTTCCCAGTTTGGGGTTAGTTTTCCCGTCCGGCTTTTGTTGCCTTGGAATTCATTTTCCCTTAAGACCGGGTCCCCTAGTTGGAAGCTGACTCCTTTCACCCGGGAATCGTAGAAGCGTTTCAACTTCTGGTGGTATGCTGCAGCACGTAATTCGGAGATTTCTCTTATTTCTTCAAGAAGGTCCAACTCCGCACGGAGCCTTTCTTTATTGGATTCTGGGGAAAATGTCTTGGTTCGGAGTGTTGGTACCCCTATTTCCGCCGGAATAACTGCTTCGACGCCAAAAGCGAGGGCGAATGGAGTTTCCCCTATTGGGGTCCGGGAGGTCGTTCGATAAGCCCATAACGCACTCGGAATTTCCTCCACCCAGCTCGTTCCATCCCTGAGGACCTGAGTTTTTAGTACCTGAAGTAAAGTCCGGTTGGTCACCTCGACCTGTCCGTTGGCTTCGGGATGTGTTACCGATGTCAGCCTAGCTTCTATTCCTAATTTGGTACAGAAGTTTTTGAAGGCTTGGTTGTCAAACTGTCGCCCATTGTCCGTGATGAAGGCCACCGGTATCCCAAATCGACTGACGACTGTCCGCCAAAGAAAACTCTCACACGCTTTCTCGGTGATTTTGGCCAGGGGCTCCGCTTCATCCCATTTAGTGAAGTAATCGATGGCGACGATTAGGAACTTCATTTGTCTAACTGCTGTGGGAAACGGGCCTAGGAGGTCGACCCCCCATAGGGCAAAAGGTCTCGGGCTAACTATTGGGGTGAGCGGTGTTGGTGGTCGCCTTTGTATTTTTGCGTGGCGTTGGCATGCGTCACACTTCCTGACAAACTCCATGGCTTCCCGAGACAATGTGGGCCAATAGTATCCTTGTTGTAAGACTTTATGCCCCAGGGCTTTTCCTCCCAAATGATCTCCGCCGATGCCTTCATGTATCTCTCGCAAGACGTATTCGGCTTCGGTTGGTCGTAGACATCTTAGAAGTGGTCGAGTATAAGACCTCTTGTATAGGCTGTCGTCGATTATACTGTACTTGGCTGACTTTGTGACTATTCGTCGAGCTTCCTTTGGCTCGAGTGGGAGGGATCCGTCTTGGAGGTACTTTTTTATGGGGTCAATCCAGCATTGCTCCTCTTCTATGTTTAATATTTCATCTTCCGGGCGCCCTTCAATGGTTTTCCTCATTAGGCTTTGGACGTTGAAGGGTCGTTTTAGATCGACTTCGGGTGAAGACGCCATTTTGGACAAGAGGTCGGCTTCTTCATTTTCTGTTCGCGGGATTTTGACTATTTCAAAATGTGCGAAGCTGGGGGTGATCTTCCTCACCACTGCCCGGTATTTTACCATATTCTCTTCCCCAGCTTCGAAATCTCCCGTGGTGTGTCCGGCAATGAGTTGGGAGTCCGTGTACGCCCGTAATTTCTGTACCCCTAAACCCCGAGCCAACTGAAGCCCCGCGATGAGGGCCTCATATTCTGCCTCATTATTTGTCGCCTTGAAATCGAACTTAAGGATTGTTGATGTATGCCATCCCGAGGGAGAATGCAGCACTAATCCTGCTCCTGCTCTTTCTTCCGTGGCCGATCCGTCCACATGTAAAGTCCAATGCAAGGAAGATGCCTCTGTTGGTCCGAGGGTTTCTGTCGTGGTGATTTTTTCCTGCTCGTCTGCCGTCAACTATACTATGAAGTCGGCCAGTACTTGCGCTTTGATCGCAGTTCGGGGTTTGCAGCTGATTTCATACTGCCCTAATTCAACTACCCATTTGGCAAGTCTTCCTGAGGCTTCTGGTCTGTGGAGGATATGCTTCAGAGGTTGATCCGAGAGGACCGTGACCTTGTGCGCTTGAAAGTACGGTCTGAGTCGCCTTGTTGCGTTGATGAGAGCAAAGGCCAGTTTTTCTAGTAGGAGATACCTTGTTTCTGCGTGGCCTAGTACTTTGCTGGTGTAGTAGATCGGTTTTTGAATTCCTCTTCTTCTTTTAGGAGGACGGAGCTTACCGCGGTGGTGGTTGTTGCCAAGTAAATGTAGAGCTCTTCCCTTGGTTGGGGTTTGGCGAGTAGCATGGGAGATTTAAGGTAATCTTTGAGCTGGCCGAGCGCTTCTTTGTAATCCTCATACCATTCCATTTTTGGGGCTTTTCGCAATGCTCGGAAAAAGGGGAGATTTCTTTCCCCTGACCTAGAGATGAATCGCCCTAGGGCGGCCAATCGCCCATTCAACCTTTGTATTTCCTTAAGGGTTTTTGGGGATTTCATCTCCAATATTGCCTTGATCTTTTCCGGGTTTGCCTCAATGCCCCGTTGGGTTAGCATGAACCCCAAAAATTTTCTCGAACGAACTCCGAAAGCGCACTTACTTGGGTTGAGACGCATGCCATATTTCCGAAGGGATTCGAAAGTTTCCTGTAAGTCAGCTATATGGCTCTCGGCTTTTGGACTTTTCACCAGGATATCATCCACGTAAGATTCAATATTCCTCCCGATTTGCTCTTTGAAGACCCTGGTTACTAGCCTTTGGAAAGTTGCACCTGCATTTTTTAGGCCGAAAGGCATCACCTTGTTGCAATAGATCCCTTTGCTTGTGATAAACGATGTTTTTTCCTCGTCTGCCACAACCATCTGAATCTAATTGTATCCGGAGAAGGCGTCCAGAAAGCTAAGCATTTCATGCCCTGATGTTGAATCTACGAGATCATCAATCGAAGGCAAAGGGAAAGAGTCTTTTGGACAGGCTTTATTTAGGTCAGAATAGTCTACACACATTCTCCATTTTTCCGATGCCTTCTTTACCAGGGCTATGTTGGCCAGCCAGTTTGGGTAGACTACTTCTCTTACGAAGCCTGCTCTGAGGAGCTTATTGACTTCTTCCTCTGCCGCCTTCTGCCGCTCGGGTGCAATACTTCTTTGTTTCTGGATTACTAGCTTGAAGGCGGGATCCACATTCAGTCGGTGTTCGACCCCAGGCATATCCTCTGGTGACCACGCGAAGAGATCGGCATTGCTTCGCAGGAATTTCATCATTTCAATTTGGCGTTCTGTTGACAGCCCAGTTCCAATTTGAACAGTGTGTTCCGGCTGATCTTCGTTAAGTGGGATTGTGACAAGTTCTTCAACGGGAGTTGGTCTGTGATCCTCTTCGACTGGGGCGTCTGCATATTCTTCCAGTGTCATAGTCTCAGAGGTCGTTCCGTTTGAAGAGTCCCTTCCTTTGAGGGTGTCCGCGTAACATTGTCGAGCCAGCGGTTGATCTTCTCTCACTTCTCCACATCCGTTTTCGGTCGGAAACTTTAGAAGGAGGTGGTAAGTGGACACAGCCGCTCTTAAGGAGTTAAGAGTCGGCCTACCAAGTATGGCATTGTAACTGGACGTGCACCGTACAACTAAGAAGTTTGCCGTAGTTGTGGATTGTCTTGGTGGACGCACGACCGTCATGGGTAGTGTTAGCATTCCTTCCGGTTGTATTACCCCTCCCGAGAAACCTATCAAGGCGGACTTGACCGGGAGGAGCTGATCTACGTTGAACCTCATTCTTTCGAACGCACTCCAAAAAAGGACATTGACTGAGCTCCCAGTATCGACAAGAATTCTCCTTAGTTCGAAATTTGAGACTGTGATGGCGATAATCAGGGCGTCATCATGAGGGTGGCAGACTTTTTCCGCTTCGTCATCGTAGAAGATTATCGGTGGCATTTCCCGAGCTCTTTTCTGGGTTGGCCTTATTTGAGTGGTTAACACCATCCGAGCGTAGTTTTTCCGTGAAGTAGAGCTTTCCCCCGCACACCCGGGGCCTCCGCTGATGAAGCCAACAATTTCCTTACCGGTTTCATTCCGCCGGGTGGGCGACCCTTTAGTAGGTGCTGACTTGCGACAAATATATTTCTCGAGCCTTCCTTTTCGTACAGCTTCTTCAAGAGCGTTCTGCAGGTGGGCGCATTCTTCGGTATCGTGGCCAGGAGCTTGGTGGAATTTGCAGTACCTCTTACTATTGCCTCTTCGCCCCCCTGTCTTTCTCCCGGGTTCCGGTTTTCTCAGAATTTCCCGGTCTCGGATTTCCATGAGGATATGGCTTCATGGTAGGTTGAGGGGGGTATGGTGGTTGTATTGGGGTGCTGGCCCATACCTTCCGGGGCCTCGAGGCTGGAGCTGGTACTGTCCTCGGCGAGGTGGGGATCTTTGAGTGTGATCCATTTTCCGAGGAGGGTCTTGTCGGTCTCCTTTGTTGGCGCTTCTAGGCTCTCGGCGATCATTCTTATCCCGGTTTTCCTGTTGTCAGGCTTCTCTTTCCCAACCCTCGTGAATTTCGTCTGAATTGATGTATTTTTGGGCGTGGGACATGAGATCGGCTATGCTCCTTGGTGACTCCAGGGTGAGCGAAAAACGAAACGGAGAATCTTGCAATCCCTCAATCAGCATGGTTATAACCATCCTGGGGGGTAAGTCTTCTACCCTGGCTACGTCCTCAAGGAATCGATCAAGGTATGTTCGAAGGCTCTCCCCCCTTTGCTGCTTCACTCGCATGAGGGTTGAGGTGTCTTCTGTTTTTTGGAATGGTTAGCAAAGCGAGTGAGAAATAGGTCGGCCATTACCTAGAAAGAGGGGATGGAGTTTGTGGGAAGCTCGACGAGCCAATCCTGTGCCGCGCCCTCAAGGATGGAGGGAAAGCCCGACATATCCGAGCATCTGAGTTTCCCGTCAGAAGCATCTTGGAACGAAAAGACTTTATATGGTGAGAAGGGTCAGTTTTTCCGTGGTAGGCTGCTATCAAGGGTGGTTGGAAACTGTCGGGTATGCTCTCCTCAAGGATCTCTTTAGTAAAGGGAGTAGTTATCCGAGATACATCATTTCCACTCTCCTTCCGCGATTGGCTGTGACGCCGTGTCTCCTTTCCACGTGGCAGCGTGTACCTTGGTGATCTTGGCGAGGTCCGACGTCGGCGCGGGCACGTAGACAAGCTTGGGCTTTCAGACCACGCACGCTCTCGCCAGTTTTCTCCAGCCCCTCTTCTATAACTTACCTGTGGTCCATCTCCAGAAGATCCCCAGCTGTATATAGGGGTTTCATCCCGCCATTCCTCCCTGGCCCTCCGCGGACGATGGGTGCGAATATTCGGCCTTCCCCGATTTTCGGATTGGATCGGGGGTGTCGGTGGTGTACCAGGTGGTGTTGGGATCTGAGGGACTTGTTGTCTTATGGCTTGAAGATCTCGAGCAAGTTGCTCGCAGCGACGCGCCAGGGCCTGGTATTGCGTTTGGACATTTCTTTCTTCGGATGCGGGAAGGACAGTGTCGCCCGCCGGCGGCGTATTGCTTGGCTCTCCAACCATACTACTTCCTGCTTCTCTTTCTTGGATGCGTTTGGACTTCCTCATGACAGCTTTTTGTTCGGTCCCCACAGAAGGCGCCAAACTGTTGGGGCTAAAATCGGTACCTACCTAGAGATCGATACTGATTTCAGGTCAACGGTTAAATTTATATTTGACTGGCGGACCTTCACAATTGCTGAGAGAGTCCATGAACGCTTCACAAGATCGAGATACCTGCACAGGAAAACAACCCGTCGGAGTTGGGCCTAAATGCCCGGATTTAGCTCCGACGATCAAGTCAGTGTAATCCTTTTTCTTTGGTGTCAAAGTGGAATTGATCCCCCCTTTTCTGATCGTGCCCCCTCATATTTATAGCCTTGATAGAAGTCCTTGGTTATGCCTCGGATGTGACGGGTGTTATGGGGGAAGTGATGGGAGAGGCACGTCTCTTTGTTGGGTCGGCTTTTCCCCCAACCTGTCCCTTCCGTGTCAGGGGTCTCTTTTTCCATATGTTTCTTCATGAACCTGGCTCCTTTCCCGGGTTTATGAGCCGAGAGCCCTATGTAGCTGGCTAGCCTATCTAATCGAGAACCAAGTGGGCGGTTCCTCTTGTCAAATCGGTATTTAAATGGTGGGCTATCTTGTCACTGAATTAGTATGGGCGTCCGTCCTTTTTAGATTCAGATCCTTTGTTAACCGTACTTATATTATGGCGTGAGTCGCTCGATCAATTAATTCCCCCCTTTCGATCTTCCCCATGCTCTGACTTTGATCGTGATATCTTCCAGGATGGGATTTTTGTCGGTTAGGGAATATCCCTCTTGAGGTAGCAGCATTTATTAGGCATGTAAGAAGTGATAAGGGGTCGCCACGTGGGAATGTCAAGTTGGCCAGCCAGACGGCTAGGATGTGTCCACATGGCTGACCATTTTCACCCTTATCAGTTTGTATAGGAATTAAAACCCTAAATATAAAGCAAACTCTGTCGAATTTTCTATTGAAACCATGCATCACAAATCCTTGTTGCAATATTTGTGGAAATACTTAAATGAACTAGCTAATCAAAAGACAGTTCTCTTAATCATGTGTTTGATATAATGTTTCCAAGGTTAAGTTAGATAATGAGGAAGCTTGACAAATTGGTTTGATAGTGTGCATATTTTTATGATTGCAAGATCAAGGAATTGGGATGAATGTGTTGTTGTTGTTTCTTTTAGAATGATCATGCCTATGTATTGTTTGAGAAATGCAAGTATTGGATTCCAAGGTTAGAGTTTAATTGAGGAGAATTAAGCTTCAAGGAGAAAGGATTCTGCAGAAAATACTGTAGCACCTGCAGAACATTGATTTTTATTTAATTTTTGGGGGCCATATAAGAGACGATAATGAGCCCAATTATGATGGAAATGAAAGACAATATTATGAATATAATATACTGGGATATTGGAAAGGAATGGTGAAGGTTTGGAACTTCAATTTGAAGTTCCAAGTCCATGTTTTATGCGGTTACTGTAGCTACCGAATGGAGAGTGAACTATAACCCAAATATTTTCAAAAAGACTCGGAATTGATTCCGATCGTCCCGATAGTTCGGGTGTATATTTAAACTAATAAAAATGGTGCGGACAGGTGTCTAAGAGGCCGGATCCATCGATTATAAATTAAAAGCCGACATTTCGGTAAACTCACGATTTGGGTAATTAAATGCATGTAATGCATTCAGATTGTTATGAAATATTATGTGATGAACATTTACCATGTTTAGGACATGATGAGGTGGTCAAGGACCTGAGTGGAAGGCTCGGACCTAGGTCCTGGAAGCGAATAAGGTAGGATGTTACACAGGTATTGTGAGTATTTCTAACTCATAGTATTCTATTGATTTATGTTGTTATTGTGCTAGATGGAGGTTGGAGTCCATCTTTTGATTCCTGCTTTGTCTGTTGACATGTTATGCTTGTTGCATTTGTCTGAGCTTGTATGTTCCGATATGATCTGCTTTGAGTAAGTACCCCTCGACATTCTTTTTGTGTTGTTGTGGGATGGCCAGGCGGTGGTACTCCATGGCATTTGGCCAGTGGGAGTGATACTCCATGGCATATGGCTAGTGGAGTACCCACTGGCATCCTACTTGCACCTGGGATGGTCAAGGGGGATGGTACTCCATAGCAGTTTGTTGATTTTCTATTCTTTGCATTGATTATTCCTTCCTTCTACCATGCTTTTTATTTCATACTCTTATTTCCTTGAGATGTTTCCAATACATATTCGAGATGGGTTTCCTCATATGTATCGGCTTTACGCCTCCAGGAGATATTTGTTTTCATGCTTTTATATACGTATTTGAGTTGAGACGTTCCTTAAATACGTACTGGCTTCTGATCTCGAGGAGATCACTGATTATTATATATTCGAGATGTTGCTGCCTTGGATATATAGATATACATGTTGTTAGGTGTTGATGCCAAAAACTGGTCTACGTCATGCTTTGGCCACTGTTGCCTCGTGATATGGCCTCAGCTCTCGGTCAACGGTTAAAATTTATAGTTGGTGTGGACGCTTACTTCTGCTTACGAACAGGAAGCGCGGAGAACATTATAAAAACTCCGATCGGAATTACCCATGGAGCGAACCTGTAAAAAAGGAGAGGGTAGCGAGCGGAATTGGGCCTCTCTGCCCGGATTCAGCTCCGATCCTTAAGTCAGAAAACTAAGTAAAGAGTCTTTAATTTAGGCAATTCTCTGTGTGATAAGCTTTTTTCGATCCCCTTTTCTTCTATTAATGCTCTCCTTTTATAGCACCTTAGAGGTGGTTCAGGAAAGGCGGTGGAATGAGGCGGTGAGTTAGGTAAATATCTCTTAAGGCGGTAGGAAAATATCTGCCACCTAGCGCGTAGATAACACGCAGGCAAAACGGGGTAGATATCTGCCCGCTGTAGCAAGTGGATAAGGCCTACTAACTGTAGGGACGTTAGATATTTCTCTCTCTCTCTCTACCCTGCGCCCTGAAGAGGGTTGTTATAATTCCGAAGGACTTGTTTGTGAAGAGGGTTGTTACAAGTCCGACGGACTTGTTCGCAGGATTGAATCCTCACGTTATTTGCCGAACGGAATTGTGTAAAGACCTTATTGCCATGTGGTCAAAGGAACAAGTGGTCCTTTAGGTTAATGACATCTGTCTTCACCAAATATATCCGTAACACTAGGTAACCGCACATTTCGCTTGGTTCGAGAACAAGTATCGTTCTGAGTTGGCATGTCTATGTAGGTGCAGGCTTTGTGTACGGTTACCTACGTCTAAAGTACACGTGTTTTAATAGGCGGCCGACGTTTACTGTGTTATCCTTTCACTGTTATCGAGGTAGATTTTTTGCTCCGGAATTTTCGTCTATAGTGTTGATAGGTTTTCCTATTTAAGGGCTTGTATGAATGGCGGTTTTAGGCAGAAATCTTTTCATACTCTTGTATCTTTGTATCATGGCTCAGCACTTGTCTTTTTATAAGTTTTTTACTTTTTCTCAGTGTTCTCGACACTTACGGATTCCCAGCTCTTTTTACGAGCATCTATCGGAATTAAGGACTGGAATAATCCACTTGGTAAGTCCGAACGGCTGTGTATGGCCGGCTATTCTGTTAATCGACAGGGGGGTTGGTGAGATGAGTATCGACTCTGGGTGGGAAGCTTTCCATGTCGATCATGATGTGGAAGCGGGGGACCTCTTAATTTTTACCTATGCAGGGGGTACGCGTTTCAAAGTTGAGATGTTCGGAGATGACTCCTGCCGCAGAGAGGTGGGCCCTCACCTTCGCCCCCGTGCCGAACCCGGTTCCCCTATTGATAATGGGGACAGTGATGGTTGTGGAAGTCCGTGCGTCTCTTCTGAATCTTATCCAAGTGTGTCTTCGCACGGGTCTGCGGATATTTAACTTTAGTCCGTCGGACAACATGCTTTTGTTATTTTGCTTTGTTTGCGTTTCACTATGTAACCTGAATAAATGACGTTTGTCGTTTCGTTTCTAAATCCTTTGGTATTTTTATGTGGCCTTTATTGGCAATCCTATGTTGGAGTGTGTGCTTTGTCTTATGCGGTACAGGCTCTACTTTCCACGTAACGCCCCTTGCTTCCTAAGACGACACGTGTCTCTTTTACTATTTAGCATTAAAGGGGATAGTGGTGCGACGTGCGCAGCGTGCGCGTTTGTTAGCGTTATGATGGGTGATGAGCGTGGCTTCCCATGTGTGTCAGGCGGCGTTTGGTATTTCTGACGTGGGCAGAATTTTAAACTGTTTCGAGGAGGTGCAATAATGGTTATTTTGAACGGTTCAGATTTGTGGACTCTTGGTTCGACGGCTCTGATCGGAATACCATCCTAAGATCTAACGGCCACGAATTCGTTGCCTTTGTATATAAGCGGAACCGTACAGGCAGCAAAAGGTTGTTTCGAAAATCGAGTCGCGTCTTCTTCTCCAGATTTCTTCTTCTTCGGCGAGCCCTGGCCTTGAGCTTTCTATGTTTTTCTTGTCCTTTTTCCTTTCCTAAGGTAATGGCTAGTGCTGCTTCTTCCTCTTCTAGTTCTTCTCATGAACCCTCGATTCCTTCTCCGTCCAACCCTACGGTTTCTGTTGCGATTCCGGGTGAATCTGGAGGCATTCCAGTCCAGGGTTCGCGGGTTCACCCTGCCTCTAAGGCAATGGGTAGAGGGTCGAACACTTTCATAAGCCTTCTAGGGCAAAAAGATGTAGATGACCTAGTAGAGAGATACAAGATTGACCTCTCTTTATTTGAGGTTAGGGTTCCTTGTTCAGGGGAGAGGGCGAGTGCCCCCAGGGAGGGGGAGATAGCTATTTATCAAGACACGTTGTTAGGCGGGCTTAGGCTTCCTTTCCCTGATTTTGCTAAGGCAATCCTAAAGGAATACCATTTGTGTCCCTCGCAGTTAACTCCGAACTCTTGGAGACTGCTCAACGGATTTGTCATGGTTTTTTAAGAATTATGGGGTAAATCCGTCCGTCCGTTGGTTCCGCGTGTTGTTTAGCCTTTGCTTGGAGTCTAATGCCGACTGGTATTATTTCTCGGCTCGCCCTGGGAGAAAGTTTCTAGGGAAAGTACCTTCTTCCATCAAACGATGGAAGAGCAAGTTTTTCTTTGTTAAATGTAAGTCCGAGTGGGATATCCGAACAAGGTGGGAGGTTCCCCGTACAGACATTACTTGTGAGGAGATGTCAGAAGAAGAGGGAATTCTTTTTAAGTCAATGACGGGGCTATCCAAAGTCTATATGGATAGGTTTTTGACCGAGGAAAACCTCATTAAATTAATGGATTTAATAGTGTCTAATGGTAGGATTCGCTTGCGTGCTCAATTTAGTTTGGTTTTGGTTTGTGATGTCTAACCTTATTCGGAATTTGTTTTGCAGAAAATCCAATGGAAGACGAAGACTTGAGTTATGTTAAGGGTCTTCTGGCTTCTTTCGAAGGCGAAGTTCATCCGCCCTTGGCTCGCGGGCGGAAAAAGAAGGAAGTGGTACCTAGCCAAGGTGCCGATACCTCCAAAGAGGAGAGAAAGAAGAGGAAGAGAAAAGAGACTGACTCTTCCAAAAAGGGGGTTAAAGTGACCCCGGTGCAGGGTCCTCACGGGAGAGGAGGACCAAGAGAAAGAATTCCGAGGATGTATCGGGTCCCGAAATTGTAGGAGAACAGGTGGAGGCGCCTCGGGAAGAGGTTCGTGCGGAAGAAATCCGCCCGGCTTTATCCCCAATTTCTGAAGGTCCTTCTTCCAGCCGGCCTGAGGATGTCCTTCTTATAGAGGTGAGGATTTCTACACACACATTTTCCTATGGGTGCTTCATGCTTCGTTCAGAACCTTTAACTCTCTCTCTTTTTCTTCTTTTTCTTTTTTTTTTATAGGCGGAGACAGGAGAAGCGGCTATCCTGGATAAATTGAGGGTGGCGGAGTCGGTTTTAAGGGGACCGTCATCTCAAGGCAAGGGGGTGTCCTCCGAAGACGTCTCTTTTCGGGATGCCGCTTCGGTAAAGACTGTTCTGATTGCCATGAGACCCGAATAGTTCTCCTCCAAACTTCATAGAGCTGGGAGGGAAGAGGCTATTTCTCAGTTATTCCGCTCGGTTATGCTGGTGAGGATTATCCTCGTGTTAGTTTTACTTTTTAGCTCGGTATTAATGCTACTAACTTATTTGTTTGCTATTTCGTAGACTGCGCACTGGGCGGACCGAGTCGACAATCTTTGCCAAGATGATTCGGCAAAGATGGAAGCGTTTAGGGCGGAAATCGCCCAATTGAATTCTAGGGTGGTGGCCTTGGAAGGGAAAAATAAAGAGCAGCTCGCCATTATCCATGCTCTTGAGAAGGATAAGGTCGAGCGGCTCCAACAACTGGCTGTCGCGGGAAAGGAGAAGGATGATTTGGCGGCCAAGTTGTCTGCTTCTGAGGGTTCCCTCCTTACTGCTGAGGAGAATATTAAAAAGTTGCATAAGAACTCTAGCAGTTTGGAAAAGGAACTCCAATCTACCCGAGAGGCATTTGAAGCCGATGGGAGTGAATTTGAAAAAGCCGAACTTCTTCTTTGCTTTCGGTGAGGAATTGGAGGAGCTAAAGGGGGAGCGTGACGTACTTAAAGAGGACTTAGCTTCCCGATTGACAACTTCTAAATCCGACTCGCAAGAAATCAAGGATTTAATAGAGCGAGCGGATAAATCAGAGAAGGAGGTCGCCCGGCTTAGGGCGAAAGCTAAAGAAGGGGCCACCCGTATTTATTCGGTGGTACAGCAGGTGGGCCGCCATATCCCTCCTGCGGAAGTTTTGTCTATGGGGTTGGCTGGGGTTTTGAAGAAGTTCACAGAGCTCAAGGAGCAACATGTTACCAAGACCCCGGAGGCTTCTGTCCCCGCCCCTTTGGAGCCTTCTACTCAAGTTCCCTCAGAAGCAGGTGGCTGCCCTGAGGGTCCTAGTTCTTAGGATGTTTTCTTTTGTGAATGTTCTTGAGAATTCTCAATTACTTGGAATGTAACTTCTATTCATATAAATGAAACGCAAACCTTATTTTGGTGAAGGTTTATTTCCGAGCGATGGTTATCTTTAACCACGTAAGAAATTTGTTTGAGAAGTATTTTTTGAAGTCCTTTGCGAATTTCTTCCTTCTTCATCTGGCTTGTATGATGAGCTTCGTAACGAGTCTTCAGTCCAATCATGGGACTTTGAGTGAAGTACTCGCCTTCATGAATGAGATTGTTGCCTCATATTTCGATCGGGATTTTTACCCCCTTTTTTTTTTGATAAGAGTTATCGTTTATCCTTGTAGGATAATTCCGACTCATCTTCTAAGGATGGGAATTTCACCGCATCTTTGTGGGATGGGAATTTCACAGCATCTTTGTAGGATGAGAAAGACTTGAGCTTTATTTTATGAATTTTAAGAGAGCTACTGATAGTAGCGTCGTAAATGTTCAGCATGGAACGGGCGCTTGAGCGCTTTTCCATCCATATTTACTAGATAATAGGTGCTGGCTTGGACGATTCTTTGTATGACGTAAGGGCCTTCCGAGTTGGGGGTTAGCTTCCCCGTTCGGCTTTTATTTCCATGAAATTCATTTTGCCGCAGGACTAGATCGCTGATTTGGAAGAAGGCTCTTTTCACCCTTGCGTCATAAAACCTTTTCACTCTCTGACGATAGATGGCTGCCCTTGTCTCCACCGTTTCTCTCCGTTCTTCGAGCAGATCAAGTTCTGCTCGGAGTTTTTCCTCATTCTCTTCTGGCGAGAAGGTTTGTTGTGTCCGTAAGGTAGGCATTCCTATTTTTGCAGGGATGACAGCCTCCGCCCCATAAGTGAGAGAGAATGGGGTTTCTCCTGTAGGAGTTCTTGTTGTTGTCCTGTAGGCCCAAAGGGCGCTCGGGATTTCTTCTACCCAGTTAGTTCCATTTCTGAACACCCGCGTTTTTAGTGTTTGAAGCAGGGTGCGGTTCGTCACTTCTACTTGGCCATTGGCTTGGGGATGTGTCACAGAAGTTAATCTGGATTCAATTCCGAGCCCTGAACAAAAGCTTTTGAAAGCTTTGTTATCAAATTGCCGCCCATTATCAGAAATGAAGGCGACCGTAATTCCGAATCGACAGATCATTGCTCGCCATAAGAATCCCTGACAAGCCTTCTCCGTGATCTTGGCCAAGGGTTCAACTTCTACCCATTTAGTGAAGTAGTCAATAGCGACTATTAGAAACTTCATTTGCCGAACTGAAGTGGGGAACGGCCCTAGAAGATCGACTCCCCAGATGGCAAATGGTCGAGGGCTAATAATTGGCGTAAATGCGGTGGTCGCCTCTGAATCTTGGAATGCCGCTGGCAGGCATCACATTTTCGAGCGAACGCTATTGCGTCTTGAGTTAGTGTTGGCCAGTAATAACCTTGTCGTAGGACTTTGTAACTCAAGGCTTTGCCCCCTATGTGACCTCCTCCGATGCCCTCGTGAATTTCCTGAAGGATATAGTTAGCTTCTGTTGGACGCAAGCATCACAAGAAAGGTTTTGTATAGGATCTTCTATATAGGTTCTCATTGATGACGGTGTACTGAGCGGATTTGTAGGAAATTCGTCTGGCCTCTGCTTTGTTGGGTGGTGCAGGTCCACCTTGTAGATAATTTCTGATGGGGTCCATCCAACTTGGCTCTTCGGTTGCACTTTGTACCTCTTCTTCTAATCCGTCGATGGTTTTTGCGGGAAGATACTATAGGTTAAAGGAAGACTCTGTGCCTCTGTTCGGGGCTATGGCCTTTTTAGATAGAGCGCCCGCGTCTTCATTTTGCGCTCGACAGATTTTTTCAATTCGGAAGTAAGCGAAGGATGGAACTATTTTTTTCACTAAAGCTTGGTATCTTATCATGTTCTTTTCCTTCTCTTCAAAGCTGCCCAAGGTGTGGCTCACAACTAACTGCCAGTCAGAATATACGTGCAGATGTTGAATTCCGAGCCCCCGGGCCAGATGCAATCCTGCGATGAGGGCTTCGTATTCTGCCTCATTGTTGGTTGCTCGGAATTGGAACTTCAATACTGTCGCAATTTTCCATTTGGAAGGAGAATAAAGGACGAATCCTGCCCCTGACTTTTCTTCTGTTGCTGATCCGTCAACATATAAGGACCATGGAATGCTGGGACTTCCTTCTGGGCTTTGTGACGGGGGTTCGTCCCTAGTTGCGGGAAAAGTTAACTCCGCGACGAAATCTGCCAGTACTTGAGCCTTGATTGCCGTTCGGGGCTTATAGGTGAGATCGAACTCGCCTAACTCTATCACCCACTTGGCTAATCGTCCAGAGTTTTCAGGTTTATGAAGAATTTGTTTTAACGGCTGATCAGTCAACACTGTGATCTTGTGGGCTTGAAAATACGGCCTTAATCTCCGTGCGGATGTGACAAGAGCAAAGGCCAACTTTTCGAGCGGTAGATATCTTGACTCCGCATCATTAAGGATTTTGCTCGTGTAGTAGACTGGTTTTTGAACTCCATTTTCTTCTTTCAAAAGGACCGCGCTGACCGCATGCAGGGCGACCGCCAAATAGATATAGAGTTCCTCTCCCACTTGCGGCTTAGCTAATAGCTGAGGCGATCGGAGATAATCTTTAAGGCCCTGAAAGGCTTTTTCACATTCTTCTGTCCACTCCATTTTTGGTGCTTTTCGCAGAGCTTGGAAGAGTGAGAGATTTTTCTCTCCGGCTTTGGAGATAAATCTGCCAAGCGCGGCGAGGCGTCCGTTAAGCCACTGAATTTCATGAAGACTTTTGGGTGACCCCATGTCAAGAATAGCTCTGATTTTTTATGGATTTGCTTCTATTCCTCTTTGTGTCAAGATAAACCGCAGGAATTTTCCCGATCGAACGCCAAAAGAACATTTATTCGGGTTTAACCGCATAGTATAAATCCAAAGAGACTGAAAAGCTTCTTGTAAGTCTGATAGGTTCATTGGCTTTTCGGCTTTTCACCAAGATATCATCCACATAGGCTTCAACATTTCTACCGATTTGTTCTCTGAAGACTGTTTTTATGAGCCTCTGGAAGGTGGCTCCGGCATTCTTTAGGCCGAACGGCATCACCTTATAGCAGTAAGTTCCCGTGCTCATAATGAAGGACGTTTTTTCTTCGTCGCCTTTGGCCATTCGGATTTGGTTGTAGCCTGAGAAGGCATCTAAGAAACTTAGCATCTCATGGCCCGTTGTAGAGTCAACCAAACTATCGATTGATGGTAAAGGGAAAGAATCTTTTGGACAAGCTTTGTTTAGGTCCGTGAAATCAACGTACATTCTCCACTTTCCGGACGGCTTTTTTATTAGAACCACATTAGCCAACCAATCTGGGTAATGCACCTCTCGGATAAACTTAGCTTTTAGGAGGTTTGATACTTCTTCCTCTGCGGCCTTACGCGCCTTTCCGGGCGCTGAATTTCTCCTTTTCTGTTTCGTAGGCTTAAACGATTGATCGATATTGAGACGGTGCTCGATGATATCGCGTTTTACGCCCGGCATATCTTCTGAGGACCAAGCGAAGAGGTCAGAATTTGCTTTTAATACTCTTATGAGATCTTCTCGCTGCTCGATTGTCAAATCTGCCCCAATCCATACCGTGCGGTCTGCTCTGGTAGTGTCTAGGGGGACTGTTAGCAATTCTTCAACAGGTGTAGGTCGAAGATCTTCACTTTCCCGTTCGGCCATTCTGCTGACTAACATGGCTTCTGAAACCTTTGTCTTGCTGCTGTTGAGGGCTTTTCCTTTGAGGGTTGAGACATAACATTGTCGTGCCAGAGGCTGATCTCCTCTCACTTCTCCACTACCGCTTTCAGTCGGGAATTTGAGAAGAAGGTGGTAGGTAGAGATTACGGCTTTCAGGGCGTTGAGAGTTGGCCTGCCAAGGATCACGTTGTAACTTGAAGCACAACGAACAACCAAGAAATTTGTTGTTACGGTTGATGATCTTGGCGAGTTCCCTACTGTAATTGGTAAGGAGATCATTCCTTTTGGCTGTACCACCCCTCCGGAGAATCCTATTAAGGATTATTTTACCGGAAGCAAGTCATCCGCGTCATATCTCATTCTTTCGAAAACACTCCAAAAGAGGATGTCAACTGAACTCCCACTGTCTATCAGAACTCTTTTCATCTGGAAACTGGAAACTTTTATAGCTACAACCAACGCGTCATCATGAGGGTGGCGAACTCCGCTGACGTCATTGTCATAAAAGATGATTGGAGCCGTAGGTCGAGATCGTCTCCGTGGCGTTTCTATTTCCTGTGTGGTTCCCACCATTCGGGCGTAACTTTTCCGAGAGGCGGAACTTTCACCACCGCAACCAGGACCACCACTAATAAATCTGACCATTTCCCCCTTTTCTTCTTCAGGTTGTGAAACTTCAGGTCCCCCTTGAATTTCAAGGTTGATGTACTGCTCCAATTGTCCTTTCCGAACGACATCTTCTATTGCGTTCATCAAGTGGGTACACTTTTCCGTATCATGTCCTTTGGATTGATGAAACTGGCAATATTTCTTACTATTCTTTTGCCGTTAGGAATTTCTTGTGGGTTCCGGCCATGTCAGAAGCTTTTGTTCTTTGATTTGCATAAGGATGTGGCTTCTTGTTTGATTCAGCGGGGTATGGTGATCATATCTGACAATTTTTCCTTTCTTTGAAGGTTCTACGGCCGCAAAGATATGTCGTTGGGGTTGTGTTGAGGTTTCAGGACCTCTGCTTTGCACCTTTGTTATCCCTGTGCGATCCTTTTTCCTTTCGTACATCCGGGGGCCTTCTGTTGACGTTGTGGTGGGTTTTTCCCTTCTGGGTGTCCATAGGTCCACGCCTAGCCTCCTCTTCCCAACCCATATAAATTTCCTCGGAATTGATATATTTTTGGGCGTGGATCATAAGGGCGGGAATGGTTTTTGGTGGATCCAGTGTGAGGGAAAAACGAAAGGGGGATTCTAATAGTCCTTCCATTAGAAAAGTCACGGCCATCCGCGGAGGGAGGTCCGCAACATTAGCTGTCTCGTCTATGTAACGGCTTAAATAGGCCTGGAGCGTTTCTCCCCCTCGCTGTTTAATGCGCAGGAGGGTAGACGGGGTTTTCTTTTGCTTTGAGTAATTGGCAAAGTAGGCCAGAAAGCGATCTGCTAAAATCTGAAAAGAAGTAATTGTACTAGATGGGAGATCGACAAACCAGTCTTGCGCTTTTCCCTCTAAGGTGGCGGGAAAAGCTCGGCACATATGAGCGTCTGTGATTCCAGTGAGGAGCATCTTCGACCGAAAAGACTTCAGGTGTCGGGACGGATCGCTTTTGCCTTCATATGTGGTCATAACCGGCGGTCCAAAGCTATCAGGAACTTGTTCTCCCAATATTTCTTTGACAAAAGGCGAACACATACTGAGAATATGCCGTTCGGACTTTCCATTTTCTTGGGAGAGGTCCTGTCGTCGAGTCCTTCTATCAACTGTTTGAACAGATGGACTATTCCATTCCGTTCTTGTAGTTACCTGCTGTCTGCGTCGAAGAGAGGGGGGTTCTGAACTAGCGGAAAAGGCGGTTCTTTCTTTCCTTTCTTTATGGGTGCGGGTTCTCGTCCTTCCTCTGCTTTCAGAATTATCCAAAATTGGTATGTTTGGTGCCGGAACTTGTGTAGGAGGAGGCGGAGGATGGGTCAAAGTATGAACAGCCTGGGTCAACCGTTCCAATTGTTGCTGTATGTTAAGGTAAAACTCTAGAACAGATTCTTGGGGTTGGACGGAAGGAATTTCTGATGCGGGTAAGATGGTCGGATTATCTACCCGGATTTCTTCATGCCTTCGGACTTCGCCAGGTCCTTCGGGATTACTTGGGGCTCCCTGTTCTTGGATTCGTTTTCATCTTCTGGTAGTGGTCATTTGGCTTTTCGTAAGGGTCCCCACAAACGGCGCCAAACTGTTGATGCCAAAAACTGGTCTACGTCACGCTTTGGCCACTGTTGCCTCGTGATATGGCCTCAGCTCTCGGTCAACAGTTAAAATTTATAGTTGTTGTGGACGCTTACTTCTGCTTACGAACAGGAAGCGCGGAGAACATTATGAAAACTCCGATCGGAATTACCCATGGAGCGAACCTGTAAAAAAGGAGAGGGTAGCGAGCGGAATTGGGCCTCTCTGCCCGGATTCAGCTCCGATCCTTAAGTCAGAAAACTAAGTAAAGAGTCTTTAATTTAGGCAATTCTCTGTGTGATAAGCTTTTTTCGATCCCCTTTTCTTCTATTAATGCTCTCCTTTTATAGCACCTTAGAGGTGGTTCAGGAAAGGCGGTGGAATGAGGCGGTGAGTTAGGTAAATATCTCTTAAGGCGGTAGAAAAAATATCTGCCACCTAGCGCGTAGATAACACGCAGGCAAAACGGGGTAGATATCTGCCCGCTGTAGCAAGTGGATAAGGCCTACTTACTGTAGGGGCGTTAGATATTTCTCTCTCTCTCTCTACCTGCATACGAAGAGGGTTGTTATAATTCCGACGGACTTGTTTGTGAAGAGGGTTGTTACAATTCCGACGGACTTGTTCGCAGGATTGAATCCTCACGTTATTTGCCTAACGGAATTGTGTAAAGACCTTATTGCCATGTGGTCAAAGGAACAAGTGGTCCTTTAGGTTAATGACATCTGTCTTCACCAAATATATCCGTAACATTAGGTATTTGTACTAGTACTCTCTTACGTACAGGCATGATACATCGGACGGATGCCCCAGCAGAGGGTGTATAATATCTGGCCATGAGACCCCGTCAGAGGGTGTATAATATCTGGCCACGAGCACTTGGTGCTTCATCGGATGGATGCCCCGGTAGAGGGTGTATAATATCTGGTCACCTGGCTCAGTCAGAGAGCGGTATTTTCTGGCCATGTGCACATGACTATTATAGCGCTATCCGGCTTAGGCCGAAGACGATGCTGATGGCGTCGTTGATGTCGTAGACATCTTAGTATCACATATGCCAGAGATTGAGTACATCTGTGGATTTATCCGCATTCCAGAGACTTGTTATTTGCTCGTGATGTTGTTTCACTTGCATATTTGCACTTGCTTTATTCTGTTCTTTGCTTATGGCTTTCGCCACCTTTATTGATTTATGTGCGATCCTACTGGGCCTTTCTTTGGCTCATGCACTTGGTTGTTGGATGTTTTCCCAGGTGACGACGAGTAGCCAGGAGCGGGACTCTGGAGGGAGCTTCTGTGGGACAGCCTAGCAGCGTTGGGGATATTTTGAGCTGAGACCTGTGGGCCTCTATTCTTCTTTGAGTGAGAGTTGTCTTTTTATTCGGGACCTGTATAGGGCTTTTGTATAACCTTATATATTTTTTTTCGTTGATTTATAATTTAAACTCTGTTTTAATTATCTGCTTGTGTTACTGAGCCTTGCATGCTTATAGGGGTGACCCTATAAGTACGCGACGTCTGTCGCGTGCACCGAGGCCCAGGACCCGGGTTCGGGGCGTGACATTATTTATTATAAAATGCCTTGAGTGTTACTAGCATGTCTTTTCTGATAGATTTCTGGATTTGAATCATGTTTTAGAAAATTCATGCAAAAAACACATAAATATATCTGAAATAGAAAATGAGATGTTGATAGAGATATTGATGCACTGCACCATACTCACATACTTTCCTGCACCATTGGTGGCTCTATGACAGATCCAGATAACACGGTACTAGTTAGGGAAGGTGTTGATGTATAAACTCTGATTTTGTACCAAACAATCTGTTTTCAAAACCTTCTATTTTCAAGAAATAAAACCCCTTTCCGAACATGTACGGTGCCTAGTGCAAGTATATATATTATAGCTCGATGGTAGTTAAATGTTCCTACCGTGAGGCTATCGGGTATTGATTGGTACACTCGTTTCCACTCTGGTTCATCAGTATTGAAGTAGAGGTATAGGTAATATTAATATTATTGATTATATGATATGATTTCACATATTGTCTACTTCTTGGTTGTTGATTGGTCCAACTACGGTAGTTACTGGCTTTGATTTGTCAGCCAGGATGATTATGGAAATCATTCCAGGTAGCGAGGATAAAATTATTTAAAGAAACCCGTATATGTATTTTACTTGGGTTTTCTATTACGTTGGCATCATCCAATTTGATTGAAGATAATGTATTGACCAACATTTTTATATGTCGCACTTATCTTCAAATTTTATATTGTTCAGTATTTATATTTATTCGAGATTATTGCATGCCGATTATAAAATCCTAGAATTTGTTGGAATAAATAAAATTTAAATTCTATTTAAATAGTATGGTAATTAAAGTAATTTCCCAAATATGGATTTATTTGGAAAAGGAGGGTTTAATGGATTAAAACCCTAATAAAGGTTAATGGAGACTGAAAAGGGCCTTTTGTAATTATAGAAGTTTTGAGGATCTAAAGGAAATATTGCCCCTCTCTCAGGAGAGGGACCTTCATGTAAAGGTTATAGGAGTCAAGGGGCTATTCCCAAAATGCCACGACAAAACGGTGCATAAGTTGCATTAGTTAACAATGGACGGCTAAGATTAAAAGATCCGTGGACGATCAGATCACAAGGGGTTGATCTAACGGTCCACACCATCGATGAGAGGATGATATAGGTACCCTCACCGAAAGGACATATCTCGTTCATCCATCTAATGGATTGTCTTAAGTTCTAGACACAGTATATAATCTCAGCCGTTTAATTAGTTTCGTCTGATCGAGACAATCTTGTCCACTCATCTCAGATGGATGAGTAAGTTTGAGGCGGAGAGAACTTATCCAACCGCTAGTCGCGATATGATCCGACTGCTCATTGTGGACTCTCGAATAAGTTTGAGACTAGAGTTCTGATCGTGGCCACATATCCAAACTCAATGATTGGGACTAATTTCGACGGTCCATCTCTAGATTCGGATGAGCTCGAGGTACTAGGATCTAATCCAGTCGTTCTTTTAAAGGCGATCATGGACATTCATCTGATCGTAGCGCGATCACGAGGACTATTTCTCTCCGTCAGCGAGCGACACCGCTCGTCGCCTTCTCTTCCGCGATCACTAGGCGGTCTGGATGGAAGGTTATCAAACTCCGGTTTAACATGGAAAGAAGACGATCGCAGCTCCAAATTTATGGGATTTTGATCGTGATCGCGAGCCCTATAAGGGGGACCGATAATCAGAACCCTAACGTCGCCTCCTCTTATTGCTTTTCATCTTCTTCTTCTCCCTCTCCGTCCATCTCTCTGAGATAATGTTTACCAGAGCACCTGCGTAAGCTTGGCAGTTAAAGGAACGCTATGGAAGGGGGTCGTTGATGTCTGAGCACCAATCGGAGGAGTGCGGGAATCCTACAGTGAAGCTCCACCGTGGGGACTCATCGACCAGTGCAATCTGGTGAGCATCTCCTTTTTGGTTTTTTTTTTTCTGTTTTGGTAGGCATGCATAATGCCATTCGGATTGACGAATGGACCAGTAGTGTTCATAGAGATGATGAACAGAGTATTAGCAATCTATTTGGATAAATTTGTTGTAGTCTTAATCGACGACATCCTGGTGTACTCTAGGAACGTGGAGCACATCAACCATCAGAGAATAGTATTACAAAAACTATGGGAGCGACAGTTGTACGACAAACTTAGTAAATGTGTATTTTGGGTAGAGCAAGTCAACTTCTTGGGGCATGTCATCTCAGCGGCAGAAATTTATGTGGACCCCCAGAAGATAAAAGCGATAGTGAACTGGCAAGCCCCAACCAATGTCAAGGAGATAAGATGTTTCCTAGGTTTAGCCGGTTACTATAGGCGATTTGTTGAGGGTTTTTCTGTGATTGCTCTACCGATGACGAAGCTATTGAGGAAGAACGCGAGGTTCGAATGGACCGAGGACTGTGAGTAGAGCTTCCAGGAGCTGAAGGACCGATTGGTGTCTGCTCCTATTCTTACTTTACCTGCACATGGATTAGGTTTTGATATATATATAGTGATGCTTCATAACAGGTTTTAGGGTATGTCTTGATGCTACAAGGCAGAGTTATTGCCTATGCTTCTAGACAACTCAAAACTTATGAAGTAAAGTATCCGGTGTATGATTTGGAGTTAGCGGCTGTGGTCTTTGCACTGAAGATTTGGCGACACTATCTCTATGGTAAAGCCTGTAAAGTCTTCACCGATTATAAGAGCTCGAAGTACTTAATGACCCAAAAGGAGCTCAATATGCGTCAGCGGAGGTGGATGGAATTATTGAAAGATTACCACTATACTTTCGAGTATCACCCTAGGAAGGCGAATGTGGTGGCCAATGCTCTGAGTCGGAAGATGATGGCGTGATTGAGGACCACCAGCCTTGCTCAACTCCATGATTTCAGATCCACTAGAGTGCAGCTTTAGGTGGATGAGCTAGGGCTGCTACTGGCAAGCTTCCACCTATGCCCAACATTTATATCACAGTTAAGGAGGCTCAACTACAGGACCCAAAATTAATGAAGCTGGATAGTGAGCTACAGAATGGAAGACTTCGGGGGTGAAGTCCCTATCTCCAGAAGGAATAGTAATGGTAGGTGCTCTGATTTATGTACCATACAACGAGACGACCCTCAAACTATAGATCATGGCGGAAACTCATAGCTCAGCTTACACTATGTATCCAAAGAGCACCAAGATGTACCGGAATATCAAAGAAAACTATGTCTGGAGGAGAAAGAAGAAGGATATTGCCGAGTACGTGGCTAGGTGTTTGATATGTCAGCAAATCAAAGCTGAACATAAGAAGCCATCGAGGTTACTGGTAGCCTTGGAGATTCCGGAATGGAAGTGGGAAAGGATAGCAATAGACTTTGTGACTGGTTTACCACAAACAAGTTAAGGCAAGGATGCTATCTGGGTGAACATTGATAAATTGACCAAGTCAGCTCACTTCATTTCAATTAAGATGACTTATTCTAGGGGCTGATTGGCACTGCTGTACGTGGACCAGATGGTAAGGCTACATGGAGTACCCATGTCCATAATGTCTAATAGGGACCCGAGATTGATCTCTAATTTCTGGGAGAGTCTGCATAAAGCTTTGGGGACAAGACTGGACCTTAGCATGACATTCCATCCTGAGATAGATGAATAGTCTGAAAGGATGATCCAGATACTTGAGGACCTGCTTCGGGCTAGTATCATGGAACTTCCCGGGAGCTTAGATGAAAACTTGGGACTTCTCGAGTTTACCTACAACAAAAGCTACTAGAGCAGTATTGGTATGCCACCGTATGAAGCACTATACGGCCGAAGATGCAGGACTCCACTATGTTGGGATGACGAAGGCGAACAAATGATACTTAGCCCAGAACTGGTGCAGCAAACCGCAGAGAAGGTGAAGCTCATTAGAGAGCGGCTGAGGAAGGCCTAAGGCAGGCAACGGGGTTATGCTAATAACCACCGTCGAGACCTTGAGTTTGAAGTGGGTGATAGATTTTTCTTGAAGGTATCCCCATGGAAAGGAGTATTGAGGTTCTGCAAACGTGGAAAGCTTAGCCCATGGTATATCGGGTCTTACGAGATAGTGGACAGAGTAGGCCCTGTAGCCTACCGACTCGAGCTACCAGAGGAACTGTCAAGAATACACAATGTGTTCCACATATCGGTTCTACAGAAGTGCCTCGGAGATCTACATCAAATTATGACAGGACCAACCATAGAGTTGGCTCAGAATTTAACGTATGTAGAAGGACCGGTACGTATTCTAGACAGGAGAAAGCAAGCCCTACGAGACAAGATAATACCTCTCGTAAAGGTATTATGGAGTCATCACCAGGTAGAGGAGGTTACTTGGGAAAGGGAAGATCAAAGGAGGGAGCAGTACCCTCATCTGTTTTAGATATATATGTATGAAATTTCGGGGACGAAATTTCTTAAGGGTGGGAGAATTGTACCGCCGCAAATTTTCTAAATAAATAAAGCAGAAAATTCTTGATAATTAATAAGATTAATCATCACAAAAAATAAATTAATTATGTTGAAGCCCAATTAAAAGAAAATCAAGGATTAATAAATTTAAATCCAGCCTCGTAACTAATTGGCCTAGGGAAGGCCTTATTAGGCTAGGCCACTTACACTTGGAATATTTGGAGGTGGATGGGGGATATGACCTCGGTTAATTAATTGGGAGGTTTCGTAAGTGCTAATTATTAAAGATTAATTAAGTAGGAGAACTAGACAAATGCTAGAGTTTCGATAAAATAGATCGGGCGAGTCAAATCCGATATTTGCGGATCGAGTCTGATGACATACAAACACCGTGATACTACAATACGTATGTGATGACTAGAATCATTGACCTGGGATTCTCAGATCTGGGTCGATGAATTATTAAAAAGATAATTTTAAATAAAAAGGATGATGGGACATAAAGTGGGGAAAGATAAATTAAATTAAAAAGGTTCGGAGATAAGTTATTATAATTGAGTTTAATAATTAAAGTAATAGATATAATATATACATATATATATATATATATATATATATATATATATATATATATATAAGGTTCAGAACTTAGGTTTTTGAAGAAAAAAAATTGAGTTAATTGATTTGAGTCTTCATCGAGCCTCTCCCTTTCTTCCTCTCGACACCCTTGCCCGTGACCCTACCCACGCCGGCCATCAGCCCGCCGCTGGCTTGGACCCATGCCGCCCCGCCGTCGCTCCGAGCCCGTCTGCCCTCCTCAGCCGCGGCTGCGCCCCGACCACCAAGACGCGAGAGCCCCAATGCCACCCAATGCCGCGCGACCTACAGCTTACGCCCGGTCCCCCCGAGCCGCGGCCAGCTTCCCTCCGGCGGCCTGAGCTGCTGCCAACCTTCTTTCTTCTCCTTTGTCCGGTCTGCCCCTTTCTCCTTCCCAAGCAGCGACGATCCTTCTCCTCGCTAACTCGATCTGCAGCTCTAACTTTTGGTAAAAGCCTTATACTATTTAAGGAATTCAATTGCTTGAATAGCTTGGTGTTAATTTGGTGAAATTGTTGGAATTGGGGGATAGTCCTAGATTAAGGGCTTGGACTTGCATGAATGTTAATTAAGGGATGAAAGAGGCATGGAATGGTTAGAAGCATGATAATATTGTGTGGAGACAAATGATTAATGTTTGTAGACTAAATGGTCATGTATTCATGTGTTTATTTTGATGGTAAAGATTGGGTGAGTTTGATCTCACTTACAAGCCGCGAACAGCGATCAAGGCCCAAGTATTAGCAGATTTCATCGCGGAGTTAACTATTCCCATGAGCGAAGATATAATCCCGTCATAAGATCCAAAAGAAAGCTCTATTACTCCATGGTCTCTATATGTTGACGGATCAGCAACATAAGAAAAATCAGGGGCAGGTTTCGTCCTTTATTCTCCCTCTAAGTGGAAAATTTCAACAGTTCTCAAGTTCCAATTCGGAGCGACTAACAATGAGGCCGAATATGAAGCCCTCATCGCAGGATTACATTTTGCCCGGGGCCTCGGAATTCAGCATCTACATGTATATTCCGACTCACAGCTAGTCGTTGGCCATACGCTGGGCAGCTTTGAAACAAAGGAGGAAAATATGGTCAAGTACCAGGCAGTAGTAAAGAGAATAGTTCCATGCTTCACTCATTTCCAGATTGAAAAAATCTGTCTCGCACGGAATGAAGAGGTGGACGCTTTATCTAAGAGAGCCACTGCACCTAATTGAGATACAAAACCCTTTTTCAACCTACTGTACCTTCCAGCAAAAATTATTGAGGGACTGGTAGGAGTGGTACAATGCAGAAGAAGAGTCATGCTGGATTGATCCCATCAGAAACTACCTGCAAGGTGGACCTGCACCATCCAACAAGACAGAAGCCAGACGGATTTCTTATAAAGCAACTCAGTACACTATGATTGGCGAACATCTATACAAGCGGTCTTATACACAACCCTTTTTGCGATGCTTACGTCCCACAGAAGCCAACTACATCCTTCAAGAAATTCATGAAGGCATCGGAGGAGATCATATAGGAGGCAAGGCCTTGAGTTACAAAGTCCTGTGACAAGGCTATTATTGGCCAACATTAACTCAAGATGTGGTGGCGTTCGCTCGAAAATGTGATGCCTGCCAACGGCATTCCAAGATCCAAAGACGACCGCCAACACTGCTAACGCCAATTATCAGTCCTCGACCGTTTGCAATTTGGGAAATTGCTCTTCTGGGGCCATTTCCTACTTCGACTCGACAAATGAAATTTTTGATAGTTGCTATCGATTATTTTACTAAATGGGTAGAAGTTGAGCCCTTGGCCAGGATCACGGAGAAGGCTTGTCAAGGATTCTTATGGCGAACGGTTATCTGTCAATTCGGAATTCCGGTCGCCTTCATTTCTGATAATGGACGACAATTTGATAACAAGGCTTTCAAAAGTTTTTGTTCCGAGCTCGGAATTGAATCCAGACTAACTTCTGTAACGCATCCTCAAGCCAACGGCCAAGTAGAAGTGACGAATCGCACCTTACTCCAAGCTCTTAAAACCCGAGTATCCAAAAATGGAACTAATTGGGTTGAAGAAATTTCGAGCGCTGTGTGGGCTTACCGAACAACTATAAGAACCCCCACAGGGGAAACTCCATTCTCCCTTACTTATGGGGCAGAAGCAGTCATCCCTGCAGAAATAGGAATGCCTACCTTACGGACACAACAAACTTTCTCATCAGAAGAAAATGAGAAGAATCTCCGAGCGGAACTTGATATACTTGAAGAGCGAAGAGAAGCTGCAGAAACAAAAGCAGCAATCTATCGCTAAAGAGTAGAAAGGTTCTACGACACAAGGGTAAAAAGAGTCTTCTTCCAAATCGGTGATTTGGTTTTAAGAGAAAATGAATTCCAGGAAAACAAAGCCGAACGGGGAAGCTAACTCCTAACTGGGAAGGCCCTTACGTCATATAGAAAATTGTCCGAGCGTGCACTTATTATCTGGTAAATATGGAAGGAAAAACACTCAAATGTCTATTTCATGCTAAACACCTGCGACGCTACTATCAGTGAACTTTGTAGCAAATGTTTCATGAAATAAAACTTAAATTTCTATTCAGAAATTCCCAAATGAAGATGAGGTGAAAATCCCATCCCTAAAAGATGAGACAAAAAATCTCTCGTCCTTAAAAGATGAGGCAAAAACAAATTATCCTACAAGGATAAGAGATAATTCTCATCCAGAGTATGGGGCAAAAATCCCGATCGAAATATGAGGCAACAATCTCATTCACAAAGACAAGGATCTTATTCAGCAAAGCAAAGTCCCACGATTGGACTAAGAAGCGAAGAACTCGCACAAGCCAAATGAAAAAAGAAGAAGGACTTGGCGAAGGATTTCTTAAATGGTTAAAAGTAACCATGACTCGAAAATAAATCTTCACCAAATAAAGGTTTGTATTTCATTCATATAAGTGGAAGTTACATTCAAAGTGCTTAAATCTTCACAAAAACATTTCATAAAAAAAATTCCTAAGAGCTAGGGCCCTCCTGGCGTTTAGCTGCTTCTTGGGAAGTCTGAGTCGGAGGTTCAGATGAGACTAGAGTAGGGGCCTTTGGAGCCTTTATAATCTGCTGCTCCTTTAGTTCCGTAAATTTCTTTAAGACTCCAGCAAGCCCCATCGCTAAAACTTCCGCAGGAGGAACATGATGACCCACCTGCTATACTAATGAGTATATGCGTGTGGCCCCCTCTTTTGCTCGCGCCCTAAGCCGAGTGACCTCCCTCTCTAAGTTATCCGCTCGTTCTTTTAAATCTTTCATTTCTTGCGAGTCGGATTTAGGAGCCTTTTGCCTGGAAGCTAGGTCTTCCATTAGCATGTCACGCTCCCCCTTAACTTCCTCCAGCTCAGTTTGGACGGCAGTAAGCTCAGCAATCTTCAACTTTAGCTCCCATCGGGCTTCAGCTTGCTCAGCTTGAGCGGATTTAAGTTCCTCTTTTAAACTGCTGGATTCATCTTGTAGTTTCTTGATGTTCTCTCCAGCAGTACGAAGAGAGCCCTCGGAATTAACAAGTTTGGCCGTTAGATCATTCTTCTCTTTCTCCATAGCGGCCAACTGTTGAAGCTGCTTGGCCTTATCTTGCTCATGGGCGCGAATAAGAGTAAGATGATTCTTTTCTTTTTCCTCCAAGGTTGCCACTCTAGAGCTTAGCTGGGCAATCTCTGCCCTACTCACCTCCATCTTTGTCAAGTCTTCTTGACAAAGATTGCTAACTCGATCCGCCCATTGAGCGGTCTATAGAATAAAAAATGAATTATAAGCGATAATACTGAACGAGGGAATAAAAGAAGTACAAATATAGCTTTTACCATCATAGCCGAGCGGAAAAGTTGGCGAGTAGCCTCTTCCCTTCCAGCCTCTCGAAGTTTGGTAGAGAATGGTTCGGGCCTCATGGCCATCAAAACGTTCTTCACAGACGCAGCGTCCCAAAAAGGGATATCCTCTGAAGGCACTTCCTTTCTTTGAGGTGCCGGTCCTTTTAGAACTAAGTCTACCTCCCTTAGCTTGTCCAGGAGAACCGCTTCTCCTGCCTCCACCTATAAAATAAACCTAAGTTAAAAATTCTTAGTGGAACAATCGATAACTTTAAGAAGAAGTATACTCTCACCTCCCTAAGGAGAATATTCTCTGGCCGACTAGAGAAAGGGCCCTCTGGAATTGGCGCTAAAGCCGGGATAACCTCTTGCTGAGGCGAATTCGCGTGTTCTCCCGTAATTCCTGGACCCGACGCGTCCTCAGAATTCTTCCTCTTCGTCCTTCTCTCCTGGGAGGACCCTGCAGCGGGGTCGCCTTTAACCCTCTTCTTTGATGAATCGACATCTTTTCTCTTCCTTTTCTTTCTTTATTCCTTGGAAGTATCAGCATCTTTGCTGGAGGTTACTTCTTTCTTCTTTAGCCCACGAGGCAAGGGCGGATGAACTTCACCTTCGAAAGAGCCCAAGATGCCCCTAGCAAGATCCAAATCCTCATCCTCCATCGGATTTCCTGCAAGGATAAATTACGAAGCTTGTTAGACATCGCGACTCAAGACTAAACTAAGTTGGATACATAAAGAAACCCTACCAGTAGCTACTATTAAACGACATTTGAGGAGATTTTCCTGGGTCAAGAAAGTATCCATGTAAACCCTAGAAATCCTCGTCATTGATTTCAAAAGAACTTCTTCTTTTGTCATCTCCTCACAGGCAATATCCGTTCAGGGAACCTCCAACTTGGTTCGGACACCCCACTCGGATTTACTTCTGACGAAGAAGAACTTACTCTTCCATTGTTTAATGGAAGTAGGGACTTTACCTAGAAACTTCCTCCCGGGACGAGCCGAGAAGTAATACCAATTGGCAGTAGACTCGAAACATAGACTGAATAACATACGGAACCAATGGACGGTCGGATTTACCCCATAGTTATTAAACACAATAACAAAGCAGTTGAGCAATCTCCAAGAATTCGGAGTTAATTGTGAGGGACACAAACGATATTCTTCCAGAATAGCCTGGGCAAAGTTAGAAAAAGGAATCTTAAGACTACCTAACAGCGCATCTTGGTAGATAGCTATCTCCCCCTCCCTAGGAGAACTTACCCTCTCCCCAGAACATGGAGCCCTAACCTCAAACAAAGAAAGATCTATTTCATACTTCTCTACCAAGCTATCAACATCCTTCTGCTCAAGGAGGCTTATGAAGGTATCAGACCCCCTACCCATCGCTCTAGAAGCAGTATGAATCCGCAAACCCTGGACCGGAACATCCCTAGTCTCGCCTGGAATCGTGACAGAGACTATGGGTTCGGACGAAGAAGGAATCAAAAGTGGTTGGGAAGTAGCAGTTTCATGAGAAGTTTCATGAGAAGAACTAGAGGAAGAAGATGCACTAGAATCACTAGCCATTACCTTAGAAGAAAAAGGGGTGAAAGAACGCAGAAACCCTAGGAACAGAGCTCGCCGGAGAAGAAGAAGTCTTAAAAGAAAACACTATCTCGAAATAAACCTTCTCCGCCTGGTTATATGAAATGAAGATAAACCCCTGGCAGTTAGATCCCAACACTATATCCTGATCGGACCGTCCAAAAGTCTCCAAATCCGAACCGTTCAAATAATCATCATTATTTCTCCTTAAACGATTCAAAATCCCACCCTAAACGTCATCATACCAAACGCCGCCTGACACACATGGGGAGCCGTGCCCATCATGACGTTGACAAAGCGCACGCCGCGCACGTCGCACCACCTTCTCCCTTTAATGCGAAACAGTGTAAGAAACATGTGTCTCCCTAGGCAATAATAGGCGCTATACAATATAAAAATAAAGCCAATACCATGAAAGACAAAATACACATCCCAACATAGGATCACCAACGATTATTTCTTGAAGAACTCAAAGACTTTATGAACAAAACGATACTTTATTTATTCATAATATTTATGACAAAAACAGTTACATTAGACCCGAACCATAGCAAACGCTAGTACCAGTCCAAATTCTCCTAGTCGATAGATCCATCCGATGACGCGCTCGGATAAGATTCTGAAGAGATGCACGAATTTCCACAACCATCGCTGTCCTCATCATCGTTTGGAAACCCCAGCAAAGCACGTGGCAGAAGATTGTGGTCCACTTCTTTGCGGCAGGAATCGCTTCCGAATATTTCAACTTCGAAGCGCATGCCCCCTGCATAAGTAATAACTAGAAGATCCCCCGCCTCAACATCGTGATCAACATGAAAGATTTTCCACCCTTCCTCAAAATAGATCTCACCTGTATCCTCGTCAACAGAAATAAGAGACTTCCATACGCAGCCGTTCGGACTTACCAAATGAACGACTCCAGTCCTCAAGCCCTCTAGATGTTCGTAAAAAGAAAGTGGAATTCGTAAATGACGAGAAGAAAGAGTGAAAGTGAAAAACTTGAAAAAAGATAAACGCTGAGGAATAACAAGAATAACAAGAATAGATTCAAAGGCACATCAACAAACAATATAACAAAGCAACCCAAAGATAATACATATATCAAGTCATAGCAACCATACAACCCTAGATAATGTGTTTAAGCTAACATTACAAAGAAAACATCCATAGCAATGCCATTTTCAATACAAACATCCATAGATGAGCTAGAAAGAGTTCTAAAACAAAGAAAATAGACTTCTAGAAGTTCCCCCTTATAAATGCCCAACTTCTAGTTTCAAGAAGCTGGAAATAACCCTCAGGATCTCAGTCTTCGTGTGCGGCCACAACCAAATTCATATAAAATCAAACCCTAATTCACTCACTGTTTAAATACCCCAATGCAGTTGACATCGTGATGTCTTAAAATGACATCGCGATATTTTGTAGCCTTCCAGAATGCCTTGGTAATATCGCGATGTTGCATATTGCGATCTGTCTTTTCCGCCTGAATCTGCATCCAGCTCTTGGAAACATCGCGATGTCTTGATTGGTCATCGCGATGTTTTATTCCGGGAAATCCTTGATAAGAAGCCATTGATAACATTGCGATTTTTCCCATCGTGATCTGATTTCCAGGTTAGATTATGCATTCTGTCTTTAGAAACATCGCGATGTTGGGTTGGCGCATCGCGATGTTATGCACTGTGTTGCTTTAGATGACTTGCTACATAAAATAATTCACTTGTTTCAGCATTTATCAACTATAATCTGGTGTAAACCACTTGAAACACATACCAGACGACACAATTACCCAAATGATGTATTGTTGAGCTAAAGCACGTGTAATTCATTTGATAATGTACTCTTCAACTCTAAATTCCTTGGCAAACAACCACTAAAATAGCTCATTTCCTAGAGCTATCACACCCCCAAACTTGAATTATTGCTTGTCCTAAAGCAATGAACACTACAACAACTAGAAAACAATAATTCAATAGTATATTTGATTAGGATTCATCTTCAATGCTCGTGTTAGTTAATAAACAATGACATCACAAATAATAAGTTGAACATGTCAAACAAGTGTATTTCCATAAAGAATCATCACACTTTGCTTTAGAATTCTGTAGATGAAATGGTTCAAGTTTAGTGATGAGCAAAAAGATACACATATGCCAGAGGGAATAGAATTAGAAGCATATAACTCAATAGCTGGATTTTCACCACTATCCACTCGAAAAGGACTCTACTCCTGAGGAAGGCTATTGCACACACCTTATAGTGCTTTCTTTATTTTTCTAATGCAATCTTTATTATCCCGGGCTTAGGCCCTTTTTTTATTTTTTTATTTTTTTGAACAAAGAAGATAGGGCATCCCTAATGGATCTGGCTTTCTTCTAAGTGAAGGAAAATAGTCACTTTGATGTAAGCTCACCTGTACCCCCAATTTCTATATTCTTCCTTATGTTTTAAGTGTTACTTAGCCGCCATGAGTTCTATACCCTAGTTCTATTCCCTAGTACATAAATGTCATCTATGTAGTCACCACTAGTCTCAAGTCATTCATGAAAGTATAAAGAATTTCGCGAGACAAGGTGCACACTACAAAGATTTCCCCTTGTTTGACACATGTAACTTGCCATGTCACCTATGTCATATGCATTCAAATTTCGGTGTGACCAATCCTAATCACATTATGTACATTGGGAGTGTGATTTGAGTGCATGCAACATATCAAGATTGATTCTTTCCATGCACAACAAAAACTAACCCAAAACCAAAACCTGCAAGTTTTCCAACCAGAAGCATATAAACATTCACAACACAAGTTTTATACCTAAAACACACGCCCACACCCCCCAAAATAAATGAGATCATCGTCCTCGATGATTCCCATATATGGCAATTAAAACAGAAGTGCGGGGAAGAATTGACTGTGTAAAATACTCCCCTGGCTGGTTAGGCTAATTACAAGTTTGGTGGCTGAATTAGAGGTGTGCTGGTCCCCGCGCATCGATATTTGTCTAAGCCGTGTGTGTTGCACTAGGCTCCCCCAAACTTGAGCTGCACAAAGCATGAGGGGGGTAAACTTCATACACAAAGAACTAACAATGGAAAGTTATAAGAATACTCATTCTTGGGTTGCCTCCCAAGCAACGCTAAAGTTAAAGTCTTTAGCTAGACTCAAGAGTGTGCGTTATACCAGAAGAAGGGAGGGTTCATCCCCCCCTAGGGTGTTGTTCTCATCATCTAGAACAGGCTCAACTTCAACATTCAACACCCTATCCTGGCATTCACCATCCTTGCATTCTGGAACATCTGCATCAATACAATCTTGGATCAACCACTTTTTCATTTGAGGATCTTTGTTTCCTTCATCGTATAAGATGATCTGATCCAAAATCGACAACGGAGTGCCCGATACTGCCGGTGAAATAACATCAAACACTTGCTTCCTATCCCCATGTTTTAAAGTTATCTCCCCTTTGGGCAAATCAAACAACGCTCCCCCGGTAAGTAATATGGGGAGCCCAAAGATGATGGGGACGTCTTTATCTGCTTCATAGTCAAGTACAACAAAATCAGCAGGGTAGATGAATTCACCAACTCAAACTAGCACATCATCCACCACTCCACATGGTTTGGTCGTTGATCGATCAGCTAATTGTAGTGTGAGGTTCGTGTCCTGACGATCTCCCAAACCTAACTTGTTGTGTACACGGTGAGGGGCATAAGATTTACACTTGCACCTATGTCACAAAGTGCATAGCCAGTGAAATTGTCCCCTATGTGACATGGGAGCAAATAGCATCCCGGGTGCTTCAACTTTGGCTATAGATCTTTCTGTAGAATCAAGCTGCACTCTTCTGTCACGGCCACGGTTTCGATGTCTCCAATTTTTTTCTTCCTAGCTAGAAACTGAAGGGAAATAACGAGTTCATATATGTCTACTGTAGACATGCGCAGTGGATATTCAAAACAAAACTTGATAAAACCCATCCAAGATCCAAGCGAGAAAAACACCACGATCAGGTTAGGTAAAGAAAACATACCGTAGCCAAAGCTTGTATATCGACGTCCTTGATTATTTGACGATGCTCCAACGATCCTTGTCATGATTTCAGCGATGATCAACGGATCCTCGCCTCAATCGGTATCCACTCGGAAGATCTGAATCACCTTGTTTGTCTCACGAACAAAACAGGAACTTTTGATTCTTCGACTTTTGGTGCAAACTCATAATCGAAGAACTGACTTTGATGGCCTTGTATTAGAACCCAATATGAAACCTACTAAATGGTTATCCAACTATTGAAAACCATTCGTCTCAAATTGTCCTTTCTCTCTCTCTCTCTTTTTAGAAACATGATATCACATACCAATATCTCAAATTTATATAAGAAGAGGAAGAGAAACGGTCCTCTCTCTTTCTCTTGAAGAAGAGGAAGAGAAACGGTTCTTTCTCTCTCACACAAAGAAGAGGAAGAGAAACGGTATTTTTATGTTGAGGTTTAGAAGTAGTTACGTTAATAACTCATCATAAACACTCCTTCAATGGTTGTAAAACTATTGGAAACCACCCTCTTAAATAAAAGAAACCGTCCTCTCTCTCTCTAGAAGAAGAAGAAGAAGAAGAAGAGTCGGTCCTTTATGTTGAGGTTTAGAAGTAGTTACATAAGCCTACTTAATTGCTTCACTATATATCTTTATATATAGCATATCTATATGTGGTTGGGCCCAACTTTTTTAATTCTTTGGGTCCAACACAATTAGAACATAGAATTAATTAGGATTCCATCAAATGAAGGCCCAACCCATATATGTGTTCTTATTTTTGTGAACCATTTCCAAAGTAGGGTTAGTGTTTAGACAATTTACAGGACCCTCTTGTATACTTGTACTGTTCTGACTTTCAAAACATGACTCAGTCAATGAAGTTCCATATCCAGCCAACCTTTGAGTGTGACCCAATAGGTTCTTACGATGTTGGCAATGGCATAAAACTCCTTTTAATGTCATAAGCAATGAGCGGTGTCTAGCAACACATCATTGCTACCCAAACCACAAGAATGTCGTGATAGAAATAACCTGGTCCTGTGATTAATACCGAGTATCCAGTATCCCTTTGTCCTTGATATCTTTAATTGAATACAAGTCATGGATCAGTCATACTTGTATAATTCAATAAATATGTTTCTTGATCCCAGGTAAACTAATGAAAACAAATGACATCAATATCCCATACTGATTCACCTGGGAGAGGCCACACACTTCTTAGTCTCACTCATCAAGAGGCCTTGATATCACTCCTATTATATAGGAGGGACAAATCCTATCTTGATCACCCACATTCTACTACATAGTTCATGACATACCCAATGACAACCTTTATAGTTCACCATGTTACGGGTGACGTTTGGTTATATCAAAGTATGATACTTGCCATGTAAGAATCCATGGTGACCTCAAGTCTAAGGATCATATACTTCTTTAATCACTTATGAGAATCGCTTATGACATTCATATAACGATCCACGTAGCAATTCTCATGACGGGTCTATCCAGCATAAGTTCTCCAACTTATACTCACTTGTTGACTTGATATCTCATGTACATGACAACTCTTGTTATCAGTCACTACACATACTAGTATCATGTGCATCATTGTTGTCCTCGATTCCATAATGATACTTGACTAGGGACAATTTAAGAATAGAAAACTATTCTAGGGATATTATTAACAATATTTATACTACACAGATATCAAGTAAAGAATAATAGTGGAAAAAGCCTTTATAAATAAACATGAAAATGCACAAAAACAATTATATCATGATTGGTCTCTAGGGCATACACTAACAAAAACTCCTTTATGAATTTGGCGTAATTCTGCATGTGGTCCAAGGCCTCATAAAAGGGAATAGTTATATGAACTTGCTTGAATCTCTCCATGAACCGCTCATACTGCAACCCAACGGTATGGTTCTTCATTCTTTGAGGAAATGGTGTTGGTGGCATTGGTGGTTCTTCTTCCTTCTCATTCCCCTTCCCTTGTTCTTCATCCTTCTCCTTTTCCTTCATCTTATACTGTCTACAAATTCACTCCGTCCAAGAGATGGTAACTGCTTCCCATTTCGTAACACGACCGCTTTCACTTGCCCTTGTTATTCACTTCTTGGGTTCTTTTCTGTGTCACTCGATAATACTCCCGATGGCCGGGATCTTATCTCGTTACCCATTTGACCCACTTGGGTCTCCAGATTCTTAATGGCATTGCCTTGAGTTTGGAAGTTGGTCCGACATTCAGCAATAAATTGATCTAACTTTTCCTCTAGACTTGGTTTCGTCTCCAAAGGCCTATTCTGATTAAAGTACCCCAGTTGGCCATAACGCGGTTCTCTGTGAAAGATGGATGATGCATTGGACCTCCAACTTGGGGTCCAATTTGATGGAAAATTCTGAGTGTTTCCTTAAAAGTTGTTGCCAATTGCATTGACCTCTTGACAGGCCATTGGGGGAGCCATAAATGATGAGTCAAGTGTTGCTGAATGTATTGTCATAGTACTCAAAAAACAATGAAAGTTCTTCAATCTTAGATTCCAACCCAAAAAGTTTTGCTTCCACATTGGGCACCCGGTTCTCTCATTGAATGCTTGCTACTTTTCCTTGAGATACCCTATCACTAGGTTGCCATTGAGTATTGTTTGATGCCATTGTCTCGAGCAGCTCATAACATTCATCTGCTTGTTTGATAGTGAATGCGCCACCGGCAACTGCATCTAAAATGGTTCTGTTACTGCTCCCCAAGCCATTATAGAAAGCTTGCACCAAGTGCCATTTAGTGAGCCCATGGTGGGGCATAAACGCTGCAGGGCCTTTGAACCTTTCCCATGCTTCTGCCAAGGTTTCCAATTCCCTTTGTGCAAATCCTGTCAATTCGTTTCTGATTCATATTGTTTTTGCCGGTGGAAAAAATATGAGTAGAAACTTTTGTCTCAACTCCTCCCAAGTGTTGATAGAGGCTGCGAGGAGTGAGTACAACCATTCATTTGCAATATCTCTGATGGAGAATGGGAACAGTTTTAATCTTATAGCATCATTCGACGTTCCTACTGTCTTGAAATTGTATATGATTTCGAAAAAGTTTCTTAAATGGATATTGGGGTCTTCATTAGGGATTCCTGAAAATTGTGCCGCATTCTAAAGAATTTAAATAATGGAATTCTAATTTTTAAAATGTGAATCCGGTCTAGTCGGTTTTATAATGCTTGATTGGTGGCCGTCAGAAGATGGTATGGAGTATTCAAATAGAGGTCGATTATCTCTTCCTTGATCCATGCTGTTCGAAACTTATGATCTTGTTGGTCCTTGTTGAGATCGCTTCTCTTTCCTTAGCCCCTGCAGAGTCCGCTCGATTTCTGGGTCAAGAGGGACTATGGGCGATTCACTCATAAACTGCAATAAGTAAAACACTTGGATGAGAACACAATTACTTCCCTCAAATTTGCTGTGAGGTACAAAAGTAATTAGGTCTGGAAATGCACACACTTAAAAAGGCAAAGAGAACAAGATAAAATAGCAAAAGACAAGAAAAAAAAAAAGAACAAAACACGGGTAAACAAAAGTAATTACTCTAAGTATTGCAGATACTCTACATCATTCCCCGGCAACGGCGCAAAAACTTGTTTACAAGAAAACTTGAGTGCAAGCACTCAAGCCTCCGCACGCAAGCGTATGTGGTCGCAAGTAATAAACCGGTAAGTACCGAATAGTAATCCCAAGAGAACGGAGGTAGAATTTTCCACTTGCAAAACTAAGTTATGAATGACAGATTGTGTAGTTTAATCAAGTATGATTAATTGAAAGGAGATTGTGGTAAACTAAGGGTGAAAGGGAATAGATTCTTAAGATGGATGACCTAGGGTTGCATGGGTTGCAAGACTAGTGAAAGTTTTCTCTTTGGAATACTAAATTATCAGGGTCATAGATGTGGGTGTATGTGTGGTAAAGTGTTATGCTTCTGTCCACTCTAGGTGCATCCTACAGGACCTTATTTCTAAGGGTCATGCATTCGAGGTCCATATCTCTATGGTACAACGGGCACATTATAGGACAACACTATGTTACTACTGTGGAATTGCCTAACCTAATCTCGTAGCACTAGGTCAAATCGGTGTCACTCTGTCCACCCTAATCCTCTTTTCTACTCACAAGCTTAGATCTCTCATAGTGCAAGGTGATAAGTGTTCAAATGAGCATCATTTATATGTAAAATTCATGCATGTTACTATAAGTTTTGGAGGAATATTAGCCCGCTTGTACTCGAAATAGCTTTGTTTCTGTAAACAGGGTAGAAGATAGAGGTTCCAAGAGAAGGGAAGCGTTTTCAAGAGAATACGGGCCAAAACAGGGGAAAATAGAGCAAGAAAACCAGCCATACGGAGTCCCATACGGACCCGTATGGACCTGGAGAATTCTACGGACCCCTAAATGGACTGACAGGACTCCGTATACGAACTCCTGAGAAATATACGACCCCGTATTGGAGTCCGTATACTGGGTCGTATGTTCTGTATACCGTACGTCGTAAATCTACAGCTGCGTTTTAGTCGAACCGAGGGTAAAATCGGGAAATATACCCAAAACCCTAGCGTGGGGTATAAATACAAAGCTTAGTTAGGGTTTTGGGTCATCTTGGGAGATCTTGGAGAAAGGAATCAAGTATTAGGGGAGAGTTTTCACCATCTTTTCCACCACCAAGGAGGAGAGGATTGGAGGAGTCTTCCCATCAAAAAGCTCAAGAAAGAGAAGAAGGGGCAATAGGGCAGCAAGGACTCCACCAACAAGCGCCATTAGGGGTTTTTTTCTCATGAACTTTATGATTTCTTTCCCTATTAGCATGGATTATTGCTCTCCATTGATGGAGAGTTAACTTCTTGATACTTGGGTGTTGATGAACCCTTGGATGATGTTTAATTGATATTGCTTTTCTTTGTTAATTGCTTTGTTGAATTCATTATGGTCTATTGAATGTTATGTATGGTAGTATTAACCCCTCTACGTTGTGAGAGCCCGGAGAGGTTTCTATAGTCCATATGGGGGAAGATGCGAGCGCCTCCCTATGTGTAGACAATATTCAATAGAGAGGGCTATGAGTACACCAGGAGCCCGGGTACTAAGGCGAACAACTCCTTTAGATGTCATATTCCCATAGCTCTTCCAAGAGATAGGTTCCCTAGAACATAACTAGTAAGGGCACTAAGTTTAGTAATCATCCTCGAGCGAGGGGATGAAAGCACATTAGGAACCTTTGGCCTATGATTCACTAAGAATTAGCATAGATAGCATTATCCATCTCTTAGAAAATCCAAGGCGGATTCAATCACCCAAGTATCCAATTCATCAGTTGATTGTCTTCAATGTCAATTTGCTTATTAATTTGCATTGTTAATTTTAGAATTTAGGTTTAGTCACCACCAACCAATCTCGATCGACTAGATAATAGATGAATAGTCACTACTAGTACTTCCTATCTCCATGAGGATAGACAACCCGACATTAGTCCACTTTATTACTTGATTCGACCCGTACACTTGCGGATTTTGTGCATCACAAGGAGTTCAAGATACTCATTATCCCTCGACTAATGAGGAATAACAAGAATAGATTCAAAGGTACATCCACAAACAAGATAACAAAGCAAACCAAAGATAATACATATATCAAGTCATAGCAACCATACAACCCTAGATAATGTGTTTAAGCTAAAATTATAAAGAAAACATCCATAGCAATTATAGCTTCAACACAAACATCTATAGATGAGCTAGAAAGAGTTCTAAAACAAAGAAAATAGACTTCTAGAAGTTCCCCTCATAAATGTCCAACTTCCAGCTTGAAGAAGCTGGAAATCGCCCTTAGGATCTCAGTCTTTGTGTGCAGCCGCCACCAAGTCGAAAGATAATCAAACCCTGATTCACTCACTATTTAAATAGCCCAATGCAGTCGACATCTCGATTTCTTAAAATGACATCGTGATGTTTTGTAGCCTTCTAGAACGCCTTGGTAACATCGCGATGCTAGACATTGCGATCTGTTTTTATCGCATGAAACTGCGTCCAGCTCTTGGAAACATCACGATGTCTAGATTGGTCATCGCGATGTTTTGTTCCAGGACATCCTTGATAAGAAGCCATTGATAACATCGCGATCTGATTTCCTGGTTAGATTATGCATTCTGTCTTTGGAAAACTCGTGATGTTGGGTTGGCGCATCACGTTGTTATGTACTATGCTGCTTCAGATAACCTGTTGCACAAATAATTCACTTTTTTCAGCATTTATCAACTATAATTAGGTATAAAACACTTAAAACACATACCAGATAGCACAATTACCGAAATGATGTATTATAGAGTTGAAGCACGTGTAATTCATTCGATAATGTACTCTTCAACTCTAAATTCCTTGGCAAACAACCACTAAAATAGCTCTTTTCCTAGAGCTATCATTAATTCTTGTATTGTGGTAGTGTTTATTCCTACTTTACCTTTCTTCTCTTCTTTCCATATGCATTGTGGTAGATCTTGGATCTGGTTGATGCTATAATCAATTACTTGGTTTTTGAGTGGTTTTATTATAGTGCGGAACTTTTTAACGGTCCAAACTTTTTTGTGTACTAGAACAATGATTTTTTGGGGTTTTGAAATACATATAATAAAAATTTAGGATCTCGGGAGAAATCCATTAGAGAAAAATAAAATATAAAAAATAAAAGCGATATCAATTACAGTGTAAGAATATAAAAGTGGAAGGCTAGCCAAAGTCGAAGGTATTTGAGCCATGCCTTTATTAAGATCACTTAACTGGAAAACAAAAAAGATAATAAAAAATAATAGTGGGCCTCTAGAATATGTAAAGGGTATTGAACGATTGAAATTAACTAGTGGAGATTTGTATTAGAACGAGAACAATAGAGTTAGCAAAGGTGATGAAAAGTAAGAAAGACAGGTGAAGAAATTTGCACCATTTGTAGCTAAGGATTAAAGTAAATAATTAGAAAGATAAAGCATTCATCATGTTAAGCGAACAAAGAAAGTAACAGAGAGTAAGAGTTGATGATATATATAGTGTTCTTAGTGTAAAGAGATATCTCTTTATTCATGTATTAATTTCTCGAATTAATTATAAAGGGTGAAGTACATCTTCGAAGATACCATTAAGAATCTATCATGGATTAGTTTCTGAAAAACATCCTGTAAAATCCGAAGATTTTAGGTTATTGTTGTTCTAAATTTTTTTCCTAAAATCTGTGGTTAACAAAAGATAGTTCTTATGGTTGGGCTTAATTGAATTTTTAGTTGGAATAAAAGTTTTCTAATTTTTCTTCAAATAATTTATTAATTAAAGAAATTCCCCATACTTGAAATTTATTGGAGTTTAGGAGAAAAGAGGGATTTAAATGGTTAATGCCCTAATTGTGGTTAATTGGGGGTCATTAGTGATCTTTTATTAATTTCAAGGAAATACTGGATGTAATTGGAAATTGGTTCCATCACACACAAGAGGACTTACATGAGAAGTGGGAGAAATAGGAGGGTTCCTTACTAAATTCACTTGGAAGCCATGCATACTAGTATGGAATTTCAGAAGAGTCCAGGATCTCTTTACTAAATTACCACTGAAAACTAGCATGATAAGTTAGTAATACTTTAGGAGGTTTTATGTAAAATTGACCATTACTATAATTCTATAAATAGAGGAGAAAACCTAACCGCCTCTAGCTTTTTATTTCTTGCCATTGACGACCAGGGTTGTGAGGGAGATAAGAGGAGGTCTCTCTTCGATCTCCGAACAATCTCCGCCAAAGATTAGATCTTTGGTATGATTCAAGTTAGTCTCTAAACAAATTAATTGATTTATTTTATTTTAGATATGGATTCATAGGTTATGGGATCTAGAATATTGAAGGTTTAGTTTTATATATATTTCTTGAGATTAGAAGTTCAGAATAATTGGATGATCACATTGACATGTATAATGAAAAATAGAAAACCTTGATAAGTTTAGAATCCTTTCAGTTACCTGATCATATTCAAATAAATTTATCCATATTAACCCTTTCCTTAGGAATCCATTGAACTTTGTTTTAATCCGATCCGATTTACAGATTAAAAGATACAATAGATTTACCGAAACCCTGCAAAAAACCTGCAGATCTTTAATTTCAGCATGACTCGGCAAGATTTTCTCTGAATTATTGATCTTTAAACATTTGTTTTAGATTCTAATCTTCTTCACAAATCTAATGAATCTAATTTCATTGAAATCAGATCAGTAGAATGAAATTTATGACCAAGTATTTGAGAGTAGGAAAATCTGTGAATTTTGCCAATACATATTTTAATAGATTATGAAAATTTGAACATGTTGAAATTTTTGATTTTCGGACTATTGGTTTTAGGGTGTATGTTAGGCATTCTATATTTCCCTAATCATAGTTTATAATATATCATTAGAAAGGTTATGAAAAGAGCTTTTCGATAAATCCTAAATCAATGAAATTGGATGTCTGGATCGGAAGATATGGACAATCCTTTTGACTGCGCAAAACCAACATAAATTCTTCATTGTTTGTTGGTATACGAATTAATAAATCCATATGGGTGACTAAGTGGTTTTGGTTGAGCCTGTTTTAAAATCAAACCAGGTTAAGATCAATTGAGTTAATTGAGTTAGTAGGTTGGGTTAGATCTATTTTAAAAGAAAATCAGGTTAAAGGAGTTAATGCGTTGGGTTTGAACCAGTTTCCTTTTTAACTCAAATTGTGTTCAGTCAAGATTAAATGAGTTGGGTTGGGTAAATCGAATTCTAAAAATTTGGATTAGGCCTAGTCAACTTAAAAGATTGGGTCCAAACGATTTAAACGGTTGGATCCGGCCAACCTACAAGATTGGGTCAAGTCAATTCAAAAGGTTTTGTCTAACCAACTCAAGGGGTTGGGTTCAGTAAACTATGATGTAATCAGGTTGGGTTCAGTCCTAAGAGATTAACTTAAATTCAAATGAAAAGGTTGGGTTTATTCAAGTTAGGAGTGATTGATAGGTACTAGAATCAGATTAATCATCATACAGATAGGTTGACAATGAGCTTGTTAAGGTCAAATGTAGCCTGACTATCTCTTTCAATAGTCAGATTAGTTATCTGTAGTTCCCTAATCGGGATGTACAGCATACCATTAGAAAGATAAGGGAAAGTCGTTTCTAACGAATCTTAAATCAGCATGATCGGGTTCCCGGATTAGAAGTTATGAACAGTTCATTATGACTGCACAGAATTATAAGAATTCTGCATTGACACTAATGATAATAACAAACCACATTGGGTTATGATAATAGTACTAGGATATGGTTGTCATTACCAGATTTTGACGTAGAGACCCATCCGGAGGAGATTCCATCGGATTCCAGGCTTCGCGAATAGAGGTAAGATACTTTTGCCTAGTTCTCACCCATCTTTCGGTTTCTTGATTTTGATATTGCAATTCGTTAGCATGCTTGCTTGATTTATGATAAACTGTTGTTGATTTCATATACATACCTATTTCTTTGTATTGCTCCTTCGTTATGTATGTGTATGGTTGATGAGCTTGATGTAGTGTTTACTGAACACAATCATCCGTTGATCGGCACGTGGCTGTGGAAACACGTAAGCTTGTACTCTGTCCAGATAGGAGTGTGTAGTTTCACTATCTGTTTGTTGGATACTCGCTGAGCATACCAACCTGTGACTGGGGCGATGCTATGGAGACTCATGGTGCTTGTGTGCAGGCTGGGTAGGTATGCATCAATGGTGAATGCGTACTCATTGAGCATAGCCTCCTATTGTCCGATAATTAACCATGAAGATACGTGGTACTTGTGTTGGTCGGGTAGGTGTGTGTAGGTTGAGTTCCGTTCTCCGCCTGGATCAGTGGAGCGTAGGGGCTCTGATTGCAGGACGTGTGGGGACGAGGACACCTCGGCGTTCTGGCATCCCATGCCAGAGGGGCAGTGAAACTCTGGTTGTCCACACGTCAGTGGCATGATATGTTGACCGTGTACGTACATGTAGTAGCGCTACCGGACTCGAGGGTCTTGATATGACTGAGATTGATAATCGATTGAGGCTGGTTGTTGCTGAACGGGAATTGTTTGCTGAGCTTCTTCTTGGAATTCTCTTCCTTAGCATGAGGGCTGCTATTTGGATTAGGAGTCATTGTCGTTGCTATTGTTTGTGGTAGACCCCTAGGACTTGGAATGTATGGGGCGTGGCCCTGGTTGGTTAGATTGATGTTTTTTGATTTGCATGTTATGACATATCCTTTATCATCTTTATTTGATTGGCTTCATTGTGATCCCTACTAGGTACTTACTGAGCTTTCTTTTCGAAAGCTCACTCCACTTGCTTCTTTCTCTCTTTCAGCTTCTGAGATATAACCAAATCAGATTCAAGAGCTGCGCGAGGGATTGGGATAGCTTGCCAAGGTTTGAGGACCTGATATGATTTTGTATTAGAGAGGTATTATTTTATAGGACCCCTATAGGGCCTGATTTTGTATATTTTTAACTTTAGGGTATTTGAAGCTTTATTTTAATTGCGCTTAAAACTCTAATTATTGATGACATTTGATTTATTATATTGTATGCTTTATGATTCACCCAAGCCTTGTATTCGAGTAAGGTGCGCCTCTGCTGGGGTACGGCCAGTCTATGCACGTGCCCGAGACCTAAAGATAGGGTTAGGGCATGACACATCCATCTTTCGAACTTGTCGTATATAATTACCTCGACACTGAAATTTACAGCTCCAACTTCACATATTTAATTAGTATCGTAGCCAAATATTTCTTTTCAACGTTTATTTTTAGTTACTACTTTAGTAAATTGATCTTCTCGAATCGTCACAATTAATGTTAAGCAAAATGACTAACCCTCATTTTCTTTAAAGTGAGTCCTACATCCTTCCAAAACACCATTGCATGCTTTCAAAGTTGGAAATTTTAAAATTGTTAATTCAGATCTATATAAGACTAATTGAGTCCTACATCTTTACAAAACACCATTTCATGACATTTTTAAAGAAATTTGTGAAAAATTCCTTCTATATTTATAACATTTTTAAATTCATATAGTAGAAGATGACATTTTTAAATTTGTGAAAAATTCCTTCTAGATTAACCATTTCATGATATAGCCATTATGACGAAATCAACTAAGTTGAGTAACTAGCACTTCTCGAGCTTTGTCTTTTGTATGTCGCTTTGCCACTGTATAACCATCACAATTAAAATTATTTTCAGGGTCATCTATTTTCTCAACACTTGTGAACAACATAAAAGAACCCATGATTTAATCAGTTTCATTGATCTCCAGACTAAGATCAAACTCTGCTTGAATGTTTTTTACTTGTGTACTCATTCACAACACTTAACTTGAAATTGCATATGAAAAAAACATGTTAGGCATATCAGTATACTACTTTGTAGATCTATATTACAATATAAAGTGAGCATCTTATTTTTTAGCCTTCGTAAATTTAGGACATTGCTTGTAAACATTGTTTGTCATTAATAAAATATATATAAGAGGTATCATACTTGGCCGTTAAGTCTACCATAAAGACCCCAATGATGAGGCTTTCATGCTCTAAAGATAATTGAGTGCTTGATACAGGTGATATTAGGAAACATTCGTGCAAGCTCCTCAGTAAACATAGGTGATATTCATGAGTATCCTCTTAGTTTTTGTCCACAAAGCATGATTTATCTGTGAGTATTTGCCAATAAATCATTCAATACAATGTATAAAAGCTTTCTTGTTCTTCAACGTCATCTTTTTCTACTACATAAAATAGATGTTCAATTCTATATCGAAAATATTTGTTGTCAATTCAAGTAATAAAGACAAAAACTTATAAATAAGGTTTTTCAATATTTAAAAAAGTAAATGTGAATGAGAGGGAATTAGAAAATATACATGTTAAATTGTCTATAAACAGTTTTGGGAAGTAATAACTTTTGTTGGGTTAGTGTGTGAGTAAAAATAGGAGAGAAAGAAAAGATATAGTTCTTCTTTGATTAGAGAACATAGGTTTATCTTGTATATATATTCTCCTACACTCAAGGAGATTGTCTCGTAGTTTTCTTCTGGGTGGTCTTCTACTAACATGGGTTAGAAAGAAGCTTGGAGATCAAGCTTGGAGTTAGGAAGAGGATCTCTGACCATTAGGAATTTAATTAGTATCGTAGCCAAATATTTCTTTTCAAAGTTTATATTTAGTTACTACTCAAGTAAAATTGATCTGCCAAAATTGTCACATTTAATGTTAAGTAAAATGGCATAGCCTACATTTTCTTTAAATTGAGACCTACATCCTTCCAAAACACCATTTCATGCTTTAAAAGTTGGAAATTTAAAAATTGTAATTGAGATCTAGAAAGACTTATTGAGTCCTACATACTTACAAAACAACCTTTCATGACATTTTTAAGGAAATTTGTGAAAAATTCCTTCTAGAGTTATAACTTTTTTCAATTCATATAGTAGAAGTTTTTCTTCATGACCATTGTGATGAAATCTATTAAGTTGAGTAACTAACACTTCTCGAGCTGTGTCTATTGTTTGTTGCTTTGCTACTATATAACCCTCACCATTAAAACTGTTTTCAAGGTCATCGATTTTCTCAACTCTTGTGAACAACATAAAAGAACCCATGATTTCATAAGTTTCATTGATCTCTAGACTAAGATCTTACTTCGGCTGGATTGTTTTTTAGTTGTGTATTCATTCGCAACACTTAACTTTAAATTGCATATAAACAAACCATGTTAGGCATATTAGTTTACTACTTTGTAGATCTGTATTACAATATAGAGTGAGTATTTTCTTTTTTAGCCTCTGTAAATTTAGGACGTTGCTAGTAAACATTGTTCGGCCTGAATAAAATATATATAAGAGGTATCATACTTGGACCTTAAGCCTACCACAAAGACCCCAGTCATGAGGCTTTCTTCCTCTGAAGATAATTGAGTGCTTGATTTAGGTGATATTAGGAAACATTCGTTCAAGCTCCTCAGTAAACATATGGGATATTCATGAGTATCCTCTTGGTTTTTGTCCACAAAGCATGATTTATCTGTGAGTATTTTTCAAACAAATCATTCAATACAATGTATAAAAGCTTTCTTATTCTTCATCATTCTCTATTACTACTATTTAAGTTGGTGTTCAATTCGTTATCAAAAGCATTTGGGCAATTCAAGAAATAAAGCAAAGACTTATACAAAAGGTTTTCCAATATTTAAAAAAGTAAATGTGAATAAGAGGGTATTAGAAAATATACATGTCAAATTGTCTTTGAACAGTTTTGGAAAGTAATAACTTTTGTTCAATTAGTGTGTGAGTAAGAATAGGAGAGAAAGAAAAGATATAGTTCTTCATTGATTAGATAAGATAGGTTTATCTTGTATATATATTCTCTTACACTTAATGAGTCTGTATCGTGGTCTTCTTTTGGGTGGTCTTCAACTAACATGGGATCAGAAAGAAGCTTGGTGATCAGGCTTGGAGTTAGGAAGAGGAGTCTTACATTGAATATGGTTGTGCTCCCTATTTTGAAAGATAGTTAATATCTCATCCTTCACTTGTAATCTTCATATCAATATTGGATTTGTGGTTTCGGTGTGGCGGTGAATGTAGCCTGTTTGGGCGAGTCACGTTAATTCTTGTATTGTGGTAGTGTTTGTTCCTACTTTAATATTCTTTTCTTCTCTCCATATGCATTGTGGTAGATCTTGGTTGTTGGTGATGCTATAAGCAATTACTTGGTTTTTGAGTGGTTCCATTATAGTGCAGACCTGTTTTAATTGTCCGAACATTTTTTGTATTGGAACAATGATTTTTTCGGGTTTTTAAATACATATAATAAAAAATTAGGATCTTGGGAGAAATCCAAGAAAAAAAAATAAAATATAAAAAATAAAAGAGATATCACTTACAATGTATGAATCAAAAAGTGGAAGGCTAGGCAAAGTCGAATTTATTTGGGCCATGCCTCCATTAAGATCACTTAACTGGAAAAAAAAAAGATGATAAAAAATAAAAGTGGACCTCTAGAATATGCAAAGGGTATTGAATGATTGAAATTAACTAATGGATATTTGTATTAGAACTAGAAGAATAGAGTTAGGGAAGGAGATGAAAGGAAAGAAAGAGAGGTGAAGAAAAATGCATCATTCAAGCTAAGGATTGATGTAAATCATTAGAAAGCTAAAGCATTCATCATATTAAACGAACATAGGAAGTAACAGAGAGGAAGAGGTGAAGATATATATATTGTTCTTAGTGTAATGAGATATCTCTTTATTCATGTATCAATTTCTCGAATTAATTATAAAGGGTGAAGTACATCTTCGAAGATACCGTTAAGAATCTATCACGGATTAGTTACTGAAAAACATCCATCTTTCAAACTTGTCGTATATAATTATTTCGACACTGAAATTTATTGCTCCAACTTCACATATTTTATTAGCATCGTGGCCAAATATTTCTTTTCAACGTTTATATTTAGTTACTACTCTAGTAAAATTGATCTCCCCGAATTGTCACATTTAATGTTAAGCAAAAACGCATAGCCCTCATTTTCTTCAAGGATAAACCCCAGTTTTAGTCCTTGTATGTCATGCCCTGACCCAAAATCCTGGGCCTCGGGCACGTGAGCAGACCGACCGTACCCAAGCAGTGACTAACCCCACTTGGATACAAGACCTAGGTAATTGATGCAATACAACCGCAAGTGTACGGGTCGTATCAAGTAATAAAGTGGACTATTGAAAAGTCGGGTATTGAACGTCAGCGACCGAGAAGTACTAGTACTAACTAGTCATCTATTATCTAGTTTAAAAATAAATTGGTAGTGGTTTGAAGTAATCTAAACTAAGAAAACCTAAAAACGGGATATCACTGATGACGGGAATGTATCTTGGGGTAAAATGATGGGTGGTTTCCGCAAGTATACGGGTCGCGATCAAGTAATAAAGTGGACTATGGGAAGTCGGATGTCGAACCACAGGGAATAGAGATTGCTAAGTGTAAACCAAGCTTTAATAACCTAGTCTAAATGGTAAATTGGGGGGTTTTGGTTTTCAAACTTAAAGACTAAAAAGGGTTGAAAGTGAGAACTAAAAATCGAGAGTTGATTGGGGTAAATCAATAGCAAGAGAGGATACTTGGGCATGTATCCCTTTTGGATTTCAATTCTACAGATGAGCAAAGATGTTCATGAATCAAAGTTGGTACTTCTTGTGCCAATAGTCCCTAAATTATATCCAATCCCTCTTCCAAGGTGATTGGATAACTAGTCTCCTAGAACTTGATATGAACCTCAAGGGATAATTCCTAAATTACACCCAACCCCTCTTCCAAGGTGGTTGGATGACTAGTCTCCTAGGACTTGATATGAGGCTCAAGGAAATTTATGTATATTGGAAGAATCATGGGGGTGAATTCGTATGAAAGAGTCGTTCGCCCTTCTAGTACCTGATTCCTCGGTATACTCATGAAACTCTCTAATGAAGCAAGTTCCTAATACAAGGAGGTGCTAGCTCTACCCATGTATTGCACACAAGTAATTTCTAGTGATGAAATTACAATCAATACATAACATTCATTAAACTTTCAAGAAGGTACCAACAAATCATCATAAACATTCAATGCTATTAATGCTCAATCCAAAAGTTCAACATACCCAAGTACCAATAGATTAGTTCTCCATGAAAGGGGAACTCAACCCAAAATGGAAAAGCTTACAAAACAATGAAAGGTTAATAGAGAACACCATTACCTCCAAGCTTGTAGCTCCAAGGGTTCTCTACTCTCAAGATTTGGGGGAGATGACCCCCCAAGCCCTAATCTCTCCTCTCCCTTCTCTCCCAAGCCAACCTCCCTTCTAAACTCTCATACTTAACTATTTATACCCATGAATTAGGGTTCCACTAAAAAATTACAACATTGCCCTTGATTGGGCCCGTGAAACTGCAAAAGTTACGATGAACGGCCTCGTGAACGGCCTATTCATTAGTCCCTTGACTCCACGGCACACTGCTACGAACGGCGGGTGGCTGGCGGTTCATCAGCCAGTTCACCTCACAGCTTGCTCTGAACCGGCAGTTGAACGGTCATTCACAAGGCCGTTCACCCTCTCTTTGTGCCTGCCATTGTGCCCAGGTGTGAACGGCCGTTCACAAGGCCGTTCACCCCCTGTTTACTTCTAAATATCTTCGTTTGTTCTTCATTTTGTTGATAAATGCTTCCATTTCGTCGGGGTGGCCTATTTATGCCCTGTTTACAAAATATGAAGCATTTTAAGTACCGGCGGGCTAGAAATCATTACATTTGACATGAAAATAAGTATATATATGGTATGTAAATATGCTCATTTGAACGCTTATCAAATATCCCCACACTTAAGCATTTGCTTGTCCTCAAGCAAACAAGACAATGAAAGTACAAGTAAAAAAAAGATGATAAGTGTTCAACCTCCGGCAATAATAATAATGAATTTGCTCTACCTCAAGTTCATTACCGAAGTGTGTGTATTCTCCTATTTTCACACCGGGAACTAGAGTTTGTATAATGTCATCGCGGCTCTAGATGAGTGTTTTCACTCCACATACCATGTTCTTGAGTCTTAGCAAGACAAGCATGCCCTCAATGGACTCTAGAGAGTCCTTGAGGCCCTAAGTTTTGAGACAACTACCCCTCTATTGAGAAAACGGTGGACAAGTTAGAGAGGCTTCGACTATACCTTTTTTTAATATATATATATATATATATATATATATATATATATATATATATATATATATATATATATCGGGTAGGGCATCTCTAATAGATCCGACTTTCCCGTGCTACAAATCAGTGTAGAGTGTAGATCCTCTTTTCTTCAGGATGCACATGCTGTTTAGGCACCAGAACACCCGGGTACTTAGAGGGTTACAACTCTACCTAGATGTGCTCATACTCAGAAGTGATTTTTCGAATTAAGAAACACCCTGATTAGGGGCCAGGACCCTAAGCTACTTCATCACAACAAGTAGCGGAGCACTGTCTTTATTGCTCTAATGACTCAATTACTATGTACATACTATTTTATTTTTCTCTAACTTGTCCACTAAGTTGAATTATGAAGGGTCAGAAGCTAAACTAGTGCCACGAATCCTCTTGAGCCATTGAGAATAATGCTTAGCAATTAAAGTCAACAAAACATGGTAGTGGGTTATCTATTATGACTAGAGCTTTTGAATTTCATGAATATAATCTCTAGATGTCCATGGTGTGTCGTAGGAGAATTCTAAAAAAAAATTTGGGTACTAAAATGGTGAACAAGAAGTAGAGTGAAACATTGCATTTCCTAATAGTTCCATCATAGGCCCATGTCAAACATGCTTCAAATAATTAGCTCCCTATCCCCACACTTAGAGTTTTGCAATGAATTTATCAATGGAAGGGAGCTACCCATCCCCACATTTAAAATCGTACATTGTCCTCAATGTACACAATTAAATTGAAAAGTGTGTAATATGCAATAATAACAAAGAGGAGGGCAAACTGAAACTTCCCCGGTTATATTTGGTAGATGGTGTTGCAATTTGGTTTAGACGTGAAAGCTTTTGCCGGGGTGTTCCATCATGAGTATCTGCAAAATAGAGTGAGAGAGGAGGGATAGCTCGAAAGGAGATGACATAGTCAATAGTGCATAAAAGTAAATAAAAGACAAGTCATAGGGTGGAACCCTTGTGAAGAAGTCTACAAAGCGAACATAGGAACAAAATAACATAAAAGGAAAACTAAACAGTCTCAGTCATCGACCCAGGGTGGCGCGTCAGATGCTGGGTCAGATGGGGGTGGAGGACCCGAGGTGGGTGGATTCTGGGAACGCAGGTACGCGAAAAGCTCTGCTAAATGGTCGCTGAGGTTGTGGTGCTCCTCGAGGAGTGTGGTCTGCATATCATAGACCTCGGTGAGGCGCTCCTCAATGCGAGTGAGACGGCTGCACGTGGACGGGGAGGGAGGCTCTGCCGGGGTGTCGGAGGAAGAGTCGTAGGAGTCGTCGTCCTCGCTGTCAGAGCTGGCTAAATGCTGTCCTGCGAGTCTGTAGCGGCCTCCAGAAAGCTGGACTAGCTTCATCTGGAGGAGGGTGTTCATCCCCAGCGGCTGCATCAGATGAAGGCGCTCGATGCCATCGGTGCGGAGCTCCACTGGCATCCCCCTGATCAAACGAGTAATATAAGGCCCAGCAATAATGTGCTTGTGCTTGTGACTCTGCCCCTGGTGGGCTATGTAGTCAGCAAGCACATAGCCGAGATGGATGGGAGTGCGCTCGAAGATGCTATATAGGAGAAATCGGTCTGAGACGGTGACCACTTCGGTGCTGTCAGTGCGGCCAGCGATATTCCGGCTGACTAAGGCATGGATATAACGGTGTACTGGATCAGTCATGCTCGAGGCCTTCTTGTGGGGCCCCCTCCCAATTGCTGCCAATATCGAGAATGAGAGATGATGTGGCCAGAGAAAGAGGTGAGGAGCCGCATGCCAGGGAGTCGATGGTAATCCTGATAATAGATTCCCACATAGATCAGAAATCGATCGGGGCTCATCCGGTGTGCCACGCCATAGAGCTGGAATGATATGGCCGTGTTGGCACGCTCGCCAGTGGCCGTGCGGTCAAACTCGAAGGAGCTCAGGACCTCGAGTGTATGCTCGCGATATATCGCTTCGTTAATGGTGAAGACTCGGTCCCAACCATTAACGGAGAGCAGGCTGCGGACTCGGTCGGCGATATGAAGCTGCTCGAGAGGATCCCAGTCGAGGAGGAAAGTGCGGCTAAGTGGTAACTCCGCGAGGCGGGCGTATCGCTGCTGATGCTGCTCATGTGCAAAGCGCGGTGGTCGGAGGGAGGGTCCAGCATCATCCCGACGGCGCTTCGCAATCTCTTTCCTCGGCATCGCTGCACGTGGGACAAGGGGTCAGTGAATGGTTAACAGTGAGAATTTGGGTCTGAACGGGCCAGTGAACGGCCGTTCAGGGGCCGTTCAGGTGAGGTAGTGAGGTGAACGGGTTGATGGACGCCTGTTCACAATCATTTGCTACATCCAGTAAATGGCGTACATAGATGGTCGGCGTTTACAAGCCCCGACGAGAGGGGGAGTGCACTAATAAATGGGGCAAGGGGTATGAGCCTATTATTGACCCTAAGGGCGCGAGAGATGGAATCAAGAAAATACACCGGTGAAAAGAAATGAACGAGCGAGCTTACCTGCGAATGGTCAGTGCGAGTGGGTGTAGGGTTGGGCTGAAAGCGGTCCGGATTGGGCGCCGTGGGGGGAGTTGTGTGGGGAGGTCTTTGCAGGATGGCCGACGGCAAAGAAGGTGAGAGTGGGTGAATCGTGAAAAAGAATAGGGGGAAATTAGGGCATCCTTCAACATATAATGAGGGGTGTGAACGGCCCCGTGTACGGGTCGTTCATCTCCCCATTCATCATTAAGAGAATGCCAACTAGTGTGGTGTGAACGGCCATGTGAATGGCCGTTCACTACCTAGTTTATCCTCCACAGAGGGTGTGAACAGGCTAGTTGATGGCTGTTCGACACCCGTTCTCCCCCGCAATAATGACTACCCTACGAGCGATGACTAGAGATTTATTGTGATAATAAAGAAAACTAAAAAGCGATATCTAACCTAACAAAGCACTTGGCGTCGGACTTTTGGGCTGCCTCCCAAAGAGTGCTTGTTTTACGTCACTAGCTTGACGTACTTATAACTGGCTCAAGGCGGCTTGAAGGATTGTGGATAGTTACTTGGTGTCCCGTCAGCACTCGCATCATAGTACAGTTTGAGTCGATGTCCATTTACCTTGAAAGGGTCTCCTCCGGCTTGGTAAATCTCAACTGCCCCATGTGGATATACTTTAGAGATAGTGAAGGGGCCAGACTATCTTGATCGTAGCTTACCGGGAAATAGTTCAAGCCTGGAATTGAATAGCAGGACCCTGTCTCCTTCCTGGAATTGTTTTGTTTGCCTTAGAAGTTTATCATGATAATACTTCATCCGCTCCTTGTACATTTTGGAGTTATCATAGCACGAGGATCGCCATTCGTCGAGTTCGTTCACTTGAAGATTTTTTTCCTTGCTAGCCAAGGTAAGGTCAAAATTTAAGAACTTGATTGCCCAGTACACCTTGTGCTCAAGTTCAACGGGTAGGTGGCACGATTTTCCGTATACAAGTCTATATGGCGTGCTCCCAGTGGGAGTCTTGTATGTTGTTCGATATGCCCACAATGCATCGTCAAGCTTTTCAGCCCAATCCTTCCTATTCTTTGCAACTGTTTTCTCCAGGATTCTCTTTAATTCCCGGTTGGAAACCTCCACTTGGCCACTTGTTTGAGGATGATACAGCGTGGAGGTACGGTGCGTGACTCCATATCGTTTTAGAATTTTTGCAAATTGGGCATTGCAAAAATGAGTCCCTCGATGGCTAATTATCGCCCTTGGTGTGCCAAAACGAGAGAAGAGTTTCTTCAAGTATTTGATCACATTTCGAGCATCATTGGCAGGTAAGGTTCGGGCTTCAACCCACTTCGACAAGTAATCTACAGCCACTAGGACGTATTTGTTCTCTCGGAATGATGGAAAAGGTCCCATGAAGTCAATCCCCCATACGTCAAATATCTCGCATACTTGAGAGGTGCGTTGCGGTATTTCATCGCGGCGGGATATGCTACCCGTGCGTTGGCAACTGTCACAGGATTGGGAAAACTCCTTGGCATCCTGAAACAAGGTGGGCCAAAAAAAACCAGAATCGAGGACTTTCCGGGCCGTTCGATTCGCGCAGTAATGTCCACCGGCGGGGCCTGAATGGCAATCCATCAAGATCTTCCATCCCTCTTGTTGTGAGATACATCTCCTAACTATTTGGTCGGCGCATATCCGAAACAAATAAGGGTCATCCCAGATGTAATGCTTCAGTTCTGCGAAGAATTTCTTTTTCTGATGATAGTTGTAAGATTTTGGGAGGACTCCGGCTGCCAGAAAATTAGCAAAGTCAGCAAACCAAGGCGGAGCTTCTTTATTCTGAGTGGCGAAGGAATGATTCTGCATTATCCGAAGGTTGTACAACTGCTCATCTGGGAATTCTTCTCTAATGATAGCTTCATGGCCTGAATTCTTATGTGGATTCTCCAGCCGGGATAGGTAGTTAGCGGCCAAGTTTTCTGCTCCACGTTTGTCTCGGATCTCCAGATCGAATTCTTGCAGAAGCAGGATCCATCTAATAAGCCGTGGCTTGGCATCTGTTTTGGCCAATAAGTAGCGTAATGCCGAATGATCAGTATAGACTATAATCTTGGAGAGTACCAAATAGGGGCGAAATTTATCAAATGCGAAAACTATAGCGAGGAGTTCTTTTTCAGTAGTGGTGTAGTTGGCTTGTGCTTCAGTCAAACTCTTGCTAGCATAGTATATGGGTCTGAAATGTTTGTCTTTCCTCTGCCCTAATACTGCCCCAATAGCAAAATCGCTCGCATCACACATGAGTTCGAACGGGATGTTCCAATCGGGTGTAGTCATTATAGGTGCTTGAATCAACTTCCCTTTTAAATATGTATAAGCCTCCAAACACTCCTTATTGAAATCAAATGGGGTATCTTTCTCCAGCAACTTAGTCAAGGGTTTTGAGATCTTGGAAAAATCTTGAATGAACCTCCTGTAGAAACCTGCGTGACCAAGAAAACTTCTAACAGCCTTGACTGAAGTGGGTGGAGGCAGTTTTTGGATTGTGTCCACTTTGGTTTTGTCCACCTAAATACCATTGCTTGAAATTTTGTGTACTAAAAAATGCCCTCCTGAACCATAAAGTGACATTTTTCCCAGCTGAGCCCAAATTTGTGTCCTCACACCGTGCTAATACCTTTTCCAAATTTCTCAAACAGAGGTCAAAGGAGTCCCCAAAAACGGAGAAGTCGTCCATAAATACTTCCATATTGTCTCCCACAAAATCATCAAAAATAGCCAACATGCACCTTTGAAAAGTGGCGGGAGCATTGCATAACCCAAAAGGCATCCGGCGATAAGCAAAGGTGCCGTAAGGGCAAGTGAAAGTAGTTTTCTCTTGGTCTTCGGGGGCAATAGGGATCTGGAGGTAACCTGAAAACCCATCCAGGAAACAATAATGAGAATGGCCGGCCAACCTTTCGAGCATCTGATCAATAAATGGGAGAGGGAAGTGATCCTTTCTGGTGGCATCATTTAGTTTCCGGTAGTCAATACACATTCGCCACCCCGTGATGGTCCTTGTCGGTATCAGTTCATTTTTCTCATTGGCTACCACTGTCATACCTCCCTTCTTTGGTACCACCTGTACTGGACTCACCCACGCACTGTCTAAAATAGGGTAAATTATGCCAACGTCTAGAAGTTTGATAACCTCGACTCTAACCACTTCTTTCATATTCGGGTTCACTCTTCGTTGTGGTTAAACGGATTTCTTGTAGTTATCTTCCATCAAAATCTTATGAGTACAAAAAGATGGGTTGATGCCCTTTATATCAGAGATTTTCCAAGCAATCGCTTGTTTGTGTCGGCGAAGGACCTGTAACAGCTTCTCCTTCTGCAATGAAGTTAGATTCGAAGCAATGATGACTGGAAGTTGGGAGTTCTCAGCCAGAAATGCATATTCAAGATGTTTCGGTAACTCCTTTAGTTTCACTTGGGGTGGATCTTCAATAGATGGCTTTAACAAAAACGAATCATTACCCAACTCTTCAGGTATAGCCTCTACCCCCAAGATTTGTTGGTCTTCGTAGAATTGATCTATAAGACAAGTGTCCTCCTCTGTATCTAATCTGATATCCCTTTCCGATATAAGCGGAATATTGTTAATGCTCAAGCTTCCTGTCAGGTAAAAATCCATGGGGTCTTTTCCTTCAGTGGGCTGAACGGTGTCCAACAGGCATTCTAATGATGATGAGGTTTGCATAGGGCTGTTATAACAAGGTGGTTCAGACATAGGTAATTCCAATTGATTCTGATCATCCTGTAGCGGACTGCTATAAAAGCTTGACACATTTAAGTTGTCTAATTCCCAGGAACCTTGTTGACTGTCCATGAGGTATTCCTCTTGTTGCAAGGATGCATTGCACGCATTGTATGGTACACCATATGAATATATAGCAAACAGTTGCTCTCGGAGTAAGTAGATGTTTTGCTCGAAAAACTTGGCCTGAATACATTGCTCTAAGACGGCTAATTTTATCAACATCATGTCCTTGAGATCCGCCATGTTGTACCTCGCACAATGAGATGACGAAGATATTAGTATCGCGGAGTGTGTATATAAAGAATCAAAATAAAATAATAAATAAGAAAGAAAAACAAGAGCATAGGAGACTAAATTAAAAAAATCTTAGTCTAACTAGCAATCCTATTCCCCGGCAATGGCGCCAAAAACTTGATGGGTGGTTTCCGCAAGTATACGGGTCGCGATCAAGTAATAAAGTGGACTATGGGAAGTCGGATGTCGAACCACAGGGAATAGAAATTGCTAAGTGTAAACCAAGCTTTAATAACCTAGTCTAAATGGTAAATTGGGGGGTTTTGGTTTTCAAACGTAAAGACTAAAAAGGGTTGAATGTGAGAACTAAAAATCGAGAGTTGATTGGGGTAAATCAATAGCAAGAGAGGATACTTGGGTATGTATCCCTTTTGGATTTCAATTCTAAAGACGAGCAAAGATGTTTATGAATCAAAGTTGGTACTTCTTGTGCCAATAGTCCCTAAATTATATCCAATCCCTCTTCCAAGGTGATTAGATAACTAGTCTCCTAGGACTTGATATGAAGCTCAAGGGATAATTCCTAAATTACACCCAACCCCTCTTCCAAGGTGGTTGGATGACTAGTCTCCTAGGACTTGATATGAGGCTCAAGGAAATTTATGTATATTGGAAGAATCATGGGGGTGAATTCGTATGAAAGAGTACCTGATTCCTCGGTATACTCATGAAACTCTCTAATGAAGCAAGTTCCTAATACAAGGAGGCGCTAACTCTACCCTTGTATTGCACACAAGTAATTTCTAGTGGTGCAATTACAATCAATACATAACATTCATTAGACATTCAAGAAGGTACCAACAAATCATCATAAACATTCAATGCTATTAATGCTCAATCCAAAAGTTCAACATACCCAAGTACCAATAGATTAGTTCCCCATGAAAGGGGAACTCAACCCAAAATAGAAAAGCTTACAAAACAATGAAAGATTAATAGAGAACACCATTACCTCCAAGCTTGTAGCTCCAAGGGTTCTCTACTCTCAAGATTTGAGGGAGATGACCCCCCAAGCCCTAATCTCTCCTCTCCCTTCTCTCCCAAGCCAACCTCCCTTCTAAACTCTCATACTTAACTATTTATACCCATGAATTAGGGTTCCACTAAAAAATTACAACATTGCCCTTGATTGGGCCCGTGAAACTACAAAAGTTGCGATGAACGGCCTCGTGAATGGCCTGTTCATCAGTCCGTTCAGCTCACAGCATGCTCTGAACCGGCAGGTGAACTGGCGGTTCATCAGTCGGTTCACCTCACAGCTTGCTATGAACCGGCAGTTGAACGGTTATTCACAAGGCCGTGCACCCTCTCTTTGTGCCTGCCTTTGTGCCCAGGTGTGAACGGCCGTTCACAAGGCCGTTCACCTCCTGTTTACTTCAAAATATCTTCGTTTGTTCTTCATTTTGTTGATAAATGATTCCTTTTCGTCGGGGTGGCCTATTTATGCCCTGTTTACAAAATATGAAGCATTTTAAGTACTGGCGGGCTACAAATCATTACATTTGACATGAAAATAAGTATATATATGGTATGTAAATATGCTCATTTGAACGCTTATCATAAATCAACAATAGGAAGGGGGTATTCGGGCAATGAATCCCCTTTGGGTTCTCATAAAGATAGATAGTGAATGTGAAGCTTACTAGTTGCAATGGATTGGACCAAGGGTTCCTAAGGTGCTTTCACTCCATCTCTCTAGGCGAATTACTAATCCTAGTGCCCTTACCGATGATGTTCTAGGGAACCTAATTCTTGGAGAGATTATGGGAATAATACATCTAAAGGACTCGCTCTCCTTAGTACCCCGGTTCCGGGCATACTCACAATCCCCTCTATTGGAGATGGTCTACACATGGGGAGGCGTTCGCTTCTTCCTCCATATGGACTACGAAAATCTCTCCGGGCTCTCGCAACGTAGAGAGATTAACATACATTAAAACATCTAATAGATCTCAATCATGAAAAATAACTAGATAATCATTAAAAAACAAAATCAAAGTTCATACATAACCCAAGGGTTCAACATGACCAAATACCTAAAATATTAGTTCCCCATGAAAGGGGAACACAAATCCAACACAATAAAAGGAGAAAACATCAAAATATACACAAATAAACCTCCCTCCAATGTTCCCTCCGCTGTTGATGCGCAATTGGATCGTTGATGATGATCTCCCTTCAAGCCCTAACTTCTTCCCAAGAGGATCCCTTCAAGCCCGATGTATCATACCTATCAAGAAGAGACTGCCAGTACCGAATACCTAACAAAAGGTATTCCTATATATATATATATATATATATATATATATATACAAGGAAATAGACAACTCGAATATATAATCAAATAGCAAATCTCGAAGAGATTTAGTAAGTCAATACAAGACACATATCCATGGAGAAGCCAATCAACTCAAATATATGAAAGGCGTCTCAAAGAGATAAAGAAAAGAAACCATAAGAAAGATAGGTGTAAGAAATACTCACAGAGTATGAAGTGCGAGATCCTACCTGATCTAGAGAATAATCCTCTAATCCTAGTCACATCTCACGTGTCCAGATGAGGATCTAGTAAATAGATAGTAAATCTCAAGGTCTTTACACCTAAGCATCTCCTATCTAAATACGAAATATGATTACTCATGAATCCCTCAATTATCTCTAACATGGAGATTAACACAGCAAAAGATGATTCCCTAAACTTAATCATGCTTGATGGAACTCCGAACATGAACTCTTGCATGCTCACTTAGTAACATAAATCATCACCTAATCTCCCTAATCATGAAGGCATGCAAGCTAGAAAATAATAGATATTAAAACATGAAATTTCTATGAAAATTGGGCAGCACCTCCTTTGTTTATCGGACTCCAAAAATTATACAAACATTCCGCAAACAACAATGGAATTAAAATCATACAACAATTAACACTTCAAAAATTACATGAACTTGGGCATCTAATCTTAGACATTTCATAACCCTGAAACCCCCAAACAATTCATGCTTTCACCCAATGTTTTACCCCCACTTAAATTCATTTAATTACCCGAAGTTTAGAAATCCTCACTATGATATACTTCGTTGCTTAACGCATGTTTGACAACAACAAAACTTTGGCCGACTGAAGTTCGTCGGAGCAGTGCTCTCGCTATGGCGAGGGAGAGGGGGAGAACAAGGGGAGCAGCCTCACTGCAGGCCCATAAAGAACAGTGAGAATAAAGGGGCGGAGCTACGGCCTAAACGGTGCACTGGTGGCGCGGTCGGCCGAGTAAGCGGAGCTGGGAAGAGGTCAGCCAGACGAACGACGCCGGAGCTCAGCCGGTGGAAGCGGTGGGCCGGTGAGCTGCGCCAGCTGTGCTAGCTGCGACGTCAGGCCGGCGTCGACCAAGGGGGTGGTGCAACTAGAGGGCAGGGAGGCAGCTCTAACGGGGCGCAACTGGACCGTGCAGGGGCGCAACCAGCAAGGGGGGGAAGAAGCAACGCCGGCGTTGGGCAGGCGGAGGCGCACGAATGGCCGAGGTGGAGCAACCGGGGTGGCGCGAGTGCGGGTGAAGCTCCGGCGGCGACGATGAAAGCAAGGCTAGGTTCGTGGGAATTAAGAATTGAAAAAAGAGAGAGAGACATGAGCTTCAGTCTAAATACGAAAGAGAGAGTGAGAGATTTCAATTTCTCTCCCTCTCTCTCATTTTTTTGTTATAACTTATAAGATTAAAAAAAAAATATAATATTTTATATAAGAATATTATTCTAATCCTATTACTTAAGTTATCTTTTAACATAATTAAATAACTTATGTTTAAAATATCTCCGCCACTAAATTCCAATTAATTTACTTAATAGTATGTTTTTACTACGCTATCACATGGGTAATGAATCGACCACGGGACTCATCCCCATTAATTTTCTCTAAATTTCTTCACTTACCATATTAAATGTCCATTTAATAAATTTTGGGAAAAGTTCTTATTTATTTCTGGGCGGGTTTTACAGTACAACCGCTCATGAAATTTAATTCTTTAGTTTTAAAGACAACCAAAATATCTTTATCCACTACTACGAATGAGCTTACTTTATTGTGTTTAACTATTCTACAACACCTTTATATCATTGGTCTTGGGTTTAATGAAAACTTATTTACCATCTCTCTCTCTATGTCCATTAGTCTCAACGGAATAGGCGTTATGACTTTGAGGATATCATGGCACCCATGTAACTACACACTTTCATTTTATTAGGCCAACTACCCCTTTTTGATTCAATAGAAGAACTGTAAATAGATCGGTCGTACCTAAGCGGAGACGAGCCCCTCTTGAGTACAAGGCCTAAGTAATCAAAAGCAGATAACAGATAATAATCAACAAGCTCAATAAGAATAATAAATATCCTCAAGATAATCACAACGGAAATAAATTAAGTAACAAAGGGTCGATGTACACTAAACAAATACAGGCCCTACATGGGTCCTAAACAAAATATCCTCACACAGAAAACACAAGATAAAGACATCCTTCGACCTCAGCAAAATCCTACCCCGACTATCGCACGTCTCCTGAGCTCGAGTCTCCTACACCTTAGGACCTGAAATGAGAGAAAGAAAGTGTAGTGAGCTTTCGGATGGAAAGCCCAGTAAGTACCCTACAAGGATCTCAAAGACATAAGTGCAATAAGATGAAGCATAATATCAAAATAAAAGAATCATCAAGCAATGGGGCTACACCCTACACAAGCCAATCCAAGGAGTCTACCACAAGCATCTATAATGGTACAACTCCTAGCCCACAATAGTCCTTGGGGCTCTGAAAGAGATTTCCACAAAAATAGCTCAGCAACGATCCCCCGGACAGCAATATAGCCTCGGCAGCGAACTTTAACTTGTCGCACCTCGGCGCTACCTCTCCCACGTCGGCCACGGCCGGTGAATCAACCCCAGCGGATGTGCACGCATAAGCGAGTATCATCCATCTGGCATGGCAAGCTGAAACGCCAAGTTGTCCAGTCCCCAAACGTTCCCAAACTGGAGCCTCAATGCTCCACTGAACCGGGCGGAAGATCAAACTTAGTTGGCGCATACCTCCCAACCAGCGCACAAGATCATGTGCCCATGATCAAGTGTCGGCCCACGGGTAGGCATGTCCAACAGAGTATTCCAACAAACAGGTAGTAATAGCACTACCATTAGCACATCGATCACATACATACGAGGGAAGAGAGCAATAAATATCATGTATGTGCACGCATCTAAGAACAATAGGTATTATAAAGAAAGACATGCCAACCAACAACATTCATCAAAACAAGGAACCAAAACAATGGGTGAAATCTAGGCAAGCGTAACTTACCTCTAAACGCAATCCAACCAACCGATCTGTATTTGTACCGACGAAGCTCAGTACTCCACGTCGATATCTGGTAACGATAAACACAACTCAGTAATGGTGAACTATTATTATTAGTAATAATATTAATGTTGATTCCTGATGTTGACGCACAGTCCCAAAGAACAACTCATAACTTTTGATTCCGGAATTTGTTTGAGTTGATCTAATGCTCGTTGGAAATATCTCTTCCCTATCTTTCCAACGGTATATTATACCCATGTATTGGATAACTACAGGCTGCCCCAGCCATCCCTTGAAAGGGACAACCAGTCTGCAAGCCCTTAACCAACCCTACCTTTATTAATACTAACTCATCACTACCAGTTCTTTAATATAAAATTAATAACTACAACCCATACTCTTGTACTAATACCCTAGCCATTACTAACTCAAATATCTCAGAGAATAACAGCAGCCAAGACATCGTCTCATGTGTAATCCACCCTTATCATAACAACAACCATGCATGAATCTCAACAGATCAGAAACAAACTTCTCATCTAACAACCTATACCTCTCGCACATGACCATAAGAATCCTCTATCATTGACAACACCTCAACAGAGACTATTAGCAACATTGAAGTAATACAATCATCACCACCTCCATCATCCTCCATGAATGAAGTTTAAAAAGAACTCATGCAACTCTACCAGTTAATGAGAACCACAAACAACTCACCTCATAGAATCCATCTCAAAGTTAATAATGTATCTGAGACTCTTGAAGATCTCCAAACAATCTATTCATGTTTTTACTTAACTAACCTCCTAATTAAAACATAAGGGACCAGGAGACTCACAAGTGACGACGGCCGAATGTGGCGTTGATCCAGTGGTAGAGGCCCGGCCTTGCCTCCCTTCCAAACATCTTTCTATCCCTTGGTAGTAGTTGCTCTGGCTATGAATGATGGAAAAGAAATAGCGTTAGGGTTTAGAAGGAACGCTGGGTTTTATAAGGCTCGCGGAAAAATCCCCCACACGATCATATCTTGTTGGAATCTTGTTTAAAACAAGATTTCGAGAAGCTTTTATCCTCATCTTCTTATATAATTTTAGTAAGTAACCCCTGACTTTAACTCTATTTGCACACAAGTTTCCATGTTCTTATGTAATTTTAGTAAAGAACCCCTGACTTTAACTCTATTTGCACACAAGTCTCCATATGAGATAAGGCACTCTCTTATTTAAACCAAGTATTTTCCAGGTTTTACAAATAAGTCCTCGTCTACTTGAACTAGAGAGAGGAAATATTTCTTTCAGGTCCTCTATAACTCACTAAATTCTTATTCAGTCCTTGACAACCTCATTAACCATATTTAAGGTTTTATTCCACTTAATCCTTCATTTTCCAAATAATACCATGTTTAGGGAATTCCTTCAATTAATAAAATATCTAAAACAACAAAACATCAAAATTATTCATAAAAGCTTGGGTTGTACAAGAAGCTTCTTAACCTCAAAAAGTAAAATCTAATATTTTTACAGAAGCTCTCCTGAGCTCCAAGGTTTTTGTATCCCTTGTTTTTCAACCATATAGATTTGAGGCAAATATACAGTGACGGAGTACAATAGATCAAAGGTGAGAATTTAGGAAGACTATGACCTTGTTTTGAAGGTAATTAAAGATATGGGACTAATTTATTAATGTATGATTTGAATTGATGGCATAAGTTGAACCGTAGGTTCTTGGAGGAATAGAAATGGTTTCATGAATTATGGTTATAAATAGTTAGAAGTTATGGTTGACTGTTATATAGTTTTCATTATAACAAACTAAGAATGTGTTTGATTGCAAGATGGAAAACGGGTGGAAAAGAAAATTTTTCCATGCAAAAGTTTGCCATGGAAAAGTTTTCTGTGGAAAACAAAAAAGTGGATGTTTGATTGTACCCATTTCCCAGCTACATTTTGCATGGAAAGTTCTTGTTTTCGTGTTTGATTGTTCATATTTTCCATGGAAAATGTTAAATTTGTTGTTTGATTGCATCAATTTTCCCAGGAAAACATAACATTTTCCATTGCAAATTTTTTACTTTCTCCTTGAAAAAAAACATATTTATCTATTTTTGGTCGCATTTAATTCAACCTTTAACATAAGAAATTATATATATATATATATATATATATATATATATATATATATATATATATATAAAGTGAAAATATTTAAAAATAAAATTCACTAAACATGAACATTTATATCCACTTTCAAGCTCTTACATAAGCTAGTCACAGAGTTTCAGTTATCTTTCTAAATTTTCTCCAAGCACATCAAGCATATCTTCAAAACAATGTAATTCTTGCTTTCAAACTATGTAATAAAAATGAAATAACACACAAGAATCCAATCTCCAACCTGATTCCTTGCATTAATTATGCATCTACATCTGTACACATTTGATGAAACAACAAAGCTACTCAAACAAGATAATCACTTCTCTTTCTGAATATTTTTCAAACATATGAATTTGCAAAACAAAGCTAGTCACAGATAGAAAAATGTTGTTGCATTTATAGTAGAGCTCATTCCACAATGGAAACAAACAATCAACTCAGCATACAAAAATGTTGTTGCATTTGCAGTACAGCTCTTTCAATTTCCAATTCATCTTCTCAAAAAGATATTAAAAAAAGTTGCATTTCAAATCACTGTTCACAAATCACCAAATTAGGCAGAAATATTACATCAAATCATTGTCTCAGTGAAAATTAAGAGGATAACTTCTGCGATATGCTTCTGCAGTCTGCCAATACTGAGGTGGATCCAACAAATAAGTTTTTCACCCATCAGGATCCAAGCAGGCCGCTTCTGCGGTTTTGAAGACATAACCTGTGCCAATTGCAATCTCAGAAATTCAGAAATCATGGAATATGATTAGTATGCAATGAAAATAATCAAATTATTCACTTGGAAATCAAACATATCATACATGTTTCAATGATCAAGTTATTCTCTTGATAATTAGCCTGATATAAAAATATATAGATAATTTCTCTTCTAAAAACCAAAAGCTGAGAGAAGTTCAACACCTGAACCCTAGTTTTATAAATTTTGAAACCCTTTCCCAATAAAAATAAATAACAAATAACATCACTAAGTACACTAACTAGGATACTGTTGTAGAAATCTGAGCTCCCATTTGCTAAAATCTGGCCATCCTTAGAATTACCAGCAAAAGAAATAAACAAAAAAAAAAAATGAGGATTCTGTAAGCAATGATTACACTTCAAAATCAACAGAAGATCACAAAAGAGCTTTCCTAAAATCAGATAGAATTTCTGATGATAGGAGTCTATACATGAATAAAACAAAGTCAAAAGCAAGCACCACACAAATGAAGTATGAGCAACCATTTTGGTAGATGTACAAAAGTATTAGCAACCATCATTCAACCATAAATATTATTCTATCTGCTTCCAACTATTTGTGATACTCCAAAGAATGGAAGTTAGTAATCCTGGAAGGACTTTACTAGAGAATCAATCTGAAAATGGGATGCATCCTAATGGTTCATTGGCAAATTGGGGGAAAAAGTCAAAGGTACAAATCAAAACAACTCAAGCCTCTACAACCATACAAAATCAAAGCACATTCAGACCATGATAAATCTCACTAGGATATCAAAAGTCATTAACATAGCAAAGAAAAAATAAGGGAAAAAAAAGCAAAAGTAAAAGGAAAAAAAGCCCTAGAAGAAGAAGATAAAAAATTTAAAGAAGAATAAACGCTTAAAAGAATTTGAAGATGAAGAAGACTCAAAAAAATTTCCTCAGAACTGAGAGAGGATCGCAGATTTGAGGAAGAAAAACCTAAAAAGGGTGCCAAATAAGGAACAAACAAAAAACAAAGAAAAACAGGGCTAAAGGGGAAGAGGGAGATGCTCACCAGAGGAGTTGGTCGGAGGGAGAGAAAGGGAGAAGGAGAGAGAGAGAGGAACACTAACCTGAGGGGTGGGAATCTCGACGGAGGTCTGATGGTGGAGAGCTCAATGGTCGAAAGCTTCACTCAGCGCTGCAGAGAGGGAGAGGAGAAAACTAGCGTTTTCGTCTTTTCTCGAGTGGATATCGCGATCTGAGCACTCGTTTAATTTTGTTTTTTTTACAAAAACCCCCCTCTATTTTCGCTGGAAAACTTTTCCCAAGAGGGGAGGCTGGAAAAGGTTTTTACCAATTTGATGGAAAATGGGGTCACGTGATAAGGTTTGTGGTAAAAATTTCCACGGAAAATTTTGGCAATCAAACAGCCTATTTGGCTGGAAAATGAGCCGTGGAAAAATTTTCTAGGGAAAAAAGTGGCAATCAAACACAACCTAAGAAATTCATAAGCACTAGGTTAAGGGGATGTCGTTTAACTGCAGTTTAGAGTTGAAGATCAACCGAAAATCCATAGTCGTTCGTGTATGATGTTCCCTTAGCATGGTGATAATATTGTTCTTATGATATTTGAGTTCAAGGGATGTTAAGATTTTGCATGTTTATGGATCCCTCTATCTTGATTACAAGTAATTTAGATTTGTAAGAAGTTGTTAATATTAACCTTATGCTTTCTTAAATTCTCATGAAACACAGTCTCTCACTCAATCCTCAAATTTTTAGAAATTCCTTTTGAAAACTAGGTCCTATGTTTACCTTGATAATTATTTAGGATTGGATACCTTCTTTTCCTTCTTATACATATTTGTGGAGAGAGAGTTTACACTTCTAAATAATATGGTTATTTTTAAGTGTCATTAGTGTGTGATACTAAAAAAATGAAAGTCGATATGTATAGGGCATGGTAAAGTCATCGAGGACTCGGCAAAAGGACCAGAGACTTGATTGTGCTTAGTGTTACTGAGGTGAGTGGAATGTGGGGGAGCCCTAGGTTTTCCTCTTTTACTCATATTTTATCTTATGAGTGTGATGACGAGTATTTCTAAATATTATTTTCAGTATTTATGATGAGGTTGCCTTAGTGAGGGCTATCACATGATCTTTACAATATTTTAATCGGCTTTTCTGTACATTGCTTGTATTTGATTGTGATATATGTTTAGCTACCCTGGATAGAGGTTTAGCACTTTTTGTGACTCATGACATAGAAATGGTAGAATGAATGTGCTACATTTGAAATACAAGTGTGTATAGATTGTTGATATTGATTATATGTCTGAGATGCACCCGGTTGAGTTGTCTTGTTGTTTACCATGTGCTCGATGTATGAGATCTATATAGGTCTGTGGGATAGCAGTCGGTACCACATTTGGGATGGTGTTTTTAAACTTAACGCAGTTATTTCTTTTAAAACCCCTACCCATACTCTTTGGGAGCATTGTACGGTTATCTTGCCCTTTGGGGGTGATCGTACGTATGCATTATGTTGCTTCGTGCATTTATTGCTCGTGGCAATATGGTAGAACATAGGACATGAGGGTGGGTGCATACTAGACATGGTTTTATGTTATACACATGGATTGACATGTATGTGTGATGTGATGCTAGTATTCCTTTTATCTAGTTTTAAATGTGTTTTCCTATTTATCTGGCATTATATCTTGATTACAAGATATGAGAATAATCAACATTTATATCCTTATTGTTATATGAGTTGACTAGCATTACATGTTGATTATAAGCATTGGACCCAACATGCATGTTTCAAATATATAAGCTACTTTAAATTTATATTTTCTCATATTAACCCTTGAGGGGGATGTATTCTCTCAATGACAAGGGTGGACCTATGTAGACATTTGCGAGGGAGGGGAGGGGGGTGTGGGGCTTGGCCCTCCCAAATGTTGAAAAAAATTTATTTATTATTTATAGTACTTAGATAAATCCTTAGGTTGCTAGTTCAAATTCAACATGGTGGAATTTTTTCTGTTTTTTCTTTTCCTTTTTCAATTTTATTCTCATTTGTATTGCAGCGTTACATCTATAATATTGTTTTTATACTTTTTAATTTAATGCTATAATTTCCAATAAAACATATCCTATTTATTATTATTCATATCATCTAATAACATTGTTTTTAATAGCCCAAGCATAATAAAACAAAGCAATCTCTTCTTCAAATTTCATTTTCAATGAAGATCCATCAAACAACCACCTTAGAGAAACGCCATCATATTTTATTATAACTTTTTCTTTCGGATTGTTTTGAAAATATGGAGAAACCATAATTTATTAATATATTAGAAAAGTTTTACATAAGATCCCTTGTTAGATGACCATTACAAATAGTTGGAAAACCATAATTTATTATATAAAATGATAATCATACAAGTACCTAATTTGTATTTTTTTATATTATTTTTCTGGATAATTTTAATTTTCATTTATTTTTGAAATTATTTATAGTTTTTTTTATTTCATATATTTTTAAAATCTATTTCAAAAACAATAATTATTTATATCTACGTGTAAAACACATCATAAGGGTCTAAAAACAAAGCATGTCATTTTATATAATTATGAAAAAAATTCAAGGGGTCAAATAGAAATATAATTATTGTTTGTGAATTCATATATTTTAAAATAAAATTTGGTCTACAGGGTCATCATAAATTAAATAAAATTAAAGGAGGGAGTTATGGGGTATTATTGAAAGTGAGGGGGTGATAAGTGATTTGACTATTTTTGAGGGGGTGGCAAAGTAAAAAATCTCATTAAATTTTCAATTTCATTCGCCCTGTTCCTCACTTCAAGGCTTACTCCATAATTTCTTTGGTTCAATTCTTGAGGATTTTGTGCTTTTAAAAGAATGTTGCTCACAATTTTAAGTTTGTGAATATTTTTTGTTTGTCGATTTATTTAATATATAGTTTTATGAGATTTTTATTATTTATTGCTAAATTTTTGGACCCTTCCCCCAAGACTTAATGTCAAGAGATCACATCCTTTGCTCCTTTGTACGCGTGAAAGCTCATTCCCCTCTCTTTCCTTAGATCGTAGGTATAGTCCAAATCAAGGAATAGGGATCTGGGGTGAGGCGCGCACCAAATGTATATTATATATATGTTGTTTAGCAAGCTCTAAGCATGAGTGATTTTGTTGTATATTGTTATACTCGAGTCATGACTAGGTTGTGTACCGTGAGGTTTTGTTCTATGTGATATATGATGTTTATGTAGATATGTACTCCTATGGTTATATTACTATGTGAGACGATGTTTTATTAGTTGTGGATTTTATTATTGAGTTATTACCCTGTCATATAAGATTTCTTATCGGGTACAGGAAATTGAACAACCTGACCGTAGCTGGTGTCAGGGATTAGTCCAGGTGGTGTACGGCTGGTATGGGTCGTGGGGTGGGTCTTAACAATTTGTCCTCCGATGGTATGAAGACATCTTCACCTTCTTCTTTATCAATTAGTTGTCATTTTTCTCTTCATGAGTTGATGATTTCATCTTCATTGTTGTCACCAAATTTAGGGATATTAAAACTCCTCTTCCTAGAGTCATCCTAAAGAAGGAGAAGGCTTGTCATTCTTGTTGTACCCTACTGACCAGAGAGATCACTGGAACCTTGCATGGAGGAGTAGAATTTTGTCTTTCGAGCAGTGCTTCGCACGCCCCATCTAGGCTTACTATTCCAACTTTTCAATCTTTAATTTCATTGATTGATTTGCTATGTTTGATCTACTGTTTGATTATTAGCTTATAGCATATTAGTTCCTAACATATGCATGGCAGGTAAGCAAGACATGTCAAGCCCTGAACCCTGGCATGTGGACAGACCGGCCGCACCCAAGCAAGGACGGGTCCCCATCCGAGCGCGAGGCCTCAAAGATTCTTGTACAATAAACATCTAGAGATAATAATAATAGTGGAATAATATATAAAGGGAGAGTTTACACAACTCATATAAGTACTGAATAAAAGTACAATACTCAGATCTACACGACCCATACAAGGATCCAAACAAGTCACCTTTAGAAGTCAATACAACATAAAGACAATACAAGTCTCACACACAGGATAAAAGGAGGTACGCATAACTCAAGGGAAAACAACAAGCCCGAGGTAGCTACTCGGTATGTCCCCGCCTAGGCCCCGATCCTATTCCTCATCGTCACTTGAGAAAAATATCAATCAAGTGCATGAGCCTAAAGAATAGGCCCAATAGGATCGTCTAATAAGCAATAAAAATGGCGAGAAGCCATAAGTAAAGAATATAAGGCAAATCAAGTGCAAAAGCAAAAGCAAGTGAAGCAAAATCACAAGCAAGAAACATGTCTCTTGGATGTGAATAAATCACAGATGTACTGCATCTCGGCGTATATGATACTACGATATCCTCGATATAGTACGACGCCCTCGGCATCGTCTTCGGCCAAAGCCGAATAGCACTATAGCCTACATATATACATGGTCAGAATATCTCACTCTTACTGAGCCTCGGCCCGATGTATTACGCCTATCAAGAAGAGACTGCCAGTATTGATTACCTAACAACAAGTATTCTTGTATATATCCAAGGCACAACATCTTAAATATATAAGAAAAACAATGATCTACTCGAGATCGGAAGCCAACACATGCTTAAGGAGTAAACTCAACTCAAACATATATAAGAAAATATGGAAGACAGTGATCTCCTCGAGATTGGAAGCCAATACATATTTAAATAGTAAACTAAACTCAAATATATATAAAAGGTATCACAAGGAATACAAGCACAAGAATCATAAACGAGGTAGGAGAAAGAAATACTCACAACCCCCGTGCGAGAGCCTACCTCGCTAGAGAGTAATTATCTGATCCTTGTTCTGTCTCATGCGTCTGAACCAGGATCTAGTAAATAGATAATAAATCTCAGTATCTATCGCGCCCCAACCCTTATTCCAGGCCCCGAGCATGTGTACAGATAGGCCATAACCAAGTGAGGGCACACCCCAACTCGGATACAAGGCATATATGACAATAGCAGATAAAAAATAATAACCAAGTAACTTAAATAACATAAACAAATAGTCAGAGTCACATCGAAAATAAAATCAGGGTCCATGTATTCTACTATAATCTGAGCCCTACAAGGGTCCTATAAATAGTGCGTCACACATAATAAAAATATAAGAAGTCCTTGGACCTCTACAAGCTACCCCGTCCCTCACATGACTCCTGAGCTCGAGTCACCTACTCCTTAGGATCTGAAAGTGAAAGAAAAATAAATGCGTGAGCTTTCGAATGGAAAGCCCAGTAAGTACCACTGCGGGGATCATAAAACCATCATAAATAACAATAATGTGATCAACAATCATCAATCAAATAGAGGGATCACGCCTCGCAAACTCTAGAATCTAGGAGTCTACCATAAACATCACAATAGTAACAACTCCAATCAACAGCATCCCTCAAGCACTGAAGAGAGTTCCAAAGGAAGCTCAACAAACGTCTCCCCCAGCCAGCATTATCAGCCTCTGCTAAAATCAACCCACCGATCGTACGGCCCCCAGGTCGCCTGTCGGTAGCGCCATCTCTCGTACATGTCGATACGGTCAGTGAATCACCTCCACTGATGGGTTGGACAACAAGAGTATCGTCCCTCTATCATGGCAAGCCAGAAAGCCAGGGTGTCCGGTCCCTGAACATTCCCTTATGGAGCCCCCACACTCCATTGATTCGGGCAGAAGACTAACAATCAACCACGGATACCAACATCTCAAAAACAATCATATATTCTCAACAGGAATCCAATCAACCAGAAGAAACATGCATGTATGAAATCATTAGATCAAGCTAAAGGAAATATAACAATAATATCATCAATCATGATAGCAAAATGCCAAAGAATACTCCGGAGAGTGGGTATGAGGCAAGTGTACTTATCTCTATCAACGAAATTTGGAATCAAGCAGGAATCCCTCCTGTCGCGTCTCTATGATAAAATCTAATAATAGACTCAATATTAGTATTGGTAATAGTTCATAAGTCCTAGATATACATGCATGTTTCACTATGTGGGCCTTAGTCTAATCTAATAGACCTTAACTTTTACCCTATACCATTTTTCCTTTTAAAAGCGTGAACCCCATCTTTTTTAACAAATGATGTTGTGTCCTAGTGTTTAAAGTGCCCCATTATGATAGTGGCGTCTTAGGTTTGAATCCATACTCTCTCTTATTTCTCTTCCTTTTTATAACCTGGTTAGGTCTAACTTTTATTGTATATAATAAAAAACACTCTACATAAATCACAAGTCTTAAGGTACCTTATTGGTTAAGGCCCACTAATTTGGTGTGGGATTCTTGGGTTCTAATCCCCTCAGTTGCTCTTTTTTTGTTTCTTTTGCTTTTCTCCTAACCTAGTTAGACCAAATCCTTTATCTTGCTTGGAGCCATGTCTCACTTGATTGGACCAAAGCTAATTGGTTAGAATCATTCCACTTATTAGGACTTGATCGAGCTCAATCATGTCTATTAAAAATTTTGTTGAACTCAACCAATTGGTCTAGCCCCACCACAGGCCCCAAAACCAATTAAGCTTTAGCCCGACTCTAAAATTGGTTGACCTAACCAACTAAGCTTAATTGATTAGGCTCAACCATTAGAACTTAACATGACCACTTAGTCATTTTTAACTAATGGCTCAGACTTGACCCATTAGCCCCTTTAAGTACAACCAATCTGAACCAATCTTGAGCCCAACTCAAATAAAAAAAAAAATCCGTTTAACCCAAACCAACTAAACATGGTTGAGTCAACATTATGTTCAACATAACAACTTGGTTAACCGTAACCAATTAACTAACCATATTTAACTAAATCGATTAATTAATACATTATTGATTAATTGTATCCGTCTCTCTCTCTCTGTGTGCTGCATCTCGTCTGAGCAGAGAAGCACCCGGCCATACATGGTGGTCACCACCGAGCACCCAGGTGGCCTGAGCTGTCTTCGCCTTGCGATCCCAGCTAGCCGGAGAAGGTCTGTATATTGCGAGCTCCTTTAGGGAAGAAAATGGTCGGTTTCCCGTCTTCCTCTCCCCGGAGTGCCAACGACTTCAGCCGGACCCCTTCTTCACGGTGTGCGGTCTCACGATAGTACTAGACAAAGGCTTCAGGAATTCCTAACGACGTCTAGTCCTCTACATGCATGCACAATGATTATCGGAGAAGGAGAGATGAGTAGAGACTCACAAGTACTGTCGTCCGTCGAGCACTTCTCTGCTAGAGCTTCGTCGTGGTCTTCGCGCTTCTTCGAAGACGATCGTGATCTTCTGGGGAACCAGGTGCCTCCGTTCCTCCTTATTAGAAAGAGAGAGTGTGAGGCTGGGGTTATGAATTTCTGGCGTGACTCGGCGTCGTAAGCCATAGTGATATGAGCTTACCTATTGTGCGCTCAGCCTTGCCTGAACTTCCTCGGCCTCCTTCCTCTATCTTTGTGGTGCAATGAGCTCCTCCGCTCCGCCATGGGAGGCGTCTCTCCCTCTTCCAAGGATAGGATGCTTCACCGCCATCTGGTTATGGTGTTAGGGTTTAAGAGGGGGTGTTCCCTTTTTATAGTTGCTTGCGGTGGTTGCAGAACAAGATCAGAATCTCTGTGATCACAGGTAGGATTGAAACCTTCCATCCTTGGCTGGCATTGATCATGGAGGAGACGAGAACCCAGCGGCGCATGCGCTGGCACAGCCAGAGAAAAGAGACAGTGACCAACCTCGCAATCAACACTCGTTCCAGTCGACGATGGCGTGCATGGACTGATGATCAAGCCCATCCCTCACGCCTACATCGAATCCAGCACTCCACGGGATGAGTGGCTGATATCTGATCTCTCCCATGCAAACCCATCAAGAAACGGACTGTTAGATAGGGCTTTGATGACTCGAACTTACACCAACTCTTGGATGGACGATCCCGATTAGATCATCTCATTCACTAAACTCAAACAACGAGATCTCATCCAGCTGCCTAGAACTTAAACTGATCTTTCGGATGAGCAGACGAGGGTATGCTCGCATAGTGGGGGCACACGTGTCGTTATCCCAACAATAGAGATGGATGGTTGGATCTAGAGGGGGGCACGGGTCGGTTAACCGGGCCCGGCGGGCCCAACCCGCCGGTTCCGGGCCGGCAAAATCCGGACCCAGAACAGGCCCGGGCCACAGGGCCAACCCGCTGGGCCGGGTTGGCCCGCCGGACCCGGCGGGTCACGGGTCACCTTCGGGTGACCCGTAGAATCGTGAACCACGATGTAGAACCAGCGGGCCCAACCAGGTTAACCGTACGCCCGGTTTTATTTTATTTTTAATTTTTTTAAATATCTAAATGTAAATGAAAAAATAGCAAAAAAATTTAAAAAATATATAAAAAACTATGATATTTTGATATAAAAATAGAATGAGAAAAAAAATTAAAAATTAAAAACTATAAAATTCATTATCCTACACTCATTATTCAAATATTAAGAAAATGAAAAAAAAAATTATAAAATCAAAAAAGCGTATATAAATGGCAAGCTACTTAAAAATAAGAAAATAACAATAAAAATCTTCATCATTGACAACTAGAGAATGCAAAAATCTCTTTTGAAGGAAAAAATCAATCTATAAAATTCATTATCCTATACTAATTATTCAAACATTAACAATATCAAAAAATATAAAATTACAAAATCATATTGTTGATGCCAAAAACTGGTCCACGTCACGTTTCGGTCACTGTTGCCTCGTGATCTGGTCTCAGCTCTCGACCAACGGTTAGAATTTATAGTTGATGTGGACGCTTATGCCTCTGAGCGAGAGTGCGAAGAGCGTCATAAAAACTCCGCTTCGGAATTACGGGAATTACTCATCACGAGCACAGAAAAAGGAGAGGACTGTGATCGGAATTGGGCCTTTCCGCCCGGATTCAGCTCCGATGCTTAAGTCAGAAAACTTGAATAGAGAATCTTAGTTTTAGGCAGTTTTTTGTGTGATGAGTTTTATTCGGATCTTTCTTCTTCTATTAGCGCTCTCCTTTTATAGCACCTTAGAGGCGGTTCAGGAAAGGCGGTGAAGTAAGGCGGTGAGTTAGGTAAAATATCTCTTAAGGCGGTAGGAAGGCGGTGGGAAGGCGGTAGGAAGGCGGTAGGAAAATATCTGCCCACTGTAGCAAGTGGATAAGGCCCACTCACTGTAGAGGCGTTAGATGTTTCTCTATCTCTTTCTTTCTACCCTACGCCCTACGCCCTTTATGAGAGGGTTGTTACAATTCCGACGGACTTGTTCGCAGGATTGAATCCTTACGCTATTTGCCGAGCGGAATTTGTGCAAAGATGGTGATACTGCCGTGTAGCCAAATGAACAAGTGGTCCTTTAGCTTAACGACACCTGTCTTCACCAAATATATCCGTAACACTAGTCCCTCCCCTAGTATACTTGTTCGCTTGGTTCGAGAACAAGTATCATTCTTAGTTGGCATGTCTATGTAGGCGTAGGCTCTGTGTACAGTCGCTTGCACCTAAAGGTCACATGGTTTAATAGGCGACCCGGCGTTCAGTGTTATCTTCTACATTTACATTGCTCGAGGTAGATTTTGGTTCCGAATTCTAAGCCTATAGTGTCGATGGGCTCTCCTATTTAAGGGCTTGTATGGATAGGGTGTTTTGAGTAGAAAACTTTTGCACCCTTGTATTTTTGTATCATGGCTTGGTAGCTTGTCTTTTTACAAGTTTTTCACTTTTTCTCAATGCTCTCGCCGTTATGCGAATTCCAGTTCCTTTTATGAGCACCTAACGGAATTAAGGTAGGGTAATCCACTTGGTAAGTCCAAATGGGCGTGTTTGGCCATCTATTTTGCCGATTGATGTGGGGGTAGGTGAAATGAGCATAGACGGGGTGGGAAGCTTTTCATGTTGACCATGGTGTGGAGGCGGAGACCTCTTAGTTTTTCTTACGCAGGGGTATGCGCCGAGGTTGAGATGTTGGGAGGCGACTCTTGCGGTAGAGAGGTGGGTCCCCACCTCCGTCCTGCGTCTTAGAACCAAGCTCCCTCAAAGAACGAGGATAGCGGCGGCTGCGGAAGCCCGTGTATCTCCTCCGAAGTCTTATCCGAAGCATTCTTCGGACGGGTCCGCGGACGTTTAGTTAGGATAATCCGTTCGGAAATATAGTTAGGATAATCCGTTCGGAAATATGTTTTAGAGTTTGTTATATCGCTTTATTGACATCCGTCATGTGTAATTTGAATAAATGACGTTTTGTCGTTTTGTTTTTAAATCCTTTGGCCTTTTTATGGCCTTTGTTGATGATCCTATGTTGGAGTGTGCGCTTTGTCTTTGTGCATGTGCTCTGCCTTCCATGTGTACCGGCTCTACCTTCCATGTAACGCTTCTTGTTTTCTAATACGACACGTGTCTCCTTTACTATTTAGCATTTAAAGGGGGATAGTGGCGCGACATGCGCAGCGTGTGCGCTTTGTCAACGTTATGATGGGCGATGGGGCGTGATTTTCCATGTGTGCCAGGCGGCGCTTGGTATTGCTGACGTGGACAGAATTTTGAATTGTTTCGAGGAGGTGTATGATGGTTGTTTGAACGGTTCAGATTTGTGGGCCTTTGGTTCAAGGGTTCAGATCGGAACACAACCCTAAGATCTAACGGCCATGGATTCATTGCTTTTGTATATAAGGGGAACCGTACAGGCAGCAAAAGATTGCTTCGAAAATCGAGTCCTCTTCTCCAGATTTCCTCTTCTCCGGCGAGCTCTGGTTTAGTGCTTTTTTTCTTATCTTTTTCCTCCTCTAAGGTAATGGCTAGTGCTACTTCTTCTTCCTCTAGTTCTTCTCACGAGTCCTCGATTCCTTTTTCGTCCAACCCTACGGTTTCTGTTGTGATTCCGGCGATCCCGGGTGAACTTGGAGGCGTTCCAGTTCAGGGTTCGCGGGTTCATCCTGCCTCTAGGGCAACGGGTAGGGGTTCTGATACATTCATAAGTCTTCTTGGACAAATGGAGGTAGATAGCCTGGTAACTAAGTATGAGATAAATCTCTCACTGTTTGAGGTTAGGGTTCCTTGTTCTGGGGAGAGGGCAAGTTCTCCCAGGGAAGGGGAGATAGCCATCTATCAAGATGCGCTATTAGGTGGCCTTAGACTCCCTTTTTCTGATTTTGCTAAGGCAGTACTAGAGGAGTATCATTTGTGTCCTTCACAGTTGGCCCCGAATTCCTGGAGACTACTGAACGGCTTTGTTATCGTTTTCAAGCATTACGGAATAAATCCGACCGTCCGTTGGTTCCGTATGCTTTTTAGTCTATGTCTAGAGTCTAATGCCGATTGGTATTACTTCTCGGCTCGTCCTGGGAGGAAATTTTTAGGGAAGGTCCCTTCTTCCATTAAGCGATGGAAGAGCAAATTTTTCTTTGTCAAAAGTAAGTCCGAGTGGGATGTCCGAACAAAGTGGGAGGTTCCCCGAACGGACATCGCTTGTGAGGAAATGACGGGTGAAGAGGTGGGTCTTCTTAAGTCAATGACAGGGTTATCCAAAGTGTACATGGATGAGTTCTTGACAAAGGAAAACCTTGTTAAATGTCGTTTAATAGTGTCCGCCGGTAGGAATTATTCGTGTACCTTACTAGTCTGATTTTTAATTACAGTATCTAATTTTTTGACATTTGTTTTGTAGAAAATCCGATGTAGGACGAAGACCTAAGCTATGTTAAGGGTCTTTTGGCCTCTTTCGAGGGCGAAGTTCACCCTTCTTTGCCTCGCGGGCGGAAGAAGAAGGAGGTGGTACTTGGCCAAGGGGCTGATACCTCCAAGGAGGAAAGAAAGAAGAGGAAGAGAAAAGAGACGGGCTCTTCCAAGGGGATTAAGAATGACCCCAGTGCAGGGTCCTCACGGGAGAGGAGGACCAAGAGGAAGAATTCCAAGGACGTATCAGGTCCCGAAATTGTAGAAGAACTAGTGGGGGAGCCTCAGGAAGAGGTTTGTGCGGAAGAAATCCGCCCGACGTTGTCCCCGATTTCCGAGGGTCCTTCTTCCAGCCGGCCGGAGGACATCCTTCTCGCAGAGGTGAGAATTTCTATTTTCTATAGGTATGTTTCACTTAGAACTCTTAACTTAGGTTTTATTTTGCAAAAGCGAGCTAGGAGAAGCGACCTTCGTGGATAAATTAAGAGTGGTGGATTCCGCTTTTAAAGGGATCCGCTACTAAGCGAAGGAGTTATCTTACGAGAATACTCCTTTCGTGATGTCAAGTCCGTAAGGATGTTTTAATGGCCATGCGGCCCGGCGGCTCTCTAAAAACTCCGAGGGGCTAGCAGGGGAAGAGGCCACTTACCAATTATTCCGCTCGCCATCTTTGGTAAGGGTACATTCTCATATTTCCCTTTATTTCTAAATTTGGTATATTTTTATGAGCGTTTTGTTATTTCGTAGACCGCACAATGGGCGGATCGGGTTGGTGCTCTTTGCCAAGAAGATTTGGCCAAGATGGAAATGAATAGGGTAGATATCGCTCAGTTGAGCTCTAGGGTGGCGGCGTTGGAAGAGAAGGAAAAGAAACAGCATGACGCTATCCAGGCCCTTGAGCGAGACAAAGCCGAGCGGCTGCACCAACTATCTGCCCTGGAGAAGGAGAAAAACGATCTAGCGGCTCAGCTATCTATTTCCAAAGGTTCTCTTCTGACTGCTGAGGAGGATATCAAAGGGTTACAAGATGAATCCAGCAGGTTGAAGAAGGAACTCCAATCTACTCAGGAGGAGCGAGCCGCCGTTCGATGGGATCTAAAATTTGAAGGTCACTGAGCTTACCGCCGTTCAAGCTGAGTTGGAGGAAATAAGGGGGGAGCGTGATACACTTAAGGCAGATTTGGCTTCCCGTTTGAAAGCTCCTAAGTCCGACTCGCAAGAAATTAAGGATTTAATGGAACGAGTGGACAATTTAGAGAAGGAGGTTGCCCGGCTTAGGGCGAAAGTTAAAGATGGGGCCACTCGTATATATTCTGTGGTGCAACAAGTGGGCCATCATATTCCTCCTAAGGAGGTTTTGTCTATGGGGTTGGCTGGAGTCTTGAAGAAATTTACGGAGCTCAAAGAGCAACAAGTCATCAAGACCCCGGAGGCTCCTGTCTCTGCTCCTTCGACTGTCCCTGCTCCTTCGGAACCTTCTACCCAAGCTCCTTCGGAAGCTGGCGGTTGCCCTGAGGGCCCTAGCTCTTAGGATGGTTTTCTTTTATGAATGTTCTTGTAAATTCTCAATCACTTGGAATGTAAGTTTTATTCATATGAATGAAACGCAAACCATATAAGAAATTCATTTGAGAAGTATTTTCCGAAGTCTTTTGTAAACTTCTTCTTTCTTCCCTCTTCCTTTGATTTTGTAGGATGCTTCGTAACGAGTCCTTAGTCCAATCGCGGGACTTTAAGTTGTTGAATGAGGTACTCGTCTTCATAAATGAGATTGTTGCCACATATTTCGATCGGGATTTTTGCCCCTTGCTTTTTGGATAAGAGTTGTCGTTCTATCCCTACAGGATAATTCCGACTCGTCTTCCAAGAATGGGAATTTCACCGCATTTTTGTAGGATGGGAATTTCACCGCATCTTAGTAGGATGGGAATTTCACCGCATCTTAATAGGATGGGAATTTCACCGCATCTTAATAGGATGGGAATTTCACCGCATCTTAATAGAAAAAAAGACTTGAGCTTTATTCCGTGAATTTTAAGAAAGCTTGACTACAGAATTTCTTGATAGTAGAGTCGTAGATGTTCAAAGCATGGAATGGACGCTTGAGTGTCTTTCCGTCCATATTTACTAGATAATAGGTGCTTGCGGACGCATTCTTTGTATGGCGTAAGGGCCTTCCCGCTAGGGAGTTAGCTTCCCGCTCGGCTTTTATTTCCAAGAAACTCATTTTCAGTAGGACTAGATCGCCGATTTGGAAGAAGACTCTTTTTACCCTTGTGTCATAGAACCTTTTACTTTCTCGGCGATAGATGGTCGCCTCGTTTCCACAGCCTTCTCTCCGTTCTTCAAGTAGATCAAGTTCCGCTTCGGAGTTTTTTCATTCTCTTACGAGGAGAAAGTTTGCCGTGTATGCGCAAGGTAGGCATCCCTATTTACTCGAGGGATGATGACCTCTGCCCCATAAGTGAGGGAGAATGGGGTCTCTCAAAGAGGGAGTTCTTGTTGTTGTCTGTAGGCCCAAAGGGCGCCGGAATTTCTTCTACCCAGTTAGTCCCATTTACGAATACCCGTGTTTTCGGTGTTTGAAGCGAGTGCGGTTTGTCACTTCTACTTGGCCGTTGGCTTGGGGATGTGTCCGCAGGCGTTAATCTGGATTCAATTCCGAGTTCTGAGCAAAAGCTTTTGAAGGCTTTGTTATCAAACTGTCGTCCATTATCGGAAATGAAGGCGACTGGAATGCCGAATCGACAAATAACCGTTCGCCATAAGAATCCCTGACAGGCTTTCTCCGTGATTTTGGCCAAGGGTTCGACTTCCACCCATTTGGTGAAGTAGTCAATGGCGACTATTAGAAACTTCATTTGCCTAACTGAAGTGGGGAACGGCCCTAGGAGATCGACTCCCCAGATGGCAAATGGTCGAGGGCTAATGATGGGTGTAAGCTGTGCCGATGGTCGCCTCTGAATCTTGGAATGCCGCTGGCAGGCATCGCATTTCCGAGCGAACGCTATTGCGTCTTGAGTTAGCGTTGGCCAGTAATAACCTTGTCGTAGGACTTTGTAACTTAAGGCTTTGCCCCCTATGTGACCTCCTCCAATGCCTTCGTGAATTTCTTGAAGGATATAACTAGCTTCTGTTGGACGCAAGCATCGCAAGAAGGGTTGCGTATAGGATCTTCTATATAGGTTCTCATCGATGATGGTGTACTGAGCGGATTTGTAAGAAATCCGTCTGGCCTCTGCTTTGTTGGGTGGTGCAGGTCCACCTTGTAGATAATTTCTGATGGGGTTCATCCAGCTTGACTCTTCGGCTGCACTTTATACTTCCTCCTCTAATCCGTCAATGGTTTTTGTGGGAAGATATTGTAGGTTAAAGGAAGGCTCTGTGTCTCCGTTCGGTGCTGTGGCCTTTTTGGACAGAGCGTCCGCCTCTTCGTTTTGCGTTCGACAGACTTTTTCAATTTGGAAGCGAGCAAAGTGTGGAACTATTTTCTTTACCACTGCTTGGTACTTGACCATGTTTTCTTCCTTCGCTTCAAAGCTGCCCAAGGTGTGGCTTACTATTAGCTGTGAGTCGGAATATACGTGCAGGTGCTGAATTCCGAGCCCCCGGGCCAGGTGTAATCCTGCGATAAGGGCTTCATATTCGGCCTCATTGTTGGTTGCTCGGAATTGGAACTTTAGTACTGTCGCGATTTTCCACTTGGAAGGAGAGTAGAGGACGAACCCTGCCCCTGCTTTTTCTTCCGTTGCTGATCCGTCAACATATAAGGTCCATGGGATGTTAGGGCTTTCTTCTGGACTTTGTGACGGGGGTTCGCCCCTGTTTGCTGGGAAGGTTAATTCCGCGACGAAATCACAAAGACTTGAGCCTTTATTGCCGTTCGGGGTTTGTAGGTGAGATCGAACTCGCCCAATTCTATCACCCACTTGGCTAGGCGTCCGGAGTTTTCAGGTTTATGGAGAATCTGCTTTAGTGGCTGATCAGTCAATACTATGATCTTGTAGGCTTGAAAGTATGGCCTCAACCTCCGTGCAGATGTGATAAGAGCAAAGGCCAACTTTTCAAGTGGTAGATATCTCGATTCTGCATCGTTAAGGATTTTACTTGTGTAGTAGACAGGTTTTTGGACTCCGTTATCTTCTCTTAGAAGAACTGCACTGACCGCGTGTGGGGCGACCGCCAAATAAACGTAGAGTTCTTCTCCCACCTGTGGCTTAGCTAGTAGCTGAGGGTACCGGAGATAGTCCTTAAGCCCCTGAAAGGCTTTTTCGCATTCTTCTGTCCACTCCATTTTGGGTGCTTTTCTTAGGGCTTGGAAGAGTGGGAGATTTTTCTCTCCGGCTTTGGAGATAAATCACCAAGCGTGGCCGAAGGCAGCGCCCGTTAAGCCGCTGAATTTCTTGAAGACTTTTGGGCGATCCCATGTCAAGAATAGCTCTGATTTTATCTGGATTCGCTTCTATCCCTCTTTGTGTTAAAATAAATCCCAGGAATTTTCCTGATCGAACGCCGAAAGAACATTTGTTCGGGTTTAACCGCATAGTATAAATCCGAAGAGACTGAAAAGCCTCTTGTAAGTCTGACAGGTGTTCATTGGCCTTTCGGCTCTTTACTAAGATATCGTCCACATAGGCTTCAACATTTCTGCCAATTTGCTCTCTGAAGACTGTATTTATAAGCCTCTGGAAGGTGGCTCCGGCATTTTTTAGGCCGAACGGCATCACCTTATAACAGTACGTTCCCGTGCTCATAATGAAAGACGTTTTTTCTTCATCGCCTTTGGCCATTCGGATTTGGTTGTAACCTGAGAAGGCATCCAGGAAGCTCAACATCTCATGCCCCGTTGTCGAATCCACTAAACTATCAATTGACGGTAAGGAAAATGAATCTTTCGGGCAGGCTTTGTTTAAGTCCGTGAAGTCAACGCACATCCTCCATTTTCCGGAAGGCTTTTTCACCAGGACCACATTGGCTAACCAGTCTGGGTAGTATACCTCTCGGATAAACTTAGCTTTTAAGAGATTAGATACTTCTTCCTCCGCGGCCTTCTGCCTTTCTGGTGCAGAATTTCTCCGTTTCTGCTTTGTGGGTTTAAATGATTGATCGATGTTGAGACGATACTCGATGATATTACGCTTTACGCCCGGCATATCCTCTGAAGACCAAGCGACGAGATCGGAATTTGCTCTCAATATTCTCATGAGATCTTCCCGCTGTTCTGTTGTCAAATCTGCCTCTAACTGCACTGCGGCGGTCCGCCTGGGTTGTGTCTAAGGGAACTGTTAGCAATTCTTCGACAGGTGTAGGTAGAAGCTCCTCATTTTCCCGTTCGACCATTCTGCTGACTAACATGGCTTCTGAAACCTTTGTCTTGCCGTTGTTGAGAGTTTTCCCTTTGAGGGTTGAGACATAGCATTGCCGTGCCAGGGGTTGATCTCCTCTTATCTCTCCACTGCCACTCTCAGTTGGGAATTTGAGGAGAAGGTGATAAGTAGAGATTACAGCTTTCAAGGTGTTGAGGGTTGGTCTGCCCAGGATTACGTTGTAACTTGAAGCACAACGCACGACCAAGAAATTTGCTGTCACTGTTGATGACCTTGGCGAGTTCCCTACTGTAACTGGCAAGGAGATCATTCCTTCTGGCTGTACTACCCCTCCGGAGAACCCTACCAAGGATGATTTCACCGGAAGCAAGTCATCTGCGTCATATCTCATTCTTTCGAAAGCACTCCAAAAGAGGATATCAACTGAACTTCCACTGTCTATCAAAACTCTTTTCATCTGGAAATTAGACACTTTGATAGCGACAACCAACGCGTCATCATGTGGGTGGCGAACTCCGCTGACGTCATTGTCATAGAAGATGATTGGAGCCATAGGTCGTGATCGCCTTTCGTATGCTTCTATTTCCTGCATGGTTCCCACCATTCGGGCGTAACTTTTCCGAGAGGCGGAACTTTCACCACCGCAGCCAGGACCACCACTGATAAATCCCACCATTTCTCCTTTTTCTTCTTCAGGTTGTGAAATTTCAGGTTCCCCTTGAATCTCAAGGTTGATGTATTGTTCCAATTGTCCTTTTCGAACGACATATTCTATTGCGTTCATCAAGTGGGTACACTTTTCTGTGTCATGTCCTCTGGATTGATGAAACTGGCAATACTTCTTACTGTTCTTTTGCCGTTCGGCTATTCTTTCAGGCTCCGGCCACGTCAGAAGCTTTTGTTCTTTGATTTGCATAAGAATGTGGCTTCTGGTTTGATTCAGTGGGGTATGGTGATCATATCTGACAATTTTTCCTTCCTTAGAAGGGTCTCTGGGCTGTAGCGTATGTCGTTGGGGCCGTGCGGAGGTTTCCAGGCCTCTGTTTATGCCTTTGCCCTCTCTGTGCGATCCTTTTTCCTTTCGCGTATCCGGGGGCCTTCTGCTGACGCTATGGTGAGTTTTTTCCTTCTGGGTGTCCACAGGTCTAGCCTCTTCTTCCCAACCCATATAAATTTCCTCGGAATTGATATACTTTTGGGCGTGGATCATATGGGCGGGAATGGTTTTTGGTGGATCTAGTGTTAGGGAAAATCGGAAGGGGGAGTCTAATAACCCTTCCATTAGAAAAGTCACAGCCATATGTGGCGGGAGGTCGGCAACATTAGCTGTCTCGTCTATGTAACGGCTTAAATAGGCCTGGAGCGTTTCTTTCCCTCGCTGCTTAATGCGCAGAAGGGTGGACGGGGTTTTCTTTTGCTTTGAGTAATTGGCAAAATAGGCTAGGAAGCGATCTGCTAAAATCTGAAAAGAAGTAATTGTACTAGATGGGAGATCGACAAACCAGTCTTACGCTTTTCCCTCTAAGGTGGCGGGAAAAGCTCGGCACATGCGAGCTTCTGTAATTCCAGTGAGGAGCATCTTCGACCGAAAAGATTTCAGGTGTTGGGATGGATCGGTTTTGCCTTCATATGCGGTCATAACTGGCGGTCCGAAGCTATCCTGAACTTGCTCTCCCAATATTTCTTTGACAAAGGGTGAACACATACCGAGAACGTGTCGCTCGGACTTTCCGTTTCCTCGAGAGAGGTTCTGTCGTTGAGTCCTTCTATCAACTGTTTGAACAGATGGACTATTCCGTTCCGTCCTTGTCCGTTCGGTTCTTGTGGTGGCCTGCTGCCTGCGTCGAACGGAGGGAGGTTCTGAACTAGCGGAAAAGGCAGTCCTTTCTGTTTTCTCTTTATGGGTGCGAGTTCTCGTTCTCCCTCTGCTTTCAGAATTATCCAGTGGGGCTGTTGGTATGTTTGGCGTTGGAACTTGTGTAGGAGGAGGCGGAGGATGAGTCAAAGCGTGAACAGCCTGAGTCAACCGTTCCAATTGTTGTTGTAGGTTAAGGTAAAATTCTGGGACAGATTCTTGAGGTTGGACGGAAGGATTTTCTGATGGCGGTAAGATGGGCGGATTATCTGACCGGATTTCTTCATGCCTTCGGACCTCGCCAGATCCTTCGGGATTATTTAGGGCTCCCTGTTCTTGAATTCGTTTTGATCTTCTGGTAGTGGTCATTTGGCTTTTCGTAAGGTCCCCACAGACGGCGCCAAACTGTTGATGCCAAAAACTGGTCCACGTCACGTTTCGGTCACTGTTGCCTCGTGATCTGGTCTCAGCTCTCGACCAACGGTTAGAATTTATAGTTGATGTGGACGCTTACTTCTGCCTACGAACAGGGAGTGCGAAGAGCATCATAAAAACTCCGCTCGGAATTACTGGAATTACTCATCAGCGAGCCTGTAAAAAAGGAGAGGACGGTGATCGGAATTGGGCCTTTCCGCCCGGATTCAGCTCCGATGCTTAAGTCAGAAAACTTGAATAGAGAATCTTAGTTTTAGGCAGTTTTTTGTGTGATGAGTTTTTTTCGGATCCCTCTTCTTCTATTAGCGCTCTCCTTTTATAGCACCTTAGAGGCGGTTCAGGAAAGGCGGTGAAGTAAGGCGGTGAGTTAGGTAAAATATCTCTTAAGGCGGTAGGAAGGCGGTGGGAAGGCGGTAGGAAGGCGGTAGGAAAATATCTGCCCACTGTAGCAAGTGGATAAGGCCCACTCACTGTAGAGGCGTTAGATGTTTGTCTATCTCTTTCTTTCTACCCTACGCCTACGCCCTTTATGAGAGGGTTGTTACAATTCCGACGGACTTGTTCGCAGGATTGAATCCTTACGCTATTTGCCGAGCGGAATTTGTGCAAAGATGGTGATACTGCCATGTAGCCAAATGAACAAGTGGTCCTTTAGCTTAACGACACCTGTCTTCACCAAATATATCCGTAACACATATAAATAGCAAGCTACTTAAAATTAAGGAAATGACCATAAAAGGCCTTCATTATTGACAATCAAACATTGAAAAAATATGTCATGAAAGAAAAAAAAAATTCAATCTATAAAATTCACTATCCTACATTAATTATTCAAACATTAAGGAATCCCCGAAAATTATAAAATCACAAAAAGTATATGAATAGTAAGCTATTTAAAAATAAGAAAATAACCATAAAAAAAATCTTTATTATTGATAATTAGAGAATACAAAAATCTCTCTTGAAGTAAACAAAACACAAAATATAAAATTCATTGTCCTACACTAATTATTCAAACATTATAAAAACTAAAAAATAATAAAATCATAAAAAATATATAAATGGCAAGATATTTAAAATAAGGAAATAACAATGAAAAGCCACATTATTGGTAACCAAAGAATGCAAAAATCTCTCCTCAAGGAAAAAAACTCAAATCTATAAAATTTATTATACTTTCCTAATTATTCAAACATTAAAAAATCAATTAAAAAATATATGATATTTACATGAGTGCAAAAAATTACAAAAATTGAAAAATAAAAAATAAAAAACCCAACCCTTTGGGTTGACCGTGAACCAACCCACGGGTCACGGAGTTAGACTTAGTTGAGCAAGTAGCAGGCCCGCCACTATAGGCCGGCGATTCACGGTTTTCCGGCCGACCGCCAGGTCGGTGACACAGCGGTTTTGCCGGGCGGTTCCGGGCGGTAGGAGCCAAAACCCGACTCGTGCCCCCCTCTAGTTGAATCAACGTCTCGTGATTAGATCGCCCACAGATCTTTTAATCTCATCCGTCCATTATTTTCTAATGCAAATCATGCACGAGTTTCTTGTGGTATTCTGCAAATAGCCCCCTAGTCTTTTCTAGGTTATATTCAGGTCCCTAGCCTGTGAGTGGTGCACAATTTCGGTCAAGTCCCTAGACTTTCTTGAAATTACAACTACGTCCTTAGCAGCCCCAATTAACCCTAGTTGGGATAATGACCATTTTAATCTTTCTTTTCCAACTAAATTCAAGTTTGGGAAATTCCTTCAATTACTAAAATAATTAAAGGGAAATTTAAAGGATAATTATAAACCATTATCTCAATAAAATCTTGGATTTTACAATCATTTCTCCTTACAAAAATTTCGTCCACGAAATTTTACAATTAATCCTCAAAACTCATCCTGTAACGAATAATTCCTCGTAACACTTCTTCATGTCGTCTTTGCATTTCCATGTTGCTTCTCGATCGGAGTGATTTGTTCGATCTCACTTTGACCAAAGGAATGGCCCGATTTCTCAATTGTTGCTCTTTGTGGTCTAAGATTTCCAACGAGCGCTCCTCATACGACATATACTGCTGGACCTCCATAGGAATCGGCGGGACCACCTGAGATTGATCTCGGATGTATTTCTTCAATATAGAAATGTAAAACACATCGTGGACTTGTTCTAGGTCCGGAGGTAGAGCCAATCTGTACGCCCCAGCTCCTACTTGCTCAAGGATTTTGAAGGCTCCAATATAGTGTGGGGCAAGCTTCGCACGCTTCCCAAATCTCACAACTTCACTCATTGGTGACACCTTTAGGAATACACTGTCACCAACTTGGAACTCAAGCTCAGAACGACCCTGATAAGCATAGCTCTTTTGTAGGCTTTGAGCGACTTTCAACCTCTCTCCTATCCTTTTGACCTGATCCTCTGTCTGTCGAACAAAGTTTGGCTCCTCAAGCTTCCTCTCACCCACATCTCCCCAACTTATGGGCCTTCGGTACTTCCTTCCATAAAATGCCTCATAAGGAGCCATCTGTATACTTCCTTGATAGCTGTTGTTGTAGGCGAATTCTGCCAGACTCAGGCATTTGTCCTACGAGCGGTGAAGTCTATGGCACAAGCTCTCAACATATCCTCCAGAACCTGAATGGTCTACCCAAACTGATTCATACCCCTTCTAGGTTCGAAGTAGTCCGGTTAAAAAATCTATGTTAATATGTTTTCATTTCCACTCTGGAATGGGCAAGGGTTGTAACTTCCCTGTTGGTCTCTTATGTTCCACCTTTATTAGTTGACAAGTAATGCACTATACTACAAACTCCGCGACCTCCTGTTTCATGACTTTCCACTAGAAGTGGTCTTTCAATACTCTGTACATCTTGGTACCTCAGAGATGGATCGCGTAGCTTGAATAGTGGGCTTCCTCAAGAATTTCCTTCTTCAGTTCTGGGATATTAGGTGTTACGGATATATTTGGTGAAGACAGGTGTCGTTAAGTTAAAGAGCCACTTGTTCCTTTGGCTACACGGCAGTATCACCATCCATGCACAAGTCCGCTCGGAATTATAGCGTAAGGATTTAATCCTGCAAACAAGTCCGTCGGAATCGTAACGACCCTCTCATAAAGGGCGTAAGGTAGAAAGAAAGAGATAGAGAAACATCTAAACGCCTCTACAAAGGAGTGGGCCTTATCCACCCGCCACTGATGGCGATATTTTCCTACCACCTTCCTACCACCTTCCTACCGCCTTTCCCACCGCCTTAAGAGATATTTACTTAGCCCACCGCCTTACCCCACCGCCTTTCCTGAACCGCCTCTAAGGTGCTATAAAAGGAGAGCACTAATAGAAGAAAGGGATCCGAGAAATAAAAAGCTCATCACACAAAAACTACCTAACATTAAACTTCTCTCTTTAAGTTTTCTGACTTAGGCATCGGAGCTGAATCCGGGCAGAAAGGCCCAATTCCGATCACCATCCTCTCCTTTCTTTTTACAGGCTCGCTGATGAGTCACTCCAGTAATTCCGAGCGGAATTTCTATACACTCCCTGTTCATAGGCAGAAGTAAGCGTCCACATCAACTATAAATTCTAACCGTTGGTCGAAAGCTGGGACCAGATCACGAGGCAACAGCGACTGAAGCGTGACGTGAACCAGTTTTTGGCATCAACAGTTTGGCGCCGTCCGTGGGGACCCTTACGAAAAGCCACATGACCACTACCAGAAGATCGAAACGAATTCAAGAACAGGGAGCCCCAAATAATCCCGAAGGATCTGGCGAGGTCCGAAGGCATGAAGAAATCCGGTCAGATAGTCCGCCCATCGTACCGCCGTCAGATAGTCCTTACGTTCAACCTCAAGAATCTGTTCCAGAGTTTTACCTTAACCTACAGCGACAATTGGAACAGTTGACTCAGGCTGTTCATGCTTTGACTCATCCTCCTCCTCCTCCTACACAAGTTCCAACGCCAAACATACCAACAGCCCCACTGGATAATTCTGAAAGCAGAGGGAGAACGAGAACACGCACTCATAAAGAGAAGACAGAAAGGACCGCCTTTTCCGCTAGTTCAGAACCTCCCTCCGTTCGCCGCAAGGAGCAGGCCACCACAAGAACCGAACGGACAAGGACAGAACGGAATAGTCCATCTGTTCAAACAGTTGATAGAAGGACTCAACGACAGAACCTCTCTCGAGAAAACAGAAAGTCCGAGCGACACGTTCTCGATGTGTTCACCCTTTGTCAAAAAATAATGGGAGAGCAAGTTCGGATAACCCGGACCGCCAGTTATGACTGCATATGAAGGCAAAACCGATCCATCCCGACACCTAAAATCTTTTCGGTCGAAGATGCTCCTCACTGGAATCACAGACGCTCGCATGTGCCGAGCTTTTCCCGCCACTTTAGAGGGAAAAGCGCAAGACTGGTTTGTCGATCTCCCATCTAGTACAATTACTTCTTTTCAGATTTTAGCAGATCGATTCTTAGCCTATTTTGCCAATTACTCAAAGCAAAAGAAAACCCCATCTACTCTCCTGCGCATTAAGCAGCGAGGGGGAGAAACGCTCCAGGCCTATTTAAGCCGTTACATAGACGAAACAGCTAATGTTGCGGACCTTCCGCCACGGATGGCTGTGACTTTTCTGATGGAAGGGTTATTAGACTCCCCCTTCCGATTCTCCCTGACACTAGATCCACCAAAACCATACCTGCCCTTATGTTCCACGCCCAAAAGTATATCAATTCAAGAAATTTATATGGGTTGGGAAGAAGAGGCTAGACGCTGGACATGGACACCCGTAAGGAAAACCCGCCATAGCGTCGTGAAGGCCCCGGATACACGAAAAGGAAAAAGGATCGCCAGTGGAAGACAAAGGCATAAGCAGAGGCCCTGGAAACCTCCGCGACGACCCCAACGCATATACGCCAGCCGTAGAACCTTCTAAAGAAGGAAAAATTGTCGATATGATCACCATACCCCAATCGAATCAAACCGTAAGCCATATTCTTATGCAAATCAAAGAACAAAAACTCCCGACGCGGGCCGAGCTTCGCAAGAAACGCCGAACGGCAAAAGAATAGTAAGAAGTATTGCCAGTTCCATCAATCCAGAGGACATGACACAGAAAAGTGTACCCACTTGATGAACGCAATAGAAGATGTCGTTCGAAAAGGACAATTGGAAAAATACATCAGCCTTGAGATCCAAGGGGAACTCAAGTCTTGCAACTCAAGAAGAAAAAGGAGAAATGGTGGGATTTATCAGTGGTGGTCCTGGCTGTGGTGGTGAAAGTTCTGCCTCTCGGAAAAGTTACGCCCGAATGGTGGGAGCCACGCAAGAAATAGAAACGCCACGGAGACGATCCCGACCTACGGCCCCAATCATCTTTTATGACAACGATGTCAGCGGAGTTCGCCACCCACATGATGACGCGTTGGTTGTCGCTATCAAAGTGTCTAGTTTCCAGATGAAAAGAGTTCTGATAGACAGTGGAAGTTCAGTTGATATTCTCTTTTGGAGTGCTTTCGAGAGGATGAGGTATGACGCAGATGACTTGCTCCCCTGTGAAAATCATCTTTAGTAGGGTTCTCGGAGGGTGGTACAGCCGGAAGGAATGATCTCCTTACCCGATTCACGATAGGGAACTTCGCCAAGGCATCAACAAGAATAAAGAACTTCTTGGTTGTACGTTGTGCTTCAAGTTACAACGTAATCCTTGGAATCAACCCTCAACGCCTTAAAAGCCGTAATCTCCACTTATCACCTTCTCCTCAAATTCCCGACCGAGAATGGCGGTGGAGAGATAAGAGGAGATCAACCTCGCACGCGGCAATGCTATGTCTCAACCCTCAAAGGGAAAACTCTCAACAAAGCAAAGAAGACAAAAGTTTGAAGCTATGTTAGTCAACGTAATGGCCGAACGGGAACGAGGAGCTTCACCTACACTGTCGAAGAATTGCTAAAGTCCCCCTAGACATAACCAGGCGGACAAAGACGTGCGGATTGGGGCAGATTTGATGAGAGAAACGGCGGAAGATCTCATGGGAGTATTAAGAGCAAATTCCGACCTCTTCGCTTGGTCTTCAGAGGATATGCCAGGTGTGAAGCGTAATATCATCGAGCATCGTCTCAACATCGATCAAGCGTTTAAACCCACAAAGCAGAAAAGGAGAAATTCCGCACTGTAAAGGCGTAAGGTCAAGGAAGAAGAAGTATCTAACCTCCTAAAAGCTAAGTTTATCCGAGAGGTATACTACCCAGATTGGTTAGCCAATGTGGTCCTGGTCAAAAAGCCGTCCGGAAAATGGAGAATGTGTGTCGACTTCACAGACTTAAACAAAGCCTGCCCAAAAGATTCGTTTCCCTTACCGTCAATTGATAGCTTGGTTGACTCAACAACGGGGCATGAGATGTTGAGCTTCCTGGATGCTTTCTCAGGTTACAACCAAATCCGAATGGCCAAAGGCGACGAAGAAAAAACGTCTTTCATTATGAGCACGGGAACGTACTGCTATAAGGTAATGCCGTTCGGTCTAAAAAATGCCGGAGCCACCTTCCAGAGGCTCATAACTACAGTTTTCAGAGAGCAAATTGGCAGGAATGTCGAAGCCTATGTGGACGATATCTTAGTAAAGAGCCGAAAGGCCAATGAACACCTATCAGATTTACAAGAAGCTTTTCAGTCTCTTCGAATTTATACTATGCGGCTAAACCCAAACAAATGTTCTTTTGGCGTTCGATCAGGAAAATTCCTGGGATTTATTTTGACACAAAGAGGGATAGAAGCGAATCCGCATAAAATCGAGCCATTCTTGACATGGGATCGCCCAAAAGCCTTCAAGAAATTCACCGGCTTAACGGACGTCTCGCCAAGGCGCTTGTGCATTCATCTCCAAAGCCGAGAGAAAAATCTCCCACTCTTCCAAGCCCTAAGAAAAGCACCCAAAATGGAGTGGATGGAAGAATGCTAAAAAGCCTTTGAGGGGGCTTAAGGACTATCTCGGTGCACCTCGGTTACTAGCTAAGCCACGGTGGGAGAAGAACTCTACGTTTACTTAGCGATGCGCCTCACGCCTTGATCGGCGCCGTTCTTCCGAGGGAAGATAACGGAGTTCAAAACCACATCTACTACACAAGTAAAATCCTTAATGATGCGTAATCGAGATATCTACCGCTTGAAAAGTTGGCCTTTGCTCTTATCACGTCTGCACGGAGGTTGAGGCCGTACTTTTCAAGCCCACAAGATCATAGTATTGACTGATCAGCCCCTAAAGCAGATTCTCCATAAACCTGAAAACTCCGGACGCTTAGCCAAGTGGGTGATAGAATTGGGCGAGTTCGATCTCACCTACAAACCCCGAACGGCAATAAAAGCTCAAGTACTGGCAGATTTCGTTGCGGAATTAACTTTCCCAGCAAACAGGGATGAACCCCCGTCACAGAGTCCAGAAGAAAGCTCTAACATCCCTTGGACCTTATATGTTGACGGATCAGCAACGGAAGAAAAGGCAGGGGCAGGTTTTGTCCTCTACTCTCCTTCCAAATGGAAAATCGCGACAGTACTGAAGTTCCAATTCCGAGCAACCAACAATGAGGCCGAATATGAAGCCCTCATCGCGGGATTACATCTGGCCCGAGGGCTCGGAATTCAGCACCTGCATGTATATTCTGACTCACAGCTAATAGTAAGCCATACCTTGGGCAGCTTTGAAGCGAAGGAAGAAAACATGGTCAAGTATCGTGCAAAGGTAAAGAAAATAGTTCCACACTTCGCCCGCTTCCAAATCGAAAAGTCTGGCCGAACACAAAGCGAAGAGGCGGACACTGGCCCAAAAAGGCCACAAAGACCAAACAAAGACACAGAGCCCCTTCAACCCGCAATACCTTCCCACAAAACCATCGACGGATTAGAGGAGGAAGTACAAAGTACAGCCGAAGAGCCAAGCTGGATAGACCCTATCAGAAATTATCTACAAGGTGGATCGGCACCACCCGATAAAGCAGAAGCCAGACGGATTTCTTACAAATCCGCTCAATACACCATCATCAATGAGAACCTATACAGAAGATCTTATACGCAACCCTTCCTGCGATGCTTGCGTCCAACTGAAGCTAGTTATGTTCTTCAAGAAATTCACGAAGGCATTGGAGGAGGTCACATAGGGGGCAAAGCCTTAAGTTACAAAGTCCTACGACAAGGTTATTACTGGCCAACACTAACTCAAGACGCAATAGCATTCGCCCGGAAATGCGACGCCTGCCAGCGGCATTCCAAGATCCAGAGGCTAATCACGGCGACAAATTTTACACCCATCATTAGCCCTCGTCCATTCGCCATCTGGGGAGTCGATCTCCTAGGGTCGTTCCCCACTTCAGTTAGGCAAATGAAGTTTCTAATAGTCGCCATTGACTACTTCACCAAATGGGTGGAAGTTGAACCCTTAGCCAAAATCACGGAGAAAGCCTGTCAGGGATTCTTATGGCGAGCGATTATCTGTCGATTCGGCATTCCAAATGCCTTCATTTACGATAATGGGCGGCGGTTTGACAACAAAACCTTCAAAAGCTTTTACTCTGAGCTTCGGAATTGAATCCAGATTAACATCTCGTGACACATCCCCAAGCCAACGGCCAAGTAGAAGTGACAAACCGCACTCGCCTTGACGCTAAAACACGGGTATTCGTAAGCGGTACTAACCGGGTAGAAGAAATTCGAGCGCCTTTGGGCCTACAGACGACAACAAGAACCCCCACCGGAGAGACCCCATTCTCCCTCACTTATGGGCAGGCCGCCATCCCCGCAGAAATAGGGATGCCAACCTTACGGACACAAAGAAACGCTCTCTCCTCGTAAGAGAATGAGGAAAAACTCCGGCGGAACTTGACCTACTTGAAGAACGAAGAGAAGCTATGGAAACAAGAGCAGCCGTCTATCGAGGAAAGGTGAAAAGGTTCTATGACACAAGGGTAAAAGAGTCTTCTTCCAAATCGGGCGATCTAGTCTTACGGGAAAATGAGTTCCGTGGAAATAAAAAGCCTAACGGGAAGCTAACTCCTAACTGGAAGGCCCTTACGCCATACAAAGAATGCGTCCGAAGCGAAAGCACCTATTATCTAGTAAATATGGATGGAAAGACACTCAAGCGTCCATTCCATGCTTTGAACATCTAAGACGCTTACTATCAAGATTTTGTAGCTTTCCTTAAAAATCACGGAATAAAGTTCAAGTCTTTTCTTTTCTATTAAGATGCGTAAATTCCCATCCTACCAAGATGCGTGAAATTCCCATCCTACCAAGATGCGGTGAAATTCCCATCCTACTAAGATGCGGTGAAATTCCCATCCTACAAAAATGCGGTGCAATTCCCATTCTTGGAAAAAGAGTTGGAATTATCCTGGGGGATAGAACAGCAACTCTTATCCAAAAAAAAAAACAAGGGGCAAAAATCCCGATCGAAATATGAGGCAACAATCTCATTTATAAAGGCGAGTATCTCATTCAACAAAGTCCCGCGATTGGACTAAGGACTCGTCACAAAGCACCTTACAAAGTCAAAGAAAGAAGTTTACCAAAGGCTTCGGCAATTGCTTCTCGACTCGAATAAATTTCTTATATGGTTAAAGACAACCATCTCTCGGAAATAAAACGTCATCAAAATAAAGGTTTGCGTTTCATTCATATGAAGAGAAATTACATTCCAAGTGCAAGAACATTCATAAAAAGAACATTCATAAAAGAAGAAACATCCTAAGAGCTAGGGCCCTCGTGGCATCGCCTATTTCCTCAAGGAGCTTGGATGTAAGGTTCCAAAGGAGTAGCTAAAGGAGCTTGGGCGTAAGGTTCCAAGGAGCGGGATGACCAGAATGTAAAACAACCTCCGGGATCTTGATAACTTGTTGCTCTTTGAGCTCTGTGAAATTTCTTCAAGACTCCACCCATTTATAGACAAAACCTCCTTAGGAGGAATATGATGGCCCACTTGTTGCACCACAGAGTATATACGAGTGGCCCCATCTTTAACTTTCGCCCTAAGCCGGGCAACCTCCTTCTCTAAATTTTCCGCTCGCTCTAATAAATCCTTAATTTCTTGCGAAGCCTGACTTGAGCTTTCAAACGAGAAGCCAAATCCGCCCTAAGTGTATCACGCCTCCCCTTTATTTCCTCGCCAAATAGCTTGAACGGCGGTAAGCTCAGCGACCTTCAACTTTAAATCCCATCGAACAAATGGCTCGCTCCTCTTGAGTAGATTGGAGTTCCTTCTTCAAATCTTTGGATTCATCTTGTAGCCCTTTGATATCCTCCTCGGTGGTAAGAGAAACTTTGGAAATAGATAACCGAGCCGCTAGTTCGCTCTTCTCTTTCTCTAGGCGGAGATAGTTATTGCGGCTTCGGCTTTGTCTCGCTCAAGGGCCTGGATAGCGTCATGCTGTTTCTTCTCCTTCTCTTCCAAGGCCGCCACCCTAGAGCTCAACTGAGCGATATCTGCCCTATTCATTTCCATCTTCGCCAAATCTTCTTGGCAAAGAGCACCCACCCGATCCGCCCATTGTGCGGTCTATGAAATAACAAAACACTCATGAAAATATATTAAACTTAGAAACAAAGGGAAATATGAGAACAACCCTTACCAGCATGGCCGAACGGAATAACTGGTAAGTGGCCTCTTCCCTACCAGCCCTTCGAAGTTTGGTAGAGAGCTGCTCGGGCCGCATGGCCATTAAAACATCCCTTACGGATGTGGCATCACGAAAAGGAGTATCCTCAGTAGATAACTCCTCCTGCCTAGTAACAGATCCCTTTAAAACGGAATCCGCCACTCGTAATTTATCCGCAAAAGCCGCTTCTCCTAACTCCGCCTGTAAAATAAAACCTAAGTTAAGAGTTATAAGTGAAATATACTTATAGAAAATAGAAATTCTCACCTCTGCGAGAAGGATGTCCTCCGGGCGGCTGGAAGAAGGGCCCTCGGAAATTGGGGACAGCGTCGGGCGGGTCTCTTCCGCACCAACCTCTTCCTGAGATGCCCCCACTAGTTCTTCTACAATTCCGGGTTTGTCACGCACTCGGAATTCTTCCTCTTGGTCCTCCTCTCTCTTGAGGACCCTGCACCGGGGTCATTCTTAACCCTCTTTCCGGAAGAGCCTGTTTCTTTTCTCTTCCTCTTCTTTCTTTCCTCCTTGGAGGTATCAGCCCCTTGGCCAAGTACCACCTCTTTCTTCCTCCGCCCACGAGGCAAGGACGGGTGAACTTCACCCTCGAAGGAAGCCAAAAGACCCTTAACATAGCTCAGGTCCTCGTCCTCCATCGGATTTCCTACAGAACAAATATCAAGAAAATTGTTTAGATACTGTAGTTAAAAAAATCAGACTAGTAAAGTAAACGAATAATTCCTACCGTGACACTATCAAAACGACATTTAACAAGATTTTCCTTTGTCAAAACTCATCCATGTACACTTTGGATCACCACATCATTGACTTGAGAAGACCCATCTCCTCACCCGTCATTTCCTCATGGCGATGTCCGCTCGGGAACCTCCCATTTTGTTCGGACATCCCACTCGGACTTACTCTTGACAAAGAAAAATTTGCTCTTCCATCGCTTAATGGAAGAGGGAACCTTCCCTAAAAATTTCCTCCCAGGGCGAGCTGAGAAGTAATACCAATCGGCGTTAGACTCTAGACATAAACTAAAAAGCATACGGAACCAACGGATGGTCGGAGTTATTCCGTAATGCTTGAAAACAATAACAAAGCCGTTCAGTAGCCTCCAAGAATTCGGGGCCAACTGTGAAGGACACAGATGATACTCCTCTAGTACTGCCTTAGCAAAATCAGAAAAAGGGAGTCTAAGACCACCTAATAGCGCATCTTGATAGATGGCTATCTCCCCTTCCCTAGGAGAACTTGCCCTCTCCCCAGAACAGGGAACCCTAACCTCAAACAATGAAAGATTTATCTCATACTAAGCTACCAGGCTATCTACTTCCGACTGTCCAAGAAGACTTATGAATGTATCAGACCCCCTACCCGTTGCCCTAGAGGCAGGATGAACCCGCGAACCCTGAACTGGAACGCCTCCAGGTTCACCCGGGATCGCCGGAATTGCAACAGAAACCATAGGGTTGGACGAAAAAGGAATCAAGGGTTCACGAGAAGAACTAGAGGAAGAAGAAGTAGCGCTAGCCATTACCTTAGAGAAAGAAAAAGACAAGGGAAATAGCACTAAACCAGAGCTCGCCGGAGAAGAAGAAACCTGGAGAAGAAGACTCGGTTTTCGTGGAGAAGAAGACTCGATTTTCGTGGAGAAGAAGACTCGATTTTCAACACAACCTTTTGCTGCCTGTACGGTTCCCCTTATATATAAAGGCAATGAACCCGTGACCGTTAGATCCTAGGGTTATGTTCCGATCTGGACCCTTGAACCAAAGGCCCACAAATCTAAACCGTTCAAACAACCATCATACACCTCCTCGAAAACAATTCAAAATTTTGTACACGCCAAGAAGCATTCAAGCTACCGGCACACATGGAAAGTCACGCTTGACGCCCATCATCACGTTGACAAAACACACACACCGCACATATCGCGCCACTATCCCCCTTTCAATGCTGAATAGTAGAAGAGACACGTGTCATTTTAGGGAACAAGAAGCGTTACATAGAAGGTAGAGCCGGTACGCATGGAAGGCAGAGCCTGTACTGTACAAAGACAAAGCGCACACTCCAACATAGGATCATCAACAAAAGCCAAAGGATTTAAAAACAAAGCGACAAAACGTCATTTATTCAAGTTACACATGACGAACGTAAATAAAACGATATAACAAACCCTAAAAACATATTTCGAGCGGATTAGCCTAATCGTATTTCAACGGATTATCCTAAACGTCATGCGGACCCATCCAAGCAACGCTTCGGATAAGACTTCGGAGGAGATACACGGGCTTCGCAGCCCATCGCTATCCTCATTGCCACTAGGGGAGCTTCGGTTGACGCAGCGGACGGAGGTGGGGACCCACCTCTCTGGCGGGAGTCGCCTCGAACATTTCCACCTCGGCGCGTACCCCAGCTGTAAGTAAAAACTAATAGGTCTCCCGCCTCCACATCATGGTCAACGTGAAAAGCTTCCCATCCTAGCGTTTAGGCTCATCTCGCCCTACCGCCACATCAATCGGCAAAATAGATGGCCAAACGCAGCCGCTTGGACTTACCAACTGGATCACCCGGTCCTTAGTTCCGGCAGTGCTCATGAAAAGAACTAGGAATTAAACGGCAGAGAGCATTGAGAAAAAGTGAAAAACTTGTAAAAAGATAAGCTACCGAGCCATGATACAAAAATAGAAGAGTGCAAAAGTTTTACGGTTAAAATACCTATCCATACAAAACCCTTAAATAGAAGAGCCCATTGACACTATAGGTAGAAATCCGGAACCAAAATCTATCTCGATAACAACGAGAAGGTAACACAGTAAACGTCGGTCGCCTATTAAAACATGTGTCCCTTAGGCATGTGTCCCTTAGGTACAATCGACCGTACACAGAGCCTACGCCTACATAGACATGCCAACTAAGGATAATACTTGTTCTCGAACCAAGCGAAACGTGCGTTTAGCTCACCCTTCACTTAGATTTTTCGAACAAGTACACTAGGGGAGGGACTAGTGTTACGGATATATTTGGTGAAGACAGGTGTCGTTAAGTTAAAGAGCCACTTGTTCCTTTGGCTACACGGCAGTATCACCATCCATGCACAAGTCCGCTCGGAATTATAGCGTAAGGATTTAATCCTGCAAACAAGTCCAATCGTAATCGTAACGACCCTCTCATAAAGGGCGTAAGGTAGAAAGAAAGAGATAGAGAAACATCTAAACGCCTCTACAGTGAGTGGGCCTTATCCACCCGCTACAGTAGGCAGATATTTTCCTACCACCTTCCTACCACCTTCCTACCGCCTTTCCCACCGCCTTAAGAGATATTTACTTAGCCCACCGCCTTACCCCACCGCCTTTCCTGAACCGCCTCTAAGGTGCTATAAAAGGAGAGCACTAATAGAAGAAAGGGATCCGAAATAAAAGCTCATCACACAAAAACTACCTAACATTAAACTTCTCTCTTTAAGTTTTCTGACTTAGGCATCGGAGCTGAATCCGGGCAGAAAGGCCCAATTCCGATCACCATCCTCTCCTTTCTTTTTACAGGCTCGCTGATGAGTCACTCCAGTAATTCCGAGCGGAATTTCTATACACTCCCTGTTCATAGGCAGAAGTAAGCGTCCACATCAACTATAAATTCTAACTGTTGGTCGAAAGCTGGGACCAGATCACGAGGCAACAGCGACTGAAGCGTGACGTGAACCAGTTTTTGGCATCAACATTAGGCATACAAACTCGTTTATCATATCTGAGTGTGTCATCCTCATGAATCCGAAACCGTGTCAGTACACCTTGATCAACCTGACCCGTGATCTCTTCTAGATTTGGGTCAAGCATCTGCAAGTCTCGAATCCTCCTCAACACCGATTGTCGTATGCACAAATTGGCCATGTTTACTTTCATATTTGGCAACATGATCTCTAGCTCCATCCTCCTCATATCCTCCAACAAGGGCCTCTGAGAAGTTAACAATGTAGCCACTCCGTAGTTAGATTTCCTGCTTAGTGCATCTGCCACCACATTAGTCTTTCCCGGGTGATAATGGATTCTCAACTCATAGTCCTTGATTAATTCCAACCATCGCTGCTGCCTCATGTTCAGCTTCTTCTGTGTGAAGATGTACTTGAGGTTCTTGTAGTCGGTGTATATCTTACAAGGTACACCGTAGAGGAAATAGCGCCAGACCTTCAGTGAAAATACGATCACTGCAAGCTCCAGATCGTGTATGGGGTAGTTCTCTTCATATGGCTTCAACTGACGCAAAGCATAAGCGATCACACGCCCGTCTTGTATTAGGATACATCCAAGGCCAATTTTGTAAGCATCACTATCAACTGTGTAACCACAGCCACCCTGTGGTAGGGCAAGAATTAGCGCGGTTACTAGTCTCTGTTTCAACTCTTCTCACATGCTTCTAACCAAACAAATTGAATACCCTTCCTGGTCAATCTCGTCAGGGGTACTGCCAGATGGATGAAGCCTTAGACAAATCTCCGATAATAACCGGCTAATCCTATGAAGCTTCGTATCTCTCTCTCGGTAGTCGGTCTCTTCCAATCGACTACTGCCTCTATCTTCTTGGGGTCTACTCATATTCCAGCACTGCTAATCACCACCACAAACCGGTCTAGGTATTGTTGAAAGATCCAATTCATCATGCCCAGGAATACCGCCAAGGCATTAGTAAGCCCAGATGGCATCACGAGGAACTCATATTGTCTATATCTAGTCTAGAAAGCACTCTTCGGGATGTCCTCCTCCCTGATCCATACCTGGAGGTATCCGGATCTCAAATCATTCTTTGAGAACACCTGGGCCCCTCATAGTTGGTCCTTGAGATCATTAATCCTCGGTAACGGATACTTATTCTTAACTGTGACCATGTTCAATTCTCTGTAATCAATGCACAACCTCATCGATCCGTCATTCTTCTTGACAAATAACACTGGCGCTCCCCATGATGATATGCTCGGTCGAATGAAACCCTTCTCCAATAACTCCTCCAGTTGTGTCTTCAGTTCCTTCAGCTCTGTGGGTGTCATCCTGTATGGTGCCCTAGACACAGGACCCGTGCTAGGAACTAAGTCGATGGAGAACTCCAACTCTTTCTCCAGGGTAACCCTGATAGATCACAAGGGAACACGTTAGGGTATCTACTTACTACTGGAACATTTGTGATCGCGGGTCCACTCCCCTGCTTTGCCTCTAAGATCGAGGCCAAATAACTGCCTCATCCTCTGTCAAGTAACCTTTGAGCCTAAGAGCTGAGATCTCCCGAACTAGAGAACAGTCCTAGCTGCCACTAAAGGTAAACTCCTCATCGTCCGACATCCTGAAGTGCACTCTCTTCCCGCGGTGATCCACCACAGCAGATACTAAAAGAGACAATCTATCCCGAAGATCACGTCGTAATCCCTCAGGTCTATCATGTGTAGATCAGCGAGTAACTCCCGACCCTCGATCAACAAGGGGCATGCTGGAGCCATCCTGTTCACCAACCTACCAGCTCCTACTAGGGTATCTATACTCAGCTCATATGGTAGCTCTACTACTGTCAATGCATGTCTTCGTGTAAATAATGTAGATGCAAAGAAGTGTGTGGCACCTGAATGGTACAAGCATAAAAAGAGCTAACAGCGATTATACCTGCAACGACGTCAGCTAATGCCTACGCTTCCTCTGTAATCAGATGGTAGACTCGTTCGTGAGTCATAGGCCTCTGCTGGGATGATGGCTGACATGATGAGGAAGGCTGGGGTGTCGCTGTCCCCTTCCCTTTCCTATTGCCCCTTATGGCTTAAAAACTGATACTATTGATTGCTTGGAGGCACCAAATGACTGCTGGGGACCCTGTGTTCCTCCCCCTGTACTTTGACCAGCCTGACACTGTGGGCATTATGCCTTCTTATGTTCAAACTGCAACATACGAAGCACCCATCAGTAAGTCTCGGACACTATGCTTTCTGGTGGAGACCTTTGCATTAATAACACCGCACTGTCTGTGACACACTAGCCGACGAACCCTTGCCTTAGATGAGGCTGAAGACCTAGCTGGCTTGTTATATGGCCGGGACCTCTAATCGGATCTCTGCGTCCCGAGCTCTTTTCAGAAGACTGTCCTCGACCATTACTCTGCCCTTTCTCCTGCTTGTGCTTCTTAGATGGTCCCTAGTAGTCACAATGGCAGACTGGCAGGAAGCATCAATGTACTTTTCTCTCGCAACCACTTCAGTATAGCTAGTGGACATATGTTCAGATACTATCTTCTTCAAAGATAGCCGTAAACCAGTCTCAAATTTGCGGAGTTTACTGTCCTCTGTGGGAACAATGTCTGGTAGAAAAAGAGCCAGTTTGTCGAATTCAATCTCATACTGCTCTACCATCATCCCTTCCCAAGTGAGATTGGTGAACTATCGTGCCATCAGAAGAAGTCTTCCCCTTGAGAAATTTTTCGCAAATAAGGCTTTCTTGAACTCATCCCAAGTTTTGAAGGGCACATCTCTCCTCAATCGTACCCCCGCGAGGTACCAATCCTCTGCACAACCTTAAATCATATAAGCGGTTGTCTTGACTCTGTCTCGATCCTCTGCCTAATACATCTCAAAGGTCCTCTCTAGTTCCCAGATCCATAGATCGGTCGCCTGTGGGTCAGTAGTACCATCGAATGGGCGGGGTGAAGGCCTCTGAATCTCCCCAATCAGTCTTTTACTAGTAGTTAGTACGGTAGGCAAGGGTGGAGGCGGTACCTGTTGTTGCCTCTGCTCCTGTATGTACCCCATCATCTCTCTCATAAGCTCGATCATAGAAACAGGGCATACCTCCCCGCTCGCATCTGGGCCCGCAGCCTAAGGCCCGCAGCCTAAGGCCCTGCAGCACCTGATTGAGCAAGCAACTCCAGCTTAACCTCCACCGGAGGCTAGGGTACCTCCTCTACTGGAGGCTGAGGTACCTCCGTATGGCGAGGTAGTCCACGTCTACGTCTACCTCTCATCATAGTAACTACCAGACAACTAGTAAAGTTAGCTCAAAAAAAATAATACGGTCGAGTAGTAATCAAATAATTTATTTTATTCTATGATTTCTAAAATAGTGATTGTAGTTCATACAACTAAACAGTTTGTAAGACTACAAAATTATTTCTAATAGCACAAACTCGACTCAATCTACCCTATCTGGGATAACGGGTTTTAAGTGTCATGTGGTTCACCCTCCGGTGGTTAGAACCCATTCATGCCTGTAGGTCCTCTGCTCAGCGCAGGAAGGTCCCCAAGGCAGTCTATAGTGAGGTGAAAGCCACTCCTACAGCTAATGCATCTGCCTGGCGAGCGCTGGCACATAGTGTACTCGTGCCCATAACCTCCACAACGGAGGTATCTCACTCTGTTGGTTTCCCCCATCACTAGGCCTCCTCCCCTAGCACTGAATGGGGCAGCAAGACTCCTGCTGTAATCACAAGCCCCACTCACACATATGTGGACCCTCTGGCTCTCCCTCATCCATCACTGGATGAGTAGTTCTATAATGTTTTGAAACCTATCAATTCGCTGGTTGGTAGCTTCAACAACCATCCTCAGCTCTGCTAGGAAACCTTCTGGTACCAGGAAATCATCAGCTCGTGGCGGTGGAGTATTCTCTTGAACCGACTCCACCTCCTCTGACGACGACACTTGAAAGTACCTATGTCTACGCTACCCACCTCCAGACATCCTCTCTCTGCATTAAATCAAATAGTTAGTCTAGTATTCTCGCGAATTTATCTACCCAACCCAGCACTCAGTTCATCCTATTTGACTAAGTCACTAGGGCAACTAGGGTGTTTTTATCTTCAACCTGTCTCTGATACCACTTTAATCTATCACGCCCCAACCAATATTCCAGGCCCAAGCACATGCACAGATCGGCTGTAACCAAGTAAGGGTGCACCCCAACTAGGATAGAAGGCCTATATGACCATAGCAGATAACAAATAACAACCATGTTACTTAAATAACATAAACAAATAGTCATAGTCACAACAGAAATAAAATCAGGGTCATGTACCCTACAATAATCTGGGCCCTATAAGGGTCATATAAATGGTGCCTCACAAATAATGAAAAGAAAAGAAGTCCTCGAGCCTTTACAAGCTACCCCGTCCATCGCACGACTCCTGAACTCGAGTCACCTACTCCTCAAGATATGAAAGAGAAAGCAAAATAAATGCGTGAGCTTTTGAATGGAAAGCCTAGTAAGTACCCCCGCGGGGATCATAAAACCATCATAAATAACAATAATGTAATCAACAATCATCAATCAAACAAAGAGATCACACCCCGCAAACTTTAGAATCTAGGAGTCTACCACAAACATCACAACAGCAGCGACTCCTATTCACAGCAGCCCTCAAGCCCTGAAGAGAGTTCCAAAGGAAGCTCGGCAAACGTCTTCCCGGGCCAATATCATCAGCCTCTGCTGGAATTGACCCTCCGGTCATACGGCCCTCAAGTCATATGTCGGTAGCACCACCTCTCAAACGTGTCGACACGGTCAACGAATGACCCCCACTGACGGGCAGGACAACCATAGTATCGTCCCTCTGCATGGCAAGTGGAAAGCCATGGTGTCCCATCACTGAACATTCCTTAACGGAGCCCCCACGCTCCACTAATCCTGGCAAAAGACGAACAATCAACCAGGGATATCAACATCCCGAAAACAATCATATATTCTCAACAGGAATACAATCAACCATGAGAAACATGCATGTATGAAATGAATAGTTCAAGCAAAAGGAAATACGACAATAACATCATTAATCATGATAGCAAAATGCCAAAGAATACACCTGAGAGTCAGTACGAGGCAAGTGTACTTACCTCTATCAACGATATCTGGAATCACGCGAGAATCCCTCCTGTCTCGTCTCTATGACAAAATCTTATAATATACTCTATATTGGTATCGACAATAGTTCATAGGTCCTAGATACACATGCACGTTTCACTAAGTGGGCCTTAGTCTAATCTAATTGGCCTTAACTTGTACCCTATGTCATTTTCCCTTTTCAAAACATGAACTCCACCCATTTTAACAAATGATGTTGTGTCCTAGTAGTTAAGGTGCCCCATTATGACATTGGGTTCGAATTTATAATCTCTCTTATTTCTCTTCCTTTTTATAACCATGTTAGGTCTAACCTTTATTGTATATAATAAAAACCCTCTGCTTAAATCACAAGTGTTAAGGTGTCTCATTGGTTAAGGCCCACTAAGTTGGTATGGGAGTCTTGGGTTATAATCCCCTCACATTCTATTTTTTTGTTTCTTTTGCTTTTCTCCTAACCTGGTTAGACCAAATCCTCTATCTTGCTTGGACCCATGTCTCACTTGATTGGACCAAAGCTAATTGGTTAGATTCATTCCACTTATTAGGACTTGATCGAGCCCAATCATGTATATTAAAAATTTGGTTGAACTCAACCAATTGTTCTAGCCCCACCACAAGCCCCAAAACAAATTAAGCTTTAGCCCAACTCTAAAATTAGTTGACCTAACCAACTAAGCTTAATTGATTAGATTAAACCATTAGAACTTAACCTGACCACTTAGTCATTTTTAACTAATGGATTAGACTTGACCCATTAGCCCCTTAAGCCCAACCAATCTTGAGCCCAACTCAAGTAAAAAAAATCTAGTTAACCCAAACCAACTAAACATGGTTGAGTCAACATTAAGTTCAACTTAATAGCTTGGTTAACCCTAACCAATTAACTAACCATATTTAACTAAATAGATTAATTAACACATGATTGATTAATCCTATCGGTCTCTCTCTCTCTGTTGCATCTCTTCGGAGCAAAGAAGGGCTCGGCCTTGCATGGTGGTAGCACGCGGCACACGAGTGGCCAAAGCTATCTTCACCTTGCGATTCCCGTACACCAGAGGCGGTCTGTACATCGTGAACTTCTTCTGGGAAGAAGGCGGTCGATTTCCCATCTTCCTCTCGCCGGAGTGCCAACGACTTTAGTAGGACCCCTTCTCCACGGTGTGCGGCTTCAAGATAGTGCAGGACAAAGGCTTCAGGGGTTCCTAATGGCGTCTAGTCCTCTACATGCATGCATGATGATTAAAGGAGAAGGAGAGATGAGGAGAGACTCACCAATACAGTAGTCCGTCGAGCTCTTCTCCACTAGAGCTTTGTCAGGGTCTTCGCGCTTCTTTGAAGACAATCGCAATCTTCTGGGGAACCAGGTACCTACGTTCCTCCTTATTAAGAGAGAAAGTGTGAGGCTGGAGTTGTAAAATTTCGGTGAGACTCGATGTCGTGAGCAACAGTAAAAGAAGCTTACCTGTTGTGCGCTCAACCTTTCCTAAACCTCCTCTGTCTCCTTCCTCTATCGTTACGGTGCAATGAGTCCGACGTTCCATCTTAGGAGGCTTCTCTCCCTCTTCCAACGATGGGATGCCTCACCGTCGTCTGGTTATGGTGTTAGTGTTTAACAGGGGGTGTCCCCCTTTTATAGTTACTTGGGGTGGAGACAGAACGAGATCAAACTCTCTGTGATCGCGAGGTGGGATTGAAACCTTCCATCCTTGGCTAGCGTTGATCTCGAAGGAGATGAGCACCCAGTGGTGCACGCGCTGGCGCTGATGGAGAAGAGAGACAGTGACCAGCCTCGCTATCAATACTCGTTCTGGTGAACGCCGACAATGGCGTGTAAAGATTGATGATCAAGTCCATCCCTCATGCCTGTATCGTATCCAGCACTCCACAAGATGAGTGGTTGATGGTTGATCTCTCCTATGCAAACCCATCGAGAAACGGACGGCTAGATGGAGCTTTGATGCCTCGAACTTACAATAACTCTTGGATGGACGATCCCGATTAGATCATCTCATTCACTAAACTCAAACGGCTAGATCTCATCCACCTGCCAAGAACTTAAACCGATCTTTCGGATGAACGGACGAGGGTGTGCCCGCACGGTGGGGGCACAAGCGTCGTTATCCCAATATTAGAGATAGATGGTTGGATCAATATCTCGTGATCAGATCGCCCACATATCTTTTAATCTCAGTTGTCCATTGTTTTCTAATGCAACTCATACACCAGTTTCTCATAGAATTCTGCAAATAGCCCCCTAGTCTTTTCTAGGTTATACTCAAGTCGTTGGCTTATGCGTCGAGCATAGTTTCGGACAAGTCCCTAGATTTTCCTGAAATTACAACTAAGTCCTTCGCAACCCCAATTAACAGTAATTGGGATAATGACCATAAGCAAAGAATAGGAGGCAAATCAAGTACAAAAGAAAGTGAAGAAAAATCACAAGCAAGAAACATATCTCTTTGATGTGAATAAATCACAGATGTACTGCATCTCGGCGTATATGATACTATGATATCCTCGATATCGTACGACGCCCTTGGCATCGTCTTTGGCCTAAGCCGGATGGCGCTATAGCCTACATGTATAGATGGTTAGAATATCTCACTCTCTAGCTGAGCCTCCGTCCGATGTATCACGCCTGTCAAGAAGAGACTGCCAGTACTGAATACCTAACAACAAGTATTCATGTATATATATCCAAGGGACAACATCTCGAATATATAAGAAAAACAATGATTTCCTCGAGATCGGAAGTCAATACATGTTTAAGGAGTAAACTCAACTCAAACATGTATAAGAAAATATGGAAGACAGTGACCTCCTCGAGATCGGATGCCAATACATATTTAAGGAGCAAACTCAACTCAAATATATGTAAAAGGCATTACAAGGAATACAAGCACAAGAATCATAAACGAGGCTGGAGAAAGAAATGCTCAACCCCCGTGTGACAGCCTACCTAGCTAGAGAGTAATTTTCTGATCTTCGTCGAGTCTCACGCGTCCGAACCAAGATCTAGTAGATAGATAATAAATCTCAAAATCTTTACAAATCTATTACTTAGATAATTACTATGAACTTTCAATGTTCATGTATTCACTTAGAATATGGCTAATATTATCATATTTTATTGAAATCATTTCCTTTAAATAAGGTAGGGTCCATGGAGCCCTAATTATCTCTAATAAGAGATTACATTAACTAATGGTGATCTTACTAAGACCAATCATGCTTAAAAGATTTGAGGCACACCATTAAGGATGTATGAATTCGAAGTAAGTTTTTGTGGCATCTCCCCTATTTATCGAGCCCGAAAATTATACAATCATACGACCAAAACATCTATTACTCATGGATTTCATAACTCATACATTCATTAGATTAAAACCATGCTTATACTCTATTAACAACATACAAAGATTATTTCGAGAACTCGAACACTCATCCAATTTCATCATTCAAGCCTGAACTCCATACTCAATATCCTTCAATTAATTAATTAATTAAAGTAATAATTCCTCCAAGGTTTAGGGTTCACAATCGCGAGGGGTGAAAAGGTGCAGCGTTGATGCGTTCTAACCGCAAGTGTACGGGTCGAATCAAGTAGTAAAGTGGACTATTGAAAAGTCGGGTATCGAATCCTCAGGGAGAAAGAAAATACTAGTACTAATTAATTGTCTATTATCTACTCAATCAATTCGGGTTGATGATACTAAATCTAATTCTAAGGCTAATAAAGCAAATTAACAAATGCAATTGATCTTGAAGATGTCAATCGATGAAGGGGGATACTTGGGTGATTGAATCCCCTTTGGATTTCCTTAGATGTGGATAATGCTCTCTATGTTGAATCTTGGTGAATCATTGGCCAAGGGTTCCTAATACGATTTCATCCCTCGCCGAGGGTGATTACTCAACCTAGTACCCTCACTAGTTAAGTTCTAGGGAACCTATCTCTTGGAAGGACTAAGGGAATAAGACATTTAAAGGAGTAGCTTCGCCTTAGTACCCGGGCTCCCGTGTACTCCTAGTCCTCTCTATTGAAGTTTGTCTATACGCTGAGTGCGCCGCTTCTTCCCTCACATGGACTAGAGAAACCTCTCCGGCTCTCGCAACGTAGAGAGGTTAATGCTTTCACTATACAATACATTCAATAGACCATGATGCATTCAACCAATCAATCAACATAGAAGAGACAATATCAATTAACCATAATCCAAAGGTTCATCAACACCCAAGTATCAAAAGTTTAGCTCTCCATCAATGGAGAGTTACAATCAATGTCAAAGAAGAAATCAAACACAAGAGTCATGAAGCAAACCCTTGATGATGACCGTTTGGAGATTTCCCTTTTCTCTTTAGCCCTTACTTCTTCTCTCTAGCCCTCTTGAGCCTTCTCTTCTCTTCTTCAATCTCCTCCAAGATGATGGAGAAGATGATGATGGCTTCTCCCTCCTTGAAGCTTTGGCTCTAATCTCCCTCCAAGATGCCCCAAAACCCTCTTTTACATCTCTATTTATACCCCCCTCTAGGGTTTTGGGTGTATTTCCCGACTTTGCCCTTGGTTTGGCCAAAATCGCAGCTGCAGTTTTACGATATACGACCCAGTATGTATTTCATACGACCCCGTATATCCCTTATACGGATCACCATACGGAGTGTTGTACGGAGTCGTATATCTCTCAGGTCCTCGTGTATGCGGGTCCCGCCGATCCGTTCATGAGTCCGTATGAATCTCCGTGTCCATACAGTCCGTATGAGACTCAAGTATGGACTTTCTTCGGCTTCGATTTAAGCTTACTTTGGCCCGCGTTTTCAAAAACGCTTCCTTTCTCTTGGGATTGCTTTGGTTTCGCCTCATTTACAAAAACAAAGCCTTTTTGAGCACCGCAAGGGCCAATATTCCTCCAAAACATAAGATAATATTCATGAATTTCATGTATAATTGATGCTCATTTGAACACTTATCACATATCTCCACACTTAAAGGTTTGCTTGTCCCCAAGCAAAGAGAAGAAATCAACAAAAGAAGATAAGTGTTCAACCTTGGGCTATAAAAATTATACATGAATTCTATTCCAAGTTCACTATTACAATATGTTCTCCTATTTCCACACCAAGGCTTAGATTGATCCCGTGACATTTCGATATAGCCCTAGATAAAGCTTATTCACTCCACATGCCATGTTCTAAAGTCTTAACAAGACAAGCATGCTCTCAATGGGCTCTAGAAGGTCCTTGAGGCCTTAAAAACAAAAGAATTACCCCTTATTAGATGAATGGTGGACAAATACTCAAGAAGCTACTCTTTATATATATATATATATATATATATATATATATATATATATATATATATATATATATATATATATATATATATATATATTTTATTCGGGCAGGGCATCTCTTGGATCCGACTTTCCCCTACTAAAGATCAAGGTAGAGTGTAGTTCCTCCCTTTGCAAAGAATCCATGCTGATTAGGCACCCGAACCCTTAGCTACTTGGGTGGTTACAACTTTACCCATGGGTGTTCATGCTAAGTAATGACTTTTCGAATTGAGGAACACTTTGATTAGGAGCCGGGACCCCAACCTACTTTGTCTCCAAAAGCATCGGAACACTGTCTTTATTAATTGACAACTATTGTGCAAAACTATTTTATTTTCATTGTACTTGTCCACTATGTATATTATGAGGGGCTAATAAATTTGAACTAATGCCACGAAATTTCTTGGAGCCATTGAAAGCAATACTTAGCTATTAAAGTCAAAAGAACATGGCAATGGGTTATCTATTGTCTTTCACAATCATAATTGTCACAAAAATATCTCTACATGCCCATGGTGTTTCAATCGGGAGCATTTCAAATCACAAATGGTGTGCTTAGAGAAGGAATTCATGTCAAATTTATCTATCGCCCAGGTTGTCATGCATATCCGACATAATTATCACAAAAATATCTACAATCAATAATCATGATGGCTACCTATCTCCACACTTAAAAGTTTGCAATAACCCTAAGAGGAGCTAGGTAGCAACCCACCCCCACTCTAGAAATTTGTATTGTCCTCAATGCACGAAAATTAAATTCAGCGCAACGAATTAGTGGGAAAAAGATGAACAAAACTCCCCTAAATAGCTGCCGAATGTTGTTTGTGGGAGTGGAGGATTGCTTGATTTTCGAGGGTCGTGAATCCCTTGTTGACTCTGCGAACATAGAGAGAAGAATCAAACCCAATAGCATGCAAAACAGGAAAATCCACATAACGAAAGCAAAACATAGGGTAGCAGGGTGATGCCCTTGCTCAGTGTCATAATGCGCTAAGGTAAATAATAACAAGTGAAAGTAATAAAGTTCCAGATGAAGATAGATGCAATAGAAAAGTAATGCGTCAAGTGTCCCGCCTGCTCGCTGCTCACTGGTGCTTTGGAGGTGGAGGAGGTGCAAATGCGGCGCGGTTCCACGGATAAAGAGCGAGCTCAAAATCGCCTCCCCGAGCCGTCGTTGCTCCGCTAGGATCGTGTCCTGGACAGCTCTCATCTCGGTCATCTGCTCCTCCAACCTCGTATAACGGCTCCTGGGTGCCGAGGGTCCACCGGGTGCTGGGGTAGTCATACCAGGGGTCGGGCCGCGACTGCATCATCGGAGTCGATCCCTCCTCCTCTCGAACCATCTCAAGCCTCGCCAACCAAAGTGTAGCGCCCGCCGCTCGCCGCACTACCCAATTGCAGGCGAGGAGCGCCATGTCCAGATGGGCGACCAAGCTGCAGTGCCGCCCTCCAACTTCGGCCTCGGAGACCCATGCCCATGATGAGTCGTGTGATGTAGGGCCCAGCATGGATGTCGGTGAGTCGGGTGTTCTGCCCCTGATGTGCCAAATAATCTGCAAGCACGTACCCCAAATGGATCGGAACTCGCTCGATGAGGCTGTAGAGAAATAGGCGATCAGTGACTATGACGACTCCGCAGTTATCACTACGGGCTGCGATGGTGCGGCTGATGAGGGCATGTAAGTAGCGGTGCACCGGATCCGTCATGAAAGATGCCTTGTGGTTGTCATGGCGCCCGCCTAGCTGAATCCAGAAGCTCGCTGAGGAGATGGTGCGCTCGGGGAAGGCCGTGAGCAGCTCGGTGTACTCTCGTGTGAAGGTGTAGTCACGGTCATAAAGCCCCATGTATAGTGCGAATCGGTGTAGCTCATCGCCCTCCACCGGCCCAAAAGTCGAAGGTAATGGTGGTGCGGTTCTCGCTCCCCACCGCACTCCTGTCCGCCTCAAAAGAACTCAGCACCTCCAATGTCGGGCGGCGGAACACTTCATGGTTTAGAGAGAAAATCCTATCCCAGCCTCCAAATGATGTCATCTCTGGACTCGGCCGGGCGATGTTGAAATTTGGATGAGGGTGTTCCAAATGATAATGCGGGTCCGACCAAGCGGGCGTAGAGGAGAGGCGGACATGTCGAAGTCTGTGGACCTCGCCGTGAAGCGTGTCTCGGTGGATGACGCACCGGTCTCCGCCCGGGCCGCTTCTTTGATGTCAGTAATCTTCCTCGGCATACCAAACTAAACACAGAACGTCAGTGCGGTTAAGCAAAAAAGATATGCAAAGATTTTTAAATAAAGGCCCTAAATTGCCCCTATACGCGGTTCCATACGGACTGACCGTGGTAATGCGATATCGGGACCCCCTAAATCACGAGTCCGTATGGGACTCAGATGGGCTCGGCCATGAAGCTTGCCGGGCCGTCAATTTAATCTTGGCCCCATTTCTACATTATTTCGCACCCAAACACTTCTAAAACATTCAACATTCATTCAATACAAGTTTCATCACAAAATGGCACAAGAATCTCACACATTCATGTCATTCAAATGAAAAGTCGATTTCAAACAACCCTAGGTTTCCAAATCATGTCGCCAAAGCATATAATGTAGATTATGGGTGTTTAGCACATACCTAGGGATGATCAAGCCCTCAATTTGAGGAAGGGTAGACGCCGCGTCGCGAAGAGGAGGTGTAGGGTTGCTAGGGCACGAGAGGGGGAAGGTGAGGAAGAGAGGGGTGAAAAGGGGGCTTTTTAAAGCACCCCACTCGTGCCTCTTTACGACCCTATACGGACTCCTATACGGAGTCCATACGGGGTCGTATATAGCCCTGTCTAGGCATACAGACTAATCTCAGTCCGTATGAGACCCCGTATACACCTGGGCAGAGGCTTATACAGCCCTCCCAGGGTTCATTTACACCGTTCTCTTCGTGCGGCCTGATAATAAGCAAGATATTACCCCTAATTGACAACATCCAGCATAAGAATGGAGAAAATTGGACAACAACGCCACTTCAGCTTATTTCAAGCATCACTAGCTAATCAAAAGAAACGAAAATTGCCAAAAACCAAGAAAGAAAGTTCTAAAACTTGGGTTGCCTCCCAAGAAGCGCTTGTTTAACGTCACTAGCTTGACGTACCTCCAATTTACCTTATGGGGGCTTAAATACCTTGAAGCTTCCATCATGGTATAGCTTTAGGCGATGGTCGTTTACCTTAAATGGTCCCCTGTCCGGATGAAGGATCTCCACTGCCCCTTGAGGGAACACGTCTAGCACTTCAAAAGGCCCAGACCACCTTGATCGCAGCTTCCCCGGGAATAATTTGAGTCTCGAATTGAATAGTAATACTTTATCTCCCTTGGTGAACTGTTTCTGGTGCCTCAATTTTTGATCATGTCGCCTCCTCGCTTGCTCCTTGTATAGCCTTGAATTCTCGTATGCTGATAGACGCCACTCTTCGAGCTCATTCAACTGAGATTTCCTTTTCTCGCCAACCAGAGTTGTGTCAAAATTGAGAAATTTCATCGCCCAATAGGTTTTATGTTCCAACTCAACCGGCAGGTGGCACGATTTGCCGTATACTAATCGGTAGGGGGTATTTCCTATTGGCGCCTTGTAGGCGGTGCGGTAGGCCCATAATGCTTCATCCAGTTTATCGGCCCAGTCCTTTCGGGCCGTGGTGAAACTGCGGCGCCAAGTATCTTCTTCAACTCGCGGTTTGACACTTCCACCTGGCCACTTGTTTGAGGATGATATGGTGTAGATGTGCGATGCACAACACCATACCTCTTAAGTATCTTAGCGAACTGAGTATTGCAGAAGTGTGTCCCCCGGTCGCTTATTATGGCTCTGGGTGTCCCAAACCGGGAAAACAATTTTTTTAGGAATTTCACCACTCCCCTGGCATCATTAGTGGGCATGGCCTGTGCTTCTACCAATTTAGAAACGTAGTCAACAGCCACCAGAATGAATCTGTTGCCCCGAGAATTTGGGAATGGCCCTATAAAATCTATTCCCCATACATCAAATACTTCACATATTTGCATTGAACTTTGTGGCATCTTATCTCGGTGTGATATATTCCCGGATCGGTGACACCTATCAAAGGATTGGGAATACTTCAGCGCGTCTTGAAAGAGCGTCGGCCAGTAAAAACCTGCGTCGAGGACCTTCCGAGCTGATTTATTGGCTCCGTAGTGCCCTCCTGTGGGTCCTACGTGACAATGCTCCAGAATTTGCAACCCCTCTTCCCTTGAGACGCATCTCCTTACCACCTGGTCTGCACAGACTCGGAACAGGTATGGATCATCCCATGTATAATACTTCAGCTCCGCGAAGAACTTCTTTTTCCTTGAATAATCGTAAGAAGAGGGGAGGATTCCGGCTACGAGGTAATTGGCAATGTCGGAAAACCAAGGCCCCCCCCCTTTCTTCATCAGCATTGCTCAACTCCCCCTTGCTTACTCGGAGACTGCATAGGTGCTCGTCGGGGAAGTTGTCATTGATTTCCTCCTCGTCCAAACTCTCTCTTTCAGGGTTTTCCAACCGTGATAGATGGTCGGCTGCTAAGTTCTCGGCACCCTTCTTGTCTTTAATCTCTAGGTCGAATTCTTGAAGGAGTAGTACCCATCGAATTAGCCTCGGTTTGGCATCCGGCTTAGCTAACAGGTATTGTAGTGCCGAATGATCGGTGTAGACCACTACTTTAGATAGTATCAAGTAAGGGTGGAATTTGTCAAAGGCGAATACTATGGCAAGTAGCTCTTTCTCAGTGGTAGTGTAGTTTGCTTGAGCACCTGTCAGAGTCTTACTGCCATAATGAATTGGTTGAAAGTGTTTGTTCTTCTGCTGCCCCAAAACAGCACCTACAGCATGATCACTTGCATCACACATGAGTTTGAAAGGTAACCCCCAATCCGGAGCTGTCATGATCGGCGCTTGAACAAGTCTGTCCTTCAAAGTATTAAAAGCCTCCAAGCAATCTTTGCCAAACTCAAACGGGGCGTCCTTTTCCAACAGCTTGGTGAGAGGTTTAGCTATTTTGGAAAAATCCTTAATGAATCGCCTATAGAACCCGGCGTGCCCCAAGAAACTCCTGATTGCTTTTACCGAATTTGGTGGTGGTAGTTTCCCAATGGTATCAACTTTTGCTTTGTCGACCTCAATTCCCTTGGTGGAGACTTTATGTCCTAATACAATTCCATCCTGAACCATGAAGTGACATTTCTCCCAACTCAGGACTAAATTGGTTTCTTCACACCTTCCCAGCACTTTGTCTAGGTTCTCAAGGCATTGGTCAAATGAGTCTCCAAAAACTGAAAAATCATCCATAAATACCTCCATGATGTCTTCTACAAAATCTTCGAAAATGGCTAACATGCACCTTTGGAACGTGGCTGGGGCATTGCAAAGCCCAAACGGCATTCGCCTATAGGCGAATGTACCATATGGGCAAGTGAATGTGGTCTTTTCTTGATCCTCCGGGGCGATTGGAATTTGAAAATACCCCGAGAAACCATCCAGAAAGCAATAGTGTGAGTGTCCGGCCAACCTTTCCAACATTTGATCTATGAATGGCAGCGGGAAGTGATCCTTCCTCGTAGCGTCATTCAGTTTCCTGTAATCGATGCATATCCTCCATCCGGTGACGGTCCTCGTGGGAATCAATTCATTCTTTTCATTCGTCACTACGGTCATCCCTCCTTTCTTTGGGACCACTTGTACAGGACTGACCCATGCACTGTCTGAGATGGGGTAGATGATCCCCGCATCCAAAAGTTTGATGACCTCTGCTTTTACAACTTCTTGCATGTTCGGATTCAGCCTCCTTTGGTGCTGCACTGATGGTCGGTGATTTTCTTCCATCAAGATCTTATGGGTGCAAAAGGAAGGGTTAATGCCCTTGATGTCGGAAACTTTCCATGCAATAGCTTTCTTATGCCTCTTGAGCACCTGTAACAGTTTCCCTTTTTGTGAACTTGTTAATCCTGAAGCGATAATGACCGTAATCGTGGAGCTCTCATCCAGGAATGCATATTCCAAGTGATCGGGGAGTGCTTTTAGTTCAAGCTTCGGGGGCTCTTCTGGTGGAGATCTCAGTTTACTCATGCTCTCAGCTGATTCCTCATCTTCCTCCTTGCCTGAAGGACTTGATATCCGTCCCACTGCTGACCTTCAGTGAGTGCCCCCAGACTTGATAAAGTAGTTTCTTCCTCATACCCATTGGTGTCACATTGAGCAAAGTCAACTTCAACTTGGTCATCGGAATAGTGGCATTGCTCCTCATTGCAAGCACTTTGTAGAGATGCTTCCCATGACAAGTGAGTATACTCTTCCTCCCCGAAGAACAATTCTTGTTGTGAAGATCTCAATTGATCTGCTAGCTTGTCCTCAATCCACTGCTCAAGAAGGTCCAATTGGTACAACATTATGCTCTTGGGACTCGCCATGTGATCCCTCGCACCAAGAATTGTGAAATTAGTTAGAAATAACCACTATGATGATAAAAGACACTGTGCAAACAAACAATTATTAAAACAAAGTAAAAACTGAAAGTAAACGACTAGATTAATAAACTCCTAATTTTCCTAGTAATCCTAAATCTCCCCGGCAACGGCGCCAAAAACTTGATGCGTTCTAACCGCAAGTGTACGGGTCGAATCAAGTAGTAAAGTGGACTATTGAAAAGTCGGGTATCGAATCCTCAGGGAGAAAGAAAATACTAGTACTAATTAATTGTCTATTATCTACTCAATCAATTCGGGTTGATGATACTAAATCTAATTCTAAGGCTAATAAAGCAAATTAACAAATGCAATTGATCTTGAAGATGTCAATCGATGAAGGGGGATACTTGGGTGATTGAATCCCCTTTGGATTTCCTTAGATGTGGATAATGCTCTCTATGTTAAATCTTGGTGAATCATTGGCCAAGGGTTCCTAATACGATTTCATCCCCTCGCTCGAGGGTGATTACTCAACCTAGTACCCTCACTAGTTAAGTTCTAGGGAACCTATCTCTTGGAAGGACTAAGGGAATAAGACATTTAAAGGAGTAGCTCGCCTTAGTACCCGGGCTCCCGGTGTACTCCTAGTCCTCTCTATTGAAGTTTGTCTACACGCGGGGAGTGCGCTCGCTTCTTCCCCCACATGGACTAGAGAAACCTCTCCGGGCTCTCGCAACGTAGAGAGGTTAATGCTTTCACTATACAATACATTCAATAGACCATGATGCATTCAACCAATCAATCAACATAGAAGAGACAATATCAATTAACCATAATCCAAAGGTTCATCAACACCCAAGTATCAAAAGTTTAGCTCTCCATCAATGGAGAGTTACAATCAATGTCAAAGAAGAAATCAAACACAAGAGTCATGAAGCAAACCCTTGATGATGACCGTTTGGAGATTTCCCTTTTCTCTTTAGCCCTTACTTCTTCTCTCTAGCCCTCTTGAGCCTTCTCTTCTCTTCTTCAATCTCCTCCAAGATGATGGAGAAGATGATGATGGCTTCTCCCTCCTTGAAGCTTTGGCTCTAATCTCCCTCCAAGATGCCCCAAAACCCTCTTTTACATCTCTATTTATACCCCCCCTCTAGGGTTTTGGGTGTATTTCCCGACTTTGCCCTCGGTTCGGCCGAAATCGCAGCTGCAGTTTTACGATATACGACCCAGTATGTATTTCATACGACCCCGTATATCCCTTATACGGATCACCATACGGAGTGTTGTACGGAGTCGTATATCTCTCAGGTCCTCGTGTACAGGGTCCTGTCAGTCCGTTCATGAGTCCGTATGAATCTCCAGGTCCATACAGGTCCGTATGAGACTCCGTATGGACTTTCTTCCAGCTCCGTTTCGCTTACTTTGGCCCGCGTTTTCTCTAAAACGCTTCCTTTCTCTTGGGATTGCTGGTTTCTGCCCTATTTACAAAAACAAAGCCTTTTTGAGCACCGGCGGGCCAATATTCCTCCAAAACATAAGATAATATTCATGAATTTCATGTATAATTGATGCTCATTTGAACACTTATCACATATCTCCACACTTAAAGGTTTGCTTGTCCCCAAGCAAAGAGAAGAAATCAACAAAAGAAGATAAGTGTTCAACCTTGGGCTATAAAAATTATACATGAATTCTATTCCAAATTCACCATTACAATATGTTCTCCTATTTCCACACCAAGGCTTAGATTGATCCCGTGACATTTCGATATAGCCCTAGACAAAGCTTATTCACTCCACATGCCATGTTCTAAAGTCTTAACAAGACAAGCATGCTCTCAATGGGCTCTAGAAGGTCCTTGCGGCCTTAAAAACAAAAGAATTACCCCTTATTAGATGAATGGTGGACAAATACTCAAGAAGCTACTCTTTTTATATATATATATATATATATATTTTTTTTTTTTTATTCGGGCAGGGCATCTCTTGGATCCGACTTTCCCGTACTAAAGATCAAGGTAGAGTGTAGTTCCTCCCTTTGCAAAGAATCCATGCTGATTAGGCACCCGAACCCTTAGCTACTTGGGTGGTTACAACTTTACCCATGGGTGTTCATGCTAAGTAATGACTTTTCGAATTGAGGAACACTCTGATTAGGAGCCGTCCCCCAACCTACTTTGTCTCCAAAAGCATCGGAACACTGTCTTTATTAATTGACAACTATTGTGCAAAACTATTTTATTTTCATTGTACTTGTCCACTATGTATATTATGAGGGGCTAATAAATTTGAACTAATGCCACGAAATTTCTTGGAGCCATTGAAAGCAATACTTAGCTATTAAAGTCAAAAGAACATGGCAATGGGTTATCTATTGTCTTTCACAATCATAATTGTCACAAAAATATCTCTACATGCCCATGGTGTTTCAATCGGGAGCATTTCAAATCACAAATGGTGTGCTTAGAGAAGGAATTCATGTCAAATTTATCTATCGCCCGGTTGTCATGCATATCCGACATAATTATCACAAAAATATCTACAATCAATAATCATGATGGCTACCTATCTCCACACTTAAAAGTTTGCAATAACCCTAAGAGGAGCTAGGTAGCAACCCACCCCCACTCTAGAAATTTGTATTGTCCTCAATGCACGAAAATTAAATTCAGCGCAAGGAATTAGAGGGAAAAAGATGAACGAAACTCCCCTAAATAGCTGCCGAATGTTGTTTGTGGGAGTGGAGGATTGCTTGATTTTCGAGGGTCGTGAATCCCTTGTTGACTCTGCGAACATAGAGAGAAGAATCAAACCCAATAGCATGCAAAACAGGAAAATCCACATAACGAAAGCAAAACATAGGGTAGCAGGGTGATGCCCTTGCTCAGTGTCATAATGCGCTAAGGTAAATAATAACAAGTGAAAGTAATAAAGTTCCAGATGAAGATAGATGCAATAGAAAAGTAATGCGTCAAGTGTCCTGTGCTGGCTCGTCGTCTGCTGGTGCTGGAGGTGGAGGAGGTGCAAATGCGGCGTGTCCACGGATAAAGAGCGAGAGCTCAGAAAACTGCTCCCCGAGCCGTCGTTGCTCCGCTAGGATCGTGTCCTGGACAGCTCTCATCTCGGTCATCTGCTCCTCCAACCTCGTATAACGGCTCGGGCGTAGAGGGTCCACCGAGTCTTGGGGTAGGCTTGAGGGGTCGGCCGCATCTGCATCATCGGAGTCAGATCCCTCCTCCTCCGAACTATCTGAAGCCTGGCCAACCAAAGTGTAGCGTCCGTCGGCTCGCCGCACCAGTCCAATCTGTGCGAGGAGCGTCATGTCCAGTGGGGCGACCAACTGCAGGTGCTGCTCCCCCCTCCAACTCGGCCTCGAGACCCATGCCCATGATGAGTCGTGTGATGTATGGCCCGGCATGGATATCGGTGAGTCGGGTGTTCTGCCCCTGATGTGCCAAATAATCTGCAAGCACGTACCCAAAATGGATCGGAACTCGCTCGATGAGGCTGTAGAGAAATAGGCGATCAGTGACTATGACGACTCCGCAGTTATCACTACGGGCTGCGATGGTGCGGCTGATGAGGGCATGTAAGTAGCGGTGCACCGGATCCGTCATGAAAGATGCCTTGTGGTTGTCATGGCGCCCGCCTAGCTGAATCCAGAAGCTCGCTGAGGAGATGGTGCGCTCGGGGAAGGCCGTGAGCAGCTCGGCGTACTCTCGTGTGAAGGTGTAGTCACGGTCATAAAGCCCCATGTATAGTGCGAACTGGGTGTAGCTCATCGCCCTCCGCCGTCCAAAAAGCTGAAAGGTAATGGCGGTGCGGTTCTGCTCCCCCACCGCACTCCTGTCCGCCTCAAAAGAACTCAGCACCTCCAATGTCGGGCGGCGGAACACTTCATGGTTTAGAGAGAAAATCCTGTCCCAGCCGCCAAATGATGTCATCTCTCGGACTCGGTCGGCGATGTTGAGCTGGATGAGGGTGTTCCAGTCGATAATGCGGGTCCGACCGAAGCGGCGAGAGGAGAGGCGGACATGTCGAAGTCTGTGGACCTCGTCTGTGAAGCGTGTCTCGGTGGATGACGACCCGGCCTCCGTCCGGCGCTTCTTTGATGCTGTAATCTTCCTCGGCATACCTGAAACTAAACACAGAACGTCAGTGCCGGTTAAGCAAAAAAAGATATGCCAAGATTTTTAAATAAAGGCCCTAAATTGCCCCTATACGGGGTTCCATATGGACTGACCATAGTCCGTATACGGGGACAACCCCCTATACGAGTCCGTATGGGACTCCGTATGGGAGTCCGTATGGGCTCACCTTGAAGCTTGCGGCGTCACATTTAATCTTGGCCCCATTTCTACATTATTTCGCACCCAAACACTTCTAAAACATTCAACATTCATTCAATACAAGTTTCATCACAAAATGGCACAAGAATCTCACACATTTATGTCATTCAAATGAAAAGTCGATTTCAAACAACCCTAGGTTTCTGTTACGGATATATTTGGTGAAGACAGGTGTCGTTAAGCTAAAGAACCACTTGTTCCTTTCGCTACACGGCAGTATCACCATCTTTGCACAATTCCGCTCGGCCAATAGCGTAAGGATTCAATCCTGCGAACAAGTCCGTCGGAATTGTAACGACCCGCTCATAAAGGGCGTAGGGTAGAAAGAAAGAGATAGAGAAACATCTAACGCCTCTACAGTGAGTGGGCCTTATCCACCTGCTACAGTGGGCAGATATTTTCCTACCGCCTTCCTACCGCCTTTCCTACCGCCTTAAGAGATATTTACTTAACTCACCGCCTTACTCCACCGCCTTTCCTGAACCGCCTCTAAGGTGCTATAAAAGGAGAGCACTAATAGAAGAAAAAGGGATCCGAAAAAAAACTCATCACATAAAGACTGCCTAAAACTAAGATTCTCTCTTCAAGTTTTCTGACTTAAGCATCGGAGCTGAATCCGGGCAGAAAGGCCCAATTCCGATCACCGTCCTCTCCCTTTTTATGTGCTCACATGAGTAATTTCAGTAATTCCGTGCGGAGTTTTATGATGCTCTTCACACTCCCTGTTCATAGGCAGAAGTAAGCGTCCACATCAACTATAAATTCTAACCGTTGGTCGAAAGTTGAGACCAGATCACGAGGCAACAGTGACTGAAGCGTGACGTGGACCAGTTTTTGGCATCAACAGTTTGGCGCCGTATGTGGGGACCCTTACGAAAAGCCATATGACCACTACCAGAAGATCAAAACGAATTCAAGAACAGGGAGCCCCAAATAATCCCGAAGGATCTAGCGAGGTCCGAAGGCATGAAGAAATCCGCCCATCGTATCGCCATCAGATAATCGTTACGTCCAACCTCAAGAATCTGTTCCAGAATTTTACCTTAACCTACAGCAACAATTGGAATGGTTGACTCAGGCTGTTCATGCTTTGACTCATCCTCCGCCTCCTCCTACACAAGTTCCAACGCCAAACATACCAACAGCCCCACTGGATAATTCTGAAAGCAGAGGGAGAACGAGAACTCGCACTCATAAAGAGAAGACAGAAAGGACCGCCTTTTCCGCTAGTTCAGAACCTCCCTCCGTTCGACGCAGGCAGCAGGCCACCACAAGAACCGAACGGACAAGGATGGAACGGAATAGTCCATCTGTTCAAACAGTTGATAGAAGGACTCAACGACAGAACCTCCCTCGAGAAAACGGAAAGTCCGAGCGAAACGTTCTCAGTATGTCTTCACCCTTTGTCAAAGAAATATTGGGAGAGCAAGTTCCGGATAACTTCGGACCGCCAGTTATGACTGCATATGAAGGCAAAACCGATCCATCCCGACACCTAAAATCTTTTCGGTCGAAGATGCTCCTCACTGGAATCACAGACGCTCGCATGTGCCGAGCTTTTCCCGCCACCTTAGAGGGAAAAGCGCAAGACTGGTTTGTCGATCTCCCATCTAGTACAATTACTTCTTTTCAGATTTTAGCAGATCGCTTCTTAGCCTATTTTGCCAATTACTCAAAGCAAAAGAAAACCCCGTCTACCCTCCTGCGCATTAAGCAAATGTAGGGGAAACGCCTGTGCCTATTTAAGCCGTTATATAGGCTAAAGCTTGACTAATGGTTGCGGACCTCCCGCCACGGATGGTCGTGGACTTTTCTCGATGGAAGGGTTATTAGACTCCCCTTCCGATTTTCCCCGACACTAGATCCACCAAAACCATTCCCGCCCTTATGATCCACGCCAAAAGTATATCAATTACGAGGAAATTTATATGGGTTGGGAAGAAGAGGCTAGGCGTGGACCTCGTGGACACCTGTAAGGAAAAAACTCGCCATAGCGCCGTGAAGGCCCCGGATACACGAAAGGAAAAAGGATCGCACAGGGAGGGCAAAGGCATAAACAGAGGCCTGGAAACCTCCACACGGCCCCAACGACATACGCTACAGCCCAGAGAACCTTCTAGGGAAGGAAAAATTGTCAGATATGATCACCATACCCCGCTGAATCAAACCAGAAGCCACATTCTTATGCAAATCAAAGAACAAAAGCTTCGACGGCGTGGCTCGCAAGAAACGCCGAACGGCAAAAGAGCGATAAGAAGTATTGCCAGCCCATCAATCCAGAGAGGACATAACACGTAAAAGTGTACCCACTTGATGAACGCAATAGAAGATGTCGCTCAAAAGGACAATTGGAACAATACATCAACCTTGAGATTCAAGGGGAACCTGAAGTTTCACAACCTGAAGAAGAAAAAGGAGAAATGGTGGGATTTATCAGTGGTGGTCCTGGCTGCGGTGGTGAAAGTTCCGCCTCTCGGAAAAGTTATGCCCGAATGGTGGGAACCACGCAGGAAATAGAAACGCCACGAAGACGATCCCGACCTACGGCTCCAATCATCTTTTATGACAATGACGTCAGTGGAGTTCGCCACCCACATGATGACGCATTGGTTGTCGCTATCAAAGTGTCTAGTTTCCAGATGAAAAGAGTTTTGATAGACAGTGGAAGTTCAGTTGATATTCTCTTTTGGAGTGCTTTCGAAAGGATGAAGTATGACGCAGATGACTTGCTTCCGGTAAAATCATCCTTAGTAGGATTCTATGGAGGGGTAGTACAGCCAGAAGGAATGATCTCCTTGCCAGTTACGATAGGGAACTCGCCAAGGTCATCAACAGTGACAGCAAACTTCTTGGTTGTGCGTTGTGCTTCAAGTTACAACGTAATCCTTGGCAGACCAACCCTCAACGCCTTGAAAGCCGTAATCTCCACTTATCACCTTCTCCTCAAATTCCCAACTGAGAGTGGCAGTGGAGAGATAAGAGGAGATCAACCCCTGGCACGGCAATGCTATGTCTCAACCCTCAAAGGGAAAACTCTCAACAGCAGCAAGACAAAGGTTTCAGAAGCTATGTTAGTCAACAGAATGGCCGAACGGGAAAACGAGGAGCTTCGACCTACACCTGTCGAAGAATTGCTAACAGTCCCCCTAGACATAACCAGAGCGGACCGCACGGTACGGATTGGGGCAGATTTGACAGTAGAACAGCAGGAAGATCTCATGGGAGTATTGAGAGCAAATTCCGATCTCTTCGCTTGGTCTTCAGAGGATATGCAGGGGGTGAAGCGTAATATCATCGAACATCGTCTCAACATCGATCAAGCGTTTAAACCCACAAAGCAGAAAAGGAGAAATTCTCGCACTTAAAGGCAGTAAGGCCGCTGAGGAGGAAGAAGTGTCTAACCTCCTAAAAGCTAAGTTTATCCGAGAGGTATACTACCTGCATTGGTTAGCCAATGTGGTCACAGTGAAAAAGCCGCCCACGAAAATGGAGGATGTGCGTTGACTTCACAGACTTAAACAAAGCCTGCCCGAAAGATTCGTTTCCCTTACCGTCAATTGATAGTTTGGTTGATTCAACAACGGGGCATGAGATGTTGAGCTTCCTGGATGCCTTCTCAGGTTACAATCAAATCCGAATGGCCAAAGGCGACGAAGAAAAAACGTCTTTCATTATGAGCACGGGAACGTACTGCTATAAGGTGATGCCGTTCGGCCTAAAAAATGCCGGAACCACCTTCCAGAGGCCCATAAATACAGTTTTCAGAGAGCAAATTGGCAGAAATGTCTAAGCCTATGTGGACGATATCTTAGTAAAGAGCCGAAAGGCCAATGAACACCTGTCAGACTTACAAGAGGCTTTTCAGTCTCTTCGAATTTATACTATGCGGTTAAACCCGAACAAATGTTCTTTCTAAGGCTCGATCGGGGAAAATTCACAGGATTTATCTTGACACAAAGAGGGATAGAAGCGAATCCGCATAAAAATCGAGCCATTCTTGACATGGGATCGCCCAAAAGTCTTCAAGAAATTCGGCTTAACGGACGCCTGGCCAGCGCTTGTGATTCATCTCCAAAGCCGAGAGAAAAATCTCCCACTCTTCCAAGCCCTAAGAAAAGCACCCAAAATGGAGTGGGATGTAAGAATGCGAAAAAGCCTTCGTGGGCTTAAGGACTATCTCCCACGCCTCAGCTTACTAGCTAAGCCACAGCGGGAGAAGAACTCTACGCTTACTTGGCGGTCGCCCCACACGCTGTCAACAAGTAGCTCTTCCGAGAGAAGATAACGGAGTTCAAAAACCTGTCTACTACACAAGTAAAATCCTTAACGATGCAGAATCGAGATATCTACCACTTGAAAAGTTGGCCTTTGCTCTTATCACGTCTGCACGGAGATTGAGGCCGTACTTTCAAGCCCACAAGATCATAGTATTGACTGATCAGCCGCTAAAGCAGATTCTCCATAAACCTGAAAACTCCGGACGCCTATCCAAGTGGGTGATTGAATTGGGCGAGTTCGATCTCACCTACAAACCCCGAACGGCAATAAAGGCTCAAGTGCTGGCAGATTTCGTCACGGAATTAACTTTCCCAGCAAACAGGGACGAACCCCCGTCACAGAGTCCAGAAGAAAGCTCTAACATCCCGTGGACCTTATATGTTGACGGATCAGCAACGGAAGAAAAGGCAGGGGCAGGGTTCGTCCTCTACTCTCCTTCCAAGTGGAAAATCGCGACAAGATCAAGTTCCAATTCCGAGCAACCAACAATGAGGCCGAATATGAAGCCCTCATCGCAGGATTACATCTGGCCCGGGGGCTCGGAATTCAGCACCTGCACGTATATTCTGACTCACAGCTAATAGTAAGCCATACCTTGGGCAGCTTTGAAGCGAAGGAAGAAAACATGGTCAAGTACCAAGCAGTGGTAAAGAAAATAGTTCCACACTTCGCCCGCTTCCAAATTGAAAAAGTCTGTCGAACACAAAACGAAGAGGCGGACGCTCTGTCCAAAAAGGCCACAGCACCGAACGAAGACACAGAGCCTCCCTTTAACCTACAATACCTTCCCACAAAAACCATCGACGGATTAGAGGAGGAAGTACAAAGTGCAGCCGAAGAGCTAAGCTGGATAGACCCCATCAGAAATTATCTACAAGGTGGACCTGCACCACCCAACAAAGCAGAGGCCAGACGGATTTCTTACAAATCCGCTCAGTACACCATCATCATTGAGAACCTATACAGAAGATCTTATACGCAACCCTTCTTGCGATGCTTGCGTCCAACCGAAGCTAGTTATATTCTTCAAGAAATTCACGAAGGCATTGGAGGAGGTCACATAGGGGGCAAAGCCTTAAGTTACAAAGTCCTACGACAAGGTTATTACTGGCCAACACTAACTCAAGACGCAATAGCATTCGCTCGGAAATGCGATGCCTGCCAGCGGCATTCCAAGATCCAGAGGCGACCACCGGCACAGCTTACACCCATCATTAGCCCTCGACCATTTGCCATCTGGGGAGTCGATCTCCTAGGGCCGTTCCCCACTTCAGTTAGGGAACTGAAGTTTCTAATAGTCGCCATTGACTATTTCACCAAATGGGTGGAAGTTGAACCCTTGGCCAAAATCACGGAGAAAGCCTGTCAGGGATTCTTATGGCGAGCGATTATCTGTCGATTCGGCATTCCAGTCGCCTTCATTTCTGATAATGGACGACAGTTTGATAACAAAACCTTCAAAAGCTTTTGCTCAGAACTCGGAATTGAATCCAGATTAACGTCTGTGACACATCCCCAAGCCAACGGCCAAGTAGAAGTGACAAACCGCACCCTGCTTCAAACACTGAAAACACGGGTATTCAGAAACGGTACTAACTGGGTAGAAGAAATTCCGAGCGCTCTTTGGGCCTACAGGACAACAACAAGAACCCCCACCGGAGAGACCCCATTCTCCCTCACTTATGGAAGGCCGCCATCCCTGCAGAAATAGGGATGCCTACCTTGCGGACACAGCAAACGTTCTCCTCAGAAGAGAATGAGGAAAAACTCCGAGCGGAACTTGATCTACTTGAAGAACGGAGAGAAGCTGTGGAAACGAGGGCAGCCATCTATCGCCAGAAGGTAAAAAGGTTCTATGACACAAGGGTAAAAAGAGTCTTCTTCCAAATCGGCGATCTAGTCCTACGGGAAAATGAGTTTCGTGGAAATAAAAGCCGAACGGGGAAGCTAACTCCTAACTGGGAAGGCCCTTACGTCATACAAAGAATCGTCCGAGCAAGCACCTATTATCTAGTAAATATGGATGGAAAGACACTCAAGCGTCCATTCCATGCTGAGCATCTACGACGCTACTATCAGTAAATTCTGTAGCTGTTCCTTAAAATTCACGGAATAAAGCTCAAGTCTTTTTTTTCTATTAAGATGCGGCGAAATTCCCATCCTACTAAGATGAGGTGAAATTCCCATCCTACTAAGATGCGGTGAAATTCCCATCCTACAAAAATGCGGTGAAATTCCCATTCTTGGAAGAAGAGTCGGAATTATCCTGTGGGGATAGAACGACAACTCTTATCCAAAAAGCAAGGGGCAAAAATCCCGATCGAAATATGAGGCAACAATCTCATTTATGAAGACGAGTATCTCATTCAACAACTTAAAGTCCCGCGATTGGACTAAGGACTCGTTACGAAGCAATTTCTTATATGGTTAAGGATAACCATCACTCGGAAATAAAATTTTATCAAAATAAAGGTTTGCGTTTCATTCATATGAATAGAATTACATTCCAGGTGATTGAAAATTTACAAGAACATTCATGAAAGGAAAACATCCTAAGAGCTAGGGCCCTCAGGGCGACCGCCTGCTTCTGAAGGAGCTTGGGTAGAAGGTTCCGAAGGAGCAGGGACAGCCGAAGGAACAGAGACAGGAGCCTCCGGGGTCTTGATAACTTGTTGCTCTTTGAGCTCCGTAAATTTCTTCAAAACTCCAGCCAGCCCCATAGACAAAACCTCCTTAGGAGGAATATGATGGCCCACTTGTTGCATCACAGAATATATAAGAGTGGCCCCATCTTTAACTTTAAGCCCTAAAGTAGGGCAACCTCCTTCTCTAAATTGTCCGCTGCTCTATTAAATCCTTAATTTCTTGCGAGTCGGACTTAGGAGCTTTCAAACGGGAAGCCAAATCGCCTTAAGTGTATCACGCTCCCCTTTATTTCCGCCAACTCGCCTTGAACGGCCAGAAGCTCGCCAGCCTTCAGCCTTTTAGATCCCATCAACAAATGGGCTCCCTCCTCTTGAGTAGATTGGAGTTCCTTCTTCAAACTGCTGGATTCATCTTGTAGCCCTTTGATATCCTCCTCAGCAGTCAGAAGAGAACCTTTGGAAATAGATAACTGAGCCGCTAGATCGTTCTTCTCCTTATCTAGGGCAGATAGTTGTTTCAGCCGCTCGGCTTTGTCTCCCTCAAGGGCCTGGATAGCGTCATGCTGTTTCTTCTCCTTCTCTTCCAAGGCCGCCACCCTAGAGCTCAACTGAGCGATATCTGCCCTATTCATTTCCATCTTGGCCAAATCTTCTTGGCAAAGAGCGCCAACCCGATCCGCCCATTGTGCGGTCTATGAAATAACAAAACGCTCATAAAAATATACCAAACTTAGAAATAAAGGGAAATATGAGAACAACCCTTACCAGCATGGCCGAACGGAATAATTGGTAAGTGGCCTCTTCCCTGCCAGCCCTTCGAAGTTTTGTAGAGAGCTGCTCGGGCCGCATGGCCATTAAAACATCCTTTGCGGATGTGGCATCACGAAAAGGAGTATCCTTAGAAGGTAACTCCTTCTGCTTAGTAGCAGATCCCTTTAAAACGGAATCTGCCACTCGTAATTTATCCGCGAAGGCCGCTTCTCCTAGCTCCGCCTGCAAAATAAAACCTAAGTTAAAAGTTATAAGTAAAACATACCTATAGAAAATAGAAATTCTCACCTCTGCGAGAAGGATGTCCTCCGGTCGGCTGGAAGAAGGACCCTCGGAAATTGGGGACAACGTCGGGTGGATCTCTTCCGCACAAACCTCTTCCTGAGGCGCCCCCACTAGTTCTTCTACAATTCCGGGACTCGAGCACGCCCTCGAATTCTTTCTCTTGGTCCTCCTCTCCCGTGAGGACCCTCGTGACCGGGTCATTCTTAACCCCCTCTTTGGAAGAGCCCGTCTCTTTTCTCTTCCTCTTCTTTCTTTCCTCCTTGGAGGTATCAGCCCCTTGGCCAAGTACCACCTCTTTCTTCTTCCGTCCGCGAGGCAAGGACGGGTGAACTTCGCCCTCGAAAGAGGCAAAAAGACCCTTAACATAGCTCAGGTCCTCGTCCTCCATCGGATTTTCTACAAAACAAATATAAAAAAAATTAGATACTGTGGTTAAAAAATCAGACTAGTAAAGTAAACGAATAATTCCTACCGGCTGACACTATTAAACGACATTTAACAAGATTTTCCTTTGTCAAGAACTCATCCATGTACACTTTGGATAACCCTGTCATTGACTTAAGAAGACCCATCTCTTCACCCGTCATTTCCTCACAAGCGATGTCCGCTCGGGGAACCTCCCACTTTGTTCGGACATCCCACTCGGACTTACTTTTGACAAAGAAAAATTTGCTCTTCCATCGCTTAATGGAAGAAGGAACCTTCCCTAAAAATTTCCTCCCGTATGCAGCCGAGAAATAATACCAATCGGCGTTAGACTCTAGACATAGACTAAAAAGCATACGGAACCAACGGACGGTCGGATTTATTCCGTAATGCTTGAAAACAATAACAAAGTCGTTCAGTAGTCTCTAAGAATTCGGGGCCAACTGTGAAGGACACAAATGATACTCCTCTAGTACTGCCTTAGCAAAATCAGAAAAAGGGAGTCTAAGGCCACCTAATAGCGCATCTTGATAGATGGCTATCTCCCCTTCCCTGGGAGAACTTGCCCTCTCCCCAGAACAAGGAACCCTAACCTCAAACAGTGAGAGATTTATCTCATATTTGGTTACCAGGCTATCTACCTCCGACTGTCCAAGAAGACTTATGAATGTATCGCACTTCTACCCAAGGTTGCCCTAGAGGCAGGATGAACCCGCGAACCCTGAACTGGAACGCCTCCAAGTTCACCCGGGATCGCCGGAATTATAACAGAAACCGTAGGGTTGGACGAAAAGGGAATCAAGGGCTCATGAGCAGAACTAGAGGAAGAAGAAGTAGCGCTAGCCATTACCTTAGAGAAGGAAAAAGATAAGAAAAAAAGCACTAAACCAGAGCTCGCCGGAGAAGAAGAAATCTGGAGAAGAGGACTCGATTTTCGACGCAATCTTTTGTTGCCTGTACGGTTCCCCTTATATACAAAAGCAATGAATCCATGGCCGTTAGATCTTAGGGTTATGTTCCGATCTTAACCCTTGAACCAAAGGCCCACAAATCTGAACCGTTCAAACAACCATCATACACCTCCTCGAAACAATTCAAAATTTTGTCCACGTCAGCAATACCAAGCGCCGCCTGGCACACATGGAAAATCACGCCCCATCGCCCATCATAACGTTGACAAAACGCACACGCCGCACATATCGCGCCACTATCCCCCTTTAAATGCTAAATAGTAGAGGAGACACTTGTCGTTTTAGGGAACAAGAAGCGTTACATAGAAGGTAGAGCCGGTACACATGGGAGGCAGAACCTTTACCGCACAAAGACAAAGCGCACACTCCAACATAGGATCATCAACAAAAGCCATAAAAATGCCAAAGGATTTAAAAACAAAACGACAAAACGTCATTTATTCAAGTTACACATGACGGACGTAAATAAAGCGATATAACAAACCCTAAAACATATTTCCGAACGGATTATCCTAACTATATTTCCGAACGGATTATCCTAACTAAACATCTGCGAACCCGTCCGAAGGTACGCTCGGATAAGACTCGGAGGAGATACACGGGCTTCCGCAGCCGTCGCTATCCTCGTTGCCACTAGGGGAGCTTGGTTCAGCGCGAGGACGGAGGTGGGGACCCACCTCTCTACGGCAGGAGTCGTCTCCGAACATCTCAACCTCGAAGCGCATACCCTCTGCGTAAGTAAAAACTAAAAGGTCTCCCGCCTCCACATCATGGTCAACATGAAAAGCTTCCCACCCCGCGTCTATGCTCATTTCACCTACCCCCCTGTCAATCAGCAAAATAGACGGCCAAACACAGCCGTTTGGACTTACCAACTGGATTGCCCCAGTCCTTAGTTCCGATAAGTGCTCATAAAAAGAACTGGGAATTCGCAAATGACGAGAGCAGTGAGAAAAAGTGAAAAACTTGTAAAAAGACAAGCGCTGAGCCATGATACAAAAATACAAGGGTGCAAAAGTTTTTCTGGTCAAAACACCCTATCCATACAAAGCCCTTAAATAGAAGAGCCCATTGACACTATAGGCTTAGAATTCGAACCAAAATCTATCTCGATAACAATGAGAAGATAACACAAGAACGCCGGTCGCCTATTAAAACATGTGTCCCTTAGGTACAAGCTTTAATCGCATACTGCAGCCTACGCCTACATAGACATGCCAACTAAGACTAAATACTTGTTCTCGAACCAAGCTTAAACGCGGCGCTTAGCTCACCCCTCACTTAGATTTTTCGAACAAGTACACTAGGGGAGGGACTAGTGTTACGGATATATTTGGTGAAGACAGATGTCGTTAAGCTAAAGAACCACTTGTTCCTTTCGCTACACGGCAGTATCACCATCTTTGCACAATTCCGGCTACCAATAGCGTAAGGATTCAATCCTGCGAACAAGTCCGTCGGAATTGTAACGACCCGCTCATAAAGGGCGTAGGGTAGAAAGAAAGAGATAGAGAAACATCTAACGCCTCTACAGTGAGTGGGCCTTATCCACCTGCTACAGTAGGCAGATATTTTCCTACCGCCTTCCTACCGCCTTTCCTACCGCCTTAAGAGATATTTACTTAACTCACCGCCTTACTCCACCGCCTTTCCTGAACCGCCTCTAAGGTGCTATAAAAGGAGAGCACTAATAGAAGAAAAAGGGATCCGAAAAAAAACTCATCACACAAAAACTGCCTAAAACTAAGATTCTCTCTTCAAGTTTTCTGACTTAAGCATCGGAGCTGAATCCGGGCAGAAAGGCCCAATTCCGATCACCGTCCTCTCCCTTTTTTACAGGCTCGCTGATGAGTAATTTCAGTAATTCCGAGCGGAGTTTTATGATGCTCTTCACACTCCCTGTTCATAGGCAGAAGTAAGCGTCCACATCAACTATAAATTCTAACCGTTGGTCGAAAGCTGAGACCAGATCACGAGGCAACAGTGACTGAAGCGTGACGTGGACCAGTTTTTGGCATCAACAGTTTCCAAATCATGTCGCCAAAGCATATAATGTAGATTATGGGTGTTTAGCACATACCTAGGGATGATCAAGCCCTCAATTTGAGGAAGGGTAGACGCCGCGTCGCGAAGAGGAGGTGTAGGGTTGCTAGGGCACGAGAGGGGGAAGGTGAGGAAGAGAGGGGTGAAAAGGGGGCTTTTTAAAGAACCCCACTCGTGCCTCTTTACGACCCTATACGCACTCCTATACGGAGTCCATACGGGGTCGTATATAGCCTGCTCTAGGCATACCTGACTGATCTCACCAGTATGAGACCTCAGATACACTGGGCAGAGGCTTATACAGCCCTCCTGTGGTTCATTTACACCGCTCTTCAACGCCTGATAATAAGCAAGATATTACCCCTAATTGACAACATCCAGCATAAGAATGGAGAAAATTGGACAACAACGCCACTTCAACTTATTTCAAGCATCACTAGCTAATCAAAAGAAACGAAAATTGCCAAAAACCAAGAAAGAAAGTTCTAAAACTTGGGTTGCCTCCCAAGAAGCGTTTGTTTAACGTCACTAGCTTGACGTACCTCCAATTTACCTTATGGGGGCTCAAATACCTTGAAGCTTCCATCATGGTATAGCTTTAGGCGATGGCCGTTTACCTTAAATGGTCCCCTGTCCGGATGAAGGATCTCCACTGCCCCTTGAGGGAACACGTCTAGCACTTCAAAAGGCCCAGACCACCTTGATCGCATCTTCCCCGGGAATAATTTGAGTCTCGAATTGAATAGTAATACTTTATCTCCCTTGGTGAACTGTTTCTGGTGCCTCAATTTTTTATCATGTCGCCTCCTGACTTGCTCCTTGTATAGCCTTGAATTCTCGTATGCTGATAGACGCCACTCTTCGAGCTCATTCAACTGAGATTTCCTTTTCTCGCCAAATGAGTTGTGTCAAAATTGAGAAATTTCATCACCCAATAGGCTTTATGTTCCAACTCAACCTAAGTAGTGGCACGATTTTCCAGATACTAATTCCGGTAGGGTAATGCTTTATTGGCGCCTTTGTAGGATGCGGTAGGCCCATAATGCTTCATCCAGCTTTATCGGCCCAAATTCTTCGGCCGTGGTGAAATCAGGCGCTCAAGTATCTTCTTCAACTCGCGGTTTGACACTTTCACCTGCCACTTGTTTTAGGATGATATGGTGTAGATGTCCGATGCACAACACCATACCTCTTAAGTATCTTAGCGAACTGAGTGTTGCAGAAATGTGTCCCGCGGTCGCTTATTATGGCTCTGGGTGTCCCAAACCGGGAAAATAATTTTTTTAGGAATTTCACTACTCATCTGGCATCATTAGTGGGCATGGCCTGTGCTTCTACCCATTTAGAAACGTAGTCGCATGTACCACCGTAATGAATCTGTGTCCCAGTAGAATTTGGGAATGGCCCCATAAAATCTATTCCCCATACATCAAATACTTCACATATTTGAATTGAACTTTGTGGCATCTCATCTCGGTGTGATATATTCCCGGATCGCTGACACCTGTCACAGGATTGGGAACACTTCAGCGCATCTTGAAAGAGCGCCTACAAGAAAAACCTCAAGGCCGAGGACCTTCCGAGCTGATTTATTGGCTCCGTAGTGCCCTCCTGTGGGTCCTATGTGACAATGCTCCAGAATTTGCAACCCCTCTTCCCTTGAGACGCATCTCCTTACCACCGGGTTCCGCATGCACTTAATGTATGGATTATCCCATGTATAATACTTCACTCGCCAAGAACTTCTTTTTCCTTTGAATAATCGTGAAGAAGAGGGGAGGATTCCGCCACGCAGGTAATTGGCAATGTCGGAAAACCAAGGCCCCCTTTCTTCATCAAGATTGCTCAACTCCCCTTGCTTACTCGGAGATCGCATAGGTGCTCGTCGGGGAAGTTGTCATTGATTTCCTCCTCGCCCAAACTCTCTCTTCGTGGTTTTCCAACCGTGATAGATGGTTCCGTTAAGTTCTCGGCACCCTTCTTGTCTTTAATCTCTAGGTCGAACTCTTGAAGGAGGAGTACCCATCGAATTAGCCTCGGCTTGGCATCCGGCTTAGCTAACAGGTATTGTAGTGCCGAATGATCGGTGTAGACCACTACTTTAGATAGTATCAAGTAAGGGCGGAATTTGTCAAAGGCGAATACTATGGCAAGTAGCTCTTTCTCAGTGGTAGTGTAGTTTGCTTGAGCACCTGTCAGAGTCTTTCTGGCATAATGAATTGGTTGAAAGTGTTTGTTCTTCCGCTGCCCCAAAACAGCACTCTACAAAGATGATCACTTGCATCACACATGAGTTCGAAAGGTAACCCCTAATCCTGAGCTTGTCATGATCGGGCGCTTGAACAAGTCTGTCCTTCAAAGTATTAAAAGCCTCCAAGCAATCTTTGCCAAACTCAAACGGGTCGCCCTTTTCCAAATTTTGGTGAGAGGTTTAGCTATTTTGGAAAAATCCTTAATGAATCGCCTATAGAACCCGGGCGTGCCCCAAGAAACTCCCCGATTGCTTTTACCGAATTTGGTGGTGGTAGTTTCCCAATGGTATCAACTTTTGCTTTGTCGACCTCAATTCCCTTGGTGGAGACTTTATGTCCTAATACAATTCCATCCTGAACCATGAAGTGACATTTCTCCCAACTCAGGACTAAATTGGTTTCTTCACACCTTCCCAGCACTTTGTCTAGGTTCTCAAGGCATTGGTCAAATGAGTCTCCAAAAACTGAAAAATCAACCATAAATACCTCCATGATGTCTTCTACAAAATCTTCGAAAATGGCTAACATGCACCTTTGGAACGTGGCTGGGGCATTGCAAAGCCCAAACGGCATTCGCCTATAGGCGAATGTACCATATGGGCAAGTGAATGTGGTCTTTTCTTGATCCTCCGGGGCGATTGGAATTTGAAAATACCCCGAGAAACCATCCAGAAAGCAATAGTGTGAGTGTCCGGCCAACCTTTCCAACATTTGATCTATGAATGGCAGCGGGAAGTGATCCTTCCTCAGAAGCGCCATTCAGCCTCGTAATCGATGCATATCCTCCATCCGGTGACGGTCCTCGTGGGAATCAATTCATTCTTTTCATTCGTCACTACGGTCATCCCTCCTTTCTTTGGGACCACTTGTACAGGACTGACCCATGCACTGTCTGAGATGGGGTAGATGATCCCCGCATCCAAAAGTTTGATGACCTCTGCTTTTACAACTTCTTGCATGTTCGGATTCAGCCTCCTTTGGTGCCGTGACCGATGGTCGGTGATTTTCTTCCATCAAGATCTTATGGGTGCAAAAGGAAGGGTTAATGCCCTTGATGTCGGAAACTTTCCATGCAATAGCTTTCTTATGCCTCTTGAGCACCTGTAACAGTTTCCCTTTTTGTGAACTTGTTAATCCCGCTTTATAATGACCGTAATCGTGAGCTCTCATCCGTGAATGCATATTCCAAGTGATCGGGAGTGCTTTTAGTTCAAGCTTAGGGGCTCTTCCGTGGAGATCTCGGTTTACTCATGCTCTCACCGATTCCTCATCTTCCTCCCTTGCCCAAGGACTTGATATCCGGCCCCATCACTGACCTTCAAAGGAGTGCCCTGCACTTGATAAAGTAGTTTCTTCCTCATACCCATTGGTGTCACATTGAGCAAAGTCAACTTCAACTTGGTCATCGGAATAGTGGCATTGCTCCTCATTGCAAGCACTTTGTAGAGATGCTTCCCATGACAAGTGAGTATACTCTTCCTCCCCAAAGAACAATTCTTGTTGTGAAGATCTCAATTGATCTCGCTTTGCTTGTCCTCAATCCACCGCCAAGAAGGTCCAATTGGGTGGCTAACATTATGCTCTTGGGACTCGCCATGTGATCCCTCGCACTCAAGAATTGTGAAATTAGTTAGAAATAACCACTATGATGATAAAAAGACACCGTGCAAAACAAACAATTATTAAAACAAAGTAAAAACTGAAAGTAAACGACTAGATTAATAAACTCCTAGTTTTCCTAGTAATCCTAAATCTCCCCGGCAACTGCGCCAAAAACTTGATGCGTTCTAACCGCAAGTGTACGGGTCGAATCAAGTAGTAAAGTGGACTATTGAAAAGTCGGGTATCGAATCCTCAGGGAGAAAGAAAATACTAGTACTAATTAATTGTCTATTATCTAGTCAATCAATTCGGGTTGATGATACTAAATCTAATTCTAAGGCTAATAAAGCAAATTAACAAATGCAATTGATCTTGAAGATGTCAATCGATGAAGGGGGATACTTGGGTGATTGAATCCCCTTTGGATTTCCTTAGATGTGGATAATGCTCTCTATGTTAAATCTTGGTGAATCATTGGCCAAGGGTTCCTAATACGATTTCATCCCCTCGCTCGAGGGTGATTACTCAACCTAGTACCCTCACTAGTTAAGTTCTAGGGAACCTATCTCTTGGAAGGACTAAGGGAATAAGACATTTAAAGGAGTAGCTCGCCTTAGTACCCGGGGCCCCGTGTACTCCTAGTCCTCTCTATTGAAGTTTGTCTACACGCCGGGAGTGCGCCATTTCTTCCCTCACATGGACTAGAGAAACCTCTCCGGGCTCGCAACGTAGAGAGGTTAATGCTTTCACTATACAATACATTCAATAGACCATGATGCATTCAACCAATCAATCAACATAGAAGAGACAATATCAATTAACCATAATCCAAAGGTTCATCAACACCCAAGTATCAAAGTTTAGCTCTCCATCAATGGAGAGTTACAATCAATGTCAAAGAAGAAATCAAACACAAGAGTCATGAAGCAAACCCTTGATGATGACCGCTTTGGAGATTTCCCTTTTCTCTTTAGCCCTTACTTCTTCTCTCTAGCCCCTCTTGAGCCTTCTCTTCTCTTCTTCAATCTCCTCCAAGATGATGGAGAAGATGATGATGGCTTCTCCCTCCTTGAAGCTTTGGCTCTAATCTCCCTCCAAGATGCCCCAAAACCCTCTTTTATATCTCTATTTATACCCCCTCTAGGGTTTTGGGTGTATTTCCGACTTTGCCCCTCGGTTCTACCGAAATCGCATACTGCAGCTTCACGATATAATGCACCCAAGATGTATTTCATAATGCACCCTCAGATATCCCTTTATAATGGATCACCATACCTGAGTGTTGTACGGAGTCGTGATATCTCTCGTGTCCTCGTGTACGGGGTCCCGGCTTTGGCCCGCTCATGAGTCCAGATGAATCTCTGTGTCCATACGGGTCCGTATGAGACTCCGTATGGACTTTCTTCCAGCTCCGTTTTGCTTACTTTGGCCCGCGTTTTCTCGAAAACGCTTCCTTTCTCTTAGGATTGCTGTTTTCTGCCCTGTTTACAAAAACAAAGCCTTTTTGAGCACCGGGGGGCCAATATTCCTCCAAAACATAAGATAATATGCATGAATTTCATGTATAATTGATGCTCATTTGAACACTTATCAAGCGTCGTTGGGTGGCAATGGCGTGTGGGGTTGCAGGTTAGGTGGTGGCGCCCAAGACTGCAGGCCAAATGTAGGGCTGTCGGGCGAGACACGCGCTCACAAGTGCAGGCGTGCAGGTAGATTCGCAGGCGACGTGCATGCGGGGGTACGAGCGGCTAGGGTTGCGCGTGGCTGGGGCTACACGCGGGTTGGGCTCGCGCGCGGCTACGTGCGGGTGGGTCTACGCTCGGCTGGGTTACACACGAGGTCGGTGACAATGCATCAGAGGGCCGGGCCGGCGTATGAGCGGCTTGGGTATGGATAGGGGAAGAGAAAGAGGGAAAGGAGGCTTGGGTTTGATTTCTATTTAATCAAACCCTAAGTCGTCTTCTCTTTTCTCATGATAGTTATAAAATAAAAAAATATATATTAAACTATATATATTGCTATCTCCAAGTGTCACATGTGTACTATTGTATCACGGGCCTTTGCAATAATTCATTGTCCCTTGCTAGACCCAGATCTGTGAATCTCGGCACTTAATACATTCCTTTAGTCAAGGGCTTACTGTGGCATCACGGGGTTGTCTCAATCCCCGACCAAATCCACTTTCCCCGGGACTCTTTCCTTTGTCTGGCTTCCCACTTAATTATTCTTGATTAATTAACACTTAATAATTTCCCAAAATTCCATTGCTATCGCTTCAAATTATTAGTTTAACATTTTTGGGAAAAATACACATTTATGCCGGGTTAGGTTTTACAATCTCCCCCCTTATAGAAATTTAGTGCAAGTGTGATTGTTCTACCTATCTTGACTAGAGGAATAGCTCGGTTCTTCAGTTGTTGCTCTTTGTAGTCAAGTATCTCCACTGGCCATTCCACATAAGACAGGTTTGGTTGGAGTTCTACTAGTTCATCCTCTATGATCTGAGATGGTTCGATCAAGCAATTCCTCAGCATGGAGACATGGAAGACGTTGTGAACCTGAGCCAAGTCTGGAGGTAGGGCCAATCGATACACCACTGCTCTAACTCGCTCTAATATCTCAAAAGGTCCTATGTAACGCGAGCTAAGCTTCCCATACTTTTCAAATCTCATTGCGCCTTTCATGGGTGATACTCTCAGAAGTACTTTATCTCCCACCTGAAACTCCAGCTTAGAGCGGCGTCTATCAGCATAGCTCTTTTAACGACTCTGAGCTAGCCTCAATCTTTCGCTGATGATCTTTACTTGCTCTTCTACTTTCCCTGTTTCATCGGGCCTTCAAACTTACGGTCTCCCACATCATTCCACAATATAAGAGATTGATACGGTCGCCCGTACAGAGCCTCATAGGGCGCCATCTAGATGCTCGCCTGAAAACTGTTATTATAGGCAAACTCCGCCATCACTAAGTGTTCATCCCATGAATTAGTGAAATCAAGGGCACATGCTCTCAGCATGTCCTCTAAAATCTGGATTGTTCTCTCTGATTGACCATCCGTCTGAGAATGAAAGGTAGTGCTAAATGTTAATCGAGTACCCAAAGCATCTTATAGACTCCTCCACAATCTTAAGACGAATCTTGTGGCATTCTGTATGCCGTATAGATAGACAATTTTGTCTATGTATAGCTTGCCCAATCGCGCCAGGCCCATCCTAGGTCTCAAGGCCAAGAAGTGTACAAACTTGGTCAGTCAGTCGACAATTACCCACATGGCTTCATTCCCCTTCTAAGCCTGAGGTAATCCACTCACGAAGTCCACCGTAATGTGCTCTCACTTCCACTCTGGTATAGGTATGGGCTACAGCTTCCCAGCCATCTTCTGGTGCTCTGTCTTTACCCGCTCGTATGTAAGGCAATGGGCCACGAACTCGGCTATCTCCCATTTCATGTTGACCCATCAGAAGGTAGTCTTCAGTCTTGTACATCTTGGTGCCTCCACGGTAAATTGTGTAGCTTAAGTAGTGGGCTACTTATAAAATATCTCTCTTCTGCTCAGGGCACACATACTCGGTCTTCTCGCCTCAGGGTACTATTCTCATGTACCCAAAATTCAGTTTGTGTGCCCTGTTGAATTTTGTTCCAATGCTTCAATAATTTAGGATCCTGTAGCTGGACTGCCTTGATCCTCTCCAAAAAGTTGGGTTGAATATACAAACTAGCCATGCTCACCTTTGAGCTTGGCTCGATCACCTCCAGCTCTAGTCTCCTCATCTCCTCTAAAAGAGGTACCAGCTCAATAAGCTTGGCGGCAATTCCATAGTTGACCTTCCTGCTCAGTGCATCAGCCACCATGTTAGTCTTGCCCTAGTGGTAATAGATGTTGACATCATAGTCTTTGATCAGCTCCAACCGGCGTCTCTGCCTCATATTCAGTTTCTTTTGTGTGAAAATGTACTTCAGACTTTTATGGTCTGTATACACTTCACATGGTACGCTGTAGAGGAAATTAAGCCAAATCTTTAAGGTGAAAACGATTGCCGCTAACTCTATGTCATGTACGGGGTAGTTATGGTCATTCAACTTCAATTACCGTGTTGCATAGGTAATGACTAGCCCATTTTGTGTAAGAACGCACCAAAATCCTATCTTACAAGCATCGTTGTAGATCACGTATCAGCATCCACTCTCTGGTAGGTTCAAGACAGGTGCAGATACCAGTCGATTCTTCAGCTCCATGAAGCTCTCCTCACAGGCTTCTGTCCAGATGAAAGGAGCCCCCTTCCAGGTCAGCCTAATCAGGGGTAATGGCAGTCAAGAAAACCCCTCTACAAACCTCTTGTAGTAGCCAACTAGTCCCAGAAAGCTCCTGGTCTCTCTGACGGTGCTTGGTCTATCCCTATCTACTACTACTTCAATTTTCTTAGGGTCCACAAAAACTCCAGCTCCGTTGATGACGTGCCCCAAGAAAGCCACGTTGTCTAACTAGAAGTTACATTTGGAGAATTTGGCATAAAACTCTTGATGTCTCAGAGCCTCTAGCACTAGCCTCAAGTGCTTCACGTGTAACTTCTTGCTTTGTGAGTAGATTAGGATGTCGTGGATGAAGATGACAACGAATCGATCCAAGTAACATCAGAGTATCCGGTTCATCAAATCCATGAACACCTCTGGGGCATTTGTAAGCCCAAATTGCATCACTAGAAACTCATAGTGCCCATACCTCATACGAAAGGCACACTTCGGGACTTCCTTGTCTCGGATCCGTACCTGATGGTACCCATATTTCAAGTCGATGTTGGAGAACACCTGTGCTCCTTGTAGGTGGTCCATCAGATCATCAATCCTCGGTAGAGGATACTTGTTCTTGATCGTCACCTTATTGAGCTCACGGTAGTCGATACACAATTTCATCAATCTGTCTTTCTTCTTTACGAACCAGGGCTACCTAAGGTTACATACTCGGCCCGATAAAACCTTTCTCCATAAGTTCTTTAAGTTGTTGCTTTAGTTCCTTCAGTTCGGCAGGGGCCATTCGATATGGGGCTCTAGATATAGGTGCTGTTCCTGGAGCTAGGTCGACGCCAAACTCCACTTCCCTTTCTGAGGGTAGTCCTGGTAAGTCTTTCGGGAATACATCCGGGAAGTCACGGACTATAGGGATTTGTGCCACCGTATATGATGCATCCTTTGCCTCTGAAATAGATGCCAAAAACCCTATACAGCCTCTATTGATCAGCTTCCGGGCCCGAAGCGAAGATATCTCCCGGGCTAGGGCATAACCCTTGCTGCCTTTGAAGACAAACTCTTCAGAATCTGGAAATCAGAAATGTACTCTCTTCCCTCTGTAGTCCAACACTGCGTAGGCTGAGTTGAGCCAATCCATGCCGAGGATGACATTGAAGTCGCGCAACTCCATCAAGTGCAAGTCGACAGTAAGTTCGTGACCCTCGATCACTATTGAGCATCCAAGTGCCAACCTATTCACGATCTTCGTTGCTCTCACCGGGGTATCAACGCATAGGTCGTGTGATAGTTCAATTACATACAAGCTGTAGACACGAAAGGATGTGTCGCCCTGGGATCAAACAAAGTACATACATAGTGAGAGCAAACAAAAATAGTACCTGCTACAACGTCATGAGAGGCCTGAGTATCCTCCTGAGTCGGGTTGTAAACCCGACCCTGGGCAATTGGTCGGCTGGAAGAAGAAGGAAGGTCTGTCAGCTTTTCCTTCCCCTTCCGGCCTTTGGAACCTCCTCGCTCATCTCAGACTTGTATGGTAGAGTATCGTGACCCTCCGGATGACTGTGGGGGTCGCCCATGTGTCGTCTGGGTCCCATCTCATCCTGGTGATTCCGTCTTGTTAACAAGGCAATCCGCCTTGAAGTGCTCAGTGCTACCACATCGGAAGCACATATGTGCCATGTGCCAACACTGCTCTCTAGCATGTGATCCTCCATATCGGCTACAACTAAGTGGACAAGAGCAACTCCCTAACAATCCCCCGCCTCTAGACCCAGATAACGAGGAGGTCTGTGATCTACCATAGGACTGGGACCTGCGCTCACTCATGGACCATCCTGAACTACTCCCGGAAGACTGACTCTTCCTAGAGTTCTTTCCTCTGCCTTTGCCCTGCTCTTACCTGGTCGGCTCTTGGGTTTCTCGCCAAGCAACCTCGTGGCCTTCACTATATCAACAATCTCATGGAAGGGCAGTCTCAAAGATGACGTCAGAAGTCGCCTGAGGCTGCCGCCTAGACCACCTACGAACTGTTGAGCCTTGCACAGTTCATAAGCAACAAGTAGAGGAGCAAACTTGGATAGACATTCAAATTCAGCTTCAAACTCATCAACTCTTATAGTTCCTTACTTTAAGTTCAAGGACTCTTGTGCCATTTGTACTTGTCAGCTTGCCGAGAAGTATTTGTTGTAGAAAGCAGTCTTGAGCTGTACCCAGGTTTGAAAAGCTTCTTCCCTTTTGTTCTGTACTTCAGCCCTGAACCAAGTTCTACCATAGCTTTTCAACATGTAGGAAGCCAATCTCACCATATCTCCTCCCGGGCTCTATATAACCCGAAAGATAGCCTCTATCTCATCAATCCACTGTTTTGACGCTGTCGGGTCTACACCGCCCTCAAAAGGTATCGCTCTATGCCTCATGAACTCAAGCAGTGCACTACGGCTGACCTCTCCAGCTGTAGGTGGGGGTGGAGCTGGGGTTGGGGTATACTGCTGCTACTACTAGCGCTGATCGTGTATGAACAGCATCATCTCATACATCATACCCGCAAGTATTGTCGGATCAAAAGGCCCTCCATGTATGGGACGAGGATATCCTCCGGGTGCAGGACATGGGTATCCTTCGGCTACGGGACCTAGATATCCTCCAGCTACGGGACCTGGATATCCTCCAACTGAGGGACTTGGATATCCTCCTACTGTGGGTCCTAGATATCCTCCTGCAGCGAGATCTGGGTATCCTCCAACTGTGGGACCTGGATACCCTCCAGCTACGAAGCCTTGATATCCTCCAACTGCTGGATATATCCGGATATCCCCCAGTCTCAGAGGCCGACGTCTGGTGGGCCTCATTATCAGAATCATGCATGTGCTACAGGAGTGGGGTCTCCGCCCGTTTACGGTGTAATCTCGGTCGTCTTGGTGGCATAACTTCTGAAAGATAGAGACAACTTCAAGTTGTTAGAATATAATACACTACCCAAACCCACTCTCATAAGAATTTAGAAACAAGTTTTTCAAAGTTACAAAGACCACTAGGGTGACTAGGACTATATGCTCTGATACCATCTTAATCTGTCACTCCCTAAACCCGGGCCCGGGCACGTAGACAGACCAGCCATACCCAAACAGGGACGGTTCCCTATCTGGGTGCAAGGCCTCAGAGATTCTTGTATAATAAACATCTAGAGATAATAATAATAACAACTAAATAATATATAAAATGGGAGTTTACACAACTCCATAAAAGTACTGAATAAAAGTACATTACTTGAATCTACAGGACCCATACAAGGATCCAACCAAGTCACCCCTAGAAGTTAATACAACATAAAGACAATACAAGTCTTACACACTCAGGATAAAAGGAGGCATGCAGACCTAAATGAAAAAATAACAGGCCCGAGGTAACTACTCGGTATGTCCTTATCTACGCCCGATCCTACTCCTCGTCGTCACCAGAGAAAAATATCAATCAAGTACATGAGCCTAAAGAATAGGCCTAATAGGAACACCAAATAAGCAATAAAAAAAAGGGAAGCCATAAGCAAAGAATAGAAGGCAAATCAAGTGCAAAAGTAAGTGAAGAAAAATCACAAGCAAGAAACATGTCTCTAGGATGTGAACAAATCACAGATGTACTGCATCTCAGCATACATGATACTATGATATCCTCGATATCGTATGACACCCTTGGCATTGTCTTCGTCCTAAGCCGGATAGCGCTATAGCCTCTAGCTAAGCCTCCGTCTGATATAGCATGCCTGTTAAGAAAAAACTGCCAGTATCGAATACCTAACAACAAGTATTCCTGTATATATCAAAGGCACAACATCTCGAATATATAAGAAAAGCAATGAACTCCTCAAAATCTGAAGTCAACACATGTTAAAGGAGTAAACTCAACTCAAACATCTATAGGAAAATATGGAAGAAAGTGACTTGCATGAGATCAAAAACAAATATAAATTTAAGGAGTAAACTCAACTCAAATATATATAAAAGGAATCACAAGGAATACAAGCACAAGAATCATAAACGAGGTAGGAGAAAGAAATACTCACAACCCCCGTGCGAGAGGGGTGATAAGTGTTCATTTGACCGATATTTCATATCATATTATGCATGTTTATTATGAGTTTTAGAGGTGTTTCAGCCCACCGATACTTAAAAAAGGTTTATTTTTACAAACAGGGCAAAATATGGAGACTCTGGAGAAAAGGAAGCATTTGGAGAAGAATTCGGGCCAAAACAGGACAAAAGAATGAAGACCCGGGTCTATACGAGGTCCCATACAGACCTGTATGAACTTGGGCAGAGAGGGCCTCTACTCCAACCTCGTATGAGACCCCGTATGCGTCCATACGGAGTCCCATACGGACTGACATAGCCCCGTTTGATACAACCTGTGAAGCCATACGGACCCGTATGGTAGTCCGTATGGAAGTCCGTATGGAGTAAGTTTCCAGCGACGATTTGATCCGCCAAGGGGTAAAAACGGAAAAGGACCCAAAACCCTATTGTCAACTATAAAAAGAAAAGCTTAATCAGGTTTGAGGGATCTTGCATCTTTGATTAGAAATCTTGGAGAGAAAGAGAGAGCTAGAGGAGGAGCCTCATCATCTTCTTCCCCAACTTGGAGAAGAGGTCACCGGAGTGGTTCCTCACCTCGAAGCTCTAGAAGGCAAGAAGGAGGGGCGAGCAAGCAAAGGGTCCACCTATCTTCATTAATAGGGAGTTTTTATTTGAGATTTATATTTTCATCTTCCTGTATTGTTGTGGATTGTTGCCCTCCATTGATAGAGGGCTAATTTCTTGATGCTTGGGTGTAGATGAACCTTTGGATGTTATTTTAATTAAATTAGTGTTTCTATGTTAAATGCTTGTATGATTTCATTAGGTCTATTGGATAAATTGTATTGAGGTAGTAGTCTCTCTACGCTATAGAGCCCTCAAGAGACTATTGTTGTCCATGTGGGGGAAGACGCGAATGCCTCCCCACGTGTAGACTCTCTCCAATAGAAGGGATTAGGAGTACACCGGGAGCCCGGGTACTAAGGAGGGCGACTCTTTCACATTGTTTATTCCCCTAATCTTTCCAAATTAGGTCGAGACATCATCAATGAGGGCATTAGGGTAGTAACTCATCTCTGGTGGAGAGAGTGAAAGCACATTAGGTATCTTTGGCCAATGGATCATCAAGCACTGACATAGTGTGCACTAACCAATTTCATCAAATCCAAAGGGGATTCGAACACCCAAGTATCCCTTTCTTGATTGAATTTCTCCAAATATTAATCGATTGTGCAATTTCAATTTCTAAGTTATAGGTTTAGAGTTAATTCATAGTCATCCAATTCCCGATCGATTAGATAATAGACAAATAGATAGTACTAGTACTTCCTACTCCCTGAGGATCGATAACCCGACTTCAAGTCCACTCTATTACTTGATTCGACCCGTACACTTGCGGTTAGAAAGCATCAAGTTTTTGACGCCGTTGCCGGGGAATTTTAGGACTACTAGGAGACCTAGGAGTCTATTAATTTAATCATATTATCTTTTTGCACTTTAATTTTTTATTTTTAGTTTATTTGTTTCGTGATTGGTAATTCCTCTCAATTTTTCATTGCAAGGTGTTGGTGTATGACCCGAAAGAACTCTAAGGGCCTTGTTGAAGACGATAGTGAAATTGATCGGACTTTCCATAGAAGTTTGAGAGAGGTGGAGGAATAAAATCCAGGACCCTCTTTGGGGTCGGAGAACTTCATACCTACTGAAGGCAATTTGGAAGTTAGAGAGATTCCTGTCATGGCTGGGAGACGACTTACATTATCTGAGTATGAAAGGTCTCACTACACGGGGGAGGAATTCAGTGTGCATCCTCCTAATGTGAACATGAATAACTTCGAGATCAAGTCGAGCACTATGACTATGATCCAGAATTCAGTCCAGTTTGATGGAAGGCCGGATGAAGACCCTCATGCTCATATTGCCAAGTTTGTTCAGATTTGCAACATGTTAAAAATTAATGGGGCATCCGATGACGCCATTCGGTTGCGGTTGTTCCCTTTCAGTTTGAGAGAGGGGGCGTATAGGTGGTTAAACTCGCTTCTATTGGGGTCTATTCGCACATGGGCCGAGATGCTTGATAAGCTCCTTGGGCGGTACTTCCCACCTAGCAAGGCCGCAAAGCTTAGATTGGACATCTCCTCTTTCAATCAAGGACCCAATGAGTCATTCTATGAAGCTTATGAGAGGTACAAAGACCTACTCCGGCGTTGCCCTCAACATGGGTTGGACAATTGTGCTAAAGTACGAACCTTCTACCATGGATTAGATGATGCAACACGACATTTAGTGGATGCAGCCACCGGAGGCTCTCTTGGAAACAAATATCCTGATGACGCCGAGAAGATTTTTGAAGACATGGGTAGCAATGAAGCTCATTGGTCTACTCGTGGGAAACAAGTTAAATTGGTGAATTCCTTAAATGAAACCAATACAATTGATGTAGCCCTTGCGGAGAAGTTGGATATCTTGACAAGAAAGATCGAGGCGTTGACCACCGGTAGTCCCTCAAGATCATCTCCGGTGTTATCTTGCAATACTTGTGGTGGAGGGCATGACATGACAAGTTGCCCAATTATGAACATGGAGAATCTCACCATGGAGCAAGTACAATACTTGAACAACAATCAAGGACAACCGGGGGGGCAATATAGAGCTTTTGCACCCAAATGGAACCACCCCGGGTTGGCATACGGGAATCTTCAAGGGGGGCAATACCCGCCGGGTTTTCAACATCCCCCGAAGCCACAAGACAGAAAGCCAAGCTTGGAAGAAATGATTTTGAAGATTGTGCAAGATAATCAAGCAACTATCTGAAGTTTACAAGTAACTGTGCAGAATTTAGAGAATCAAATAGGCCAAATGGCCAAGACACTTTCGGAGAGGCCACAAGGAAGTTTGCCTAGCAACACGGAGACAAACGCACGTGAGCAATGCAAAGCAATCACGTTGAGGAGTGGCAAAGAAATTGACCTTCCGGTGGAGAAGCTACAAGGGAAAAGTTCAATTGAAAAAGATGCACCGGTACCCGTTGCTACTTCCAATGAAGAGAAGAAAGACAAAGAGGAAGTCACACCTACTCCTCCATACCAACCAAAAATCCATTATCTAGCAAGATTGAGAAAAGATAAGGAGGATGCCCAATTTGCATGGTTCACAAGCATGTTGAAGCAGCTACAAATTAACTTACCATTGGTGGATGTCCTAGCCCAAATGCCGAAGTATGCCAAATTCATGAAGGACCTCCTATCCAATAAGAAGAAGTTAGAGGAAGTAGGCGTCGTTTCTCTCAATGCCCAATGTTCGGCCATTCTGCAACATGACTTGCCCAAGAAACTTAAAGATCCGGGTAGTTTCGTTATCCCATGTACATTTGGTGAGGGGATCATCAAGAAGGCGTTGGCGGATTCAGGAGCAAGTATTAATGTGATGCCATATAATTTATACGTGACGCTTAGACTTGATGACCCAAAGCCTACAGGAATGACAATACAATTAGCGGACCGGTCTGTGAAGAGGCCCAAGGGCTTAGCGGAAGATGTCCTCATCAAGATTAATGATTTTGTATTCCCGGCCGATTTTGTTCTTTTGGATGTTGATGACAATGTGGATGTGCCCATCATCCTCGAGCGTCCTTTCCTTGCTACCGCCCAGGCTCTTGAAGATCATGCCCAAGGGAAACTTGCATTGAGAGTAGGAGATTAAGAAGTGGCCTTCCAAATACCCGAGGCAATGTGACACGCCATGGCCCAAGACGATACATCCTATAGTTTGGATGACATCGATCTAATAACTTCTAGTTGTGTGGAAGAGCTCTTGATGGTAACTTCCTCGCATGAGGAAGTGGAGGAAGAAATCGAGGAAATCAAGGTCAAGAGGCCAAAGAAGAAGAAGCACAATAAGTTTAAAAAGGAATGGAGGCCGGCAAGAAAAGAGAAATCCCATACCACGGGGGAGCCAATCTTGGAGTCGGACACTTGCTCTGTCTACACCAAATTGGGGAGGTATTTACTTAGCAAACTCTTTAAAGGAATGAACAATGAAAGCCTCCAGGTATTTGAGCCTCCATAAGGTAGGTTGAAGGTACGTCAAGCTAGTGACGTTAAACAAGCGCTTCTTGGGAGGCAACCCAAGTGCTAAAATTTTTCTTTTTAGTTTCAGTTTGTTTTCAATTCTAATTTACTTTAGTTAATATTAGTGTTCGAAATAAATGATTGAACATCTCGAGTACACTCTTTGCATGCTGCTGGATGTTTAGATTAACCCTAGAATTATAATCGTAACTATGCCGAGTAATAGGGAGCACGGACACAACCAGGAGAGGCTGTATAAGCCATTCTCCAGGTTCATACGGAGTCTCATACGGACCAGTATGATACTCCGTATGAGGGAGCCTGTGGACTATACGGGACACCATACGGACCCGTATGGATGTCCGTATGAAATTGGCTGAAAGGCGCGATATGAAACGTTTTAAATGAAACGCCACAACTCTCCATTTCTTTATAACCCTAGCCGCGCCTCCCACCCATTCTCCACTCCTTTTGCTCCGGCAACTTCGATTTCTTGGATTTGGGTATCAATCCACAATAGGTACGGAGTTACATCTTGCTTTCATGGATTAAAATCGTATTCTTCATGCTTAGAACCCTAGGGATGATGTGGATTGAATGGAATGAAGATTGAACCATGTTTTAGCTTGGATTGCATGTTTCTCACGGTGAAATCTCTATTTTATGCATGTATAGCGTATTAGGGTTGTTGTAGAGACAAGATTTGATGTATTAGGGCCCAACACCACCTTGGCCGTCGGCTTGCCCGCGGCCAGGTGCATACGGACCTCCATACGGACCCGTATGGTAGTCTGTATGGGTTTATAGGTTGTCCCATACGGACCCCTAACAGTCCGTATAGGACTCCGTATGGGGGGTAATTTAGGCATTCTCGTGCAATTTTTCGCTTGAATTCATATTTTCTGAATTGCGCTAACAACATCTTTCATGTTTTAGAAGAAATGCCGAAGAGAAAGATCTTAGCATCCAAGAAGAGGAAGACCACCCGGGGGAGTTCCTTCGCCGGAGCACCTCAGTTTACAGACGTGGTGTTCCAGGACCGCTACCGCCGCCTGTCCTCCCGGAGATTTGGTCGCACTCGGGTGATCGACTGGGCGTCTGCTCCCAGTTAGGCATCACAGACCGCGTCCGGGAGATGATCTCTTTTGGCGGGTGGGACCGTGTTTTCTCACTTAACCACGAGGTCTTCAGAGGACCCACCCTAGAGGTCCTCAGCACCTTCGAGGCGGACAGGAGCGCAGTAGGGGAGAAGAAGCACACCGCCATTACTTTCCAGCTCTTCGAGAGGCAGTACCAGATGAGCTACACGCAGTTCTCTCTCCGCATGGGTCTATACGACCGCGAGTACACTTACGAGCGGGAGTATAACCGAGTGCTCACCTCCTTCCCTGAGAGCACTATCTCCTCCTCCCAGTACAAGCTCCAGTTGGGCGGGCTCTACAACAACAACAAGGCGTCCCTGATGGCCGACCCAGTACACCGATACATCCATGCCTTACTCAGTCGCACGATCGGTTGTCGTAGTGACAACTGTGGGGTGGTCATCGTCACGGAGCGCCTCTTCCTCTACAGCTTGATCGAGAGAGTGCCAATCCACCTGGGATGTGCACTCACCGACTACCTGAGCAGCCAGAGGCAGAACATCAAGCTGACGGACATCCATGCCGGGCCATATATCACAAGACTCATCATGGGCATGGGCCTCGAGGCCGAGCTGGAGGGAGAGACGCCTCTACAGCTAGTCATCCCGTTAGACATGACCACACTCGTCCAGATGAGGCTTGTCCGACGTACCGGTGGGCGCTACACCTTGATAGGCCAGCCACCAGATAGTTCTGACGAGGAGGCATCAGACTTCGCCTCTGAGATCTCGGCACCCGAGGAGCCGGCCGGACAACGCCCGCATGTACCCAGGAGCCGCGCAGCACGGATGAAGGACTAGCTGATGGCGATCCGCACCACTCAGGAGACACTCTTGGAGGAGCACCGTCAGGATGAGAGGAAGCGGCTCACCGAAGCTCTCTCTTTATCCTCATGGCATCCACCTTAGACCTCCTCCACCTCCAAAGACTACGCAGATGACGAGCCAGCAGCAGACCCTTGAGACTTCTTTCATTTACTTTAGACTTTTGTTTGTCTTTTATTTTCGTGCATCTTTGTACTTATTAGCAAGGGCATCACCTTGCTACCCTATCTTTTATCATTATCATTGGTAGTTGCTTTATACTCTTGTGTCTAGTTAATGATTCCTCTTTCGCAGATGTAAAACGGATCAATACTCCCATATTTTCAAGGACCCATCAATTCGAGCATTACGACCACACCCACCACAATTTCAGGGGAGTCTTAGTTCACCTTTCTCCACGTTTAATTATTTTGATACATTGAGGACAATGTAGGTTTTAAAAGTGGGGATGGGTGGCTACTTATCTCCTTTTAGAATTATTGCAAATCTTTAAGTGTGGAGATAAGCAGCCATTATGAGCATTCGTTGAAAATCTTTATAGGATGCATGATATGTGTAATTAGGACCTTGTTGAGAAATTACTTTGACATGATTTTATTCCTAGTGCACCATCATATGCCAGAATTTTGAAATTTTTTTTTTCCATTGAAACACCATGGGCATTAGAGACAATCCTTTTGACAATCACGACTGTTAAGGACAATAGATAACTCATTGCCGTGTTCTTATGACTTTAATAGCTAAACATTATTTTTAATGGCTCCAAGAAATTTCGTGGCACTAGTTCAAATTGGTTCAACCCCTCATAATGTACATAGTGGACAAGTATCATAGTTCCCATAATAACTATTAATTAATAAAGACACTGTTCCAATGCTTTTGGAGACAAAGTAGGTTAGTGTTCTGGCTCCTAATCAGAGTGTTCCTCAATTCGAAAAGTCACTACTTAGCATGAACACCCATGGGTAAAGTTGTAACCACCTAAGTAGCTAAGGGTTCGGGTGCCTAATCAACATGGATCCTCTGCAAAAGGGAGGGACTACACTCTACCTTGATCTTCAGTACGGGAAAGTTGGATCTAAAGGATGCCCTACCCGAGTAACAAAAAAAAAAAATGTGTGGATAAAGTTTGATTGATTATAAGTTTCTGAGACCTTGTCCATCATCCATCTGGGGGGATCCTTTTGATCTAAGGGCCTCAAGGACCTTCTAGAGTCCACTGAGGGGATGTTTGTCTTGCTAAGACTTTAGAACACAGCATGTGGAGTGAACAAGCTTCTGTCCAGAGCTTTAACGAAAGATCACAGGATCGGTCTAGACCCTGGTGTAGATATAGGAGAACGCATCATGATGGTGTACTTGGAATAAAATTCACACAAGATTTCTATGACACAAAGTCGAACACTTATCTTCTTTTATTGATTTCTTTTCTTTGCTTGAGGACAAGCAAACCTTTAAGTGTGGAGATATGTGATAAGTGTTCATTTGACCAATATTTCATATCGTATTATGCATGTTTATTATGAGTTTTAGAAGAGTTTCAGCCCACCGATACTTAAAAAAGGTTTATTTTTACAAACAGGGCAAAATATGGAGACTCCGGAGAAAAGGAAGCATTTGGAGAAGAATTCGGGCCAAAACAGGACAAAAGAATGAAGACCCAGGTCCATACGGGGTCCCATACGGACCCATATGAACCTGGGCAGAGAGGGCCTCGACTTCAACCTCGTATGAGACCCTGTATGCGTCCATACGGGGTCCCATACGGACTGACATAGCCTCGTATGATACAACCTGTGAAGCCATACGGACCCGTATGGTAATCCGTATGTAAGTCCGTATGGCGTAAGTTTCCAAATGACGCATTTGATCTCGGCCCGTGGGTAAAACGGAAAAGGACCCAAAACCCTAGTGTCAACTATAAAAGGAAAAGCTTAATCAGGTTTGAGGGATCTTGCATCTTTGATTAGAAATCTTGGAGAGAAAGAGAGAGCTAGAGGAGTAGCCTCATCATCATCTTCTTCCCCAACTTGGAGGAGAGGTCACCGGAGGGGTTCCTCACCTCGAAGCTCTAGAAGGCAAGAAGGAGGGGCGAGCAAGCAAAGGATCCACCTATCTTCATCAATTGGGAGTTTTTATTTGAGATTTATGTTTTAATCTTCCTTTATTGTTGTGGATTGTTGCCCTCCATTGATGGAGGGCTAATTTCTTGATGCTTGGGTGTAGATTGTAACGCCCCGACCCGGATCACGGGACCTCGGGCACGTCAACAGATCGGCCGTATCCAAGTGGAGACGAGCCCCACTCGAATACAAGGCCTAAAAATGATAAGCAGATAACACACATAATCAAAAGTTAACAATAATAAATAATAAAATCCAGCGGAAGAGAAATAATCAAATAAGGGTCCTCTGCCCTCGACATAATCCAGGCCCTACCAGGGTCCTAATAAAAACAAAGTAAGTGTCCTCACACACAAGTAAATATCCTAGAGATCCTCCGACCTCTGCAAAAGCCCCAACCAACTCTCGCACGTCCCTGAGCCCGAGTCAACCTACTCCTCGGGACCTGAAATGAGAGAAGAAGAAAAGTCGTGAGCTTTCGAATGGAAAGCCCAGTAAGCACCCTGCAAGGAACTCAAGGCAACAGAAAGATGAAACAAGATATCACAATCAATGAATCATCAAGCACAGGGGCTAAACCCCACACAATCAGATCCTAGAATCCAGCTGCGGCCCTCGGAGCCCTGGATAAGAAGTCCAATAACAATGTACCAAAGAAAGTTTTCCCCGGACAACAAAATCGGTCATGTCAGAATCATAAAACGCGACCTCGTGATCGCAACTAACAAATTTCTGGCCGTGAGTTTAATTTAACTTGTCGGTCGGTAGCACCACCTCTACGTGTCGACACGGCCAGCAAATCAACCCCACTGACAGGGACGGAGCCTCGGACTCCACTGTTACCGGGCGGAAGATCAGAACTCAGTTGGCACATACCCCCGGCCAGCACACAAGACCATGTGCCCATGATCATGTGTCGGCCCACGGGTGGGTAAGTCCAAAAGAGCATTCAAACAAACCAGTAGTGAAACTTACACTCCTGTCCGGACGGAGCACAGGCTCACGTGTTTCCACGGCCACGTGCCGATCAACGGACCCTCGTGATCAGTTAGCACTACTTCTAGCTCATCAATCACACACATACTAGGAAAGATATCAAACAAGCATATATGTGCATGTATCAACAAAAGCAGGGACTAAATAGATCATGCTAACAAATAGAATCCAACAAGACAAGAAAACCCATGCAAGGGTGGAATCGAGGCAAGAGTGACTTACTTTTATTCGCAATCCAACCGAACAACCCGCGTCTGTCCCGACGAAGCTCCACGCTACTCGTCAACGCCTGGTGAACACATGTACAACTCAACAAACACACGTGGATTCAATTACTACTAAAATGCATACCCAACTAAATGGGCCCGGCCCAACAATAAACCCAATCTCTATAACCAACTCAAACAATTAAACTTGACTAACCCAACTTGGGTTTATAGTGGACCAAGTCAACCCATTTAAATATAATCATTTATTTAATATTCTTTTTAACAACTTCGATGATCTAATGCAAATAAGAGAACCACTATATATATATATATATATATATATATATATATATATATATATATATATATATATATATATAAAAATCAAGGGACAACAACAACAAAACAATAGCTTCCAAATTCAACAAGTATGATCCAACGAACTACACCTTACCCAGCACACAATATCCCATATATTCAATAAGCACTCACAAAAAAGCTTTGCTCTAACTATTTATTTATTAAACCCAAGCTAATACAAATCCAAACCAACTTTAATTCATCTCATCCGTCACAATTCAGCCCAACACTAACCAAGGCCTCAAACAAACCTTAAACAATCAGTCCTCAATGCCCAGATTGGGAGAAACTAGCACTAATATTACTTAGTGTTAAATATCTACATCTGATAATAGAATTCCCACTCATCACCCTACAACTCCACACCTAAAATCCACATAAAATCATAAGAACATGACTACTATCCAACTATCAAATAGGGCATCCTTACTCACTGACTCACTGCAAACCATTTACCCGTACTCATGGCAAATCCAAACAGTTCATGCATGCCCATGAAAACTCAATGTTATTATCTCATTCTATATTAAAGTACTCATGCTTTCTTCATTACCTACACCTCTTGGCAACTACTAAACAAATCAACCCCAAGAGCTCCTCTCCTTCTCAGGTGTATACCTGTTCAACAAGACATCTATATACCCTCAAGGCCTACTCACAGCCCACCCTGAGCAAGACCAACAGCCTCAATGAAAACCCATTACCACAATATCATCTCCACACTATTTCACTATTAAAATACCACATACAATTAATTAAAACTTCGAACTTATGAACCCAATCCAATACTTCAACAGTACCTTCCAATGCCATGTTACCATTCAATCTAAAACAGATTTGTAAAACCTTTATTTCCACACATTTTGTCTACCTGTGAGTATATGATCACCTAAATAAAATCACCAACAATGGATGAACCCAAACCATGCACAATCTAACACCTCCACAGACCGTTAAATAACAAGGCAACTCCACCAACCAACAGAGGTTCATCCCCGTCTCTACCCACCGATCCCACACTGGGATTACTCACACAAAACATATTTAACCAATCCTCAAACAACCAGCCATCATACCCACCAAGCAAAGGATCAGAGTCATCAAAACTCCAGAACCTATTCATGCATGCTAAAAACTAAAATTTCCACATAACAATCTCAAGGATAAAGTGCTCACCTGACCTTGGGCTGTGTTCCTCACCCTTAGCTAGCCTCCCTGTAGCTCTCTGGTGGCTGGTGAGTCCGCGATCCAAGATTCTCGGGCTGGCTATGAGGGACGGGGAAGAAGGAGGAGATGAGGAGGAGACGGCGGCACTGGACAAAGGAGAAACTAGGGTTCGTGAGATATTATTCCTTATATAGAGGCTTGGAAAATACTTAATCACGATCGCAAGTCGTTTATGAAGAGATCTCCACGCGTCAAACCCGATCCTCTGCCATCTATAACCGCTAACAAACGCGTGAAGCGCGTCGACGGAGGGAGCATCGATCGGGTCTCATTCACCAATGCATGGCCTCCCTCCCATTTTTACACTTAAGTCCCTGTATTTCACATCATCTACACCTCAGTTCACTCATTGAGTGAAAAGGCAGATTTGCACTTAAGCCCCTCAGCTTTCACAAATTCACAATTCAATCCCCACCTATTTGGACTATGAGAGTGAGAAATTCCGTTTGACTCCCCCCTAAATCTTGTCATTACAATTTAGCCCTCAAAAGAAATAAAACTTACACTTATTCCTTGGCAGGCCCAAAAACCATTAAATAATATTAAATAAAAAAAATCTCCCCATAATCTCGAATTAAAATTTAATCCCATTATACATCCTTTTCTCCAGCTTACCAAAACTAGAGAATTTCTCCAATTAATAGAAATCAGAAATTTCCACAATTACTCAAAAACCCTCGGGTTTTACAATCCTCCCCCCTTACAGAAATTTCGTCCTCGAAATTTAAAATCGAATAACTCAAGAAAATCCTCAAAAATATAATTTCCATTTATTCATAATACTTGCTTTAATAGCGAACATAAAATCCAAACAAGTCAAACCCCGGGGAAACTCCCCTTATTAACACATAATTAAAATAGACCACTAAAACAAAAGTCTATCCTCTAAAACCCTTGGATTTAACAATCCTCCTCGAACTTCACTCCTGATTCTCTATATTCAAACTTGGCTCCTCGCCAGTCTCAAGCGGCGCCTGTTCCTCCTCTGTAGTGAGATGATAGACTCGCCCGTGAGTCATCGGCCTTTGAGTGGAGGAGGATGGCTGACCTGTCCCGGTTGCCTTGCCCTTCCAATTCCCGCTTTGTTGTACTTGAGCCGGTGCAACAGACTGCTTGGAGGCACCTGAAGATTGTTGGGGACCCTGTGTTACTCCTCCCACACCCTGGCCCACCTGAACCTGTGGACACTGGGCCTTTCTATGTTCCAAACTGCCACACTTGAAACACCCACCAGTAATCCTCGGACACTGTGCCTTCCTGTGTGGTCCTCTACACTCATAACATCGCATGGGTTGTGACCCTCCGCCAAAAGAACTTCCACCACCGTGATGTCAGCCGATGAACCGGAAGGCCTACCATATGGCTGAAACTTATTCTCAGACCTCGACTTCCCTGAAGTCTTTCCCCCAGACTGTCCTTGACTGTTCTGGCTCTTCTCTTGTTTCAGTTGTGGTGGCACAAAGGTACTCCCCAGTCTGGTAGCTTCAATAAACTTGGCCCTAGTCACTGCATCACTGTAGGTTGTGCACATATGTCCAGCAACATGGTCCCTGAGTGATGGATGCAACCCCTCAATGAATCTCTGAACCTTGCTCTCCTGAGTGGAAACAAGGTTCAAGTGCAAATGCAAGCCTATCAAACTTCGACCTGCATCGCTTCTATCAGTCCTTGCTCGAAAGTGAGGAACATAAGTCAGCCTCCATCTGTACAATCCTGCCTCGTGAGAAATACTTGGCCAAGAAGGCCTTCTTGAACTCAACCCAGGTATGGAAAGGTACTCCATCCCTGGCCCGTATCTCTCCATGGTACCAATCCTCTCGCAAAGACCTAGCATCAAATAAGCCACGATCCACGATCCTCTCCTCATCATCTGTCTGATGCATCTCAAAGGCTTTCTCAAGCTCCCTGAGCCAAGCTTCTGCTACCTGAGGGTCTGTGGCACCCTCAAATGGTCTAGGAGCAGGCCTCCTGATCTCTCCCATGATACCTCTAGTAGTCGGTCTTTGCCGACGGAGGTGGAGGAGGTGGTGGCGGAGTCTCAGTAACTAAACTCTCAATGATCCCCGCCATCCGTGCATCGGGTCCCAATCGGTGGGAGGTATCCCTCCCCTCACATCCCCGCCTGCTTTGTGATCCTGCGGCCTCACGGCTCCGTGGCGGCTCTGCTCAACCTCCATGTCAACTGCCGGTGGGAACCTCCCACACAGGGCATGGTATCTCCCACGCACTGAGGCATGTCAGCCGGGGGCACATACTCATGTCTGGGTCGTCCCCGCCTGCCTCCCCAACCCACCATAATGCCTGCCAAGTAAATTACGTGTCAGATACTTGATTCAAATCCTGGGCTACTAGGGTGTCAACTATCTGCTTTTGCTCTGATACCACTTTAATCTGTAACGCCCCGACCCGGATCACGGGACCTCGGGCACGTCAACAGATCGGCCGTATCCAAGTGGAGACGAGCCCCACTCGAATACAAGGCCTAAAAATGATAAGCAGATAACACACATAATCAAAAGTTAATCAATAATAAATAATAAAATCCAGCGGAAGAGAAATAATCAAATAAGGGTCCTCTGCCCTCGACATAATCCAGGCCCTACCAGGGTCCTAATAAAAACAAAGTAAGTGTCCTCACACACAAGTAAATATCCTAGAGATCCTCCGACCTCTGCAAAAGCCCCAACCAACTCTCAAGATCGTCCACGAGCCCGAGTCAACCTACTCCTCGGGACTGAAATGAGAGAAGAAGAAAGTCGTGGAGCTTTGAATGGAAAGCCCGATAAGCACTCGCAAGGAACTCAAGGCAAATGTAAAGATGAAACAAGATATCACAATCAATGAATCATCAAGCACTGTGGCTAAACCCCACACAATCGGATCCTAGAATCCACCGCGCCCTGAGCCACGGATAAGAAGTCCAATAATACCAAAGAAAGTTTTCCCCGGACAAATTTCGGTCAGTAAATCATAAAACGGCCTCGGATCGCAACCAACAAATTTCGGCCGTGAGTTTAATTTAACTTGTCGCGGTCGGTAGCACCACCTCTACGTGTCGACACGGCCAGCAAATCAACCCCACTGACAGGGACGGAGCCTCGGACTCCACTGTTACCGGGCGGAAGATCAGAACTCAGTTGGCACATACCCCCGGCCAGCACACAAGACCATGTGCCCATGATCATGTGTCGGCCCACGGGTGGGTAAGTCCAAAAGAGCATTCAAACAAACCAGTAGTGAAACTTACACTCCTGTCCGGACGGAGCACAGGCTCACGTGTTTCCACGGCCACGTGCCGATCAACGGACCCTCGTGATCAGTTAGCACTACTTCTAGCTCATCAATCACACACATACTAGGAAAGATATCAAACAAGCATATATGTGCATGTATCAACAAAAGCAGGGACTAAATAGATCATGCTAACAAATAGCATCCAACAAGACAAGAAAACCCATGCAAGGGTGGAATCGAGGCAAGAGTGACTTACCTTTATTCGCAATCCAACCGAACAACCCGCGTCTGTCCCGACGAAGCTCCACGCTACTCGTCAACGCCTGGTGAACACATGTACAACTCAACAAACGCACGTGGATTCAATTACCACTAAAATGCATACCCAACTAAATGGGCCCGGCCCAACAATAAACCCAATCTCTATAACCAACTCAAACAATTAAACTTGACTAACCCAACTTGGGTTTATAGTGGACCAAGTCAACCCATTTAAATATAATCATTTATTTAATATTCTTTTTAACAACTTCGATGATCTAATGCAAATAAGAGAACCACTATATATATATATATATATATATATATATATATATATATATATATATATATATATATATATATATATATATACCCACCAGTAAAAATCAAGGGACAACAACAACAAAACAATAGCTTCCAAATTCAACAAGTATGATCCAACGAACTACACCTTACCCAGCACACAATATCCCATATATTCAATAAGCACTCACAAAAAAGCTTTGCTCTAACTATTTATTTATTAAACCCAAGCTAATACAAATCCAAACCAACTTTAATTCATCTCATCCGTCACAATTCAGCCCAACACTAACCAAGGCCTCAAACAAACCTTAAACAATCAGTCCTCAATGCCCAGATTGGGAGAAACTAGCACTAATATTACTTAGTGTTAAATATCTACATCTGATAATAGAATTCCCACTCATCACCCTACAACTCCACACCTAAAATCCACATAAAATCATAAGAACATGACTACTATCCAACTATCAAATAGGGCATCCTTACTCACTGACTCACTGCAAACCATTTACCCGTACTCATGGCAAACCCAAACAGTTCATGCATGCCCATGAAAACTCACTGTTATTATCTCATTCTATATTAAAGTACTCATGCTTTCTTCATTACCTACACCTCTTGGCAACTACTAAACAAATCAACCCCAAGAGCTCCTCTCCTTCTCAGGTGTATACCTGTTCAACAAGACATCTATATACCCTCAAGGCCTACTCACAAACCCCACCTCGAAAGGCAAGACCAATGTACCTCAATGAAAACCCATTACCACAATATCATCTCCACACTATTTCACTATTAAAATACCACATACAATTAATTAAAACTTCAAACTTATGAACTCAATCCAATACTTCAACAGTACCTTCCAATGCCATGTTACCATTCAATCTAAAACAGATTTGTAAAACCTTTATTTCCACACATTTTGTCTACCTGTGAGTGTATGATCACCTAAATAAAATCACCAACAATGGATGAACCCAAACCATGCACAATCTAACACCTCCACAGACCGTTAAATAACAAGGCAACTCCACCAACCAACAGAGGTTCATCCCCGTCTCTACCCACCGATCCCACACTGGGATTACTCACACAAAACATATTTAACCAATCCTCAAACAACCAGCCATCATACCCACCAAGCAGTGATCAAAGTCATCAAAACTCCAGAACCTATTCATGCATGCTAAAAACTAAAATTTCCACATAACAATCTCAAGGATAAAGTGCTCACCAGACCTTGGGCTGTGTTCCTCACCCTTAGCTAGCCTCCCTGTAGCTCTCTGGTGGCTGGTGAGTCCGCGATCCAAGATTCTCGGGCTGGCTATGAGGGACGGGGAAGAAGGAGGAGATGAGGAGGAGACGGCGGCACTGGACAAAGGAGAAACTAGGGTTCGTGAGATATTATTCCTTATATAGAGGCTTGGAAAATACTTAATCACGATCGCAAGTCGTTTATGAAGAGATCTCCACGCGTCAAACCCGATCCTCTGCCATCTATAACCGCTAACAAACGCGTGAAGCGCGTCGACGGAGGGCATCTGATCGTCCGTCCAGCCACGTGCATGGCCTCCCTCCCATTTTTACACTTAAGTCCCTGTATTTCACATCATCTACACCTCAGTTCACTCATTGAGTGAAAAGGCAGATTTGCACTTAAGCCCCTCAGCTTTCACAAATTCACAATTCAATCCCCACCTATTTGGACTATGAGAGTGAGAAATTCCGTTTGACTCCCCCCTAAATCTTGTCATTACAATTTAGCCCTCAAAAGAAATAAAACTTACACTTATTCCTTGGCAGGCCCAAAAACCATTAAATAATATTAAATAAAAAAAAAATCTCCCCATAATCTCGAATTAAAATTTAATCCCATTATACATCCTTTTCTCCAGCTTACCAAAACTAGAGAATTTCTCCAATTAATAGAAATCAGAAATTTCCACAATTACTCAAAAACCCTCGGGTTTTACATAGATGAACCTTTGGATGTTATTTTAATTAAATTAGTGTTTCTATGTTAAATGCTTGTATGATTTCATTAGGTCTATTGGATGAATTGTATTGAGGTAGTAGTCTCTACGCTATGTAGAGCAGGAGAGACTATTGTTGTCCATGTGGGGGAAGACACGAATGCCTCCCAACGTGTAGACTCTCTCCAATAGAAGGGAATAAGAGTACACCGGGAGCCGTGGTACTAAGGAGGGCGACTCTTTCACATTGTTTATTCTCCTAATCTTTCCAAATTAGGTCGAGACATCATCAATGAGGGCATTAGGGTAGTAACTCATCTCTGGTGGAGAGAGTGAAAGCAAATTAGGTATCTTTGGCCAATGGATCATCAAGCATTGACATAGTGTGCACTAACCAATTTCATCAAATCCAAAGGGGATTCGAACACCCAAGTATCCCTTTCTTGATTGAATTTCTCCAAATATTAATCGATTGTGTAATTTAAATTTTTAAGTTCTAGGTTTAGAGTTAATTCATAGTCATCCAATTCCCGATCGATTAGGTAATAGACAAATAGATAGTACTAGTTCTTCCTACTCCCTGAGGATCGATAACCCGACTTCATGTCCACTCTATTACTTGATTCGACCTGTACACTTGCGGCTAGAACGCATCAAGGGGCGCAGGAGGCTCCAGTCAAATGGCGGTGCTGGGTTGGCGGGTCAACGTAAAGATGGGAAGTTATCGAGTAAATTCCAAGATTGGGTTGGTTTTGGGTGTGGTTCGGTATTTTGGCCATAACTTTGGCTACCAATATCACAATCGGGAGTTCGACCCAATTCGGAAAGCTCTTTGCGGCGCGCACAACATGGGGATATCATATTAGAGAGAATTTTAGTTTTTTTTCTATTTTTAGAAATATTTAATCCGCCAAATTAGGGTTTTCGGTCTTTCTCCTATTTTTGGTAATATCACATATGCCAAATTAGGATAGGATTTGAATCCGATTTGATCTCGGATTTTTTAAAGTTATCTAATTTGTTTAGAGTTTTAAATTTAGATAAGTTTAGTTTTAAATAATAATTTATCAATTTTATCAAATTTAGATTAGATGATAAGGTTTCTAGGTTAATTTTTTTTGGCTATTTAACCCAGCTTGTGGGTTAGTTTTTCATTATTGAATTTTGATTAATAATATTTTCCTGAATTTCAGAGTATTTTCTCTGGTTCTTTTGGTTCTTCGTTTGTTCTTCCTTGCGGTCCTTAGACCTGGCTAGCCCGCGGGATAATCGCTACCCCGCCCGGCGTCAGTTGGTACCAAAGCTCATCATCTTCCTGGGAAGCGTCAGCATAAACATCAATAACTGGTGGTCATGGTTGTCGGGTTAGACAGGTTCTGGCTGAGGAAGTCCAGTACCATGACCTAAGCGCCCAAGAGGCAATAAACAAGGATCTACAAAGGCAAGTCACGAAGTTAACCCAACGCTTGATGATCAAAGATTTGCAAAGGCAAGTCAAGAAATTATCGATACGTCTGGCGGCGATCGATTTTAATCGTGGTTATCGTGGGCAGTTTCCGGCTGAGGAAGTCCAACACTATAATCATAGCAATCAGAGGTTTGGTCAACCCATCTACCAATCCATCTACGATGATAATAAAGAGGAGGAGATCTCGCCCATCTTCAATGATGATGCGGAGGAGGAGATTTCGCCCATCTATGACGACTATGAGGAGGAAATTAGTCAGCCCGACGAGGAGATTGGTGAGCCCATCAATAACGATGATGAGGCTACAGTTGTGTTGGCATCCCGATGGGAGGAAAACCCTCCTGGCCCGGTAACCAACACTACTAACCTACTTTCTGTCTCTAGGGTTTTGATTGAGATTATGGAGATCCAGACCTACCAACAAAGGTGCAGTCGAACTCAGGGTCGAGTACTTTCCAACCTGGGGTGACTGATACAGGAGGCTCGAGTCAAATGTCGGTGCAGGGTTGGCGGGTCAACGTAAAGGCGGGAAGTTATCGAGTCAATTCCAAGATTGGGTCGGTTTTGGGTGTTGTTCGGTATTTTGGCCATAACTTTGGCTACCAGTATCAAAATCGGGCGTTCAACCCAAATTTGGAAATCTCTTTGCGGCGCGCACAACATGGTGACGTCATATTAGAGAGAATTTTAGTTTTTCCTATTTTTTAAAATATTTAATCCGTCAAATTAGGGTTTTCGGTCTTTTTCCTATTTTTGGTAATATCTCATATGCCAAATTAGGATAGGATTTGAATCCGATTTGGTCTCGGATTTTTAGGAGTTATCTGATTTGTTTATAGTTTTAAATTTAGATAAGTTTAGTTTTAAGTAATAATTTATCAATTTTAGCAAATTTAGATTAGATGATAAGGTTTCTAGGTTAATCTTTTGAGGCTATTTAACCCGGCTTGTGGGTTAGTTTTTCATTATTGAATTTTGATTAATAATGTTTTCCTGAATTTCAAAGTATTTTTACTGGTTCTTTTGGTTCTTGGTTTTTTCTTCCTTACGGTCCCTGGACCCGGCTAGCCCGCGGGATAATCGCTACCGGCGTCAGAGAGCCTACTGGCTAGAGAGTAATTATCTTATCCTCGTCGCGTCTCACGCGTCCGAACCAGGATCTAGTAGATCGATAATAAATCTCTGTACCTTTACAAATCTACTACTTAGATAATTACTATGAACTTCAATGTTCATGTATTCACTTAGAATACGGCTAATGTTATTGTATTTTATTGAAATCATTTCCTTTAAATAAGGTAGGATAGAGCTCTAATTATCTCTAACAAGAGATTAAATTAACCAATAGTGATCTCACTAAGACCAATCATGCTTAAAAGCATTGAAACACACCATTAAGGATGTATGAAGTCTAAGTAAATTTCGGCGACATCTCCCCTATTTATCGGGCCCCGAAATTATACAATCTTACAACCAAAACATCCATTACTTATGGATTTCTTAACTCATACATTAATTAGATTAAAACCATGCTTATACTCTATTAACAACATACAAAGAGTATTTCAAGAACTCTAACACTCATCCAATTTCATCATTCATGCCTGAACCCCATATTCAATATCCTTCAATTAATTAAATAATTAAAGTAATAATTTCCCCAAGCTTTAGGTCTCACAATCGCGAGGGGTGGATTAAAGGCGACGTTGTAGGGCTGCGACGGCGCATGGGGCTGTAGGTCAGGTGGTGGCACGCAAGGCTGCAGGCCAACAGTGGGGCTGCCGGGCGAGACGCACGCACAAGTGCAAGGTATACGCAGGCGTGCAGGCAGGTGCGCAGGCGTCGTGTAGGAGGCACGAACGCGATGCGTAAGCAAGCGAGCTGGAGCTACAGGCGGCTGGACGGAGCGTGTGCAGGCGTAGGCTGCAAGCAAGCGTATAGGCGCAGACAGGGGCGCAGGCAGGCGCGAGGTGAAGCTGCTCGCTGGCCACAGCGGTGTAGGTGCAGGGCGCGCATGGCAGGCGCAGGCGCTCGCGCAGGCGGGGCTACACGCATGCTGGGCGTTGGTTGGGCGCATGCGCGGCTAGGTTGTGCACGAGGCTGGGCTGGGGCGACGGCAGGAGGGTTGGCTGTCGCGAGCTGGCTGGTGGGCGGGGTTAGAGGGAGAAGAAAGAGAGAAAGTGGGAGATGAGGTCGTGAAGAGATGCCGGCTTGGGGTTTGATTTCAATTTAATCAAACCTTAAGTCCTCTTCTCTTTTATCATGATAGTTATAAAATAAATATATATATATATATATATATATATTGTTACGGATATATTTGGTGAAGACAGGTGTCGTTAAGTTAAAGAGCCACTTGTTCCTTTGGCTACACGGCAGTATCACCATCCATGCACAAGTCCGCTCGGAATTATAGCGTAAGGATTTAATCCTGCAAACAAGTCCGTCGGAATCGTAACGACCCTCTCATAAAGGGCGTAAGGTAGAAAGAAAGAGATAGAGAAACATCTAAACGCCTCTACAAAGGAGTGGGCCTTATCCACCCGCTACAAGAGAGGGCAGATATTTTCCTACCACCTTCCTACCACCTTCCTACCGCCTTTCCCACCGCCTTAAGAGATATTTACTTAGCCCACCGCCTTACCCCACCGCCTTTCCTGAACCGCCTCTAAGGTGCTATAAAAGGAGAGCACTAATAGAAGAAAGGGATCCAAAAAAATAAAAAAGCTCATCACACAAAAACTACCTAACATTAAACTTCTCTCTTTAAGTTTTCTGACTTAGGCATCGGAGCTGAATCCGGGCAGAAAGGCCCAATTCCGATCACCATCCTCTCCTTTCTTTTTACAGGCTCGCTGATGAGTCACTCCAGTAATTATGAGCGGAATTTCTATACACTCCCTGTTCATAGGCAGAAGTAAGCGTCCACATCAACTATAAATTCTAACCGTTGGTCGAAAGCTGGGACCAGATCACGAGGCAACAGCGACTGAAGCGTGACGTGAACCAGTTTTTGGCATCAACAGTTTGGCGCCGTCTGTGGGGACCCTTACGAAAAGCCACATGACCACTACCAGAAGATCAAAACGAATTCAAGAACAGGGAGCCCCAAATAATCCCGAAGGATCCGGCGGGGTCCGAAGGCATGAAGAAATCCGGTCAGATAGTCCGCCCATCGTACCGCCGTCAGATAGTCCTTACGTTCAACCTCAAGAATCTGTTCCAGAGTTTTACCTTAACCTACAACGACAATTGGAACAGTTGACTCAGGCTGTTCATGTTTTGACTCATCCTCCTCCTCCTCCTACACAAGTTCCAACGCCAAACATACCAACAGCCCCACTGGATAATTCTGAAAGCAGAGGGAGAACGAGAACACGCACTCATAAAGAGAAGACAGAAAGGACCGCCTTTTCCGCTAGTTCAGAACCTCCCTCCGTTCGCCGCAAGGAGCAGGCCACCACAAGAACCGAACGGACAAGGACAGAACGGAATAGTCCATCTGTTCAAACAGTTGATAGAAGGACTCAACAGCCGTAACCTCTCTCGAGAAACAGAAAGTCCGAAATACACGCTCTCGCGATGTGTTCACCCTTTGTCAAAAAATATTGGGAGAGCAAGTTAGGATAACTTCGACCGCCGATTATGATCGCATATGAAGGCAAAACCGATCCATCCCGACACCTAAAATCTTTTCGGTCAAGATGCTCCTCATTTGGAATCACAGACGCCAGATGCGCCGAAGCTTTTCCCGCCACTTTAGAGGGAAAAGCGCTAAGACCGGGTTTGTCGATCTCCCATCTAGTACAATTACTTCTTTTGATTTTTAGCAGATCGATTCTTAGCCTATTTTGCCAATTACTCAAAGCAAAAGAAAACCCCATCTACTCTCCGCGCATTAAGCAAATGAGGGGAGAAACGCCCAGTGCCTATTTAAGCCGCTACATAGATCTAAATAAATTAATGTTATGCGGACCTTCCGCCACGGATGGCTGTGACTTTTCTGATGGAAGGGTTATTAGACTCCCCCTTCCGATTCTCCCTGACACTAGATCCACCAAAAACCATACCTGCCCTTATGATCCACGCCCAAAAGTATATCAATTCCGAAGAAATTTATATGGGTTGGGAAGAAGAGGCTAGACGCGGACCTGTGGACACCCAGAAGGAAAAAACCCGCCATAGCGTCAGCAGAAGGCCCCCGGATACACGAAAGGAAAAAGGATCGCACAGGGAAGACAAAGGCATAAGCAGAGGCCTGGAAACCTCTGCACGACCCCAACGACATACGCTACAGCCCAGAGAACCTTCTAAAGAAGGAAAAATTGTCAGATATGATCACCATACCCCACTGAATCAAACCAGAAGCCATATTCTTATGCAAATCAAAGAACAAAAACTCCTGACGTGGCCGGAGCCTGCAAGAAACGCCGAACGGCAAAAGAATAGTAAGAAGTATTGCCAGTTCCATCAATCCAGAGGACATGACACAGAAAAGTGTACCCACTTGATGAACGCAATAGAAGATGTCGTTCGAAAAGGACAATTGGAAAAATACATCAGCCTTGAGATCCAAGGGGAACCTGAAGTCTTGCAACCTGAAGAAGAAAAAGGAGAAATGGTGGGATTTATCAGTGGTGGTCCTGGCTGTGGTGGTGAAAGTTCTGCCTCTCGGAAAAGTTACGCCCGAATGGTGGGAGCCACGCAAGAAATAGAAACGCCACGGAGACGACCCCGACCTACGGCCCCAATCATCTTTTATGACAACGATGTCAGCGGAGTTCGACACCCACATGATGACGCGTTGGTTGTCGCTATCAAAGTGTCTAGTTTCCAGATGAAAAGAGTTCTGATAGACAGTGGAAGTTCAGTTGATATTCTCTTTTGGAGTGCTTTCGAGAGGATGAGGTATGACGCAGATGACTTGCTCCCGGTAAAATCATCCTTAGTAGGGTTCTCCGGAGGGGTGGTACAGCCAGAAGGAATGATCTCCTTGCCAGTTACGATAGGGAACTCGCCAAGGTCATCAACAAGAATAAAGACAAACTTCTTGGTTGTACGTTGTGATTCAAGTTACAACGTAATCCTTGGCAGAACCAACCCTCAACGCCTTTAAAAGCCGTGAATCTCCACTTATCACCTTCTCCTCAAATTCCGACCGAGAATGGCGGTGAGAGATAAGAGGAGATCAACCCTCAGCACGCGAATGCTATGTCTCAACCCTCAAAGGGAAAACTCTCAACAGCAGAAGAAGACAAAAGTTTGAAGCTATGTTAGTCAAATGTAATGGCCGAACGGGAAAACGAGGAGCTTGACCTACACTGTCAAGAATTGCTAATACCCCCCTAGACATAACCAGAGCGGACCGCACGGTGCGGATTGGGGCAGATTTGACAAGAGATGAAACAGGAAGATCTCATGGGAGTATTAAGAGCAAATTCACCTCTTCGCTTGGTCTTCGTGAGGATATGCCGGTGTGAAGCGTAATATCATCGAGCATCGTCTCAACATCGCATCAAGCGCTTAAACCCACAAAGCGTAAAAAGGAGAAATTCCGCACTGTAAAGGCGTAAGGTCGCGGAAGAAGAAGTATCTAACCTCCTAAAAGCTAAGTTTATCCGAGAGGTATACTACCTAGATTGGTTAGCCAATGTGGTCCCGGGTCAAAAGCCGTCAGGAAAATGGAGAATGTGTGTTGACTTCACAGACTTAAACAAAGCCCGCCCAAAAGATTCGCTTCCCTTACCGGCCAATTGATAGCTTGGTTGACTCAACAACGGGCATGAGATGTTGAGCTTCTGGATGCTTTCTCGTGTTACAACCAAATCCGAATGGCCAAAGGCGACGAAGAAAAAACGTCTTTCATTATGAGCACGGGAACGTACTGCTATAAGGTAATGCCGTTCGGTCTAAAAAATGCTGAGCCACCTTCCAGAGGCTCATAACTACAGTTTTCAGAGAGCAAATTGGCAGGAATGTCGAAGCCTATGTAGACGATATCTTAGTAAAGAGCCGAAAGGCCAATGAACACCTATCAGACTTACAAGAAGCTTTTCAGTCTCTTCGAATTTATACTATGCGGCTAAACCCGAACAAATGTTCTTTTACGCTCGATCAGAAAATTCACAGGATTTATTTTGACACAAAGAGGGATAGAAGCGAATCCGCATAAAATCGAGCCATTCTTGACATGGGATCGCCCAAAAGCCTTCAAGAAATTCAAATGGGCTTAAGGACGTCTTCGCCAAGGCCAAGTGATTCATCTCCAAAGCCGGAGAGAAAAATCTCCCACTCTTCCAAGCCCTAAGAAAAGCACCCAAAATGGAGTGGAGATGTAAGAATGCGAAAAAGCCTTTGAGGGCTTAAGGACTATCTCCGGTCACCTCGATTTACTAGCTAAGCCACAGTGGGAGAAGAACTCTACGTTTACTTGGCGCCGCCTCACCACACGCTAGCCAGCCGTTCTTACGAGGGAAGATAACGGAGTTCAAAACCTGCCTACTACACAAGTAAAATCCTTAATGATGCGTAATCGAGATATCTACCGCTGAAAAGTTGGCCTTTGCTCTTATCACGCCTCGCATCGGAGGTTGAGGCCGTACTTTCAAGCCCACAAGATCATAGTATTGACCGATCGCCCCTAAAGCATTCTCCATAAACCTCGAAAACTCGGACGCTTAGCCAAGTGGGTGATAGAATTGGGCGAGTTCGATCTCACCTACAAACCCCGAACGGCAATAAAAGCTCAAGTACTGGCAGATTTCGTTGCGGAATTAACTTTCCCAGCAAACAGGGATGAACCCCCGTCACAGAGTCCAGAAGAAAGCTCTAACATCCCTTGGACCTTATATGTTGACGGATCAGCAACGGAAGAAAAGGCAGGGGCAGGTTTTGTCCTCTACTCTCCTTCCAAATGGAAAATCGTGACAAGATCAAGTTCCAATTCGAAAGCAACCAACAATGAGGTCGAATATGAAGCCCTCATCATGGATTACATCCGCCCGAGGGCTCGGAATTCAAAGACTGCATGTATATTCCGACTCACGCCTAATAGTAAGCCATACCTTGGGCACTTTGAAGCGAAGGAAGAAAACATGGTCAAGTATCGTGCGTGGTAAAGAAAATAGTTCCACACTTCAGCCCGCTTCCAAATCGAAAAGTCCGTCAACACAAAATCGAAGAGGCGGACACTCGTCCCAAAAAGGCCACAAAGACCTAACAAAGACACAGAGCCCCCTTCAACCCGCAATACCTTCCCACAAAACCATCGACGGATTAGAGGAGGAAGTACAAAGTACACCAAGAGCCAAGTCGGATAGACCCTATCGTAAATTATCTACAAGGTGGATCGGCACCACCCGAGCATAAAGTAGAAGCGGGCGGATTTCTTACAAATCCGCTCAATACACCATCATCAATGAGAACCTATACAGAAGATCTTATACGCAACCCTTCCTGCGATGCTTGCGTCCAACTGAAGCTAGTTATGTCCTTCAAGAAATTCACGAAGGCATTGGAGGAGGTCACATAGGGGGCAAAGCCTTAAGTTACAAAGTCCTACGACAAGGTTATTACTGGCCAACACTAACTCAAGACGCAATAGCATTCGCCCGGAAATGCGACGCCTGCCAGCGGCATTCCAAGATCCAGAGGCGACCGCCGGCACAGCTTACACCCATCATTAGCCCTCGTCCATTCGCCATCTGGGGAGTCGATCTCCTAGGGCCGTTCCCCACTTCAAGTAGGCAAATGAAGTTTCTAATAGTCGCCATTGACTACTTCACCAAATGGGTGGAAGTTGAACCCTTAGCCAAAATCACGGAGAAAGCCTGTCAGGGATTCTTATGGCGAGCGATTATCTGTCGATTCGGCATTCCAGTCGCCTTCATTTCTGATAATGGACGACAGTTTGACAACAAAACCTTCAAAAGCTTTTGCTCGGAGCTCGGAATTGAATCCAGATTAACATCTGTGACACATCCCCAAGCCAACGGCCAAGTAGAAGTGACAAACCGCACCCTGCTTCAGACGCTAAAAACACGGGTATTCAGAAACGGTACTAACTGGGTAGAAGAAATTCCGAGCGCCCTTTGGGCCTACAGGACGACAACAAGAACCCCCACCGGAGAGACCCCATTCTCCCTCACTTATGGGGCAGAAGCTGTCATCCCTGCAGAAATAGGGATGCCAACCTTACGGACACAGCAAACGTTCTCCTCAGAAGAGAATGAGGAAAAACTCCGAGCGGAACTTGACCTACTTGAAGAACGAAGAGAAGCTATGGAAACAAGAGCAGCCGTCTATCGCCAGAAGGTGAAAAGGTTCTATGACACAAGGGTAAAAAGAGTCTTCTTCCAAATCGGCGATCTAGTCTTACGGGAAAATGAGTTCCGTGGAAATAAAAGCCGAACGGGGAAGCTAACTCCTAACTGGGAAGGCCCTTACGTCATACAAAGAATCGTCCGAGCGAGCACCTATTATCTAGTAAATATGGATGGAAAGACACTCAAGCGTCCATTCCATCTTTGAACATCTAAGACGCTTACTATCAAGAATTTTGTAGCTTTCCTTAAAAATCACGGAATAAAGTTCAAGTCTTTTCTTTTCTATTAAGATGCTTGTGAAATTCCCATCCTACCAAGATGCGGTGAAATTCCCATCCTACCAAGATGCGGTGAAATTCCCATCCTACTAAGATGCGGTGAAATTCCCATCCTACAAAAATGCGGTGCAATTCCCATTCTTGGAAAAAGAGTTGGAATTATCCTGGGGGATAGAACAGCAACTCTTATCCAAAAAACAAGGGGCAAAAATCCCGATCGAAATATGAGGCAACAATCTCATTTATAAAGGCGAGTATCTCATTCAACAAAGTCCCGCGATTGGACTAAGGACTCGTCACAAAGCACCTTACAAAGTCAAAGAAAGAAGTTTACCAAAGGCTTCGGCAATTGCTTCTAATTTCGAATAAATTTCTTATATGGTTAAAGACAACCATCTCTCGGAAATAAAACGTCATCAAAATAAAGGTTTGCGTTTCATTCATATGAAGAGAAATTACATTCCAAGTGCAAGAACATTCATAAAAAGAACATTCATAAAAGAAGAAACATCCTAAGAGCTAGGGCCCTCAGGGCGACTGCCTATTTCTGAAGGAGCTTGGACAGAAGGTTCCAAAGGAGTAGCTAAAGGAGCTTGGGCAGAAGGTTCCGAAGGAGCGGGGACAGCCGACGGAACAGAAACAACCTCCGGGGTCTTGATAACTTGTTGCTCTTTGAGCTCCGTAAATTTCTTCAAGACTCCAGCCAGCCCCATAGACAAAACCTCCTTAGGAGGAATATGATGGCCCACTTGTTGCACCACAGAGTATATACGAGTGGCCCCATCTTTAACTTTCGCCCTAAGCCGGGCAACCTCCTTCTCTAAATTTTCCGCTCGCTCTAATAAATCCTTAATTTCTTGCGAGCCTGGACTTGAGCTTTCAAACGGGAAGCCAAATGCGCCTAAGTGTATCACGCTCCCCTTTATTTCCGCCCATTTCGGCTTGAACGGCGGTAAGCTTCAGCGACCTTCAACTTTAAATCCCATCAGCGGCCGCTCGCTCCTCTTGAGTAGATTGGAGTTCCTTCTTCAAACTGCTGGATTCATCTTGTAGCCCTTTGATATCCTCCTCAGCAGTCAGAAGAGAAACTTTGGAAATAGATAACTGAGCCGCTAGTTCGCTCTTCTCTTTCTCTAGGGCAGATAGTTGTTGCGTGGCTTCGGCTTTCTCTCGCTCAAGGGCCTGGATAGCGTCATGCTGTTTCTTCTCCTTCTCTTCCAAGGCCGCCACCCTAGAGCTCAACTGAGCGATATCTGCCCTATTCATTTCCATCTTCGCCAAATCTTCTTGGCAAAGAGCACCCACCCGATCCGCCCATTGTGCGGTCTATGAAATAACAAAACACTCATGAAAATATATTAAACTTAGAAACAAAGGGAAATATGAGAACAACCCTTACCAAAGATGGCCGAACGGAATAGCGGTAAGTGGCCTCTTCCCTACCCTTCAAGTTTGGTAGAGAGGCTGCTTTCGGGCCGCATGGCCATTAAAACATCCCTTACGGATGTGGCATCACGAAAAGGAGTATCCTCGGTAGATAACTCCTCACGCCTAGTAATGAGATCCCTTTAAAAGCGGAATCCGCCACTTTCGTAATTTATCCGCTAAAAGCCGCTTCTCCTAACTCACTTTGTAAAATAAAACCTAAGTTAAGAGTTATAAGTGAAATATACTTATAGAAAATAGAAATTCTCACCTCTGCGAGAAGGATGTCCTCCGGGCGGCTGGAAGAAGGGCCCTCGGAAATTGGGGACAGCGTCGGGCGGGTCTCTTCCGCACCAACCTCTTCCTGAGATGCCCCCACTAGTTCTTCTACAATTCCGGGGCCTGATACTGTGATACCCCAAGTTTTCAAATTAATAGAAATACTTAATAATTAAGTAATGGATGGATTTGAGATTTAATTGAAGTATAGGGGTTAAAATGAAAAACTAGAAAAAAATAAAGAAATAAACAAAAGAACGAAGTTTCAATGAAGTTGCATCCAGATTTTTGTTATAAACTATGAATTAATTAATGTAATAAAAGAATGAAAAAAAAGAAAAAAAAAAGGGGCAACTTCTAGGAAGCTGCCCATTCCACCGCCTCCAATCTTTCTATAAAGACCACCTGCAGGGAGATAGAGGAGAGGGAAAGAAGGAGATAAAGTTAAGAAAGAAGAGTAAGGAAAGGGAGAAGGAGGAGAGAGGAAGGAATGGAAAGAGAGAGAGAAAGAGAGGGGGAGAAATAGAGAAGGGAGAGAGTGAGAGACATAGAGAGAAAGAAGGGAAGAGAGAGGGAGAGAGAAACGGTCAGTGAAATCGAAAAGAGAGAAGAAAAGGAAGGGAGGGAAAAAGAAGAGAAAAATTATAGAAAAAGAAGAGAAAAATTATAGAAATAAAAAGGAAGAAAGAGAAAAAGATGAGAGAGAATGTTTAATTTTTTTCTTTTCTTTTATATTTTTGTTAAGAATTGGGATTAAGTATTTTAGAGGAAATTCTGTCCGTTTAACGACAGCATCTATAATAGTTGGGAAAATCCAACTAAAATAAAAAAGATTATCAGGTGAGTTGTCGGTAGATGAACTCCGGTATTTTTATTGATGAATGATTTTTTCAGTATTAAAGGCTCAATTTCTTATTGTCTTTGTTTTAAAAAAAAAAAGAAGAAAGAAGAAGAATGTCCCTAAAAAGGGAAATGAGCGTATGCCCCCGGTAAGGGGTAATGAACGAATGTCAATATTATGCGGTAAAGTTTATGTGTTTCAGGTAATTTCTTTCAATTATTTATGTATTTTTATGATTAAACGCTTCATTTATGTTTTTCTTATGAATAAATAAATATGTTATGTTCCCAGAAAGAGAATTACAATATGTCCCCGGAAAGGGGAAATGAACGAATGTTATGTTGACGGGTGGGCCCGGAATTATACAGCCCCCCAATGCATTGGGTAATGATGTCAAGGCGGTTAGCCTGACAAAGAAAGTATGATGTCATGGCGGTTAGCCTGACAAAAGAAAGTATGGCGTCATGGCAGTTAGCCTGACAAAAGAAAGTACGGTGTCATGGCGGTTAGCCCTGACCATTAATGTTATGTGGTAAAGTTTATGTTTGAAGAAATGTTATCTGGTAAAATTTATATTTGACTAAATGCTAAGTGGTACGGTTATGTTTGAATAAATGTTAAGTGGGCAAAGTTTATATTTCGATAAATGCTAAGTGATAAGGTTTATGTTTGAATAAATATTGAATAAATGGTAAAGTTTGTGTTTGGAATAAATGTTAAGTGGTAAAGTTTATATTTGAATGGATGTTAAATGGTAAAATTTATACAAACGGTATGTGATAAAGTTTCTGTTAAGTGGTAACAGTTATGTTTGAATGATTTCTCAATGAATTATGAAAAGTGGTATTTCTGATATGTATGCGTATTTGCTCATAGTAGAGCAACGTTTTATGTTTCGTATATTAATCAGTGTCTATGACACGTGTGCACCGGTTGAAACATGCCTACGTCGGGGCTTAGGCCCGTGGGACCACCCTGTTTAAGGTATGCAGCCGGGGAGGTTAGTTATGTGACTGGAATTGTGAGCACGGGTAGTGCTGTTGAGATTGGGTGCGCACGGACTAGGTACAATTGATATATTTGTGAGTTTATGCAAGTATGTCCGGTATGAATTGTGTTATGTTTGACAAATATGTATGTTACACGAGTACGGATTTGGAGATTGACGTGGCTGTGTATAGCTGACTTTGAATAGATGTAGACTATAAAATTGATGAATGAAACTATGTCATTTTTAATTTAAGTACATTAATGTACCTAATCTCTAAACATCCAAACTAAAAAGGTCCTGGGGTATGCGTAACTGAATCATCAGTTTAATAAAAAGCCACTTATATGTGCTATGAAAACCCGGGATGTTACAGATACGTCCTCGGAATTCTTCCTCTTGGTCCTCCTCTCTCGTGAGGACCCTGCACCGGGGTCATTCTTAACCCCCTTTCTGGAAGAGCCTGTTTCTTTTCTCTTCCTCTTCTTTCTTTCCTCCTTGGAGGTATCAGCCCCTTGGCCAAGTACCACCTCTTTCTTCCTCCGCCCACGAGGCAAGGACGGGTGAACTTCACCCTCGAAGGAAGCCAAAAGACCCTTAACATAGCTCAGGTCCTCGTCCTCCATCGGATTTCCTACAGAACAAATATCAAGAAAATTGTTTAGATACTGTAGTTAAAAAATCAGACTAGTAAAGTAAACGAATAATTCCTACCGGCGGACACTATCAAACGACATTTAACAAGATTTTCCTTTGTCAAAAACTCATCCATGTACACTTTGGATAACCCTGTCATTGACTTGAGAAGACCCATCTCCTCACCCGTCATTTCCTCACAAGCGATGTCCGTTCGGGGAACCTCCCATTTTGTTCGGACATCCCACTCGGACTTACTCTTGACAAAGAAAAATTTGCTCTTCCATCGCTTAATGGAAGAGGGAACCTTCCCTAAAAATTTCCTCCTGTATGAAATGAGAAGTAATACCAATCGGCGTTAGACTCTAGACATAAACTAAAAAGCATACGGAACCAACGGACGGTCGGAGTTATTCCGTAATGCTTGAAAACAATAACAAAGCCGTTCAGTAGCCTCCAAGAATTCGGGGCCAACCGTGGAATGACATGTATGATACTCCTCTAGTACCGCCTTTAGCAAAATCAGAAAAAGGGAGTCTAAGACCACCTAATAGCGCATCTTGATAGATGGCTATCTCCCCTTCCCTAGGAGAACTTGCCCTCTCCCCAGAACAGGGAACCCTAACCTCAAACAATGAAAGATTTATCTCATACATAGCTACCAGGCTATCTACTTCCTCAATCGCCCAAGAAGACTTATGAATGTATCGGACCCCTTCTACCCGTTGCCCTAGAGGCGGGATGAACCCATGAACCACGAACTGAACGCCTCAGGTTCACCCGGGATCGCTGAATTGCAAATGTAAAACCATAGGGTTGGGCGAAAAAGGAATCAAGGGTTCACGAGAAGAACTAGAGGAAGAAGAAGTAGCGCTAGCCATTACCTTAGAGAAAGAAAAAGACAAGGGAAATAGCACTAAACCAGAGCTTCACGGAGAAGAAGAAACACGAGAAGAAGACTCGGTTTTCGTGGAGAAGAAGACTCGATTTTCGTGGAGAAGAAGACTCGATTTTCAACACAACCTTTTGCTGCCTGTACGGTTCCCCTTATATATAAAGGCAATGAACCCGTGACCGTTAGATCCTAGGGTTATGTTCCGATCTGGACCCTTGAACCAAAGGCCCACAAATCTAAACCGTTCAAACAACCATCATACACCTCCTCGAAAACAATTCAAAATTTTGTACACGTCAGCAGTACCAAGCGCCGCCTGGCACACATGGAAAGTCACGCCCCATCGCCCATCATCACGTTGACAAAACACACACACCGCACATATCGCGCCACTATCCCCCTTTCAATGCTGAATAGTAGAAGAGACACGTGTCATTTTAGGGAACAAGAAGCGTTACATAGAAGGTAGAGCCGGTACGCATGGAAGGCAGAGCCTGTACCGCACAAAGACAAAGCGCACACTCCAACATAGGATCATCAACAAAAGCCAAAGGATTTAAAAACAAAGCGACAAAACGTCATTTATTCAAGTTACACATGACGAACGTAAATAAAACGATATAACAAACCCTAAAAACATATTTCCGAACGGATTATCCTAACTGTATTTCCGAACGGATTATCCTAAACGTCTGCGGACCCATCCGAAGCAACGCTCGGATAAGACTCGGAGGAGATACACGGGCTTCCGCAGCCATCGCTATCCTCATTGCCACTAGGGGAGCTCGGTTCGGCACGCGGACGGAGGTGGGGACCCACCTCTCTACGGCAGGAGTCGTCTCCGAACATTTCCACCTCGAAGCGCGTACCCCCCGCGTAAGTAAAAACTAATAGGTCTCCTGCCTCCACATCATGGTCAACGTGAAAAGCTTCCCATCCTGCGTTTAGGCTCATCTCGCCTACCGCCCTGTCAATAGCAAAATAGATGGCCAAACGCAGCCGTTTGGACTTACCAACTGGATCACCCCAGTCCTTAGTTCCGACAGGTGCTCATGAAAAGAACTAGGAATTCGTAAACGACGAGAGCATTGAGAAAAAGTGAAAAACTTGTAAAAAGATAAGCGCTGAGCCATGATACAAAAATAGAAGAGTGCAAAAGTTTTCTGGTTAAAATACCCTATCCATACAAAACCCTTAAATAGAAGAGCCCATTGACACTATAGGCGAGAAATCCGGAACCAAAATCTATCTCGATAACAACGAGAAGGTAACACAGTAAACGTCGGTCGCCTATTAAAACATGTGTCCCTTAGGCATGTGTCCCTTAGGTACAATCGACCGTACACAGAGCCTACGCCTACATAGACATGCCAACTAAGGATAATACTTGTTCTCGAACCAAGCGAAACGTGCGTTTAGCTCACCCTTCACTTAGATTTTTCGAACAAGTACACTAGGGAGGGACTAGTGTTACGGATATATTTGGTGAAGGCAGTGTCGTTAAGTTAAAGAGCCACTTGTTCCTTTGGCTACGGCGGTATCACCATCCATGCACAAGTCCGCTTCGGAATTATAAGCGTAAGGATTTAATCCACGCAAACAAGTCCGTCGGAATCGTGAATCGACCCTCTCATAAAGGGCGTAAGGTAGAAAGAAAGAGATAGAGAAACATCTAAACGCCTCTACAGTGAGTGGGCCTTATCCACCCGCTACAGTAGGCAGATATTTTCCTACCACCTTCCTACCACCTTCCTACCGCCTTTCCCACCGCCTTAAGAGATATTTACTTAGCCCACCGCCTTACCCCACCGCCTTTCCTGAACCGCCTCTAAGGTGCTATAAAAGGAGAGCACTAATAGAAGAAAGGGATCCAAAAAATAAAAAGCTCATCACACAAAAACTACCTAACATTAAACTTCTCTCTTTAAGTTTTCTGACTTAGGCATCGGAGCTGAATCCGGGCAGAAAGGCCCAATTCCGATCACCATCCTCTCCTTTCTTTTTACAGGCTCGCTGATGAGTCACTCCAGTAATTCCGAGCGGAATTTCTATACACTCCCTGTTCATAGGCAGAAGTAAGCGTCCACATCAACTATAAATTCTAACCGTTGGTCGAAGGGACGGATCACGCAGGCAATGATCGAAAGCGTGGCGTGAATCCAGCTTTTTGGCATCAACATATATATATATATATATATATATATATATATATATATATATATATATATATATATATATATATATATGTTAATGCCAAAAACTGGTCCACCTCACGCCTTGGCTACTGTGGCCTCGTGATCTGGTCTCAGCCTTCAACAAACAGTTGAAATTTATAGTTGGTGTGGACGATTACTTCAGCTTCTGAATGAGGAACGCGGAGAATGCTTTGGAGATCCGTTTGGAATTATCCTATGAAAATCCGCTCGGAATTGCCTTAGCTTTCCTTTGGGATGAACCTATAAAAGGGAGAAAACAGTGGTCGGAATTGGGCTTTTCTGCCCTGATTCAGCTCCGATGCCTACGTCAGAAAATTTGTAAGAAGGCGGTTTTAGACATGAGTTAGCTCTTTTTGTGGTCACTTTTCCGATGCCCCTATTTCTCCATTGTCGCTCTTCTTTTATAGTCATTTAAAGGCGGTTTAGGAAAGGAGGTTTAGGAAAGGCGGTGGCGTAAGGCGGTGAATGAGAAAATATCTTCTAAGGCGGTAAGAAAATATCTGCCTACTATGTAGGTGCTATGTAGGTAGGTAGAAAATATCTACCTACCGTGTAGGTACCTCGTGTGTAAGTAGAAAATATCTACCTACTGTAGGGGTAAGTGGATAAGATCTACTTACTGTAGAGGCGTTCGATACGCTCTTGCTCAGATGGTTATCACCTTCTTGCTTCGTGTATAATTCTGACGGACTTTTTGTAGGGGTGAGCCCTCTTTATTTGCCGTACGGAATTGATACTAACAAACCTGGTGGTGACTAACCGTCCTGTGGCCAAGCGAAATGTAGCCCTGTGTATGACAGGTGGCCATTTAGGAAGGCGACGCGTGTTTTACCAAATATTTCCGTAACACTACCCCCCCCCCCCCCCCCCCCTTCCCCTTAGAATGTACTTGTTCGAAAAATCTGAGCGAGGAGTGAGTCAATTTGCACTTTTCGCTTGGTTCGAGAACAAGTATCTGCCTTACCTGGCGTGTCTATGTGGGTGTATGTTTTTTTCTAGATACATATGTTTTAATAGGTAACCGACACTTACTGTGTTGTCTTTTCGTTGTCTTGAATCGAGGTAGATTTTTCTCCGGAATTTTTGCCTATAGTGTTACCAAGTTTTACTATATAAGAGGCTAGCGTGGATAACGTTTTCATCCAGCATCCTTGCGTTTTGGTAAAATGGCTCAGCGTTTGTCTTTCTTTAAGTTTTTTACTTTCACCCAGTGTTCTCGTAGCTTACGAGTTCCAAGTTCGTTTCATGAACACTTATCGGAATTGCGGACTGGGATTGTCTAATTGGTAAGTCCGAACGGCTGTGTGTGGCCATCCATGCTGGTTATTGATAGGGGATTGGGTGAGGTAAGCATTGAGGAAGGGTGGGAAGCCTTCCATGTTGATCATGACATAGAGGCAGGGGATCTTCTAATTATCACTTTAGCTATTACTCACGCAGGGGATGTGCGCTTTGAAGTTGAAATGCTTGGGAGCGACTCCTGCCGTAGAGAAGTGGGTCCTTATCTTCGCCCGCGCGCTTTGCCGAGATTTCCTAGTGATAATGAGGACAGCGACGAGTGTGGAAGTCCGTGCGTCTCCTCCGAGTCTTATCGGAGTGGGTCCTCAGACGGATCCGAGGATTGTTAACTAGGGAATTCCGGCGGAGGAGATGTTTATTTGTTCTATTGCTTTGTTGTGTGCTTTGTAATACTATCGCCGTTGTAAATGAATAAAGTTTATTAATTTGCTCATAAAGTTTTCGACTTCTTCAAGAGAAAATTATCACTGGTGATCCTATGTTGGGATGTGTGCGTTTTGTCCCTTAGGGTGCGGGCTCTACACTATGCTTGTTATTCCCTGAGACGCCACGTGACTCTTTTACTATTTAGCATTAAAAAAGGGGGGTAGTGGCGCGATATGCGCGGCGTGCGCGTTTGTCAACATCATGATGGGCGCGGTTCTCTATGTGTCAGGCGGCGTTTGGTATTGCTGACGTGGGCGGAATTTTGATTTGTTTGAGGAAAAGTGATAATCAGATATCTGAACGGTCCAGATTTGTGGACCCTTGGTTCAACGGTTTTGATCGGAATGCGACCCTGAGATCTAACGGCCAGGGATTCGTTGCCTTTGTATATAAGCGAAATCGTACAGGCAGAAAAAGTTTGTTTCGAAAGTCGAATCGCGTCTTCTTTTTCAGATTTCTTCTTCTCCGGCGAGCCCTGGTTTTGAGCACACTCTGATTAGGAGCCGGGACCCCAACCTACTTTGTCTCCAAAAGCATCAGAACACTGTCTTTATTAATTGACAACTATTGTGCAAAACTATTTTATTTTCATTGTACTTGTCCACTATGTATATTATGAGGGGCTAATAAATTTGAACTAATGCCACGAAATTTCTTGGAGCCATTGAAAGCAATACTTAGCTATTAAAGTCAAAAGAACATGGCAATGGGTTATCTATTGTCTTTCACAAACATAATTGTCACAAAAATATCTCTACATGCCATGGTGTTTCAATAGGGAGCATTTCAAATCACAAATGGTGTGCTTAGAGAAGGAATTCATGTCAAATTTATCTATCGCCCAGGTTGTCATGCATATCCGACATAATTATCACAAAAATATCTACAATAAATAATCATGATGGCTACCTATCTCCACACTTAAAAGTTTGCAATAACCCTAAGAGGAGCTAGGTGGCAACCCACCCCCACTCTAGAAATTTGCATTGTCCTCAATGCACGAAAATTAAATTCAGCGCAAGGAATTAGTGGGAAAAAGATGAACGAAACTCCCCTAAATAGCTGCCGAATGTTGTTTGTGGGAGTGGAGGATTGCTTGATTTTCGAGAGTAGTGAATCCCTTGTTGACTCTGCGAACATAGAGAGAAGAATCAAACCCAATAGCATGCAAAACAGGAAAATCCATATAACGAAAGCAAAACATAGGGTAGCAAGGCGATGCCCTTGCTCAGTGTCATAATGCGCTAAGGTAAATAATAACAAGTGAAAGTAATAAAGTTCCAGATGAAGATAGATGTAATAGAAAAGTAATGCGTCAAGTGTCCTGTCTTTGGCTTAGATGCCCGCTTGTGCTGGAGGTGGAGGAGGTGCAAATGCGGCGTGTCCACGGATAAAGAGCGAGAGCTCAGAAAACTGCTCCCCAAGCCATCGCTGCTCCGCTAGGATCGTGTCCTGCACAGCTCTCATCTCGGTCATCTGCTCCTCCAACCTCGTATAATGGCTCCTGGGCGCCGAGGGTCCACCGGGTGCTGGGGGTAGCTGCGCTGAGGGGTCGGCCGCATCTGCATCATCGGAGTCAGATCCCTCCTCCTCCGAACTATCTGAAGCCTGGCCAACCAAAGTGTAGCGTCCGCCGGCTCGCCGCACCGATCCAATGCATGCGAGGAGCGCCATGTCGATGGGGAGACCAAGCTGCAGTAATCGCCTCCCTCCAACTCGGCCTCGAGACCCATGCCCATGATGAGTCGTGTGATGTAGGGCCCGGCGTGGATGTCGGTGAGTCGGGTGTTCTGCCCCTGATGTGCCAAATAATCTGCAAGCACGTACCCCAAATGGATCTGAACTCGCTCGATGAGGTTGTAGAGAAATAGGGGATCAGTGACTATGACGACTCCGCAGTTATCACTACGGGCTGCGATGGTGCGGCTGATGAGGGCATGTAAGTAGCGGTGCACCGGATCCGTCATGAAAGATGCCTTGTGGTTGAAATGGCGCCCGCCTAGCTGAATCCAGAAGCTCGCTGAGGAGATGGTGCGCTCGGGGAAGGCCGTGAGCAGCTCGGCATACTCTCATGTGAAGGTGTAGTCACGGTCATAAAGCACCATGTATAGTGCGAACTGGGTGTAGCTCATCGCCCTCCGCCGTCCAAAAAGCTGAAAGGTAATGGCGGTGCGGTTCTGCTCCCCCACCGCACTCCTGTCCGCCTCAAAAGAACTCAGCACCTCCAATGTCGGGCGGCGGAACACTTCATGGTTTAGAGAGAAAATCCTGTCCCAGCCGCCAAATGATGTCATCTCTCGGACTCGGTCGGCGATGTTGAGCTGGATGAGGGTGTTCCAGTCGATAATGCGGGTCCGACCGAAGTAGCGAGAGGAGAGGCGGACATGTCGAAGTCTGTGGACCTCGTCTGTGAAGCGTGTCTCGGTGGATGATGACCCGGCTTCCGTCCGGCGCTTCTTTGATGCTGTAATCTTCCTCGGCATACCTGAAACTAGGGATGATCAAGCCCTCAATTTGAGGAAGGGTAGACGCCGCGTCGCGAAGAGGGGGTGTAGGGTTGCTAGGGCACGAGAGGGGGAAGGTGAGGAAGAGAGGGGTGAAAAGGGGGCTTTTTAAAGCACCCCACTCGTGCCTCTTTACGACCCTATACGGACTCCTATACGTGTCCATACGGGGTCGTATATAGCCCTGTCTAGGCATACGGACTGATCTCAGTCCGTATGAGACCCCGTATACACCTGGGTAGAGGCTTATACAGCCCTCCCAGGGTTCATTTACACCGTTCTCTTCGCGCGGCTTGATAATAAGCAAGATATTACCCCTAATTGACAACATCCAGCATAAGAATGGAGAAAATTGGACAACAACGCCACTTCAACTTATTTCAAGCATCACTAGCTAATCAAAAGAAACGAAAATTGCCAAAAAAATCAAGAAATAAAGTTCTAAAACTTTGGTTGCCTCCCAAGAAGCGCTTGTTTAACGTCACTAGCTTGACGTACCTCCAATTTACCTTATGGGGGCTCAAATACGTTGAAGCTTCCATCAGTCCTTCCCTTGAAGCATGACTCGAACAAACACTCTCCCAAACGCGCATAAATAGAGGAATCCTTTACTTTTATACCTGAGTGCTCATTGGGGGAAGTGGAGGAGAAGGATGTGGCGGTTACCCCGTGTTGTTGCACCTTCCTCCCACTTCTTCATGGTCGGAAGGGCCTCCTTCTCTTCTTGGTCTTCTCTACTTTGGTCCGGTTCCCCTTACTTGGCATAGCTGAATTCCCCTGGACCTCTTCTGTGATGTCCTCCCCTTCATTTAACTCATCGCGCAGCTGGTCTATTATTAGGAGATCTTCCATACAAGTAGAGGTAAGCAGATCGATGTCGTCCACACTGTAGGATGTATCGTCTTGGGCCACAGTATGCTTCATTGCTTCGGGTATTTGGAAGGTCACCTCTTGATCCCCCACTCTCAATGCTAGCTTCCCTTGGGCATGATCTTCAAGTGCTTGGGCGGTAGCGAGGAATGGGCGCCCAAGGATGATGGGCACATCCACATTATCATCAACGTCAAAAAGAACAAAGTCGGCCGGGAACACAAACTCATTAATCTTGACAAGCACATCTTCGGCCATGCCCTTGGGCCTCTTCACAGACCGGTCTGCCAGTTGAATTGTCATCCCTGTGGGCTTTGGATCATCAAGCCCCAGTTTCATGTATAAGCTATAGGGCATCACATTAATACTTGCTCCTGAATCCGCCAATGCTTTCTTGGTAATCCCCTCTCCAAAAGTACATGGGACAACAAAGCTACCGGGGTCCTTGAGTTTCTTGGGCAAATCATGTAGCAAAACCGCCGAGCATTGAGCATTGAGAGTGACGGCACCCACTTCTTCCAACTTCTTCCTATTAGATAGGAGGTCCTTCATAAATTTTGCATACTTCGGCATTTGTGCTAGGACATCCACCAAGGGCAAATTAATTTGTAGTTGCTTCATCATGCTTGTGAACTTTGCAAATTTGGCATCCTCCTTATCTTTTCTCAATCTTGCTGGATAAGGGACCCTTGGATGATATGGAGGGATGGGTGTGGCTTCTTCTTTGCTCCCTTCCTTTTCTTTGGAAGTGGGCGCGAGTGCCGGTGCATCCTTTCACTTGAATTCTTCCTTTGTTGCTCTCCAATCGAGGATTCGATCTCCTTACCACTCCTCAAAGTAATTGCCTTACATTGCTCACGTGGATTTGTCTCCGTGTTGCTAGGCAAGCTTCCCTGCGGCCTCTTCGAAAGTGTCTTGGCCATTTGACCCATTTGGTTCTCCAAGCTCTGCACAGTAACCTGTAGACTTCGGATAGCCGTTTGATTTTCTTGCACCATCTTCAACACCATCTCATCTAAGCTTAATTTTCTCTCTTGTGGCTTCGGAGGATGTTGGAAGCTCGGGGGATATTGCCCTTTACTAGGATTCCCATATGCCAACCCGGGGTGGTTCCACTTGGGTGCATAGGCTCATGTGCCCCCATTGCCCTTGGTTGTTGTTCAAGTATTGCACTTGCTCCATGGTGAGGTTCTCCATGCTCATAATTGGGCAACTTGTTGTGTTATGCCCTCCACCACAAGTGTTACAAGAGGATACCGGAGATGAACTTGAGGGGCTACCGGTGGTCAATGCCTCAATCTTCCTTGTCAAAGTGTCCAACTTTTCTGCGAGAGCCACATCAATTGCATTGGGTTCGTTCACGGAGCCTACCAATTTGACTTGCTTTCCCCGAGTAGACCAATGGGCTTCATTGCTAGCCATATCTTCAAAAATTTTCTCGGCGTCATCGGGGTATTTATTCCCAAGAGAGCCCCCGGCGGCTGCATCAACCAAATGTCGGATTGCATCATCCAACCCATGGTAGAAGGTCCGGACCTTAGCACAATCGTCCATCCCATGTTGAGGGCAACGCCGGAGTAAGTCCTTGTATCTCTCATAAGCTTCATAGAACGATTCATTGGGTCCTTGCTTGAAAGAAGAAATATCCAATCGAAGCTTTGTGGATTTACTAGGTGGGAAGTACCGCCCAAGGAACTTGTCGAGCGTTTCGGCCCATGTGCGAATGGATCCCGATGGAAGTGAAGTTAACCACCTGTAGGCCCCTTCTCTCAAGCTGAAGGGGAACAATCTCAATCTAATGGCGTCATCGGATGCCCCATTGATTTTGAACATGTTGCAAATCTGAACAAACTTGGCAATATGTGCGTGAGGGTCTTCATCCGGCCTTCCATCAAACTGGGCTGTATTTTGGATCATAGTCCCAGTGCCGGGCTTGATCTCAAGTTGTTCATGTTCACATTAGGGGGGTGCACGCTAAATTCTTCCCCCGTATAGTGAGACCTCTCATATTCGGATAGTGTAAGCCGCCTCCCGGCCATGATCGGGATTTCTCTAACCTCCAAACTACCTTCGGTGGGTATGAAGTTCTCCGACCCCGAAGAGGGTCCGGGATTTAATTCCTCCACTTCTCTCAACCTTCTATGGAATGTTCGATCAATTTCACTGTCGGCTTTGACAAGACCCTTAGGGTTCTTTCGGGTCATACATCAACACCTCGCAATGAAGAATTGAGGAAAATTAGCAATCACGAGAGAATTAAACTGAAATTACAACTAAAATGCTAAGAGACACTGTGCAACCAAACAATTATTAAAACAAAGTAAAAACTGAAAGTAAACGACTAGATTAATAAACTCCTAGTTTTCCTAGTAATCCTAAATCTCCCCGGCAACGGCGCCAAAAACTTGATGCGTTCTAACCGCAAGTGTACGGGTCGAATCAAGTAGTAAAGTGGACTATTGAAAAGTCGGGTATCGAATCCTCAGGGAGAAAGAAAATACTAGTACTAATTAATTGTCTATTATCTAGTCAATCAATTCGGGTTGATGATACTAAATCTAATTCTAAGGCTAATAAAGCAAATTAATAAATGTAATTGATCTTGAAGATGTCAATTGATGAAGGGGGATACTTGGGTGATTGAATCCCCTTTGGATTTCCTTAGATGTGGATAATGCTCTCTATGTTTGGCTAAGGGTTCCTAATACGATTTCATCCCCTCGCTCGAGGGTGATTACTCAACCTAGTACCCTCACTAGTTAAGCTCTAGGGAACCTATCTCTTGGAAGGACTAAGGGAATAAGACATTTAAAGGAGTAGCTCGCCTTAGTACCCAGGCTCCCGGTGTACTCCTAATCCTCTCTATTGAAGTTTGTCTACACACGGGGAGTGCGCTCGCTTCTTCCCCCACATGGACTAGAGAAACCTCTCCGGGCTCTCGCAACGTAGAGAGGTTAATGCTTTCACTATACAATACATTCAATAGACCATGATGCATTCAACCAATCAATCAACATAGAAGAGACAATATCAATTAGCCATAATCCAAAGGTTTATCAACACCCAAGTATCAAAAGTTTAGCTCTCCATCAATGGAGAGTTACAATCAATGTCCAAGGAGAAATCAAACACAAGAGTCATGAAGCAAACCCTTGATGATGACCGTTTGTAGATTTCCCCTTTCTCTTTAGCCCTTACTTCTTCTCTCTATCCCTCTTGAGCCTTCTCTTCTCTTCTTCAATCTCCTCCAAGATGATGGAGAAGATGATGATGGCTTCTCCCTCCTTGGAGCTTTGGCTCTAATCTCCCTTCAAGATGCCCCAAAACCCTCTTTTACATCTCTCTATTTATACCCCCCCTCTAGGGTTTTGGGTGTATTTCCCGACTTTGCCCTCGGTTTGGCCGAAATCGCAGCTGCAGTTTTATGATATACGACCAAGTATGTATTTCATACGACCCCGTATATCCCTTATACGGACCACCATACGGAGTGTTGTACGGAGTCGTATATCTCGAGTCCTGCATGTAATGCGGGGTCTGTCGGTCCGTTCATGAGTCCGTATGAATCTCGAGGTCCATACGGGTCCGTATGAGACTGTATGGACTTTCTTCCACTCGCTTTCGCTTACTTTGGCCCGCTGCTTTCTCAAAAACGCTTCCTTTCTCTTGGGATTCTTTGTTTTCGCCACATTTACAAAAACAAAGCCTTTTTGAGCACCGGCAGGCCAATATTCCTCCAAAACATAAGATAATATGCATGAATTTCATGTATAATTGATGCTCATTTGAACACTTATCACCTTTCCTTGAACCAATCCTCAAATGACTTTGCTTTGACTTGTCTTTCAAAGATTATTATTATTTATTTATTTATTAGCATCACGTCATTATTGCTTGATAATGAGTAGGACCCCCTCATTATTCTCATTTCCCTTTCATCATGGTCATCTATATATATATATATGTTTTGCAAACTGTAACGCCTACCCCGAAATACATAAAGAGTTTTAATTATTAAATCTTAAATGGGAAAATTTAAGATTTTTAAAGTTATGTAATTCGAGAATTTTATTAAGTGTTAATTAATGAAAATTAATTAACGGTAAATTAATTCGGGATTATCGAGGAGAATACGGACAAGTTAAAGTCCCGTGATTTAATAGGAACCATGTGAAGCTACAGTAATAATGTGAGTGTATAGTTAACATATGAGGCTATAATGGGCATGTGACCAATTGATGATAATTTAAATCAAAAACCTAAGTTATTATATAACAATGAAGAGGAGAGAGAGGAGCATTTTCATTCTCTCTCGATTCTGAAAAAAAAAGGCTTGGATCGAGAATCACCCATCAACGCCCCGAAGCTCACCGCGGCCACCTAAAGCCCGGCCCGCGGTCCTGCGTGAGCAGCGACGCCGACATCCATGACCCAAGCCGCGCATGAAGTACGGCCTAGCGCTGCGGCCAGGTGCGCGCCGCGCCCTTGCAGCGCATTGCGACACCGGCCGCCCTGCACGCCAGCGCCTCCGGAAGCCACTTGCGCCTGACGCCATGCGAAGCTGGTCGCCCGCCCTTGGCCGCCGTCGGTGTCCCTCACCCTTCCGCCCTCGGCCAGAGTAAGCGCCGCGGAGTGACACCGAGCGCGCCGCTGCGCACACTCGCGCGCCCTTTTCCGGCCAGCTCTGCCTACAGCCGGCCGGCGATCCCTCTACAACTCCACCCGACCACCAGCCTCTCTTTTCTCCGGCAAGGTCCTTCTTTCCCCTGCGATCTTGAACTCGGGGAAACCCTAAGTTAATTTCACGAAAAGTATAAAATGCACCATTAGTATTCTTATTAACATGCCTAATGACTTCATGTGTTAGATTAGTTAATTTTGTGTAATAAAGCATGCTTAGGGGCATTCTAAGGATTCTTAAAGGCATGATGTGCTTGTTAAGTATGAAAGCATGCTTGGAGTGAACTTATTGTCTTTCAAGCATGATGAGGTTAGAGCAATCATCGCTTGATGAACCTACCTCTTGTTAGAGATGGTTTAAGGATCTAAGAATTACCGTATTCCGTATTTTGGAATGAAGTATTTAAGTGTAGAGACACTAATACTTATTATCCATTTATTAGATCCTGAATCGGGCGCGTGATACGCGACGAGGATCGAAGGATTGTTCTTGTGACAGGTAGGATCTTGCACGGAGTTTGTGAGTATCTCATTTCTCTTATTTTACTTATGATTCTTGTATTCTTATTTCCACGAGAGGTTCCCGATACATATTCGAGATGGGTTTCCTCATATGTATCAGCTTTATATCTCGGGGAGATTGTTGTGTTTTCTTATTTTCTTATGCATATTTGAGTGGATTCTGCCCCGGCAGAGGGTGTATAATATCTGGCCATGAGGCCCTGGCAGAGGGTGTACAATATCTGACCACGAGTACTTAGTGCTCCATCGGACGGAGGCCCCGGCAGAGGGTGTATAATATCTGACCACGAGTACTTAGTGCTCTATCGGACGGAGGCCCCCGGCAGAGGGTGTATAATATCTGGTCATGAGGCCCCGGTTGAGGGTGTATAATATCTGACCACGAGTACTTAGTGCTCCATCGGACGGAGGCCCCGGCAGAGGGTGTATAATATCTGGCCACGAGGCTATGTCAGAGGGTGTTACTATCATCTGTATACTTATTCACATTCCTGATACTTGTTATTTGCTTGATGTGGTTGTACTTGCATATTTATGCTTCTCTCATTCCGATCTTTGCTAGTGGCTCTCGCCACCTTTACTGCTTCTCTAACGATCCTACTGAGCCTTCTTCCTTGGCTCATGCACTTGTTTATGTGTTCCTCAGGTTCAGACGAGGAGGAGTAGGGACGAGCCCATGCAGGGGTATCACCGAGTAGCTGACTCGGGAGTTGTTTTACCTTGAGGTCTACGTACCTCTTTTATTCGGTGTGTGTGAGACTTGTATCATGTATTTCCTTGATGTTATAGATTGCTAGGGGTGACTAGACCAGATCTTAGTCTTTGGTTGTATAAACACAGTATTGTATTTGTACGGAGTTGTATAAACTCCTTTCCTATTTTCTTTCACAAATTCCGTTGTTATTACTATTTTTGATTAATTGTTGTGCAGGAGTCTTTGAGGCCTGGTGCCTGAATAGGGGTAAATCCCTATTCAGGTGCGGCCGGTTGTCCACGTGCTCGGGCCGAGGTTCGGGGCATGACACAAACACTCGAACTTGGAACAATCTCTGTGCTTTTATTGAAGCTCACTTCCCATATCCACAACATTACAGGGTGTTCAGAAATTTCAGTTGTATGACCTGCAGAAGCTAATTCTTTTGGGCATTTTATCAAAACATTTGGAAGGCTGTCCGTTTCAGCAACAATCTTAGGAGCTCCAAAAGAGCCACATTTTCATTAATTCAATCATCCACAACAAAAAAAAAGAATGTAATATTTCATAAGAATTTTCTCTATTCCTCAGGCTCATATACATCCTGCAAACATCATGAACAATGGTGATTATCCTCCTTGTCTTATCATTAACATTCATCTAATCTGATTTTTTTTTTTCAAATGCCTTAGACCCCTTTAATAGCACTTTTCTTCAACACAGAGAAGGGAATTGGGGATCATCTCTAATGTTGAACAAAGATTCTTTCAAGTTTATGATTTACAAATTCTTCTGTGGCAGCAAAGCAATTTCCTCATCAAACAGCAGCAGCAACAACACTCTTTTTTTTCATAGCAGCAGCTCCATTAAACAACAACGACAGCAGTTTCCCCCTCCAGTAGCAGTAGCAGCTTTACTGAACAGCATTATAACAGTAGCAATGCAATGGTGTCAGCAACAACAGCAGTCTCTTCTTCATAGCTTCTTTGTGGCATTTTATCGAAAACTAAGAGGGCATTATAAATGTTTGATTTTCATAGCATATTTAAACATTGAAATGCTTTACAAGTTTACAAACAATAACAGATTACTTCTATAGCAAGCATTATAAGCTCCTTCTCCAAATAAAGTATTGATAGTACTTTAAACAACTGTGACAACAGCTTTAATATTTGAAAACTTCTATTTATCTCCATGGCAAGCATGAAGAGTAGTGAAAATAATTGCCTCAGTCATCATATTTGAACAGATTCTATTTATCTACATGGCAAGCATGAAGAGTAGTGACAATAACCCCCTCAGTCATCATCTTTAATTCTGGATGAAAAGATAAAAGTAGGAGGCAAGCTCTCAATTTCAGGTACTGCAACAGTAGTGGCTTGTGTCGATATTATAGGGCAACGATGATCGGATGTTGACGGCGCAGGAGTGCAAAGGGCTCCGGCCTTGGTTTCTTCTCTGACAATAGCTAACATGGGAACCAACAGTGCAGAGATGTAAAGGCCTTGGGCTATGAGACCTCCACAAGGGAGCCTAAGTTTGGCTGGCACCAATAGTTGATAGTGACGGACCGAGAGCTTTTTGAGGGCCGGCGGCGACGGTGTCGGCGTCCACAAGGGCGTCAGGATTTGATATTGGCTGGCAGTGACGGGCCGGAGGTAACAGCATCCACAAGGGAGCCGAAGATCTGGCGGCAATAGGGCCGAGGCGACGGCGTCCACAAGGGAGCCGGAGTTTTCTGGCGACATGCAGGGATCTTGAAGAAGGCCGATGGCGACGGGGTCCACAAGGAAGACCCGATGATGACATTGAAGGGGATGGTGGCAGGGCGTCCACAAGGGGCTGGCGATGGCTAACGACAGCTGACGGCGATGATGGCCTCCACAAGGGAGGTCGAAGCTTGGTGGCTAGCGGCGGCAGTGGCCTCCACAAGGGAGGTCGAAGCTTGGCGGTTGGCGGCGACAATGGCCTCCACAAGGGAGGCCAGCGACGAGAGGCTAATGGCGGGGTTGCATGAGGAAAGATCAAAGAAAAGAAAATACCTTTTTTTTTCTTGCTTTCTCTCAAAAAATTTTCTCTCTGTTTTCCAGAAATTCTTCCTCTTCCTTGCTCTCAATCTCTCTCTGATCTCCCCTCCCATCTATTTATATATATTTTTTAGTCAAATCCCCTTGAGACTCGGATGGTTGTAACTTAAGATAAAATCAAATTTTTTAAACCTGAATTGATCTCAAGATAAGATCAAACTTTATCCCAATATTTATATAAGGTCTTGAGAAAAAATCCAAATATTAACTTCATGCAACCGTCAATGATAAGATTAAATTTTAAACTTATTTGAATTATTTATTTATTTATTTATTTACCTCGGGATTAGCATATTTTGAATCACCTTGGGATATGTATTCTCATGATGTCTTGGGATTTGCATTCTTCTAGATCGCCTCGGAATATGTATTCTTGGGCCATCTTAGAATTTGAGATCGCCTCGAGGTATGTGTTCTCGGGCTATCTTAAGATTTGTATTTCTGGAAGATTGCCTCGAGATATGTATTCTCAGGCTATTTTGGATTTGAGGTAGCCTCGAGATTTGTGTTAGACCCCTCCCCCCCTCCCTCCCTCTCTCCTCATTTCCCAAAAAATGCTCGTAAGATTGGAACCTCAAAAAGACCCGCGACTTCTTGAAAACTATCCGCGACTCCTCGAATAAATACAATGACCACATAGTAATTAAAAACAATAACAACAAACAGATAATGAAAACAAACTTTTAAATTTATTCGATAAGCATCTAGTAATTACAGGCTACAACAGCACAACCAAGAAAGAAAATGTATACAAGGAAAAGATGTTAAACATACATAGAAAGTTCGCACCTTCCAACACTCTAGACCAACCCAACTGATGACCCAGAGGTACCACCAGGACTTCTGCAACCCGTACTCCCCTCGCTATCACTAGGGCCTTCCGCTCAACCAAGAGGTTGGACATTAGGATCCACTTCCTTCCGACAGAAATCCATCTGATGCGTTCTAACAGTAAGTGTACGGGTCGGATCAAGTAGTAAAGTGGACTATTGAGAAGTCGGGTATCAAACCTCAGGGAGAAAGAAAGTACTAGTAGTAGCTATTTGTCTATTATCTAGTCAATCAAATTGAGTTGAAGATACTAAACCTAATTCTAAAGCTAATAATGCAAATTAACAAGTAAAATCGACCTTGAATATAATCAAATGATGAAGGGGATACTTGGGTGATTGAATCCCCTTTGGATTTCTTTAGATATGGATAATGCTCTCTATGTTGACTCTTGGTGAATCTTTGGCCAAGGGTTCCTAATGTGATTTCATCCCCTCGCTCGAGGGTGATTACTCAACCTAGTGCCCTTACTAGTTAAGTTCTAGGGAACCTATCTCTTGGAAGGGTTAAGGGAATAGGACATCTAAAGGAGTTGCTCGCCTTAGTACCCGGGCTCCCGGTGTACTCCTAGCCCTCTCTATTGAAGTTTGTCTACACATGGGGAGGCGCTCGCATCTTCCCCCATATGGACTATAGAAACCTCTCCGGGCTCTCGCAACGTAGAGAGGTTAATACTATCACCATACATAACATTCAATAGACTACAATGCATTCAACCAGGTAATCAACATAGAAGAGACAATATCAATTAACCATAATCCAAAGGTTCATCAACACCCAAGTATCAAGAGTTTAGCTCTCCATCAATGGAGAGTAACAATCAATGCTAAAAGAGAAATCAAACATAGAGTTCATGAGATAAAACCCCTTGATGATGACCGTTGGTGGATCTCTTGCTTCTCTCTAGCCCCTTCTTCTTCTTCTTGAGCCCTCTTGATGGGGGAACTCCTCAAACCTTCTTCTCCTTGGTGATGGAGAAGATGATGATAGCTTCCTCCCTTGATGCTTTTGCTCCAATCCCCTCCAAGATGACCCAAAACCCTCATTAGCATTTCTATTTATACCCCCCCAGGGTTTTGGGTGTATTTTCCGACTTTACCCTCGATTCGGCCGAAATCGCAGCTGCAGTTTTACGATATACGACCGAGTATCTGTTCCATACGACCCCGTACGGCCCCGTATATGGACACCCATACGGAGTACCATACGGGGTCGTATACTTCTCAGGTCCTCGTTAATGCGGGGTTACGTGGTCCGTTCATGTTGTCCGTATAAATCTCCAGGTCCATACTGGTCCGTATGGGACTCCGTATGGACTGTCCTTTCGCCCGGTTTTGCTTACTTTGGCCCGCATTCTCTTGAAAACGCTTCCTTTCTCTTGGAATCGCTATTTTCTGTCATGTTTACAAAAACAAAGCCATTTTGAGCATAAGCGGGCCAACATTCCTCCAAAACATAAGGTAATATGCATGAATTTCATATATAGATGATGCTCATTTGAACACTTATCACCATCCCAAAAATCTTTACCTCAAAGTTTATACCCCCAACATATGTAAAGATCATATAGTCCCCCGCAGACAAGGAGTGGTCAATATGAAACCTCCACCATCCACGCTCAAACCGCATTTCGCCCACGTCCCCATCCATGTCAAGAAGAACATTCCAATACAACCATCAGGACCCTTAAAGTTCACGACCCTCGTTCCAAGCGCTTCCAAGTGCCTATAGAAAGTAGGAGAGAATCTCAAATAAAGAACGGAAATGCTAGGAAGAAATACCTTAAGAAAAGATAAATGATGGGGGAAAGCCATTTCTAAACAAACAAGAACAAAGAATATTGAAAGGCTACCAAATCCAAACCAGCATATATAGACAACCCCCAATCAAAACAATGACCATCACTGGCATGGAATCTATCAATCCCTAGACCTCGACTGCCGTCATTGAACGGACAGGTGTTGGCCGCGCACAATTACCCGTCCCCCAGGACTAACACTTAGACTTCTAAACTAATCATGTAACGCCCCGAATTTTCTATAGTAATTATCATTTAAATAATTGGGAAATAAATTGGTGTTTATTAAATAATTAAAGGATTTAAATAATTAAATAATTAAATAAACCAAGCAATATGGTTGAAGCCAAAAAGAAGCTTGGTATACTTAATAATTAAATAAATCTAGGTGTGTAACACCTAAATAATTTAAATAGAGACTAAGGAGGCTTTGTGAGTAATAAACCAAGTGAGACACATCTATTAAGTTAGAGTACATAAATCCAAGTATGTGACAATTAAAATAGTTAATTGAATTAATTGGAACAGAATAATAATGGAGATATGATGTTATAAATTTTAATATAACATTTAAATAAATTAATATATATGTATATATATATATATATATATATATATATATATATTATAATATGAGAGGGGAGAGAGAGAATGAAATGGGATTTCATCTCTCTCTCTCTCGATCTGAGAAATCTCAGAGTCTGTCCGCCCCTTTCTTTTTCTTCTTCCTTTCTCCTTGCTCGGCCACCGGCCAGGACCGCCGCCCGCCGCCGATCAAGACCACCACCGCCGTGAGCTGCTGCCGCGTCTCCGCCCACTGTTCCCTCTGCGCCGCAGCGCCACCCTCCCGTCGCAGCTGCGCCCCGGCTCCATCTACCTTGCTCAGTCACCTGAACCGGCAGCCTCGCCTGGCGCCCTGCTCCGGCCAGCCCGAGTCCGGCGCCCCCTCTTCCCGGTCGCCGGATGTGCTACTCCAGCTGTCCGCGGCCAACCCCGCCAGCACCTTCACCCGGCTAATCCCTCACCTCAAGCTACCTCGTTTGTGCGCCGACACGACCGGCCTGCAACCCACTCGTCGCCTTCTTCATCCCTCGCTATTGTGAGTCTAAAATTGGGGAAAACCCTAATGGAGTTTTGAATTTTATATATGTATGGATGAATTGTTGTTAAGTTTAATGTGTATGGTTGTACAATTTTGGGAGCCCTAGAAATAGAGGAGATGTTGCCCGATCTTCTTTTCTGGAATTTATACATGGTTAATGCTTTATGATTATGAATGTAGCATTTGATTAATCTAAAGAGTGTGTTAGGAGCCCAATCTAGGTTAATGATGAAGTTAGCAAAATCTTTAACTTAGAGTATTCCCGTACTTTCTTAATGCTCTTTAGAACGATGTAGATGCATGTTAATTGGAAGCATGATCTAGTTAAGTTAAAGGATTTATTGTATTCTTTCGAGCCTAAGTAAGAATACAAGTTAAGAATACGGTTTACGTATTCCTAAATTTTCGTATTTCAATTATCATGAGAAGGTAAAAAGAAAGACAAGGGTGCTTCGGGAGCTGTCGAAGGACCAAGTCGATCTTAGAGATCTACTAGACATAGGTGAAGGAACACAACTATAAATTATCTTAATTTTTCTATATTTTTATCGTATTGATTCCTGGAGAATTCATGTTATGGAATTACTACTTGTCATGAAATGCTACAAGCTTTCAAGCATGACTTGTTGATTTATTGCGGAGTTTGAAATTATGTTCAAGAAGAGCATGTGAAAATATATACATATTTTAGAAATTGAAATGATAGACATATTAGTGCATTGCACCATACTCACATACATGCCTGCGCTAGAGGTGGCTCTACGATAGAGCCAGAGAGTACGGTACTAGGTAGAGAAGGGGTGGTTTTATATAATTCTGTTTTTACTAGTCCAACTATCTATTTTTCAAACAATCCTGATTTCAAGAAAACAAAACCCCCTTTCCGTACCCGTCGGGTGCCTAGTATACACATATACTCTTATAGCTCACGGTCGTTGAGTTGATACGACCGGAGAGATATCCAGTGTTGGGATTAGTCCCCTCTGGTTCCGCTGTATGGAAGTAGAGGTGTAGATGACACTAATATGATAGATGATGAGGACTTGATTCCATAGCTTGCCACCTCCACGGTTGTTGATACGGTCCAACTGGGAAGGTTACTGGCTTGATACGGTCAGCCAAGACATATGTGGAATTAATCTCCCACAGACGAGGATTAGTTTCCATAGCTTGTCACCTCCATGGTTGTTGATACAGTCCAACCGGGAAGGCTACTGGCTTGATACGGTCAGCGAGGACATATGTGGAATTCATCTTCCGTTCTGATGATAAAAGATTAAAGAAATGCTTATGAGCATATTATTTGATTTAATTGAATATTGCCATGACTCATATTATGATCAGCATGCTGGTTTTCACGTTTTAAATATTGTTCAGCCTTTGTATTTCACATTTTGATATTTTATTATCTACAATTGAAGGCATACAGGTATGTTAAAACTGAAGTAGTGTTAGTACCTCACTGAGCTCCTGTAGCTCATCCCGTTGTTGTATGATCTTTTGCAGGTAGTAAGCAGGGTCATGGTCCTACTTAGAATGGAAGATAGGGTCTTGATTACCTTAGTCGGCTCTGACCACCTGGCCCACGTTGTAACATCCCAAAATTTCCTAAGTAAAATTCAGTAAATTTTTGAAATTTTAAATGAGGTTAATTAACTTAATTCGGATTAATTATTATTAACCTCGAAGTCAAGGAAAATTAGAATAAAATGGACCGAAATCCATTCTCGCAACTATAGGGCCGAGAGAGGCCTTATTGGGCCAGGCCAGAGTTATATAGAATAGTTGGAGATGGATAGTCGGCGGAGTTAGATTAATTAAACCAAAAATTAATTAAATATTAATTAATCCAGATTAATTAAGTAGGAATATCAGACAAGAATTAGAGTCCCGATAAAGTAGATCTGGCAGAGTCAAAAGCCGAGATTCACGGATCTGGGTCTGGAGAAGAGATGACCCGTGATGCTACAGTCAGCCCGTATCACTGGGGTCGTTTGAACCAGGATTCCCGGATCTGTTTTGAGATAGATACAAGCCAGAGAATATCATTAGTCGCCTTCGTGACGGCACAGTAAGAAGATAGGATCCACGAAAAGTCGGTTGGCTTGTAGTGAAGATATTTGTGAAGATAAGTTAATTAAATGAAATACTTTATATTAGATAAGTTATTATATTGATTTGAACTAATAAAAATAATAAATTAAATTAAAGATTTTACTCTTATAAGTCAGAGATAAGAGAAAGAGAGAGAGAAAAGAATTTTTACTCTCTTTCTCTCTCTTTCCCTCTTTCATTCTCATCAGAGGGCATCTGTGATCTCCCGTGTTCTCAAGGCATGAGCCGGGCCAGCCAACCGCCCACCGCCTCCGCAGCTCCCTCAGCCGCCGCCTTCCGCCTCGCAGAGCCTCACGGCAGCTTGTCCATGAGCCGCCAAGGCCGACGACGCCGGCCTGCAGCTTGGCCTGACGTAGCCACCGTTCCCTCCACCGCTGGCTTCCTACGCCACGCCAGAAGATCACGCCGGCCACGCCAGCCGGCCAGAGCCAAAGAAACCCTGCCAGCACACTTGATCGGCCAACCCTCGATCCGGCGAGGAAGCTTTCAAAATCCACAGTGAGCCCTAGATTGGGATTTATCATACTTTAATCCTCTAATTAAAGATCTAAATTGGGGGAAAGCCCTAAAAGGAAGCTTTATTAGAGTTTGGACTTGAAGGAGAAAATGCATGAATAAGGGCTGTGAATTGTAGTTGCTTCTAGGGATGATAAATTGTTAATTTAGTATGTTATGTGTGAATGTTTGTAGAAATTTCGGAGCCCTACAATAAGAGGAGGTGCTGCCGAAATTTTTGCCGATATACTTAGATTTTCATGCATTAATTAGTGAGTATTTGCCTTAATAAAATCATGAGGTTAGTTCTAAGATAAGTTAATGATGAAGTCAAGTATAGATACTTAGAAGAGAAATCTCGTATTTTTATCGTACTCTATTTAGTCTTAATTGGAGTATGAATCAAGAATACGGGCTCTGTATTTATAGATTTCTTATTTCAACTATCAGGTAAGGGCAAAGGCAAGTCCGCCGCCGTCAAAGGACCGAGCCAGATCTAAGCTCGAACCAGACTAAGGTGAGGGGAATCTACCTGTACAGTTCATGTGTTTTACCGTATTTTTATACGATACAGTTTTCAGTTTTGAAAAGCATGAACTAGGAGTTTTATGAAAGTTTCTAGAGTTTTATAAACCCATTTCATGCTTAGTATTCAGTAACAGAAAAGAGAAATAGATACAGATACAGATAGATTACATTCTATCGATATACTTGTATAGACCAGTGGCTCTCAGAGAGCCAGAGTACATTAATCGAAGTTAGGAGAGGGGTGATTTAAATTCTGATTTAAGTCTGAACTATCTGTTTTGAAAATACTTCAATTTTTATAAAAATCAAAACCCCCTTTCCATCCCTTCGGATGCTTAGTGTAAGTATATATTGTCAACCACTTGTATCAGATATACTTGTTGGTTACTGGCCATACAGTATTGAAGTAGATGTGTAGTCAAAGAAATTAGTCTTGTATTTATCAGATGATGCCGCATTCCTCGCCTTCTAGAGATAGAGCTCATCTCAGAGAAAGAGAGGGCACAGGTACAGATTACCCAGGGGGAATGTTGGTTTCATATCTAATCCACAAGACAGAGAAACAGAAACTCAGATATATATTTAAAAGAGAATACATTGATCAACATTTACTTGCTCAGTTTTCAGTATTTTCATTCAGTATTTTCTACACTCATTTTTATATGTCAGATTTTCTTTACTGCTTTACTTATTACACTGGTACAGTTACACCCATGCACTGTTCCCGCCACCGAGCTCCAAGAGCTCACCCTCTTCTTTGACTGTGTTTTGCGGGGACATTAGAGCGAGAGAACACATAGAGGGTCGTCTGACCAAGAGTTAGCGGAGATGTACTGTAGTTGGCTCTGACTCTACGTCTAGAAGTCCTGTTACTTATTTATGAGTGTTATGAGACTTTATGTTTGAGACAATATTTTTATTTGGTGATGTATTAACCAATATCTAGCGTTTTAGGATTATGATAATATGTTTGCATATTTACCTTCCGCATGTTATTAATTTCATAGTTCATTAGCAGTTTACAGCCTTAGGTCTGGGGTTCATTCTCTAGATCTGGCTGGTGTGACACCTGGGTCCTTAAAAGGATAAGGGTGTTACACACGTCGTGTATTTCATTTCATGTTTTATGATTTGAGGAGTATTGTTAACTCCTGTCTAGACTTGTGCTGTATTTTAAGACATTATGGCTTGTATCAGTGTTGTACTTGACTCTATGTTTTCCTAATATTAGCGTTGATTATGAGTAATTGATTGTTTTATACAGCCTTAGGCCGGGGTTCACTCCCTGACCTGGCTGGTGTGACACCTGGGTCCTGAAAAGGATAAGGGTGTTACAAATCAAGTAGATACTGATCGCAGCATGGAAAGGACCTAATCCTTGTCTTCGAGCCGAACGACAACCGAGCATGTCTCGTTCGCCACTCGGACACAGAAACAAGCATGCTTAAGGAGGGGGGCTAATGATATAGGTACACGTGTCAAGGGATCCGGGTCAAGCACACGCCACATGGCATAATCCCCAATACCCCCAAGTCAAAATCCGAACCGACCCCTCGGTATCATCCTAACCAAATCCGAGTCAAACAATCGTCATTATCCCAACCCCTCAAACAGTCGGTTCATATCCCCGCTCGAACTTCACCCCTTGACGAAGAGACAAGAGCAAAGTATAAACATCAGGAAGATAAACAACAGAGAGAGAAAGTACAAAGAAGATATTTATCAGGAAAGATCCGACCTAAAAGACAGAACGCCATAACTCACACTGACATCAGAGGGGACAGGAGTTAAAGAAAGAGCACCCCACTTGTCCCACTTGTCCCACTTGCCCCACTCGCCCCACTTGCCCTCACGATAGATGGGACATTCTCCCAACTCCAACCGAACGAACTAACATAGAACTCAACAAGAACCTATAAATAGAGAAGAAGAAGAAGACCCAGAGCCACATGAACAAATAAACTGAAAAATCTCTCGTCTATCCATTAATCTCCTTTCCACTGACTTGATCGTCGGAGCTAAATCCGGGCAAAAAGGCCTACTCCGATTGATTCATCTCCCTGTGTAGGTTCTCCTCACAACCCTGAAGGCCAAGCAACTTTCTGCAGCCGGTTGTAAGCATCTGTAACAAACAAATACAAATCTCAACCGTTGGATTGGAGCGGTTCTAATCACAAGAGAAGACCGGTTTCCAACCCTAACATATATATATATATATATATATATATATATATATATATATATATAAAGACTAAAACCCCGATAAACCCCGATATATTATTCACAAACTAGAACACTAATTTCATGGGAAAATCAAGGCGTTACATAATAAAAGCCCACTATTACAACCAGACAAATAAAAGCTTTTGTTCAAAAATAAATGCAAACCCCAAAAAATAAACACAAACACCAAATAATAAACACCCATTGTTACAACCAAACAATGAATGCTTTCACTTAAAAATAAACACAAACCAAAAAAGAAACATAAACACCAAATAATAAACAAACACTCTTACAACTAGACCAGTAAACACTTGCGCTAAAAAAATAAACACAAACCCCAAAAATAAACCCTAAAAGCCAAATAATAAGAGTATACTCTCATAACGAGACAGTAACCCTAAGCCCTAAAAAATAAACGAAAACCCCAAATAATAAACACAAAATCACACACATTGTTACAAGTTGTGCCCTAATATCTAAAACAAACATTAACCCCTGAATCACACACTCTAAATCATAAAAATGGAAGAGATTTTCTTTGGAAGAGGCTCACCTAGATCTACATACATGGAAACGATCGTTGGAAGCTCCGGAGAGATGGTCTTCTCGGTGGGCGGTGGACATTGTGAAATTATAGAGAAGAGCAACAAAAACTTGTGAAGTTGTGAAGACTAACATAGAGAAGATGAAAGAAATCATCACAGAGGCTGAACGGATGGTTAACACGAAGCAAGCGCGTGTGAATCATCACTAAGCTCGGAGTTCCAAAGTATTTATTAAGTGATTGAGGGCGTCCTCTTAATTACCTTTATAAAAAGCATTTGTTTCTCTGGATAAATTTTTGTGAGCTAATTAACATGGATAGTGGGCTACAGAACTGACGTGACATTTGGTAAATTTTTTTTTAAATATTAAAAATATAAGGGTTTTTTCTTTTTTTTTTGTTTTTGGAAGAAAGCAAATGTTTAGGATTTTTTTCGGAGCTTTCCTCTTAATATAATGTGCTAATTTTTCCTGGTAGTCAGTCTGCCCGTGGTTGTCGCTGGAAGCGTGGTTTGAATCCACAGCTGTTGAATCAATATATGTTTTTTTTTATAAATATTGAATCAATATATTAATGTTAAAGATTTATTAAAGATTTGCAGAATTGGTCAATCTCTGGTTTAGGGCAAACTTTGACCGGGCCCTGTTGTTCGCGGCCCGAGACTCGTAGTAGCCGGACACATCATCCCATTGATCCATGCATAGCTTCGATTTTTATTTTAGAGGCATGCAAAAGTTTTCTCCTCTTCCAAATCGTTTCTCGAATGCCGGGCAATCTCATTGCGTTTCTCCATTTTCCCGAGTTCTGATCTAATTGAGTTCTCGAATCCCAACCTTTCGCTGAATCTTCTGGAGAAGGAGAAGGAAAAGGCGAAGGGCATGGAGACTTTGATCTCTCTCGTGAACAAGCTGCAGAGGGCCTGCACCGTCCTCGGCGACCACGGCGAGGAGAGCGCGCTTCCTACTCTATGGGACTCCCTTCCTGCTATTGCCGTCGTCGGGGGCCAGGTTTTGATTTTGGTTTTCTGTTTCCAAGTTTCAATCTTTGTGTTTCATTCCAAAGGTTTTGATTTGTTTGTTTGCCTCCTCTTTGTTTTTTTTTTCTACTTCTTTTCTTTTTTTTTTTTGGAATTTCTTGGATTCAAAATAAACCTTATCAAATGTCGAATTTATTGCATTGTGAGAAAATCCTTGGAACTAATCAGGTATTCTCAGCTTGGTTTTACAACTTATGATTTAGTAGTTAACTGTACTCTCATGAGGATTGGAAAAATTATTGCGGTTTCTATTTTATGAATACTCGCCTTATTTGACATCTTCTTCTTGTTAATTTTTTAAATAATGGCTAATGCTTAAACAGTTATATTATCCTGATAGACTCTATAAACAGATATGCAGTTTTAACTTTTTAAGATTTTTTAAGCTGTTTAGGAACATTCATATGGTGTAAATAGATCATAGCACAATTAGCTTTCTACAATTTGCTGAATGAAAAAAAAAACATTCTGTATGTAGCTAATTTACTTGTTACTATTCCCTTGGATGCATGTGTGGCACAGTGATGTTAAAGTACAACAACAACAACAACTACTAAGCCTTAATCCCATACTCGATGGGGTCGGCTATATGGATTTTTTGTTTTCATGTCGTTCTCAAATATGAAATAAAAATAAACTAAAAGGAAATGAAATAAACTGAAATAAAATGAAAAATAAAAATATATAAATAAATAATAATAACAACAGATAATTTCTATGAGAGATTGGGATGTTAGAAGCAGAACAGTATCCCTACGAACAAAGCTAAGCTAATGAAGGAAAACCTTTTAGCTGACTTATCGGTAATTCTATACTAGGCGGGGTCTGCTATATGAATTCTTTGTCTCCATGTCGCTCTGTCAAAAGTAAGATCCTGCTCAATATCTAACATACGTAGGTCCTTAGACACCACCTCTCTCCACGTTCCTAGGCCTACCTCTACCCCTCTTCTTACCTTCTACAACTAAACTATCACATTTTTTAACCAGAGCACCTGGGGGTCTCCGGCGTACGTGTCTAAACCATTTTAAACGCCTTTCTCGTATTTTATCTTCAATTGGTGCAACATGCACTTTTTGTCGGATGTGTTCATTTCTAATCTTGTCCAATCTTGTATGTCCACTCATCCATCTCAACATCCTCATTTCGGCCACATTCATCTTATGCATATGTTGAACTTTAGTTGCCAAGCACTCGCTCCCGTGTAGCATAGCCGGTTTAACTGTCGTCCTATAAAATTTTTCCTTTATTTTGTTAGGTATCTTTTTATCACATAACACCCCCGTGGCACTTCTCCATTTCAACCATCTAGCTTTGATTCTATGGGTTACATCTTCATCTATCATCCCATCATCCTGGAAAATGGAACCTAAATACTTAAAATGGTTAACCTTAGGTACTACCACCCCCCTAGTTTCACTTCTCCTTCATCGCTCCTACTTAGACTAAAATTACAGTGCATATATTCTGTCTTACTTCTACTTAACCTAAAGCCTTTACTTTCTAAAGTGTCTCTCCATAATTCTAGTTTTTGATTTACTCCATCTCTAGTCTCATCCACTAGGACAACATCATCCGCAAACAATATACACCATGGGATGTCATCTTGGATATAACTAGTTAATTCATCCATTACTAGGGTAAACAAGTATGGGCTCAAGGCCGATCCCTGATGTAGACCCATTGTTATAGGAAACTCCTCCGTATCGCCTCCTACTATTCTCACACTTGTAACCGCTCCCTCATACATATCCTTAATAATATTTATATCTTTTACATGAATGTTTTTCCTCTCCAATACCGACCAAAGGACTTGTCTTGATACCCTATCATATGCTTTCTCTAGGTCAATAAAAACCATATGGAAATCCTTCTTCTTTTCTCTGTAGATCTCCATCAAGTTTCTTAATAGGAAAATGGCTTCTGTTGTGGATTTACCTAGCATAAAACCAAATTGGTTCTCTGACACCTTCGTGATATACCTGAGTCGATGCTCTATTACCCTCTCCCAGAGTTTCATCGTATGACTCATTAACTTAATACCACGGTAGTTGGTGCAATTTTGAATATCTCCCTTATTCTTATAAGTAGGAACCAAAATGCTCTTTCTCCAGTCGTCTGGCATTTTCCCCCCTTTTAGGATAGAGTTGAAGAGTTTGGTTAACCACACTTTAACGTCACAGTTTTAAGAAATAATCCAAATTTTCTAATCACTTTAACATCACTGTGCATTACATTAGAGTGGGACCTTTTGACATCATTGGAGAATAGAGTTATTTTGCAGTATGTTATTTCTTAAAGTTTTTAAATTGACAAAAAACTGTGGTTAGTTTATGTGATCTTCTTTTGTTTTTTAATAGAGCTCTGGTAAATCTTCCGTTTTGGAAAGCGTTGTTGGCAAGGATTTCTTGCCTAGGGGATCAGGTATGGTTATACATCGTTTTTTTGTATGGCTGTTACTAATTTTTATTTATTTATTTATTTTTTGTGGTTATTTCCTGGAAAATTGAGCACTTGATCTTTGATGAAAATTCACAGGAATTGTTACTAGACGTCCTCTTGTCTTGCAGCTTCATAGAATTGATGAAGGACGGGAGTATGCAGAATTCCTTCATCTCCCAAAGAAGAAGTTCACTGATTTTGGTAACTATTCTTGCTTAGTGATAAAATTTTTAATTATATTTGAATTATCTTTGACACAGGACATATGCCTCCTATATTAGTCTTCTCTAGATATTTATGTTCACATAACCAAATGTTTCACTGAAGAACTCTTAAACAACCATCTTTGTTCACCTATGGCATCCTTTTCTGCAGCTCTTGTGAGAAAAGAGATTTCTGATGAAACTGATAGGGAGACTGGCCGTACCAAGCAAGTTTCAACCGTTCCAATTCATCTTAGTATCTATTCCCCAAATGGTAAGAGAGAGATATGAACCGAACGATTCACTACAAATAAGTATCATCTGGAAACTAGTAATAATTTATAATCAGTAGTTCATTCTTGCAGAATTTCATAGTGATCTAACTAATTTATGGTTCTCCATATGAGTGCAAACTTTATTGGCAGCTTGTTTTGGAATCTAATTGGGCAAGGAATATTTGTGATCTGAGATTTCTACTTCCTACCTTTATATCTAATTTATAATGTCTAATAGAGCTTGCAATTGCATTTCTACTATATACAAATATTATCAATGGTTTGGTTCGGATGCAAAAAAAGATTTGCATGGGGCATTTTCATGCTTCCCTGAATTTTCTCCTTTATAATATGGGAGAACAGAAGTTCATAATAGTTTTTCCTTGAAAATCATTTTAAATAATAATTAAATTTTATAAATCAGTGGAACCATGGATCACCAAAGCTCAGGACAAAGTTAAACATTTTTAGTGGAAATTTATTGTGGATATGTTACTACTGTCTTAAAAGACCATTGTAAGTTACACAAGCAGACTGAAAAATCCACTACTTTTTTTTTCTTGTGATTGTTTAATGTTTTATATACTGAAAATATCCAATTTTGCAGTTGTAAACCTGACTTTGATTGACCTCCCTGGTCTTACAAAAGTGGCTGTGGGTAAGTTTTGAACTTATTTCTTTTTCGATTGTTGCATTTCATTCAATGTTGACTAATTTTATATGGCTTTCCAGATGGTCAACCTGAAAGCATTGTTGCGGATATTGAAAACATGGTTCGCTCATTTATTGAGAAGGTGATTTTATTTTTGTTGGCAAACAATTTGCTTACACTTTATGCACAAACCTTCATGGGTAACAAATAGCTTTGAGCTCTACTGTTTACAACCAGAAATTTTCCTTGTGCGTTTCTTCAACATAGAATGTTGGTAGGTTTCTCATTTTCTTGTGCTTTTGAAGATTATCTTATAATTTGGCAATAATTGAAATGTTTCTAAATAGTTCATAAATAATTGAAGAACAAATAATTCAACAATAAAATAGTCCTTAATATTTTGAATGATGGAACTAACACTGTTATTTTTCATTGTTTAGATTTAAAAATTATGGAGAATTTAAATTAATTTTTTCTTGAATTTAGGTGTTAGGGGTAGGTTGGTAATTTCAGATTTTGGCCTGTAGAAGCATGCCAAATTCATTTGACTAGTTTTTGAATTGTATTCTAGGTTAAGTTTATCAGTATGTTTAGAAGTCGAGATAAGTTCTAGTGAGATAAATCCTACTTTGTTTGAAATCAAACTTTACTTTTATATAGCCTGTAATGTATATAAAAGTGGGAGAGATCATGCATAAATGAATCAATTTATTTTTTTTAGCTTTACATTATCTTAAGGTTGTGCTTAGTTTTTTTAAGTATAATTGCTTAGATCCTATGCATGATTGCCTAGAAAGTCTAGGTGTGATTGTCTAGGTTATCTTGCATCACTAAATTTTCAATTTTATCTTTAAAAGCTCTAAATCTTTAGAAAGAAAGTATCAGTGTATGATTTCAAAAATAAAACATACTTTTGAACTCTGAAGCACCATCATTCCAACTTGACTCACGTACCCGTGTCGGACACGTCTGCGACACGGACAAGCGCTCGACATGCGTGGATACGTGTCCGATACTTTGAAAACCGTATCCTTTTTTGTTTTTAAAAAAGTCATCATCGACACGTTCGCGACACGCGTGGACACGGGCTTGACGAGCTGAGCAGCGTCGTCGGAGTGGACAATCCGGATCACCTCCCGCTCGAGCCGGGCCTCCTCGGGGCCAAGGCGGCGGCGATACTTCTCATTATCTCCGGTGAGAGAGAGGACATCATAGTCTTCATAGAGATCGAAGATTGGGTCGATAGTAGGTCGTCGAGGAAGGAACAAGATGGTAGCCAATGGCAGAGGTGGAGACGAGCCATGAGGGAAAAGAAGATCTAAGTAGGATGAGGAGGAGGAGGTTCCGTTTCATCATGCTGGGGAGGATCTACTAATATTAGGGTTTGTAAATGTTTTCATGTCCACCGTTTGATCATATGATCCAACGGTTGAGAATCACGATTTGTTATAATAATAAATTATGGTTTAAGAATTCTGATTTCATTTTTAATTAAAAATATAAAAATTGAAAAAATATCCTTTTTTATTTCATTTGTTTTATTTTTATAAAATCAAAATTTTAAAATAGATAAATTTATGGACTTCATTTTTTTTAAATATAAACAAAACTAAATTCGAAAATCTAACCAATGTAAAATTTTAAAATTATAATTAAAAAATCTTTCAAAAACCCAAATCAAATTTCAAATTATTTCAAATTTTATTAAAATTTAATTTCAAATCTTAAAAGTACAATTAATTGCCCCTTTAAGGCTTTTCAAACCATTGTTCTTTTTCCTGCGGACCTATGCATCAGGGTTTTCGCCTCCACCGCCTTTTTTTTATCTCATTGGTATGCCTTGATTTTTTTGGTGGATTATTATTAGTTCAATATTTTTTTTAAGAATCTGATTACCGATTGATCAAACTTGATACATATTCTAATATTTTGGAATTTTTGTTCTTCTAAATTTCTAAATTTTGATTGTGATTGATTAGTTTCTAATTTTTTTTATAACTATATTATAATTGCGTTTTGATTGTTAAATATGTATTTTATTCTTTGTATAGATTTGTTTCAGCTGAATATGGATTCTACGGGTACTACGGGTGCTAGTAGTGCGCCTAATGCATGTGGAAATATGTAACACGACATGAGAAATCCGGCGAAGGTGACCACAATGTTTCATAGTAATACAATTTTTGTAATAAAGTTGCAATGAGTTCTTATACACGGGTGAGAGCTCATCTATTAAAAATAGTGGGTACTGGAATTGGAGCTTGTCCAAAGGTGACAATGAAGGATATTTCTGAAATGCAGAAGTTGGAAGAGGAAACAAAGTTTTGATTGCAAAAACATGCACTAAAGAAAGTACCATTACCACCTCAAAGTTTTTCATTAGATAATATATCTCCATTTTTTCAAGGAGGGATAGACTCGAGAAAAAGAAAGAGCATTACAAGTGGAAGCAAAAGTGGAAGTGCTAGTGGAAATCCACTTGAGAAGGCATTTAACACTGCTACTCGGGATCAACTTCATGGACAGATTGCTGGGATGTTTTATTCTGGAGGCCTACCTTTTCATCTTCCAAGGAATCCTTATTACGTAAGTTCCTACATTTTTGCCGTTAGTAATCCAATTTCAGGATACTTGCCTCTAGGAGATAATTTGTTTCGAACCATCCTCCATTTTTTAAGGAGGGATAGACTCGAGAAAAAGAAAGAGCATTGCAAGCGGAAGCAGAAGTGGAAATCCATTTGAGAAGGCATTTAACACCGCTGCTCGTGATCAACTTCATGCACAAATTGCTCGGATGTTTTAGTCTGGAGGCCTACCATTTCATCTTGTAAGGAATCCTTATTATGTGAGTTCCTACATTTTTACTGCTAGTAATCCAGTTTCAGGATATTTGCCTCCAGGATATAATTTGCTTCAGACCACCCTATTACAAAAAGAGAAAGCAAATATTGAGAGATTGTTGGAACCCATCAAGGGGACATGGAAGGAAAAGGGTGTAAGTATTGTGAGTGATGGGTGGAGTGACTTACAAAGAAGGCCGTTAATTAATTTTATGGTGGTGACTGAAGGGGCCCCAATGTTTCTTAAAGTTGTGGATTGCTCGAGTCAAACAAAAGACAAATTCTTTATTACAAATCTGATTAAAGAAGTTATTAATGAGGTAGGGCATGATAATGTGGTTCAAATCATCACAGACAATGCCCCAAATTGCAAGGGAGCTGGTCAACTAATTGAAGCACGACTTCGTGTGTGGTCCACACTCTGAACCTTACTTTGAAGAACATTTGCCCAGTGAAGAATGTTGAAAATAATCAAGCTACATATGAAGAGTGTAGTTGGATCACTGATATAGTGGGTGATGTGATGCAAATAAAGAATTTCATAATGAACCATTCTTTGAGGTTAGCAATATTCAATGAGTTTGTTTCATTGAAGTTGCTTTCAGTTGCAAAGACGCGCTTTGCTTCATCTATCGTGATGCTAAGAAGATTTAAGCTTATCAAGCAAGGTCTCTAAGCTATGGTAATTAGTGATAAATGGCAATGTTATAGAGATGATGATGTTGGAAAAGCAAGGTTTGTGAAAGAGAAAGTGTTAGATGACGTGTGGTGGGATTTTATTGACTACATATTTTCCTTTACCGCATCTATATATGACATGCTTAGAGCTTGTGACACGGAGAAGCCTTGTCTTCACTTGGTTTATGACAAGTGGGATACAATGATTGAAAAAGTGAAGATACCTATATATAGGCATGAAGGGAAGCGACAAGAGGAAACATCTATCTTTTATGATGTGGTGTACCAAATTTTTGTGGATCGTTGGAACAAGAATAACTTACCACTACATTGAATGACACATTCCTTGAACCTAAGGTAAATTTTTTATCTTAATACTAGCCTAGTATAATATATTGTTTTTTAAATAGTTGTAGACTTGAATAGACACTTATTTATATTTTGTATATAAGTTGTAATATTTTTTTTTAACCTTTTCTAATCAAGGTACTATAGTGATGGATAGCTTCTAGAGGGCCCAAATCGAGTTCCTCCACATAAGGACTTGGAGGTTTCTCATGAAAGAATGAAATATTTTAAAAGGTATTTCCCAAATTCAGAGGAACGAACAAGAGTACTATTATAGTATGCAAATTTTTTTACACGTTGCGGAGATTTTGAGGAGTTTAATTCCATCCATGATCGATATACTATGGATCCAAAAAGTTGGTGGGTTATTCATGGTGCGTGTACACCTATGCTTCAAAGCGCGGCTTTGAAACTTCTAGTGCAACCATCTTTATCATCATGTTGTGAGAGAAATTGGAATACATACTCTTTCGTACACTCACTGAGAAGGAACAAGATGACACCCAAACATGCAGAAGATTTGGTGTTCATTCTTAGTAATCTCCGCCTTCTATCAAGAAAAACCCCACAATATATGCAAGGGAAACAAAGTTGTGGGACATTGCTGGAGATACATTTGATTCCTTTGAAGATGTTGGGATACTTGAAGCTGCAAACCTCTCACTTGATGAACCAGATTTGGAGGCCGTGGTTTTTACAGATGATGGCAATAGTGCTGGACATGTTGCTATTGGTGATGGTGAAGATGATGAGGCAATGGAAATTAGTTCTAACGATGGATGGATAGGAAGGACTTTAGTTTTATTAGATTTTGTTAAAACTTTGATATATGTTTATGATGATGAACTTTCATTTTGTGCTTGTGGTGTGCTTTTTGTGCTTGTGATAGACATTTTGTTTAATGGACTTTTATTTCAGTGTATGTTTTTGATTGATGGATGTAATTGTTGTTTTATCTTCTTTGATTTTTTTTTTTGTATGGAATTTGTGGATTATTTGATATGATGAAATGAAATCTAATAACTATATTTCATCAAAATATTATATATAATATTTTTATATGTATTTATATTCAACGTGTCCCAATGTGTCTGTGTCTTGCATTTTCTAAAAATGCCGTGTCGGCATATCCGTGTCGTGTCGTGTCCGTGTCCCGTGTCAGTATCGGTTCTTCATAGCTTATGAACTACCATAAAGTTTTCTTAATTTACCATATTTTTCTTGAACATTGAACTTTCACATTCTTTTGAACAAATCATTATCACCAAACTTGTGAGTTGTGATAATGCTTAAAAGTTTTAAACACATGCCTGCTCTTGATTATCGTTTTGTTTCGAGTTAGCTGCAAAAACATCATCCAATTCTCACCATCTATAATGCATTTCAAATTACAATCACTGGCCTGATATCTCTCTCTTACACTCTTTTTCTCTTTGAAGAGTTGCAAAGCAACTAATTACTTCCCATAGTTGGTAATAACATTAGTAGTTGGTGGCAACTCAAACTCTTGGTTGCATGTTCAATTCCTTTCTCGGGTCTCATATCTAGCTTTCTTAGCTTGAGTATCAACTTTAAACTCCTAAGACTCGTAAACAATTTGTTAGTAGTTGAGTTGTAATAGTTTCTTGGTTTCTTCGATGACAATTCTTTGGCTCCAAGCCTTTCTTGCCTCCTTTATCAGAAGCAAACTAACCAAATTAGCATAATTCAAATGAATAAGAATATTTCTAACTTCAATCTTCGTGCTTCACACAACCCTAATATAAACGCTCTGATTTCCAAATCCAAGCTGCAGTTAGCTTCAACTGGTCCCATGCATGCAACCATAAAAGATCCCTCATTAGTGCAGATTAGAAAATTAATTCCTTAATATTCTTCCTTCTTTATGCATGAACCATTGTAAGAATATAAGAGAAAGGGTTATGGCGCCTATAATGGAAGATTTGTGAGTTCATCTTCCTTGATTCCCGATAAGATATAGGACAAAATCATTAATTTAATAATATTTTTTGGCCAATGAAATGCCACAATGTGCAATATACTTAGTGTTAGGACAATTGTTCGAAGACAAGTTCACTTCTAGGAGTCTAGATTCTCTAGGTAACAATAGCCATAATTGCTTTGACTATGAGAGGATCAATATCATCATCGATAATTTCCATAACCAACTAGTTTCGTTTTGCAAAATTAGTAAAACAATCAAAATAGAAGCCTTTAAGATTTTGTTCTAAACCTTTTTGGCAATCCTACAACCCCAAAGCAAATGGTTAATAGACTCAATAATAAGATTGCAAAGAAGACATGAATCCGGAGGAGGAAGATTTAAATTATACGGAAAATCCTTAGTAAGGGTCCTCGCATATAACATTTGGTATATAACTGTTAGCTGTACATGATATATACATGTATATGTATATGTATAATTTTATTCATGGAATACAATCATGTGATGATTCTTTCTCCCTTTGCTTGTCTCTAATATGGTTTCAGAGAAATCTATGAAGACTGCATATTTAGAAACTCACTAAGGTTATATCCTTTACCTTGGGGAAGCTAGAAACGAAGTCCATGGAGATGGATTGCCAGGGTCTATCCGGGATTGGTAGAGGCTGAAGAAGACCCCGCTTTCCTCTACTATAGTTTGTCTTATTGGCACATAAGTCTCTATGTCTTCCTACATGCTGGGCCAATAATAGTGCCGGGACAGGAGAGCTGTCACCCGCTTGTGGCCTAGATGTCTTGTCTATCTTGTGTCGTGAGTCTTACGGAGCAACTCCCTCCGTAGCCCATCTTTCCGTGGCACAAAGAGTTTCTTTCCCTTCGTATGGAGGAGCTCATTTTCCATCAAGTGTTATCGTATTATGTCCTCCTTTACATCGTCGATCAGCTTCTGATATTGATCATCCTCCTTAGTTGCATCCCGAATGCGCACAAGAAAGTTAGTCTCAACCTGAGATAGAGCACTCACAAATTCTACCACCGCTTTTTGACTCAGTACATCTGCAACTAGGTTATGTTATCCCGATTTCTTCTGCCACTCAAAATCATACTCCTGCAAGAGCTCCTGCCAGTGTGCTTTCCTTGAAGAAAGGTTCTTCTGGGTGGCAAAGTAGGTGTTCGCCACATTGTCAGTCTTGATGACGAATTTGGTATTGACAAGATACACCCTCCATACCAGGAGGTAGTGTATGACAGGCAATATCGCTTTCTCGTGTGATGAGTATTTTTGTTCTGCCTTGTTCAGCTTCTAGCTTTCAAAGGCAACTGGATGGCCTTCCTATACAAGGACTCCGTCCACAGCCTTGTTGGAGACATTCGTGTATATCTCAAAGGGTCTGTTGATGTCAGGCAGCTTCAACACTGGCTCACTTGTAACTGCTTGCTTGAGTGTGTTAAAGGCCCTTTGATATTAATCCGTCCAACGCCATGGTTGGTCCTTCTTCAAGAGATCGGTGAGAAGCACCGCCTTCTTGGAATAGCCCTTGATAAACTTCCTGTAATAATTAGCCAATTCGAGAAAGGAATGAAGTTCAGTTATGTTACGGGTATATTTGGTAAGACACCCGTCGCCTCCCTAAATGGCCACCTGTCATACACAGGGTTACGTTTCGCTTGGCCACAGGACGGTCAGTCACCACCAGGTTCGTTAGTATCAATTCCGTATGGCAAATAAAGAAGGCTCACCCCTACAAAAAGTCCGTCGGAATTATACACGAAGCAAGAAGGTGATAACTATCTGGACAAGAGCGTATCCAACGCCTCTACAGTAAGTAGATCTTATCCACTTACCCCTACAGTAGGTAGATATTTTCTACTTACACACGAGGTACCTACACGGTAGGTAGATATTTTCTACCTACCTACGCAGCACCTACATAGTAGGCAGATATTTTCTTACCGCCTTAGAAGATATTTTCTCATTCACCGTCTTACTCCACCGCCTTTCCTAAACCGCCTTTAAATGACTATAAAAGAAGAGCGACAATAAAGAAATGGGGGGATCAGAAAAGTCACCACAAAAAGAGCTAACTCATGTCTAAAACCGCTTTCTTACAAATTTTCTGACTTAGGCATCGGAGCTGAATCTGGGCAGAAAGGCCCAATTCCGACCACTGTTTTCTCCCTTTTATAGGTTCATCCCAAAGGAAAGCTAAGGCAATTCCGAGCGGATTTTCATAGGATAATTCCGAACGGATCTCCAAAGCATTCTCCGTGTTCCTCATTCAGAAGCTGAAGTAATCGTCCACACCAACTATAAATTTCAATTGTTTGTTGAAGGCTGGGACCAGATCACGAGGCCACAGTAGCCAAGGCGTGAGGTGGACCAGTTTTTGGCATCAACAAGTTACCTTAGTCAGGGCTTGCCATTCTAAGATCGCCTTCATCTTCTGCTCATCCATCCGCACTTCACCTCTTGAGATCCGATGACCTAAGAACATGATGCTTTCTGAGGCAAATTCACACTTCTCCAGCATGATATACAGTTGATGTGCCCTCAACCTAGACAATACCAACTTCAGGTGGGATAAGTGGTCCTTCCAAGACTCACTATAAACGACTACATCATCTTAGTACACCATAAACCGATTGATGTAGTCATAGAAAACGTCACTCATTAAACTACAAATGGTAGCAGGGACGTTAGTCAAACCGAATAGCATGACTAAGAACTTATGTGAACCATATCTAGTGATACAGATGGTCTTCGTCGTGTCTTCTTCGACAATCCTCACTTACTAGTATCCCGACCGCAAGTCCAGCTTGGTAAAGTAGGATGCCTTTCTTGATCTGTCAAACAGGTCCTGAACCAAACGAATTGGATATTTGTTTTTCACAGTTAACTTGTTTAGGGCGTGATAGTCGATGTAAAGTCACAAAGTCCCATCTTTCTTCTTCTGAAAGAGGACTGGTGCTCTGTAAGGGGCCTTTGAAGGCTGTATGTATCCGACATCTAGTAAATCTAAGAGTTACTTCCTCAGCTCTTGTAATTGCGATGAGACAAACGATAGGGTATCTTTATCGGAGGCTTTACACCTGATTCAAGCTCAATTCGACGATTTATCACCCTTCAAGGTAGTAGTACTTTCGAGTTCACTAGGCATCACATCTTCGAACTCCTTTAAGATAATTGGAACATCATCCTTAATCTTAATCTTCTTATCTGCCTTTGTCTCTAACAAGATTGTAAGGTACATCGACTCGCCTCTCTTCAAACCCAGCTCTAATTGGATCGCAGGTAAGAGCACTGACTTACCCTTCTACGTCTTGGCCTGTTTCATTCCAGCAACGAAACAAGGCCTTCATCTATGATGAAGATCCCACCCACACCTAGTCAGTGTTAGAAAGTCATTACCTAAGATGATATCAAAGTCATCCGGAGGCACCATAATGAGGTTCAAGTGTCCGTTCCACTCTCCAACTTTTGTTGGCATCACCTGCGCCATCCCCGCAACTAATTGGGCCTTTGAATTCATCGCCTTTATCCGACTTTGGTCCTTGCTGAGAGCTAAGTCGAGTGTCGAAACCATCCTCTCCGACATAAAGTTGTGGATGGGTCTAATATCCACCATTGCCTCAACCGTGTTTCCATTCAACACGATTTGTATGAAAAGAAGCCTAGAGGGAGTTGTATCTTTTACCGACCTTATCGTGTTGAGGAGTTGGAGTGGGTTGACCCTAGTTGGTGGCTCTGGGTCATTATCTGTCTCGACCGCCAACGCCGAGATCTTTTCCTGCTTCAGACAGTCACATGCTCTATGTGGTCCGTTGCATATGAAACAACCTGATTTTGGTCCTTGACTGGGTTGTCTCGTGCTGGACCCAACCGGTTCGTGCCGTTCCCCATGCAGCTTCTTTGCAGCATCTTGCCTTGCAGGTTTGCCTGTCTCCTTGGGCTTGGACTTTCCCTTGTCTCTTGTAATAGTATTTGTATACTGAAAGTTGACCAGTCCTTCGGTCGCAATAATGGCAGAGATAAGTTCCTTGGTCCCTTGTCTCCTCACCTTCAGCTCAGCCGAACTTTATAGCCCAGACAAGAAGTTGAACAACTTATCCTCCTCGAACGTGTCCTTGATATCCAGCATGAGAGACGTGAACTCCTTCACGTACTCTCTGATCATTCCTGTATGCTTCAGTTTCTTCAGCATGGTCCTCGCAACCCACGCTGTATTTCTCAACAGAAACTGCTCGCGTAGCTCCTGCTTGAGCTCTTCTTAACTTTGAATAGACTCCCCCATCTCGAGAGTCGTTCTCCTGTCGCGTTCACCACCAGAGCTTTGCATCTATGGTGAGGTACATCCCCACGAGTGATACCTTTTCCTTTTCTAGGGCCCTACAGCTCGAAAGTACTGGTCCATTTCCCTTATGAAATTTTTCAGCTCCTTGGCACTTCGTGCGCCAGAAAAGGGACTAGGTTCTGGGACCTTTACCTTTGTGGTTGGGTTGAAAAGGGACTAGGTTGCCTTGCAGTCCTCGAATGCCATAGCTTACCAGTTGTCACAGGGGAAGTTATCTACCTTAATTTTTTAAAGCCTTGCACTCCGAATCCTCATGTGATGGTAGCCGGATCCGCCTAAGTATCCGACTCAGCTATTTCTTTCCTTAATCAAGGTTCGCAGCAGCCGCTCAAAGGAACTAGCAATCAAGCCCACAAGCATGAGAGGAAACAATTAAAGAACAATAACCAAAGAGAAAACACAGAAGGAATTGGTGCCACAAGCCAAACTCCTAACTTTTATTACTTCTTCTCAATGAATACAAAGCCGAGGGCCTCTGCCCTATTTATACAAGGATAAAAGTATTCAAATTGACTTATGGATAAGTTCAAACTCCAATTTGAACTTATCTTATCCTATCCGATAAGCCTACTACTTTAGTTACCGAAACTGAAGCCTTCATGGATCGACCACGTCCTATGAATACCGCACCTGGGCGTGTGCGCGTGCTCTACATGCTCCGTGCACGTCCGGCTCCGCACAACCGATTCTACATACCCGTGTACGCACCTAAGTCCGCGCTCCTAAGTCCGCACGCACCCAAGTCCACGTGCTCGCGCTCAATTTGTACGCACCTAAGTCCGCGAGCTTGTACTCAAGTCCGCATGCTTCCATGTCCACACGCACCTTGCGCTCCGTGCGTGCATGCGTGCGTTGTGTTCTGCGTGTGCACTTGCGCCCTGCTCATGCACCTCTTGCCTGTGCGTTGTCCGTGTGTACTGCTGTGCCTTCGTGTTGCTTGTGCGCGCTCCTGTACCCGTGCGCACTGCTTTGCGGTGCTCACGCGCTTTGTGCACCATCTCCCGGCTTGGTGCACACAAAGGCTGGAACCTATAACCTGGTTCAAGTGTGAGTGTCCGACACCTAGCTCCTAGCACATCCTTCTTTTTTCTTCAATCTTCAAAATAATTGTAGAGCTAGCAGTTAGAGTTAGCTCTACAAAGAGTGAGTCTCTTTCCTGGAGCTGGTGTTTTATAGTTCTGTCTCCAAGTTCTTATTATTCTTTTAGAAAAATAAAAAAGATCATACATTCCAAATGTTGACTCTCTTTTTTAATTTTTTTTTTAAAACACTTAAAGCCAATGTTCCAAACAATAGTTTTAGGGAGGGGAATTTATGAAGCTGATGTTCCGAAAACCGGTTTTAACACCAAGTCACCTTGAATCGATGGTGTGGCCAAAGTCGGCTTTCGTTAAAACAAGGCCATATATGCAATAATTAATATCCAAGAGTTTTTACTATCTTTTATTTTTTAATTTAAAAATCACTCTTAAAAATATTTTTCATTTCTTTTGGTTAATTTTCACACATCATATTTCATTTTTAATTTGTATTTATGTTATTTATGTCAATATTATAGGTTTAAATTTTGTATCTAGTTTTAGAAAGAGAACCCACTATTTTTGGCTTATAATATGATTGTGTCTTGTTTCTATAATTAAACTATTATAAGTTCATCACACCTATCTTTCACTTGATCATTGTTAATCCTTTTCCTTATGCGAGGTGACTATATTTCTTTATTTCTATGTTTTAAAAACGTTGTGTTTTATAAGGATAGAGTTAAAATGTTGATAGCCAATTATAATTAGGTTTTTTTTTCTTTGGCTGCAGCCTAATTGTATAATTCTAGCAATTTCACCTGCTAATCAAGATCTTGCTACATCTGATGCAATTAAGATCTCCCGTGAAGTAGATCCTAAAGGTAATTTCTCCTGGCTTATGGTTTAAATTATCCATTATTTTTGTTTTTTTTTCTTTTGTTTTGCGAAATTACATTTGTATCACCTAATGATTAAATTTGTTATTTTTATGTTTTTTCTTTCTTGTTAGGTGACATAAATTGGAAATTTCTGACATTAGTCTAGTAGAAGGGGTAGGTGTAGAAATTCTTTGATCACTAGTTATGTATCACTTATAATTGTTTTAAGTAAATGACCTCTAATGTGTTATATGCAAACTAAAAACATTCTCTATTCTAGTTTTAACTCAAAAACTTAAGTTGTTAGGATGGAATTATTTTAATCCAAATGTATCTAATTAACTGACATGGGGCTATTTGTATTCTAGTAAGCCCTTGATACCTACAAGGCTTTTAGCCAGTCAATTTGTATACAAATGAACCAACCTAGCTCTGATAACATATTAGATGCAAACCAAACACATTATTTAGGCTCCATTCAACCCAAAAGCTTTAGTTGATAAGATTATTCAAATTAACATCAAATAAGATTTTTAAAGTTGGGAAAATTATATGAGGACTCAAAAATAGGATTAAATAATAATTAAGTATTCAAGAGTATTTAGAAATATAAGAAGATTTGATTTAAAATTTAGGAAAAGATAAAAGAAGACTTGTGAAGCTTTACAATGACAAGTAAGGTAGATTTAAAAGAAGTAAGAAGATAAAGAGGGAAAACAAGAGAAGAAAAATAAAAATTCAGATTTTATCCTGTAGTTCAAAATGAATATGAACTGTCATTAGAAGCCCGAGCAAAACAAAACCATTCTTGTCTAAACTTTTGGGATCATATGGTTAGGGGACTATCCCTGTTGATATATGTAGATTTTCCCTTAACATGATGTATTTGGTAGACGCTACTTTCTATGTGCTCATCCGAGTACACATGTTATATTGATAGTTACAAATATGCAATGACCCATGGCTTCTAGACGTTCAAATACATCTCAACTTTGTTAGAATTGCTTCCAAGGTACTTTATGATCGCATGAATTAAAGCTTTACATAAATATCTGTGAACTTTTAGATGTACTGCATATGTGTTTTCAAATCCCATAAATTTGTTAATAATTTTTTTAAAAATATTTAAAATTAATAAATATATGGTTAGTTGACCCCATGGGCCAAATATTTGTCAAAATATCCCTAGAACTGATATCTATGATCAAATTTTAAAACAAAAAGATTGTGCATAATGAAAATAATTAGGCATTCCATACAAATAACATAGACTGAAGTTTTTCTACACAAGTTTATGATAATTGTCTTTTTTACTTTGACCTATAACAAATACAAACCCTGCTTTGACATTAACCAATATAATATCAAAACCCTAATCCTTCCCATCCCTATGTCCGTTTGTCTACTAATTACATTCTTATTGTCGAGTTGTTTGAGCTGACTCACGGGCTCTAGGTGAACAACCTTATCAAAATCATTTATTTGTTGTGGTAGGAGCCTCGTTATTTACATCCTTTCTATGGAATCTTCTTTTGTGATGTCAGATTTACCATTTAATGCTTAGGAAACGGATGAAGTCAAAACTGACCAATAACTCATTGGTAATGTTCGCAAATCTTGACTACATCTAGAAGAACACTGCCCTTAGCAATTGCAAATATCTTATCGGCGTGTACTATAAACTATGAAGTTCAGCTACAATGATAAAAATATACTCCACTAATCATTATGGTATTTAAAAGACTACAAGGGTTATAAATAGAATGTTTTTCGGGTTCATTCGGTGGATTTGTAGTTCTTTATAATACTCCAATACCATGAGATAGGTTTGTAGTGTATCTTTTCACAAATATGCTAAAACCCATGCTTTGCGGATGATATGATGTGAAATGTGCATATCCAGATCTTCAATTCAAAAAAAGGAGAATCATGTGTACAGGAAAACGAATATGAAAGAACCATGCTCATAAGTGAAACTCAAATGAATGCTATCTACGATAACATGAAGGACCCTATATATTGATCCCTATCCACGTGCATAAGCTTCAATGACTGAAGGTTTTAATACAAAAGAATTATTACTATCCATGCTAATCTTCCGCAATGATCCAAGTCATGAATGAGTGTGAGCCTTCTTAGTAGCATTGTCTAATAATAACTAAGAGCCAATCCAAGTAAAAAATGTATGCAAATGTATTACACTTAGCATTTAGACTATGTTGATGTATATCTTTTTATCTAAATATCCTTGAAAATAACCCCTAATTGTCTATTTGACATCCAGTATATTGTTCTTGTTTGTAAAACACCAAAAACGTAAAATAAATTGCTTCTTTACTCTTTCTACATCAAAATAGTTGACTATTTAATATAAAATTCATAAAAATGTTAAAATTACCAACCCAAATACCAAAATATATTTTAGAGGTTATGAATATTATTTCTCTAAGTTCTTATAATCAAATATAACGATTTTATTACTTTTATATTGGATTAGTCAGAAGCGGTATACAAGAAATTGAGAGTATACTGACAATTGCAACATTTTGGAGGTTAAACAGGAGATTGTCAAATAGGCAATTGGGTGCATTATAATGGTATACAAACAAAAACTCATTAATTATGTTTCAAGGTACTAAGCTATTTGTGTTGATGAAAACAACTCATAGTTCGTAGTTCATTACAACAGGTTGGATCTCCATTAATCCTTTAGCTTGTTATAGTTGAATGATTATGGCTGCTTGACAATCACCTCTTAACACAAAGGTGTAATGTGTTTGTCTTTAGATGCCATCAGTTTGTAACTACCATCAGCATGTAACGGTATACTAAGATAGGTCTAAATTGTATGTTTGAAAAAAAAGCTTGATTGACAAAATATATTTTCACACATGGTAATATCTCATCCAACCAAAAGTTGTATGATCAATGGTTTGTATTGTTTAAAAATCTTGGCAATTGATTGAAAATGATATTAGTTCAATGGTTAGAAGCAACAAATATATAGCAAATCAAATCCATTTCAATACATCCCAACACATACCTCACCTCTATATATGTAATCAGATTTGTGCTTACCTTGAGTAATGTATCTGATAGATCCTCAAGACCTGGCTGCAGGATAATAGGTATCTCCATATTTTAAATAATAGTGGGTTAATTGAACAATAAAACAACAATCAATAGAACTTCATCCATGATAGGTAAAAAATATCTCCATTATAAGATAAAATGATTGTATGGTAATAAACTTACTACCGTTTCTATTCTGTGTTGGCGATTCTATAGTGTCTGGGTTGCTTGCTAAGAAGCAAATATTTTACTTTCTTTGTTCTGGTATGTCCGTGTGTATATTATCAAAAGGGGGATTTTGATGTATACCCCTCATAAAACATTAAATTGCATGTATACCCACATAAATTCCATAATTGCATGTATATTCCTATGTTCCACAAATGTTTGCATATATACCTCTAGAGATAAAATTTAAAATTTAAAAAACTCATAAAGATGAAAATACCCTCATCTTCAATATCTCTTCCAAGAGGAAAATACAAAAAAAGAAAGATAAATCTTTTTTATGGGAAAAATATGGGGTTGACTTTGACCTCTAGGGTTTTATAGGCGAACAATTTGGAAACATGGGGTATACATATGATTATGAAATTTACAGGGTACATGTATGCATGCAATTTCAAATTTTGCGGATGGCATACCTGCATTTTTGCCTTATCAAGAGTGTGAACTTGATATAGGATCAAAACAAGGTTCATATGTCTATTTATACAGTGCAAACTATACAACAGAGCATGACATGTAGGGGCTAATGCTAGTGTTGTATTAATACACATTCTCAAAATGTGCACATAAGCATCTAGCGGCCAGGAGCTGCCATGTTCAAGTGATTGACAACATCTACAATAATTTCATAATCCATTGTTTCCTCATTATGACATTTGTTGACTTAAAACTCTCTATAGAAGAATCGCCCCATAGTCAAATACTTTGCCTTTTTGATCTAATGCAGTAGTTTCTCTTCTTTCTTGTTTGTTAGTGTCTTTTCCACCATGCTATTGCTTGAGGAAATACATCATGCAATGATGAAAGGTCGTTGTAACCGGTTCTCCAATTGGTAGGCTGTGCATACCTTTTCAATGTCAAGTGAAAACATTGTGTCAATTCATACTATGCTAGCCAAATTGTCATCCAGCATAATGTGCCATTAAGCACTAGTTTTTGGGACTCACATTTCAGCACAAGCAACTAAATTAGGAGTCATTTACAGAAACATTCATTAAGTCATTGAATTTTCAAATCAAAATGGCAGTCCTTGCGTTCCAAGAAAGGTTCATATTGGATTTTTTCCCTACACTTTTCAAGGAAGTCATTTGTTAGATTTTGCGAGCAACAATTATGTATGTGACTATATCATGGGTGGAATGTTTCATGCAGCAAATACAGACAGCTTTGAAGCAGTAAAAAACAAAAAATGACGCAGATAGGATGCCACGTGTTTACAGTTTTCCATACTTTTTTTGAAGCTAACTCTCCATGCTTTTAGCTTCAACCATCAGAAATTCACAAGGGAATAAATTCTCCTCAATTTCTACACTCCTCACCATCAACAATGTACCCTTGTTTTTGCCAGGTACAAAGGTCTCATCCACTGAATCTATGGGGCACCAAGAATTAAAACCGCTAAGCTCGAACACCTAGAAACATGCTTAAAACACCCTTATACCAGCCTCCAGTCCAAGTCAAGATTTGACTAATGTGCCAGTATTGATGGAAACAAGGACACTATCCTACTTCTATAGGTTTGATTTCTCCCATAATCTTAATATATGTTTGATTTGTTTTCTTCCTTTCATGCTTTCTGACCCAGTCTATTCTGGTTTATCCCCAACCGAACATTTGTGGTCCCCTATGTTTAATTTCCATTTCTGGATTCATTCTCTTCTTGTTTTTTTTCTTATCTTTCTTTTTATCACTATTTCCAGCCTGCAGCCTTTGCAATAAATCCACGATAATTTCACAATCCTCCCTCCACAAATAAGATTATATCCCAAATCTGAACAGCTCCCTGGTTGATTCCTACCATGTTATGTTTAAGCCTTGTGTTGTTTTAGAAGATACTATATCTTTATGGTCTTGCATTGTCTTCCATCAAGTTAAAAGAAAAAAAGCAAGAGTGTACCTTAGATGTCTTGTTCAGACCTCTGATGAAGCCATTTATCTTTTATTTAATGAATACAACATGCATTCTTAATGGGGAAAATTTAGTTACAAATATTGAGATCTTGTGAATGTTGGGTTAGGAGGAAATCTGCGTTTGAAACATAGGAGGTTATTTCGTTCTATATACATTTTCTAGATATTAAACTATTAAGGATACAAGATTCCATATACATGGAATTATTCTTGATGAGTTCTAACTTCACCTCAGCATATGAGACCCATATTGCCAAATGACTCAAATCTTATTTGCAGCCACTTTGGTATTAGAAACAGAGGTCTCAGACAGGTTGCCATTGCCTATCGCCTTAGCTATGATTGGCCAAGCAAAAATGTTTTATGGGTCAACATAGCTGATGCGCTCATATAGGTTGTGGAAATGGACCACCTAATCTCTGAACATGAGATGACTGTAAGGGCTCTCCACTTAATGACAGTAAGAGACAAAATTTGAGGAAAGGACATAGAGGCGGAGAGGAACATGAGTACGGTTGTCAAACAAGCCGAGCTATTTGTGAAACCCTTGAGCTTGTTCAAGTTTTGGCTCATTCAAGCTCATTTTATTAATAGACAAGTGGAGCTTGAGCCATAATATCAGGCTCAATTTTTAAACAAGCTGAGCTCAAACAATAGTGGGCTTGTTCGAGTCCAGCTCAATAAGGTTCTATAAGATTTTTTGTAATAATATAAGTATTACAAATAGTAAATAGTTTGATCAGTTATATTTTAAATATTTATCATTACCAAATCATTGCAATAAACAAATGTTGTCCTGTTGGTTAAGGCAAAATGTTTCTAACTACAGGTTATGGTTTGAATCCCAACCAGTACACTTAAGGAAAAAGCTTTCATTTTGGTCTAATAAAGTGCTGGGCTGGGCTTGGCATAGCTCAGCCCCCCAGCTTAACATGGACTTAATGAGCTCAATCAAGCAGCTCGACCTCAACCAGAGTTTGAATGCTTTGAGCTAAAAATTCCATGATCGACTAGAGCTAGAGCTCAAGTCAAGTTGAGTCCAAGCTTGTTCGAGCCAATGCCATCTCAAACAACGCTGGGCTTGCTCAAGCTCAGTTGGTTTACAACCGTAAACATAAGCAGCCATTTGAAAGAGAGGGAAAACCGGCATGGTGTATTTATTATGGGCTCCTCATGCTTGGTGTTGTTATAGGCCAACATAGCCTTTTTGATACCTTTCTCTAGAATTCTATCAAGTAAAGACTAGATCTCGTGCTTAATGCTGTGGATTCTTATATTGGAGGGACATTTTGGCTTTGTAGAAATAGGTTTTGAAGTTAGTCTAAGGAAAACTAGTTTAGGCACTTTGCCTGTGTTAATATTTAATGATACTTCATTGCTAATATAGAAAGCATGATTATATGTCAAAAAGACAAATTTTCCCAACTTCTTTGTTTCTTTCACATACTTTTATTGCTCTTAATTTTACTTGTAACCATCAATTTTATCTTCACATGCATTACTTCACCATCAATGCTAGTGTCTAAATACTACAACTGCAACAACTCAAGGGATGCTTTTTATTGTTCAATGTTTAATCTAGCCTTATTGGTTCTACAATGAGAAAGCTAGTGTTTTACCTTCTAATGTTCTTTTTTGTTTCTAATTTTTCCTTAAAATTCAGGAGAGAGGACATTTGGTGTTCTGACTAAGATTGATCTTATGGATAAGGGAACTGATGCTGTTGATGTGAGTTGGCTTGCTAGTTCATTATGTTAATACTTTTAATATAAGTTTGAATATTTTCATCACTTTTGCAATATCTATGATTATTGATGGAAATGTCTTGCTAAATATCTTCTCTCTCCGAACTTTCTGTTATTCATCCTGTGTGATCCCATGTTGTCATGTTGAGCTCCGATGGAGGGTTCTTTATTAATTGATTTTTTGCTGTGCATGCTTGAATGATCCAAGTGTGATTTTTAAGTATTTAGTTATTCAAATTCCTGCCTTCTGGAAAGTTTCCTGGACCTATTCAACTGATCAATTGGGGTTCAACAGTATATGGGCTACTCGATGCTCTGAAATTATATCTATCGCCCACAAAGTAAACTTTATTTCTTGTGTCATTTTCTTTAAAATTCCAACTTATATCTTTCTACTAGCTTAGTTTTTTTCCTATGTTTACATTTTTTTTATGTCAGTAGCTCATCTATTGACTATTTTGGCATGCACTTGTAGATATTGGAAGGGAAATCATACCGGCTACAATTTCCATGGATTAGTGTGGTTAATCGTTCACAAGCTGACATCAATAAGAGCGTTGACATGATTGCTGCTAGACGTAGAGAGCGTGAATATTTTTCTAGTTCCCCAGAGTACAAACATCTTGCTCATAGAATGGGTTCTGAGCATCTGGGGACAATGCTTTCAAAGGCACTTCCACATGTTTTTTGTACCTTTATATGATTTTGTTCACAGCTTGATAAAAGATTTTTATTCTATTCTATATTTCTTAAGCATGAACCTACTTCAATGTTTCTTTGCAGCATTTAGAACAAGTAATCAAGTCTCGAATTCCTGGTATCCAATCCCTCATAAGTAAAACTATTATTGAACTTGAAGCTGAATTCAGCCGTCTTGGGAAGCCAATTGCTGCAGATTCTGGTGTAAGTCTATTTTTGAAGTCTGAGCATGATCCGATTCAAAGTAATGCATTCTACTCTTTAAGTTATATATTGAACAAACAATAATATACACTGGAATCAGTTTCACTGCTGTGTTGCATTTCAATTGCATCTTGAGATTTTATCAAGAAAATATTGCTAAAAAGGTTTAGGCCGAGTAGATACTACAGTTTATAAAAATTTAAAGCTGTTCTCATTATATCATTGTCAAATATATATTTTAATTGATGCTATGATATCCGCAATCAACTTAACTTACAGTGAAATTTTAAAATGTTCTTTTTATAACATTGTTAAATGCATCTTTTTAATTGACACTATAATCTACATAATCAACTTTCTTAGATCAAAGTTTGAAGTTGTTCTTGTTTTATCATTGCCAAATGCATTTTTTATCTGGCATTCTGACCTGAATAATCATCTTTATGTACACCTGTCAAAGATTAATATATATCTGGTTAAACATTTTGGTAAAAGTGTGGAATACCATGAATGCCACAAGTACATCTATCTTTTCTTCTGCTTTTTACAACTTATCAAAATGCCAAGTATTCTATTAGAAATCAGTTAAGTTTTCATTGTCTTTGAAATATTCTTTACCCTATTGGATTTTTCATCTTTTTTTATCTTATTTTTATGTTTCTCTGCTCCTAATTTCCTTCAGACAATATGGATATGTAGGGGAAAATGTATGCAATTATGGAAATCTGTCGGGTTTTTGATCAGATTTACAAAGAACATCTTGATGGAGTGTAAGTACCCAACATTTGTATTTTTCCTATAGCAATGACTATTCATTGAAAGGTTAATGATCAATGTTAATTGTTGACGTGTTCAGTATTTAGTTTGTTATAGATTAGTTCAGTTGTATCCCTAGTTTCTAGGGGAATTAGTTGTATCATATTTATTCTGTGTATATTATAAATACCTAGAACTAGGCTTGTATACATATCCCTTTTTATTGGTTCCGAGGAATAATAACAGCAGTGCAGTGCCTAAGGGTTCTTTTTCCTTTCTAAAGCTTTATGGTATTAGAGCTTGGCTAAAGATAGCCTTGTCCCATTTCCCACTTAACCTTATAGGCCTTCTTAACCCTTCTCTCTTGTTCATAGTGACCTTTAGGATCTGTCTCGTGTCAGTACTCTTTCTAATCGAAGGTGGTTTCTTACTTTTATTGATGATGATTCACGTGTTGGTTGGGTATATTTGTTGCGTGATAAATCTGATGTTGCTCAAACCATTGAAAATTTTCATGCTTTGATCAAAACTCAATACAATACAAACATTCAAATTCTTCGCACAGATAATGGCACTGAGTACTTTAACTATGTTCTTGACAATTTCATCATTAAAAATGGTCTTGTACATCAAAGTTCTTGTTTCCAATCACCACAACAAAATGAGGTTTCAGATCGGAAGAATAGACATTTATTAGAAATTGCTCGTTCTTTGTTGTACAATTCTAATGTGCCTAAACTTTTTTGGGGTGATGCCATTTTAACAACACGCTATCTAATTAACCAGCTGCTTTCTTGGGTCTTAGGCTTTAAAACTCCATTAAATTCCCTTAGAGAGTTAGGAAAGAGAATTCTTTCCTAACTTCCGGGTTTTTTTAGAACTTAATCTTTGTGTGTTTGGTTGCACTGCCTTTGTCCATATTCATGACCAAAATCGTGGTAAATTAGATCCCCAGTCATGTAAATGTGTTTTTCTATGCTACTCTTTTGCTCAAAGGGTTACCTGTGTAATTCCCCTGAAAAAAATAAATATTTTGTATCTAGGGATGTAACTTTTTTTTTTAAAATCAATCTTACTTTCCAAAAATTCACATAAGGGGGAGAGTCTAGGTTCCACAAATTTGTGGGATAAGTCTGAAAGTTTGAATTCTAATGAGGCTTCATAATTCTTAGGTGGTCAAATAACTTCTAATTAGGATTTTTTTTGGCTTCTTGTTCCACCAAATCTTCCTCCAGATTCTCCATAACAACCACCATTTCATATCAATGTCGAACCTTTACCAGATCTGGAAATAATACCTAAACCTTAACATGAACCGACCACTCCTACACCATCTACGTCCAATGTACCAAGCCAGTCGACTTCAAGGACAACCACACCATTTTCTAAAACCTACTCTCAAAGGAAATCCTCTCACACAGAAGAAAGTCAAGAGCCTTCTCATTCTCAACCACCTGATAGGAATAATAAAAACAAGAAACAAATTAATGAGGGGATTGGGTGAATCCCTTTATTCTAGGAAGCAAAAATCAATTCAATCCTAGTAATTAACTCCTAGGAATTAGGAGTAGATTTCCATACTCCCCTCAAGCTAGGTTGTAGATGTTAAGCAATCCTAGCTTGGAAACAAGGTTCTAAAACAAATACCTAGGCAAGGCTTTAGTAAAAGTATTTGTTGTTTGCTTACTTGTCGGGACATGCTGAAGTGATATGATATTGTTCTCTAACTTTTCTTTGACAAAGTGTCGATCGTTCTCTATATGCTTAGTTCTATCATGGTGTACTGAATTCTTAGCTATGCTGATTGCTGATTGATTATCATATAACATTTTTATGGTCCATAAAATAGGAATTCCGAGCTCATACAGTATGCGTTTCAACCAAATTCCCTCACAAATGTTGTGTGCAAGGGCTTTGAATTCTTCTTCTGCTGAGCTTCGTGACACAATATGTTGTTTTTTGCTTCGCCAAGTAACCAAATTACCTCAAACATAAATGCAATATCCTAAGGTTGATCGTCTATCAGTTACACATCCTGCACAATCTGCATTAATAAATATTCTAACTTCCCTGCTTGCTGCTTTCTGAAAATATAATTTTTTTCTTGATATCATCTTCAAGTATCTCATAATCCTGTATACTGTTTCCATATGCTCTTCTGTTGGACTGTTCATGAACTGACTTACCACACTTACAACATAACTGATATCGGATCTAGTATCTGACAGATAAATAAGCTTCCCGACTAATCTTTGGTATCTTCTTTTGTCAATAGGAGCACTATTATCTTTGCTTCCTAATTTTGTAGTAGAGTCCATAGGTGTGTCATCAGGTTTACATCCTAGCATTCCTATTTCTTTCAAGAGGTCTAGTACATACTTTCGTTGAGAAACTGTAATATCTCTCTTGAACCGAGCTACTTTCATTCTTAGGAAGTATTTTAGATTGTCCAAATTTTTTATTTCAAACTCTTTAGTTAGGAAACTTTTGAGCTGTGACTGGCATGACAAAGTACTATTCATTTTTTTGGGCGTGAAACCTATCATTGGCTCAGCTTGTACCCATTTTGTGACGACCTTTGTTAACATACTCTTTCGAGAAAAACTGGATACGCCCTAATATTCGAGGAAAGCCCTGTTTTAGAATTTCGATACATGAAGAACATTAGAGAGACAAAAAACTAGAATTAAGCAAACAGTTCCAATTCTAGCAACTGATGTGAAGGAATTGTCCATTAGTTTAACCAACCGATCACCATAATAAGTGTAATAAGTAGAGAAAATGGATCTGGTACCTGACAAATGATCAAAAGCACCGAAATCGATGATCCTCGATTCACCTTGAGTAGTTGGATCAGAAAGAACAGTGAAGACAGTATCATGAGCCATCAAAGATGATAAGAAATTGGAAAGAAGGTTATCGAGGTGTTTGAGTTGAGCCTTGGAGGAGGGAACTTCTTTAGTTAAGTTAGAACCAGGTTTAGAGGCAACGGTATCCTGGAGACTCTTGTTATCAATACCATGGAGGTGTTAAGGAACCCAATCATTCAGCTTTCCATGAAGTTACCAATACATTACCTTTGTATAATATGACTTTCGGCAATATTCACACCAATGAGGACTTCGATTTTTATTTCAACCGGCAAATTGTCGAGCAGCTATGGCAGAAAAATCACCTGAGGAGGAGGGACCATCATGACATGTTTGCGATTCTCTTCGCAGTGAACTTCTACAAAGATTTCGTCTACACTTAGCAGAGGTTTTATACCAAGTATACGACCATGAATATCATTAAGAGAGCGAAGGAGGCTGGCCAGGAAATCGCATATGCGTTCTCTAGTAAGGATTCTACGGTAGATATATGCATCTTTTGGATCATGCCAGTTTTGAGGGTTTAACAAGTCTAGTTCCTGCCACAACTTGGTAAGAGTATTAAAATATTGAGTGACACTCAATTCTTCTTGACGAAGGTTAAGAGACTAGGTTTGGAGGTCAAACATTTCAAAGGAGTTCTCAAGATCCGAGTACGTCAATATGACAGTGTCCCAGATGGCCTTAGCAGTCGGATAAAGTAGATAAATTTTAGCAATAAAACCCCTCCATAGAAGTAATTAGCTGTAACATGACCATGGAGTTATTGATGTCCCACGCTGAGAAAGCAGGTTCTGCAAGGGTTGGCTATAGAATAGAGCCATCAGTGTAACCAAACTTCTATTTGCCATGAATTACCATCTGAACCGATCGCGACTAGGTGAGGAAATTATGTCCATTTAATTTGAACATAGTTATTTGAAGAGAAATAAGATTATCTGAGGCGGCAATGGGAGTAATTATAGAAGTAAGTTGGGTAGCGTCCGAAGATACTTCAGAACCATTGCCTCTGCTTATTTCTGTTGTATTCATTACTCCCTTAACCGAAATAAACTTTTATATCTCTGATACCATATGATGAGGGGAAAAGTGGGGAGACAGGTGGGGACTATCCAATCATCCACGTGGAGAACATCCGGGCAACCTCCACCAAGTAGTACGCATAGTATCATGAGAACAGAGAGAAGTTCCTTCCGGACCCAACAGAGAGAAGTTCCATCCGGATCCAACAGAAAGAAATTCCGCCCGAATCCAGCAGAAGGAAATTTCGTTCGGATTCAACAGAAGACAATTCCGTCTGGATTCAGCAGAAGACAATTCCGTCCGAATTCAACAAGAGACGATCTCATTCAAACTCGACCGAAGGCAATTCCACTCGGATTCGTAAGTCACCTTCCGTTCGGATCGTTACAAAGCATCCCCGCTCGGAATCTCGATCGGACAGTCTCATTTGGAAGCTACAACACTATATACAATCATGCAAAGCAAGGAGGCTCCAAGGAAATTTACTCAAAAGCCTAAGGAAAGAGGAACAAACGCTAAGCTTGGGTACTAAGTCTCTCCTAGGGCTAAGCTGACCGTCTTGGGCATCAAGTTTCTCCAAGAGCTGAGCTGGCGAACTTGAGCATCAAGCCTCTCTTCAGGCTGAGCTTGAATGCTTGGGTATCACAACTCTTCGAGGGCTGACCTTGCAAAATTGGGCGCTAAGTTTCCCATGCCCTACGCCTATAAAACGGATGAATAGTCCCATCGGAATGTGGGGGATTTTTTGGGTTACGAAGCCCTGCCTCTCCGGCTGCCCATAGTCCCATACAATTTTTATTTCCATTGTCTTTGTGACAATGATGAATGATTAGTGTGATTTGCTCTTGTGAGAGGGATCCATGGTTTTTCCCCAATTTTGAGGGGTTTTTTCCACGTTAAATCTTTTGTCTCCTCGTTCCAGCTTGATTTTGATTTGATTTCCAGTTAGATCAAGTCCTCCATCTCAAACAAATTTAACCGTTGGTTCGAGATCGGTGTTGATCTCGAGGCAAAGCCGATTCTAGCATCAACAGTTTGGCGCCTTTTGTTAGGACCTCGGACGAAAAGCTTGATGGCTATTACTAGGAAGTTGAAGAAAAATCTTCACACGGAGTGGAAGGAAGCTGCCCCAGTCAATGTTGCAGCAACTCCCTCTGGGCCACGTCTGCTGAGAGGGTTTCCCCTGTCCTTGAGCGAACTTCCCTCGCCGCCGAGTGGGTGTCCTCAGCCTAACACCAGCGCAACGATCTCTATGAAGACAGATTCCGGTCCATAGAGGAGAAGATTGAATGGCTTGCCAGGATCATGGAAGTCGTCAAGTGCAACGTTACCACTCAATGGTATCGAGTGCCCTTCCTCCGCCTTATGAAGACCGCGAAAGATCGGTGACCCGCTTGGCAAGGCATCGAAGGAGATCTCGCGGAAGGCTCGAGAGCTTCACTCCTTCTTCCGGCAATTCGGGATCTCTTCGGTCGTGTAGGCGATACAAGCAGGCGGATTCCCCTCGGCCACACAGGTGACACAACCGCAGGATGCGAGGACAGACCGGGAGAGAGGAGTGGTCCCCCAATCCTCGCAGATCCACTTCATTCTCGGCCCGGCGACTGGACTATTCCCTGAGACGTCGATCACCTCGACACTGCACCCCATATGGGGACCATGCTTGAAGCCACTATTCTAACAGGGAAAAAGTCATGAGGGTCATGCCACAGTTGTCCTCTTCTTTCATCCGAGCAATCTTGGAGGCCCCATTCCCAGAAAGTTTCAAGCCACCAAACATCTTGTATTATGATGGCACCACAGACCAACTCGAGTACCTTGAGGCATATAATACGGAAATGTTGATTAACAAGGCCACCGTAGTTATATTGTGCTGTTCGTTTCCTAAAACCCTCATCGGGACACCCTACAAATGGTTCAAGGGGCTGCCAACCGGTAGCAAATAGCCAGCTTTAAGAAGCTAGTCGATCTCTTCTCCCATCGCTTCGCCCACAGCAGGAAGTTGAAGAGGAACGTTGTTATACTCCTGAGGTGCAAACAAAGAGAAGAGGAAAGTCTTCGGGATTACCTCGACCGCTTTAATGCCGAGTCCATGAACGTAACCAACCTCGATTCGGTCATGGTCGTTGGGGCTGTGGTATAAGGGCTTCGAGATGGGCCTTTTCGTGATGCTCTCTTACGAAGGATCCCTGAAGTCTTTTCTGAGCTCCTCGTCCTAGCCGAAGAGTTCATCGCTTCGGAAGAAATGAGGTCGGGATGGAGGAAGAGGCCTTATAATTGGAAAGAATGTTCCGAAGACAGGAACCCCCGAGGAGTGAGTACAGGGAGATTTTAAGTATCTAGGTTCTATTTTCCAAGTGGATGGGATGATCGATGAAGATGTATCCCATAGAATCAAAACAGGATGGCTTAAATGGAGAAGTGCTACGGGTGTCTTTTGTGATAAGAAGATGCTTAATGTTACGGATATATTTGGTAAGACAGATGTCATTGACCTAGGAACCACCTGTCACACACAGGACCGTGCCTCGTCGGCCACGTAGCATCTTTGGCCACGTGGCAATATCACCAAATAACCTTGCACAATTCCGTTCGGCAATAACGTGAAGAATAAATCCTGCGAACAAGTCCGTCGGAATTATAACAGCCCTCTTATACTAGGCGTGAGGTGAAAGAAAAGAGGTAAATATCTAACGCCTCTACAGTAAGTAGGCCTTATCCACTTACTTACTACAGTGGGCAGATATTTACTCTACTTACCTACAGGGCACCAACACACTAGGCAAATATTTTCCTACCGCCTTAGAAGATATTTACCTAGCCCACCGCCTTACCCCACCGTCTTTCATACCCCACCGCCTTGCAAGGTATTTGTTTAAACCGCCTCTAACTTGCTATAAAAAGAGAGGAAGGACAGAAAGGAAAGGATCCGAAAAAGTACTCACTACATATTACACAAAGAATTGTCTAAGATTCCTTGCCCTGATTTCTGACTTAAGCATCGGAGCTAAATCTGGGCAGATAGGCCCAATTCCGACCCCTTTTTCTCCCCTTTACAGGTCCATCAGTGGATAATTCCGGACGGAATTTTAGGGTGCATTCCGCGTTTCCCTGTTTATGAGCAGAAGTAAGCGTCCACACCAACTATAAATTTTAACCGTTTGTCAAAGGCTGAGACCAGATCACGAGGCCACAGTAGCCAAAGTGTGAGGTGAACCAGTTTTTGGCATCAACAGTTTGGCGTCGTCTGTGGGGACTCTTACGAAAAGCCAAATGACCACTACCAGAAGATCAAAACGAATCCAAGGACAAGGAGCACCCACTAGCCCTGAAGGACCTGGCGAAGTCCAAAGACATGAAGAAATCCGGTCGGACGAACCCCCCATCATACCTCCTTCAGAAAATCCGTCCGTCCAACCCCAAGAGTCCATTCCGGAATTTTATCGTAACATGCAGCAGCAGCTAGAACCCTCACCCATAAAGAGAAAAAAGAAAGAACCGCCTTTTCCGCTAGTTCAGAACCCCCCTCCGTTCGACGTAGAGACCCAGCTGCCACAAGAACCGAACGGACAAGGATAGAACAGAGTAGTCCATCTATGCAAACCGTTGATAGAAAGACCCAGCGGCAGGATCTTTCCAAAGAAAACAGGAAATCCGAGCGACATATCCTCAACATGTGTTCGCCCTTTATTAAGGAGATATTGGAAGAACGAGTTCCTGACAGCTTCAGGCCACCTATTATGACCGCATATGAAGGCAGAACCGACCCGTCCACCTTAGAGGGAAAAACGCAAGACTGGTTTGTCGATCTTCCATCTAAGACAATTACTTCTTTTCAGATTTTAGCAGATCGCTTCCTAGCCTATTTTGCTAATTATTCAAGGCAAAAGAAAACCCCATCTACCCTTTTGCACGTTAAACAACGAAAGGGAGAAACGCTCCAAGCCTATTTAAATCGTTACATAGACGAAACAGCAAATGTTGCGGACCTTCTTCCACGAATGGCGTAACCTTCTTAATGGAGAACATTAGATTCCCCTTTTCGTTTCTCCCTCACTTTGGATCCACCAAAGACAATTCCCGCCCTTATGAGCCATGCCCAAAAATACATCAATTCCGAAGAAATTTATACGAGTTGGGAAGAAGAGGGCTTCGGCGTGGGCACATGGACACCCTAAAAGGAAAAACCTACCAAAGTGTCGACAGAAGGCCCCCGGATATACGGAAGGAAAGAAGATCATATAGGGACAACAAGGGCACAAACAGAAATCTAGAAACCTCAACACGCCCTCAACGACATATGCTGCAGCCCTGAGAACCTACAAAGGAAGGAAAAATTGTCAAATATGATCACCATACCCCACTAAATCAAACCAGAAGCCATATCCTCATTCAAATCAAAGAACAAAAGCTTTTGACGTGGCCAAAGCTTGCAAGAAATACCGAACGGCAAAGGAATAGCAAGAGATATTGCCAGTTTCATCAATCTAAAGGACACGACACGGAAAAGTGTACCCACTTAATGAATGCGATAGAGGATGTCGTTCGAAGAGGACAGTTGGAGCAATATATCAACCTTGAGATTCAGGAGGAGCCTGAAGAAGAAAAAGGAGAGATGGTGGGGTTTATCAATGGTGGCCCTGGTTATGGAGGTGAAAGCTCCGCCTCTCGAAAAAGTTATGCCCGAATGGTGGGAACGATGCAAGAGACAGAAACACAGCGAAGAAGGTCTCGGCCCACGGCCCCCATCATTTTTTATGATAATGACGTCAGCAAGGTTCGTCATCCCCATGATGACGCACTGGTCATTGCCATCAAGGTCTCCAGCTTCCAAATGAAGAGGGTTCTAATAGATAGTGGAAGTTCAGTTGACATTCTCTTTTGGAGTGCTTTTGAAAGAATGAGATATGACGCGGATGATTTACTTCCTGTAAAATCATCCTTAGTAGGATTATCCGGGGGGGTGTCTGACCCGGAAGGAGCGATCTCCTTACGATTCTGATGGGAAACTCACCAAGATCGTCAACCGTGACAACAAAATTCTTGGTCGTACGTTGTGCTTCAAGTTATAACGTGATCCTTGGTAGGCCAACCCTCAATGCCCTGAAAGCCATCATCTCTACTTACCATCTTCTCCTCAAATTCCCAACTGAAGGTGGTAGTGGGGAAGTAAGGGGAGATCAACCTTTGGCTCGGCAGTGTTATGTCTCAACCCTCAAAGGGAAAGACCTAAGTAAAAGGAAAACAAAGGTTTCAGAAGCCATGCTAGTCAGCATAATAGCCGAACGGGAAGATGAAGGGCTTCGACCTACACCAGTTGAAGAATTGCTACTGAGATCCCTTAGGCCGACGAGCGGACCGCGCAGTGCAGTTGGGGCAAATTTGGCAATCGCACAGCAAGAAGACCTCATGAGAGTATTAAGGGCAAATTCTGATCTCCAGAGGATATGCCAGGCCTGAAACGCGAGATCATAGAACACCACCTCAATGTAGATCAGTCATTTAAACCTACGAAACAGAAAAGAAGGAATTCCGCTCCAGAAAGGCAGAAGGCCGCAGAGGAAGAAGTATCGAACCTTTTAAAGGCTAAGTTTATCCAAGAGGTGTATTACCCAGAGTGGTTGGCCAATGTCGTTCTAGTAAAAAAGCCGTCCGGAAAATGGAGAATGTGCGTTGATTTCACAGACTTGAACAAAGCTTGTCCAAAAGATTCGTTTCCTCTGCCACCAATTGATGGTTTAGTTGACTCTACAACGGGGCATGAGATGCTAAGTTTCTTAGACGCCTTTTCAGGCTACAACCAAATCCGAATGGCCAAAGATGACGAGGAAAAAACGTCCTTCATTACAAGCCTTTGGAACTTCTTGTTATCACGGTGATGCCGCTCGCCTAAAAATCTTTGGAGCCACCTTTCAAAGGCTCATAAATCTGATCTTCAAAGAGCTGATTGGTAGAAACATTGAAGCATATGTGGATGATATCTTGGTGAAGAGCGAAAAGCCATTGAACACCTATCGATTTACAAGAGGCTTTTCGACCGCTCCGGAGTTACACTATGCGATTAAACCGAATAAATGTTCCTTGATTGTCCGATCGGGGAAGTTCTTGGGATTTATCTTGACACAAAGAGGAATAGAAGCAAATCGAGAAAAGATCAAAGCTATTCTTGACATGGGATCACCCAAAAGTCTTCAAGAAATTCAACGGCTTAATGGGCGCTTTGGCGGCACTTGGCGAGATTCATCTCCAAAGCGGAGAGAAAAATCTCCCACTCTTTCAAGCCACGAGAAAAGCACCAAAAATGGATTGGGCCGGAAGAATGTAGAAAAAGCCTTCAGGGGCTTAAAGATTATCTCCGATTGCCTCAGCTACTAGCTAAACCACAAGTGGGAGAAGGGCTCTACATCTACTTAGCCGTTGCCCCGCGAGCAGTCAGTGCGGTCCTTTTGAGAGAAGACAACGGAGTTCAAAACAGTCTACTATACGGTAAGATCCTTAACGATGCGAATCGAGATATCCGCCACTTGAAAAATTGGCCTTTGCTCTTATTACATCTGCAGGCGAAGGTGAGACCATATTTTCAAGCCCACGGGATCACAGATCTTGACTGTCGACCATTAAAGCAAGTTCTTCATAAACCGAGAATTAGGACGCCCTAGCCAAGTGGGTAATAGAATTGGCGAGTTCGATCTCACCTATAAACCCGAGCGGCGATCAAGGCTCAAGTCTTTGGCCGATTTCATCATGGAATTAACTTTCGGCAAGCGAGGAATTCCGTCACAAAATCCAGAAGAATGCCTTAGCATCCCGTGGTCCTTATACGTTGATGGATCGGCAACTGAAGAAAGATCAGAAGCGGGTTTCGTCCTTTATTCTCCTTCTAAATGGAAAGTGGCGACAGTGCTCAAGTTCCAATTCCGAGCGACTAACAATGAGGCCGAATATGAAGCTCTCATTGCGGGATTACACCTGGCCCGGGGACTCGAATTGGTACTGCATGTGTATTCCGATTCACAACTAGTCGTGAGCCACACCTTAGGCAGCTTCGAAGCAAAGAAGAGAACATGATCCAAGTACCAAGCAATAGTGAGGAAAATAGTACCATACTTCGCCTATTTCGGGTTGAAAAATTGGCCGAAAGAAAAGCGAAGAGGCTGACTGCCTAAAAAGGCCACGCACCAAGCGGAGATCTGAGTCTTCTTTTAACCTGCAGTACCTTCCCACGAAAACTATCGATAGATTGGAAGGAGAGGTACAAAGTGTGGCCGAAGAGCCAAGTTGGATGGATCCCATAAGAAATTACCTACAAGGTGGGCCTGCACCACCCAACACAATAGAGGCCCGACGAATCGCTTACAAATCCGCTCAGTACACCGTCATCAACGAAAGCCTATACAAAAGGTCTTACACGCAACCTTTCTTACGATGCCTACATCCTACAGAAGCTAGCTATATCCTTCAAGAAATTCACGAAGGCATTGGTGGTGGTCACATAGGAGGCAAAGCTTTGAGTTATAAAGTCTTACGACAAGGTTATTATTGGCCAACGCTAACTCGAGATGCGATAGCGTTCGATCGGAAATGTGATGCCTGCCAGCGGCATTCCAAAATTCAGAGGCGACCACCGGCACCACTTACGCCAATTATCAGTCCGCGGCCGTTTGCTATTTGGGGAGTTGATCTTTTAGGGCCATTCCCTACTTCGATCCGACAGCTGAAGTTCCTAATAGTCGCTATCGACTACTTAACCAAATGGGTGGAAGTTGAGCCCTTAGCCAGGATCACAGAAAAAGCTTGCCAGGGATTCTTATGGCGAACGATCATCTTAGGTCCGAATTGATCGCCTTCATCTCCGATAATGGGCGACAGTTTGATAACCATGCTTTCAAGAGTTTTTGTTCCGAGCTCGGAATTGAATCCAGGCTGACTTCTGTAACACACCCTCAAGCCAATGGTCAGGTAGAGGTAACAAACCGTACCTTGCTCCAGGACCACGAAAGCCGGGTATCCAAAAATGGAACCAATTGGGTGGAAGAAATTCCGGCGCCCTTTGGGCCCTCTGAGGACAACCGCGAGGAACTCCCAGGGGGAAAGTCCATTTTCTCTTACTTACGGGTCGAAGCCGCCATCCCGTAGAAATAGGAATGCCTACTTTGCGAACACAAATGTAAGTTCTCTTGAGGAAGAAAATGAGAAAAATCTCCGAGCGAGCTAGACACGCTTGAAGAGCGAAGAGAAATGGCGTAAATAAAGGCCATTGTCTATCGCCAAAGAGCCAAAAGGTTCTACAACACTAGGGTAAAAGAGTCTTCTTCCAAGTCGGTGATCACGGTCCTAAGAGAAAATGAATTCCAAGGAAATAAAAGCCTAGCGGGAAGCTAACTCCTAGCGGGAAGGCCCTTACGTGCGTCTGAAAGGATGCGTCCCGTCTTTGACACCTATTATCTAGTAAATATGGACGGAAAAACGCTCAAGCGTCCGTTCCATGCTGAATACTTACGGTGCTACTATCAATGAGTTCTGTAGCTGTCTCTTAAAATGTCACGGAATAAAGCTCAAGTCTTTCCCATTCCACTAAAATGCGGTGAAATTCCCATTCTACTAAAATGAGGTGAAATTCTCATTCTACTAAAATGTGGTGAAATTCCCATTCCTGAAAGACGAGTCGGAATTATCTTACACAGATAAACGACAACTCTCAAACGCAAAAAATTTCGATCGAAATATGAGACAACAACCTCATTTATGAAGACAAGTATCTTACTCAACAGCTTAGTCCCACGATTGGACCAAGAAGAGAAGAACCCACTACGAAGCTTACAAACCGAATGAGGAAGGGAAGACCTTACAAAGGACTTCAAAAATACCTCTCAGCGGTTTTCTTACATGGTTAAGGATAGCCATTACTCGGAAATAAATCTTCACCACCAGAAAGGTTTGCATTTCATTCATATCAAATAGAAGTTACATTTCAAGTAAACAAAAAAAATTTTACAAAGGCATAAATAAAACTAAGAAACGGGGCCTTCAGGCTGGTAGGCCATTACTGGAGGAACTTGAGTTGGAGGTTCCAAAGGGTTAGGGGCAGAAGCTTCTGGGGTCTTAATAATCTTTTTCTCTTTTAGTTCCATGTAAATCTTCAAGACCCCAGCAAGCCCCATAGACAATACTTCTCCTAGAGGAACATGCTGGCTTACTTGGTGCACCACCGAATATATACGTGTGGCTCCATCTTTAACTTTTACTTACAGTAGGGGCAACCTCCTTCTCTAGTTTATCCGCTTCGCTCTATTAAATCCTTAATTTCTTGCGAGTCGGATTTAAAACTTTCAAGCGGGAAGCCAAGTCTTCCTTAAGTGTGTCACGCTCCCCCTTTACTTACAGCTTCGGCTTGAGCGGTAAGCTTCAGTGACCTTGACTTTAGATCCCATCGAGCGGCATTTCGCTCCTCTGAGTAGATTTGAGTTCCTTCTTCAAGCTTCTTTGGATTACGTTTTGTAACCCTTTGATATTCTCCTCGGTGATCGAAGAGAACCTTTGGAAATAGATAGGCTGAGACGCTAGATCGTTCTTCTCCTTCTCCATGGCGAGCCGATTCTTTGCGGCCTTCGGCTTTATCTCGCTCAAGGGCACGGATAAGGCGTTAAAATTTGTTCTTTCTCCTTTCCCTCTAAAGCCACCACCCTAGAGCTTAATTGGGCAATATGCGCCTATTCGTTTCCATCTTTGCCAAATCTTCTTGGCAAAGATTATCAACTTCGATCCGCCCGGTCTTGCTGATCTCTACGGAATAACAAGACATTCGTAAAAACACACCAAGTTTAAAAAAATATAATAAAGAGAAATATGAGAACAGCCCTTACCAACATGACCGAACGGAATAATTGATAGGTGGCTTCTTCCCTCCCGACCCGGAGTTTGCATTGGAGGCTGCTCGGGCCTCATGGCCATCAAAACATCCTTTACGGACCCAGCGTCGCGAAAAGGAGTATCCTCAGAAGGTAGCTCCTTATGCTTAGTGGCAGATCCCTTTAAGACTGAGTCCGCCATCCTCAGTTTGTCTATAAGGGCCGCTTCTCCTGCCTCCGCCTGCGAAATAGAACCTTTCTTAAAATGTACCCTTAGAAAGTGCCTATATAAAGATTCTCACCTCAATAAGAAGGATATCCTCCGGCCGACTGGAAGAAGGACCTTCGGAAATTGGAGATAAAACCGGACGGACTTCTTCCGTACGGCCTTCCTCTTGAGGCATCTTCACCTGTTCCTCTACAATTCCGGGATCCGATACATCCTCGAAATTCTTTCTCCTGGTCCTCCTCTCCTGTGAGGACCCTGCGCTAGAGGTAGTTTTAACCCCCTTTGTGGAAGAGTCAGTCTCCTTTCTCTTCCTCTTCTTTCTCTCCGCTTTGGAGGTATCGGCCTGGGCGGTATCGATTCTTTCTTTTCCGCCCTTGAGCCAAAGGCGGATGAACCGCCGAAAGAAGCCAGAAGACCCTTCACATAGCTCAAGTCTTCGTCTTCCATCGGACTTTCTGCAAAACAAATTCCGAACGAGGTTAGACATCACAAGTCAAAATCAAACTAAATTAGGTACGCGAGCGAATCCTACCATTGGACACTATTAAACGACACTTAATGAGGTTTTCCTTGGTCAAAAACCTATCCATATAGACTTTGGATAGCCTCGCCATGGACTTAAGAAGATTTCCCTCTTCTTCTGACATCTCCTCACAAGTGATATCCGCACGGGGAACCTCCCACCTTGTTCGGATATCCCACTCGGACTTACACCTAACAAAGAAAAATTTGCTCTTCCATCGCTTGATGGAAGAAGGGACTTTCCCTAAAAACTTCCTCCCAGGGCGAGCCGAGAAATAGTACCAATCGGCATTAGACTCCAAGCAAAGGCTAAACAACAGGCGGAACCAGCGGAAGGTCGGATTTACTCCATAGTTCTTAAAACCATGACAAATCCGTTGAAGCGGTCTCAAGAGTTCGGAGTTAACTGCGAGGGACACAAATGGTATTCCTTTAAGATTGCCTTAGCAAAATCAGAGAAAGGAAGCCTAAGCCCACCTAGCAACGCGGCCCTGATGAAACGACTATCTCCCCTCCACAGGGGAACACTAAGCCCTCTCCCCTGAACAAGGAACCCTAACTTCAAATAACGAGAGGTCTATCTCGTATCTCTCTACTAAGTCATCTACATCCTCCTACCTTAGAAGGCTTATAAATGTGTCCGACCCTCTACCCATGGCCCTAAAGGCAGGATGAACCCGCGAACCCTGAACTGGAGCGCCCCCAAGTTCACCCGGAATCGCCGGAATCGCAACAGAGACCATAGGGTTGGATGGAGAAGGAATCGAGGACTCATGAGAAGAACTAGAGGAGGAAGAAACAACGCTAGCCATTACCTTAGAAAAGGAAAAAGATAATAAAAACGCAGAAAGCTCAAAACCAGGGCTCGCTGGAGAAGAGGAAATTTGGAGAAGAAGACGCGACTCGATTTTCGAAACAACCTTTTGCTGCCTGTACGGTTCCCCTTATATGCAAAGGCAACGAATCCGTGGCCGTTAGATCTTAAGATTGTGTTCCGATCAGAGCCATTGAACCAAAGGTCCACAAATCTGAGCCGTTCAAATAAACCATCAAAACTCTGTCCACGTCAGCGGTACCAAGCGCCGCCTGACACACATGGAAAGCCACGCCCATCACCCATCATGACGTTAACAAACGCGCACGCCACGCACGTCGCGCCACTATCCTCCTTTAATGCTAAATAGCAGAAGAGACACGTGTCATCTTAGGGAGTAGGGAACGTTGCGTACGTAGAAGGTAGAACATGTACCGTATACGACAAAGCACACACTCCAACATAGGATCACTAAAATGCCAAAGGATTTACAAACAAAACGACAAACGTCATTTATTCAGGTTACATGGCGAACGCAAACAAAACAAAAATAACAAAAACATGTTATCCGACGGACTAAAGTTAAAAATTCGCGGATCCATCCGAAGCCACGCTTGGATGAGACTCGGAGGAGATGCACGGACTCCCGCAACCGTCACTATCCTCGTTCCCACTAGGAGGACCTGGATCAGCACGGGGGCGAAGGTAGGGACCCACTTCTCTACGGCAAGAGTCGTCTCCAAACATCTCAAATTCGAAACGTACTGTAACACCCCAATCCTAATGAGGACAGGTGTCACACCCGGCCAGTGCGTATCCACGAGCCCAAAGGTCATCAAATCACGAAACCAAACCTCGCGGAATAAACCGGAGGCGGTAATAAAAATCACGTAATAAGTCTGGAACTCATCCAAATGAAAAGTCAAATCTAATACAGTACTTCACAGACTATACGTCTGGGTCTAGTCTCCAAAAGTAAAATAAATGTATCTACAGAGTGCACAACGAAAGATACAACTATGGGACGCCTTGAGCCAACTAAAGAAAGCACACCTCGCGGTGCCAAACTCTAACGAGGACCTGCGTCTGCTACCTGCACAAGGTGAGTGAGAAAAAGGGACTGAGCTACAAAGCTCAGTGAGATGTGACCCCTACTGTCAGGTCAAATAAGACCTGTGCATCTGCAAATATAATCTTGTATATGGAAAATAATCTCTACTCATATACAGATGGCAAAAGCCAGTAAAGCATGTGGTCTATGCATTATCTTCCAATCTGGAAATCATATAATGCAAGATCGGAAACCCGATAAAACATGAACATGTATGGCTTTCTCATCTTATGTACTAGATATGGGGAGCGTCATATCGAAAAGAATGCACCTCCAATACCTTTGCTCCGCGTCGTCGGATATACAAGCCAAATGGCTCGTGGCCAAAGAGAGGATGGCGGGGTCAGCGTCATATCCTCTATCCCTCGATGCAGAAGCACTCCGAGAGTTGGACAGGGTTTTAAAGGTAAATTCATTTGAAAAGAAAGGTTTTCAACAAAGTAAAAGAAATTCCTTTGAAAGCAAGAAAACCCTTTCCTTACTTTCAGTCTTGGTTGGATCGGCTCAACTAGAGCCGCACTGTAGGGAGCAGTGGTCATCATAAGTATGCATATCTATCGATGCTCACATCATATATCTGTACATTTATATTCTTACATTCTTATGCAGAATTCTTCTATTCTACAAATGCCGTAAACTTCATAATCATTCTCAAATCCGAATAAAAACCATACTCGGAAAGTACTATATCAAAACTCGATAAAAACTCGATCAGAATACGAGAATGTCCAGTAGGTCCACTCACCTGTAGTCCTAAGCAAATCAATCTTGACTCGATTCACTTGAAGTCCTCGACTTGTCCTTCCCTTTTCCTAGTAAACACAATCATATCTAATAAATACTAATTTATTGGAACACTCATTTCTATTCAACAATATCTTTACTCAATCATGGGCCCAAGTCTAGTACGACGAAGGCCCGATTACTCAAGTATATCACAACAAGACAAGGCGGAATCCATACCGTGAATCTTAACATGGATTAATCATTAATCTCAAATAAAATGTCAAGAAAGCATAGATAGTACTCTATGCATTACACTACACATTTATATCCAATTATTCACAGGCTCGTTTCTTTTACCGGGCTCAAGGCCCATAATTAAACCTTACTCTTAAGGCCCATAAACACTAATATTTTCCTTTTCTAATAATCACAATCATAATTAATTATTCTTCATGAAATCATGAAATTATACTATCAATTTTCCCTTCTACTAATCCATGGCCTAAGTCCAACTAGCTCAAGGCCCATCTCTCAAAACATGATTCTCAACACTCATGTATTTATCTAAGAATCACAATGTAGTTAACTAAGAATGACACAATAAAAGACCTTTACTAACAGTTTGTCCTAAGTTTGGTTAATCATACATTAAGCATAGTATTAGAAGCTTAACAATGCCTTGATAACTCTGTCCCCATAATTCTCTACAACATTTCAATTGCAAAGTATTGCAGAATTCTGACCATTTGCGCAGTTGGAAAGAACTGGTCACAACTCCTAACCCGTAAGTCGGATTCCTCTCATCTAGGGCTTGTTGGAAAGTAGACTTCAAGCCCTTTCCATTGATATATAACACGCTCCAAATGGAGTTGGCTACAGGGCGCAGCTGTCCCACGAAGGGGACAGCCCTCTGCAGGACTGAACATGGTTTTCTAAGAGCAGCTATGAACAATTGATAGACATGAACTTGCATAACCAGCAAAACCTTTCTTGACTATTCATGGCCCAAATCAAAGTAGCTAAAGACCCAAACCAATATAACTTTTAAAGTTCTTAAATACTAAATATATTGTTAGGCATTCGAACATGGGCCTATAATTAAACAAGTTCTCAAAGTTAATTCCGTTAGCTTATTGATGTGTTAGTCTAAGCTCAAGTATGATTTCCAACACTCATCAAACACTTGGTGTCTAACTAAGAATTCGATTAATCACCGGCACATTACTAGCAACTAATCAAATGACTACCAAATATCTCTCTGAAACATTTCATCAATCATAGCATAAGCATGAAGAAAACTCAACACAACTACTCCTGTTTGAATTCTAAAAATCCAGATGGTGCAAAAGCATTCTCCACACCATAAGAACAGTAGTACCAATAGCCACCCTAACACTTTCTTACCAACTTTCAAATAAAAATCTCTCTTGATGATCATGGAGGAACCACTCATCTCCTTAAGACCAACAAACCCCACACATCTAAGCAAGCTTTCTGTTAGGCATTGCAACAACCACCTGCTGACCATAAATAAGCTTTTAAAAACAATTCATCCCCTTGAACCAAAACACTTCAACAGCCACCCCAACTACAGCACCTCAATATAACAAGACCAACAACAACTGCCAGCAACACTTCAACAACCTCAACAGCAGCTTCAACAACTAAAACAATAACAAGAACAATAGCTCCAAAGCATGTTAATTTAGGACTCAAAAACTCTATTAGACATTTCATCGAACACATGATGGACATGACTAAGCTTCTCTTCAAAATCTTTCTTTGAGTCATGGAGTCCCAAATTATTACAACCATACAACAACAATAACAGTCACAATACTACAGCAGCTACATTAACAGCTACAACAACACAATACCTTTATCTCAATCATCAACAATCAAACTATGAACACAAATAATACAATATCAGCCCCAATAACATTCATCAACTCTATTAGGCCTCATCTTCCAACTAAGTATATATATACCTTGCAGAAGCTCTTGCCCTTCATAAACCGAGCGGGTAGACAGCCCCACAGCTGGCCGGAGACAATGCTGGAGATCGTGCAGCAACTGGCCAAAAGTGCTGATGGAGAGCGCGCCGAAGCTGGCCGGACCGGAGGACACCGGAGCCTCCCCCTTCTGCTGCTCAGCCGGCTGACAGAGAAAATGCAGAAGATCACCCGAAGTTGACCGGAAACAGGGACTTAGGGATCTGATCTCAGGTCTGGCTGGGGCTGTAATCACGGCCGGGGTGATCTCAGATCTGGCTGGGGCTGTAATCACGGCCGGGGCGGGCGTCTGATGCGCGGGCAGTGCTCCAATACTTCTCCATCTCAAGAGCTGCGTGGCAGCCAATCCCTCTCCCTACACATGCACAGCGCCACGACCACCCTCAGCGCCACCTCCAGCTTCCAATTTGCCACCGAGATAACAGCCCACCTCCTGCTTATTGACCAATATACTCCTCTCCTCTCAATTAAATTGTCACATGATTGGAGAAATGACCAAATCAGCCCATGGTTGGAGTTGATTTAATTAAGTTGTCACATGCCTAAGTACCCTCTATTAAAATGTTCATCTCATTTGAAACCATCTCCCAGCTTTCCCCCAAACCAAACAACTCAATTCTTAAACCCATCCTCCTTCCTTCTTAGGCCCGGCCCACTTGAATGGCAGCCTATGTTCAACCAACATAGTAACCATTGAGCCCATTCATTTTAATTTCTTCAATGGTCACCTATTAATGTAATATTTCCAAACTTTCTTTAATCTTCCATTAAACCCTATCTCCAGTAGTATGTTACCCCCTGGTAATTATTTATTATTTTACGATAGTAACTGGTGAAAAACCGGGATGTTACAACTCTCCCACCCTTAAGAAATTTCGTCCTCGAAATTTCCAGACAGAGATAACCAAAATTAAGCGAGGGTGTTACGCCCTCAACTGATCCTCTCGTTCTCAAGTGAACTCCTCCACTTGTTGGTGACTCCAAAGGACCTTTACCAGAGGAAGCACTTTGTTCCTCAAAACTTGTTTCCTTCGGTTTAACACGCAACTGGTCCTCCTACAAAAGTCAAATTTGGGGTCAACTCTAGCGTTGGTCCTTGCATAGCCTGTTGCGGAACCGAGAGACACTACCGCAAACTGATACGTGGGAACATCGTGAATCCCCGTTAGCTTCTCCGATAGAGCCAGACGATAAGCTACAGGTCCCACTTGGCCCACTGTCTCATACGGCCCGATATAACGTGGACTTAGTTTTCCACAGTTCTCTAAGGTGATACGTTCAAGTACATAGAATCTCCTATCTCGAACTCTAGATGTCAGCGACGGTTGTTGGCATAGCCCCGTTGCCTATCCTGTACTGCCCTCATTCATTCTCAAGTGAGTTTAATCTTCTCAGAAGTCTGCCGAACCAACTCAGGTCCCAAATTGTAGTTCTCCTTTAAATTTATGTACAACTTGGTGTTCCCTAGATGCCAAGCATATGCCGAGCAATGAGCTTCATCTCTGGTCTTGTAACTTGAGGCTCTCATTGCTCGGTTCAAATAATTGGGAACCCCCATCTCGTTGAGCTTCACTTCTAACAATTCCAACCATCTTCTCTACCGCATGTTCAACTCTTCTGACTCATCAGATACTTCAAACTCTGGTGGTCGGTAAAGATTTCTGTGCTTCACCATAAAGATAGTGACGCCATATCTTTAAAGCAAAGACCACCCTGACACTTAAATTTCTATATGAATACAATCATACAAAGCAAGTCTATGTTCGTAACAATTAGTTCTAGGGACGCACACTCCCACCCTAAGGCTCTGACTCCTCTAACTCTAGATCTAGGAGCAATAATGTTCTGATACCACTAAATGTCATCCTATGGCATTTAGTGGACCTAAGACAGTAAAGCATGGACGTCTATGCAGTATCTTCCCAATCAAGAAGATCCTCTAATGCAATGTCCGAGAAAACCCGAGAAGTCATCAATCACTAACATGCCTGTCTATGCCTCTATAAGATGGCTAGATATGTGAGCGTCTATCGAAAAATCTGCATCTCTGCATGATCACTTGCTAAGATCTCAGATAATGCCATGAGGTATCCCCCGTCTAAGCAGCTATGTGAAGCCGTGAGGTTTCCCCCGTCTGGGCCTCAGATAGTGCCATGAGGTATCCCCCGTCTAAGCATCTATGTGAAGCCTTGAGGTTTCCCCCGTCTGGGCCTTCACCCTCTGCATAGCAAGGACCGTCTAACAGAATGCAATTATCGAATGCCACATCCTATCTCTAGCTTTGATACCACTAAATCATGTCATCGAGACTGTAGATCCTCAATTTCTATTCCAAGATCAAAAGGTGTTTGCCCATACAAACAGCTTTTATTGCTCTGATACCACTAAATGTAACACCCCAATCCTAATGAGGACAGGTGTCACACCAGCCAGCCCAGGTGCGTATCCTGAGCCCAAGGCTGTCAAATCTGAAACCAAACCTGCGGAATAAACTGGAGACGGTAATAAAAATCACGTAATAAGTCTGGAACTCATCCAAATGAAAAGTCAAATCTGATACAGTACTTCACAGACTATACGTCTGGGTCTAGTCTCCAAAAGTAAAATAAATGTATCTACAGAGTGCACAACGAAAGATACAACTATGGGACGCCAGAGCCAACTAAAAGAAAGCACACCTCGCCCGGTGCCGAACTCTAATCGGACCTCGTCTGCTACCTGCACAAGGTGAGTGAGAAAAAGGGACTGAGCTACAGAGCTCAGTGAGATGTGACCCTAAGCCGGGTCGAATAAGACACATGCGTAGAAATATAATCGTGTATATGGAAAATAATCTCTACTCATATACACATGGCAAAAGCCGGTAAAGCATGTGGTCTTATGCATTATCTTCCAATCTGGAAATCATATAATGCAAGATCGACGGAAACCCGATAAAACATGAACATGTATGGCTTTCTCATCTTATGTACTAGATATGGGGAGCGTCATATCAAAAAGAATGCACCTCCATGCACTGCTCACGTCGTCAGATATACAAGCCAAATGGCTGCGTGGCCAAAGAGAGGATGGGCTGGGTCCAAGCGTCATATCCTCTATCCTCAAGATCGAGCACTCCGAGAGTTGGACAGGGGTTTTAAAGGTAAATTCATTTGAAAAGAAAGGTTTTCAACAAAGTAAAAGAAATTCCTTTGAAAACAAGAAAACCCTTTCCTTACTAAGATGCTTGGTTGGATCAGCTCAACTAGAGCCGTACCTGTAGGGAGCAGTGGTCATCATAAGTATGCATATCTATCGATGCTCACATCATATATCTGTACATTTATATTCTTACATTCTTATGCAGAATTCTTCTATTCTACAAATGCCGTAAACTTCATAATCATTCTCAAATCCGAATAAAAACCATACTCGGAAAGTACTATATCAAAACTCGATAAAAACTTCGATCGTAATCACGAGAATGTCCAGTAGGTCCACTCACCTGTAGTCCTAAGCAAATCAATCTTGACTCGATTCACTTGAAGTCCTCGACTTGTCCTTCCCTTTTCCTAGTAAACACAATCATATCTAATAAATACTAATTTATTGGAACACTCATTTCTATTCAACAATATCTTTACTCAATCATGGGCCCAAGTCTAGTAAGACGAAGGCCCAGTACTCAAGTATATCACAACAAGACAAGGCAGGGAATCCATACCCAGGAATCTTAACATGGATTAATCATTAATCTCAAATAAAATGTCAAGAAAGCATAGATAGTACTCTATGCATTACACTACACATTTATATCCAATTATTCACAGGCTCGTTTCTTTTACCGGGCTCAAGGCCCATAATTAAACCTTACTCTTAAGGCCCATAAACACTAATATTTTCCTTTTCTAATAATCACAATCATAATTTATTATTCTTCATGAAATCATGAAATTATACTATCAATTTTCCCTTCTACTAATCCATGGCCTAAGTCCAACTAGCTCAAGGCCCATCTCTCAAAACATGATTCTCAACACTCATGTATTTATCTAAGAATCACAATGTAGTTAACTAAGAATGACACAATAAAAGACCTTTACTAACAGTTTGTCCTAAGTTTGGTTAATCATACATTAAGCATAGTATTAGAAGCTTAACAATGCCTTGATAACTCTGTCCCCATAATTCTCTACAACATTTCAATTGCAAAGTATTGCAGAATTCTGACCATTTGTGCAGTTGGAAAGAACTGGTCACAACTCCTAACCCGTAAGTCGGATTCCTCTCATCTAGGGTTTGTTGGAAAGTAGACTTCAAGCCCTTTCCATTGATATATAACACGCTCCAAATGGAGTTGGCTACAGGGCGCAGCTGTCCCACGAAGGGGACAGCCCTCTGCAGGACTGGACATGGTTTTCTAAGAGCAGCTATGAACAATTGATAGACATGAACTTGCATAACCAGCAAAACCTTTCTTAACTATTCATGGCCCAAATCAAAGTAGCTAAAGACCCAAACCAATATAACTTTTAAAGTTCTTAAATACTAAATATATTGTTAGGCATTCGAACATGGGCCTATACTTAAACAAGTTCTCAAAGTTAATTCCGTTAGCTTATTGATGTGTTAGTCTAAGCTCAAGTATGATTTCCAACACTCATCAAACACTTGGTGTCTAACTAAGAATTCGATTAATCACCGGCACATTACTAGCAACTAATCAAATTACTACCAAATATCTCTCTGAAACATTTCATCAATCATAGCATAAGCATGAAGAAAACTCAACACAACTACTCCTGTTTGAATTCTAAAAATCCAGATGGTGCAAAAGCATTCTCCACACCATAAGAACAGTAGTACCAATAGCCACCCTAACACTTTCTTACCAACTTTCAAATAAAAATCTCTCTTGATGATCATGGAGGAACCACTCATCTCCTTAAGACCAACAAACCCCACACATCTAAGCAAGCTTTACATTAGGCATTGCAACAACCACTGTGACCATAAATAAGCTTTTAAAAACAATTCATCCCCTTGAACCAAAACACTTCAACATACCCACCCCAACTACAAAGACCTCAATATAACAAGACCAACAACAATCACAAAGCAACACTTCAACAACCTCAACAAAGCAGCCTTCAAACAACTAAAACAATAACAAGAACAATAGCTCCAAAGCATGTTAATTTAGGACTCAAAAACTCTATTAGACATTTCATCGAACACATGATGGACATGACTAAGCTTCTCTTCGAAATCTTTCTTTGAGTCATGGAGTCCCAAATTATTACAACCATACAACAACAATACTTGATCACAATACTACTGGCTGACTACATTACTTGACTACAACAACACAATACCTTTATCTCAATCATCAACAATCAAACTATGAACACAAATAATACAATATCAGCCCCAATAACATTCATCAACTCTATTAGGCCTCATCTTCCAACTAAGTATATATATACCTTGCGTAAGCTCTTGCCCTTCATGAACCGAAGCGGGTAGATGACCCCTACCGGTGGCGGAGACAATCTTTGGAGATCGCGGCAAAGAATGGCCAAAAGTCCGATGGAGAGCCCAGCCCAGGCTGGCGGACCGGAGGAGGACAGGAGCCTCCCCTTCTGGCCGCTTTCGGCCGGTGACATAGAAAATGCGTAAGATCACCCGAAGTTGACCGGAAACAGGGGACTTAGGGATCTGATCTCAGGTCCGGGGGTTTGTAATCCGCGGTAGGGGTGATCTCAAATCGGGCCGGGTACGTAATCACGGGCCGGGCGGCGTCCCGATGCGGCGGTGCTCCAATACTCCTCCATCTCAAGAGGCTGCGTGGCGACCAATCCCTCTCCCTACACATGCACAGCGCCACGACCACCCCGGCGCCACCTCCGCCTTCCAATTTGCCACCGAGCTAACGGCCCCACCTCCGCTTATTGACCAATATACTCCTCTCCTCTCAATTAAATTGTCACATGATTGGAGAAATAACCAAATCGACCCATGGTTGGAGTTGATTTCATTAAGTTGTCACATGCCTAAGTACCCTCTATTAAAATGTTCATCTCATTTGAAACCATCTCCCAGCTTTCCCCCAAACCAAACAACCCAATTCTTAAACCCATCCTCCTTCCTTCTTAGGCCCGGCCCACTTGAATGGCAGCCTATGTTCAACCAACATAGTAACCATTGAGCCCATTCATTTTAATTTCTTCAATGGTCACCTATTAATGTAATATTTCCAAACTTTCTTTAATCTTCCATTAAACCCTATCTCCAGTAGTATGTTACCCCCTAGTAATTATTTATTATTCTACGATAGTAACTGGTGAAAAATCAGGATGTTACAACTCTCCCACCCTTAAGAAATTTCGTCCTCGAAATTTCCATACAGAGATAACAAAATTAAATGAGGGTGTTACGCTCTTATCTGATCTTTTCGTTCTCAAGTGGACTCCTCCACTTGGTGATGACTCTAAAGGACCTTCACTGGAGGAAGCACTTTGCTCCTCCAAACTTGTTGCCTTCGGTCTACCACGCAAACTGGGCTTTCTACATAAGTTAGATCGGGGGTCAATTCTACCGTTGATCCTTGCAAAGTCTGTTGCGAAACCGAGAGACACTACCGCAAACCGATACGTGAGAACATCGTGAACCCTCGATAGCTTCTCTGATAGAGCCAGACGATAAACTGCGGTCCCACTTGGCCCACTGTCTCATACGGCCCGATATAACGTGGACTTAGTTTCCCACAGTTCTCTAAGGTGATACGTTCAAGTACATAGAATCTCCTATCTCGAACTCTAGATGTCAGCGACGGTTGTTGGCATAGCCCCGTTGCCTATCCTGTACTGCCCTCATTCATTCTCAAGTGAGTTTAATCTTCTCAGAAGTCTGCCGAACCAACTCAGGTCCCAAATTGTAGTTCTCCTTTAAATTTATGTACAACTTGGTGTTCCCTAGATGCCAAGCATATGCCGAGCAATGAGCTTCATCTCTGGTCTTGTAACTTGAGGCTCTCATTGCTCGGTTCAAATAATCGGGAACCCCCATCTCGTTGAGCTTCACTTCTAACAATTCCAACCATCTTCTCTACCGCATGTTCAACTCTTCTGACTCATCAGATACTTCAAACTCTGGTGGTCGGTAAAGATTTTACAGGCTTCACCATAAAGATAGTGACGCCATATCTTTAAAGCAAAGACCACCCTGACACTTAAATTTCTATATGAATACAATCATACAAAGCAAGTCTATGTTCGTAACAATTAGTTCTAGGGACGCACACTCCCACCCTAAGGCTCTGACTCCTCTAACTCTAGATCTAGGAGCAATAATGTTCTGATACCACTAAATGTCATCCTATGGCATTTAGTGGACCTAAGACAGTAAAGCATGGACGTCTATGCAGTATCTTCCCAATCAAGAAGATCCTCTAATGCAATGTCCGAGAAAACCCGAGAAGTCATCAATCACTAACATGCCTGTCTATGCCTCTATAAGATGGCTAGATATGTGAGCGTCTATCGAAAATCTGCATCTCTGCATGATCACTTGCTAAGATCTCAGATAATGCCATGAGGTATCCCTCTGCCTAGCGGTTATGTGAAGCCGTGAGGTTTCCCCGGGCCTCAGATAATGCCATGAGGTATCCCCCGTCTAAGCATCTAGGTGATGCCGTGAGGTTTCCCCCGTCTGGGCCTTCACCCTCTGCATAGCAAGGACCGTCTAACAGAATGCAAATATCGAATGCCACATCATATCTCTAGCTTTGATACCACTAAATCATGTCATCGAGATCAGAAATCCTCAATTTCTATTCCAAGATCAAAAGGTGTTTGCCCATACAAACAGCTTTTATTGCTCTGATACCACTAAATGTAACACCCCAATCCTAATGAGGACAGGTGTCACACCAGCCAGCCCAGGTGCGTATCCTGAGCCCAAGGCTGTCAAATCTGAAACCAAACCTGCGGAATAAACTGGAGACGGTAATAAAAATCACGTAATAAGTCTGGAACTCATCCAAATGAAAAGTCAAATCTGATACAGTACTTCACAGACTATACGTCTGGGTCTAGTCTCCAAAAGTAAAATAAATGTATCTACAGAGTGCACAACGAAAGATACAACTATGGGACGCCAGAGCCAACTAAAAGAAAGCACACCTCGCCCGGTGCCAAACTCTAACAGGACCTCGTCTGCTACCTGCACAAGGTGAGTGAGAAAAAGGGACTGAGCTACAAAGCTCAGTGAGATGTGACCCCTACTGTCAGGTCGAATAAGACCTGTGCATCTGCAAATATAATCTTGTATATGGAAAATAATCTCTACTCATATACAGATGGCAAAAGCCAGTAAAGCATGTGGTCTATGCATTATCTTCCAATCTGGAAATCATATAATGCAAGATCGACGGAAACCCGATAAAACATGAACATGTATGGCTTTCTCATCTTATGTACTAGATATGGGGAGCGTCATATCGAAAAGAATGCACCTCCATGCACTGCTCACGTCGTCAGATATACAAGCCAAATGGCTCGTGGCCAAAGAGAGGATGGGCGGGGTCCGCGTCATATCCTCTATCCCTCAGTACCGAGCACTCCGAGAGTTGGACAGGGGTTTTAAAGGTAAATTCATTTGAAAAGAAAGGTTTTCAACAAAGTAAAAGAAATTCCTTTGAAAGCAAGAAAACCCTTTCCTTACTCGGTACTGGTTGGATCAGCTCAACTAGAGCCGTACCTGTAGGGAGCAGTGGTCATCATAAGTATGCATATCTATCGATGCTCACATCATATATCTGTACATTTATCTTCTTACATTCTTATGCAGAATTCTTCTATTCTACAAATGCCGTAAACTTCATAATCATTCTCAAATCCGAATAAAAACCATACTCGGAAAGTACTATATCAAAACTCGATAAAAACTCGATCAGAATACGAGAATGTCCAGTAGGTCCACTCACCTGTAGTCCTAAGCAAATCAATCTTGACTCGATTCACTTGAAGTCCTCGACTTGTCCTTCCCTTTTCCTAGTAAACACAATCATATCTAATAAATACTAATTTATTGGAACACTCATTTCTATTCAACAATATCTTTACTCAATCATGGGCCCAAGTCTAGTAAGACGAAGGCCCAGTACTCAAGTATATCACAACAAGACAAGGCAGGAATCCATACCTGTGAATCTTAACATGGATTAATCATTAATCTCAAATAAAATGTCAAGAAAGCATAGATAGTACTCTATGCATTACACTACACATTTATATCCAATTATTCACAGGCTCGTTTCTTTTACCGGGCTCAAGGCCCATAATTAAACCTTACTCTTAAGGCCCATAAACACTAATATTTTCCTTTTCTAATAATCACAATCATAATTAATTATTCTTCATGAAATCATGAAATTATACTATCAATTTTCCCTTCTACTAATCCATGGCCTAAGTCCAACTAGCTCAAGGCCCATCTCTCAAAACATGATTCTCAACACTCATGTATTTATCTAAGAATCACAATGTAGTTAACTAAGAATGACACAATAAAAGACCTTTACTAACAGTTTGTCCTAAGTTTGGTTAATCATACATTAAGCATAGTATTAGAAGCTTAACAATGCCTTGATAACTCTGTCCCCATAATTCTCTACAACATTTCAATTGCAAAGTATTGCAGAATTCTGACCATTTGCGCAGTTGGAAAGAACTGGTCACAACTCCTAACCCGTAAGTCGGATTCCTCTCATCTAGGGTTTGTTGGAAAGTAGACTTCAAGCCCTTTCCATTGATATATAACACGCTCCAAATGGAGTTGGCTGCAGGGCGCAGCTGTCCCACGAAGGGGACAGCCCTCTGCAGGACTGGACATGGTTTTCTAAGAGCAGCTATGAACAATTGATAGACATGAACTTGCATAACCAGCAAAACCTTTCTTGACTATTCATGGCCCAAATCAAAGTAGCTAAAGACCCAAACCAATATAACTTTTAAAGTTCTTAAATACTAAATATATTGTTAGGCATTCGAACATGGGCCTATAATTAAACAAGTTCTCAAAGTTAATTCCGTTAGCTTATTGATGTGTTAGTCTAAGCTCAAGTATGATTTCCAACACTCATCAAACACTTGGTGTCTAACTAAGAATTCGATTAATCACCGGCACATTACTAGCAACTAATCAAATGACTACCAAATATCTCTAAAACATTTCATCAATCATAGCATAAGCATGAAGAAAACTCAACACAACTACTCTGTTTGAATTCTAAAAATCCGGATGGTGCAAAAGCATTCTCCACACCATAAGAACAGTAGTACCAATAGCCACTCTAACACTTTCTTAAAAACTTTCAAATAAAAATCTCTCTTGATGATCATGGAGGAACCACTCATCTCCTTAAGACCAACAAACCCCACACATCTAAGAAAGCTTTACATAGGCATTGCAACAACCACCTGTGACCATAAATAAGCTTTTAAAACAATTCATCCCCTTGAACCAAAACACTTCAAATGTACCACCCCAACTACAAAGACCTCAATATAACAAGACCAACAACAAGCCGGCCAACACTTCAACATCAACAGCAGCTTCAACAACTAAAACAACAACAAGAACAATAACTCCAAAGTATGTTAATTAGGACTCAAAAACTCTATTAGACATTTCATCGAACACATGATGGACATGACTAAGCTTCTCTTCGAAATCTTTCTTTGAGACATGGAGACCCAAATTAATACAACCATACAACAACAATAATAAATCACAATACTACAAAGGAGCCTACATTAACATGTACTACAACAACACAATACCTTTATCTCAATCATCAACAATCAAACTATGAACACAAATAATACAATATCAGCCCCAATAACATTCATCAACTCTATTAGGCCTCATCTTCCAACTAAGTATATATATACCTTGCGTAAGCTCTTGCCCTTCATGAACCAGAAGCGGGTAGAGCCCCACATTTGGCCGGAGACAATCTTTGGAGATCGTGGCAAAGAATCTGGCCAAAAGTCTTGATGGAGAGCCTTTGGCCGGGCCGACCGGAGGACAGGAGCCTCCCCTTCAGCTGCTCGGTAGGGTGACAGAGAAAATCTGAAGATCACCCGAAGTTGGCCAGGAAGCTTGAGGGACTTAGGGATCTGATCTCGTGCATTTGGGGCAATGTAATCACGCAGTAGGGGTGATCTCAGATCCGGCCGGGGTGTAATCCACGGCGAGGCGTCACGATCTTGTGAGGCGGTGCTCCAATACTCCTCCATCTCAAGAGGCTGCGTGGCGTAATCCCTCTCCCTACACATGCACGGCCACCTACTCACCCCAGCGCCACCTCCGACTTCCAATTTGCCACCGAGCTAATGACCCACCTCACGCTTATTGACCAATATACTCCTCTCCTCTCAATTAAATTGTCACATGATTGGAGAAATAACCAAATCGACCCATGGTTGGAGTTGATTTCATTAAGTTGTCACATGCCTAAGTACCCTCTATTAAAATGTTCATCTCATTTGAAACCATCTCGACTTTCCCCAAACCAAACAACTCAATTCTTAAACCCATCCTCCTTCCTTCTTAGGCCCGGCCCACTTGAATGGCAGCCTATGTTCAACCAACATAGTAACCATTGAGCCCATTCATTTTAATTTCTTCAATGGTCACCTATTAATGTAATATTTCCAAACTTTCTTTAATCTTCCATTAAACCCTATCTCCAGTAGTATGTTACCCCATGGTAATTATTTATTATTTTACGATAGTAACTGGTGAAAAACCTGGATGTTACACGTACACCCCCAGCATAAGTGACAACTAAAAGGTCCCCCGCCTCCATGCCGTGATCAACATGAAAAGCCTCCCACCCTGCATCGATACATATCTCACCTAGGTCCCCGTTAATCAATAGAACGCCTGGCCACACACAGCCGTTCGGACTTACTAGGTGGATAAACCCAGTCCTTAATTCCGACAGATGTTCGTGAAAGGAGCTGGGAATTCGCAAGTGACGAGAGCATTGGCTAAAAGTGAAGAATTTATAAAAAGACAAGCGTTGAGCCATGATACAAAAGATTTCTGACTATGAATGTTACCCATACAAGCCCTTAAGTAGAAAAGCAGGCGAAAATTTCAGAGAAAAATCTACCTCGATAACAGCACAAAGAGAAAACAGTAAACGTCGGTCACCTATTAAAAACACATGTACCATAGCCATAGACGAAGCCCACTCCTACATAGACGTGCCAACTAAGAAAAATACTTGTTCTCGAACCAAGCGAAACGTGCGATTAGCTCACCCCTCGCTCAGATTCTTTGAACAAGTACATTTTAGGGGGGACTAGTGTTACGGATATATTTGGTAAGACAGATGTCATTGACCTAGGAACCACCTGTCACACACAGGACCAGTGCCTGCGTCGGCCACGTAGCATCTTTGGCCACGTGGCAATATCACCAAATAACCTTGCACAATTCGTTCTAACAATAACGTGAAGAATAAATCCTGCGAACAAGTCCGGTGAATTATAAATTGACCCTCTTATACTAGGCGTGAGGTGAAAGAAAAGAGGTAAATATCTAACGCCTCTACAGTAAGTAGGCCTTATCCACTTACTTACTACAGTGGGCAGATATTTACTCTACCTACCTACAGGGCACCTACACACTAGGCAAATATTTTCCTACCGCCTTAGAAGATATTTACCTAGCCCACCGCCTTTCATATCCCACCGCCTTGCAAGGTATTTGTTTAAACCGTCTCTAACTTGCTATAAAAAGAGAGGAAGGACAGAAAGGAAAGGATCCGAAAAAGTACTCACTACATATTACACAAAGAATTGTCTAAGATTCCTTGCCCTGATTTCTGACTTAAGCATCGGAGCTAAATCCGGGCAGAAAGGCCCAATTCCGACCCCTTTTTCTCCCCTTTACAGGTCCATCAGTGGATAATTCCGGACGGAATTTCAGGGTGCATTCCGCGTTTCCCTGTTTATGAGCAGAAGTAAGTGTCCACACCAACTATAAATTTTAACCGTTTGTCGAAGGCTGAGACCAGATCACGAGGCCACAGTAGCCAAAGTGTGAGGTGAACCAGTTTTTGGCATCAACACTTAACAAAGTGAAGGGAAAGTTTTATAGAACGACAGTTAGACCGGCCATGTTATACGGGAGCAAGTGTTGGTCAACTAAAGTTCAACATATCCCGAAGATGAATGTAACAGAAATGAGGATCTTAAGATGGATGTGTGGCCATACAAGATTGGATAAGATTAGAAATGAACACATCCGACAGAAGGTGCATGTTGCACTAATTAAAGATAAAATAAGAGAAGGGTGTTTAAGATGGTTTGGACACGTGTGTCGTAGACCCCTAGGTGCCCCGGTTCGAAAATGTGATAGTTTGGTAATAGAAGGTAAAAAGAGGGGTAGAGGTAGATTGAGGATTACATGGAGAGAGGTAGTGTCTAAGGACCTACGTTTATTAGATATTGATCTAGATCTTGTCTTTGACAGAGCTATATGGAGACAGAGAATTCATATAGCCGACCCCACCTAGTATGGTATTAAGGCTTAGTTGTTGTTGTTATTGTTGTTGTTTTTGTTGTTGTTTCCTATTTTTTAGGGATTAGTGTCCTATTATTATTATTTTTTTAAATAAAGGGACAAGGAAGGTTGTTTCCTATTATCTCTCTAGTTTGAATTATGTGATTTGTTCCTTAAATTAAGGGATTGTCAGTATCTATAAGATTTATTGTCAAGTTTCTCTATATAAGGCCTTTGCCTTTCACGTAGTAATACAATCAGTGGAGAATTTTCTTCTATTCCATATTTTTTCACATAGAATCCTATTTCTCATCCACGTTGTGTAGCATTGGCATATTTGTCTTACAATCTTGTAACTTATCAACAATTAATTCATTGTAGTGAAAAAGAATATTCAATTTAGTCGCACTATAAATCACTCATCATAAGGACTCTAGTTTTTGTGCTTTTTGGATATTTTTTTTCTATAAAACCTACTATTTTCATTAATTACTGTCCTTCGCCAAATGGTCTTTACATGTTGTATTCGTTTCACTAAAATGTATATCGAAGATAATTTTTTCTCAGTCACACCAAGATTCAACTCGGAAAACTTGCCATATATCATGGAATCATGGCTATGATTCACAAGAAAATTCTTGGCCATTCTCACATCATTCTTAGTTTCTCCTATCCATGCCTGCACTATCATCTTTGTCTGTTATGCAATTCACTGTCAAAGCCAATTTAAGGGCGCACAACACATGGTGTCTGAAATGTGGTGTGAATTTTCTCTTCTAGTTTCATTCTTGCGGCCCGACAAATTGATGTAGTATCAGTGATGATTTGTATCACACTACAGTTACCAATTTAGGGTATAACTTCCATGAATGTTGGCAACATGCTCCACATTTTAAAAAACAGGGTAAGGTTGCGTACAATAGACCCAAATGGTTTGACCCTTCCCCGGACCCTGCACAATGCTGGAGCTTTGTAACACTGGCCTGCCCTTTTGTGGCATCCATGAGATTCAAAATAACTAGACCATTCTGAAGCTGCAATGAAATTTATCATATCCTACTTTTATTGGTTCATTCTTTAATCTCAGTTAATACACTTTTGTGTTACTAGGATTGCTTAATAGGCTTCAAAACCATATGCACATTATATTTCTCCAATTACAATATGTAGATTTAATTAAATTGAATGATAACTTCTTAGCATAACAGCCCGGCTAATCCAACTATCCAGTTTATCATGTATGGATCTATTAAAATATTGTGTGATTCTTTCTTTGTCTCATTTCCTGTTTTTTTTTTTTTTTTTTTTTTCCATGTGATTCAAAACTTAGGAAAGGAAGATTTAAACAATATCCATCATTCACTTCTTTAGATGTCTACTCTGCCTGCGCTAAGTCATTTGTCTTCTTGAAACTTGCTAGTGTTTCATCATCCACGGCATGGCATACACGATTCCTTTCTTTTGAGTCAAAAGAAGATGTGCTTTCACTTGATAACTAACCATTAGATACTCTCACATAAGTTGCACACCACTTCAAAGTTTTATTCAGCACCTTTTTGGCTTTTTCCTTTTGTCCTAAACCATAAACATGGTACAATAAAGGAGCATCTCCAATCCCTTGGTCATTCACTACCTCTTTATCCTTGTTAGCATCACTAACGTATCTTGTTTGCAAATTCAATAAGCATATAATTACATAATTCGATGGAACTCTTGTCCTAAAAATTCATCAAGCACTTTTGTTTAGACATTCATCAAACACTATTTTCTTATAATATATTAAAACCGTTGCTAGGAGGAACTTTGTTTTTAACTTTAGTAAATCACACTTTTTGGAGAAACAAAGTACAAAAATGAGCAAGGGATTTAAATCAAATTGAAATTCCAACTAAAGCAAAATAAGATTCATTAAATCAACAAAATTCAAAAACAAATCGCTAAAGGAAGATTCTTGAAGATTAAGAAGATTTGAAAGAGAGGCAAAAGATAATTTAGATTGAAAAAAAGAAAAAGAAAATAGAGACTGAACAACCTAAATTATCTATTGGTGATAGAGTCCAAAGCCGATAATGCTAGAAGAAAGAAAAAACATGAGAATCCTTTTGTCTAGATATCTGAAGAAAGAGTAAAGTGAGATCACATGGAGGGCATGCGATCCAAATGTGTCCTTCATAAATATTTGGAAACATTGTATCCAAAAAATAATCTACATATCCCTCAAATATGTAGTATATGGGTAACCCTTCTATTTAGCTTCTCCATCATCCCTTTGAGCTTTTGTTGTCTCCTAAACTAATGGTGATAGATGGAAAGGAGATGGGGATCGACACTACACACCACAACCATATTGTCTCTACTGACTTGCATTTTTCAAGCATGAATCTACAAATAATGAGCCTTTGTGGGGATTATCGGTGCAAATATGGTATTTCAAGGGTATATATGCACACATGATCTTATGTCAGGATATAAGTTTAGATGGAGAGTGGTGAGAAGAACACTCGCACCAATGTAAGTTGGTGTAATTGAACACCCTCGCACTTGCGTCAAATTTGGCCTTAAGTCATTTTGCTACATTATACTATAATAGGGTGCAAGAGCAATCAACTTACATATAAGTTAAATATTTTTCATGTTACCAAACACGAGAAAAGAGTCCACTTACGTATAAGTAGACTTGTAATGCACCCACTGAATAACAATCATGCCCTTAAGGTTACTTAAAGTACATGGATATTGGAAATTGGGTGATTATTGCATGTCAAATCTATTATACTAACCATTGAAATTTTTTGTTTGTGTCGAGTAAACAATAAAGTTGCTATAGTTCATTATTACTTTCAAAGGTATGATATTTTCATTTTATAGCAATTGTAATTTTTTCAAAGGAATGAACTTTCTGTTGTTAGACCTATCAAAATCTACTGGCCGTTAGTTAATTCTTCTATAAAAGAGTTTGAGAGTTTTTTATGTGAATATATGATTGTAAATTGCAACCTGAAAGACTAGCTTTCAATTTGCATCTAACTTGCTCTATCCAAATCCTCAATTTCTTGGATTTTTTAAACACATTGCTTCAGTGATCTAGTTGTTCTCATCCTAGTTGTGCAACTAGTTCATGCAACAGTTCAATAATTATAGTAAGTTGAGCCGTTGAGGTTAATATGTCTTCTACTTATTTTGTTCTACGGAGATTGCCTATGGAGATAAAATCTTTTTGTGGCTGTTATTAGTTTTCACTTGGATGGAGAATTAAAATCTTCTTGCTGCTCCAGTTTTGCAAGTGAATGACTTATGCTTTACAGGCGCCCTGGGGGTGAGAAGATTTACAATATATTTGACAATCAACTCCCTGCAGCAATGAAACGCTTACATTTTGACAAACATCTTTCAATGGAAAATGTTAGAAAGTTAATTACTGAAGCAGATGGCTATCAACCTCACTTGATAGCTCCTGAGCAAGGATATCGTCGTCTTATTGAATCTTCCTTGGTCAGTATAAGAGGTCCTGCTGAGGCAGCTGTTGATGCGGTAGGAAAAATCTTTCTTGACATTATATCTTCTTTGTCACTGTGATATATCAACGTTTATTTGTACCAAAGTTGAATTGAAGTGTAAATACTCAAAACCCGTTCTAATTAGTAGTACTCTTGAGTTTCTCTATGGTAAATCAACTTTATGATAGTTAGAAAGTTAACCATGAATACTCAAAATGAATTTTAATATGTGGTTTTTGTGTTCCTTTTCAACAACACTGAAAATGAGAAAGCAATATAAACCTAAATCTATAAATTCTTTTTACTTGAATCAGTAAAATTTGATGGGAGTAAATCTGGCTTTCAATTTTGATTGCTTGAACCAGTTCACGTACTTCTTTCTGACTCGGATCTCATCCCAAGTATGAAATGTTGATAACTGAATGCTGTCCATTATTTATTTTAAGGTAGGAACCACCTTCAATTTTATGATCTTACATAGTCAGATAAAAAAATATCTAAATTATATCTTGATTTAATTAAGTTACATCAAAGACCAGATGAGAAAGCTTTGGCTTAAAAAAATTTGAAGGGTTTTATTTTGTCTCAACTACACAACTCCAAGAGCATGAATGATTTCAAATATACACATATATGTATATTGTGTATGCCACCCTCTATTGCACCAAAATATCCGTCACACACATGCACACAAATGCATGTATAATCATCTCTATGTTTATTGCCTTCGGTCGTTAGATGTGATTTTAAGTTGAACTAGTATATTTTTCAGTGCATGCTAAGTTTTACTAATTAAATATTAATTTTCTTTTATCCTTCCAGGTCCATTCTATTCTAAAGGAGTTGGCTCACAAAGCTATAAATGAAACTGCAGTAAGTTTTCTTAACCGTTGACCCATAAACATCTTGATTACTTAGTCTTGCACCCATGTTATGGTTTCAGTGTTTCAGATTTAGTATGTTTCTTTCAATCTTTTTTGTTTCAAGTTATCTATTGCCCTTCAGTAGGAGGAACAAATAATGTGTGTTTCGTTGTTGCTTGAGAGAAATAGGCAGGTCATTGCACAAAACTCCAACCTCAATCAACCATGAATGGAAAGGATGAAATGGCTAAATTTTTCCATTTTTTTGGTGGACTAACATCGGATCTTCAGACCATGTTTTCTTCTATCTTGAATTTCTAAATATGGTTATTATTTTCTAGGCTAATATGTGTAATTGTTAATTTCCCTTCATGTTTGATCTTATCATTTAGTACAAGAAAAGAAAAGAGAGAAATGGTTCTTGTCATCTCTACGCAAAGTAAAATGCTTCTTCTGATCTTGTTATTCTTCCTTCTATTTTAAAAATTGACTTATTTCCTTATAGCCAGTAGTCCTTGTGCTAAAAACCCTCTCCTTAGCTAGTGTATCATACAGTTAGTTCTTATATAGATCCTGGACGTGGATCAATGGTGATGGATGTGGGAAAGAAAGTTATCAATTGAGTCAGAATTCGTAAAAATGTGACAAGTATTCTACCTTTCAGTCCTTACTTTTTGAACTTTAAGATACATTACTGTATTTTTAGTTTCATCTTTTATTTATGGATCTTAGTTGAGTGCAAAATCAATTTTAATGTTTACAGGAGCTGAAGCAGTATCCTTCTCTCAAAATAGAAGTTGGAAATGCTGCTGTTGATTCTTTGGAGAGAATGAGGGAGGAAAGCAAGAAAGCTACTCTTAAACTTGTAGACATGGAATGTAGCTACCTGACAGTTGATTTCTTTCGGAAGCTTCCTCAAGATGTTGAGAAAGGCGGAAATCCTACTCATTCAATTTTTGATAGATACAACGACCCATATCTCAGGCGAATTGGTGAGTATTCTTTTTGTTGGCATAGGGTTGTTTTTTATTTAATAACTTTTTGCTATTGCCCTCTCTGTATGGTTTCCTAAAATGGATTGATATTCTTAATCACGTCAAGGACTCATATAATTTGCATTTAGACCAAAGCTCTAATTATGATTTTCTCTGTGACATTTCTGATTTATAGAAGTGAATAAATAAGGAAAAGAAAAGGGCAGCCCTGTGCTACAAAGCTTCCGCTATGCGCAGGGCTTGGAAAAGGGTTGGACCACTTGGGTCTATTGTAGGCAACCTTTATTTTATTTATTTATTTATTTATTATTATATTCAAGAGGTTGTTTCCATGTCTCAAACTCATGACCTCCAGGTCACATGGCGACAACTTTACCGTTGCGCCAAGGCTTCCCTTCAAGTGAATGAATGCTTTTAATAATTTATTTCTTGTCAGGCGTAATATAATTTTTTTTTTTTTTGACAATGTAATATAAATTTGTTAATTTTTTGTTTTTAGTCTGACATCCTTCTTTGTTCTCACAAGCAGTTGTTTGTTGAAATATTTTAGGGAAAATTACAAAAAAGTACCCTGTGGTTTGCGACTTTTTCAATTCGGTCCTTGTGGTTTAAAATTGAACAATAAAGACCCTGTGTTTGCCCGTTTATCACTTTAGTACCATGTAATACTGTGCATTCAAGGTCGTGTCCCCGTTTGGCCTCCTAGAGCATGTTTGAAGGATTTCCAACCGTATGGATGGGAAGATCATCGAAAAATAAGCTAACCTGCCAATTTTCGTACAATTTGGGAACTTGTAGGATCTTCATCTTAACGGTTCTTATTTTATAGGAATCTGAACAGTCCAGAATTTCAACCGTTAAGTGGGAAGACCAAACGGTTACCAAATTGTATGAAAATTGACAGGCTAGCTTATTTTTCCATGATCTTCCCATCCATAAAGTTGGAAATCCAAACGGGGACACGACCTTGAATGCACAGTATTACATGGTACTAAAGTGATAAACGGACAAACCACAGGGTTTTTATTGTTCAATTTTAAACCACAAGGACCGAATTGAAAAAATCGTAAACCACAGGGTACTTTTTTGTAATTTCTCCAATATTTTATGCCGGTGCTCATAGGCAGTGGTATATATTCATTGTATGATTGGGTTACATAATTCTTCTTGTTGACTTACAGGGACTACTGTTTTGTCATATGTTAATATGGTATGTGCAAGCTTACGGAACTCCATCCCCAAGTCTATTGTTTATTGTCAAGTGCGTGAGGCTAAGCGTTCTTTGTTGGATCATTTCTTTGCAGAACTGGGAAAAAAAGAGGTAGTTCAGTGAACTGCAAATTATTTAATAAACTCTCATGCTCACTGTTATTTCGTACTATCCTATTCAGTGAAGTGCTGTTAGCTACAATGGCTATTATGTTTACCTTTAGAAAACATGAAAATGTTTCATGTACAACGATTTTTTCTTGAGTATACTTGAGGAAATGCTTAAAGAAGATTTTGTTTGTTTTGCTAAAAATTGCCAAAATATGCAGTTCACCTTTCTTTTCTAGCTAATGAGGCATTTTGGGATGTTCCAAGTTTTATTTTTTTATTTTATTTTTTTTGAAAGGTGGATAAACCACTTTTATTGAAATGTATAGTGTCCTTTGTTGGACTAAGTTACATGTAACCCGTCCATGGTTGGCCGGGTCTGTTACATGGATGGAGGCGATGGTCCATGGGGAGTGCCGTAGTGTCCACATCACTGCGTGGCCTCGTCACCGGTGCGTTGTTATCCGATGGTCTTTGTTGTCCCGCAATATCTCGCGTGGATTCAGGGCTTTGTCTCGATCACGGGCCAATGTGTGTAGTTTACGTTTTTTAGTTTACGTCGCGTGTCCGGCCGTGAGAGTATTAGGTAGTCGATGTTTGGATCGGCCCGTCAGAACACGGTGTTTAGACCGAAGCATCTCCTATTGCGTTCCATCCATATACCCATGTTACCTAGCTGACCATAGGATGCCATCCCATTCGATCTTAGCGATTGATATGTTTGGCCAGGTGTACCGATCCCCCAGAGATCTTGTATCCTGGTGGGGAGGTACCCAGGGGCTAAGAGGTTGCAGTAGTACTGCCATATTTGTCTTGAATAGTTGCACTGTAAGAGAAGATGTGTCGTAGTTTCTTCGGTGTCATTGCAGATGTAGCGATGTCGGCGTTCCCAGTCCATTGTGTCTCTTTGCGGGTTTTTGCGGTGTAGGGATCTTGTCGTCCCATGCTAACCAAGCAAAGAGTTTGATTTTGGAGGGCATGGCGTTTTCTGCATCGTATGCATTAGTTAGGGCATCTCATCCCCATCGCCGCTTTTGAATTGGTATAGTGATACGTATTTGAATTGTCCATTCGAGGTGAGTTCCCATTTCCTTTTGTCAGCCCTAAGGGGTGGAGGTTGAGTAGCGAGGGCTGGATCACTTTGGTTGTAGCATTCATTCATCCGCACCGGTGGGCCCGATCGCGAGTAAGGAGTCTCCTCTTCGTGATATTGGTTGGCTTGCCTCCGTTACCGTGAGGTCCTCATCAGTGTCGACTCTTGCGGTTCATAGAATAGATTGTGGGGGCTCGGGGCTCCATCCATCTTCCATTACCACCAATTGGTGCGGATTGTCCATTACCCGTTCATTAACATATTGTGGCCGTGGTAATATCTCTTTGTGCCATGACCCCCTTCCCGAAATATATAGGAGGACCTTGGCATCTGGTTTCTGTGGCCTTAGTGTACATCCGGGTAGTAGTTATGTGTTATGATTTTGCCATGCAGATACCGGCGTCAAGCATTGAGTAACCTCCGCTCACCATTTACTTGATGGCGCGTCATTTAGGTGCCTGGAGGTTGAGGATTCCCATCCTCCTTGGTCCTTTAGGTGCGTAGTCTCTCCCAACTCCGCGAGCGGTAGGCATTTTATTTTGGTCGGCTCCGCACTACATGAAGTCCCGCCGAGAGCCCTTCTATGTCTTTGATGACCCATTCCGGGAGTTTGTATATTGCCATCCAGTAGGTTGGTATGGCAGTTAATACAGAGTTGAGCAGTGTGATTCGACCTCCTATTGATAGTAGTTTGCCTTTCCATCGGTAGGCTTCATCCTTATCCAGGTCAATGATTCGTTCCCATTCTTCCTTCCTTGGCTTAGACCACGATATGCTTAGTCCTAGGTATTGAATTGGGAGCCGGGCGGTGCGAGTTCATCATCCTTGAGAGTTTGTGGGTGCGTGGTTTCGGGTCTTGATTGGGATGATCGCGACTCTTGTTGTAGTTGACTTTGGAGTCCGGAGAGACCCTCAAATAGGTGGAATAGGAGTTTGATTAATGTTGAGTTGTGCGGTCCCGTGCAAAAGAACCGATAAGTCAAATTGACATATAGAGGGATGTTGCTACATGCGGCCCATGTTGGAGTCAGATCGTATTGAGTGGAAGAGATTGGCCTCGATTGCCTTAGTTAGCATGGCCGTAGAAGACGCGTCGGTCGCTAGGGGCGAATAGGTCAGGGGATAGTGGATCCCCCTGTCACGAGTCCTAAGCTTATGTCTCACATATCGGTAGGAGATCCGTTGATGAGGAATGATGACTTCAGGAGAATAAGATGATTTTATCCGGTTTATCCATTTTGGGCGAATCCCGTGCATGCATTTGCTTCCTTAGGAAATCGGTCTGATTGTCGAAGGCCTTTTAAGTAGTCGACTTTGATTATTGCGCCGTTTCCACTCCCTTGTTTTAATTGGTAAATCGACTCTTCCTTGGCTACAATGTTATCTTGTATCTGACCTTGATGATGAAGGTACATGTTTGGTTTTAGATGCACTAGGGTAGCAATGGTGATTGTAGCGATTTGCTAGCACTTTGGTGATAATTTCATGGAGCGATTAAGGAGGGCGATCGGGCGAAATTCCCCTATAGTGATGCCGCCTCCTTCTTGGGGATCAAGGCGATGTGGGCCCGATTGATGCGTTCCAAGTTTGCCCTTTCACGGGGTGTAGCTCCTTAAAAATCGTATTAAGTCTTCTTTGATGAACTCCCACCCTTGTTGGTAGAGTGTCATCGGGAAACCATCCGGGCCCGGGGATTTATCGGCGTTCAGTTCCTTGACCGCTAGGTGTATCTCTGCCTTTGTGAAAGGAGCCTCCAGGTGGTCTAGGTTCACTCTTTCTCTGTTTTGAAATAGGTTCGACCAGTTGGTGGTTAATCTCTGTGTGCGTGCTATGCCGAATAAAGCCCGAAAGTGCTCTTGGATTGATGCTGTTATCTCCTAAGAGAACCTATGACCTTGACACCTCTCAATGATGCATTTTTCCTATGTGTATTTTTGACATATACTTGTTTTTCACAAGTGAATATGAAGTTCGATTTATCATTATTGATGTACATGACTACGTTATATTGTTCATTGATTTCATTTCTGTACAAGTATTTCTGTTTTACATTGTTGATAGACAGATTCATCTGCCTCCTTTGTTCATTTTACCCAGAAATCATAGACATGGTCTTAGTCATGTGATATTGAACTTCATGGCTATAAGGATATGCATAGTTTATGCTTTTTTCGACATTATCTCTTGAATAGCTCCTTGTATAAAAAAAAAGGAAGAAAAAAAGAAATTCTTTATTTTGTAAGTGTTGCCACTGTTATCCTTAAACTTTGTTTTAATCATTCTCAAATAACAGCGTACTATCTCACATAGAAAATCTACCCCTCGGTTGTGTTTGGTTGTTGTTGGAATAAGTTGGGTACATTGGAATAAGGGTTTTGTAATTTGAATTTTGTATTGGTGAGAAAAGTTCATTCCATGTCAACACAAGTCATTATCAGTTTTGATTTGATTAAATACGAATTAAAATAAGTACTTTTCAATTCAAGTTGCATTAATCCAATTAATTATTTATAGTAATTAATAGTTAATGAATTTTAATATTAATTAATGGTTATATTAACATAATTAGAGTGCCCCTCAATTTTGTTTGTCATGATGTTAAGAGCCTCAATTGCAATATTTCATCAAGCTATCCATACCTCTAGGCAACCAATTGAACCACTATATTGATTAGTGAACCTACTTTTTTCTGTTAACAACAATGGCATATATCCAGTTCAAGCATTGGGTTTATTTACTTCGTCTATGTCTAGTAGTGTATACCAACCTCATATCATAAACTGGAGTTAATGCAACGTGTTTGCTTTCATGTCTTTTATGTAGAAAGGCCCCCTGTTAACTCTATCACTATTTGTGACTCCTAACAACCTTTGGCTAGAGCATCTGCCAATTTGTTAGGCAATATAAGTTACTATTTGTCACTGAGTTTGGAAATGTAACAACTAGTAATGGAGGGACTTGTGGAATCACTTGTGGCACAATACAATATACTATGAATTTCTCATCAATGGCTTATCCTTCTTTTATTGAGGGTCCTTGTATTGCTCATTGTTGTCTTCTGTTTTTCCTTTTCTGAGATTCTTAGAAATGGTTGTGCAGGTTATTATCCTTTTCATTATTATATATCATTGTTGTTTTGTTGAACTAGATGTGGTGCATCATATCAGAATTTAGAGTAATAAAATGATTTTTCTGTTTGTTTTTTTGTTTATTATTTTTTTGCTTTTCAAACTCTTTACAGACAAAGCAGTTGAGTTCTATGCTGGATGAGGACCCAGCAGTCATGGAACGCAGGACTGCTCTTGCCAAGAGATTGGAACTATATCGAAGTGCCCAAGCTGAGATTGATGCAGTTGCATGGGCCAAGTAGATACATGAAGTTGCAATTTATTCATTATTCTTTTTGTTGGCAGTTACAATTCATTTTATCAGCGATTCCAGTGACGATCAGATGATCATTTGTTACCATGAGTTGCTTCAATTATCTTGAGTTGAGTTTATTTGATGTTTGGAAGGCAATTTTGTTGCGGATTATCTGATCATTGCACACAATAAGGGTCAAGTTTTTCAAGCACACAATTTTAGTCTTAAGTATCATATCTCATTTTTCCTGTGATGGATGTTATGGGTACCTATTGGATGATATTTTGTGATCATTTATCTCTTTTTCTATTTTCTCTATCTATTACATGATCTTACCACATACTTGTTTTCAGAAAACTTTCCTTTTGTTAAGTCATCTCTTATTAAGCTCAGTTCCTTGAACAAGCCCATTTCATTACATTCATGTTTTAGCAAGGGTTATCATGACACAGGACTTAATGGGGCTATTTTACAAATACTCTGCACGCAATCTAGTTACTATTCATTCTTCCATTAAAAGATATCTTCATATGAAATATATGAAATATATATATATATGCCTATTATGTACCCTTAAAGTTGATGCTTTATTTAAATTTCTTTAGAAAAAAAACTCGAAAAGCATATTTTAAAATTTTATACATATATTATTTAATAAAAATAAATAGAGATATATCTACTTTTAACAGAACCGGATAAAGATGGGCAGTTATAATCGTTGGTCTGTTGTGTCACCTAGTACACTACACATCCGTGACTATGACATAGGTGGGGTTTTGTTTGGAATATCCCACTAGGGGTTAGGGTTATTTTTCAAAAAAATTTGAATTTTTTTAAAAAAATTTTAATCAAAAATGTTAATGATAAAATAAGGATATGTATTTCTTGCATTGGTGGGTGACTCATTAATCTCAATTAAAAGTTTTAGCGAGTAACATTTTTATTGTAAAATGTGTTATTCCTAACCCCTATTGGGTTATTCCTTTTGCCACACCCTAATATACAAATCAAATTAAAAAAATTTTAAAAATTCTTGAGAAAATTATATAAAAAAACCTTGTGGTTTCATAGTTTTGGAAATTGGTGACAAAATTTTTTTTTTCGATTTTATTACATATGGTTTCCCGGGCTAACAAAAAGGGGAAAAACCGTCAACGCCGTCAACGAGGCGAAAATAAAGTTGGTATTGGCTCCATGTGGCAAGACATAATTATTTTTTAAAAGAAAAACATAATTATTTTTTAAAAGAAAAACATAATTAAGAAAACCCTAATCCTATCCCTCCCTTCTCCTCGCCGCCCCCTACCTCCTCTCCCTCTTCCCCCGCTGCCCCCACCTCCTTGACTGGAGGAAAGGCGTTTAACATTGGAAAACCGATGTTTCTAAAATTGTATATATGTACAATTTCCAAATTTTATGTTACGGATATATTTGGTAAGACGCGTGTCATCGACCTAAATGGCCACCTGTCATACACAGGACTGTGTCCCTTTGGCCGCGCAGCAATATCACCAAATATCCTAGTATAATTCTGTTCGGCAAATAAAAATGAGGGTTCAATCCTACAAACAAAACTGTCGGAATTATAGCAACCTTCTTATCCACAAGGCGTGAGGGTCTCATAAGGTGCTTATAGCCACCTAGGGAAGAAAATATCTAACGCCTCTACAGTAAGTAGATTTTATCCACTTGCCTCTACAGTAAGCATATATTTTCTACTTACCTACGTACGTAGCACCTACGCAGTAGGCAGATATTTTCTTACCGCCTTAGAAGATATTTACTCACCGCCTTACTCACCGCCTTACTTACCGCCTTACTTACCGCCTTACCCACCGCCTTTCCTAAACCGCCTTTAAGCTGCTATAAAAGAAGAGCAATGATAGAAAGAAAAGAATAAGAAAAATCATTACACAAAGAACTAACTTATGTCTAAGACTTCCTTCTCACAAGCTTTCTGACTTAAGCATCGGAGTTAAATCCGGGCAGAAAGGCCCAATTTTGATCCCTCCCTTCTCCTTTTTACAGATTCATCCCAAAGCAAAGAGCTGATAATTCCGATCAAGAGCTGATAATTCCGATCGGAATTCCAAAGCGTTCCCTGTGTTCCCTGTTCAGAAGTTGAAGTAAACGTCCACACCAACTATAAATTTCAACCGTTTGTCAAAGGCTGACACCAGATCACGAGGCAACAGTAGCCAAAGCGTGAGGTGGACCAATTTTTGGCATCAACAGTTTGGCACCGTCTGTGGGAACCCTTACAAAAAGCCAAATGATTACTACCAGAAGATCAAAACGAATCCAAGAACAAGGAGCACCTAGTAATCCTGAAGGACCTGGCGAAGTCCTAGGGTATGAGGAGATTCCGTCGGACAATCCACCTATCTTGCCACCATCGGAAAATCCTTCCGTCCCACCCCAGGAACCCATCCCGGAGTTTTATCTCAACAAGCAGCAGCAATTAGAGCAGTTAGCTCAAGCTGTTCATACTTTGACTCATCCGTCACTTCCTCCCACACGAACTCCACCAAATGTGCCAACAGCCCCACTAGCCAATTCCGAAAGCAGAGGGAGAACAAGGACTCGCACCCATGGAGAAAGAAGGGAGAGAACCGCCTTCTCAGCTAGTTCAGAACCTCCCTCAGTTCGACGTCTAGAGCAAGCTGCCACAAGAACAGAACGACATACAAGAATGGAATGGACAAGAACAGAACGGAATAGTCCATCCGCTCACTGTTGACAGAAGAACACGGGGACAAGACCCCTCTCGAGGAAGACAGAAATCCGAACGGCATGTTCTCAACGTATGCTCGCCCTTTATCAAGGAAATATTGGAGGAGCAAGTTCCTGATAGTTTCCGACCACCTGCTATGATTGCATATGAGGGCAAAACCGATCTGTCTCGTCACTTAAAGTCCTTCCGATCGAAGATGCTGCTTTCTGGAATTACCGACGCCCGTATGTGCCGAGCTTTTCCCGCTACTTTAGAGGGAAAAGCGCAAGACTGGTTTGTCGATCTTCCATCTAGCTCGATTCCTTCTTTTCAAGTTCTAGCAGATCGCTTTTTAGCTTATTTTGCTAATTACTCAAAGCAAAAGAAAACTCCGTCTACCCTTATGCGCGTTAAGCAACGAGGGGGTGAAACACTCCAAGCCTATTTGAACCGTTTCATAGATGAAGCCGCGAATGTTGCGGACCTTATTCCGCGCTTGGCCGTAACTATCCTGATGGAGGGTTTGCTAGAATCCCCTTTTCGTTTTTCCCTCACTTTGGATCCGCCAAAAACCATCCCCTCATGGTCCATGCCCAAAAGTATATCAATTCTGATGAAATTTATACGGGCTGGGAAGAAGAGACTCGACGTGCCTCTGCGGAAATCCAGAAGGGAAAAGCCCATCAAAATGTCAACAGAAGGCCCACAGAAATCCGAAAGAAGGAGGATCGCGCAAGGATCATAAGGGTGAGAATAGAGGTCTGGAAACTTCAACACGCTACAGCGACATATGCTACAACCTAGAAAATCTGCAAAAGAAGGGAAAATTGTCAGATACGATCATCATACCCCACTAAATCAGACCCGAAGCCATATTCTTATGCAAATCCAGGATCAACAACTCTTGACATGGCCAGAACCTGCAAAGAATCCCGAACGACAAAAGAACAACAAAAGATATTGCAAGTTTCATCACAAATGCACCCATTTGATGAACGCCATAGAAGATGTCGTTAGAAGGGGACAATTGGAGCAGTATATCAACATTGAGGTCCAAGAGGAGCCTGAAACTTCACAGCTTGAAGAAGAAAAAGGGGAGATGATCGGATTTATTAGCGGTGGTCCTGGGTGTAGTGGTGAAAGTTCGGCCTCTCGAAAAAGCTATACCCGAATGGTGGGAGTTGCGCAGGAAACAGAAGCGCCACAAAGAAGGTCTGGCCTATGGCCCCCATCATTTTTTATGACAATGATGTCAGCAGGGTTCGCCACCCTCATGACAACGCCTTGGTCATCGCTATCATGGTTTCCAGCTTCCAAATGAAAAGAGTTCTGGTAGACAGTGGAAGTTCAGTGGACATTCTTTTCTGGAGCGCCTTCGAAAGAATGAGGTACGATGCAGACAACTTGCTCCCCGTAAAGTCATCTTTAGTGGGATTTTTCGGAGGGGTGGTACAACTCGAAGGAATGATCACGTTGCCAGTTACGGTAGGGAATTCGCCAAGATCATCAATAGTGACAACAAATTTTCTCATTGTACGCTGTGCTTCAAGTTACAATGTGATTCTTGGTAGGCCAACCCTCAACGCCTTGAAAGCAATAATTTCCACTTACCATCTTCTCCTCAAATTTCCGACCGAGAGTGGCAGTGGAGAAGTAAGAGGGGATCAACCCTTGGCACGACAATGTTATGTTTCAACTCTCAAAGGAAAAGTTCTAAATAAAGGCAAAACAAGAGTTTCGGAAGCCATGTTGATCAACAAAATAGCCGAACGGGAAGATGAAGAACTCCGCCCCACACCAGTTGAAGAATTGCTTACAGTTCCCCTAGACACAACTAGAGTGGAGCGTACTGTGCGTATTGGTGCGGATTTGACAATAGCACAGCAAGAAAATCTCGTGGCAGTACTAAGAACAAATTCTGATCTCTTCGCTTGGTCGTTAGAAGACATGGCAGGTGTAAAGTGTGATGTCATTGAACACCGTCTTAGCGTAGATCAGTCGTTCAAGCCTGTCAAACAAAAAAGGAGGAATTCGGCCCCAGAAAGGCAGAAGGCTGCAGAAGAAGAAGTATCAACCCTTTTGAAGGCTGGATTTATCCGAGAGGTGAACTATCCTGACTGGTTGGCTAATGTGGTTCTAGTAAAAAAGCCGTCCGGAAGATGGAGAATGTGCGTAGACCTAAATAAAGCTTGTCCAAAAGATTCATTCCCTCTACCTTCAATTGATGGTTTGGTTGATTCTACTGCTGGGCATGAGATGCTGAGTTTCTTAGATGCCTTTTCAGGCTACAATCAAATCCGAATGGCCAAAGACGATGAAGAAAAAACATCATTCATTACAAGCAAAGGAACTTATTGCTATAAGGTGATGCCATTCGGTCTGAAGAATGCCGGAGCCACCTTCTAGAGGCTCATAAATACCGTCTTCAAGGAGCAAATTGGCAGAAATGTTGAAGCTTATGTGGACGACATCCTAGTGAAAAGCCGAAAAGTCGATAAACACCTGACGGATTTACAAGAGGCCTTTCAGTCGCTTCTGACTTATAACATGCGATTAAATCCAAACAAGTGTGCTTTTGGTATCCGATCAGGGAAATTTCTCGGATTTATATTGACTCAAAGAGGAATAGAAGCAAATCCGAAAAAGGTCAAAGCCATCCTTGATATGGGATCACCTAAAAGTCTTCAAGAGGTACAACGGCTTAATGGACGCCTAGCAGCTCTTGGGAGATTTATCTCTAAAGCCGGAGAGAAAAACCTCCCACTCTTCCAAGCCTTGCGAAAAGCACCGAAAATGGAGTGGACAGAAGAATGTGAGAAAACCTTTCAGGAGCTTAAAGGTTATCTCCAATCGCCTCAATTGCTAGCTAAGCCGCAAGTAGGGGAGGAACTCGACATCTACTTGGCCGCTGCTCCTCGAGCGGTCAGTGCAGTTCTTTTAAGAGAAGACAATGGAGTTCAGAAGCCAGTCTATTATACAAGTAAGATCCTTAACGACGCGGAGTCAAGGTATCTACCACTTGAAAAATTGGCTTTCGCTCTTGTCACATCCGCACGTAGATTGAGGCCGTATTTTCAGGCTCACAAAGTAACAGTATTGACTGACCAGCCCTTAAAGCAAGTCCTCCATAAGCCTGAAAATTCCGGACGTTTAGCCAAGTGGGTGATAGAATTGGGTGAGTTTGATCTCACTTATAAACCCCGAACGACAATCAAGGCCCAAGTGCTAGCAGATTTTATTGTGGGGTTGACCATTCCCACGGAGGGGGATGAACTCCCTTCACAGGACCCAGAAGAAAGCCCAAGCATCCCATGGTCCTTATATGTTGATGGATCAGCAACTGAAGAAAAGTCTGGAGCCGGCTTCGTCCTTTATTCTCCTTCTAAATGGAAAATTGCGACAGTGCTCAAGTTCCAATTTCGAGCGACCAATAATGAAGCCGAATATAAAGCCCTCATCGCAGGATTGCGTTTGGCCCGGGGGCTCGGAATTCAACATCTGCATGTATATTCTGACTCACAGCTAGTCGTGAGCCACACACTGGGCAATTTTGAAGCGAAGGAGGAGAACATGATTAAATACCACGCAGTGGTGAAAAAAATAGTTCCATGCTTCGCTCACTTTCAGATCGAAAAAATCTGTTGAGCACAAAATGAAGAAGCTGATGCCTTATCTAAAAAAGCCACTGCACCCAACGGAGATACAGAATCCTCTTTCAACCTACAGTTTCTTCCCACAAAAACTATTGAAGGGTTAGAAGGAGAAGTACAAAGTGCAGCAGAAGAGTCAAGTTGGATTGATCCCATTAGAAACTACCTGCAAGGTGGACCTACACCATCCAACAAGACAGAAGCCAGACGGATTTCTTACAAATCCGCTCAATACACTATCATTGGCGAAAATCTATACAAGAGGTCCTATACGCAACCCTTCTTACTGTGCTTGCGTCCCACAGAAGCCAAGTATATCCTTCAAGAAATCCATGAAGGTATTGGAGGGGGGGATATAGGAGGCAAAGCCTTGAGTTACAAAGTCCTGCGACAAGGCTATTACTGGCCAACATTAACTCAAGATGCGGTGGCGTTCGCTCGAAAATGTGATGCCTGCCAACGGCATTCCGAGATTCAAAGACGACCACCAACATTGCTCACGCCGATTATCAGCCCTCGCCCGTTTGCTATCTGGGGAGTTGATCTAATAGGGCCATTTCCTACTTCGACTCGACAAATGAAGTTTTTGATAGTGGCTATCGATTACTTCACCAAATGGGTAGAAGTTGAGCCCTTGGCCAAGATCACAGAGAAAGCTTGTCAGGGATTCTTGTGGCAAACGGTTATCTGTCAATTCGGAATTCCGGTCGCCTTCATTTCCGATATTGGGCGACAATTTGACAACAAGGCTTTCAAAAGCTTTTGTTCCGAGCTCGGAATTGAATCCAGGTTAACTTCCGTAACACATCCTCAAGCTAATGACCAAGTAGAAGTGACAAATCGCACCTTACTCCAAGCTCTCAAAACCCGGGTCTCCAAAAATTGAACTAACTGGGTTGAAGAAATTCTGAGCGCACTTTGGGCTTATAGGACAACCACAAGAACCCTCATAGGAGAAACTCCGTTATCTCTTACTTATGGGGCAGAAGCTGTCATCCCTGCAGAAATAGGAATGCCTACCTTACGGACACAACAAACTTTCTCATCAGAAGAAAATGAGAAGAATCTCCGAGCGGAACTCGATTTAATTGAAGAGCAAAGAGAAGCTGCGGAAACAAAGGCAGCCATCTATCACCAAAGAGTAAAAAGGTTCTATGACACAAGGGTGAAAAGAGTCTTCTTCCAAATAGGTGATCTGGTCTTAAGAGAAATGAGTTTCAGGGAAACAAAAGCCGAATGGGGAAGCTAACTCCTAATTGGGAAGGCCCTTACGTCATACAGAGAATTGTCTGAGCGGGCACCTATTATCTGGTGAATATGGAAGGAAAAGTGCTTAAGCATCCATTTTATGCTGAACACCTGCGACGCTACTATCAGTAAATCCTGTAGCCGTCTCCTAAATGTTTCATGAAATAAAGCTTAAGTCTTTCCCAAATGAAAGTGAGTTGAAAATCCCATTCTACAAAAATGAGGTGAAAATCCCATTCCACAAAAATGAGGTGAAAATCCAATTCCTAAAAGATGAGTCGGAATTATCCTACAAAGATAAACGATAATTCTCATCCAGAAACAAGGGGCAATAATCCCGATCGAAATATGAGGCAACAATCTCATTTATAAAGGCAAGGATCTTACTTAGCAAATTAAAGTCCCATGATTGGACTAAAGAAGAGAAGAACCTGCTGTGAAGCTTAATTTACAAGCTAGATGAAGAAAGATCGGCTTTATGAAGAAGGACTTCTCAAAAGACTTCTTAATGGTTAAAAATAACCATGACTCGGAAATAAATCTTCACCAAAGTAAAGGTTTTCGTTTCATTCATGTAAATAGAAATTACATTCCAAAATGACTAAATATTTACAAGAACGTTTCATAAGAATGTGAAAAAACCCCTAAGAACTAGGGCCTTCCGGGCGGTCTGGAGGAACCTGAGTCGAAGGTTCAGAAGGGGCCTCTGGAATCTTTATGATTTGTTGCTCCTTCAATTCCGTGAACCTCCAGCAAGCCCCATCGTTAGCACTTCTGCAGGAGGAACGTGTTGACCAACTTGCTGCAGTACGGAATATATGCGAGTGGCCCCCTCTTTTGCCTTCGCCCTAAGCCGAGCGACCTCTTTCTCTAACTTATCCGCTCGTTCAATTAAGTCTTTCATTTCTTGCGAGTCGGATTTAGGGGTCTTCTGTCTGGAAGCTAAGTCTTCCTTGAGTGTGTCGCGCTCCCCTTTGAGTTCCTCTAACTAGGCCTGAACGGCGGCGAGTTCAGCAACCTTTAGCTTTAGATCCCATCGGGCTTCACCTCGCTCCTCTTGAGCAGATTTAAGTTCCTCTTTCAAACTGCTGGAGTCATCTTGTAACTTTTTGATATTCTCCTCAGCAATATGAAGAGAGCCCTCGGAAATAGTCAGCTTGGCCGCTAAATCATCTTTCTCTTTTTCCATAGCGGCCAACTGTTGAAGTCGCTCGGCCTTATCTTGCTCAAGGGCGCGGATAACCGCGAGCTATTCTTTCTCTTTTCCCTCCAAGGCCGCCACCCTAGAACTTAATTGGGCAATTTCTGCCCTACTCTGACAAAGATTGCCAACTCGATCCGCCTATTGAGCAGTCTATAGAGTAGCAAATGAGTTAAAGACAATAATGCTGAATTAAGAAGTAGAAGAAATACAACAATAGTTTTTACCAGCATGACCGAGCGGAGAAGTTGGTAAGTGGCCTCTTCCCTCCCAGTCCTTCGGAGTTTCGTGGAGAGCTGTTCGGGCCTCATGGCCATCAAAACATTCTTTACGGACCCAGCAACTCGGAAGATGATTCCTTTCGATGAGTTGTCGGTCCCTTTAGGGCTAAGCCCGCCACCCTCAGTTTGTCCAAGAGGGCCGCTTCTCCTGCCTCCGCCTATAAAATTAGCCTAAAGTTCAAAATTCTTAGTAAAACCATAGATACCCTTAAGAAGTAGATTCTCACCTCCATAAGGAGGATATCCTCTGGCCGACTAGAAGAAGGGCCCTCTGAAATTGGCGATAAAGCCGGGCAGACTTCTTCTGAGTGGACTTCTTCCTGAGGCGACTTCGCCTGTTCTCTTATAATTCCGGGACCGGATGCGTCCTCGGAATTCTTTCTTTTTGTCCTCCTCTCCTGTGAGGACCCTGCACTGGGGCCGCCTTTGACCCCCTTTTGGGAAGAGTCTACATCTTTTCTCTTCCTTTTCTTCTTCTCCTCCTTAGACGTATTAGCGCATGTTCTAGGAGCCACCTCTTTCTTTCGCCCACGAGGCAAGGGCGGATGCACTTCACCTTCAAAGGAGGCCAAGATGCCCTTAACATAACTCAAATCCTCTTCCTCCATCGGATTTCCTGTAAAACTAAATTCCGAGGCAAGTCAGATATCGTGATTCAAGATTGAACCAAGTTAGATACACGAATAAATCCTACCGGCAGATACTATTAAACGACATTTAAGAAGGTTTTCCTTGGTCAAGAACTCATCCATGTAAACTTTGGATATTCCTGTCATTGACTTAAGAAGAACCTCCTCTTCTTTCGTCATCTCCTCACAAGTAATATCCGTGCGGGGAACCTCCCACTTGGTTCGGACATCCCACTCGGATTTACTTTTAACAAAGAAAAACTTACTCTTCCATCGCTTAATGGAAGAGGGGACTTTCCCTAGAAACTTTCTCCCGGAACGAGCCGAGAAATAATACTAGTCGGCATTAGACTCTAAACATAGACTGAACAGCATACGAAACCAACGGACGCTCTGGTTTACCCCGTAGTTCTTAAAAACAATAACAAAGCCGTTCAGCAACCTCCAAGAATTAGGAGTTAATTGTGAAGGACACAAGTGATATTCTTCCAAAATCGCCTTAGCAAAGTTAGAAAAAGGAATTCTAAGGCCACCCAATAGCGCATCTTGATAGATGGCTATCTCCCCCTCCCTTGGAGAGCTCGCCCTCTCCCCAGAACAAGGAACCCTAACCTCAAACAAAGAAAGGTCTATCTCATACCTCTCTACCAAGCTATCGACATCCTTCTGCCCCAGGAGGCTTATGAAGGTGCCAGACCCTCTACCCATAGCCCTAGAAGCGGGAAGAATCCACGAACCTTGGACTGGAACGTCCCTAGACTCGCCTGGAGTCGCGACAGAGACCATGAGTTCAGGCGGAGAAGGATCGAAAGAGGGGGGGAAGCAACAAGTTCATGAGATTCATGAGAAGAACCAGAAGAAGAAGACGTACTAGCCATACCTTAGAAGAAAAAGGGATGAAAAAACGCAAGAACTTTAGAATAGGGTTCACCGGAGAAGAAGAGATTATGAGAAGAAGACGCGATTTAACTTTTGAAATAAAACCTTTTCCACTTGTACAACTTCGCTTCTATACAAAAGAGATGAATTCCTGGCCGTTAGATCCCAGAGCTGCATCCCGATCGAGCCATCAAACCAAAGTTCCCCAAATCTGGACCGTTCAGATAACCATCATTGCTTCTCTTTAAAAAATTCAAAATTCTATCCACGTCAGCACACCAAACGCCGCCTGACACACATAGGTAGCCGCGCCCATCATGCTGTTGACAAAGCACACGCCGTGTACGTCGCTCCATCTTCTCCCTTTAAATGCGACACAGTGTGAGAGACACGTGTCTCTCTGAGGAGTAATGGGCGGTGTACCAAAGAACCAACACCATAAAAGACAAATACACACATCCCAACATAGGATCACCAGCGATCATTTTTCTTGAAGAAATCAAAGTCTTTATGAACTAAATGATAAACTTTATTTCATGTTACAACGATAGTGGTATTAAAAAAAAAAAACAACATGACAAGCCCTAATGAACATATTTTCCGTCAGAATTCTCTAGTTAACAATCTACGGATCCATCCGAGTACCCGCTCGGATAAGATTCAGAGGAGACGCACGGACTTCCACAGCCATCACTGTCCTCATTGTCACTAGGAAACCCCGGCACAACATGCGGGCGAAGATGGGGGCCCATTTCTCTACGACAGGAGTCGCTTCCGAACATTTCAACTTCGAAACGCACACCCCCTGCATAAGTAATAATTAAAAGGTCCCCCGCCTCTACATCCTGATCAACTTGGAAGGTTTCCCACCCTTCCTCAATACTTATCTCATCTACACCCCTGTCAATAAGCAAAAGGGAGGGCCATACACAGCCATTTGGACTTACCAAATGGATGACCCCTGTCCTTAAGTCCGCCAGATGTTCATAAAAAGAACTTGGAAATCGAAAATGACGAGAACACTGAGTGAAAGTAAAAAATTTATAGAAAGACAAACGCTGAGCCATTATACAAAGCTATAAAGATTTTTGGATTTTGAATAAAACACTACCCCTACAAGCTCCTTAAATAGAAAAAACTTAGTGACACCATAGGCGAAAATTCCGGAGAAAAATCTACCTCGATTAAAACAACGACACAGTAAACGTCGGTCACCTATTAAAAGCACATGTACCGTAGACAAAGTCTACACCTACATAGACATGCCAACTAAGAAAGATACTTGTTCTCGAACCAAGCAAGAAGTGCGGTTAACTCAACCCTCGCTCAGATTTTTCGAACAAGTACACTTTGGGGGGGACTAGTGTTACGGATATATTTGGTAAGACGCGTGTCATCGACCTAAATGGCCACCTGTCATACACAGGACTGTGTCCCTTTGGCCGCGCGGCAATATCACCAAATATCCTAGTATAATTCCGTTCGGCAAATAAAAATGAGGGTTCAATCCTACAAACAAGTCCGTCGGAATTATAGCAACCTTCTTATCCACAAGGCGTGAGGGTCTCATAAGGTGCTTATAGCCACCTAGGGAAGAAAATATCTAACGCCTCTACAGTAAGTAGATTTTATCCACTTGCCTCTACAGTAGGCAGATATTTTCTACTTACCTACGTACGTAGCACCTACGTAGTAGGCAGATATTTTCTTACCGCCTTAGAAGATATTTACTCACCGCCTTACTCACCGCCTTACTTACCGCCTTACTTACCCCCTTACCCGCCTTTCCTAAACCGCCTTTAAGCTGCTATAAAAGAAGAGCAATGATAGAAAGAAAAGAATAAGAAAAATCATTACACAAAGAACTAACTTATGTCTAAGACTTCCTTCTCACAAGCTTTCTGACTTAAGCATCGGAGTTAAATCCGGGCAGAAAGGCCCAATTTTGATCCCTCCCTTCTCCTTTTTACAGATTCATCCCAAAGCAAAGAGCTGATAATTCCGATCAAGAGCTGATAATTCCGATCGGAATTCCAAAGCGTTCCCTGTGTTCCCTGTTCAGAAGTTGAAGTAAGTGTCCACACCAACTATAAATTTCAACCGTTTGTCAAAGGCTGACACCAGATCACGAGGCAACAGTAGCCAAAGCGTGAGGTGGACCAGTTTTTGGCATCAACATTTTACATGCATTATTAATTCATCAAAATTCATAATTATCATAGTGATGCTTAGTCTCTGCCTCGGATCGAAGCATCCCCTTCTCTCCAAGGGCATCGTCGTAGGCGATAATCGACATGTTTGTCGTCAAAGCAACTGCAGCGAAGGCCAAGCACGCCGCTAAGAGCAGCATGGAGTAGGTCACCATCGATGCCATGGATGAGATCCGAAGATAAGAGAAAGGAATGGACATGGGTCTAGACGGATCGGAAGATAAGACAAGGAAGAGACTTGTGAGGCTAGACGGATCGGAGGGAGAGATGGGGCCGGCAGGGGAGGAGGGAGAGGATAGGATTAGGGTTTACTTGATTAGGTTTTTCTTAAAAAAATAATAATGTTATTCTTAAAAAATTAATTATGTTTTTTTAAAAAAAATAATTATGTCTTTCCACATGGAGCCACCTCAGCTGAAATACTAACTTTACCCTCACCTCGATTTGACGGCGTTGACAGGTTTTCCCTTTTTTGTTATCCTGGGAAACAACATGTAATAAAATAAAAAAAATATCTTTTGTCACCAATTTGTAAAACCGTGAAACCACAAGGTATTTTTACATAATTTTTCCAAAATTCTTTTACAAAAAGTTTCTTCCAATGCTCGAACTTGTCAGTCAACTTTGCAAGAGCTGAGCTTTATTGTTGGCTCAGCTCGAGCCAAATTGGAATTGCTCAAACAATTTTTTTTTGTTTGTTTTGAAAAGGTGGATAAAACATAATTTATTAAGACTGCTACGCCCAGACCTGAATCCCGGGCCTCGGGCACGTGCACAGACAGGCCGTATCTGAGCATAGGTGCACCTCACTCGGATAAAAGTCCTAGGTGAATCATAAAGCATGCAATATAATAACTCAAATAACATAAATATTTAGTTCAAAGTTACAGGGGAATTAGAAGAATACAAATTGGTTATTAGACACCCTACAAGGTCATGTGGCCCTACAAGGGTCCTACAAATGAAACCTCACACACAAAGGAGACACGAGATTCTCGAACCTCGACAACAATATCCCAAGTCCACGCGCAGCTCCTGAATTTGAATCAGCTACTATTCATAACCTGAAACAGAGAAGGAAGTAAGTGGAATGAGCTTTCAAATGGAAAGCTCAGTAAGTACCTCTGCAAGAAATACAATAAAGTCAACAATATTAATTAAGGAAAGTACTCCAGACATGAAACACATCAAGTGCACAACTAAACCAAACAAACAAGGATTACGATCCAAAAACTAGACCTATCCAACAAACAAGGGAAAAAGGTTGAGAGACCAAACAACGAATCCACAAAACATTCGAAGGAAGCCCTCAAGTCATCTCCGCGACAATCATCGATCTCAACCGATCCTCAATCTCCATCAACCAGCCCCTCGAGTCTGGTAGCGCTCCTACATGTACGTACACGGCCAGTATATCATCCCACTAACGGGTGGACAACCAAAGTATCCTCCCCCTAACAGGAAAACAGGACGAACAGGGTGTCCTCCCCTTGAATGCTCACACTAAATCTGCACTAAGCGAGAGACTCCACACGAACAAGTAAAAGGCTAACACACACACACCAGGCCAACGCACAAGAACACATGTGTCCATGGTCAAGTGCTAGTCAACATGTGAGCATGCCCAGCAAACACTCAACAATAGAAAGTAATTACTAACACATTCCTATCCAAACGGAGCACAGGCTCACGTGTTTCCACAGCCACGTGCCAATCAATGGACATGCATGTACAATAAATACTATCTTACAGGAAACAAGCGTACACATATAACATAGGAACAATCCAAACAAAACGGGTAACAACTATGTGTATGAAACAAGAAATATTTGTAAGTAACAAAATAGCATGCTGTTAAGAAACGATAACTAACCAAGCCAATCAACCAATGTACACAAGCATGAAATCAAGAAAACAACGAAGCAAGAACATATCAACAAGGTAATAACAAAGCCAAAGAAAACCCCAAAATTGGGTGAAAACTAGGCAAGTGTACTTACTTCTATTGGGATCTACTCGGTCTATTGAGTTCCTCCTAACGTGTCCTCACGCTCCACGCTAATGTCTGGTAATAGTCTATGTAAGCGATGGTAAATGTTCATAACCCTAAATGCAAACAAACGGTCCACTATTGGGCCATGGCTTAATTTGATGGGCCTTTATTGTGGGTGAGTTCTTCCTTAACTTATTAAACTTTATTATTCCACCAAACAGGTTACTTTAGCCTAGTGGTTAAGAGGCTACATGCTTATTGTGGCGGTCTTGGGTTCAAATCCCACTTCTTCTAATTTTATTTTATTTTATTCTTTTTATAACCTGGTTGGACCCAAATTCCTGAATTGGTTAGGCCCAATTTATTTAATTTGATTGAACCGAGTATATATTCTTTGATTGGACTCAATCTATTATATCAGATTCAACTTAACACCTTTTAAGTTGATCAAACCTAGCCTACTGACTTGATTAAGCCCAATCTTCTAATTAGTTCCACCCAAATCCTTTAATAGACTAGACTCAACTCAATTTAAATCCAAATTCAATCCATTAATTCAATTAGACCTAACTTGATCGAACCCAATTGGGTTTTTAAATTGAACCTATCTGAGCAAACCCAACCCTCAGACTAATTGCAGTTAGCTCGTTTAACTTGACTCAATCAAATCAATTCGTTTTAAAATTACACCAGACACAACCCAATCCCATTACTTGATTGAGGCTAACCCAACAAACTTGTTAAATCTGGACTCGACCAGATCCACTAACACTTTACATGGTCTAACCAACTAAACCTATTTTACTTATTCTTGACTTGATTAGATCGGACCCAACTCATTAACCCAATTGATCAAGGCAGCTTGTTTTAATATGAACCCAAATCCGGTCGGGCTCATCACCTACCTCCAGACATCGGCCCACCGGAGGGGAAGTGGCGCCCAGCCCTACGCAGCGGTCGCTAGTAGTCGACGCTCAACCTACTCCATCTAAAGTCCTCACCATTCGAGGTTGGCCTGTACGCAGTGAGCTTTTCCTGCGCAGTGAGCCCTCAGATTCCTCCACCCTTCGCCGAAGCACCTCTTCTTCGGCGTTCAGACCCGCGGGGGATCCAAAGCATTCTTCTTTCCTCTCTCGCTCTCACCCTGCGCCCTCCCTACGTCTATATGCATGCATCCTGTCAACTAAGTAGCGGAGATGGAAGACCTTATCAATGGTCGTTTGTAGCGCCCCTCACGATGAAGTTCTGTCGCGGTCCTTGTGCTCCTCTACTCTCCTATTCGGGTGGCGGCGCTGGCTGCGGACGACGTTGTAGCAACGGTGGCAAGGACCCTCCCAACAGTGCTCTTCCTCTCCTTGTCTCTCTCTCTCTCTCTCTTAACGACGATGGCGGCCGTAGGGTTTGGGGTTCGATTTCTTTTTATAGGAGGTTAGTGAGATGATATGGATAAGGATCTATCCATTAAACTAAGTTTATCTTTTAATTTGAACCTTTTTTTACAGTTGGCCGATGGAGCAGATAACCTCTACACGGCGGCGTGGGTGTTGGTGAAGCATGAATGTGACAGAGCTCTTGCCTCGCGATCGGCGAACTCCGAATGAGCGACCTTGATCGAGTGTAGGTGATCCAATGGGCCTCGTTAGTTTACAACGCCTCGCATCTGTGTTTTCCCCTTATGAATAGTTTTGATCAGCAGATGACGAGCGGCTGGATATTGATTCCCCGCCTGGAATTTAAAACATTATTCAAGATGGATGTCCACTATCCATCCGAGTAATGAGAGGCTTGGATGTGTCTTCATTGCCTCTAACTTAAACGAGGGCCTCTAATAAGCTAACTATATTAATTTAGACAATAAGAAAGGATAGGACACTCGGATTAGATCTGTTGCCTCAAACTTACTCGATCTCACATGATCTTTTAATCTCAGCTGTCCATTACTTTTAACACACTACTTTGCATGGTATTTCACGTGACTTTGCAAAGAAGTACTCCCTTTTTAAATAATTTACATGCAAGTCCCTAGGCTGTGAGAGAGACACAATTACATTCCAGTCCTCAGCTTTTTCAAAAATTATAATTAGATCATTGATGGCTCCAATTAACCCTAATTAAGGGTTTAACCAATTCAATTCCCCTTTCCACATACAATCCATCAATTCCAATCATAAGAGACCTCTCTAATCAACAAATTAAGGAAATCAACTAGAAGATTATTTTTATTCCAATAAAAATTCAATTACATCCCATCCTTAAAGACTTTTATTTCCCAACTAACTAAAGAAGCAAATTAATCAAAGACTAACAAGAAGGCATTTATTCTCAAAAACTAAATATAATAAATAATAAAATCCTGGGTTTTACAAAGACTTTGCTCCTTGTTAAGCAAGATTTACATATAATTTGTCATCTGAGAGCTTGCGGGTCCGTTTCTGGACCTTGCATTACAATAGAAGTGGTTGCGTGTGTCAAAAGCTGAGGCATTATTTCAGATTCCTCTTTGAAGTCCGCTTCGGTAGGCCTCCACTCTGGTTCCGCTCTGGTGAGGTTGAGACTCTGCATGATGGTGGCATGTATCTCCTGTAGTTGTATCTTCTTGGTGGCATGTGCTGCCTTAAACCACACTAGGAAAAGGAAGTTGCTTAGCGGATCAGTTCCTTGAAAACACGGCGTATGTCATCGAAACATCTCTTATTCCTTTCCAGCCAGATACTCTAGGTGATTGTCCTTGTTAGCAGCTCCCAGCCCGTGCGGATCTCTTTCGATCTCCACTAGTCTGGAGAGTGTTGTCTCACCCCAAAGATCTTGTATCCTGTTGGGGTGAGTCAGACATGTGAGGAGTTGCTCGTAATAATCCCAGATTGCCTTCGAGATGGTGCATTGAGTGAATAGGTGGTCGGAGGTTTCCCTTGCCTGGTCGCATAGGTAGTACTTCGTCCTATCCCCTCTCTAGTTTCTTTTTGCTAAGTTCTCTAGCATAGGGAGTTTACCTTCCCTTGCCAGCAAAGTAATAAGCTTGACTTTGATGGGGCTAGCTTGTTTCCAGAATGACCGCGGTATGGTGCTACTAGTCCTGTCATCCATTTCGAAGTTGTAGATTGATTTAATTGTAAATACGTGGTCCAGCGTGATCCCTCATCTATGGCAATATTCTCCATTTGCTTTGTCGTTGCTTAAATGATCTCAGATCGGCTGCATCATTTCCATTGCGTCTTTAGACAATGGACCTGGTTATAGTAGCGGATTGCCGCGGTGAAATTAGGCTCGGGCTTCAGGAATAGTGAGATTTGCCTTTACCATAAGGGTTCAGATTTCTGGGCATGTCCTACTAGGGCTTCTCCCTTCGAGCTAGTTTTTGAACCATAGTCGTACTATTTATCCCTGACCTGGCGTTGTTATGAGGTTTGACATGGCTAAGTCCCTTTGTTCCATGACGCCCTTCTAAAAGTAGGATGCTCTGCTTGGTTTCTTGTATGGATTGATATGTGTGTTTCTAAAATATGCCTCTAGTATAGATCAACATACCCCGTTTTTGCCCTTCAGCAATCTCCACCACCATTTACTTAGCATCGCCTCATTAAATGCATGTAAATTAGTTATTCCACCGTAGTCCTTTGGTCTACAAAGTTTCTCCTATTTGACAAGCTTGTGGGCTTTTGATTCCGGATTGGTTCTATGCTATAGGAAGTCTATTCTGATGGCGTCTAATTTACGGATGACCTAGTTTGGGAGTTTGTATATGGCCATCCAATGGTTGGGGATTGTTGAGAGGACGGAGTTTAGCAGGGTGATTCTACCCCTTGTCGACAAAAGTTTCCCTTTCCAGGCTCCCAATTTGTTGGCCATCTTCTGAGTTAGTTGTGTCCACTCGCCTCTGCTAGGCTTGCTTCCACTCAGTGGTAAGCCAAGATAATTTATAGGGAGTCCCGAATGTCTGCATCCCATTATCAAGGCTAGCTAGTCCAATATGCTATTCGGGACTCTGATTGGGACTATGGTGCTTTGGAGTAGTTTATTCATAGCCCTGTCAGTCCTTCGAAGAAGTAGAATATTAATTTGAGGGTTCAGAAATCCCTAGCTTCTCGGGAGCTTAGCACCAGCAGGTCATCTATGTAGAACAACGCGGCTATCTGGGTGCTTCCCTCCTAGCTTATGTTTAAACTCTGAACAGGTGTTCTTCAGTAGCTTTGTTGATCATTATTGTGAATACTTCGGTTGTTTGGATGAAGAGGACTGGTGACAATGGGTCACCTTGTCTGAGTCCTCTTTTGTAGCGGATGTACCCTACTGGTACTCCTTTGATAAGAAAGCATGATTTGGTGTCTTCAGTATCAGTTTAACGCATCCTATCTACCGTGGCCTAAACCTCTTGCTTGCATCATATCCAGGAAGAATTCCCAGCCGACCGTGTTGAAGGCCTTCTCGAAGTCCACCTTAATCAGTATACCCCCCCTTCCATTTCATCTTGTAAATGACCTCTTCAGCCGCTACAATGCTATCTTGAATACAACGTCCCTTGATGAAGGCCGTTTGATTTTCATTCACTAGATTGGCAATACTTTCTTGGAGTCAGTTTGAAAGTACCTTCATTATTATTTTCATCGAGCAATTTACTAAGCTGATTGGCCTGAAGTCGGTGATCGTCTCCGTCATTGACTTTTTGGGAGTCAGTAGGATGTGCGCCCAATTTAGTTGTTCCAGGTTTGGTCTGCCTTCACACAGGTCTTGGAATGTCTGTTGGATCTCTTCTTTTGAGAAGCTCCAGCCATGTTGGTACAGATTCATCGGGAACCCGTCTGATCTTGGTGCTTTTTCGGAGTTGAGTTCCTTGATGGCCACCTAGATTTTTGTTTCCATGAAGGGTCTATCAAGCTAGGGTAGGTCGACCTGTTCTACTCCCTTAAACATTCTCGCCAATTCAGTAGAGTATCTATCTTGTCGTGTTTGACCGAAGAGCTTCAAAGAGTGTGTATTTATGGCATTCACAATATCAAAGGGCTCATACAGGGTCCGTCCATTGTGTTTTGGTGGGTGTATCCAGTTTAGGTTTCTCGTTTGATTGGCAATTTCGTGGAAGTATTTTGTGTTGTGGTTCCCTTCTAGTAGCCAGTTGACTCTAGAGCATTGTCGCTAGTGTTCCCCTTCGAGTCGGATTATGTTCTCAGACTTGTGTTGATAGGGCGCGAGGTGGTCTTCATTCGCAGGTGGTAGTGGAGCTCATTAATTCTATTCAACAGCTCTGATTTCCATTGTTTTTGGGCACCTTGCATTTCTTGGTTCCATTGCTCGAGCTTTCCCCTGACCAGTATGACCTTTTTTGCCCATTTGTAGGCTCCTTCGCCTGTGTAGTGTCTTTCCTACCACCAGCCTCTCACAGAATTCCAGAATCCTTCGACCTTTCCCCAGCTCCTGTTGAAGAGGAAAGGGTGTCACTTGTGCCCTTGTTGTCCGCACTTGAGGGGTATTGCGGTGTGATTCGACCTTATCCGTGGTAGGGTCATTTGCCAGATCCTGGGATGGGTTGTCATCCATTCTATAGATAGAAGGAATTTGGCAAGTCTTATTAGTGTGGGTTGATCCCTGCCATTGGTCCATGTAAAACATTTACTGTTTAGTAGGGAGTCGTAGAACTGAAGTTCATTGATTAGCTGATTGAAGTCATGTTTTTCCTATAGATTCCTCATGCCCGTGTTTCGATCCTCCACCCCCCTTGTTGTATTGAAATCTCCGTAAATTAGCCATGGGCCCGGCCATCTTCGTCTTATGGATCTCAACTCTTCCCAGAAGGTATGTTTGAGGTTTCTCTCGTAGGGGTCATACACTGTGGTGATCATCCATTGTGTTTTATTACTCTGGTCTTCGAGGATGGCTAAGACGGTGAAGGTGTCCATAGAACTATTAATTAGTTGGAATTTATTCATGTTCCAACTGATACAGCAGCCACCCCTTGTGTGGTCTGCTGCCAGAATTAGCCTTCCGTCGTACATACTCGCCCCTATTGATTGCCATGTCCTGTCATTAACTGACTGCAGTTTCGTCTCTTGTAAACATAAAATGTCAGTCTTTTGTGAGCCTATAAAGTCTCTAACTAGGAAGTGTTTCTTACGCTTTCCTAATCCGCTTACATTCCATGATGTTATTTTGATGGGTTCACCTTCCTGTGCCCTATATGTGTTAGGGGTCAGGGCCTAGTTGCGCTCCTTCTCCTCAGAGTTTCTCTCTGCATCAAGCAGTCGCATATGTTTTATGCCATGTTCTGTGTTGCCCTTTTCATATTCAAGGTTTACCCCTACCCTTAATGTTGTTGTTAATATGTTCTCTTCTAGCCAATTTAATAGGGTGAGGGGGATTATTGTTAGTGTGTATGTGTGCTTGTGTGTGTGTGTGTGTGTGTGTGTGTGTGGGGGGGGGGGGGGGATGGTAGGGTTCTCTTGTAGGCTTTGTTGCTTCATATTTTTCTTTTTTTGTCCGCAGGTAGATATCATGTTTCCCTCTTGCGTGACTTGTGGTTCCCCTCCACTTGTGATAGGTATGGTGGTCTTCCTGGGCCTGGCCCTTTGTTTTGGTGCAGTGGCTGTATCCTGTTGTGATTTTGGCGAGTGTGGTTTCATGTTTAGTTATTGGGTTTGTGATATTGTTTTTTGTGTGTTCTAGATGGGGGAGTTGTGGCTCTTCCTGTATTCCTTTGGTTATGATTTCTAGGTTTCATCTATTGTGAGGTTGCGGGTATTTCCAATCCATATGAGCGAGGCCTTGTTTAGGTTTATATGTTGTTCCTTCTCTAAATTTATATATTGATAGTCTGTCGGGGTTAATGGGTTACTTGTGTAAGCAAAAGGCTTTGATGGGCCTTCATTTCCATTAGATTTCCTAGCCTTTTCAAAAGTGGTTACAACATATAATAGGTCTGTTTCCATTGGGCCTGGAGTCCCTAATTGATCGGGTGAGCTGATTGGGCCTGATTCACTTCTTATGTTGCCTGGATCCTGATTTGGGCTTGGTAAGCTTGTTCCTAACTCAAGTCTCCACTTAAGGCCCTTTGTTATCCCCGTTTTTAGTGGGCCGTTAGTCCGGCCTGCCTCAACTCGCGATCCAGATAACTCTCTGACTTGGGGATCACGTGTTCCACACGTTTCTTTGTAGGGCCCACTCAGAACGGTAGCCGCTCGTGCTCGTTCGTTAGTCATGGCAATCGGATTCGGTTGACCTAGCTCGTTTGGGTCCCAAATACGGTTTCTTGACCGTTGGTGGGTCCAGTCACCTCCCAACGTGGCTCGGAAATATTCGTCCACATCCTCCATCTCGGGCCCATCTTCAATTTTATTTATCCCTGGACTCGTTGAGTCAACTGACAGCTCTTCCACGGGAACGCTCTGCCAAACCATCCCCTCAGCCGCGACGTTTACAGGTCTGACATCTATGCTAGCCTGCTTTTCCGGCGTAAGTTGCCTACGGAGGTTCCTCCGTGCACATCTCCTCGTGACCGGTTCGTTCTTCCTGTTTTCGTCGTTTTTGCGATTCAGATTCCTATTGTCCGTCCATCCTCCGCCCTCGTCGATAGAGGTTCAATTGGGGCCATTGGGGCCTTTCCCTTCACAATTGGCGGTCTCCTGAGTTGCAGTCCCTCCTGGTGAGGCTGATTCCCCGGCTTGCCTGCCTTCTTTATGTTGTTGCTGGTCGTGGGAGGCTGCCTGTCTTCTGGCCAGAGCTCCATCGTAATGATGGCTGCCATGCTATCATTTCCACATGGTAGCGATGCCGTCGTGATGCGATGGTGTAGTGGATGTAGCATTGGAGTGTCCTAGGTTTGCGGATGCAGATCAAGGGTCAAAATTCGTCCCCTTAGTATCTTCCTCGGTCGATAATCTGAATGAGGTGTCCAACAGATTTGAGCATCCGAGCGACTATGTTCCTCTTCCAGTAGAACATCGGGAGCTCTATGATGGTGACCCAGCGAGTCTCTCTCTCTCTGCTCGCTCTAGCTCCCATAAATCCAGCATCCAAGCTTCGAACTTGAGATCGAACGCCAGCTGTACGATGGGGCCCCCTATCTCTATCTTTTCTACTAGTTGCTTGGCAATCTCCACCGAGGGGCAAGTGGCAATATATTAGCCATCTTGGAGGGGTTTGACAACCCATTTCCATGGTTCGTCCACAATTATCTTCATTGCCTTCTTGATCTTCCGGCAATCGGCTATTCCTTACTTGATCTTAACAGTGGTGATGATGGTGAAACTGCTCATCCGTTCCAGACCGACGACCATGACCATGTCCAATGCCAAAGCCATGTAGTGTTGTTCGGCTTGCTCTTTCTCCGGTGGCTCTATTTCAGTCGTCCTCTGTTTCCCTGCCGGTTGTGCCTTAGGTTTGTCCTTCTTCTTCGCCGCTATGTCTTGACTGTTTGTTGGGATTTTCTGTTGGATTTGGTTCATCCTTGGCTTTGGTAATGGAGAAATGGTCTTCAGAGGTTGTTGTTTTGCCCGTAGTGGAGGCCCTTGTGGCCTACTTCCCCACACAACCGGTAGGTAGGGGCCCAACGACATTTGTCTGCCCGATGCCCCGGGAGGAGGCATTACCCGCAGACTGTAATCATTCTCATCGGGGTGTTGATCTTCAACTGCAACCTCCTCTGTTTGCTAGGCGGGGGCTCATTTCTCCAGTGATTGGCAGTCGTCTCCCTTCGCCGCTTGCGCCGTACTTTAGGTCTAACCTTCACTATCATCCGCTTAGTTAGATTTGGCCGCTAGGGTAGCCAACGCATCCTCGGTGTTGGTCTCCTCGTGTTCCCTCACTGCCCCAGCATAGGTGGTGTACGTTCGGTGGTTGCTGACGTATCTTATTCCTGTGTCTCCATTTCAATGCTCTTTTCGTCTTCAAATGGTTGTCTGACATTGCTGGGTGGCGTGAGGTCTCCGTTCCATCATGCTTCCTTTTCCATACACATGGTCTGTCCTCCGGCGGGGTTTCGTCTGTGACTCGTTCGGTGTTCGCTAGAGGGCGCCTTCCCCTAGAGGTTGTGGAGCTATGGTGGAGGCGTTGGGAGTTCGTCGGGGCTCGTCCTCCGCCTGCCATTTGTTTGATGCATTTATAGTACTCGTCAATTCCACCGCCGTGTGATCACCAAGATTCATTCTCTTCGGAAGTTCGCCGTAAGTTCGCTGGAAATTGCCCTCCATCCATTAGTGTAAAGTGTTTCTCTCAAACATTCCAACAACATTCAAACTTTTTTGGGTAATTTCAAAAAAAAAAAATCTATATGGTTTTATAGATTTGTAAAATAGGGAAAATGTTTTTTTTCTTATAAAAACTTGTGGTTTCTCTAATTAACAAAAAACGGAAAAACCGTTGGCTCTCGCTAACGGCATTAACTTCTATTTAGTTACCATGGGCATTTTTGTCAAATTTCGTATGAAAATTGCATTAAATTGAATTTCTTTCAAATCTCCATCTATTTGAGAGATTATGTTTCAGAGATATTTGGTAAAACACGCGTCACCTACCTAAATGGCCACCTGTCACACACAGGGCTACGTCCCTTTGGCCACGCGGCAATATCACCAAATATTCTAGCGAAATTTCGTTCGGCAAATAAGAGTGCGGGTTCAACCCTACAAACAAATCCGTCGGAATTATAGCAACTTTCTTAAAAACCGTCTCATAAGGTGCCTATAGCCACCTAGGGAGGAAAATATCTAACGCCTCTACAGTAAGAAGATCTTATCCACTTGCCTCTACAGTGGGCAGATATTCTCTACTTACCTACGAAGTACCTACACAGTAGGCAGATATTTTCTTACCGCCTCTTGAGATATTTACTCACCGCCTTGCTCACCGCTTTTCCCACCGCCTTTTAGGATATTTTCCTAAACCGCCTTTAATTTGCTATAAAAGAAGAACAATGATAGTAAGAAAGGGATCTGAAAAAATTACACAGAGCACTATAAAACTTCCTTCTCAAGTTTTCTGACTTAAGCATCGGAGTTAAATCCGGGAAGAAAGGCCCAATTCCGATCATTTAGTTCTCCCTTTTACAGATTCACCCCAAAGTAAAAAAGCTGACAATTCCGATCGGTATTCCAGAGCATCTCCTGTTCAGAATCGGAAGTAAGTGTCCACATCAACTATAAATTTCAACCGTTTGTCGAAGGCTGAGACCAGATCACGAGGCAACAGTAACCAAAGCGTGAGGTGGACCAGTTTTTGGCATCAACAGTTGGCGCCGTCCGTGGGGACCCTTATAAAAAGCTAAATGATTACTACCAGAAGATCGAAACGAATCCAAGAACAAGGAGCGCCTAGTAATACCGAAATACCCAGTGAAATCCGGAGAGATGGGGAGAATCCGTCGGAAAATCTACCCATCTTACCTCCGTCGGAAAGTCCAGCCATCTTACCCCAGGGACCCACCCCGGAATTTTATCTTAACATGCATCAACAATTAGAGCAGTTGGCCCAAGATGTTCATACTTTGACCCATCCACCACTTCCTTCCACACAAATTCCACCCAATATGTCGACAGCCCCACCAGTTAATTCCGAAAGCAGAGGGAGGACAAGGACTCGTACCCATGGAGAAAGAAGAGAGAGGACCGCCTTCTCTGCTAGTTCGGAACCTCCCTCCGTTCGTCGTCGAGAGCAAGTTGCCACAAGAACAGAACAGAATCAAGAACTGAACGGAATAGTCCATCTGTTCCAACTGTCGACAGAAGAACACAACAACAGGGCCCCTCTCAAGGGAACCGAAAATCCGAACAGCATGTTCTCAACATATGCTTGCCTTTCATCAAGGAAATATTGGAGGAGCAAGTTCCTGATAGTTTTCGACCACCTGCTATGATTGCATATGAGGGCAAAACCGATCCGTCTCGTCGCTTGAAGTCTTTCAGATCAAAGATGCTGCTTTGTGGAATTACCGATGCTCGTATGTGCCGAGCTTTTCCCGCTACCTTAGAGGGAAAAGCGCAAGACTGGTTTGTCGATCTTCCATCTAGCACAATTCCTTCGTTTCAAGTTCTAGCAGATTGCTTTCTAGCTTATTTTGCTAATTATTCAAAGCAAAAGAAAACTCCGTCTACCCTTCTGCGCGTTAAGCAACGAGGGGGTGAAACACTCCAAGCCTATTTAAATCGTTTCATAGATGAAGCAGAAAACGTTGCGGACCTTATTCCGCGAGTGGCTGTAACCATCCTGATGGAGGGTTTGCTAGAATCCCCTTTCCATTTCTCCCTCACTTTGGTTCCACCAAAAGCCATCCCTGCCCTCATGATCCATACCCAAAAGTATATTAATTCTGATGAAATTTATACGGGTTGGGAAGAAGAGGCTCGACGTACCCCTATTGAAATCCAGAAAGGAAAAGCCCATCAGAATGTCAACAGAAGGCCCACAGAAATCCGAAAGGAAGGATGATCGCGTAAGGATAGTAAAGGTGAAAATAGAGGTCTAGAATCTTCAACACGCCCTCGGCGACATATGCTACAGCCTAGAGAATCCTCAAGAGAAGGAAAAATAGTCAGATACGATCACCATACCCCACTAAATCAGACCAAAAGCCATATCCTTACGCAAATTCAGGATCAAAAAATCTTGACATGGCCAGAACCTGTAACGAATCCCGAACGGCAAAAGAATAGCAAAAGATATTGCATGTTTCATCAAACTAGAGGACATGACACAGAAAAGTGCACCCATTTGATGAACGCCATAGAAGATGTCGTTAGAAGGGGACCATTGGAGTAGTACATCAACATTGATGTTCAAGAGGAACCTGAAACTTCACAGCCTGAAGGAGAAAAAGGAGAGATGGTCGGATTTATTAGTGGTGGTCCTGTGTGTGGTGGTGAAAGTTCCGCCTCTCGGAAAAGTTATGCCCGAATGTTGGGAGTTGCGCAGGAAACAGAAGCGCCACAAAGAAGGTCACGGCCTACGGCTCCCATCATTTTTTATGATAACGATGTCAGCAGGGTTCGCCACCCTCATGACGATGCCTTGGTCATTGCCATCATAGTTTCCAGCTTCCAAATGAAAAGAGTTCTGGTAGACAGCGGAAGTTCAGTGGATATTCTTTTCTGGAGCGCCTTTGAAAGAATGAGGTATGACGCGGATAACTTACTCCCCATAAAATCATCTTTAGTGGGATTTTTCGGAGGGGTGGTACAACAAGAAGGAATGATCACGTTGCCAGTTACGGTAGGAAATTCGCCAAGATCATCAACAGTGACAACAAATTTTCTAGTTGTACGCTGTGCTTCAAGTTACAACGTGATTCTTGGTAGGCCAACCCTCAACGCCTTGAAAGCAATAATTTCTACTTACCATCTTCTCCTCAAATTTCCGACGAGAGTGGCAGTGGAGAAGTAAGAGGGGATCAACCCTTGGCACGGCAATGTTATGTCTCGACCCTCAAATGAAAAACTCTAAACAAAGGCAAAACAAGAGTTTCAGAAGCCATGTTGATCAACAGATTAGCAAAACGGGAAGATGAAGAGCTCCGGCCCACACCAGTTGAAGGATTGCTTATAGTTCCTCTAGACACAACTAGAGGGGAGCGCACTGTGCGAATTGGTGCGGATTTGACAACAGCATAGCAAGAAAATCTCATGGTGGTACTAAGGACAAATTATGACCTCTTCGCCTGGTCATCAGAAGACATGCCAGGTGTAAAACATGATGTCATTGAATACCGCCTCAACATAGATCAATCGTTGAAACCTGTCAAGCAGAAAAGGAGAAATTCCACCCCAGAAAGGCAGAAGGCTGCAGAAGAAGAATTATCAACCCTTTTGAATGCAGGAATTATCCGAGAGGTGAACTATCCAGAATAGTTGGCTAATGTGGTTCTGGTAAAAAAGCCGTCCGGAAAATTGAGAATGTGTGAGGATTTTACGGACCTAAATAAAGCTTGTCCAAAAGATTCATTCCCTCTACCTTCAATTGATGGTTTGGTTGACTCTACGGCGGGGCATGAGATGCTGAGTTTCTTAGATGCCTTCTCAGGCTACAATCAAATCCGAATGGCCAAAGACAACAAAGAAAAAACATCCTTCATTACTAGCAAATGAACTTATTGCTATAAGGTGATGCCGTTCGGTCTAAAGAATGCCGGAGCCATCTTCCAGAGGCTCATAAATATGGTCTTCAAAGAGCAAATTGGCAGAAATGTCGAAGCCTATATGGATGACATCTTGGTAAAGAGCCAAAAATCCGATGAGCATCTGCCGGATTTACAAGAAGCCTTACAGTCACTTCGGACTTACAACATGCGCCTAAATCCGAACAAGTGTGCCTTCGGTGTCCGATCAGGGAAATTTCTAGGATTTATATTGACTCAAAGAGGAATAGAAGCAAATCCCGAAAAGATCAAAGCCATTCTTGATATGGGATCACCCAAAAGTCTTCAAGAAGTACAACGGCTTAATGGACGCCTAGCAGCTCTTGGAGATTTATCTCTAAAGCCGGAGAGAAAAATCTCCCACTCTTCCAAGCCTTGCGTAAAGCACCAAAAATGGAGTGGACAGAAGCGTGTGAAAAAGCCTTCCAGGGGCTCAAAGATTATCTCCGATCGCCTCAGTTGCTAGCCAAGCCACAAGTAGGGGAAGAACTCTATATCTATTTGGCCGCTGGTCCTCGAGCGGTCAGTGCAGTTCTATTAAGAGAAGATAAGGGAGTTTAGAAGCCTGTCTATTATACAAGTAAGATCCTTAACGACGCAGAGTCAAGGTATCTACCACTTGAAAAGTTAGCCTTTGCCCTTATCACATCCGCACGGAGATTGAGGCCTTATTTTCAAGCTCACAAAGTTACTGTGTTGACTGATCAGCCCTTAAAACAAGTTCTTCATAAGCCTGAAAATTCCGGGCTTCTAGCCAAGTGGGTAATAGAGTTGGGTGAGTTTGATCTCACATATAAGCCCCGAACGGCAATCAAGGCTCAAGTGCTAGTAGATTTTATCGCGGAGTTAACCATTCCCACAAATGGGGATGAACTCCCGTCACAAGATCCAGAAGAAAGCCCTAACATCCCATGGTCCTTATATGTCGATGGATCAGCAACCGCAGAAAAGTCAGGGGCAGGTTTCGTCCTTTATTCTCCCTCTAAATGGAAAATTACAACAGTGCTTAAGTTCCAATTCCGAGAGACCAACAATGAGGCCGAATATGAAGCCCTCATCGCAGGATTGCATTTCGCCCGGGGGCTCGAAATTCAGCATCTGCATGTATATTCCGACTCACAGCTAGTCGTTGGCCATACATAGGGCAGTTTTGAAGCAAAGGAGGAGAACATGGTCAAATACCAAGCAGTGGTGAAGAAAATAGTTCCATGCTTTGTTTACTTCCAGATTGAAAAAATCTGTCGAGTACAAAATGAAGAAGCTGACGCTTTATCTAAAAAAGCCACTTCATCCAATGGAGATTCAGAATCCTCTTTCAACCTACAGTACCTTCCCACAAAAACTATTGAAGGACTGGTAGGAGAGGTACAAAGTGCCGCAGAAGAGTCAAGTTGGATTGATCCCATTAAAAACTACCTGCAAGATGGACTTCCGCCATCTAACAAGACAGAAGCCAGACAGATTTCTTACAAAGCCGCTCGGTACACTATAATTGGTGAAAATCTATACAAAAGGTCCTATACACGACCCTTCTTGCGGTGCTTGCGTCCTACAGAAGCCAACTATATCCTTCAAGAAATTCATGAAGGCATCGGAGGGGGTCATATAGGAGGCAAAGCCTTGAGTTACAAAGTCCTGCGATAAGGCTATTACTGGCCAACACTAACTCAAGATGCAGTGGCGTTCGCCCGAAAATGTGATGTCTGCCAACGGCATTCCAAGATTCAAAGACGACCACCAACACTGCTTACACCAATTATTAGCCCTCGACCGTTTGCTATCTGGGGAGTTGATCTTCTAGGGCCATTTCCTACTTCGACCCGACAAATGAAGTTTCTAATAGTTGCTATCGACTATTTCACCAAATGGGTAGAAGTTGAGCCCTTGGCTAAGATCACGGAGAAAGCTTGTCAAGGATTCTTATGGCGAGTGGTTATCTGTCGATTCGGAATTCCGGTCGCCTTCATCTCTGATAACAAGGCTTTCAAAAGCTTTTGTTCCGAGCTCGGAATTGAATCCAGATTAACTTCTTTAACACATCCTCAAGCCAACGGCCAAGTGGACGTGACAAATCGCACCTTGCTCCAAGCTCTTAAAACCCGGGTGTCGAAAAATGGAACTAATTGGGTTGAGGAAATTCCGAGCGCTCTTTGGGCTTACAGGACAACTACAAGAACCCCCACAGGAGAAACCCCATTCTCTCTTACTTATGGGGCAGAAGCTGTCATCCCTGCAGAAATAGGAATGCCTACCTTACGGACACAACAAGCTTTCTCATCAGAAGAAAATGAGAAGAATCTCCGAGCGGAACTTGATCTACTTGAAGAGCGAAGAGAAGCTGCGGAAACAAAGGCAGCCATCTATCGCCAAAGAGTAAAAAGGTTCTACGACACAAGGGTGAAAAGAGTCTTCTTTCAAATCGGTGATCTGGTCTTAAGAGAAAATGAATTCCAGGGAAACAAAAGCCGAACGGGGAAGCTAACTCCTAACTGGGAAGACCCTTACGTCATACAGAGAATTGTCAGAGCGGGCACCTATTATCTGGTAAATATGGAAGGAAAAACGCTAAAAAGTCCATTTCATGCTGAACACCTGCGACGCTACTATCAGTGAATTCTGTAGCAGTCTCCTAAATGTTTCATGAAATAAAGCTTAAGTTTTTTCAAACAAAGATGAGGTGAAAATCTCATTCCACAAAAATGAGGTGAAAATCCCATTCCAAAAAGATGAGTCGAAAAATTATCCTACAAGGATAAAAGACAATTCTCATCCAGAAACAAGGGGCAAAAATCTCGATCGAAATATGAGGCAACAATCTCATTTACAAAGGCAAGGATCTTACTCAACAAATCAAAGTCCCACGATTGGACTAAGAAGCGAAGAACTTGCTATGAAGCTTAACTTACAAGCCAAATGAAGAAAGAAAGACTTTACGAAGGACTTCTTAAATGGTTAAAGGTAACCACGACTCGGAAATAAATCTTCACCAACATAAAGGTTTGTGTTTCATTCATATAAGTAGAAATTACATTCAAAATGTTGAATCTTCACAAAAACATTTCATAAAAAATCCCTAAGAACTAGGGCCCTCCTGGCATTGAGCAGCTTCTGAGGAAGGTTGGATCGGAAATTCAACTGAGCCTAAAGCAGGGGCGGGGGCCTCTGTGGTCTTTATAATCTGCTGCTCCTTTAGCTCCGTAAATTTCTTTAAGACTCCAGCAAGCCCCATAGACAAAACTTCCGCAGGAGGAACATGGTGACCCACCTGCTGCACCACTGAATATATACGGGTAGCCCCCTCTTTCGCTTTCGCCCTAAGAGGAGCAACCTCCTTTTCTATTTTATCCGCTCGTTCTATTAAATCTTTAATTTCTTGCGAGTCGGATTTAGGAGCTTTTTGTCTGGAAGCTAAGCCTTCCTTGAGTGTGTCACGCTCCCCTTTGATTTCCTCCAACTCAGCTTGAACGACGGCAAGTTCAGCAACCTTCAACTTTAGATTCCATCGGGCTTCAGCTTGCTCATCTTGAGCGGATTTAAGTTCCTCTTTCAAACTGCTAGAGTCATCCTATAATTTTTTGATATTCTCCTCAGCAGTATGAAGAGAGCCCTCGGAAATAACCAGCTTGGCCGCTAGATCATTTTTCTCTTTTTCCGTAGTAGCCAACTGTTGAAGTCGCTCGGCCTTATCTAGCTCAAGGGCGTGGATAACGGCAAGTTGTTCCTTCTCCTTTTCCTCTAACGCCGCCACCCTAGAGCTTAATTTGGCAATGTCTGCCCTACTCGCTTCCATCTTTGCCAAGTCTTCTTGACAAAGATTGCCGACTCGATCCGCCCATTGAGTAGTCTACAGAATAACAAATGAATTATAGGTGATAATACCGAACCAGAAAGTAAAAGCAGTACAAGAATAATTTTTACCAACATAGCCGAGCGGAAGAGTTGGCAAGTGGCCTCTTCCCTTCCAGCTCTTTGAAGTTTAGTGGAGAGCTGTTCGGGCCTCATAGCCATCAAAACGTTCTTCACGGAAGCAGCATCCCAAAAAGGGATGTCTTCAAAGGGCAACTCCTTCCCTTGAATCGCTGGTCTTTTGAGAACCAAGTCTGCCTCCCTTAGTTTGTCCAGGAGAGCCGCTTCTCCTGCCTCCGCCTACAAAATAAACCTAAGTTAAAAATTCTTCGTGAGATAATAGATAACCTTACAAAGTAAACTCTCACCTCCTTAAAGAGGATATCCTCTGGCCAACTAGAAGAGGGGCCCTCTGAAATTGGCGATAAAGCCGGGCGAGCCTCTTCCTGAGTCGAATTTGCCTGTTCTCCCGTAATTCAGGGACCCGATGCGTCCTCGGAATTCTTCCTCTTCGTCCTCCTCTCCCGCGAGGACCCTGCAGCGGGGTCGCCTTTAACCCTCTTCTTGGAAGAGTCAACGTCTTTTCTCTTCCTTTTCTTTCTTTCTTCCTTGGGAGAATCAGCGCCCTTGCTGGATGATACCTCCTTCTTCTTTCGCCCACGAGGTAAGGGCGGATGAACTTCACCTTCGAAGGAGGCCAGGATGCCCTTAACGTAACTTAAATCTTCGTCCTCCATCGGATTTCTTGCAAGAATAAATTCCGAAGCGAGTTAGACATCACGATTCAAGATTAAACTAAGTTAGACGCACAAACAAGTCCTACCAGTAGCTCCTATTAAACGACACCTAAGGAGATTTTCCTTGGTTAAGAAGGCATCCATGTAAACCTTGGACATCCCCGTCATTGACTTAAGAAGAACCTCCTCTTCTTTTGTCATCTCCTCACAAGCAATATCCGTTCGGGGAACCTCCCACTTGGTTCGGACATCCCACCCGGATTTACTTTTGACAAAGAAAAATTTACTCTTCCATCGCTTAATGGAAGAAGGGACTTTCCCTAGAAACTTTCTCCCAGGACGAGCCGAGAAGTAGTACCAATCGGCATTAGACTCTAAACATAGACTGAACAACATACGGAACCAACGGACGGTCGGATTTACCTCGTAGTTCTTAAAAACAATAACAAAACCATTCAGCAACCTCCAAGAATTTGGAGTTAACTGTGAAGGACACAAGCGATATTCTTCCAGAACCGCCTTAGAGAAGTTAGAAAAAGGAATCCTAAGGCTACCCAACAATGCATCCTGATAGATGGCAATCTCCCCCTCCCTAGGAAACTTGCCCTCTCCCCAGAACATGGAGCCCTAACCTCAAACAGAGACAGATCTATCTCATACTTCTCTACCAAGTCATCGACATCCTTCTGCCCAAGGAGGCTTATGAAGGTGTCAGACCCCCTACCCATCGCCCTAGAAGCGGGATGAATCCGCAAACCCTGGACCGGAACATCCCTAGACCCACCTGGAATCACGACGGAGGATAAGGGTTAGGACGGAGAAGGGATCAAAAGTGGTTAAGAAGTAGCAGGTTCATGAGATTCATGAGAAGAACCAGAAGAAGAAGACGCACTAGAGTCACTAGCCATACCTTAGAAGAAAAAGAGGTGAAAGAACGCAAGAACTTTAGGACAGAGCTCGCCGGAGAGGAAGATACTATTGCGGTTTTCACAATAAAGCCTTCTCTGCCTTTACGATTTGTTATATGAAAGGGAAACAAATTCCTGGCTGTTAGATCCCAACACTACGCCCCGATCGGACCGTTGAACCAAAGGTCCTCAAATCCAGACCGTTCAGATAGCCATCATTACTTAAACGATTCAAAATTCCATCCACGTCAGCATACCAAACGCCGCCTGACACGCATAGGTAACCGCGCCCATCATGTTGTTGACAAAGCGCACGCTGCGCATGTCGTGCCATCTTCTCCCTTTAATGCGAAACAGTGCGAGAAACACGTGTCTCCCTAGGGAGTAATGGGCGCTGTACCATGTAAAAAATAGAGCCAACATCATGAAAGACAAAACGCACACATCCCAACATAGGATCACCAACGATCATTTCTTGAAGAAATAAAAGACTTTATAAGCAAAACGATAAACTTTATTTATTCATGTTACAACGATAGCGGCATTTAAAAAAAAAAACAACACAACAAGCCCTCGCAAACATTATTCTCCGTCGGAATTCCCTAGTCAACAGTCCACAGATCCATCCGAGGACTCACTCGGATAAGACTCGGAGGAGATGCACGGACTTCCACAACCGTCGCTGTCCTCATCGTCGCTAGGAAACCCTGGCAAAACACGTGGGCGAAGATTGGGGTCCACTTCTCTGCGGCAGGAATCGCTTCTGAATATTTCAACTTCGAAGCGCATGCCCCATGCATAAGTAATAACTAGAAGATCCCCCGCCTCGACATCATGATCAACATGAAAAATTTCCCACCCTTCCTCAAAACAGATCACACCTAAATCTGTGTCAACAGCCAGGAGAGACTGCCATACACAGCTGTTCGGACTTACCAAATGAACGACTCCAGTCCTCAGGCCCTCCAGATTTTCATAAAAAGAAGTTGGAATTCGTAAATGACGAGAAGACTGAGTGAAAGTGAAATATTTGAAGAAGGACAAACGTTGAGCCATTATACAAAGAAACAAAGATAACAACAAAATGAATAAAAACATTATCCATACAAGCTCCTTAAATAGAAAAACCTATTCACACTATAGACGAAAATTCCGGAGAAAGATCTACCTCGTTTCAAAACAACGAAAAGACCACACAACAAGTGTCGGTCACCTATTTATCCTAGAGACAAAATCTACACCCACATAGACATGCCAACTAAGGAAGATACTTGTTCTCGAACCAAGCGAAAAGTGCGATCAGCTCACTCCTCGCTCAGATTTTTCGAAGAAGTACACTTTGGGGGGGACTAGTGTTACGAAGATATTTGGTGAAACACGCGTCACCTACCTAAATAGCCACCTGTCACACACAGGGCTACGTCCCTTTGGCCACGCGGCAATATCACCAAATATTCTAGCGAAATTCCATTCGGCAAATAAGAGTGAGGGTTCAACCCTACAAACAAATCCGTCGGAATTATAGCAACTTTCTTAAAAACCGTCTCATAAGGTGCCTATAGCCACCTAGGGAGGAAAATATCTAATGCCTCTACAGTAAGAAGATCTTATCCACTTGCCTCTACAGTGGGCAGATATTCTCTACTTACCTACGTAGTACCTACACAGTAGGCAGATATTTTCTTACCGCCTCTTGAGATATTTACTCACCGCATTGCTCACCGCCTTTCCTATCGCCTTTTAGGATATTTTCCTAAACCGCCTTTAATTTGCTATAAAAGAAGAACAATGATAGTAAGAAAGGGATCTGAAAAAATTACACAGAGCACTATAAAACTTCCTTTTCAAGTTTTCTGACTTAAGCATCGGAGTTAAATCCGGGCAGAAAGGCCCAATTCCGATCATTTCGTTCTCCCTTTTACAGATTCACCCCAAAGTAAAAAGCTGACAATTCCGATCGGTATTCCAGAGCATCTCCTCGCTCGTAATCAAGTAGTCATTCACATCAACTATAAATTTCCACCGTTTGTCGAAGGTTGAGATTAGATCACGAGGCAACAGTAACCAAAGCGTGAGGTGGACCAGTTTTTGGCATCAACAGATTACAACAAAAAATTTGATGAAAATGTCCCTGCAAACTAAGCAGGGATTAACACTGTTAACGAGAATCAACGATTTTTCTTTTTTTTTGTTAACTAAAGTAATCATAAGTTTTTATAAGAAAAAAAGAAAATATTTTTCTTATTTTGTAAATCTACAAAACCACGGGGATTTTTTTTAAATTTACCCAACTTTTTTTTATTCAAACTCTAGCCCAAAAACAATTTAGCCAAGCTGAGCTTGTCCACAGGGTTAACCAAACAGATGGCCTTTGTCAAGGCAGGCTTTTTTTTTTATGAAATTACCAAAAATAAAAATAAAAAAAATCAGCGTGGATGTCTGATGAAATTACCAAAAAAAAAACAGTTTAATGAACCAGTCCTTATCTTTTCAGTCAACGGCGAGGAGGCCAAGTTTTCATAAAAAGGTATTATTCTCTTTTTTTTTTAATATTCATTCTAATTTTACTGTTAAAATATTATTGAATAAAAAACATAAGTGATAGGAAAAAGTAACTTTCAATTAAATTGTAATGATTGTAATGATTGTCAGGATAATTGAGTAAATATATAAATAAAATTATTTTATTTTAATGCAGGTAATAGCGCTTTTACATGGAGTTTATAGCAAATTTTGTATAAAATGGAGAAACTCCTCGGCTCTTCCCTGTTTTGAAACGAGTGCTTGCTTGTCCGTTAAGCGATTCCCGTCTCCGACCTCCCTCGCCTCATCGCTTCTCCTTTGAAGGTCCTCATAATATAAAAACTTTGATATTGGAACCCTTGTACCATGATCTCACGATTTAAAGCTCTCTCATGTCCTTTTCTCAATGGTCGCTTCCGCGCTTCGGTTATTTTTTTCTTTTTTCTTTTTTTTAAAAAATATATTTTATAATGGTAATACCTACTGATTTCTTGTTGATTATTAATTCCATTTTTTTTCGTATTTTATTGATTATTTTACTTGTGGTGGTTGCCTTGAATGAATTCTCTACGCTTTGTTTCTGATTCTTGTTTTGGGCTTTAGAGAGGAGAATTTGGTGGATCTGAGGAGGAAGGAGTTGAGGATCTGCAAAGACGGTACGTTTTTCTTGAATTTTTTTTTCCTCAGTTTGTGGATATTAATTGATCCAGTTGCATTGGATGATTGGAGCTTAATATGCATACATTTTTATAATGTCCGGTTGGGATGGTTGCTGCTGCTCCCGCTGTTGTTCATGTTATTAATTGGATAATGCTGCGGTTTTGAAAGCTAATTTTTCAGATAATATGTTGTGGTTTGGATTTATCACCACAATGGATTGATAACTCACTGGAATCTCTTAAAGCTTGGTATCATGTCCCTTTGCTGTTTGTTTTATGATGGAAATGAAAGGAATGCTTGTTTTGATTATATGTGTTCATATATACTGGAACTGCTACCTTTTTAACTTATATTTTAATTTGAAAGAATGGAGGATGAGTTTTATGAATATTTGAAGAAGTAAATAAGCTGTTTTCTTTTTTGTTGCTCCCTTTCTTTCATCCCAGCATCCCTTGGAGCTATCAACTGAACATTAAGGATACTGAATTATGGTTTCTAAAAGGGATATATTCAGCATCTCAGGGCCTCTGCATTTGTCTTCTGTAAATTGGTACGAATGTTGCATTCTTTCTTTTTATTTAGATAATTTGGCAAAGTTTAAATTTTTTTACCCTATAGTCATAACAATCTGGAATCTTCTGTTTAGATTACAAATGTATGTAAGATAGTTATTGTCATGGGATATTGCCTATAATTAAAATTGAGTTACAGGGTAGGAACGGTTCATGGAAGTTCTCATAATAACCTGAAAGTTTTATATGTTTTGAGTTTAATATTGTTGGTCATCAAAAAAGCCTTCTCTTTGACCGATTCTTGCTAATGCACTCCCAATTTGATCACAAATTGAGAGAGAGCATACTCTGTTTCACGTTTATATTTATGCTAGACATCATTTTTTTCATATAGATCGATTTTCCTCATAGGTAAATTGAATCCTCTTAGATATTTCCAATTTCAAGGGGAGAAAGATAGATATTGATTGAACTCAAGTTCTGATTGGGTTCTGAAAAATAGTCGAAAGAGAGATTGGAACATAGAAGAAATATTAGAGGACAATACAAATAATCATCAATCTATTGTCAAAACTTGAACTGACTGGCTTTGATTCTTCTACTTAATTAAGAATAGAACAAGGTAAACCATGGATAGTTGACTTTTCGATGTAGGATTTGATTTTCTGTAAACAATTTTCAGAAATAATATCACAAATCAATATTCTTTAGATACTATGACATTAAATTAGTCTGATGAACAATATGCTTAATATTAGAGGGGAGCCTTTGTTTGGGAAATTTGAGTGGGCAGTAATCATAATGAGATAATATGACAGTATAGTCTTGTTTGGCTTGCAAACAACTGATTTGGCAAGAGCCTTGTTTGTAGGATGTCTACCCAAGAGTGTTTGCATGGATTACCGTATTGAAATGACGTTGTCAAAAATGAGACTAATTCAACCAAGGTTATATGCCATAGTTTTATTATTGTGATTCCTACTTAATTTATAGTTTAAATTAATCCATGTACATTGTGTGAGAACTAGATGCTCCAGAAAGCTTGCATTTCAAGTTTGTTAAAGTGGATTATATTCATGTTCACAAAAAACTGATTTGATTTTGAGCAACATGAATAGCTTTAACAACAGAGTAGGTTGCCCAAATTTCCACATTTCAAAGGAACAGTTGTGATGTTTTAGGTTAATTTTGCAATTATGGTTTTCTCACGATCAGTTATGTATAAAACATTAAGACCTTAGTAGCATGGGTATCCTATCTATGCTGTGCATTCACTTCTTGGTACTACTCTTCTGACTATCCCCATTTATAGATAACATATTCGTTTAGTTAATGATTTAGAAACTGTAAACTGCAACTTGGCAATGTGATTGGATTCAACCTTTTGATTTATCCATCATCTCTTGTTTGTCTTAACTTGCTAGATGTATTTTTTATAAGATTCTTATTATTACCAGAGCTTTGTCCATGTTTTTCTTTCTGGAATGAGAGGCATCATTTTTATTCTCTTGATTTTATCTTTGAACCGAATAGGAAATGCCCACACCATCGAAGGTCTGTTGCTGCCAGTTTGGTTCAGGCTTGTTATGTACTAGAACGGGACCGCCAGCAAAATCGGCTGGCATCTGAAACTCTTGCTCCTGCTTGGTGGGAATTCTTCCATTTTGAGCTAATACGTACACTTATTGATGATGTTGATTTCTCCATATTTGGCGCCATCTTCAAGTTCAATCCCCCAGTTTCCATCCAAAACTCTTCCACATCGGATGCCCCTAAGTTTGTCATTGCCTTCAGAGGCACTATCACTAAAAATGAATCCCTCACTCGAGATCTCACTCTGGACCTTCATTTCATTCGGAATGGTCTCCATAGAACCTCCCGGTGTGATATAGCAGTGCAGGCAGTCCGGAACATTGTTTCTGCAGTTGGGAATGGTAACATATGGTTAGCTGGCCATTCTTTGGGGTCGGCCATGGCAACCCTTGCTGGAAGGGACATGGCTAAGACTGGTCACCTTCTTGAAACATTTCTCTTTAATCCACCATTCTTCTCAGCTCCAATTGAGAGAATCAAAGATAAGAAGGTGAAGCAAGGTCTTCGTATTGCAAACAGCTTCATTACAGCCGGACTTGCTGTTGCCCTGAAAGGCCGGCGTGAGACGCCCAGGGAGGATTCTTTTACCATTCTGTCAGCATGGGTACCATCCCTCTTTGTGAATCCTGCTGACCATATATGTTCAGAATACATCGGCTATTTTGAGCACCGGGAAAAAATGGAGGAGATTGGTGTGGGGAGCATTGAGAGGCTGGCTACACAGAATTCAATCGGAGATCTGTTCTTGAGTGCATTCGGGAAGGAATCTGAGCCTCTGCATCTTCTTCCTTCTGCAAATTTGACAATTAATATGAGTCCGTCTCCAGACTTCAAAACAGCTCATGGTATTCATCAATGGTGGAGACCCGATGTGCATTTGCAATCACAGGAATACAGATATAGATGATATTCACACCATAAACCTTCAATCTTTTCCAGAGTCATCTTTGGTATCCAATGTTTTAAGACATTAGACATTGTTAATATTAATCTATACCAGTTTATTATTAATTGTGTGAACTATAAGTTGTTCTATCTATAAATCATTGTGTTCAGTGAATGCTAAGATATGACATTTTACAATGTTGTAGTTTCTCTGATCCATTTTAATGGTTACCCTCAAATCCAATGGATTTCTTTGCAGCAGCAGCAGCAGCATCATCATTATTATTATTATCTTTTCTTATTTATATTCTGAGTCGGGTTTCTGTTTAAAGTGATCGAATAAAAAATTGAAGCTCCATGAGCTAAATTAATTAATTAATTTTTTTGATATCGGTGTCAAGCACCGCCCCAAGAGATTTTTAGTCAAATAAGATGTGCACAGTAACTTATTTCACCAAGGGTTTTAAACATGCGTGTGTACACGGGCACCCTACTGGTAACCCATGCCCTGCACACTCACCTTGAGCAGCGAAGATTCGAACCTGAGTCTCCATCCCATGCACAAGACTTATGCCGCTCGGCCAAGAGGCCTTTGGGTGCGCTAAAGCTTTTATATGCTACTATTACAAAGTTTCAGAAATATATATATATATATATATATATATATATATATATATATGTATATATATATATAGGCCTATCTTATGAAGTAGGCCTTATCATCTGCAAGTCGCGGTGCCTCTATTTGACCCACTTTGCGATGATTTTGAGGAAATCCAACTGTATGGATGGATAGAACATCGAAAAATAAGCTATCATGTCAATTTTCATACAATTTGGGAACTTGTAGGGTCTTTATCTTAGCGAGTGAAATTCAAAACCGGCAAGATTTCTATAAATTTTCACCCGTTAAGATGAAGACCCTACAAGTTCCCAAATTGTATGAAAATTGATATGCTAGCTTATTTTTCGATGTTCTTTCCATCCATACGTTGAAAATCCTTAAAACATGCTCAAAAGGCCACAATGGGAGGCGACCTTACCGGAACAGTAATCCGGCCGGCCTTACCTTATCATGCCTATATATATATATATATATATATATATATATATATATATATATATATATATATAATTCTAATCCAGTCAGTTCAGCTGCATTACTGTGCAAGTAAGGTCATCTCATTTTGAGTTATTTGGAGAGTATTGTTTTTCGCAATCCAACCATATGGATGAAAAGAACATTAAAAAATAAGATAACAAGTCGATTTTTATACAATTTGTTGAAATTATATAGAAATCTTATTGGTTCAAAATTGCACTCTTTTAAGTTAAATGATCATCACCTCCCCAAATTGTATGAAAATCGACATGTTATCTTTTTTTCCGATGTTCTTTCCATCCATACAGTTGGATTTCGGAAAAATACTCTCCAAATATTTCAAAATGAGGCGACTGTAAATAAATAGTATTAAGGTCAACGGGAGTGTATCATTATTATATATATATATATATATATATATATCTTACCCTTAAAAAGCTTCTTTTCCCTTTTTTTTCTCCAATAATTTTCCATTTCTCTAAATCCAAACACAATTAAGCCACTTGTCCTGTCGGACGCCCCACCTGATATGACTGGAACCCACCCTACTCCAACGCTTATCGCAACCTCATAAATAATTTAATTATAAAATGACATAAAAATTTCTTTTTCTTTTGCATGTAAGGGAGCATTCATGCCGATCAATGGTCACTTCAATTGAACCTGATTGTTCTTATCTTCAAAGACTTCGAGGGTTGTTTGTTCATGAATAGATCATTCGCATAAAGTTAGTTTGGTGTATTCATGTAAATCATGCCAAATCTGAGTAACCTTGAGACCTAGCTTACGTTATGATGGGACTATAACCCAAACTAAAACCTTTTTTAAGCTTTTCCCAATGGACATGGATTTCAAAGTTGAAAGATATATGACTGTCATTGATTGCCAATGTTAGAAAAAGAAAAAGATTAGTAGTAAAGTCAAGCCATTAAATATGAACTTTTTATTGTGGTTCAAAGTCACAATCAATTCATTAAATCTACACACCTAATTATATATATAATAACTATTAATTGTGGTTCAAAGTCACAATCAACTCATTAAATCTACACACCTATTATATATTTATGCATATGTATATTATAACTTTATTGTTGGTAGGTTGCAAGAATGAGTGGAGCTTATTGTGTCTATTCCAAAAATGAAAAAGAGTTGAGAGAGCCAACTTTACCTTGATTTCACAGTAAGCTTCTGAACTTCTCTTTTTGTGTTTTGAAGGAAAGAAAAGAGAGGCTTGGGATGCCTTTGAACTAGTTGAAAGATAGCCAATAAAGGCAGTTTACACATAAAGAGACGCACATCAGTGTTACACTAGTCACAATAACCATGATATAGTCATATCCAACACGACACATGTCGCGAATCCCACATAAGAGCAAAACTGTCATTTGACACAATCCCTGACGTCCACCCTGCTAAATCTGGACCGGACGCATGTCATCATCCCAATCCTCCATATATATTGACCCCAAAAACTGACCGGAATCATTCTCCCTAGACAGAAGGGTAAAAGCAGGTCTAGAACATTAATGACAAGGGAATAAAAGTACATACCAGATATTCATTCCGACCAAAAGATCTGGTTTAGGAGACTAAACGTCATAACTCCTCTTAAATGCCGGATGGGACACCAGTTGAAAAATAACTATACCACTTTGACTAATAATTCTCCCACTTGCCCAACCAGTGTGTAAGATATTTTCCACCGCCTCAGTAATCTTATATAAGGAAGGGAGATGACGAAATTCAAAGGTAAGAAAAAGTTGAGCAAAGAAACCCTCTCCCTTGCTTTCTAGTTCACTCTACTAATTTGATCGTCGGAGTTGAATCCGGGCGAAAGACCCACTCCAGTCAGGTTTTCTTCTCCCGTGCAGTTTTCCTCCTATCATCCGGAAGAGCGAAATCACTTTCCATTATCAACTGTAAGAGTCCGCACCAAATCAAATACAAATTTCAACCGTTGATCTGAATCAAATCTGATCCGGAGGGAAAGCCGGTTTTTAGTACTAACAGTTTGACGCCGTTCGTGGGATTCTTACAAAAAGCCAAAATGACAACAACCAGAAGGTCAACCCGCATTCAAGAACAAAGAGGAGGAAATAACGACGTTAACATCCCCAGCGAAACACAAGATGTAAGGGAAAACCCACCTATATTACCGGAACATCCCCAGGAGGAAAACATCCATGAGCAATACCGGAACAAGGAGTGACGATTGGAACAACTAGATCAAGTCATTCAAACTTTACGGCACCCAACCCCTGGAACCCAACCCCCACAAATGGTTCCGCTCGCTTAGCCGGTAGCTTCAATAAGCAAGGGAAGATCTAGCTCCCGTACGCCCAGAGAAAGAAGGCCAAGAGAGGAACCTAGAGAAAGAACCCTCTTCTCCGATAGCTTAGAACTACCTTCAGTTTGCTGACGTAATCGTGCCCCCTCAAGGACCCAGCAATACACCGTATCTTACGACGGACGAATTCCACAGCACACCCCACCCCGCTGAAGAGAAGAACCTGAGAGGTATGCACCCCAAGTAATTTCTCCCTTCATTCATGAAATATTAGAAGAACATGTTCCGGACGGGTTCAGGCCACCCCTCGTGGCCATGTACGATAGCAAAACCGACCCCTCTCGCCACTTGAAGTATTTCTAGTCAGCAATGCTCCTCTCCAGGACGACCGACGCCTGTATGTGCAGGGCTTTTCCGTCCACATTAGAGGGAGCCACCCAAGATTGGTTTGTCAACCTTCCTACTTGTATAGTCCCCTCTTTCCAGATACTAGCGGACCTTTTCCTTACTCATTTCGCTAGTTATTCCAAGCAAAAGAAGACGCCATCCACTCTTATGCGAGTCAAGCAGCGTAAAGGAGAAAGCCTTAAGCTATACCTCGATCGATTCACTGATGAGGCATCAAACATGGCTGACCTTACCCCCTGGATGACTGTTACCATTCTAATGGAAGGGCTCTTCGATTCTCCATTCCGTTTCTCACTCACGCTGGAACCACCAAAGAGCATGCCTGATCTCCTTACCCATGCCCAGAAATATATTAATTCTGACGAGATCCATGTGGGATGGGAAGAAGAGGACCGAGAGAAAATTAAAGAAGAACAAACAGAGAAGCTCCCTCCTACTCTTGAAAGAACCCAGAGAAGCCCGACAGGAAAGGTCGCAAGGAGAAGGCAACAGAGGCCAAGAGCTACCTCCTCGCCCCAGACAACACGCCCTTCAGCCATGAAACTCCCCAAAGGCAGGAAAAATAGTAAGGTATGAATACCATACCCCTCTCAACCAGACTCGAAGCTACATCCTAATACAGATTCAAAACAAAAAGATTTTAACATGGCTCGAGCCTACGAAGAATCCGGACCTTTGGAAAAACAGAAAGAGATTTTGCAACTTCCACCGAATCCGAGGACACGACACAAAAGAATGTACCCACCTCATGAACGCCATAGAAGACGTTATTAGAAGAGGTAAACTTGAACAGTACATTAACCAAGACCCAAAGGAAAATGGGCCCTCACCCCCAAAGCGCAACGAGGAAGGAAGAGAAATTGTCGGCTACATTAGTGGAGGACCCGGATGTGGTGGAGAAAGTACATCCTCCTGGAAAAAATACGCTCGAATGGTTGGAGCGACTGAAGAAAGGCAGACTCTGAAAAGACGACGACCTGCACCACCCATCGTCTTCTATGACGAAGAAACATGAAGAGTCCGCCACCCTCATGACGATGCTTTAGTCGTCGCCATCACTGTCTCCAATTTCGAGATGAGGAGGGTCCTCTTCGACAGTGAGAGTTCAGTAGACGTCCTATTTTTGAGCGCTTTTGAAAGAATGCGGTACGACGCAGACAACCTACTTCCGGTCAAATCCAGTCTGGTCGGATTTTCAAGAGGAGTGGTGTAACCCGAGGGGATAATAACCCTCCCAATTACAGTCAGAAGCCCACTAAAACTATCCATAGTCACTGCAAATTTTTTGGTCGTACGCTGCGCTTCCAGCTACAATGTCATCCTTGGCAGGCCAACCCTTAACGCTTTAAGGGAAGTAATCTCTACCTACCACCTTCTGCTCAAATTTCCGACTGAAAATGGATATGGAGAATTGCGTGGAGATCAACCACTGGCCCGACAATGTTATGTCTCCGCACTCAAAGGTAAAGATCAAGACAAAGGGAAGGCCCCAGAGACAATGACTATTAACAGAGCTGAAGAACAAAGTAACAGTGAAGACCATCGACCAACTCCGGTTGAAAAACTGATCACGCTCCCCTTGGACGAATCCAAACCATATCAAGCAGTACAAATCGGAGCGGAACTGCCTACTGAAAGACAAAAAGAGATCATAACTCTTATACAGAAAAATTCTGACGTTTTTGCCTGGTCTTCAGATGACATGCGAGGGGTTGATCGAACTACCATAGAACATCACCTCAATGTGTACCCCTCCTGCAAACCAGTGAAACAAAAACGAGGGAGTTTCGCCCAAGAAAGACAAAAGGCAGCGGAAGAAGAGGTTGCCAAACTAATCAAGGCAGGGTTTATCCGAGAGGTAAGTTACCTGGAATGGCTAGCTAATGTATTCCTAGTCAAAAAACCCTCCGGCAAATGGAGGATGTGTACTAACATCATGGATTTAAATAAAGCATGTCCCAAGGACTCTTTTCCTTTGCCCTTGATCGACGACCTAGTAGATTCCACAGCAGGACATGAGATGCTAAACTTCCTAGATGCGTTCTCAAGCTACAATCAGGTCCAGATGGCTGAAATCGACGAAGAGAAAACTTCATTCATCACCAACAAGGGAACTTATTGCTACAAGGTAATGTCGTTTGGCCTGAAGAATGCTGGAGCAACCTTCCAAAGACTAGTAAATAAAGTCTTCCAAAAACAAATAGGGAGGAATGTAGAAGCCTATCTGGATTATATCCTAGTGAAAAGCGAAAAAACCCAGGACCACTTAACGGACCTCAAAGAAGCTTTTCAATCCCTCCGGGCATATGAGATGCGCCTCAATCCAAGTAAATGTGCCTTTGGTGTCCGTTCAGGAAAATTTTTGGGTTTCCTGCTGACCCAAAGGGGGATAGAAGCGAATCAAGAGAAAATCAAGGCCATCCTTGAAATGAGGTCACCAAAAACCCTTAAAGAAATTTAGAGGCTCAATGGACGCCTAGCAGCCCTCGAACTCTCATCTCAAAAGCTGGAGAGAAAAATCTTCCTTTCTTTCAAGCACTACAGAAAGCGCCGAAAATGGAGTGGAATACTGAGTGCGAAAAAGCCCTCCGACAGTTGAAAGATTATCTCCAGTCACCATTAATACTGGCCAAACCCAGAATGGAGAAGAACTCTATATATACCTATCCACTACCATCCGAGTGATCAATGCAGTTCTTTTACAAGAAGAAGAAGGGATTCAGAAACCTATATACTACACAAGCAAAGTCCTAAGTGACTCCAAAACAAGATATCTCCCCCTCGAGAAATTGGCCATCGCCTTCATCACCTAAGCCCGGAGACTAAGGCCTTATTTTCAAGCCCACAAAATCACTGTTTTAACCGACCAGCCGAAGCAAGTTCTCCATCATTAGGCATATATTTCAATCATATTTTCATGCACTTATCCCATTATTTCACATCAATTCCTCAATTTTTGTGATTCTTTAGGTTTGTTTTATGATTGAGCAGATAAAATAGGTACTCGGAGCAAAAGAAGCAAGAAACGGGACGAACCACGATGAAACAAGCTGAAAAAGTGTTCTATAAAGATGTACAGGGCCTAGCCATAGTTTGGCATGGCCGTGCACAACCCCGTGCACATCTTTGTACTCAAAACACATCAAAAACATATGGCACGGGTGTGCAGATGCTTGGCAGGCCTGTGCACTCCACAGCCACAGCCTATGAATGAGCTACAATGTTCTGAAATTTATTCTAAGAGATATAGACTCGAAATCCAATCTCCACCGTTCATATTGAAGAAGAAAGGGTTAGGAACATCTAGTTAAAATTCAGGTCAATCCAAGGTTATTTGGTTACCAAATCGATCACTTGATGAAGATTGCGCAAACTTGGAAATTCAGTCCGATTTATCCTGAATTTATCTCAAGATTATCTGGACCTACTCCAACTCAAACCAAAAGTTATCTACAAGTGGGAGAACGATCATGCCTCATATTTCCAGCCTATATAAACCCTATGGAGACGGAGAATAGATCTATCTTTAGGCGGGGGCCCAGATCGAAGATCTTTAGATGAGAACTCGAGATCCGGACGTTGGTCAGAGGAATAGAAGAGATCAAAACCGGAGAATACATAAAGCAAGGGAAGCCCTGTTTCTTAATTATGTCTTCTCCTATTTTCTTTGTTGATGTATCCATTAGCATGAGAGGCTAAACCCCTTCGGTGGTTCCTCAGACACATGAACCCTAGGATTTCTTTTAGTAATTGAATTTATTATCTATTACTTTCTTTCATGGATGGTTCTTGTGATTCTGTGTTTTGATTGATATGATTGTATCGTGCATGAGCTATGGTCACATGCCTTGCTATATCTAGCAAAACATGTTCGTGCTTAGGGTTTTGATTGCATGCCTCATCTATGCATAAATTCATGTCTGTCTTCGTTAGCTTAAAACTAGACATAGGTAATGAGTTCGATTTGCATGCGGAGAGGTCGGATGTGGCGTCTAATGGCTTAATTGTCGAACTCCCAAGAACCAACTAATAAAGAACTAATAATTACAATTTGATTGCTAATAAAAGAAACCTAGCGGGATTGAGATCCTAGGGCCCAGGCCTAATCTCTGATTTCACACAACCAACTGTTTGCCTTACCCTTTGTTAGGATCAACAACCAACACAACCTTTTTCGTAGTTTCACACTAGATAGCAAAGATTATTTAGTACTAGATTCTAGTCCTTGTGGATTCGACAACCCTATCTTTTGGGTACTTTATTACTTGAGCGACCCCATTTACTTTCGTGTAGTTGCGCGCATTCTGCGCGTGCATCAAGTTTTTGGTGCCGTTGCCGGGGACTGGCAATGCTAGGAATATTAGGATTTGTTACTCTAATTAGGTAAAATAAAAAATAAAAAAAAACAAAACAAAACAAAAAAATAAAACAGAAAAAAAATCCAAAAATTGAAAATTCCTTATTTCAGATTTTCACTATCTTTTGTGCTTGATTGAATATCTCTATTGAATTGATAATTGCTTTTCTTTCAGGTGATGAATATTAGAACATGACTTGCTATGGGCAACCTTCACTACTGGATCTTCTGGCGTATTACACTCACCGTGTTAACACAAACTTGCAAGAACCAAAGCCCACGGAGGTCAAGGAATTGGATCACAAGCAATTAGATGTGCCACGTAATTGGCAACTCTCATTGGAAGATCTCCTTATGTATCACACTCATCGTATTGAAACAACATTGGGAGAATTAAAATCTTGGGAGGTCAACGAATTGGATTTGGCGGAAGTAGTGCACAAATCCAAAGTAAACTCAGATCTATTCTTGACTAAGACAGTCCCCGTTCCCCCATTGGTAGTCTACGAGGCACCCCCCATCAAGCAAATCATGTTTAATTTTAAGGGCATAGATGATGTAGATGGGTGTAGTATGGAAAATCAGAAGCCCCAATAAGATATCGAGACAAACTTGGAACAAAGCTTGGATATAAAAGAAAGGGAGTATTTTGATGGGGAAGTCGAGGAAGCCTTTGGAGAAGCCAACCCAGGTAAAGATCTCGACAAGGAGACTTGGATACACAATTGAGACCATCCATCAAGGAACCCTCAGAGTTGGAACTAAAGAAGCTAATAGAATACCTTGAGTACACTTTCTTGGAGCAAGATATGGAGGACCTCCTTGAGAATGCACCACTATCTTATAAGGACAATAAACACACTCATCCTCTTCCTTTCTCTCAATGGGTACTACCACAAGAGTTGAAGGATCAAGTCAAGTTTGTTTTCCAAGAAATGGGAGAACGTATGGAAACTTGCTCTATGAACCCTAGTATGGAGGATGAGTGTTATATCAACCAATACTTTATCATTGAGGAAGTAGATAGATGGCATGAAAATCCAGCATTAATGAGAAGAGTCGGACAAAGAGATCACTTAGTATTGCTGGAACAGTTGGTGGGGGTAATTCAATTTCAAAGTGTACGATCTTCCATGTTCACTGAAAGGGTAGCTCTGAAAGATGCAGAGTTATATGTCGAGCCTATCAAGACTGCGAAGAAGAGGCGAAGAACATATGTTGATGCCAAAAACTGATCCACCTCACTCTTTGGCTACTGTGGCCTCGTGATCTGGTCTCAGCCTTTGACAAACGGTTAATATTTATAGTTGGTGTAGACGCTTACTTCTGCTTGCGAACAAGGAGACGCGGAGGGCACTCAGCAATTCCGTCCGGAATTATCCACTAATAGACCTGTGAAGAGGAGGAGAAGTAATCGGAATTGAGCCTTTCTGCCCGGATTTAACTCCGATGCTTAAGTTAGAAATCAGGGTAAGAAGTTCTAGGAAATGCTTTGTGTAATGTGTAGTGAGTGTTTTTCGGTCCCTTTCCTTATTGTCCTTCCTCTCCTTTTATAACAAGTGAGAGGCGGTTTAAGCAAATATCTTGCAAGGCGGTGGGGGTAAGGCAGTGGGCTAGGTGAATATCTTCTAAGGCGGTAGGAAAATATCTGCCTAGCGTGTAGGTGCTCTTTAGGCAAGTAGGGTAAATATCTGCCCACTGTAGTAAGTGGATAAGGCCTACTTACTGTAGAGGCGTTAGATATTTTACTTCCCTCCTTCCACCCCACGCCTTGTATAAGAGGGCTGTTATAATTATAATTCTGACGAACTTATTCGCAGGATTTTATTCCTCACGCTATTGCCGAACGGAATTGTGCAAGGTTATTTGGTGATATTGCCACGTGGCCAAAGATGCTACGTGGCTGAGAAAACACGGTCCCCGTGTGTGATGTGGTCCCTAGGTCCCGACATCCGCCTTACCAAATATATCCGTAATACTAGTCCCCCTAAAATGTACTTTGTTCAAGAACTGAGCGAGAGGTGAGCTAATCGCGACGCTTCGCTTGGTTCGAGAACAAGTATTCTTCTTAGTTGGCACGCCTATGTAGGGGTGGGCTTCGCCTATGGCTATGGTATACGTGTTTTTAGTAGGTGACCAAGGTTACCGTGTTCTCTTTAACGTTGTTATCAAGTAGATTTTTCTCCCAAATTCTCGCCTATTTTTCTACTTAAGGGCTTGTATAGGTAACGCTCATAGTCGAAATCTTTTGTATCATGGCTCAACGCTTTGTCTTTTTATAAATTCTTCACTTTTAGCCAATGCTCTCGCCACTTGCGAATTCCTAGCTCCTTTCACTAACATCCAGCCGGAATTAAGGACCGGGTTTATCCACCTAGTAAGTCCAATCTACCGTGTGTGGCCAGCGCTCTATTGGTTAACGGGGACCCAGGTGAGATATGTATCGATGCAGGGTGGGAGGCTAATCATGTTGATCATGGCATGGAGGCGGGGGACCTTATAGTTGTCACTTATGTAGGGGGTGTACGTTTCTAATTTGAGATGTTTGTAGACGACTCGTCAGATAGAAGTGGGTCCCTACCTTCGCCCCCGTGCTGATCCAGGTTCTCCTAGTGGGAACGAGGATAGTGACGGTTGCGGGAGTCCGTGCATCTCCTCCGAGTCTCATTCGAGCGTGGCTTCGGACGAATCCACGGATATTTAACTTTAGTCCGTCGGATAACATGTTTTTGTTATTTTTGCTTTGTTTGTATGTAACCTGAATAAATGGCGTTTGTCGTTTTGTTTGTAAATCCTTTGGCATTTTTATGGCCTTCACTAGCGATCCTATGTTGGAATATGGCCTTCACTGGCGATCCTATTTTGGAATGTGTGTTTTGTTTTTTATGGTGTTGGTTCTATGGTATTGTGCTCATTATTTCTTTAAGGGACACGTGTCTTTGGCACTGTTTCATATTAAAAGGGGTGATATGGCGTGACATGCGCGGTGTGCGTTTTGTCAACAACATGATGGGCGCGATTACCAATATGTGTCAGGCGGCGTTTGGTATGCTGACGTGGACGGATTTCTTGGAGGAGTAATAATGGCCTATTTGAACGATCAGGATTTGGGGGCCTTGGTTCAACGGTTTTGATTGGAATGTAACACTGAGATCGAACGACCAGGGATTCGTTGCTTTTCATATATATGCGAAATCGTACAGGCCAAAAAGGGTTTATTTCGAAAGTTGAATCGTGTCTTCTTCCTAAGGTTTCTTCTTCTTCTCCGGCGAGCTATGGTTTCGAGTTTTCTGTGTTTGTGTTATATTTTTCTTTCCTAAGGTAATGGCTAGCGCCACTTCTAGCGCTACTTCTTCCTCCTCTAGTTCTTCTCATGAGCCATTGGTCCCTTCTCCGGCCCAACCCCTGGTTTTACATATGCGATCCCTGATTCGGGTGAACTTGGAGGCGCCCTGCCTGTGGTTCATGGGTTCATCCTGCTTCTAGGGCAACGGGTAGGGGGTCGGACAGATTCATAAGTCTTCTTGGACAAAAGGAAGTAGATAGCCTGGTAGCGAATATGAGATAAATTTGTCCATGTTTGAGGTTAGGGTTCCCTGTTCTGGGGAGAGGGCAAGTTCTCCTAGGGAAGGGGAGATAGCCATCTATCAAGATGCGCTATTGGGTGGCCTTAGGCTTCCTTTTTCTGATTTCGCTAAGGCAATACTAGAAGAGTATCATTTGTGTCCCTCACAGTTGGCCCCAAATTCTTGGAGACTTTTGAATGGCTTTGTTATTGTTTTCAAGTATTACGGAATAAGTCCGACCGTCCGTTGGTTCCGTATGCTTTTTAGCCTATGCCTAGAGTCTAACGCCGATTGGTATTACTTTTCGGCTCGTTCTGGGAGGAAATTTTTAGGGAAAGTTCCTTCTTCCATTAAGCGATGGAAGAGTAAATTCTTCTTGTCAAAAGTAAGTCCGAGTGGGATGTCCGAACAAAGTGGGAGGTTCCCCGAACGAACATCGCTTGTGAGGAAATGACGGGAGAAGAGGAGGTTCTTCTTAAGTCAATGACAGGGTTATCCAAAGTGTACATGGATGAGTTCTTGACAAAGGAAAACCTTGTTAAATGTCATTTAATAGTGTCCACCGGTAGGCATTATTCGTATATCTTGCTGGTCTGATTTTTAACTACGTTAATTGACTTATTTTGGCCCTTGTTTTGTAGGAAATCCGATGGAGGATGAGGACCTAAGCTATGTTAAGGGTCTTTTGGCCTCTTTCGAGGGCGAGTTCAATTCACCCTTGCCTCATGGCGGAAGAATAAGGAAGTGGTACTTGGCCAAGGGGCTGATACCTCCAAGGAGGAAAGAAAGAAGAGGAAGAGAAAGGAGACGGATTCTTCCAAGAAGGGTGCAGGGTCCTCACGGGAGAGGAGGACTAAGAGAAAGAATTCGAGGACGACAGTCCCTGAATTGCAGAAGAGCAGGTGGGGGTGCCTCAGGAAGAGGTTCGTGCGGAAGAGGTCCGCCCGGTATTGTCCCCAATTTCCGAGGGTCCTTCTTCTAGCCGCCCGGAGGACATCCTTCTCATAGAGGTGAGAATTTCTATATATATTTTTTCTAAGGGTAGAAGTTGTAACTTAGGTTCTATTTTACAGGCGGATGCGGGAGAAGCGGCCCTCTTAGACAAATTAAGAGTGGCGGATTCAGTTTTAAAGGGATCTGCCACTAAGCAAAAGGAGTTATCTTCTGAGGATACTCCTTTCAGCATTAATCGGGTCCGGTGAAGGACGCTTTTGATGGCCATGAGGCCCGGCAGCTCTCCACCTAAACTCCTGAGGGCCGGGAGGGAAGAGGCCACTTATCAACTATTCCGGCGGCTATGCTAGTAAGGGTTGTTCTCACATTTCCTTTTACTTCTAAAATTGGCGCTGCTTTTTACGAAAGTGTCTTGTTATTCTCAGAGATCGCATTAATCGGGCGGACTGAGTAGGCAATCTTTGCCAAGAAGATTTGGCAAAGATGGAAATGAATAGGCGCATATTGCCCGCTTAAGCTCTAGGGTGGCGGCCTTGGAAGAGAAGGAAAAAGAATGTTTGATGCTATCCGCCCTTGAGCGAGATAAGTCCGAAGCTGATTGGCGGCAAATGGCCGCTATGGAAAAGGAGAAGGCCGATTTAGCGACCCAATTATACGCTTCTAACGGTTCTCTTCTTATCACTGAGGAGGCTATCAAAGGGTTACAAAATGAATCCGTAGCTTTGAAGAAGGAACTTCAATCGACTCAGGGATGAAGCGGCGGCCTTCGATGCGACATAAAGATGAAGGCTGCTGAGCTTACCGCCGTGCAAGCTGAGTTGGCGGAAATAAAGGGGGAGCGTGACATACTGAAAGAAGATTTGGCTTCCCGCTTGAAGGCTCCTAAATCCGACTCGTAAGAAATTAAGGATTTAATAGAGCGAGCGGATAAATTAGAGAAGGAGGTTGCCCGGCTTAGGGCGAAAGTTAGAGATGGAGCCACTCCTATATATTCCGTGGTGCAACAAGTGGGCCATCACGTTCCTCCTACGGAAGTTTTGTCTATGGGGTCGGGCCGGAGTTTTGAAGAAGTTCACGGAGTCGAAAGAGCAACAAGTTATCAAGACTCTAGAGGCTCCCCGTCCCCCGCTTACCTTGGAGCCTTCTACCCAAGTCCCTTCGTAAGTGTGGTCGCCTGGGGCCCTAGCTCTTAGGATTTTTCTTTTATGAACGCTTTTGTAAATTCTCAAACACTTGTAAAAGTAATTTCTATTCATATGAATGAAATGCAAACCTTTATTTTGGTGAAGATTTATTTCCGAGTGATGGTTGTCTTTGAACCATGTAAGAAATTCGCGAACTTCTTTATTCTTCCTTTGGCTTGTAAACTTCATAACGAGTCTTTAGTCCAATCATGGGACTTTGTTGAGTGAGGTACTCGCCTTCATGAGTGAGATTGTTGCCTCATACTTCGATCGGGATTTTTGTCTTTTGAGAGTTGTCGTTTATCTGTGTAAGATAATTCCGACTCGTCTTTTAGGAATGGGAATTTCACCACATTTTTAGTAGAATGAGAATTTCACCGCATTTTAGTAGAATAGGAATTTCACCGCATTTTAGTGGAATGGGAATTTCACCGCATTTTAGTAGAATGGGAATTTCACCGCATTTTAGTAGAGAATGGAAAAGACTTGAACTTTATTCCATGAAATTTAAGAGACAGCTACAGAACTTATTGATAGTAGCGTCGTAAGTGTTCAGCATGGAATGGACGCTTGAGCGTTTTTCCGTCCATATTTACTAGATAATAGGTGTCAGCTCGGACGATTCTTTGCACGACGTAAGGGCCTTCCCAGTTAGGAGTTAGCTTCCCCGTTCGGCTTTTATTTCCTTGGAATTCATTTTCTCTTAGGACTAGATCGCCGATTTGGAAGAAGACTCTTTTTACCCTTGTGTCGTAGAACCTTTTGATTATTTGGTGATAGACAGCGGCCTTTACTTCTGCCATTTCTCTTCGTTCTTCAAGTAGGTCTAGTTCCGCTCGGAGATTTTTCTCATTTTCTTCTGACGAGAACTTCTGCTGTGTTCGCAAAGTAGGCATTCCTATTTCTGCGGGAATGACGGCTTCGGCCCCGTAAGTAAGAGAAAATGGACTCTCCCTTGTGGGAGTTTTGGTAGTTGTCCTGTAGGCCCAAAGGACGCTCGGAATTTCTTCCACCCAATTGGTTCCATTTTTGGATACCCGGGTTTTCAGAGTCTGGAGTAAGGTACGGTTTGTCACTTATACCTGGCCGTTGGCTTGGGGATGTGTCACAGAAGTCAATCTGGATTCAATTCCGAGTTCGTAATGTAAACTCCCGAAAGCCCGGTTATCAAACCGCCGCCCATTATCGGAGATGAAGGCGATCGGAATTCCGAATCGGCAGATGACCGTTCGCCATAAGAATCCCTGGCAAGCTTTCTCCGTGATTTTGGCTAAGGGCTCAACTTCCACCCATTTGGTGAAGTAGTCGATAGCGACTATTAGGAATTTCAGTTGTCGGATCGAAGTAGGGAATGGCCCTAAAAGATCAACCCCCCAAATAGCAAACGGTCGCGGACTGATAATTGGTGTAAGTGGTGCTAGTGGTCGTCTCTGAATTTTAGAATGCCGCTGGCAGGCATCACATTTCCGAGCGAACCCTATTGCATCTTGAGTTAGCGTTGGCCAGTAATAACCTTGCCGCAAGACTTTGTAACTCAAGGCTTTGCCTCCTATGTGACCACCGCCGATGCCCTCATGAATTTCTTGAAGGATATAGCTAGCTTCTGTAGGATGTAAGCATCGCAAGAAAGGTTGTGTGTAGGACCTTTGCATGTGCTTTTGTTGATGATGGTGTCTTGGCCGGATTTGTAAGCGATCCGTCGGGCCTCCACTTTGTTGGGTGGCGCAGGCCCACCTTGTAGGAAACTTTTTATGGGATCCATCCAACTTGGCTCTTCGGCCACACTTTGTACCTCTCCTTCCAGTCTATCGATAGTCTTTGTAGGAAGGTACTGTAGGTTAAAAGAGGATTCTGCATCTCCGTTTGGCGTTGTGGCCTTTTTGGATAAGGCGTCCGCTTCTTCGTTTTGCGCTCGGCAAATTTTCTCAATCGGGAAATAGGCGAAGCATGGTACTATTTTTCTCACTATGGCTTGGTATTTGATCATGTTCTTTTCTTTTGCTTCAAAGCTGCCTAGGGTGTGGCTCACGACTAGCTGCGAATCGGAATACACATGCAGACGCTGAATTCCGAGCCCCCGGGCCAGGTGTAATCCGGCAAGGAGTGCTTCATATTCGGCCTTATTGTTAGCCGCTCGGAATTGGAACTTGAGCACTGTCGCCATTTTCCATTTAGAAGGAGAATAAAGGACAAAACCTGCTCCTGACCTTTCTTCAGTTGCCGACCCATCAACGTATAAAGACCACGGGATGTTAAGACACTCTTCTGGATTCTGTGAAGGGAGTTCGCTCTCATTCTCAGGAAAAGTTAATTCTGCGATGAAATCGGCCAGTACTTGGGCCTTGATTGCCGTTCGGGGTTTGTAGGTGAGATCAAACTCGCCTAATTCTATTACCCACTTGGCTAGCCGTCCGGAATTTTCCGGTTTATGAAGAACTTGCTTTAGTGGCTGATCAGTCAATATTGTGATCCTGTGCGCTTGAAAATATGGTCTCAATCTTCGCGCAGATGTAATAAGAGCAAAGGCCAATTTTTCAAGTGGCAGATATCTTGATTCCGCATCGTTAAGGATCTTACTTGTGTAGTAGACTGGCTTTTGAACTCCGTTATCTTCTCTCAAAAGAACCGCTGGCCACCGCCAGGGCAACGACCAAATGGATGTAGAGTTCTTCTCCCTCTTGCGGCTTAGCCAATAGCTGAGGCGATCGGAGATAATTTTTAAGCCCTTGAAAGGCTTTTTCGCATTCCTTCGTCCAATCCATTTTTGGCGCTTTTCGCAGGGCTTGAAAGAGCGGGTGATTTTTCTCTCCGGCTTTGGAGATGAATCTGCCAAGTGCCGCAAGGCGTCTATTAAGCCGTTGAATTTCTTGAAGACTTTTGGGTGATCCCATGTCAAGAATAGCTTTGATCTTTTCTGGATTTGCCTCTATTCCTCTTTGTGTTAAGATAAATCCCAAGAACTTCCCTGATCGAACACCGAAGGAACATTTATTCGGGTTTAACCGCATCATGTAACTCCGGAGTGACTGGAAAGCCTCTTGTAAGTCTGATAGATGTTCATCGGCTTTTCGCTCTTCACCAGGATATCATCTACATACGCCTCAACATTTCTACCAATCTGCTCTTTGAAGACTGTATTTATGAGCCTTTGGAAGGTGGCTCCAACATTTTTCAGGCCGAACGGCATCACCGTGTAGCAGTAAGTTCCCGTGCTTGTAATGAAGGATCTTTTTTCTTCGTCGCCTTTGGCCATTCGGATTTGGTTGGAGCCTGAAAAGGCGTCTAAGAAACTCAGCATCTCATGCCCCGTTGTAGAGTCAACCAAACCATCAATTGATGGCAAAGGAAACGAATCTTTTGGACAAGCCTTGTTCAAGTCTGTAAAATCAACACACATTCTCCATTTTCCGGACGGCTTTTTTACTAGAACAACATTGGCCAACCAATCTGGGTAATACACCTCTCGGATAAACTTAGCCTTTAGGAGGTTTGATACTTCTTCCTCTGTGACCTTCTGCCTTTCTGGGGCGGGATTTCTTCTTTTCTGTTTCATAGGCCTAAATGACTGATCTACATTAAGGTGGTGTTATATGATCTCGCGTTTTACGCCTGGCATATCCTCTGATGACCAAGCGAAGAGATCAGAATTTGCCCTTAATACTCTCATGAGGTCTTCTTGCTGTGCGGCTGCCAAGTTTGCCCCAATGCACTGCGGGTCCGCTTCCGTTGCGCGTCTAGGGGAATCAAGTAGCAAGTCTTCAACTGGTGTAGGCCAAGTCCTTCATCTTCCCTGCTCGCTATTCTTTAACTAGCATGGCTTCTGAAACCTTTGTTTTCCTTTTATTTAGGACTTTCCCTTTGAGGGTCGAGACGTAACATTGCCGAGCTAAGGGTTGGTCTCCTCTTACCTCTCCACTACCACTCTCAGTTGGGAATTTGAGGAGAAGATGGTAAGTAGAGATGATGGCTTTCAAGGCGTTGAGGGTTGGCCTGCCAAGGATCACGTTATAACTTGAGGCACAGCGTACAACCAAGAATTTCGTTGTCACGGTTGACGATCGTGGTGAGTTTCCTACTGTAACTGGTAGAGATATCATCCCTTCTGGCTGTATCACCCCTCCGGAGAATCCTACTAAGGATGATTTTACAGGAAGTAAATCATCCAAGGCCATACCTCATTCTTTCAAAGCACTCCGTAAGAGGATGTCAATGAACTTCCACCGCCTATCAAGACTCTCTTCATTTGGAAACCGGAGACCTTGATGGCAATAACCAAGGCCATCATGGGGTGACGAACTTTACTAACATCATTATCATAAAAATGATGAGAGCCGCTGGTCGAGACCTTCTTCGTGGTGTTTCGTCTCTTGCGCCGTTCCCACCATTCGGGCATAACTTTTCGAGAGGCGGAACTTTCCCTCCACGTGGCCACCACTAATAAACCCCACCATCTTCCCTTTTTCTTCTTCAGTCGTGAAGCTTCGTGTTCCTCCCAATCTCAAGGTTGATATATTGCTCCAACCGCCCTCTTCGAATCGACATCTTCTATCGTGATTCATCAAGTGGGTACACTTTTCCGTGTCGTGTCCTTTAGATTGATGAAACCGCAATATCTCTTGCTATTCTTTTGCCGCTCGGTATTTCTCGCAGCTCTCGCCATGTCGTAAGCTTTTGCTCTTTGATTTGCATAAGGATATGGCTTCCGGGTTTGATTTAGTGGGGTATGATGATCATATTTAACAATCTTTCCTTCCTTTGTAGGTTCTCGGCCGCAAAGATATGTCGTTGAGGGCGTGTCGAGGTTTCTAGATTTCTGTTTGTGCCCTTGTCATCCCTGTATGATCTTCTTTCCTTCCGTATATCCGGGGGCCTTCTGTTGACACTTTGGTAGGTTTTTCCTTTTAGGGTGTCTACGGGCCCACGTCGAGTCTCTTCTTCCCAACCCGTATAAATTTCATCGGAATTGATGTATTTCTGGGCGTGGCTCATAAGGGCGGGAATTGTCTTTGGTGGATCCAAAGTGAGGGAGAAACGAAAGGGGGAGTCTAACAGTCCCTCCATTAAGAAGGTTACGGCCATTCGCGGAAGAAGGTCCGCAACATTTGCTGTTTCGTCTATATAACAATTTAAATAGGCTTGGAGTGTTTCTCCCTTTCGTTGTTTAACGTGCAAAAGGGTAGACGGGGTTTTCTTTTGCTTTGAGTAATTAGCAAAGTAGGCTAAAAAGCGATCTGCTAAAATCTGAAAAGAAGTAATTGTGCTAGATGGAATATCGACAAACCAGTCTTGCGCTTTTCCCTCTAAGGTGGCGGGAAAAGCTCGGCACATACGAGCGTCGGTAATTCCGGTGAGGAGCATCTTTGATCGAAAAGACTTCAGGTGACGGGACGGATCGGTTCTGCCTTCATATGCGGTCATAATAGGTGGCCTGAAGCTGTCAGGAACTCGTTCTTCCAATATCTCCTTGATAAAGGGCGAACACATATTGAGGATATGCCGTTCGGATTTCTTGTTTTCTTGGGAAAAGTCCTGCCGTTGGGTCCCTCTATTCACAGTTTGTATGGATGGGCTATTTTGTTCCGCTCTTGTCCGTTCGGTTCTTGTAGCAGCTTGCTCTCTACGTCGAACGGAGGGGGGTTCTGAGCTAGCGGAAAAGGCGGTTCTTTCTCTTTTCTCCTTATGGGTGCGGGTTCTTGTCCTCCCTCTACTTTCGGAATTAGCTAACGGGACCGTTGATACGTTCGGTGTTGGGGCTTGTGCGGGAAGAGGTGGAGGATGGGTCAAAGTGTGGACAGCTTGAGCCAATTGTTCCAGTTGTTGCTGCATGTTAAGGTAAAACTCCGGAATGGACCCTTGGGGTTGGACGGACGGATTTTCTGATGGGGGTAAAATGGGTGGATTGTCCGATCGGATTTCTTCATGTCTTTGGGCTTCGCCAAGTTTGATAGGTTCTTCAGGGCTAGTAGGTGCTCCTTGTCCTTGGATTCGTTTTGATCTTCTGGTAGTGGTCATTTGGCTTTTCGTAAGGGTCCCCACCTGACGGCCAAAATCGTTGATGCCAAAACCGATCCACCTCACTCTTTGGCTCTTGTGGCCTCGTGGATCCGGTCTCACTTTGACAAACGGTTAATATTTATAGTTGGTGTGGACTCTTACCGCTAACAAGGAGACGCGGAGGGCACTCAGCAATTCCGTCCGGAATTATCCACTGATAGACCTGTGAAGAGGAGGAGAAGTAATCGGAATTGGGGCTTTCTGCCCGGATTTAACTCCGATACTTAAGTCAGAAATCAGGGTAAGAAGTTCTAGGAAATGCTTTGTGTAATGTGTAGTGAGTGTTTTTCGGTCCCTTTCCTTATTGTCCTTCCTCTCCTTTTATAACAAGTGAGAGGCGGTTTAAGCAAATATCTTGCAAGGCGGTGGGCTAGGTGAATATCTTCTAAGGCGGTAGCAAAATATCTGCCTAGCGTGTAGGTGCTCTGTAGGCAAGTAGGGTAAATATCTGCCCACTGTAGTAAGTGGATAAGGCCTACTTACTGTAGAGGCGTTAGATATTTTACTTCTCTCCTTCCACCCCACGCCTTGTATAAGAGGGCTGTTATAATTATAATTCCGACGGACTTATTCGCAGGATTTTATTCCTCGCGTTATTGCCGAACGGAATTGTGCAAGGTTATTTGGTGATATTGCCACGTGGCCAAAGATGCTACGTGGCTGAGAAAACACTGTCCTGTGTGTGACAGGTGGTCCCTAGGTCACTGACATCTGTCTTACCAAATATATCCGTAACAACATACAAAGGGGAAGGTCTTGAGAAGGATGTAGCAGCTCTGATCATCAAAGAGCAAGAGTAACATAAAGGTACGTCAAGCTAATGATGTAAAACAAGCGTTTCTTGAGAGGCAACCCACGTTAGGTTAGTTTTCTAGTATCATTACTGCTTCAGTTCTTAGTAGAGATACAACTATGGTAAAATTCTCCAATTTGATGATATTCTCAATAATTTTTACCTCCTATTGACTTAACGATTAATTCTCTATATTTGGAGTTACTAACACACATGTCCAAGGGAAATTAAGCGAAAGAAGGTCCAATACAGGAAGATAAAGATGTGCACGACCTCAATTGAAATCGCACTGCCGTGCCAATAGTTGTGCATCTCTCAGGATTTTCGATCTCACAAGAACCACTACTGTACATGGCTATGTATCTTATTAGCACAGCCGTGCCAAGTGAGGCGGCGAACAAAAGACTTGGCACGCCCTTGCGTACGCACAAGCGCACGACCGGGCGTAAGACGACCTTGGGCGTTAAAACCCTTGATAGCGTAGAGGACCCTTCATTTCCCCCCCTTTTTCGCGCACGACGGTGGGCCTCGACCCTTCCTCTTCCTCTGCTGGCGACCCTTCTCCAGCGATCTCGGTTGTCCACCTCCTCCTTCTACGGTGAGCCACCACCATAAAGCACCATGCCGCCGAAGAAATCCTCCAAGGAGCAACAAAGGAGGAAGAAGTAGAAGGCATAGGGGAGCTCCCAACCCTATCGGAGCTGACATTCACGATGCCTATGTTCGCCATCAGGCACTTCAGTCTCAAGCGGTTGAGCTTTGGTGAGGCCCGCAGCATCGACTAGGGCATGCTGGAATCAATAGGACTAGCCGCCGACATGTAGAGGTACTTGGACGTGGGCGGATGGCGGCGTCTCCCGAACATCCAAGAGATGACATACCGGGAGCTGACCTTAGAGGTGCTCTCGACTGGCACCGACTGGATCAGATCGAGTTCAGGTTGGGTGGCACCATGTTCTAGATGAGCTATACCGATTTCGCCATCCACCTGAGATTCTATGATCGAGAGTTCACGATGACCCCAGAGTACCAGGCCCTAACGATAAACATGCCGGCCGGCGAGACACAAGAATCTGTTTGGAGGAGATGAGAGGGGCAGGACTCAGTACCTCATTCCTGCCAGCAGCATCGACACTAACCCAGGCAGACCAATATGCCCTTCTCCTCTAGCTGGTGCACACCACCAAGCTATCACTTGACCGCCAAGGTATTATGTATCCACCCCCACCACTACCATCAACTCAAACCACAGGGGACGAGGGTGACACCTCGAGACGGTGCGACTGGAGGAGAGTCTACAGATGATACCAACAGCACCGAGGAGGACAGGGACTTCGATATATGAGCATCATCTATATCTTTATTTTATTTATTTATAAATTTTGTATTTCATTTTAGTTTAGTCAGTTTATCACAAAGGGTTTATGCTATGGAGTTTCACTTTTTATGCCTTCTATGACCTCAGGATGAGTTGAAATTCGCACTTGGCAAGAAACACAACGAAAGGACGAGACACATCATGACGCACAACGAGCTAAGTCTACCTTTTAGGTGCATATAGCACGTGCATTGGGGACAATGCACAATTTAAGTGTGGGGGAGGGATTAACTATTGGAAATCTATATCGATTAAGATGAGTGATAGTTTATGTTGATCTATGAGCAAATTAATGGGAGTTCTCATTGATTGTCTAGGTTTGTATTAGCGTTAGGTGTCAAATTTTTTCGAAAATATATTTAATCTTGCCTTTACTTGACACCTCACAAAAATCTTGAGCACAAAACCCTGACTTTATAATCACTTGCCTGCTTAGGTTTGGACTCTAGTTAGTTTAACTATTAGAGAAGTGTTGACATTCTCTGATTATTTTGAAAAAAAAGAAAAAGAGGAAAAAAAGAGAAAAAAGGGGAATAGACAAAAGAAGAAAGGAAAAAAGAGAAAGTGAAAAAAAAGGGGAATATGTTTAAATTGCTGGAATAATCGGAAAGTCGGATCCGTCAAGGATGTCCTATCGACTGGAAAGTCAGATCCATTATGGATGCCCTACCGGTATAGAAAAGATGGTAGAAAGAGCTATCACTTATGAAGCGTGTAAGCCGCTCTTGAGTAGTCAGATTTTGGGCATCACAAATGTTTACTTGATGACCTACCAGGGGAAAAAGGCTATCTTATTGGATGTATGAAGCTATACACTAAAAGAAAACTGGAAAATGGCTACGGAAAATCCCTCGCTAAATCATGAATTTTCATCGCAGAATATTAGCGACGTATTAGTGAGGGATTATTTTCCTAGCTATTTAGCTAGGGCAAGTAATTCTCTGGCTAGTCCTCGCTAAACTCCCTATTTAGCGAGGGAATCGGATCTCTCGCTATTTCTTAGCTATATTCCTTCGACTTTGCCTTCGGCGAGGACTTAGCGACAGATTCTCTGTCGCTATTTAGAGAGGGATGATGTTCCCTTGCTATTCCTTAGCTATTTTTTTAAAATTTATTCATTCGCCATTCCGTAGCTATTCCGTCACTAATAGTTATTTGCCATTGATATATATTTTTATTTATTCGTCCCCTATAGTATAAATTTGGCTACCTACAGTAAATTGATAAACATCTAGAATAAAATTTAAGCTTAAATCTTCAACAAAGACAAATAGGAAATAAAATACAAGTAATGCAACTGAAATTTATATAAGATCATTCAATTTATACATAAGATTCCTATCCAGTTCATACATATAGTATTCAATTTTTACATAAGATTCCCATTCAGTTTGTAAATATAGTATTTAGTAAGATCATGCATGCATTTGATCACAACTGCTAGTGATTTCTCAAACTCTCCACAGCTATCTTTCTTAAGTGTCTACAAATTAAGTTCCAACATTAGAATTATGGTCATTCTGTGCATTGGCCAAGAGATACTGTTTCATTTCCAATATGAGCACATATTATCACTCTAGACATAAAACTTAGGCAAGAGATAAGAAAGAATTGAAAGTGAACTCACTCCGCCAAAAAAAATGATTCTGCTTTTTGTTGTTTTTGAATAGAGCTGGTTGAAACTCTTCTTGTGGCAAACACTGTTTTGTCAGGGAAAGTTAATTAGAAACCACAAGCATTCCAAGGGTAAAAAAGAATTGCACAAAAGACAGGAAATACCTTGTGAATAAGCCAATCTATTATTATTTAACAACTTAGTTTTTTGAATTGCTCATACAAAGCCTCTACCTGATTCACCGTAACTGTAAAGAAATTTCCATATTTCATGATTATCAACTATTTTACATACAAAATTTATACAAATAATAATCAGGATTAAATGCTTAAAAATAAAAAAAAACCTATGAAGTTTGTTAGACAAAATACTTAAGTCTCTATGATTTCAAAATTTATAGTTCCAAAAGATAAAAATCTGTTACACACATAAATCCAGTTGTTTATCACATTCGTTCCGCGTCAAATCGAATGAAATTGAACTTCAATTTTAAATTTATTCTTTCAATACTCTTTTGTAAATTAGATGCAAGTCCTATTTAATGAAAATGATGATTATATATGATTTCAAATTACTCCACAAAGAGAAACCATTAAGAATATAAGTGGAAGATCTAAAATCTTGTGGCGAAAACTGCTCTGATAGATGAGCCTCAACGAAAAACTTTAACAAGTAAATAAAGATAAGAGTAAAGAGTGTCTGTTATTCCAGATCACACATGCAACTCATATTGTCCAATTTTTGTCTAGATTTTCTGGATTATCAAATGACACCAACATAAAAAAACTAAAAAATAAATAAATAAAACCTCAAGAAAAAGAAACAAGAGGAGGTCAAAATAGAAACATTACAATAAAATTCAATGATTAAGTCATGCACACAAAATACTGAAAACCAATAATATGCAACTGAGAAGACATCAGACAAGCTATGTAGAGAAGATAATCCATGTATTTAGGTAAAGTGAATCAGAAAGCTAATATAAATACTCACAAGATGTTTCAGAGGCTAGAATAGCAGGATCCTCATACCCAGGTGAGTGTTTGGATTTCTTTGAAAATACACAACCCATAAAAAAACCCTGTGAATTGAGCACCTGACTGAATGGGGAAGTTAACTTGCAGCTTTCAGAGTCGGTACATGTAGATCAATTAGAAGCAAGAAGTTCAAACTTCAAACACATGATGTAAATCAAATGCAAGTTTTCCCAGTCGATGAGAAATCAAAATCTCCAAACAATTAAATACTTCTTCGGCTTCTATGAATTGAAAAATACAAAAAATTTTCTAAAAAAGAAAAAAAGAGACGACTTCCGTCTAAACTTGATAGATATCAATCCATGGAAAATCTTCTGAATTGAGGTTATCAAATCATAGCAATTCATCAGGTAAACCCATGAAGACAAAAAAAGATCACAGAAGGGAAAACAAATTGGAAAAAAAAACCCAAAACATAAAAAAGTTAACTGAACAACTTACGAAGCAAACACCTTTCTCGTGAGTTAAGACATAAGATCAACCAAACTAAATTCCACAACATTCCCTCCCCCTTCATTAAACCCATAGACAAAGATCAACCAAACTAAATTATAGAGCAATAGTCAAATTGGAATTAATTTAAGGCAATTGACAAGCTTGATTATGCAAAAGTTTAGCATATTTCATTCATTTAATGGAAGACTTAAATAGGAAAGCAATAAGCACTATGTGCACTGTAAAAGAAACTACTGACCATAATTTATTTAGCAACACCATACACAAAACTCCTCAGTTCCCATCAGGTGGTGAGTGGATGACGCGGTCAAAAGGCCGAGATACTTGGCGGCTACCTAACATCTGTTGTATTTGTTCATGCATCTTTTGCTGCATTTCCCACATTTCCTCTGTAACATATGCTCGAACGTCCTTTGTAACAGATGATCGAATCTCCTCTGTAACAGATGCTCAAACGTCCGCTGTAATAGATGCCCAAATCTCCTCTGTAACAGATGCCTAAATTTCCTCTATAAAAGCTGCCCAATCTCCATCTCTCGCCGCTGCATCCTTTCATCAACAATCTCATCCATCCTTCGCTCCAAAGAATGAGATAGCAGCTTGCACTTGTTGGTTTACCTCTCTAACATTGTGTGCGTTAGATGCATGACATGTCGAAGAGGATGCATCATCATAGTAGAAGCTAGCCCGTGTTCCAGTACCATAGACTCGCTTCTTCGTTGTCCCACCTGCAACCTCATAATATAAGCTATTTTCATCCATTGTCCCCCCCAAATTGTTCCTCTCCTCCGCCAAAGCGATGTATCGATCCTAAGAGAAGAATATAATAATTCACTTAATCTTACACAAACATACACTTAAACACAAGTCAATCATCGATAAGAAATAACAACTCATATGAACAGTACGAGATTTATCACTCGTAAATGTTTCACCATCCCCTTTCTTTGTCTATGTGCGCCTAAAGACCTTGAAGGCGGTCGGTGGATGGTTATATTGTTGCTCCTGCATAACAACATTGATTTTGGTCAACTGAACAAAATATACTCAAATAATAAGTATACACAACTTAAGATGTGTTTATAAAACTTTAACCAATATAAAAAAAACATACCAATCACTTCCCATGCTCAATGTGGGAGATGGAGCCTCCATTGTGGATAGAGGGACACAGACCATCATCAACTTCAAAACGTCGATTTTTCACATTTTACTGGGACATGTGCAAAATTTCAGCTTCCCTCCATGCCTCTTTCCACTGCGTCCACACCAATTCGGGAACATATGCTGGTCGATTAGTGATAAGTGTTCAAATGAGCATCATTTATATATAAGATTCATGCATATTACTCTAAGTTTTGGGGGAATATTGGCCCGCTTGTACTCAAAATGGCTTTGTTTCTGTAAACAGGGCAGAAAATAGAGTGTTGATGCCAAAAATTGGTCTACGTCACCCTTTGGCCACTGTTGCCTGGTGATATGGCCTCAGCTCTCGGTCAACGGTTAAAATTTATAGTTGGTGTGGACGCTTACTCGCTACGCAACGTGAAGCTGGAGAACATTATGAAAACTCCGGTCGAAATTACCCATGAGCGAACCTGTAAAAAAGGAGAGGGTAGCGAGCGGAATTGGGTCTCTCTGCCCAGATTCAGCTCCGATGCTTAAGTCAGAAAACTTGAGTGAAGAGTCTTTAATTTAGGCAATTCTCTGTGTCATGAGCTTTTTTTTGGATCCCCTTTCTTCTATTAACGCTCTCCTTTTATAGCACCTTAGAGGCGGTTCAGGAAAGGCGGTGGAATGAGGCGGTGAGTTAGGTAAATATCTTAAGGCGGTAGGAAAATATCTGCCACCTAGCGCATAGATGCCACGCAGGCAAAACGGGGTAGATATCTGCCCACTGTAGCAAGTGGATAAGGCCTACTTACTGTAGGGGCGTTAGATATTTCTCTTTCTCTCCCAGGGTTGTTACAATTCCGACGGACTTGTTTGAGAAGAGGGTTGTTACAATTTCGACGGACTTGATCGCAGGATTGAATCCTCACGTTATTTGCCGAACGGAATTGTGTAAAGACCTTATTGCCGTGTGGTCAAAGGAACAAGTGGTCCTTTAGGTTAATGACACCTGTCTTCACCAAATATATCCGTAACACTAGTCCCCCCCAAAGTGTACTTGTTCGAAAAATCTGAGCAAGGGGTGAGCTAACCGCACGTTTCGCTTGGTTAGAGAACAAGTATCGTTCTGAGTTGGCATGTCTATGTAGGTGTAGGCTTTGTGTACGGTTACTTACGTCTAAAGTACACGTGTTTTAATAGGCGACCGACGTTTACTGTGTTATCCTTTCGCTATTATCGAGGTAGATTTTTTGCTCCGGAATATTCATCTATAGTGTTGATAGGTTTTCCTATTTAAGGGCTTGTATGAATGGCGGTTTTAGGCAGAAATCATTTTATACTCTTGTATCTTTGTATCATGGCTCAGCGCTTGTCTTTTTATAAGTTTTTTACTTTTTCTCAATGTTCTCGACACTTACGAATTCCCAGCTCTTTTCACGAGCATCTATCGGAATTAAGGACTGGAATAATCCACTTGGTAAGTCCGAGGCAGTACATGTATGGCCTACTTAATCGGCATTGTGGGGTTGGTGAGATGAGTATCGACGCTGGGTGGGAAGCTTTTCATATCGATCATGATGTGGAAGCGGGCGACCTCTTAATTTTTACCTATGCAGCGGGTACGCGTTTCGAAGTTGAGATGTTCCGAGATGACTCCTGCCGCAGAGAGGTAGGCCCTCACCTTCCCCCCCGTGCCGAACCCGGTTCCCCTAATGATAATGGGGACAGTGATGGTTGTGGAAGTCCGTGCGTCTCTTCTGAATCTTATCTAAGTGCGTCTTCGGACGGGTCTGCGGATATTTAACTTTAGTCCGTCGGACAACATGTTTTTTTGTTATTTTGCTTTGTTTGTGTTTCACTATGTAACCTGAATAAATGACGTTTGTCGTTTCGTTTCTAAATCCTTTGGTATTTTTATGTGGCCTTACTGGCAATCCTATGTTGGAGTGTGTGTTTTGTCTTATGCGCTACAGGCTCTACTTTCCACGTAACGCTCCTTGCTTCCTAAGACGACACGTGTCTCTTTTACTGTTTAGCATTAAAGGGGGATAGTGGTGCGACGTGCGCGGCGTGCGCGTTTGTCAGCGTTATGATGGGTGATGAGCGTGGCTTTCCATGTGTGTCAGGCGGCGTTTGGTACTACTGACGTGGGCAGAATTTTAAACTGTTTCGAGGAGGTGTAATGATGGTTACTTGAATGGTTCAGATTTGTGGACTTTTGGTTCGACGGCTCTGATCGGAATACCATCCTAAGATCTAACGGCCACGGATTCGTTGCCCTTGTATATAAGCGGAACCGCATGTGCAAAGAAAAGGTTGTTTCAAAAATCGAGTCACGTCTTCTTCTCCAGATTTCTTCTTCTCCGGCGAGCCCTGGTCTTGAGCTTTCTGCGCTTTTCTTGTCCTGTTTCCTTTCCTAAGGTAATGGCTAGTGCTGCTTCTTCCTCTTCTAGTTCTTCTCATGAGCCCTCGATTCCTTCTCCGTCCAACCCTACGGTTTCTGTTGCGATTTAGGGTGAACTTGGAGGCGTTCCAGTCCAGGGTTCGCGGGTTCACCCTGCCTCTAGGGCAATGGGTAGAGGGTCGGACACATTCATAAGCCTTCTAGGGCAAAAAGATGTAGATGACCTAGTAGAGAGATACAAGCTGGACCTCTCTTTATTTGAGGTTAGGGTTCCTTGTTCAGGGGAGAGGGCGAGTGCTCCTGTGGAGGGGAGATAGCCGCTTATCAAGACGCGTTGTTAGGCGGGCTTAGGCTTCCTTTCCCCGATTTTGCTAAGGCAATCCTAGAGGAATATCATTTGTGTCCCTCGCAGCTTAATTCGAACTCTTGAGACCGCCAATGGATTTGTCATGGTTTTAAGAATTATGGGGTAAATCCGACCGTCCGTTGGTTCCGCCTGTTGTTTAGCCTTTGCTTGGAGTCTAATGCCGACTGGTATTATTTCTCGGCTCGCCCTGGGAGAAAGTTTCTAGGGAAAGTTCCTTCTTCCATCAAACGATGGAAGGCAAGTTTTTCTTTGTTAAATGTAAGTCCGAGTGGGATATCCGAACAAGGTGGGAGGTTCCCCGTACGGACATTACTTGTGAGGAGATGTCAGAAGAAGACGGAATTCTTCTTAAGTCAATGACGGGGCTATCCAAAGTCTATATGGATAGGTTTTTGACCGAGGAAAACCTCATTAAGTGTCGTTTAATAGTGTCTAATGGTAGGATTCGCTTGCGTACTCAATTTAGTTTGGTTTTGGTTTGTGATGTCTAACCTTATTCGGAATTTGTTTTGCAGAAAATCCGATGGAAGACGAAGACTTGAGCTATGTTAAGGGTCTTCTGGCTTCTTTCGAAGGCGAAGTTCATCCGCCCTTGGCTCGCGGGCGGAAAAAGAAGGAAGTGGTACCTAGCCAAGGTGCCGATACCTCCAAAGAGGAGAGAAAGAAGAGGAAGAGAAAAGAGACTGACTCTTCCAAAAAGGGGGTTAAAAGTGACCCAGGTGCAGGGTCCTCACGGGAGAGGAGGACCAAGAGAAAAAATTCCGAGGACGTATCGGGTCCCGGAATCGTTGGAGAACAAGTGGAGGCGCCTCGTGAAGAGGTTCGTGCGGAAGAAATCCGCCCGGCTTTATCCCCAATTTCTGAAGGTCCTTCTTCCAACCGTCCTGAGGATGTTCTTCTTATAGAGGTGAGGATTTCTATACACACATTTTCCATTTTCTATGGGTGCTTCATGCTTCGTTCAGAACCTTTAACTCTCTCTTTTTTTTTTATAGGCGGAGGCAGGAGAAGCGGCTCTCCTGGATAAATTGAGGGTGGCGGACTCGGTTTTAAGGGGACCGTCATCTCAAGGCAAGGGGGTGTCCTCCTCAAGACGCCCCTTTTGGGATGCCGCTCGGTAAAGACCGCTCGATGGCCATGAGACCAAAGGCTCTCCTCCAAACTTCATAGAGCTGGGAGGGAAGAGGCTATTTCTCAGTTATTCCGCTCGGTTATGCTGGTGAGGATTATCCTCGTGTTAGTTTTACTTTTTAGCTCGGTATTAATGCTACTAACTTTGTTTGCTATTTCGTAGACTGCGCATTGGGCGGACCGAGTCGACAATCTTTGCCAAGATGATTCGGCAAAGATGGAAGCGTTTAGGGCGGAAATCACCCAATTGAATTCTAGGGTGGTGGCCTTGGAAGGGAAAAACAAAGAGCAGCTCGCCATTATCCATGCTCTTGAGAAGGATAAGGCCGAGCGGCTTCAACAACTGGCTGTCGCGGGAAAGGAGAAGGATGATTTGGCGGCCAAGTTGTCTACTTCTGAGGGTTCCCTCCTTACTGCTGAGGAGAATATTAAAAAGTTGCAGGAGAACTCTAGCAGTTTGGAAAAGGAACTCCAATCTACCCGAGAGGGGCAAGCTGAAGCCCGATGGGAGCTGAAGCTGAAAAAAGCCGAACTTGCTGCTGCTCAGGCGGAGTTGGAGGAGCTAAAGGGGGAGCGTGACGTACTTAAAGAGGACTTAGCTTCCCGATTGACAACTCCTAAATCCGACTCGCAAGAAATCAAGGTTTTAATAGAGCGAGCTGATAAATCAGAGAAGGAGGTTGCCCGGCTTAGGGCGAAAGCTAAAGAAGGGGCCACCCGCATTTATTTGGTGGTACAGCAGGTGGGTCGCCATATCCCTCCTGCGGAAGTTTTGTCTATGGGGCTGGCTGGGGTTTTGAAGAAGTTCACAGAGCTCAAAGAGAAACATGTTACCAAGACCCCGGAGGCTTCTGTCCCCGCCCCTTTGGAGCCTTCTACCCAAGTCCCCTCAGAAGCAGGTGGCTGCCCTGAGGGTCCTAGTTCTTAGGGTGTTTTCTTTTGTGAACGTTCTTGTAAATTCTCAATTACTTGGAATGTAACTTCTATTCATATGAATGAAACGCAAACCTTATTTTGGTGAAGGTTTATTTCCGAGCGATGGTTATCTTTAACCATGTAAGAAATTTGTTTGAGAAGTATTTTTGAAGTCCTTTGTGAATTTCTTCCTTCTTCATCTGGCTTGTATGATGAGCTTAGTAACGAGTCTTCAGTCCAATCATGGGACTTTGAGCGAGGTACTCGCCTTCATGAATGAGATTGTTGCCTCATATTTCAATCGGGATTTTTGCCCCCTTTTTTTTTTTTATAAGAGTTGTCGTTCATCCTTATAGGATAATTCCGACTCATCTTCTAAGGATGGGAATTTCACCGCATCTTTGTAGGATGAGAAAGACTTGAGCTTTATTTCATGAATTTTAAGAGAGCTACTGATAGTAGCGTCGTAAATGTTCAACATGGAATGGGCGCTTGAGCGCTTTTCCGTCCATATTTACTAGATAATAGGTGCTGGCTTGGACGATTCTTTGTATGACGTATGGGCCTTCCCAGTTAGGGGTTAGCTTCCCCGTTCGGCTTTTATTTCCATGAAATTCATTTTCCCGCAGGACTAGATCGCCGATTTGGAAGAAGACTCTTTTCACCCTTAAGGCCAGAAACCTTTTCACTCTCTCGACGATAGATGGTCGCCCTTGTCTCCACCGCTTTCTCCGCTCTTCGAGTAGATCAAGTTACGCTCGGAGTTTTTCCTCATTCTCTTCCTCGGCAGAAGGTTTGCCGTGTGTCCGTAAGGTAGGCATTTCTATTTCTGAGGGGATGATGACCTCCGCCCCATAAGTGAGAGAGAATGGGGTTTCTCCTGTAGGAGTTCTTGTTGTTGTCCTGTAGGCCCAAAGGGCGCTCGGGATTTCTTCTACCCAGTTAGTTCCATTTCTGAACACCCGCGTTTTTAGCGTTTGAAGCAGGGTGCGGTTCGTCACTTCCACTTGACCATTAGCTTGGGGATGTGTCACAGAAGTTAATCTGGATTCGATTCCGAGCCCTGAACAAAAGCTTTTGAAAGCTTTGTTATCAAATTGCCGCCCATTAACAGAAATAAAAGCGATCGGAATTCCGAATCGACAGATGATTGCTCACCATAAGAATCCCTGACAAGCCTTCTCCGTGATCTTGGACAAGGGTTCAACTTCTACCCATTTGGTGAAGTAGTCAATAGCGACTATTAGAAACTTCATTTGCCGAACTGAAGTGGGGAACGGCCCTAGAAGATCGACTCCCCAGATGGCAAATGGTCGAGGGCTAATAATTGGCGTAAGCTATGCCGGTGGTTGTCTCTGAATCTTGGAATGCCACCGCGTGCATCACATTTCCAATCAACGCTATCAAGGCCTTGAGTTAGTGTTGGCCAGTAATAACCTTGTCGTAGGACTTTGTAACTCAAGGCCTTGCCCACTATGTGACCTCCTCCGATGCCCTCATGAATTTTCTGAAGGATATAGCTAGCTTCTGTTGGACGCAAGCATCGCAAGAAAGGTTGTGTATATGATCTTCTATATAGGTTCTCATTGATGACGGTGTACTGAGTGGATTTGTAGGAAATTCGTCTGGCCTCTGCTTTGTTGGGTGGTGCAGGTCCACCTTGTAGATAATTTCTGATGGGGTCCATCCAACTTGACTCTTCTGCTGCACTTTGTACCTCTTCTTCCAATCCGTCGATGGTTTTTGCGGGAAGATACTGTAGGTTAAAGGAGGACTCTGTGCCTCCGTTCGGGGCTGTGGCCTTTTTAGATAGAGCGTCCGCCTCTTCATTTTGCGCTCGACAGATTTTTTCAATTCGGAAGTAAGCGAAGTATGGAACTATTTTCTTCACCACTGCTTGGTATCTGATCATGTTCTCTTCCTTCGCTTCAAAGCAGCCCAAGGTGTGGCTCACAACTAATCATGAGTCGTAATATACTTGCAGATGTTGAATTCCGAGCCCCGCCGATGTAATCCTCGCGATGAGGGCTTCAGATTCGGCCTCATTGTTGGTTGCTCGAATTGGAACTTCGATCGCCGCAATTTTCCATTTGGAAGGAGAATAAAGGACTAATCCTCGCCTCGACTTTTCTTACATTGCTAATCCACAACATATAAGGACCATGGAATGGGACTTCCTTACGGACTCGTGACGGGGTTCGGCCCCTAGTTGCGGGAAAAGTTAACTCCGCGACCTAAATCGCCAAGATTTGAGCCTTGATTGCCGTTCGGGGTTTATAGGTGAGATCGAACTCGCCTAACTCTATCACCCACTTGGCTAAGCGTCCAGAGTTTTCAGGCTTATGAAGAATTTGTTTTAACGGCTGATCAGTCAAAACTGTGATCCTGTGGGCTTGAAAATACGGCCTCAATCTCCGTGCGGATGTGACAAGAGCGAAGGCCAACTTTTTGAGCGGTAGATATCTTGACTCCGCATCATTAAGGATTTTGCTCGTGTAGTAGACTGGTTTCTGAACTCCGTTTTCTTCTTTCAAAAGGACCGCGCTGACCGCATGCGGGGCGACCGCCAAATAAATATAGAGTTCTTCTCTCACTTGCGGCTTAGCTAATAGCTGAGGCGATCAGAGATAATTTTTAAGCCCCTGAAAAGCTTTTTCACATTCTTCTGTTCACTCCATTTTTGGTGCTTTTCGCAGAGCTTGGAAGAGTGGGAGATTTTTCTCTCCGGCTTTGGAGATAAATCTGCCAAGCGCGGCGAGGCGTCCGTTAAGCCGCTGAATTTCTTGAAGACTTTTGGGTGACCCCATGTCAAGAATAGCTCTGAGTTTTTCTGGATTTGCTTCTATTCCTCTTTGTGTCAAGATAAACCCCAGGAATTTTCCCTATCGAATGCCAAAAGAACATTTATTCGGGTTTAACCGCATGGTATAAATCCGAAGAGATTGAAAAGCTTCTTGTAAGTCTGATAGGTATTCATTGGCTTTTCGGCTTTTCACCAAGATATCATCCACATAGGCTTCAACATTTCTACCAATTTGTTCTCTGAAGACTGTATTTATGAGCCTCTGGAAGGTGGCTCCGGCACTTTTTAGGCCGAACGGCATCACCTTATAGCAGTAAGTTCTCGTGCTCATAATGAAGGACGTTTTTTCTTCGTCGCCTTTGGCCATTCGGATTTGGTTGTAGCCTGAGAAGGCATCTAAGAAACTTAGCATCTCATGCCCCATTGTAGACTCAACCAAACTATCGATTGATGGTAAGGGGAAAGAACTTTTGGACAAGCTTTGTTTAAGTCCGTGAAATCGACGCACATTCTCCCCTTTCCGGACGGCTTTTTTACTAGAACCACATTAGCCAACCAATCTGGGTAATGCACCTCTCGGATAAACTTAGCTTTTAGGAGGTTTGATACTTCTTCCTCTGCAGCCTTCTGTCTTTCTGGTGCTGAATTTCTCCTTTTCTGTTTAGTAGGCTTAAACGATTGATCGATATTGAGACGGTGCTCGATGATATCGCGTTTTACGCCCGGCATATCTTCTGAAGACCAAGCGAAGAGGTCGGAATTTGCTTTCAATACTCTCATGAGATCTTCTCGCTGCTCGATTGTCAAATCTGCCCCAATCCGCACCGCGGCGGTCCGCCTCGTCGTGTCTAGGGGATCAAGTTAGCAATTCTTCAACAGTGTAGGTCAAGCTCTTCATTTTCCGCTCGCCATTCTGGCGACTCAGCATGGCTTCTGAAACCTTTGTCTTGCTGCTGTTGAGGGCTTTTCCTTTGAGGGTTGAGACATAACATTGCCGTGCCAGAGGCTGATCTCCTCTCACTTCTCCACTACCACTTTCAGTTGGAAATTTGAGAAGAAGGTGGTAGGTAGAGATTACGGCTTTCAAGGCGTTGAAAGTTGGCCTGCCAAGGATCACGTTGTAACTTGAAGCACAATGCACAACCAAGAAATTTGTCGTTACGGTTGATGATCTTGGTGAGTTCCCTACCGTAATTGGTAAGGAGATCATTCCTTCTGGCTGTACCACCCCTCCGGAGAATCCTATTAAGGATGATTTTACCGGAAGCAAGTCATCTCAAGGCCATATCTCATTCTTTCAAAGCACTCCAAAAGAGGATATCAACCGAACTCCCACCGCCTATCGTAACTCTTTTCATCTGGAAACTGAAAACTTTGATAGCGACAACCAACGCGTCATCATGAGGGTGGCGAACTCCGCTGACGTCATTGTCATAAAAGATGATTGGAGCCGTAGGTCGGGATCGTCTCCGTGGTGTTTCTATTTCCTGTGTGGTTCCCACCATTCGGGTATAACTTTTCCGAGAGGCGGAACTTTCACCACCGCAACCAGGACCACCACTAATAAATCCCACCATTTCCCCCTTTTCTTCTTCAGGTTGTGAAACTTCAGGTCCCCCTTGAATTTCAAGGTTGATGTACTGCTCCAATTGTCCTTTCCGAACGACATCTTCTATTGCGTTCATCAAGTGGGTACACTTTTCCGTATCATGTCCTTTGGATTGATGAAACTGGCAATATTTCTTACTATTCTTTTGCCGTTCGGCATTTCTTGCGGGTTCCGGCCACGTCAGAAGCTTTTGTTCTTTGATTTGCATAAGGATGTGGCTTCTGGTTTGATTCAGCGGGGTATGGTGATCATATCTGATAATTTTTCCTTCCTTTGAAGGTTCTCTGGGCTGCAGCATATGTCGTTGGGGTTGTGTTGAGGTTTCCAGACCTCTGTTTGCACCTTTGTTATCCCTGTGCGATCCTTTTTCCTTTCGTACATCCGGGGGCCTTCTGTTGACGTTGTGGTGGGTTTTTCCCTTCTGGGTGTCCATAGGTCCACGCCTAGCCTCCTCTTCCCAACCCATATAAATTTCCTCGGAATTGATATATTTTTGGGCGTGGATCATAAGGGCGGGAATGGTTTTTGGTGGATCCAGTGTGAGGGAAAAACGAAAGGGGGATTCTAATAGTCCTTCCATTAGAAAAGTCACGGCCATCCGCGGAGGGAGGTCTGCAACATTAGCTGTCTCATCTATGTAACGGCTTAAATAGGCCTGGAGCGTTTCTCCCCCTCGCTGCTTAATGCGCAGGAGGGTAGACGGGGTTTTCTTTTGCTTTGAGTAATTGGCAAAGTAGGCTAGAAAGCGATCTGCTAAAATCTGAAAAGAAGTAATTGTACTAGATGGGAGATCGACAAACCAGTCTTGCGCTTTTCCCTCTAAGGTGGCGGGAAAAGGCTCAAGCATTACGCGAGCGTCTGTGATTCCAGTGAGGAGCATCTTCGACCGAAAAGACTTCAGGTGTTGGGACGGATCGGTTTTGCCTTCATATGCGGTCATAACCGGCGGTCCGAAGCTATCAGGAACTTGTTCCCCCAATATTTCTTTGACAAAAGGCGAACACATACTGAGAATATGCCGCTCGGACTTTCCATTTTCTTGGGAGAGGTCCTGTCGTCGAGTCCTTCTATCAACTGTTTGGACAGATGGACTATTCCGTTCCGTTCTTGTCCGCTCGGTTCTTGTAGTGGCCTGCTGTCTGCGTCGAACAGAGGGGGGTTCTGAACTAGCGGAAAAGGCGGTCCTTTCTTTCCTCTCTTTATGGGTGCGGGTTCTCGTCCTTCCTCTGCTTTCAGAATTATCCAGTGGGGCTGTTGGTATGTTTGGTGCCGGAACTTGTGTAGGAGGAGGCGGAGGATGGGTCAAAGTATGAACAGCCTGGGTCAACCGTTCCAATTGTTGCTGTATGTTAAGGTAAAACTCTGGAACAGATTCTTGGGGTTGGACGGAAGGAATTTCTGATAGGGGTAAGATGGGCGGATTATCTACCCGGATTTCTCCATGCCTTCGGACTTCGCCAGGTCCTTCGGGATTACTTGGGGCTCCCTGTTCTTGGATTCGTTTTGATCTTCTGGTAGTGGTCATTTGGCTTTTCGTAAGGGTCCCCACGGACGGCGCTTAAATCATGATGCCAAAAGCTGGTCTACGCCACGCTTTGGCCATCGCTGTTGCCTCGTGATATGGCTTCAGCCTCGGCCAACGGTGAAAATTTATAGTTGGTGTGGACGCTTACTTACGCTACTGAGCAGAAGCTGGGAGAACATTATGAAAACTCCGGTCGGAATTACCCATGAGCGAACCTGTAAAAAAGGAGAGGGTAGCGAGCGGAATTGGGCCTCTCTGCCCGGATTCAGCTCTGATGCTTAAGTCAGAAAACTTGAGTGAAGAGTCTTTAATTTAGGCAATTCTCTGTGTCATGAGCTTTTTTTTGGATCCCCTTTCTTCTATTAACGCTCTTCTTTTATAACACCTTAGAGGCGGTTCAGGAAAGGCGGTGGAATGAGGCGGTGAGTTAGGTAAATATCTTAAGGCGGTAGGAAAATATCTGCCACCTAGCGCGTAGATGCAACGCAGGAAAAACGGGGTAGATATCTGCCCACTGTAGCAAGTGGATAAGGCCTACTTACTGTAGGGGCGTTAGATATTTCTCTTTCTCTCCCAGGGTTGTTACAATTCCGACGGACTTGTTTGAGAAGAGGGTTGTTACAATTCCGATGGACTTGTTCGCAAGATTGAATCCTCACGTTATTTGCCGAACGGGATTGTGTAAAGACCTTATTGCCGTGTGGTCAAAGGAACAAGTGGTCCTTTGGGTTAATGACATTTGTCTTCACCAAATATATCCGTAACATAGAGGTTCCAAGAGAATACGGGCCAAAACAGGGGAAACACAGCAAGAGAACCAACCCATACGGAGTCCCATACGGACCCGTATGGACCTGGAGAATTCAGATCCAACCTCCCCAGCTGTACATACACCTAAATGGACTGACAGGACCCCGTGATCACGGACCTCGAGAAACATAATGACCCGTATGGGAGTCCGTATACTGGGTCGTATGTCATAAATCTGCAGCTGCATTTTGATCGAACCAAGGGTAAAATCAGAAAATACACCCAAAACCTTAGTGTGGGGTATAAATAAAAAACTTAGTTAGGGTTTTGGGGCATCTTGGAGCAAGGAATCAAGTCTTGGAGGAGTTTTCACTATCTTCTCAACCACCAAGGAGGAGAGGATTGGAGGAGCTCTTCCCATTCAAAAGCTAAAGGAGGAGAAGAAGGGGCAATAGGAGCAGTGAGGAATCCACCAACGGAGCACGATTAGGGTTTTTCCTCATGAACTTTGTGATTTCTTTCCCTCATAGCATGGATTTGTTGCTCTCCATTGATGGAGAGCTAATTTCTTGATACTTGGGTGTTGATGAACCCTTGGATGATGTTTAATTGATATTGCTTTTTTCTATGTTAATTGCTTGGTTGAATTCATTATGGTCTATTGGATGTTATGTATGGTAGTATTAACCTCTCTACGTTGCGAGAGTCCGGAGGGGTTTCTATAGTCCATATGGGGGAAGATGCGAGCGCCTCCCCATGTGTAGACAATCTCCAATAGAAAGGGCTATGAGTACACCGGGAGCCCGGGTACTAAGGAGAGTGAATCCTTTAGATGTCTTATTCCCATAGCTCTTCCAAGAGATAGGTTCCCTAGAACATAATCAGTAAGGGCACTACGTTTAGTAATCACCCTCGAGCGAGGGTATGAAAGCACATTAGGAACCTTTGACCAATGATTCACTAAGAATTAGCATAGATGGCACTATCCATCTCTAAGAAAATCCAAGGGAGATTCAATAGCCCAAGTATCCCCTTCACCAATTGATTGTCTCCAAGGTCAATTTGCTTGTTAATTTGTGTTGTTAATTTTAGAATTTAGGTTTAGTCACCACCAACCAATATTGATCGACTAGATAATAGATGAATAACCACTACTAGTACTTCCTTTCTCCCTGAGGATCGACAACCCGATATTAGTCCACTTTATTACTTGATTCGACCCATATACTTGCGGATTTAGCGCATCAATTAGGCTTCAGCTTTAATTTACAAATCATATCTGAATATCGTATCGATGTCTTCATCAGCCAAACCTCTTTGACAAGATGGTCGATTGATGGATCCTAGTAAAAGAATTTCTGTATCATAGCAAATATTGTTATATGATACAACCAAGTTCACACATAAGACATACATAATTTGCTAATAGCAACTTAGGCTTACCTAGAACTCGAAGTAAAACTCTTTGGTCTCATTGGAGACCGACACCCAACTAGCCCCCTCTTCATCAAATCTCTCCTGAAATATGGATCGAATTCGGTAAGAACATTCGGCTGATGGAGCCAAACTGAAAAAAAGAATGTGTATCAACAAGTACACAAAAATATGATGGGAAAAATAATATTTACCAACAAAGAAATAAAATTTTTTTTGTATACTCACATCCCGTGATCCACTGTGATCCGCCTACGATTTGTGCCAAAAGGGTCAGCAGGTACTGGATGTTCTTCCGCATTAACTCTTGTTTGTGCTTGAGAATCACTACGCTAGGATAATCTAATAATCGACACATCCTCAGACAGTAAAGAATGAACATTTGCTGAAGAAACTGATTGAACTTGTACCAAACGCATCAGCTCTGGTTGTTACTGTTTTGGTAGTGTAATACTAGGGAGACGTGGTGATGCACTAGGAATGGATGGTACTGGATCATGTCTTGCACCTTGTCCCCTCGCGCCAACAATTCAACTAGCACTACCCCTAATGTCTCGTCCTCGCGCCATATCGACTAAAATGAAATGAAAAATAAATGTTATTTTTCATAAAACTCATTATGCAATAACACACACCATTTTCTACAACTATAGAAAAAATGGAAAGAACAGGAAAACACACTTGCTAAATTGTTGAGGAGGTTGATAAATATATGCAGAAATTATATACTATGATTTAAGAAACTAGAGATATAAAAGGTAATAATCTAACATGTCATCTAATGAATGATAGGAAATTTCACACTAATTCTTACCGGTATCTCCACAACAATTCTTAATGTCGTAAAGCATTCACAACAATTCTTAATGTGGTAAGACACTCAAATCTATTAGGGTTATTCATCATCCTAAGGTGTATTAGAAAAAAATCAAAATCAATAAAGTAACCCCAAAGGAAAATTTATCTAACACAAACACAATATCATTAATGTGATCATGCCAAAGCTAAAAAAAGCAAGAGTGTAATGAAATATAAGCTAAAAAAACAACTATGAAACGAAGGGGTAATTATAAGCTCATAAAGGATAATGTTTCATTTGTTGAGAAATCAAACCTAATGGTGAATTAACAAATTCACACCTATAACTTGGATACTTTAGGAAAGCTTTTAATCTAAATTTGTGTGGAGAATATAAAAACACACACACACACACACACAAACACACACACACATATATATATATATATATATATATATATATATATATATACAGACCTGATAAGGTCAAGCCGGCCGCAAGTGCGGCCGACCCGTTTTGTGAGATGCGGTATCGGGCCGGGCCACGGCTCTCCTGAAGCCCGGCCCGTGCCGCACACCTAGAATGGGCCAGCCGCACTTGCGGCCAGCCTGACCTTATATATATATATATATATATATATATATATATATATATATATATATATATATAGACATAGAACTATCAAAGATGAAGATCAATATTTAGAGAAAAGGCTAAGTGAGAACTGGAATGGAAAAGAAATAGTGTTGATCGAGAAGAGAATAATAAGTATTACATTAATTATTCATGGAATAAAATATACTATGATTAAATCCTAGCTCACCAAATGAACCTTGAGATGATGAAGTATGGGGTCCTTGTGATGCCTTTACCAAAGATTTACCACCCTATTTGAAGGAACTTACAGAAATTCTAACAAAAAAAAAAAAGAAACAAACATAACTATAAAGTTACTATCAACCAAAAGTATTGAAATATAATTCTAACAAAAACAGTTTATTAAAAATGATAATGTAACATAAACCTAAGTTGTAACATAAATCCTAAGCTTTAAACTTGAAACAACATGATCATAAGATGCTAATTCACTAATTGACATTGACAATAAAGAGCTATAATACAAAATACCCAACAATTATCTATAAACAAATGTGAAGTGTGTTTGTATTCTAACGCCGGGCGGGGTAGTGATTAACCTGCGGGCTAGCCGGATCTAATGGGGGATTGAACGAAGACGACAAAGAGAAAGATAAACAGAAAGAAATCTCAAAAAATCCAAAAGTAAAATTATTATTCAGAATTCAATAATGAAAAACTAACCCGCAAGCCAGGTTAAATAGCCTCAAAAGTTTAACCTAGAAACCTTGTCATCTAATCTAAATTTGCTAAAATTGAGATATTATTATTTAAAACTAAAATTATCTAAATTTAAAACTCTAGACAAATTAGAAAAAAGACCGAATTCAAATCGAATTCAAATCCTATCCTAATTTGGCATATGAATTATTATCAAAAATAGAAAAAAGACCTAAAACCCTAATTCCGCGGATAAAATATTTCTAAAAATAGAAAAAATAACTAAAATTCTCTTAAATATGACATCCCCATGTCGTGTGTTCTGCAAGGAGTTTTCCGAATTGGGGTCGAACGCGCGATTCTGATATCGGTAGCCAAAGGTATGGCCAAAATACCGAACCACACCCAAAACCGACCAAATCTTGGAATTGACTGGATAACTTCCTGTCTTTACGTTGACCCCCCAAACCGGCAACATTTGACTAAATCCTCCTTCATCATATTCCTTCAGATTCAAGCAACCTTGAAGATAAAAAATTTCACAGAACAGAGGTTACCCAATGCCTCATAGAGATCTAATCTTTGAAGGCAAGCAAAGTAAGAATAACATCTTACTTACCAAGTTGAAGAAATTCAAAAGAGCAAATGTTCTCGCGCGACCTCAGCTTCATTAAAGAACTTCAACAGCTTATGCAACTACAATTAAAAAGACTGAATCAGACTATAATGTTCAATAAACGAGAGAGAAATCAAATTTTTTATTGGATTGAAGATTTCATTTCAGTACATAATAACCTACCTTTAGAATGAAATTGGGTGCCTGAACTCTTTTGGATCTATCAGCCAGTCTCTTAGAAGGGAGGTAGTTATCTTTGTTAGTTAATTTATCAAGGACCTACAAGGTCACAAAAAAAATATCATAAAGGTAATATAACAGTTATATATGTTCATTAAAACTTAAGCAAAATAAAGTCAAAAGATCTTGCAAATCAAATGGGTTCCATCAAGAAATGACCAAAAGAAAATAAGGGAATAGGAAGTGAATGTGTTTTTTATTGCACAATGACCAATCAAACAAAATAAAAAGGTCTTGTCAAGATTCAAATCTTCCATCTCTGAGATATAATGTTGATGAAAATAGATGGGAAAGACAATCAATGAAATGGATAAACTACACATATGAGACTTTCAAGTTTAAATTGATTATTGATAAACTATTTGGTAGTGTCTGATTAATCAGGATTGTGATAATGATAAGCTAGATTCATCATTTAAATATATCAATGACCATATACAGACCGTAAGCAATTATAACCAGATATCTTACACAAGAAATGTGCTCAATGGTTTCTATTTATCATCTCCAATGAGTATGAGAACCATAACTGTAACATCCGAAAGTCATATTAGGGGTTTTCGCTCCTTAAACCTTTGTTATATTCCTTTTAAGACCAATGCAAAAACATCAAGTTCCTGCAGTTACCCAATTTGATAACATAATTACATGAAACATGGAGTCCTACTTACTAACCTTAGTTAATTTCCTCATTATCAAGATATTCTTATTTATTAGGTAGCATCCCAAAACCAGTCAGTTATTGTTTTTTCATGGAATTTCGAGTTGACTAGAAAACTAAGTTCTCATCATAAAAGGAAAAAAATAAAATAATAAAAAGTAACTTGGTCTTCAAGGGCTCCAATTAACAAATCTTGACAAACAGAAGCATGTATACTTTCCAAGTTAGGACACTGAGGCAGCAAACTCCCTTTAGAAAAGTTAGGAGTATCAATATGAAGGGCTTTAAAAATCAACCGAATTTAGAAATGAATTGAAATAGAACCTTGATACACACCTTGATTCAAGTTCGTGCATGAATTTAGATTCATATCATTTAGTTCTGGGCAGTTAAGATAAAGGGCTTGAAAATGATAAAACTAAATCAATTGCATAGCAAAGCTGCAGGCCATGGGCATGTTCTATAGAAGCTTTGCAAAGCTACAAGTTCCACTACTTGGTATACAAATATATAAACCAAAAATCCAAGCCTACAAGTTCAGAATTTCTTCTATATGCTTGATGGGATTTAACTAACAAAGGTTAGGTCAACAACTCAGAGTATAATAGCCCATGTACGGCTCTCCTATGAGAATTCAAGCTCTTTGTGTCATTTCATCGAACAGTTGATATGAGCTCTCAAACCTAATGAAATTCCATGCCCAAACGGCCATGAATTTCCTTAAAATTACAAGTATTCAACTTAAATTCATTCATACATTCATCTATTCCATTGATCTCATACATAAGCACATCCACAATGATATCTAATATTCCGGCAAGACAACACACAAATGGAGGTTGAGTTCAATAAATCGACTTACAAGGGTTGTGAAGCTACTCGCTAGGATGGCAGTGAGTCTCCACTGTCTCTCTTATCGCCGGGAGGGCAAAAAGGTACTGTTTAGTGGCACGCTGGGGAGGTTCTCACAAGAAGGAGAAGAAGGAAAAGGACTCGGACAAGAAGGAGAAGGGCTTGCTAGGTTCTAACGAGGGGTAGAGGGCGCGTGACGCTTCTGACAAGGGGAAGAAGGGCTTGCAAAGTTCTGACAAGGAGAAGAATGGCGTGGTCAAAAACCCTAAGTCGCGAAGGTGAAAAGGAAGGAAGGAAAAGTGAAAAGAAGGTGCGTTAATGAAATTTTTGGAGAGTAATTTAGCTAGAGTCCCTAGCTAAATCCATCGCTAAATTTAATCTCCTATCAAACTTACTAACGTTGACATTAGCGATGACATCTTCCATCGCTACATATCTGTCGCTAATATCAAATATAACACAATGTCACATCGATATTAGCGAAGGAGAAATCCGTTGCTAATCTCATAAATAAACAATGATATATAACAATATTAGCGATGACATAATCAGTCGCTAATCTCAAAAGTAAACCAATGTCACATCTTGATATTAGCGACGAAAAAATCTATCGCTAATCTCATTAATAAAACAATGATATATAACGAGCTTAGCGACGGAGCGATATGTCGCTAATCTGATAAATAAAAAATAGATATAGTCCTCAAAATAGTCCCTCTATTTTAACGAGGTGGCCATTTTAGTCCCTTTAATATAATTTGAGCCTTTTATCTCCCCATATTTTTCAAATATGGTTTACTGAGTCGCTATGTTTAACCGGGAGTTAAATTTTTCCCGTTAACTTACGCTGATATGCTTGTTATAATATAAAAATATTATTTTTAAAACAAAAAATAATAAATAAATAATAAAATGAGTACTAGGTTCGGATCCAGACAATTATAAGTAAAATAATATGGAAATTTAACTTGATCCCATGAGGACCCGTCCCTGTAACGAGAAAATATTATTTTAAATTTTCCATTTTATTATTTTCTTGTTTTAAAAATAATATTTCTATATTATAAAAAGCATATCAGCTTAAGTTAACAGGAAAAATTTAACTCCTGGTTAAACAGAGGGACTCAATGGACCATACTTGACAAATAGGGGGAGATAAAATGCTTAAATTATATTAGAGGGACTAAAAGGGCCACCTCGTTAAAATAGAGGGACTATTTTGAGGATTATACTTAAAAAATAAGAAATAATGAGATTCGCGACGGACGGATCCGTCGCTAATCTCAACTACAAACCAATGTCTATATTGATAATAGCGACGGATTTATCCCTAGCTACATAGCGACGGACAACTCTATCACTAATCTCATAAATAAAACAATGATATATATATAGATATTTGCAACGGAAAAATCCAGCGCTAATCTTAAATATAAAGCAATGCCACATATTATTATTCGCAACACAAAAATCCGTCGATAATCTCATAAATAAACAAATGTCATATATTGATATTAGCGAAACAATGATATATAACGAATTTCGCGATGGAAACATCCATTGCTAATATCATAAATAAAAAAAATCATATATAAAAAGATTAGCGACGGCAAACATCGTCGCTAATCTCAAGTAGAAACCAATATCACATATTGATTTTAGCGACAGATTTATCCGTTGCTAATTTCATACAAAACTATGATTTATAAAGAAATTAGCAACGCACAAATCCGTCGCTAATCTCATATATAAAACAATGATATATAATGAGGGTTGCGAGGGACTGGTCAGTCGCTAATCTTGTTATGTGATTTCCAAACTCTCTCTCATTAAATTAGCGAGGTATCTTTTCATAGCTAATTAGCTAGGGAAAAATCCTTTCACAAACTCCACGCTAATGGGTGCGTCAACGTCTTCGCGCAAAACATTAGCAACGGATATTTGCGTCCCTCGCTATTTCCTAGCTAAATACAACACTTTCGAGTGTAACTTTTGCAACGGAGTGTTTCCCTCGCTATTCCCTAGCCAATTATAAATTCGTCACAAAGTTCTAGCTGATTTGCAATGAATTTATCCCTCGGTAAAATCCATCGTTATTTGACTATTTTCTAGTAGTGCTACTACCCCCAACATAAAGAGTAAAGAAAAACAATTTAGTGAATAAGTTTCATATTAGCAAGGTCTGACTTTGGTTAGTAAGTTGAATTATAGGAAGGGTTACACACACACGTGGGGTGTCTGAAGTAAGGTAAGACCTACTTTTCATAAAAACCTTCAGGCACATAGCACTATGTTTCCCAAGGCACTTGAGGGACTCCCAACTATTTTGAGATCGGATATTTTGCGCTATCTATTTTTTTTATATGTTTCCTTTGCTTGAGGAAAAGCAGAAGTTCAAGTGTGGGAGTGTGATAAGTGCATAATTATACATATATTCCATCATATTTTCATGCACTTATCCCATTGTTTCACATCAATTCATCTATTCTTGTGTTTCTTTGGGTTTTTTTTGTGATTGAGCAGGTAAAATAGGTACTCGGAGAAAAAGAAGCGAGAAACAGGACAAACCCCAATGAAACAAGCTGAAAAAGGGCGCTACTGAGATGTACACGGTCTAGGTATAGTTTTGCACGACCGTGCACAAGCATGTACACATCTCTCTACTCAAAACATGTCAAAAACTTTTGGCACGAGCGTGTAGATGTTTGGCATGCCTGTGCACCCCACAACCATAGCCTGTGAACAAGCTGCAATATTATGGAATTTATTCCAAGAGATTCATGACTCTAAATCCAATCTCCACCGTTCAGATTAAAGAAGAAAATGTTAGGAACATCTAGTTAAAATTTCGGGTCGATCCAAGATTGTTTTGTTACCCGATCCATCACTTGATGAAGATTGGGCTGACCTTGAAATTTAGTTTGATTTATCCCGAATTTATCTCAAGATTATCGGGACCTTCTCCAACTCAAACCAAAAGTTATCCAGAAGTGGGAGAATGATCATGCCTCATATTTCCATCCTATATAAACCCTATGGAGGAGGAGAATAGATCTATCTTTGGGCTGGGGCCCAGATCGACCATCTTTTGACGAGAGCTCGAGATACGGACGTTGGTCAGAGAAGTAGAAGAGATCGAAGATGGAGAATACATCAAGAAAGGGAATTCTGTTTCTTAATTATGTCTTCTCTTAGTTTCTTTGTTGATGTATTCATTAGTATGAGAGGCTAAACCCCTTCGGTGGTTGCTCAAACACATGAACCCTAGGATTTCTTTTAGTAATTGAATTCATTATTTATTAGTTTCTTCTATGGATAGTTCTTGTGATTCTGTGTTTTGATTGATATGATTATGTCGTACATGAGCAATGGTCACATACGTTGCTATGCCTAAAAAAGCATGTTCGTGCTTAGGGTTTTGATTACATGCCTCATCTATGCATAGATTCATGTCTGTCTTAGTCAATTTACAACTAGGCATAGGTAATGAGTTTGATCTACATGCCGAGAGATCGGATGTAGCGTCTAGATGGCGCAATTGCCAAACTCCCAAGAATCAACTAATAGAGAACTAATAACTAGAATTTGATTGCTAATAAGAAAAAACCTAGGGGGATTGAGATCCGAGGGGACATGCCTAATCTCTAATTTCTCATAACCAATTGTTTGCCTTAGCCTTCGTTAGGATTAACAACCAACACAACCTTTTTCATAGTTTCACACTAGATAGCAAAGAATAGTTAGTACTAGATTCCAGTCTCTATGGATTTGACAACCCTACCTTTTGGGTACTTTATAACTTGAGTGACCCCTTACACTTGTGGGTAGTGGTGGCGCACTCTACGCGTACATCACTTATGTTTCTTGAGAACTTGTAGTATCTTCTCCTTTTGTGAACAAGCCAAGTTTGAAGCAATAATGACAGGGAGTTTTGAATCTTTGGCTTGGAATGCATACTCAAGATGACTAGGTCGCTCCTTCAATTCGAGCTGTGGGGGTTCTTTCACTAATGGTCTCGATTTCCTCATATTGTCATCTAACTCTTTCAATCATGCATTTGATAATTAGGTAGATTGATAGCTCTTAGAAAAGATCTATTTTAGTAGAAGTTTCTAGTTGCAGAAGTATGACCCTCCATTACTGATAATAGCTCGAGGGGTGCCGAATAGAGTGAATATGTTCTTCTTAAGGAATTTGATCACTGTTTGAGAATCATTGGAGGGTACTGCTACTGTTTCCACCCATTTGGACACATAGTCCACTGCTACGAAGATATATGTATTCTTGAGGGATTAGACAAATGGTCCAATGAAATCTATCCTGCATACGCAAATAACTCCATCTCTAGAATATTCTTCAACGGCATCTCATGGCGTCGTGATATGTTTCCAGTGCGTTGACATCATTCACAATTGCTAGCAAACTGATGAGCATCTTTGAATACCGAAGGCCAATAAAACCCAGCTTGTGAAATTTTTGTTTCGATCCTGTCCCCTGTATAGTGACCACCATAGGGTGAAGAATGACATTGCTCCAGAATGCTGTTTTGCGCCTCTTCGGGAATGCAACAATGAATAATTTGGTCAGCTCCTACTTGGAAGAAGTTATACCTTTACTATCAATAATTGCTCATCCAGGAATAATTACTTAATAAGATGATTGGCTATTTGGTTCTCAGTCCCTTTTCGATCTTTCACCTCCAAATCAAATTCCTGAAGGAGCAAAACCCAATGCATCAATGTAGCTTTAGTGTTCTTCTTCTCCATGAGATATTTGATTGCTGAATGATCAGTGTACACTACCACCTTTGTACTCACCAAGTATGCTCTGAATTTATCGAATGCGTAGACCACCACCAACAGTTCCTTTTTAATAATGGTGTAATTAGGTTGTACGTGGTTCAAAGCTTCGCTCGCATAGTATATAGAGTGAAACACTCCATTCCTTTTTTGGCCCAATAATGCTCCCGTGGCAACATCGCTTGCATCACACATCAATTCAAATGGCTCCTTCCAATCAGGGTTGATGATGATAGGGGCGGTGATTAGGTGTTGCTTGATTTCTAGGAATGCCTTCATACACTTCTCATCAAAATTAAAGGGTACATCTTGCTCTAATAGCTTTTTTATAGGCTTTGTTATTGAGGAGAAATCCTTGATGAATCACCGGTAAAATCCTACATGCCTAAGGAAACTCCTAATGCCCTTGACAGAAGTAGGTGGTGGTAGTTTGTCAATTACTTCCAGTTTGGCTTTATCTACTTCAATGCATGATTTGGAGATTCTGTATCCCAACACAATTCCCTCTTTCACCATAAAGTGGCACTTCACCTAGTTAGGCACTAAATTTGTCTCTTCGCTTCTGATCAATATCCTCTCTAAATTTGACAAGCATTGGTTATATGATTCACCAAATACTGAGAAATCGTCCAAGAAGACTTCCATACTCTTCTCAATCATGTTTGAGAATATAGCTATCATGCATCGTTATAAAGTTGCCTGGTTGTTACATAACCCGAAGGGCATTCTTCTAAAAGCAAAGGTCCCATATAGGCAAGTGAATGTTGTCTTCTCTTGTCTTCAGGTGCTATTGTAATTTGATTGTACCCTGAGTATCCATCTAAGAAGTAATAGTACTCTTGCCCTGCCAAACGGTCTAGCATCTGATCGATGAATGACAATTGAAAATGATCCTTTCATGTTGCCTTATTCAACTTCTGATAGTCCATACAAATTCGCCATCCGTTTACCGTTCTTGTTGGAAGACTCTCATTCTCCGCGTTTATGACTACCGTGGGCCCCCCCTTTTTGGGAACATATTGCACCGGGCTGACACAAGCACTGTCAGAGATAGAATTAATAATTCTCGCATCCAACAACTTCAAAACTTCCTTCTTCAGCATTTCCTTTATAACTGGATTTAGCCTCCTTTGATATTCTATCGTCGGCTTGGCTTCGTCTTCCATGAGTATCTTATACATGCAAAAGGAAGGACTGATGCCTTTTATGTCATTGATTGACCACCCCAATGCCTTTTTGTGTCTTCTTAGTACCTCAATGAGCTGGTGCTCTTTGCTAATGGGTAGTGCGCAGGAAATGATGACAGGTTTCACCTTATCCAAGGAATATATATTTCAGGTGTCCCGGTAAAGGCTTTAACTCCACCAAAGGAGGTACTTCCCAAGATGATTTCATTTCTTGGGAATATCTACCTTCCCATCCAAATATATCGAAAGCTTTTACTACCTCCCTATGAGTTATTTCCGATTCTATCAACTCTTGTTCTTCTTCAGAATTACTATCCCAATTTGTCAGTATCATTAATTTTAATTGTTCCATAGAATCTATTGAATGACACCATTCAACCCGGTAATCCAAATCCATATCTTCCTCTGCTAAATCTGGTTCTTCATAGGGTTGTGCCCTTAGTGGTACTTGGTCAACTGTCCTTGCCATGTTTACTTGATTGTTTGCCCATTCATTTCCCACTTTCTCCTGTACCAGTGGTATCACTTCATCCACTCTCTTCTTGATTGAATCAAGTGTTGAGATAAGTTTTATCAACTGTACTTGCTTATGTACCGTGGCTTTATACACCACTGACTCACTTTCCTGCTGCCAACTCTACTCGTTAGTCTCAATATTGTCAAACAGAGTGAATGCTTCATTAACTGATCTTTCTAGCAAAGCTCCCCTTACCTCCATATCTATGAAGGTTCTGGCTTCTTCCTTTAACCTTTGATAAAAATGTTGAAGTTGCACCCACTGCTGGAGACCATAGCCAGAGCAATCTCTGAGCATCATCTTAAACCTCCCCCATGCTTCACAAATCAATTCTGATGCTTGTGTAAATGAGATAATGTTGGCTCTTAACTTCACAATCTTCCACAATGGGAAGTACTTTTTACAGAATAACTTTTTTATGGGTTCCTAAGTGCCTGTTATTTTGGATGACAGTGACCGGTACTATTTCTTAGCTTCACCCCTCAAGGAAAATGGAAACAATCTTGCTTTTATTGTGCTTGTTGGTTCCTTGACTTGCTTAATTGTGTCACTCAACTCTAGAAATGACTGAATATGCAAATAAGGATCCTCATAGGAGCATCCTTCAAAATGTATCGAACCCCAGATAACATTGATAATATCCGGCTTAATTTCCATAGTATCTATATGCTCCTCCTCATGTCCACTGTCTCCTAGTTCTGAAGTTATTTCACCAAACACTTGCTGTGCTGCTAAGATCTCATGCTCCATTGTACTTGTCTTGAATGTATTGTGAAGGTTTTGAGTTCAACCGAGAGGCAAATTCAAGAGCATAAAAAGAGGTATGATTACACTAATGAGCTCCAACCAACTGTAGAGAAAGTAAAGAAAACAAATAATTTTAGTACGTACACACCAAAGATAATCTTTGAACAAATGAATATAGCATGACATTGATTAGATAAACATAATACAGAAAAGCTAAGCAAAGTTCCACTAATTCGCTAAGTATAAGAAGGCTGACGCCATTCCCCGGCAACGGCGCCAAAAACTTCTTGACCGTCGACTATAAGTGCACGCACTCAAGCCCCCGCACACAAGTGTACGTGGCCATTAGTAATAAACCGGTGAGTACCTAGTCGAATTCCTCAGGGAACGAATATTAGGTTTCTTAAACTTAGTTTATTAGATGATTGTGGAGATTGTTATGAATTAATGAAGGTTGTATTGAGGTACCAAATGAGTTGTGTGAGAAACGGAGGTTGTAGAGGAAGAACTCTGAAATATGAAGATCTAGGGTCGTATGGTGTTTTACGACTTGTTATGATTCTCTCCTTGGCTTGGTAAGTTATCAAGGTTGTTGATATGGGATTACAGTGTTAGAGATTGCACTTATGTGCACTCTGGATACATCCTACAAGACCTTATTTCTAAGGTTCATGCTCTAATTTCCATATGTCTATGGGAGCATTAGAGGCATTATAGGGTGTTGATGCCAAAAACTGGTCCGCCTCACACTTTGGCTACCGTGGCCTCGTGATCTGGTCTCAGCCTTTGACAAACGGTTAAAATTTATAGTTGGTGTGGACGCTTACTTCTGCTCATGAACAGGGAAACGCGGAGGGCACCCTGAAATTCCGTCCGGATTTATCCACTGATGGACCTGTAAAGGGGAGAAAAAGGGGTCGGAATTGGGTTTTTCTGCCCGGATTTAACTCCGATGCTTAAGTCAGAAATCAGGGTAAGAGGTCTTAGGCAATTCTTTGTATAATGTGTAGTGAGTGTTTTCTTTTCGGATCCTTTCCTTTCTGTCCTTCCTCTCTTTTTATAGCAAGTTAGAGGCGGTTTAAACAAACATCTTGCAAGGCGGTGGGCCAGGTAAATCTTCTAAGGCGGTAGGAAAATATCTGCCTAGCGTGTAGATGCCCTGTAGGTAAGTAGAGTAAATATCTGCCCACTGTAGTAAGTGGATAAGGCCTACTTACTGTAGAGGCGTTAGATATTTACTTCTCTTCTTCCACCTCACGCCCTATATAAGAGGGCTGCTATAATTCCGACGGATTTGTTCGTAGGATTTATTCCTCATGTTATTGCCGAACGGAATCGTGCAAGGTTATTTGGTGATATTGCCACACGGCCAAAGATGCTACGTGGCCGAAAAACACGATCCTGTGTGTGACAGGTGGTTCCTAGGTCAATGACATCTGTCTTACCAAATATATCCGTAACACTAGTCCCCCCTAAAATGTACTTGTTCGAAGAATCTGAGCGAGGGGTGAGCTAATCACACGTTTCGCTTGGTTCGAGAACAAGTATTTTTCTTAGTTGGCACGTCTATGTAGGAGTGGGCTTCGTCTATGGCTATGGTACACGTGTTTTTAATAGGTGACCGACGTTTACTGTGTTCTCTTTGCGTTGTTATCGAGGTAGATTTTTCTCCAAAATTTTCGCCTGCTTTTCTACTTAAGGGCTTGTATGGGTAACGTTCATAGTCAGAAATCTTTTGTATCATGGCTCAACGCTTGTCTTTTTATAAATTCTTCACTTTTAGCCAATGCTCTCGTCACTTGCGAATTCCCAGCTCCTTTCACGAACATCTGTCGGAATTAAGGATTGGGTTTATCCACCTAGTAAGTCCGAACGGCTGTGTGTGGCCGGGCGTTCTATTGATTAACGGGGACCTAGGTAAGATATGTATCGATGCAGGGTGGGAGGCTTTTCATGCTGATCACGGCATGGAGGCGGGGGACCTTTTAGTTGTCACTTATGCAGGGGGTGTACGTTTCGAATTTGAGATGTTTGGAGACGACTCTTGCCGTAAAGAAGTGGGTCCCTACCTCGCCCCCGTGCTGATCCAGGTTCTCCTAGTGGGAACGAGGATAGTGACGGTTGCAGGAGTCCGTGCATCTCCTCCGAGTCTCATCCGAGCGTGGCTTCGGATGGATCCGCGGATATTTAACTTTAGTTCGTCGGATAACATGTTTTTGTTATTTTTGTTTTGTTTGCGTTCGCCATGTAACCTGAATAAATGACGTTTGTCGTTTTGTTTGTAAATCCTTTGGCATTTTGGTGATCCTATGTTGGGGTGTGTGTTTTGTCGTATACGGTACAGGTTCTACCCTCTACGTACGTAACGTTCCTTGCTCCCTAAGACGACACGTGTCTCCTCTACTATTTAGCATTAAAGGAGGATAGTGGCGCGACGTGCGTGGTGTGCGCGTTTGTCAATGTCATGATGGGTGATGGGCGTGGCTTTCCATGTGTGTCAGGCGGCGCTTGGTATCGCTGCTTTGGACAGAATTTTGATGGTTATTTGAACGGTTCAGATTTGTGGACCTTTGGTTCAATGGTTCTGATTGGAACACAATCTTAAGATGTAACGGCCATAGATTCGTTGCCTTTGTATATAAGGGGAACCGTACAGGCAGCAAAAGGTTGTTTCGAAAATCGAGTCGCGTCTTCTTCCCCAGACTTCCTCTTCTCCGGCGAGCCCTGGTTTTGAGCTTTCTGCGTTTTTATTGTCTTTTTCCTTCCCTAAGGTAATGGCTAGCGTTGTTTCTTCCTCCTCTAGTTCTTCTCATGAGTCCTCGATTCCTTCTCCATCCAACCCTATGGTCTCTGTTGCGATTCCGGCGATTCCGGGTGAACTTGGGGGCGTTCCAGTTCAGGGTTCGCGGGTTCATCCTGCCTCTAGGGCCATGGGTAGAGGGTCGGACACATTCATAAGCCTTCTAAGGCAGGAGGATGTAGATGACCTAGCTAGTAGAGAGATACGAGATAGATCTCTCGTTATTTGAGGTTAGGGTTCCTTGTTCAGGGGAGGCGGAGTGCCCCGGGGAGGGAGATAGTCATTTATCGGGGCCAGCGTTGCTAGGTGGGCTTAGGCTTCCTTTCTCTGATTTTTTTAAGGCAATCTTAGAGGAATATCGTTTGTGTCCCTCGCAGTTAACTCCGAATTCTTTGAGACTGCTCAACGGATTTGTCATGGTTTTTAAGAATTATGGAGTAAATCCGACCTTCCGCTGGTTCCGCCTATTGTTTAGCCTTTGCTTGGAGTCTAATGCCGATTGGTAATATTTCTCGGCTCGCCCTGGGAGGAAGTTTTTAGGGAAAGTCCCTTCTTCCATCAAGCGATGGAAGAGCACGTTTTTCTTTGTTAGGTGTAAGTCCGAGTGGGATATCCGAACAAGGTGGGAGGTTCCCCGTGCGGATATCATTTGTGAGGAGATGTCAGAAGAAGAGGGAAATCTTCTTATGTCCATGGCGGGGCTATCCAAAGTCTATATGGATAGGTTTTTGACCAAGGAAAACCTCATTAAGTGTCGTTTAATAGTGTCTAATGGTAGGATTCGCTCGCGTACCTAATTTAGTTTGATTTTGACTTGTGACGTCTAACCTTGTTCGGAATTTGTTTTGCAGAAAGTCCGATGGAAGACGAAGACTTGAGCTATGTGAAGGGTCTTCTGGTTTCTTTCGAAGGCGAAGTTCATCCGCCCTTGGCTCGCGGGCGGAAAAAGAAAGAAGTGATACCTGGCCAAGGGGCTGATACCTCCAAAGCGGAGAGAAAGAAGAGGAAGAGAAAGGAGACTGACTCTTCCACAAAAGGGGTTAAAAGTAACCCCAGCGCAGGGTCCTCACGGGAGAGGAGGACCAAGAGAAAGAATTCCGAGGACGTATCGAGCCCCGGAATTGTAGGAGAACAGGCGAAGACGTCTCAAGAGGAAGGCCGTGCGGAAGAAGTCCGTCCGGTTTTATCTCCAATTTCCGAAGGTCCTTCTTCCAGTCGGCCGGAGGATATCCTTCTTATTGAGGTGAGAATCTTTATATAGGCACTTTCTAAGGGTACATTTCAAGAAAGGTTCTATTTTACAGGCGGAGGCAGGAGAAGCGGCCCTTCTAGACAAACTGAGGGTGGCGGACTCAGTCTTAAAGGGATCTGCCACTAAGCAGAAGGAGCTACCTTCTAAGGATACTCCTTTTCGCGACGCTGGGTCCGTAAAGGATGTTTTGATGGCCATGAGGCCCGAGCAACTCTCCACGAAACTCCGAAGGGCTGGGAGGGAAGAAGCCACTTATCAATTATTCCGCTCAGCCATGTTGGTAAGGGTTGTTCTCATATTTCTCTTTATTTTTAAACTTGGTGTGTTTTTACGAGCGTCTTGTTATTCCGTAGGATCGCATAATGGGCGGATCGAGTTGGTGATCTTTGCCAAGAAGATTTGGCAAAGATGGAAACGAATAGGGCAGACATTGCCCAATTAAGCTCTAGGGTGGTGGCTTTAGAGGAAAAGGAGAAAGAACAGCTTAAAGCTATCCAGGCCCTTGAGCGAGATAAAGCTGAGCGGCTGCAACAACTATCTGCCATGGAGAAGGAGAAGAACGATCTAGCGGCTCAGCTATCTATTTCCAAAGGTTCTCTTCTGACTGCTGAGGAGAATATCAAAGAGTTACAAAACGAATCCAGCAGTTTGAAGAAGGAACTCAAATCCACTCAGGAGGAGCGAGCTGCCGCTCGATGGGATCTAAAGCTGAAGGCTGCTGAGCTTACCGCCGCTCAAGCTGAGTTGGCGGAAGTAAAGGAGGAGCGTGACATACTCAAGGAAGACTTGGCTTCCCGTTTGAAAGCTCCTAAATCCGACTCGCAAGAGATTTAGGACTTAATAGAGCGAGCGGATAAACTAGAGAAGGAGGTTGCCCGGCTCAGGGCAAAAGTTAAAGATGGAGCCACACGTATATATTCGGTGGTGCACCAAGTGAGCCAGCATGTTCCTCCATGAGAAGTGTTACCTATAGGGCTGGCTAGGGTCTTGAAGATTTACATGGAACTAAAAGAGAAACAGATTATTAAGACCCCGGAAGCTTCTGCCCCTAACCCTTTGGAACCTCCAACTCAAGTTCCTCCGTAGTGGTGACCCGACCAAGGCCCCGGTTCTTAGGGGTTTTTTATGATATGCCTTTGTAAATTTTTTGTTTATTTGAAATGTAACTTCTATTTGATATGAATGAAACGCAAACCTTTCTGGTGGTGAAGATTTTTAACCATGTAAGAAAACCGCTGAGAAGTATTTTTGAAGTCCTTTGTAAGGTCTTCCCTTCCTCATTCGGTTTGCCTTGGCAAGCTTCGTAGTAGACTCTTCTCTTCTTGGTTCAACCATGGGACTAAACCGTTGAGTAAGGTACTTGCCTTCATAAATGAGATTGTTGCCTCATATTTCGATCGGGATTTTTGCCCCTTGTTTGAGAGTTGTGTAAGATAATTCCGACTCGTCTTTCAGGAATGGGAATTTCACCACATTTTAGTAGAATGGGAATTTCACCGCATTTTAGTAGAATGGGAATTTCACTGCATTTTAGTAGAATGGGAATTTCACCGCATTTTAGTAGAATGGGAAAGACTTGAGCTTTATTCTGTGACATTTAAGAGACAGCTACAAAACTTATTGATAGTAGCGCCGTAAGTGTTCAGCATGGAATGGACGCTTGAGCGTTTTTTCATCCATATTTACTAGATAATAGGTGTCAGCTCGGACGATCCTTTGCACGACGTAAGGGCCTTCCCAGTTAGGAGTTAGCTTCCCCGTTCGGCTTTTATTTCCTTGGAATTCATTTTCTCTTAGGACCAGATCACCGATTTGGAAGAAGACTCTTTTCACCCTAGTGTCGTAGAACCTTTTGACTCTTTGGCGATAGACAGCGGCCTTTATTTCTGCCATTTCTCTTCGTTCTTCAAGTAGGTCTAGTTCCGCTCGGAGATTTTTCTCATTTTCTTCTGATGAGAACTTCTGTTGTGTTCGCAAAGTAGGCATTCCTATTTCTGCGGGGATGACGGCTTCGGCCCCGTAAGTAAGAGAAAATGGACTTTCCCCTGTGGGAGTTCTGGCAGTTGTCCTGTAGGCCCAAAGGGCGCTCGGAATTTCTTCCACCCAATTGGTTCCATTTTTGGATACCCGGGCTTTCAGGGTCTGGAGCAAGGTACGGTTTGTTACCTCTACCTGGCCATTGGCTTGAGGATGTGTTACAGAAGTCAGCCTGGATTCAATTTCGAGCTCGGAACAGAAACTTTTGAAAGCCTGGTTATCAAACTGTCGCCCATTATCGGAGATGAAGGCGACTAGAATTCCGAATCGGCAGATGACCGTTCGCCATAAGAATCCCTGACAAGCTTTCTCTGTGATCTTGGCTAAGGGCTCAACTTCCACCCATTTGGTGAAGTAGTCGATAGCGACTATTAGGAACTTCAGCTGCCAGATCGAAGTAGGGAATGGCCCTAAAAGATCAACTCCCCAAATAGCAAACGGTCGCGGACTGATAATTGGCGTAAGTGGTGCCGGTGGTCATCTCTGAATCTTGGAATGCTGCTGACAGGCATCACATTTCCGAGCGAACGCTATTGCATCTTGAGTTAGCGTTGGCCAGTAATAACCTTGTCGTAAGACTTTGTAACTCAAGGCTTTGCCTCCTATGTGACCGCCACCAATGCCTTCGTGAATTTCTTGAAGGATATAGCTAGCTTCTGAAGGATGTAGGCATCGCAAGAAAGGTTGCGTGTAAGACCTTTTGTATAGGCTTTCGTTGATGAGGGTGTATTGAGCGGATTTGTAAGCGATTCGTCGGGCCTCTACTTTGTTGGGTGGTGCAGGCCCACCTTGTAGATAATTTCTTATTGGATCCATCCAACTCGGCTCTTCGGCCACACTTTGTACCTCTCCTTCCAATCTATCGATAGTTTTCGTGGGAAGATACTGCAGGTTAAAAGAGGACTCTGTATCTCCGTTTGGTGCTGTGGCCTTTTTGGACAGGGCGTCCGCCTCTTCGTTTTGTGCTCGGCCAATTTTTTCAACCCGAAAATAGGCGAAGTATGGTACTATTTTCTTTACTATTGCTTGGTATTTGACCATGTTCTCTTCTTTTGCTTCGAAGCTTCCTAAGGTGTGGCTCACGACTAGCTGTGAATCGGAATACACATGCAGACGCTGAATTCCGAGCCCTCGGGCAAAGTGTAATCCCGCAATGAGAGCTTCGTATTCGGCCTCATTGTTAGTCGCTCGGAATTGGAACTTGAGTACTGTCGCCATTTTCCATTTAGAAGGAGAATAAAGGACGAAACCTGCTCCTGATCTTTCTTCAGTTGCCGATCCATCCACGTATAAGGACCACGGGATGCTAAGACATTCTTCTGGATTCTGTGACGGGAATTCGCTCTCGTTTGCCGGGAAAGTTAATTCCGCGATGAAATCAGCCAGCACTTGAGCCTTGATTGCTGTTCGGGGCTTATAGGTGAGATTGAACTCGCCTAATTCTATTACCCACTTGGCTAGGCGTCCGGAATTCTCCGGTTTATGAAGAACTTGCTTTAATGGCTGATTAGTCAAGATTGTGTTCCTGTGGGCTTGAAAATATGGTCTCAATCTTCGCGCAGATGTAATAAGAGCAAAGGCCAATTTTTCAAGTGGCAAATATCTTGACTCCGCATCGTTAAGGATCTTACTGGTGTAGTAGACCGGTTTTTGAACTCCGTTGTCTTCCCTCAAAAGAACCGCACTGACTGCTCGCGGGGCAACGGCCAAGTAGATGTAGAGTTCTTCTCCTACTTGCGGCTTAGCTAGTAGCTGAGGCGATCGGAGATAATCTTTAAGCTCTTGAAAGGCTTTTTCACATTCTTCCGTCCAATCCATTTTTGGTGCTTTCCGCACGGCTTGAAAGAGTGGGAGATTTTTCTCTCCGGCTTTGGAGATGAATCTGCCAAGTGCCGCCAAGCGTCCATTAAGCCGTTGAATTTCTTGAAGACTTTTGGGTGATCCCATGTCAAGAATAGCTTTGATCTTTTCTGGATTTGCTTCTATTCCCCTCTGTGTCAAGATAAATCCCAAGAACTTCCCTGATCGGACACCGAAGGAACATTTATTCGGGTTTAACAGCATAGTATAACTCCGGAGCGACTGAAAAGCCTCTTGTAAGTCTGATAGGTGTTCAGCGGCTTTTCGGCTCTTTACCAAGATATCATCCACATACGCTTCAACATTCCCACCAATCTGCTCTTTGAAGACTGTATTTATGAGCCTTTGGAAGGTGGCTCCAGCATTTTTTAGGCCGAACGGCATCACCGTATAACAGTAAGTTCCAGTGCTTGTAATGAAGGACGTTTTTTCTTTGTCGTCTTAGGCCATTCGGATTTGGTTGTAGCCTGAAAAGGCGTCTAAGAAACTCAGCATCTCATGCCCCGTTGTAGAGTCAACCAAACCATCAATTGATGGCAGAGGAAATGAATCTTTTGGACAAGCTTTGTTCAAGTCTGTGAAATCAACGCACATTCTCCATTTTCCGGACGGCTTTTTTACTAGAACAACATTGGCCAACCAATCTGGGTAATACACCTCTCGGATAAACTTAGCCTTTAGAAGGTTCGATACTTCTTCCTCTGCGGCCTTCTGCCTTTCTGGAGCGGAATTTCTTCTTTTCTGTTTCATAGGTCTAAATGACTGATCTACATTGAGGTGGTATTCTATGATCTCGCGTTTCACGCCTGGCATATCCTCTGATGACCAAGCGAAGAGATCAGAATTTGCCCTTAATACTCTCATAAGGTCTTCTTAACATGCGATTGCCAAATTTGCCCCAATCCGCACTGCGGCGGTCCGCTCGGTTGCGTCTAGGGAATCAAGTAACAATTCTTCAATCGGGTGTAGGTCGAAGCCCTTCATCTTCCCGTTCGGCTATTCTGCTGACTAGCATGGCTTCTGAAACCTTTGTTTTCCTTTTATTTAGAGCTTTCCCTTTGAGGGTCGAGACATAACATTGCCGAGCCAAGGGTTGATCTCCTCTTACTTCCCCACTACCACTTTCAGTTGGGAATTTGAGGAGAAGATGGTAAGTAGAGATGATGGCTTTCAGGGCGTTGAGGGTTGGTCTGCCAAGGATCACGTTATAACTTGAAGCACAACGTACGACCAAGAATTTTGTTGTCACGGTTGACGATCTTGGTGAGTTTCCTACTGTAACTGGTAAGGAGATCATTCCTTCTGGCTGTATCACCCCCCCGGAGAATCCTACTAAGGATGATTTTACAGGAAGTAAATCATCCGCGTCATATCTCATTCTTTCAAAAGCACTCCAAAAGAGAATGTCAACTGAACTTCCACTATCTATCAGAACCCTCTTCATTTGGAAGCTGGAGACCTTGATGGCAATGACCAGTGCGTCATCATGGGGATGACGAACCTTGCTGACATCATTATCATAAAAAATGATGGGAGCCGTGGGTTGAGACCTTCTTCGTGGTGTTTCTGTCTCTTGCGCCGTTCCCACCATTCGGGCATAACTTTTTCGAGAGGCGGAGCTTTCACCTCCACAACCAGGGACACCACTAATAAACCCCACCATCTCTCCTTTTTCTTCTTCAGGTTGTGAAGCTTCAGGTTCCTCCTGAGTCTCAAGGTTGATATATTGCTCCAACTGTCCTCTTCGAACGACATCCTCTATCGCATTCATCAAGTGGGTACACTTTTCCGTGTCGTGTCCTTTAGATTGATGAAACTGGCAATATCTCTTGCTATTCCTTTGCCGTTCGGTATTTCTTGCAGGCTCTGGCCATGTCAGAAGCTTTTGTTCTTTGATTTGCATAAGGATATGGCTTCTGGTTTGATTTAGTGGGGTATGGTGATCATATTTGACAATTTTTCCTTCGTTTGTAGGTTCTCGGGGCTGCAGCATATGTCGTTGAGGGCGTGTTGAGGTTTCCGGATTTCTGTTTGTGCCCTTGTTGTCCCTATTTGATCTTCTTTCCTTCCGTGTATCTGGGGGCCTTCTGTTGACACTCTGGTAGGTTTTTCCTTTTAGGGTGTCTACAGGCCCACGTCGAGTCTCTTCTTCCCTACTCGTATAAATTTCATCCGAATTGATGTATTTTTGGGCATGGCTCATAAGGGCGGGAATTGTCTTTGGTGGATCCAAAGTGAGGGAGAAACGAAAAGGGGAGTCTAACAGCCCCTCCATTAAGAAGGTTACGGTCATTCGTGGAAGAAGGTCCGCAACATTTGCTGTTTCGTCTATGTAACGATTTAAATAGGCTTGGAGCGTTTCTCCCTTTCGTTGTTTAACGTGCAAAAGGGTAGATGGGGTTTTCTTTTGCCTTGAGTAATTAGCAAAATAGGATAGAAAGCGATCTGCTAAAATCTAAAAAGAAGTAATTGTACTAGATGGAAGATCGACAAACCAGTCTTGCGCTTTTCCCTCTAAGGTGGCGGAAAAAGCTCGGCACATACGAGCGTCGGTAATTCCAGTGAGGAGCATCTTCGATCGGAAAGACTTCAGGTGACGGGACGGATCGGTTCTGCCTTCAGATGCGGTCATAATAGGTGGCCTGAAGCTGTCAGGAACTCGTTCTTCCAATATCTCCTTGACAAAGGGCGAACACATACTGAGGATATGTCGCTCGGATTTCCTGTTTTCTTGGGAAAGGTCCTGCCGCTGGGTCCTTCTATCAACAGTTTGCATAGATGGACTACTCTGTTCTATCCTTGTCCGTTCGGTTCTTGTGGCAGCTTGGTCTCTACGTCGAACGGAGGGGGGTTCTGAACTAGCGGAAAAGGCGGTTCTTTCTTTTTTCTCTTTATGGGTGCGGGTTCTTGTCCTCCCTCTACTTTCGGAATTAGCCAGCGGGACCGTTGATACGTTTGGTGTTGGAGCTTGTGTGGGGAGAGGTGAAGGATGAGTCAACGTATGGACAGCTTGAGCCAACTGTTGTAGCTGCTGCTGCATGTTAAGATAAAATTCCGGAATGGACTCTTGGGGTTGGACGGACGGATTTTCTGATGGAGGTATGATGGGTGGATCGTCCGACCGGATTTCTTCATGTCTTTGGACTTCGCCAGGTCCTTCAGGGCTAGTAGGTGCTCCTTGTACTTGGATTCGTTTTGATCTTATGGTAGTGGTCATTTGGGTTTTTGTAAGGGTCCCCACAGATGGCGCCAAACTGTTGATGCCAAAAACTGGTCCGCCTCACACTTTGGCTACCGTGGCCTCGTGATCTGGTCTCAGCCTTTGACAAACGGTTAAAATTTATAGTTGGTGTGGACGCTTACTTCTGCTCATGAACAGGGAAACGCGGAGGGCATCCTTAAATTCCGTCCGAATTTATCCACTGATGGAGAAAAAGGGGTCGGAATTGGGCCTTTCTGCCCGGATTTAACTCCGATGCTTAAGTCAGAAATCAGGGTAAGAGGTCTTAGGCAATTCTTTGTATAATGTGTAGTGAGTGTTTTCTTTTCGGATCCTTTCCTTTCTGTCCTTCCTCTCTTTTTATAGCAAGTTAGAGGCGGTTTAAACAAACATCTTGCAAGGCGGTGGGGTATGAAAGGCGGTGGGGTAAGGCGGTGGGCCAGGTAAATCTTCTAAGGCGGTAGGAAAATATCTGCCTAGCGTGTAGATGCCCTGTAGGTAAGTAGAGTAAATATCTGCCCACTGTAGTAAGTGGATAAGGCCTACTTACTGTAGAGGCGTTAGATATTTACTTCTCTTCTTCCACCTCACGCCCTGTATAAGAGGGCTGCTATAATTCCGACGGATTTGTTCGCAGGATTTATTCCTCATGTTATTGCCGAACGGAATTGTGCAAGGTTATTTTGTGATATTGCCACACGGCCAAAGATGCTACGTGGCCGAAGAAACACGGTCCTGTGTGTGACAGGTGGTTCCTAGGTCAATGACATCTGTCTTACCAAATATATCCGTAACATAGGGCAAATCTCTACCACTACCATAGATATTCCTAAACTTATGTTTAAGTTATAGGTCAAATCGGTGTCACTCCATCCACCCTAGGTTTCTACTCTACTTTCAAGCTCATATGTCTCTGTGCTTCAAGCTTAAGATACTTGTCGCCTTTCAACCAACAAGGATTAACATGAGAGATTCATAAGCACATCCACACACATGATAAAAAAGCTAAGCCAAAGATAATATTGATTTTAAATCAAAACATCCATACAACCCTAGAAAGGGTGTTTAAGCTACTATTACAAAAGATGCATCCTAAGTAATGGAATCATTCACAAAAATATCCATAATCAAGCTAGATAAGAGTTTAATAATATCAAAGATGAAAATCCAAAGATTTCCCCTCATAAGTGTGTGAATTCCAGCTCCAAGGTGTTGGAAGAAGCCCTCCATATCAGTAATCTCGCATGCAGCTGCCATTAAGACAAGAGATGACAAACCCTAACAATTCAACCTGCTTTTCTAGCGCCTCGGAGATCGCGATGTGTAAAAGTAACATCGCGATGTTCAACTTAATATGAGATTCATCAAAATCTTGATATCTCGATGTGAATTTAACCCTACAAAGGTACTCTCAGCTTGTAAGTATCATCGTGATATCAAAAAGCACATCACGATATTGCCTTCAGTCCAAAATTTCCATAGAACCTCACATCTCGATGGTAAACAACGATATCACGATCTTAATTTATCATTGAAATATGCGCACTGTCTATAATTCACATCACAATGTCCAAAAGGAACATCGTGATGTTGACCACTTTGCTCATTCATTTCACCGGTTGCAAAAAACCATCATTCATTTTAGCATCTATCAATCACAAACAGGTGTAAATCACTATTAAAACATCCAAGAGAGCAATTGTTGTCAAGTGATACATTTTAGAGCCAAAACAACATAATATGTATTCCATAGCTAACTTTTCGACTCTAAACACTTAAGAAACTTCTACTAAAATAGCTCTTCCCAATAGCTATCATAGATTCGTCTTCCAAATGTGGGGTTGGATTATCTTGTGTTTTGTCTTATATGAGATCAATGTCCATATTCACATTCCCTTGATTGGTGTTACCATCTTCAACTAACTCTCCTGACGATATCAAGATAGTTGGTTCATAAGATATGTCAACACCATATTGTTCATTCTGGTTATTCAAAAACCCCATCAGGCGATCATAATTGTATGGTCAGGTTTCATTATATCATTCCCCTGACATTAAGATATGCTCCTAATGCATTGTGGACAAATCAGCTTCCTGGACTTCTGATTTCCACATGGCTTACACTTCCTCAACCTGGTTGACCTCAAAAAACTGATTTTGCAATGAACATTCAGGTTGATTGGATAATTTACCCTCAATTCAGTTGTCTAATTGATCCAACTTGAAGACCACCATGCTCTTAGAGCTTGCTATGTGATTCGTCTCAAAGAATTGGAATAAGAATGTTTAGTATCCAAGAAATCAATTGAATAAAAAGTAAAACAAAGAAAGAAAATAAAATAACTAAATTAAAAAACTCCTAGCTTTCCAAGTAGTCCTAATCTCCCTGGGAACAGCGCCAAAAACTTGATGCGCTAAATCCGCAAGTGTATGGGTTGTATCAAGTAATAAAGTGGACTAAGAAGTTGGGTATTGATCCTCAAGGAAATGGAAGTACTAGTACCCACTATTCATCTATTATCTAGTCGATCCAAAGCTGAGTGATTTTAATCCAAACATAATATTAAGAAATTGAAAACACAAGCAATAGGATCAAATCAACCTTGATTATAATCTGTTGATGCCAAAAACTGGTCCACCTCACTCTTTGGCTACTGTGGCCTCGTGATCTGGTCTCAGCCTTTGACAAACGGTTAATATTTATAGTTGGTGTGGACGCTTACTTCTGCTCATGAACAGGGAAACGCGGAGGGCACCCTGAAATTCCGTCCGGATTTATCCACTGATGGACCTGTAAAGGGGAGAAAAAGGGGTCGGAATTGGGTTTTTCTGCCCGGATTTAACTCCGTTGCTTAAGTCAGAAATCAGGGTAAGAAGTCCTAAGCAACGCTTTGTGTAATGTGTAGTGAGTGTTTCTTTTTTCCGGATGCTTTCCTTTTTGTCCTTCCTCTCCTTTTATAGCAAGTGAGAGGCGGTTTAAGCAAATATCTTGCAAGGCGGTGGGGTAAGGCGGTGGGCTAGGTGAATATCTTCTAAGGCGGCAGGAAAATATCTGCCTAGCGTGTAGGTGCTCTGTAGGCAAGTAGAGTAAATATCTGCCCACTGTAGCAAGTGGATAAGGCCTACTTACTGTAGAGGCGTTAGATATTTACTTCTCTTCTTCCACCTCACGCCTTGTATAAGAGGGCTGTTATAATTCCGACGGACTTATTCGCAGGATTTATTCCTCACGTTATTGCCGAACGGAATTGTGCAAGGTTATTTGGTGATATTGCCACGTGGCCAAAGATGCTACGTGGCTGAGAAAACACGGTCCTGTGTGTGACAGGTGGTCCCTAGGTCAATGACATCTGTCTTACCAAATATATCCGTAACACTAGTCCCCCCTAAAATGTACTTGTTCGAAGAATCTGAGCGAGAGGTGAGCTAATCGCACGTTTCGCTTGGTTCGAGAACAAGTATTCTTCTTAGTTGGCACGTCTATGTAGGAGTGGGCTTCGTCTATGGCTATGGTATACGTGTTTTTAATAGGTGACCGACGTTTACTGTGTTCTCTTTGCGCTGTTATCGAAGTAGATTTTTCTCTGAAATTTTCGCCTATTTTTCTACTTAAGGGCTTGTATGGGTAACGTTCATAGTCAGAAATCTTTTGTATCATGGCTCAACGTTTGTCTTTTTATAAATTCTTCACTTTTAGCCAATGCTCTCGCCACTTGCGAATTCCTAGCTCCTTTCACGAACATCTGTCGGAATTAAGGACTGGGTTTATCCACCTAGTAAGTCCGAAGGGCTGTGTGTGGCCGGGCGTTCTATTGGTTAACGGGGACCCAGGTGAGATATGTATCGATGCAGGGTGGGAGGCTTTTCATGTTGATCATGGCATAGAGGTGGGGGACCTTTTAGTTGTCACTTATGCAGGGGGTGTACGTTTCGAATTTGAGATGTTTGGAGACGACTCCTGTCGTAGAAAAGTGGGTCCCTACCTTCGCCCCCGTGCTGATCCAGGTTCTCCTAGTGGGAATGAGGATAGTGACGGTTGCGGGAGTCCGTGCATCTCCTCCGAGTCTCATTCGAGCGTGGCTTCGGACGAATCCGCGGATATTTAACTTTAGTCCGTCGGATAACATGTTTTTGTTATTTTTGCTTTGTTTGCGTTCGTCATGTAACCTGAATAAATGATGTTTGTCATTTTGTTTGTAAATCCTTTGGCATTTTTATGGCCTTCACTGGCGATCCTATGTTGGAATGTGTGTTTTGTCTTTCATGGTGTTGGTCCTATGGTATTGTGCTCATTATTTCTTTGAGGGACACGTGTCTTTGGCACTGTTCCATATTAAAGGGGGGATATGGCGTGATATGCGCGGTGTGCGTTTTGTCAACAACATGATGGGCACGATTACCAATATGTGTCAGGCGGCGTTTGGTATGCTGACGTGGACGGATTTCTTGGAGGAGTAATAATGGCTTATTTGAACGGTCAGGATTTGGGGATCTTTGGTTCAACGGTTTTGATCGGAATGTAACACTGAGATCTAATGGCCAGGGATTCGTTGCTCTTCATATATATGCGAAATCTTACAGGCCGAAAAAGGTTTATTTTCGAAAGTTGAATCGTGTCTTCTTCCTAAGATTTCTTCTTCTTCTCCGGCGAGCTCTGGTTTCGAGTTTTCTGTGTTTGTGTTATCTTTTTCTTTCCTAAGGTAATGGCTAGCGCCACTTCTAGCGCTACTTCTTCCTCCTCTAGTTCTTCTCATGAGCCCTCGATCCCTTCTCCGTCCAACCCTGCGGTTTCTGTTGCGATCCCGGCTATTAGGGTGAACTTCGAGGCGTCGGTTCAGTGGTTGTGGGTTCATCCTGCTTCTAGGGCAATGGGTAGGGGGTCGGACACATTCATAAGTCTTCATGGACAAAAGGAAGTAGATAGCCTGGTAGCGAGGTATGAGATAAACCTGTCCCTGTTTGAGGTTAGTGTTCCCTGATGCAGGAGAGGGCAAGTTCTCCTAGGGAAGGGGAGATAGCCATCTATCAAGATGCGCTATTGGGTGGCCTTAGGCTTCCTTTTTCTGTTTTTGCTAAGGCAATACTAGAAGAGTATCATTTGTGTCCTTCACAGTTGGCCCCAAATTCTTGGAGACTATTGAACGGCTTTGTTATTGTTTTCAAGCATTACGGAATAAGTCCGACCGTCCGTTGGTTCCGTATGCTTTTTAGCCTATGCCTAGAGTCTAACGCCGATTGGTATTACTTTTCGGCTCGTTCTGGGATGAAATTTTTAGGGAAAGTTCCTTCTTCCATTAAGCGATGGAAGAGTAAATTCTTCTTTGTCAAAAGTAAGTCCGAGTGGGATGTCCGATCAAAGTGGGTGGTTCCCCGAACGGACATCGCTTGTGAGGAAATGACCGGAGAAGAGGAGGTTCTTCTTAAGTCAATGACAGGGCTATCCAAAGTGTACATGGATGAGTTCTTGACAAAGGAGAACCTTGTTAAATGTCATTTAATAGTGTCCGCCGGTAGGCATTATTCGTGTATCTTGCTAGTCTGATTTTTAACTACGGTAACTGACTTATTTTGGCCCTTGTTTTGTAGAAAATCCGATGGAGGATGAGGACCTAAGCTATGTTAAGGGTCTTTTGGCCTCTTTCGAGGGCGAAGTTCACCCGCCCTTGCCTCGCGGGCGGAAGAAGAAGGAAGCGGTGCTTGGCCAAGGGGCTGATACCTCCAAGGAGGAAAGAAAGAAGAGGAAGAGAAAGGAGACGGATTCTTCCAAGAAGGGTGCAGGGTCCTCACGGGAGAGGAGGACCAAGAGAAAGAATTCCGAGGACGTATCAGGTCCCGGAATTGCAGAAGAACAGGTGGGGGTGCCTCAGGAAGAGGTTCGTGCGGAAGAGGTCCGCCCGGCATTGTCCCCAATTTTCGAGGGTCCTTCTTCTAGCCGGCCGGAGGACATCCTTCTCATAGAGGTGAGAATTTCTATATATATTTTTTCTACGGGTATGTTTCACTTAGAACTTTTAACTTAGGTTCTATTTTATAGGCGGAGGCGGGAGAAGCGGCCCTCTTAGACAAATTAAAAGTTGCGGATTCAGTTTTAAAGGGATCTACCACTAAGCAAAAGGAGTTATCTTCTGAGGATACTCCTTTTCGCGACGCTGGTCCGTAAAGGGCGTTTTGATGGCCATGAGGCTCGGCGACTCTCTCTGAAACTCGAGTTTGGGAGGGAAGAGGCCACTTATCAACTATTCCGCTCGGCCATGCTAGTAAGGGTTGTTCTCACATTTCCTTTTACTTCTAAACTTGGCGCGTTTTTTACGAGCGTCTTGTTATTCTGTAGACTGCACACTGGGCGGACCGAGTCGGCAATCTTTGGCAAGAAGATTTGGCAAAGATGGAAATGAATAGGGCAGACATCGCCCAGTTAAGCTCTAGGGTGGCGGCCTTGGAAGAGAAGGAGAAAGAACAGCTTGATGCTATCCGGGCCCTTGAGCGAGATAAATCCGAGCGGCTGCGGCAGCTGGCCGCTATGGAAAAGGAGAAGGCCGATTTAGCGGCCCAATTATCTGTTTCTAAAGGTTCTCTTCTTACTGCTGAGGAGGCTATCAAAGGGTTACAAAATGAATCCAACAGTTTGAAGAAGGAACTTCAATCGACTCAGGATGAGCGAGCGGCCGCTCGATGGGACCTAAAGATGAAGGCTGCTGAGCTTACCGCCGTGCAAGCTGAGTTGGCGGAAATAAAGGGGGAGCGTGACATACTGAAAGAAGATTTGGCTTCCCGCTTGAAGGCTCCTAAATCCGACTCGCAAGAAATTAAGGATTTAATAGAGCGAGCGGACAAATTAGAGAAGGAGGTTGCCCGGCTTAGGGCGAAAGTTAAAGATGGAGCCACTCGTATATATTCCGTGGTGCAACAAGTGGGCCATCACGTTCCTCCTACGGAAGTTTTGTCTATGGGGCTGGCTGGAGTTTTGAAGAAGTTCACGGAGCTGAAAGAGCAACAAGTTATCAAGACTCCAGAGGCTCCTGTCCCCGCTACCTTGGAGCCTTCTACCCAAGTTCCTTCAGAAGCAGGCGGCTGCCCTGGGGGCCCTAGCTCTTAGGATGTTTTCTTTTATGAACGCTTTTGTAACTTCTCAATCACTTGGAAATGTAATTTCTATTCATATGAATAAAACGCAAACCTTTATTTTGGTAAAGGTTTATTTCCGAGTGATGGTTGTTTTTGAACCATGTAAGAAATTTGCGAACTTCTTTATTCTTCCTTTGGCTTTTAAGCTTCGTAACGAGTCCTTAGTCCAATCATGGGACTTTGTTGAGTGAGGTACTCGCCTTCATGAATGAGATTGTTGCCTCATATTTCGATCGGGATTTTTGTCTTTTGAGAGTTGTCGTTTATCTGTGTAAGATAATTCTGACTCGTCTTTTAGGAATGGGAATTTCACCACATTGTAGTAGAATGGGAATTTCACCACATTTTAGTAGAATGGGAATTTCACCGCATTTTAGTAGAATGGGAATTTCACCGCATTTTAGTAGAGAATGGAAAAGACTTTAACTTTACTCCATGAAATTTAAGAGACAGCTACAGAACTCATTGATAGTAGCGTCGTAAGTGTTCAGCATGGAATGGACGCTTGAGCGTTTTTCCGTCCATATTTACTAGATAATAGGTGTCAGCTCGGACGATTCTTTGCACGACATAAGGGCCTTCCCAGTTAGGAGTTAGCTTCCCCGTTCGGCTTTTATTTCCTTGGAATTCATTTTCTCTTAGGACCAGATCGCCGATTTGGAAGAAGACTCTTTTTACCCTTGTGTCGTAGAACCTTTTGAATCTTTAGCGATATACAGCGGCCTTTATTTCTGCCATTTCTCTTCGTTCTTCAAGCAGGTCTAGTTCCGCTCGGAGATTTTTCTCATTTTCTTCTGACGAGAACTTCTGCTGTGTTCGCAAAGTAGGCATTCCTATTTCTGCGGGAATGACGGCTTCGGCCCCGTAAGTAAGAGAAAATGGACTTTCCCCTGTGGGAGTTCTGGTAGTTGTCCTGTAGGCCCAAAGGGCGCTCGGAATTTCTTCCACCCAATTGGTTCCATTTTTGGATACCCGGGTTTTCAGAGTCTGGAGTAAGGTAGGTTTGTCACTTCTACCTGGCCGTTGGCTTGGGGATGTGTCACAGAAGTCAATCTTGATTCAATTCCGAGTTCAGAACAGAAACTCTTGAAAGCCTGGTTATCAAACTGTCGCCCATTATCGGAGATGAAGGCGACTGGAATTCCGAATCGGCAGATGACCGTTCGCCATAAGAATCCCTGGCAAGCTTTCTCCGTGATCTTGGCTAAGGGCTCAACTTCCACCCATTTGGTGAAGTAGTCGATAGCGACTATTAGGAACTTCAGTTGCCGGATCGAAATAGGGAATGGCCCTAAAAGATCAACCCCCCAAATAGCAAACGGTCGCGGACTAATAATTGGCGTAAGGGGTGCCGGTGGTCGTCTCTGAATTTTAGAATGCCGCTGGCAGGCATAACATTTCCGAGCGAACGCTATTGCATCTTGAGTTAGCGTTGGCCAGTAATATCCTTGCCGCAAGACTTTGTAACTTAAGGCTTTGCCTCCTATGTGACCACCGCCGATGCCCTCGTGAATTTCTTGAAGGATATAGCTAGCTTCTGTAGGATGTAAGCATCGCAAGAAAGGTTGTGTGTAGGACCTTTTGTACAGGCTTTCGTTGATGATGGTGTATTGAGCGGATTTGTAAGCGATCCGTCGGGCCTCCACTTTGTTGGGTGGTGCAGGCCCACCTTGTAGGAAACTTTTTATGGGATCCATCCAACTTGGCTCTTCGGCCACACTTTGTACCTCTCCTTTCAGTCTATCGATAGTCTTTGTGAGAAGGTACTGCAGGTTAAAAAGAAGATTCTGCATCTCCGTTTGGCGTTGTGGCGTTTTTGGATAAGGCGTCCGCTTCTTCATTTTGCGCTCGGCAAATTTTCTCAATCTGGAAATAGGCGAAGCATGGTACTATTTTCCTCACTATGGCTTGGTATTTGATCATGTTCTTTTCTTTTGCTTCAAAGCTGCCTAGGGTGTGGCTCACGACTAGCTGCGAATCGGAATACACATGCAGACGCTGAATTCCGAGCCCCCGGGCCAGGTGTAATCCGGCAAGGAGTGCTTCATATTCGGCCTCATTGTTAGTCGCTCGGAATTGGAACTTGAGCACTGTCGCCATTTTCCATTTAGAAGGAGAATAAAGGACAAAACCTGCTCCTAACCTTTCTTGATTCTTGACCCATCAGCGTATAAAGACCACGGGATGCTAAGGCACTCTTACGGATTACGTGAAGGGAGTTAGCCCTCATTCGCAGAGGAAAAGTTAATTCTGCGATGAAATGCGGCGATTACTTGGGCCTTGATTGCCGTTCGGGGTTTGTAGGTGAGATGAAACTCGCCTAATTCTATTACCCACTTGGCTAGGCGTCCGGAATTTTCCGGTTTATGAAGAACTTGCTTTAGTGGCTGATCAGTCAATATCGTGATCCTGTGGGCTTGAAAATATGGTCTCAATCTTCGCGCAGATGTAATAAGAGCAAAGGCCAATTTTCAAGTGGCAGATATCTTGATTCCGCATCGTTAAGGATCTTACTTGTGTAGTAGACTGGCTTTTGAACACCGTTATCTTCTCTCAAAAGAACCGCTCCTTTGCTTTCGTGGGGCAGCGGCCAAGTAGATGTAGAGTTCTTCTCCCACTTGCGGTTTAGCTAATAGTGAGGCTATCGAAGATAATTTTAAGCCCACTGAAGGGCTTTTTCGCATTCCTCCGTCCAATCCATTTTGGCGCTTTTGAGGGCTTGAAAGAAGCGGGAGATTTTTCTCTCCGGCTTTGGAGATGAATACGCCAAGTGCCGAAAGGCGTCCATTAAGCCGTTGAATTTCTTGAAGGCTTTTGGGCGATCCCATGTCAAGAATAGCTTTTGATCTTTTACGGATTTGCCTCTATTCCTCTTTGTGTCAAGATAAATCCCAAGAACTTCACTGATCGAACATGAAGGAACATTTATTCGGGTTTAACCGCATAGTGTAACTCGGAGTGGTAGAAAAGCCTCTTGTAAGTCGATAGATGTTCATCGGCTTTTGGCTCTTCACCGGGATATCATCTACATACGCCTCAACATTTCTACCAATCACGCTCTTTGAAGGCTGTATTTATGAGCCTTTGGAAGGTAGCTCACGCATTTTTCAGGGCGAGCGACATCACCGTGTAGCTTGATAAGTTCCGGTGCTTGTGATGAAGGATGTTTTTCTTAAATTAAGCCTTTGGCCATTCGGATTTGGTTGTAGCCTGAAAAGGCGTCTAAGAAACTCAGCATCTCATGCCTCGTTGTAGAGTCAACCTAACCATCAATTGATGGCAAAGGAAACGAATCTTTTGGACAAGCCTTGTTCAAGTCTGTGAAATCAACGCACATTCTCCATTTTCCGGACGGCTTTTTTACTAGAACAACATTGGCCAACCAATCTGGGTAATACACCTCTCGGATAAACTTAGCCTTTAGGAGGTTCGATACTTCTTCCTCTGCGGCCTTCTGCCTTTCTGGAGCGGAATTTCTTCTTTTCTGTTTCATAGGCCTAAATGACTGATCTACATTAAGGCGGTGTTCTATGATCTCATGTTTTACGCCTGGCATATCCTCTGATGACCAAGCGAAGAGATCAGAATTTGCCCTTAATACCCTCATGAGGTCTTCTTGCTGTGCGGTTGCCAAGTTTGCCCCAATCCGTACCGTGCGGTCTGCTCTGGTTGCGTCTAGGGGAACTGTTAGCAATTCTTCAACTGGTGTAGGTCGAAGTCCTTCATCTTCCCTTTCGGCTATTCTGCTGACTAGCATGGCTTCTGAAACCTTTGTTTTCCTTTTATTTAGGACTTTCCCTTTGAGGGTCGAGACGTAACATTGCCGAGCTAAGGGTTGGTCTCCTCTTACCTCTCCACTACCACTCTCAGTTGGGAATTTGAGGAGAAGATGGTAAGTAGAGATGATGGCTTTCAAGGCGTTGAGGGTTGGCCTGCCAAGGATCACGTTATAACTTGAAGCACAACGTACAACCAAGAATTTTGTTGTCACGGTTGATGATCGTGGTGAGTTTCCTACTGTAACTGGTAGAGAGATCATCCCTTCTGGCTGTATCACCCCTCCGCAGAACCCTACTAAGGATGATTTTACAGGAAGTAAATCATCCGCGTCATACCTCATTCTTTCGAAAGCACTCCAGAAGAGGATGTCAACTGAACTTCCACTGTCTATCAGAACTCTCTTCATTTGGAAACTGGAGACCTTGATGGCAATAACCAGCGCGTCATCATGGGGGTGACGAACTTTACTAACATCGTTATCATAAAAAATGATGGGAGCCGCGGGTCGAGACCTTCTTCGTGGTGTTTCTGTCTCTTGCGTCGTTCCCACCATTCGGGCATAACTTTTCGAGAGGCAGAACTTTCCCTCCACAACCGGGCCACCACTAATAAACCCCACCATCTCCCGCTTTTTCTTCTTGGTTTGTGAAGCTTCAGGTTCCTCCTGAATCTCAAGGTTGATATATTGCTCCAACTGTCCTCTTCGAACGACATCCTCTATCGCATTCATCAAGTGGGTACACTTTTCCGTGTCATGTCCTTTATATTGATGAAACTGGCAATATCTCTTGCTATTCTTTTGCCGTTCGGTATTTCTCGCTGGCTCTGGCCATGTCAGAAGCTTTTGCTCTTTGATTTGCATAAGGATATGGCTTCTGGTTTGATTTAGTGGGGTATGATGATCATATTTAACAATCTTTCCTTCCTTTGTAGGTTCTCGGGGCTGCAGCATATGTCGTTGAGGGCGTGTTGAGGTTTCAGTTACATTTGTGCCCTTGTCGTCCCTATATGATCTTCTTTCCTTCCGTATATCAGGGGCCTTACATTTGACACTTTGGTAGGTTTTTCCTTTTAGGGTGTCCTATGTGCCCACGTCAGTCTCTTCTTCCCAACCCGTATAAATTTCATCGGAATTGATGTATTTTTGGGCATGGCTCATAAGGGTGGGAATTGTCTTTGGTGGATCCAAAGTGAGGGAGAAAGCGAAGGGGAGTCTAACGGTCCCTCCATTAAGAAGGTTACGGCCATTCATGGAAGAAGGTCCGCAACATTTCTTGTTTCGTCTATATAACGATTTAAATAGGCTTGGAGTGTTTCCCCCTTTCGTTGTTTAACGTGCAAAAGGGTAGACGGAGTTTTCTTTTGCTTTGAGTAATTAGCAAAGTAGGCTAAAAGCGATCCGCTAAAATGCGAAAGAAGTAATTGTGCTAGATGGAATATCGACAAACCCGGTCTTGCGCTTTTCCCTCTAAGGTGGCGGGAAAAGCTTCGGCACATCTGGCGTCGGTAATTCGAGAGGAGCATCTTTGATCGAAAAGACTTGGTGTGACGGACGGATCGGTTACGCCTTCATATGCGGTCATAATAGGTGGCTTTGAACTGTGGGGAACTCGTTCTTCCAATATCTCCTTGACAAAGGGCGAACACATATTGAGAATATGCCGTTCGGATTTCTTGTTTTCTTGGGAAAAGTCCTGCCGCTGGGTCCTTCTATCCACAGTTTGTATGGATGGGCTATTTTGTTCCGCTCTTGTTCGTTCGGTTCTTGTAGCAGCTTGCTCTCTACGTCGAACGGAGGGGGGTTCTGAGCTAGCGGAAAAGGCGGTTCTTTCTCTTTTCTCCTTATGGGTGCGGGTTCTTGTCCTCCCTCTACTTTCGGAATTAGCTAACGGGGCCGTTGATACGTTTGGTGTTGGGGCTTGTGTGGGAAGAGGTGGAGGATGGGTCCAAGTGTGGACAGCTTGAGCCAATTGTTCCAGTTGTTGCTGCATGTTAAGGTAAAACTCCGGAATGGACCCTTGGGGTTGGACGGACGGATTTTCTGATGGGGGTAAAATGGGTGGATTGTCCGACCGGATTTCTTCATGTCTTTGGACTTCGCCAAGTTCGATAGGCTCTTCAGGGCTAGTAGGTGCTCCTTGTCCTTGGATTCGTTTTGATCTTCTGGTAGTGGTCATTTGGCTTTTCGTAAGGGTCCCCACGGACGCTTAAACTGTTGATGCCAAAACCGGTCCACCTCACTCTTTGGCCTCTTGTGGCCTCGTGATCCGGTCTCGACCTTTGACAAGCGGTTAATATTTATAGTTGGTGTGGGCGCTTACTTACGCTGCGAGAGCGGGGGACGCGGAGGGCACTCAACAATTCCGTCCAGAATTATCTACTGATAGACCTGTGAAGAGGAGGAGAAGTGATCGGAATTGGGCCTTTCTGCCCGGATTTAACTCCGATGCTTAAGTCAGAAATCAGGGTAAGAAGTCCTAAGCAACGCTTTGTGTAATGTGTAGTGAGTGTTTCTTTTTTCGGATGCTTTCCTTTTTGTCCTTCCTCTCCTTTTATAGCAAGTGAGAGGCGGTTTAAGCAAATATCTTGCAAGGCGGTGGGGTAAGGCGGTGGGCTAGGTGAATATCTTCTAAGGCGGCAGGAAAATATCTGCCTAGCGTGTAGGTGCTCTGTAGGCAAGTAGAGTAAATATCTGCCCATTGTAGCAAGTGGATAAGGCCTACTTACTGTAGAGGCGTTAGATATTTACTTCTCTTCTTCCACCTCACGCCTTGTATAAGAGGGCTGTTATAATTCCGACGGACTTATTCGCAGGATTTATTCCTCACGTTATTGCCGAATGGAATTGTGCAAGGTTATTTGGTGATATTACCACGTGGCCAAAGACGCTACGTGGCTGAGAAAACACGGTCCTGTGTGTAACAGGTGGTCCCTAGGTCAATGACATCTGTCTTACCAAATATATCCGTAACATAATCAATCATGAAAAGGGGATACTTGGGTAATGAATCCCCTTGGATTTATATTCTAAAGAAGGATGAAGCTCTCTCTATGTTGATACTTGGTAGAATCTTGGCCAACGGTTCCTAAGGTGCTTGCACTCTCTCTCTCAAGACGAATTACTAGTCCTAGTACCTTAACCGATGATGTTTTAGGGAACCTAATTCTTGGATCGATTGTGGGAATAAAATGATGCGTGTGTTATGCTTATACCGCAAGTGCACGCGTCATATCAAGTAATAAAGTAGACATGTAGAAGTCGGATGTCGAACCCACAAGTACCTTAACCACTAATCATATCTAATTATCTGCTACCTAGTATATCCAAAGGTTGATGATTTTCTAATATAATTACTAAAAAGGGAAATTGGCTTAAAGAACACTTGAACAAAATTATGACGACACATAATCAAAGAAGGGAGATACTCTAGAATTAAAACCCCTTCGGATATTTATAAATTGGGGCAAGTAACGTAATCTTGAAAGAGTTATGGGAATAATCCATTTTACAGAGTCTCTCTCCTAAACACCTGATCTCTAGGCATGTTCATAACTCCCACCTATTGAAGTAGATCTAGGGTATATTGATGGAGTGTTATCGTCTACACCTTCTATAGATCTAGATTGATACTTAGAGCCGTCGCAACATAAAGCATCAATGCATACACAACATTCAATAGGTTCTCAAGCATTAAAATACTCATTCGAATATAGAAATCCATACAAGTAAGATTTAGCATAAATCTGAAGGTTCATCATGCACAAGTATCTAACAAGTTAGTTCCCCATAGAAGGGGAACACAAATCCAATACAATCAAAGAGAAGTAGATAAAAATCATAATGAAAAACACTCTTCCCTCTACCGTTGGCGATGACAGTTGACGGTGTCCCTTCAATGCTTGCCTTCCTCCCTTCGCTCTAAGATCTTCAATGTACCCTAATATTCAAGATAGAAAGAAGATAGGGAGCCTCCAAGAGGATGATGTTGTTCAAGATCCAAAAGCCCCTTCTCTAAACCCTATATCGGATATTTATAGTGTTCAACTCAATGCAGATAATTAGTAACCCAATTAGTCTAATTTGGACACTGATTAGCATAAAACTGGGTTAACTCAAGTCTGGGCTCTCTCATGGCCGTATGCATGCCCGTATGCTTTATCCCCAGGCCACACGACCCAGGATACAGCCATAAGTTTGCCCGTATAGCTCTTTGTATCTTGGTAGTTGTGTGCTCAAAACCTACATACGGGCACTGACGGCGATGAGCGCACCCGTATCTTCGCCATACGGACGCTTACGGGCATAAGACTACCCTATGACTTCAGTAATGTTGTTGAAAGGTTCGATTTGATTTGTTTTTCTTCTATTTTGCTCTTGAAGCTCTATAGTGCCCTGAAAATGAGAATTAACACAAATTAAGTGTTAATGGGCAATAATTACTCAAAATCACATGAATAATATACAGTGAATTGATATAAAAATATGATCAATTGAACCCTTATCACAAGTATCCCCAAGTGCTTGCTTGTCTTCAAGCGAACAAATAAAGAAAAATTAAAAAGATGATAAGCGTTCACCCTTAGGCTAAAGCATTTGCATTTTGTTGTACTCAAAGGATTCACCATTGACAGTTGTATTTTCCTATTTCAACATCTCAGACTTAGATTACTCTCAAGACGGGATTTTAAATTTGCTCTAAATGAGAGTTTCACTCCACTTACCATGTTTCTGAGTTTTAAAGTGGCAAGCATACCCTCAGTGGGCTCTTGAGGTTCCATGATGCCTCTAGTATGCAACAACTAGTTCTTTTCTCTTCAATTTTTTTAATTTTTCTCTTTTCTTTTCACATAACTCCCAGTTGAGCATCCCTAATAGATCCGACTTTCTGGAGGATTTAAGATCAACATAGAGAGTAGATCTCTCTTTTTGAAGGATGAACATGCTGATTAGGCACCAGAACACCCAACTACTAAAAAGATTACACTCAACATACACTCGCTCATGCTCATAAGTGACTTTTAAGCTCGAGAGACACTCTAATTAGGAGCCAAAACCCGAGCTTACTTCATCACCAAGAGTAGAGGAGCACTATCTTGGTTCTTATTTTTAAAATCTCTATGTACAAGAATTTATTCATTATGCACAACTCTACTTGCAAGGGCTAGAAGTTTTGAACTAGTGCCACGAAAACTCTTGGAGCCATTGAAATCAATACTTAACAATCTAAATCAAAGAAACACGATAATGGGTTATCTAATGTCACTAGAGAGCATATAATAGTCATGAAGATTTTCTCTAAGTGTCCAAGATGTTCCATAGGAAAAATTTAAAATTTTGCTCAATTGGTGTAAACTAAGAGCGAAACAAATTTTGAATATGAAAATTTTAACATGCCGTCATCGGTGTATATTAAACATGTATATATGTGATGATTTGCAATGAATTCATAGGATATTATCCCCACACTTAAAGATATGCAATAGCTATTATATGTACCCATCCCTACACTTAAAAATTACATTGTCCTCAATATGGGATTGTATCTACTTAAAGATATGCAATAGCTATTATATTAACTGAAACTTCCCTGATTCAATTGGGGATTGTATCCACTTGCTTGAGTGAGAAAATAGAACATTCATGCAAAAGTTGGGGACTAACTCTACAAGCATCAAGGAAAAGCAAAGCATCATCGCAACACAGGAATATATATCATAAAAGTGAAGTCTCAACAGAAAATAGAAGTAGAAGTACAAAATGGTAGTAGGGTAAAACCCTTGCTAAGCAAATAATATAAAAACAAGTGTGATACATATCCTAAAAATCCCTCTCAATGGGAAATAGAGGGGATACGACAGGAGTAGTATGTGCTGGGCTCCTTGGTGCTGCCGGTGGGACTGCTCGTGTTAGGGTGATGACATGTGGGTCTCGAGAAGAGGAGTAAGGGAAGTGGTACGCATGTGGTGAAATAGAAGATGTGTGTGTAGAAGCCCCCGTCACAGGGGATCCCCTCTACTCTCGCAACATATATAGCACCTGGTTGACCTCCCATCGGAGCGACTCAAACTGCTCCTCCACCCATTGAGGGATGGGATAGCTTTTGCACTGATGCTCGTAGGCGACTCTGCTCCTCCTTGAGTCACCGCTGACATCACCGAGGCGAGTGAGCTCCTTAAGTATCATCTGCTACCCGACCTGGATCGCCTTGAGCAACAGAAGAATCTGGGTGTGGCTCGGGCTGGTGGGTGGAGGAGGAGTAGCGGAGGATGGTCCCTCTAAGGAGAATGGTGCTGGAGCTGGGGGCTCCTCCTCGCAATTTGTGGGGTTTGCGGGGGCGCGTATGTCCAAGAAAAGCATACCACTGCGGTGTGCTGATGACTAACCCCATCGACTGAAGGGTCGAGAAATTGAGGGGTTGTATCACGTGGATTCGGTGTGGTCGAGGGTGGGGTCCGAGGAGATCCATGCCGCGCAAAAGATGAATGATATAAGGACAAGCATTAATTTGCTTCAACTTCTTCAATGACCCCTGATGGGAAATATAGTCGGCGATGAAGTTGCCGATGTCTCGCTTGATCATGCTATAGAGCACTAGGCGGTCAGGGACCGTGACGTGGGCGGTGCTGTCGTCCCTCCCTGCGATCCACCTCCTCTTGAGAGCTTGAATGCACCTATGTATTGGATCGGAGATGCGGGATGCCTTCTTCGGCTCATATATAATCGTTCAGGAGACCTAGCCCTAATATCGTGCGAAAGAAGTGTTTGTCGGGAAATTAACGGCCAGCTTTTGGTACTTGTCCTCCTCTGTGAAAGCTCTTTCATATAATCCAAGGTGTACAGAGAAGTCGGTGATGCTAAGCTTACGTCATATCCCATGAACCTGGAAACGAATGGCGTTTGGGGTCCCAACAGTGAAATAGCTTCTGTCAACCTCGAAGCTGCTGAGGACCTCTAAGGCCATGTCGCGGTAAACCAGCTCATAAATGGTGAATGCTCGGTCCCATCCGCCGAACATGATCAGGCTTCGGACCTCGTCCTTGATCCTGAGCTCTCGTAGTACCGAATGCCTTTGTGAAAGAATGGCGTAGCACACCTTATGGTGCTCCTGAAGGAATAGTGGTCCCGAAGAAGAGGAAGTCTGCTCGGTCCTCTTTCACTTCTCACCCTTGCCTCCTACTTGCTTTGTGCGGGCTATATCTATAATTGAAGATCAGTGTTAATGTCGAAGCAATGCTCCTATAGTAGAATTCCAAATGCAAGAAAGCGTACGGGAAAACTCATGTGCGTGTGCTTGCACGTATAGCTATCATAAGGGTACTTACTACCATGAGCTTTCTCGTATGCAGTGCGCAAAGCCTACAGGTAGGGTTACGGTTGTATGATGGCATAAAGTGTGCAAAATTCAAGAGAGAAAGGGGGAAATTCTTAACTAGGCATGTAAAAATGTATCGATTCATGAGTGTGCTTGAAATGAACTCAAAATGGTCATGAATCAGTCCTAGGTAAAACCTAAAACCCTAGTCATGTTTGGTTGGGGGATAACCCCAAGGGTTATCCCCAACACAATTCCCCATAAAAAAGTTTTTCCCGCCAAAACCTTTAACTAAGATTTAAAAATATAACCCACCAATACATAAAGGACACATCACCATCTTATCATTAATAACTTTGGTTTAAAAACTCCCGCCAAAAAAATTCAAAATTTTCAAAACTTATTCCTATCCCCACTTGGGGATAACCCCCAACCAAACACAACTTTAAAGAAGTGGGTAAACGAATCGAAGGGGGTTTTACCTTGAGTTTCCCTAGATTCTTGAGTGATCTAATCGGGATGTGAGGAAGGAGAAGAAGAGGCAAGGAGAGGCAAACACTCGAAAGAAATGGATGTGACAAGATTATGTGCACAACCCCTATAAAAAGGAAATGAAACGTCGCACCCCTTTTCTGTGTCTTTTCGCATGACATACGGGCTGTCTTACCGCCATAAGATAGACCCTATGCGGCGTTATGGGCATAAATGCCTGATAGCGATATTGCAATAATGATCATATAGGCGCTTACGGCCGTATCCTCGTCCGTATCTTTGTTTGGGTTGTTTATTATGATCAACCTCTTTGTTGTTCCATTCTAATTCCTCTTGATATTCTTCCTTCATTCTTCTATAGACCGAGATGTGACCTATTGGCTTGAGATGGATTATTTATGAGAGATTTAAGAGATCGATCACTTTTTTTGAAATGACAACTAACTATTCAAAACAAAACTAAGGAGCCCTACGAATAGAGAATTTTTTGAAACTTGTGCTTCCTCCAAAGAAACACTTGTTTAATGTTACTAGCTTGACATAAATGGTTACTGTTCATGTTGGATCGAATACATAAATCCCCTCATGGACTTTCTCCTTAAAACAATTTCCAAACAAGGAGAACCCTAAATTGGATTATATGGGGGATTCGGTGATGCGGGCAAGTGATGAATTTCTTGCCTTACTATGGGCTTTATTACTCTTGTCCTTATCTTTTTCCTTCCAAAATAATAGTTGGAGAAATAATTTCTGTGACCCCTTATCTTTCTTCTTTGTTTGCCCTCGCTTACTCTTCCTTGAAGGGCCAGGGTCACTCTCCACAAGGTGTTCTTTTTCATCATCTAGCTGTCCTAAATACTCTTTAAGTGGATCTGTTTACAACACTTCTTGAATACAGCTCTCGAATATAAGTTCAAGATCATCAATAAAGTAAGTTGTATCATCATGATCAAGTGTTTGTCGCATCGCTGAAGGAAGTTGTAATTCAACTATGCTATCGCCTACTCTTAAGGACATCTTACCTTCAGCGTGATCATGTAGCAATGATCGATCGGTGAGTTGAATAGTCATTTTTGTGGTTTCGGCATCACATTGATACTGGCGCCCGAATCCGCCAAAGCACTTTGCTCCACACCATCCCCAATAACACAAGGAATTACCATGCTTTGTGGGTCCTTTAACTTTCTAGGTAAGTTGGTTTAGAGTATCGATGAGCATTGGGAGTTCAGAGTTATTGCGGTAACTTTCTCTAATTTCCTCTTGTGGGTTAGTAGCTCCTTCATGTACTTGGCATATTTAGGCATTTGGGAAAGTACATCAACAAGAGGTAAGCTTACATGTTGTTGCTTGATCATCTCTAAGAATTTCATGAAATGTTCATCGTCCTTTGATTTCTTCAATCTCTCAGGAAAGGGAACTCTAGGTTGATATTCAGGACAGGTGTAGTTTCTATTCCCTTATCCTTTGCTTGGTGCTCTTCAGCCATGCTCTCCTTGGTTGCTGATGATTCATCTATTTCTACCTTGGTGGTTACCTTGTCAGGCTTTCTGACCAATATCTCCACTTCCTTCCCATTTCTGAGCAAGATAGCCTTTAAATCCTCACAGGGCTTTTCCTCGGTGTTGCTCGGTAGGCTTCCTTGAGGCCTTTTTGATAAAATTCTAGATAATTGCCTAATTTGGTTTGATAGACCCTGATGCTTGCTTGAATGTTCCGTATTGTAGTATCTACCGATTAAAATCTTGAATTTGTGGCAATCATGAACTTAGCTAAAACATCCTCAAGGTTTTGTTTGGGTTGTGGAGGTTTTGGAGCAAATGAGTTAAATCCTAGAGGGGTTGCTGATCCTTGGATATTGCCATAGGATAATCCTGGATTACTTTAGTTAGGCATATAAGGGTGAAATTGGATCCCTTGGGGTCTTTGATTGCCCATATATTGAACTTCCTCCATGGAGGCCACTTCCATGCTTGCAATGGGGTATTGTGATGAATTATGTCTGCCACAAGTGCCGTACGAGATGGCTGCAACTGAACTTGAAGATCCTTTTGATGAAATTTGGTCCAACTTCTTTGAGAGTTCAACTACGTGTGATGCAAGGACAAGATCTTGATTAATTGAGTTAACTCCAACTTTAATAAGTTGTCTTTCCTTAGGTGCCCACGCTAATTCAGTGTTCGCCAAATCTTCTAGTAGTTGCTCGGCATCCTCGGGGTATTTGTTTCTTAAAGAAACACCAACTGCGGCATTGACTAATTGTCTAGTGTGATTGTTCAGCCCGTTATATAGAGTGCAGAGTTTTGCTCACGGTTCTATGCCATGATGTGGGAAACCCCTGATTAAATACTTAAATCGATCATAAGCGTCGAACGACTCATTTTCACCTTGCTTGAATGCAGAAATCTCTTGTCTAATTTGTGAAATCTTACTTGGGGGGAAATATCTACCTAGCAATTTATCTAGCATATCCCTCCAAGTTCTTATACTCCCTGCGGGGAGTGAGGATAGCCAACGGTATGCTGCTTCCGTTAAACTGAGTGGAAATAATCTCAAGCAAATGACGATATAAGAAACTCCATTAATCTTAAACATGTTACAGGTTTGAATGAAGCGCGCTCGATGTACGTGAGGATCCTCGTCAGGGTGCTAGATTTTGAATCATTTGGACTATGCTCACCTTGATTTAGAAGTTGTTTGCAACTTGAGCTGATTGAACGGTGAATTCTTCTCCGGTGTACTCCGATCTTTCATATTCGAACAAGGTTTTCCTTCTTTCCGCCATAATTGGAAATTCTCTTGGTTCGATACTTACCTCGGTGGGGAGTATGTTGTCGAACTCTGAAGAAGGTCCCGGAGTTATCTCTGGAGATATGCCTTGTGCTCCTCTAAGTCTTCGGTGTAGAGTACATTCAATCTCACTATTGCCTTCCACCAACCTGATTGGATTTGCTCGGGTCATGCACCAAATCCTCATGCAAACAAGAGAGAACAAGAATCAGTAGTGCGTATGGTGGGAGTAAGAAAATGAAATGAATGAAAAAAATATGAAAAAGCAATTAAGAAAAAACTAAAACTAGGACTAACTAACAGACTTTTAGTATTCTTAGAGACCTAAAGGTCCCCGGCAACGGTACCCAAAAACTTGATGCGTGTTGTATGCTTATACCGCAAGTGCATTGGTCATATTAAGTAATAAAGCGGACTTGTGAAAGTCGGACATCGAACCCACAAGGACCTTGACCACTAATCCTATCTAATAATCTGCTACACAGTCTATCCAAAGGTTGATGATTTTCTAATCTAATCACTAAAAAGAGAAATTGGCTTAAGAACACTTGAAGAAAATTATGATGACATACAATAAAAAAAGAGAGATACTCGGGCATTGAATCCCCTCCGGATATTTATAAATTGGGGCAAGTATGGATTTCATATTGATAAATATGAGATATGGACCAAGAATTCCTACAACACTTTCACCCCCTGTTTCAAGGCGAGTTACTAATATACGCTCGTGAGTAGTTCTAAGGAACATATAATCTTGGAAGAGTTATGGGAATGATCTATTTTATAGAGTCTCTCTCCTAAACACCCGATCTCTAAGCATGTTCATAACTCCTACCTATTGAAGTAGATCTAGGGTAAATAGAGGGAGTGTTATTGTCTACGCCTTCTATAGATCTAGATTGACACTTAGAGCTGTTGCAACGTAAAGCATCATTGCATACACAACATTCAATAGGTTCTTAAGCCTTAAAATACTCATTCAAATATAGAAATCCATATAAGGAAGATTAAGCATAAATCCGGAGGTTCATCATACCCAAGTATCTAACAAGTTAGTTCCCCATAGAAGGGGAACACAAATCCAATATAATCAAAGAGGAGAAGATGAAAATCATAATGAAAAACACTCTTTCCTCCACTGTTGGCGATGACTATTGGCGATGGCCGTTGACGGTGTCCATTTAATGCTTGCCTTCCTCCCTTTGTTCCAAGATCTTCAATGTACCCTAATCTCCAAGTTGGAGAGAAAGGTAGGGAGCCTCCAAGAGGATGATGATGTTCAAGATCTAAAAGCCCCTTCTCTAAATCCTAAATCGGCTATTTATAGGGTTCAGCTCAATGCAGATGGTTAGTAACCCAATCAGTCAGATTCGGAGTTAGATTAGCATAAAAATAGGTTAACTCAAGTCTGAGCGCGCGACATACGGATTGTCTCATGGACGTATGTATGCCCGTATGCTTCATCCCAAGGTTGCACAGCTAAGGATACGGGCATAAGTTTGCCCATTTAGCTCTTTGTATCTTGGGAGCTGTTTGCTTAGAACCTTCATACGCTCGCTTATGGCCTTGAGCGCACCCGTATCTTCATCATACGAGCACTTATAGCCATAAGACTACCCGTATGACTTCAGTAATGCAGCTGAAAGCTTCTATTTGATATGTTTTTCTTCCGTTTTGCTCTCGAAGCTCTTTGGTGCCCTGAAAATGAGAATTAACACAAATTTAGTATCAATGGGCAAGAATTACTCAAAATTATATGAATAATGTATAGTGAATTGATATAAAAATATGATCAATTGAATAATTATCACAAAACATCTTAGAGACTCGCCCTTCTTAGTATCCGGGCTCCCGATATACTCAAAATCCTCTTTACTGGAGATGGTCTACACATAGGAAGGCGCTCGTTTCTTCCTCCATATGGACTACGAAAATAACTCCAGGCTCTCGCAACGTATAGGGATTAACATACATTAAAATATCTAATAGACTCAATAGATTCAACCAAGCATTAAAACATAGAAAGACAACATCAATTAATCCATAATCCAAGGGTTCATCACACCCAAATATCTACAAAATTAGGTCACCATAAAAGGAGAACAATAATCCATTTCAAAGATAAAGCAAATAAAAAGATTTATGATAAGAAAGGCTATTACATACACCATTGGTGGATCTTTTGATTCTTTCTCTTAGCTCTTGCCCTTCTCTTCCTCCAAGGGTTGGGGATGAAAATCCCCCCAATCCCTAATAAAGGTTTCTCCTCTCCCAAGCTAGCTCTATTCTCTAAAGCCCTAATTAGTAAGATTATATACCTCCCTTTAGGGTTTTAGAGTGCTATTTACTATTCCGCCCCTACTTGGGTCCACAGGTTGCTGGAAACTTACGACATACAGGGGCTCATATGTACGGGCCCATATAGATTTTATGTCGACTTGTACGACCGTACATCATATCGTATGACACCCTGTATAGTCCCATACGAGCTGTATACTGTCCTAGGAGACAAAATATAGAGACAGTCTGAATCTCTAGGTTCATACAAGCCATATGAAAGCCCATATGCATTGTGTTTTCTCTAGAAATGCTTCATTTTGGTCTCATTTTCCCTTTAAAAGCTTCCTTTCTCCCAACGTCTAGATATTTTGCCATGTTTATCAAAATGAACACTTTTTAAGTACAAACGGGCTATAATACCCCAAAATCACATGAAAAACATACGTGAATATGGTATAAAATTATGCTCAAATAAACACTTATCAAGTTCGCCAGTTGACAGGTACGGGTTACTCCTTTTCCAATTTTCCTTGCAATAGGTATCTAGTTAAAACAAGTGGAATGGCTTCCTCATGCAGTCCAGCCTTGTAAGGGGGGCTGGTAAACCCATAAGGGATTGTCGGGCTCAGGTGGGCGGCTTAAGAGAGGAGTTCTATGCTGGATGCGAACTGCTGTGGGAGGTCACCGACGCCTTGCTCTGCAACCTTCAGGAGCGCGAAGCTAAAGTCAGGTGCCTGAAGGGGAGCACGCACTCTCCCTTGTGTTGTGATGATGTTAAGCCTAATGGTTATACTTATACGGCAAGTGCACGGGTCGTATCAAGTAGTAAAGTGGACTATGGATGTCGGTTGTCGAACCCACAGAGACGTATGCCACTAATTCTATCTAATTGTCTGCTACCTAGCCTATTCAAAGGTTGTTGAATTCCTAATCTAATTTCTAAAATGAAGGTTGCTTGAAATCAACTTGATGAGAGTAGTAAGGGCAATCAATCATAAAGAGGAGATACTAGGGCAATGAATCCTCTCCGGATGTTCATAAATTGGGGCAAGTATGGATTTCTAATTAATGAATGTTAGTTTATGGACCAAGAATTCCTACAATGCTTTCACACCCTCTGTCGAGGCGACTTACTAACCTAATTTCATTATTGTATTAACGTTATAGGGAACACACATCTTGGATGAGTTGTGGGAATAATAAATCTAAATGAGTCTCTCGCCTAAACAACTAGTCTCTCGGTGTGTTCACAACCTCCACCTATTGAAGTAGATCTATATATTTATAGAGGGAGCGTTAATTGTCTACACCCCTATAAATCTAGAATGACACTTAGAGCTGTTGCAAGGTAAAGCATCAATACCATACATTACATCTAATAGGTTCTCAAAAAATTAAAGACATTCATTCAAATATAGAGATCCATACAAGCAAAGTTAAACATAAATCCGGAGGTTCATCATGCCCAAGTATCTAGCAAGTTAGTTCCCCATCAAAGGAAAGCACAAATCCAACACAATATTCAAGAGAAATCAATGAGACATAATATGAAACACCCTTCCCTCTACATTTGACGAGGACCGTTGGCGGCGTGTGTGGAGATGCCCTTTCGATGCTTGACCTAACCTTCTTGCTACAAGGTCTTCAATTAAGCCATAATCTCCAAGATGGAGGAAAGGTGGGAGCCTCCAAGAGAGGTAATGAGTTTTCAAGTTCCAAGCACTCTCTCAAGCCCTAAAATTCGCTATTTATAGGGTCCATGTCTATTTACATAATTGTTGTCCAAATCAGCTAAATTCGGATTTGAATCAACCATAAAATTGGGCTAGGTCGCATCTGTAGCTCGAGTCGTACCGGTGGTTGTGCGGGCGCACGATCGACTGCATGCGTTATCTCCAGGCCTATGCACTCTATGATGCGGGTGCAGGGTTGGTCCTATAGCTCTCTGTTAAGAATGGAGGTGTGTGCTTAGAGTGCTTATGCGGGTGTGTACGGGTGCACGACCGCATTTGCTTTAAACTTCTTGCGGTACATGCGGGTATCACGGGGCACGCCTTTCAAAGACGGCTTGATAACTTGTAGTTTTGCTTAGATTTGTGCCGCGTTACCTTCATTTTGCTCTTGAAGCTCTCCAGTACCCTACACATAAGAATTAACACTAATTAGGTACCAATGGGCAAAAATTACTCGAAATAACATGCATAGTATACGAAGAAGTGATATGACAGTATGATCAATTGAATGCTTATCACAAATATCCCCACACTTGAGTGTTTGCTTGTCCTCGTGCGAACAAAGAAATAAAATTTCAAAACATGAAACGTGTTCAACCTTTGGCTATAAAGTAATTGCATTTTGTTCTACTAAAAGCATTAACCATTTATATTTGTATTTTTTCTATTTCAACACCTCGGACTTAGGTTAATTCCATGACACAATTTGTATTGTTTCACTCCACTTACCATGTTCTCGTGTCTTAGAGTGGCAAGTATACCCTCAGTGGACTCTAGAGGTTCCTTGAGGCCCTAAGTGCAAAACATCTAGCCCTTTAAGAAAAAGAAACTTTCTTTTTGTTCTTTCTTTCCAATTCTTCACTTTTCTCTTTTCTTTTCATATAAATCCAGGTAGGGCATCCCTAATGGATCTGACTTTCTTCGTGAGCAAAGGTTAACATAAAGTCTAAACCTCTCTTTTTGAAGGATGCACATGTTGGTCAAGAACCTAAACACCCAACTACTCAGAAGATTACAACTCTACATATAACTTTTCGACTTGAGAAATACTTTGACCAGGAGCCAAAAACCCAAGCTTAATTCATCACCGAGAGTAGAGGAATACTACCTTAGTCCTTATTTTTGTGAGCTATATACAGAAGAATTTATTCACTATTTATAACTCTACTTGCAAGGGCTAGAAGTTTGAAATGGTACCACAAAAACTCTTGGAGCCATTAAAGGAAGTACTTAACAGTCTAAATCAAGGAAAACATGATCTTGAGCTTTCTGATATCACTAGAGAATATATGATAGTCATGAAGATTTTCTATATGTGTCCAAAATTTTTCATAGAAAAAATAAAAAAAAAATAATTTTTTTTCAACATGCCACCATTGGTGTACACTAAGCATGTATTTCACATAAAAGATTTGCAATGAATTCATAAATTGAAATCCCCACACTTAAAAAATTGCAATGAATGTCATAGCTAAAAATGTATACCCATCCCCACACTTAAACTTTACATTGTCCTCAATGCAAACAATTCAGAAGATCTAAAACAAGGGATTTCCATCAATTGAATGTATGATTATCAACGATGATCCTGACTCTTTACCCTATTGAGTTAGAACTAGGAATTCACTTAATGTACTGGATTATGGTTCCTCACCACGTTATTTGAAATGATGGATTCGACTGAAGGTATGAATGGTGTGTAAAATCCCATAAACTCTTGGGTTGCCTACCTAGAACCGCTTGTTTACCGTCATTAGCTTGACGTTATTATTTTTATGGTCAAGGGGGGTTGAATAATCGAATACTCCCACTGCCTTTCTTCTGAGGGTTGCAATCATAATATAGCTTTAGCCACTACCATATCACTGTGAATGTCCCCTTCACTTCATGGTGGATTTCTATCGCTCCATGAGGGTAGACCACCCTTGTAACTGTGAAGTGTCCCAATCATCATGAACGTAGTTTGCTTGGGAAAAGTCAAAGTCATGAGTTGACCAGTAATACCTGGTCCCCTTCCTTGAATCTCTTTCATTGTTTAATTAATTTATCGGGATGCTGCTTGGTTCGCTCTTTATATAGTTTTGAGTTCTCATATGCTGTATATCGCCATTCATCCAACTCATTCAATTGGAGCATCCGTTTATCCCCCGTATGAGATATATCACAATTGAGGAATTGGGTGGAGCAATAAGCTTTATGTTCTAGTTCTACTAGTGGATGGTACGCCTTTCGATACACGAACTGATATGGGGTGCTCCCCGTAGGGGCTTTATAAGTTGTTCGGTATGCGCATAATACATCATCTAATTTATCATACCAGTCCTTCCAATGATATGTGACTATTTTCTCTAAGATGCGCTTCACATCTCTATTGGATACTTCCACTTACCCACTCATTTGGGGGTGGTAAGGGGTTGAAATGTGGTATATGACTCTATATCGTTTGAGGACTTTATAAAATTGGGTATTACAGAAGTGAGCGCCTCAGTTACTGATTATAGCTCTAGGCGTGCCGAACCTGGAGAATAGCTTTTTCAAGAACTTTACTACACTCCTAGCATCATTTGAACGTAATGCTTGCGCTTTAACCCATCTCGAGATGTAATCCACCGCAACTAGTATGAATTTGTTCCCATTGGAGTTTGGGAAGGGACCCATGAAATCTATACCCCAAATATCAGATTCTAGGCTGAGTTTTGTGGCATCTCATCTCGGCGGGATATATTTCCTAAATGTTGGCAGCTATCGCACTGGTGAGTGAACTCTAGGGTATCTTAAAATAGCTTGGGCCAATAAAACCCTGCATCATCAACCTTCCTCATCGTTCTATTAGAGTTGTAGTGTCCCCCAACTAGTCCTGCATGTCAATGGCTCAGAATTTTCCATCCTTCTTCGCTAGAGACACATCTCTGAAGTATTTGATCAACACAAATCCGGATCAAAATTTTCCATCCTTTTTCTCTGGAGACACATCTCAGAAGTATCTGATCAACACAAATCCGGAATAGATGTGGGTTATCCCATATGTTGTGTTTATGGTCGGCGAAGAATTATTTTTCTTTGGGAATACGTATAATCCTTAGGGAGTTTCCTTGCTACTAAATAGTTAGCATAGTCCGCAAACCAAGGTTGTCCAGCTTCTTCGTTTAGCACCTGCAGTCCCTCGTTCGGCCCATGTATGCTATATAGGCGCTCTTTAGGAAAGGATTCGTTGATATCTTCATCTTTTAGTATTTCCCTATGCCGGTCCTCTAGTCGAGATAAATGTTATGCGGTCAAATTTTCGGTTCCCCTTTTATCCTTGATTTCTAACTCAAACTCTTGTAGAAATAGGACCCATCGGATCAATGGTGGTTTCGCATCAGTTTTTGTTAGCAAGTAGCGCAGCGTTGAATGATCTTTATAGACTATAACTTTGGATAAGGCCAAGTATGAGCGAAACTTTTCGAATGCGAACACAACGGCAAGGAGTTCTTTCTCTTTTGTTGTATAATTCTCTTGTGCGTCGGTGAGAGTTTGACTAGCATTGTATATAGTTTTAAAGTGCTTATTTTTCCTTTGTCCAAGAATTGCCACTACCACATAATTACTCCCATCATACATCAGCTCTAACGATAGAATCCAGTCTTGTGCCATTATAATTGGTGCTCGAGTGAGCTCTGCCTTTCAGATGGAGAAAGCATATACGCAGTCATTATTGAAGTTAAACAGGGCGTCCTTCTCAAGAACTTTGGTTGATGGTCTGGCGATTTCGGAGAAATCCTTTATGAAGTGTTTATAAAAATTTCTGTGCCCCAAATTTTTTTGTATAACCTTGATTGGTGTGGGTAGGGCTAACTTTTGAATTATTTCTACATTAGCTTTATCGACTTCGATGCCCTTATGAGAGATTTTGTGACGAAGGACAATTCCGTAGTACCATGAAGTGACACTTCTCCCAACTCAATATTAAGTTGGTTTCTTCACACCTGGCTAATACTTTTTCCATAATGTGCAAGCATAGATCGAATGAGTCCCCAAAGATGAAGAAGTCCTCCATAAATACTTCCATCACGCTTTCCACAAAGTCTTCTGTTACGGATATATTTGGTAAGACATGTGTCATTGACCTAAAAGACCACCTGTCACACACAGGACTGTGTTTCTTTGGCCACATGGCAATATTTGCACAATTCTGTTCTGCAAATATCATGAGAATTCAATCTTACGAACAAGTCCGTCGGAATTATAACAACCCTCTTATACAAGGTGTGAAGTGGAAAAAGAGAGTTAAATATCTAACACCTCTACAGTGGGTAAGCCTTATCCACTCACTACAGTAGGCAGATATTTACTCTATCTTTACCCACGTGGCACCTACACATTAGGCGGTAGATATTTTCCTACCGCCTTAGGAGATATTTTAACCCACCGCCTTATTCCACCGCCTTTCCAAAACCGCCTCTAGGGTGCTATAAAAGGAGAACGGTAGTGGAAGAAAGGGGAGAGAAGAAAAAAACCTCAAGATACAAAGAACTGTCTAATTTAAGACTCCTGAATCAAGTTTTCTGACTTAAGCATCGGAGATAAATCCGGGCAGAAAGGCCCAATTCCGATCACTGCCCTCTCCTTTTTACAGGTTCGTCAATGGGTAATTCCGATCGGACTTCCAGGGTGTTCCCTACGTTCTCTGTTCACAAGCAGAAGTAAGCGTCCACACCAACTATAAATTTTAACCGTTTTTCGAAGGCTGAGGCCAGATCACGAGGCGAGAGTAGCCAAGGTGTGAGGTGGACCAGTTTTTGGCATCAACAGTTTGGCGCCGTCTGTGGGGACCCTTATAAAAAGCCAAATGATTACTACCAGAAGGTCAAAACGGATTCAAGAACAAGGAGCACCAAGTAACCCTGAAGAACCTGGAGAAGTCCGAAGACATGAGGAGATTCCGTTGAATAATCCACCGATCTTACCTCCATCGGAAAATCCTCCCGCCCCACCCCAAGAACCCATCCCGGAGTTTTACCTCAACGTACAGCAGCAGTTGGAACAGTTAACTCAAGCTGTTCATGCTTTAACTCATCCGCCAGTTCCTCCCACACAAATTCCACCAAGCGTGCCAACAATCCCACTAGCCAATTCCGAAAGTAGAGGGAGGACAAGGACTCGCACTCATGGAGACAGAAGAGAGAGAACCGCCTTCTCTGCTAGCTTGGAACCCCCCTCCGTGCGACGTCGAGAACAAGCTGCCACAAGAACTGAACAGCATACGAGAGCGGAGCGGACAAGGATTGAATGGAATAGCCCATCTATTCCAACGATCGACAGAAGAACACAGCGACAGGATCCTTCGCGAGGAAACAAGAAGTCCGAACGGCACGTTCTCAGCATATGTTCACCTTTTATCAAGGAAATATTGGAAGAGCAAATTCCTGATAATTTCAGACCCCCTTCTATGGTTACATATGAAGGCAGAACCAATCCGTCTCGTCACCTGAAGTCTTTCCGATCGAAGATGCTTCTCAGAGGAATTACCGACGCTCGTATGTGCCGAGCTTTTCCCGCCACCTTAGAGGGAAAAGCGCAAGACTGGTTTGTCGATCTCCCATCTAGCACAGTTCCTTCTTTTCAAATTCTAGCAGATCGCTTCCTAGCTTACTTTGCTAATTACTCAAAACAAAAGAAAACCCCATCTACCCTTCTGCGCGTTAAGCAGCGAGAGGGGGAAACGCTCCAGGCCTATTTAAATCGTTACATAGACGAGACAGCTAACGTTGCGGACCTCCTTCCGCGAATGGCTGTGACCTTTTTAATGGAAGGACTGCTAGAATCCCCTTTTCGTTTTTCCCTCACCCTAGATCCACCAAAGACCATCCCCGCCCTTATGATCCATGCCCAAAAGTACATCAATTCCGATGAGATCTACACGGGTTGGGAAGAAGAAGCTCGACACGAACCAGTGGAAATTCAAAGAGGAAAAACCTACCAAAATGTCAACAGAAGGCCTTCGGACATACGAAAGGAGGGAGAGTCACGCAGGTACAGTAAGGGTGGAAATAGAGGTCTGGAAATCCCAACACGCCCTCAACGGCATGTACCACAGCCTAGAGAACCTTCAAAGGAAAAGAAAATCGTCAGATATGACCACCATACCCCGCTAAATCAAACTAGAAGCCATATCCTTATGCAAATCAAATAGCAAAAGCTCCTAACATGGCCAGAGCTGCAAGAAATCTCGAACGGCAAAAGAACAGTAAGAGATATTGTCAGTTTCATCGATCTAAAGGACACGATACAGAGAAATGTACCCATTTGATGAACGCTATAGAAGATGTCATTCGAAGAGGGCAACTGGAGCAATACATCGACCTTGAGATTCAAGGGGAACCTGATACTCCACAACCTGAAGAAAAAGAAGGAGAAATGGTGGGGTTCATTAGTGGCGGACCCGGTTGTGGTGGTGAAAGTTCTGCCTCTCGGAAAAGTTACGCCCGAATGATAGGAGTGGCGCAAGAAACAGAAACACCTCAAAGGAGGTCTCGACCTATGACTCCCATCATCTTTTATGATAACGATGTCAGCAGGGTTCGCCACCCCCATGATGATGCTCTAGTCATTGCCATCATGGTTTCCAACTTCCAAATGAAGAGAGTTCTGATAGACAGTGGAAGTTCAGTTGACATTCTCTTTTGGAGTGCTTTCGAGAGAATGAGATATGATGCGGACAACTTACTCCCCGTAAAATCATCCTTAGTAGGATTTTTCGGAGGAGTTATACAGCCAAAAGGAATGATCTCCTTGCCGGTTATGGTAGGAAAATCACCAAGATCATCAACAGTGACGACAAACTTTTTGGTTGTACGCTGTGCTTCGAGCAACAACGTTATTCTTGGTAGGCCAACCCTCAACGCCTTGAAAGCCGTAATTTCTACCTATTGTCTTCTCTTAAAATTTCCAACTGAAAGTGGCAGCGGAGAAGTAAGAAGAAATCAACCTTTAGCACGACAGTGCTATATTGCAACCCTTAAGGGAAAAGTCGTAAACGGGGGCAAAAAAAAAGTTTCGGAAGCCATGCTGGTCAATAGAATACCAGTTCAGGAAGAAGAGAAATTCCGACCAATACCAGTTGAAGAGTTGCTTACAGTTCCTCTAGATACAACCAGGATGGAACGTACGGTGCGAATTGGTGCGAATTTAACAAGAGTACAGCGAGAAAATCTCATGGTGGTACTAAGGACAAATTCTGACCTTTTCGCCTGGTCACCAGAAGATATGCCAGGTGTGAAACGCAACGTTATCGAACACCGCCTCAACACAGATCAATCATTCAAGCCTATCAAACAGAAAAGGAGAAATGCGGCACCAGAAAGACAGAAGGCCGCAGAAGAAGAAGTATCGACCCTCTTGAAGGTTGGATTTATCCGAGAGGTGAACTATCCCGACTGGCTAGCTAATGTGGTTCTTGTAAAAAAGCCGTCCGGAAAATGGAGAATGTGAGTAGATTTTACGGACCTAAACAAAGCTTGTCCAAAAGATTCGTTCCCCCTGCCTTTCATCGATGGTTTAGTTGATTCTACGAAGGGGCATGAGATGTTGAGTTTTTTAGACGCCTTCTCAGGCTACAATCAAATCCGAATGGCCGAAAAAGACGAGAAAAAAACATCCTTCATTACAAGCACTGGGACTTATTGCTATAAAGTAATGCCGTTCGGATTAAAGAATGCAGGAGCCACCTTCCAGAGACTTATAAATACAGTCTTCAAAAAGCAAATAGGCAGAAACGTTGAAGCTTACGTGGATGATATTTTGGTAAAAAGTCAAAAAGCCGACGAACATCTGCCAGATTTACAAGAGGCCTTTCTATCCCTTCGGACTTACAACATGCGCTTAAATCCGAATAAATGTTCTTTCGGTGTCCGATCAGGGAAATTTCTGGGGTTTGTATTGACACAAAGAGGAATAGAGGCGAACCCGGAAAAAATCAAAGCCATTCTTCATATGGGGTCACCCAAAACTCTTCAAGAAATACAGCGGCTTAACGGACGCCTAGCGGCTCTGGGAAGATTCATTTCTAAAGCCGGCGAGAAGAACCTCCCACTTTTTCTAGCCTTACGAAAAGCGACAAAAATGGAGTGGACAGAAGAATTTGAGAAAGCCTTTCAAGGACTTAAAGATTATCTCCGATCGCCTCAGCTGCTAGCTAAGCCGCAAGTAGGGGAAGAGCTCTACATCTACTTGGCAACTGCTCCTCGAGCGGTCAGCGCCGTTCTTTTGAGAGAAGACAAGGGAGTTCAGAAACCAGTTTATTACACGAGTAAGATCCTTAACGACGCGGAGTCGAGGTATCTGCCACTCGAAAAGTTGATTTTCGCCCTCATCACATCCGCACGAAAATTGAGGCCTTATTTCCAAGCTCACAAAGTCACTGTGCTAACTGATCAACCGCTAAGGCAAGTTCTCCATAAACCTGAAAATTCCGGACGTCTAGCCAAGTGGGTACTGGAATTGGGTGAGTTCGATCTTACTTATAAACCCCGAACGGCCATCAAGGCTCAAGTGCTAGGAGACTTTATAGCAGAGTTAACCATGCCCGCAAGTGGAGATGAGATCCCATCAGCAAATCCAGAAGAAAACCCTAGCATCCCATGGCTCCTATATGTCGATGGATCAGCGACGGAAGAAAGGTCAGGGGCCAGTTTCGTCCTCTATTCTCCCTCTAAGTGGAAGATTGCAACGGTACTCAAGTTCCAATTCTGAGCGACGAATAATGAGGCCGAATACGAAGCCCTGATCGCAGGACTGCACTTGGCCTGGGGACTCGGAATTCAGCATCTGCATGTATATTCCGACTCGCAGCTGGTCGTAAACCACACCTTGGGTAGTTTCGAAGTAAAAGAGGAAAACATGGTCAAATACCAAGCTGTGGTAAAGAAAATAGTCTCATACTTCGTTCACTTCCAGATTGAAAAAATCGGCCGTGCACAAAATGAAGAAGTAGACGCCTTGTCCATGACATCCAACGGAAATACAGAATCCTCTTTTAACCTACAGTACCTTCCCACCAGGACTATTGAAAGACTCGAAGAGGAAGTGCAAAATATGGCGGAAGAGACGAGTTGGATTGATCCCATTAGAAACTACCTGCAAGGTGGACCTCCACCGTCCAACAAAACGGAAGCCAGACAGATTTCGTATAGATCTGCTCAATACACCATTATTGGCGAAAACCTATACAAAAGGTCCTATACACAACCCTTCTTACGATGCGTACGTCCCAAAGAAGCCAACTATATTCTGCAAGAGATTCACGAGGGCATCGGAGGAGGTCATATAGGAGGCAAAGCCTTGAGTTACAAAGTCCTGCGACAAGGCTATTATTGGCCAACATTAACTCAAGATGCAGTGGCATTCGCCCGTAAATGTGATGCCTGCCAACGGCATTCCAAGATCCAAAGATGACCGCCTACGCTACTTACACCAATTACCAGCCCTCGACCGTTTGCTATCTGGGGGGTTGATCTTCTAGGGCCATTTCCTACTTCAACTCGACAGATGAAATTTCTAATAGTTGCTATAGACTACTTCACCAAATGGGTAGAGGTTGAGCCCTTGGCCAAGATCAAGGAAAAAGGGTGTCAAGGATTCTTATGGCGAACAGTTATCTGTCGATTCGGAATTCCAGTTGCCTTCTGTTGATGCTGAAAACTGGTCCACGTCCCGCTTCGGCTACTGTTGTCTCGAGATCTGGCCTCAGCTTTCGACCAACGGTTAAAATTTATAGTTGGTGTGGACGCTTACTTCTGTTTACGAACAGGGAGCGCAGAGAACATCCTGAAACTCCGACCGGAATTACCCATAGGCGAACCTGTAAAAGGAGAGGGCAGTGATCGGAATTGGGCCTCTCTGCCCGGATTCAACTCCGATGCTTAAGTCAGAAAACTTGAGTAAAGACTCTTAGATTTAGGCAGTTCTTTGTGTGATCAGTTTTTTTTGGATCCTCTTTTCTTCAATTAACGCTCTCCTTTTATAGCACCTGAGAGGTGGTTCAGGAAAGGCGGTGGAATAAGGCGGTGAGTTTGGTAAATATCTCCTAAGGCGGTAGAAAAATATCTGCTGCCTAGCGCGTAGATGCCACGTAGGTAAAATAGGATAAATATCTGCCCACTGTAGAAAGTGGATAAGGCCTACTCACTGTAGAGGCGTTAGATATTTATCTCTCTCTCCCCACCTCATGCCCTGTATAAGAGGGTTGCTGCAATTCCGACGGACTTGTTCGTAGGATTGAATCCTCACGTTTTTTGCTGAACGGAATTGTGCAAAGGTGGTTATATTACCATGTGGCCAAAGGAACAAGTGGTCCTTTAGGTCAATGACACCTGTCTTCACCAAATATATCCGTAACACTAGTCTCCCCCAAAGTGTACTTGTTCGAAAAATCTAAGCGAGGGGTGAGCTAACCGCACGTTTCGCTTGGTTCGAGAACAAGTATTGTTCTTAGTTGGCATGTCTACGTAGGCTTCATGTACGGTTACTACGTCTAAAGTACACGTATTTTAATAGGCGACCGACGTTTACTGTGTTATCCTTTCGCTGTTATCGAGGTAGATTTTTGCTCCGAAATTCTAGTCTATAGTGTCGATAGGTTCTCCTATTTAAGGGCTTGTATGGATGGCGAGTTTGGGGAGAAATCTTTTGTACTCTTGTATCTTTGTATCATGGCTCAGCGCTTGTCCTTTTATAAGTTTTTTACTTTTTCTTAATGTTCTCGACACTTACGAATTCCCAGCTCTTTTTACGAGCATCTATCGGAACTAAGGACTGGAGTGACCCACTTGGTATGTCCTAACGGCTGTGTATGGCTGGCTATTCTGTTGATCGACAGGGGGGTAGGTGAGATGAGCATCGACGCAGGGTGGGAAGCTTTTCATGTCGATCACGACGTGGAAGCGGGGGACCTCTTAATTTTTACTTATGTAGGGGGTATGCGTTTCGAAGTTGAGATGTTCGGAGACGACTCCTGCCGCAGAGAGGTGGGCCCCCACCTTCGCCCCACTGCCGAACCCAGTTCCCCTAGTAATAATGGGGACAGTGACGGTTGCGGGAGTCCGTGTGTCTCTTCTGAGTCTTATCCGAGAGTGTCCTCGGACGGGTCCGCAGATATTTAGCTTTAATCCGTCGGACAATATGTTTTTGTTATGTTTGTTTTGTTTGCGTTCGTCATGTAACCTGAATAAATGACGTTTGTCGTTTTGCTTCTAAATCCTTTGCCATTTTTATGAGGCCTTCACTGGCGATCCTATGTTGGAGTGTGTGCTTTGTCTCATACGGTACAGGCTCTACCTTCCACGTAACGCTCATTGCTCCCTAAGATGACACGTGTCCCCTCTACTATTTAGCATTAAAGGGGGATAGTGGCGCGACGTGTGCGGCGTGCGCGTTTGTCAACGTTATGATGGGTGATGAGCGTGGCTTTCTATGTGTGTCAGGCGGCGCTTGGTATTGCTGACGTGGGCAGAATTTTGAACTGTTTTCAGGAGGTGTAATGATGGTTATTTAAACGGTCCAGATTTGTGGACCCTTGGTTCAACGGTTCTGATCGGAATATAATCCGGAGATCGAACGGCCACGGATTCGTTGCCTTTGTATCTAAGCGAAATCGTACAGGTAGAAAAAGGTTGTTTCGAAAATCGAATCGCGTCTTCTTCTTCAGGTTTCCTCTTCTCCGGCGAGCCTGGTTTTGAGCTTTCTGCGTTTTTTTTTGTCTTTTTCCTTTCCTAAGGTAATAGCTAGTGCTGCATCTTCCTCCTCTAGTTCTTCTCATGAGCCCTCGATTCCTTCTCCGTCGAACCCTACGGTTTCTGTCGCGATTCCGGGCGAACTTGGAGGCGTTCCAATTCAGGGTTCGCGGGTTCACCCTTCCTCTAGGGCAATGGGTAGAGGGTCGGATACGTTCATAAGCCTTGTAGGGCAGAAGGATGTAGATGACCTAGTAGAGAGATATGAGATAGACCTCTCTCTATTCGAGGTTAGGGTTCCTTGTTCAGGGGAGAGGGCGAGTGCTCCCAAGGAGGGGGAGATAGCTATCTATCAGGATTAGGCTTCCTTTTCCTGATTTTACTAAGGCGATCCTAGAGGAATATCGTTTGTGTACTTCGCAGTTAACTCCGAACTCTTGGAGGCTGCTCAACGGATTTGTCATGGTTTTTAAGAATTACGGGGTAAACCCGACTGTCCGCTGGTTCCGTCTGTTGTTTAGTCTTTGTTTGGAGTCTAATGCCGATTGGTATTATTTCTTGGCTCGCCCTGGGAGAAAGTTTCTAGGGAAAGTTCCTTCTTCTATTAAGCGATGGAAGAGCAAGTTTTTCTTTGTTAGATGTAAATCCGAGTGGGATATCCGAACAAGGTGGGAGGTTCCCCGTGCGGACATTACTTGTGAGGAGATGTCGGAAGAAGAAGGAAATCTTCTTAAGTCAATGACGGGGCTATCCAAGTATTATAGATAGGTTTTTGACCAAGGAAAACCTCATTAAGTGTCATTTAATAGTGTCTACTGGTAGGACTCGTTCGCGTACCTAATTTGGTTTGATTTTGGCTTGTGATGTCTAACCTTATTCGGAATTTGTTTTGCAGAAAATCCGATGGAAGACGAAGACTTGAGCTATGTTAAGGGTCTTCTGGCTTCTTTCGAAGGTGAGGTTCATCCGCCCTTGGCTCGTGGGCGGAAAAAGAAAGAAGTGGTACCTAGCCAAGGTGCTGATACCTCCAAAGAGGAGAAGAAGAAAAGGAAGAGAAAAGAGACTGACTCTTCCAAGAAAGGGGTTAAAAGTGACCCTGGTGCCGGGTCCTCACGGGAGAGGAGGACAAAGAGAAAGAATTCCGAGGACGCATCAGTTCCCGGAATTCCAGAAGAACAAGCGGAGGTGCCTCAGGAAGAGGTTCGCGCGGAAGAAGTCCGCCCGGTTTTGTCCCCAATTTCCGAGGGTCCTTCTTTCAGCCGGCCGGAGGATATCCTTCTTATAGAGGTGAGAATTTCTACACACATATTTTCTATGGGTATGCTTCGTGCTTCGTTCAAAACCTTCAACTTAGGTTATATTTTATAGGCGGAGGCAGGAGAAGCGGCTCTTCTGGATAAACTGTGGGCGGCGGACTCTGTCTTAAGGGGGCCGGCTCCTCAAGAAAAGGGGGTGCCCTCCGAAGACGTCCCTTTTCGGGATGCCGCTTGCATAAAGATTGTTTTGATGGCGATGAGGCCTGAACAGCTCTCCTCCAAACTTCATAGAGCTGGAAAGGAAGAGGCCATTTCTCAACTATTCCGTTCGGTCATGCTGGTGAGGATTATCCTTGTAGTAGTTTTACTTTTTGGCTCGGTATTAATGCTACTAACTTATTTGTTTGTTATTTCGTAGACTGCGCACTGGGCGGACCGAGTCGGCAATCTTTGCCAAGGGGATTCGGCAAAGATGGAAGCGTGTAGGGCGGAAATCGCCCAACTGAACTCTAGGGTGGCGGCCCTGGAGGGGAAAAACAAAGAGCAGCTCGCCATTATCCACACTTTTGAGAAGGATAAAGCTGAGCGGCTCCAGCAACTGGCTGTTGTGGGAAAAGAGAAGGATGATTTGGCGGCCAAGTTGTCTATTTCTGAGGGTTCCCTTCTTACTGCTGAGGAGAATGTTAAAAAGTTGCGGGAGAACTCTAGCAGTTTGGAGAAGGAACTCAAATCTACTCGAGAGGGGCAAGCTGAAGCCCGATGGGAGCTGAAGCTGAAAAACGCTGAACTTGCTACTGTTCAGGCGGAGTTGGAAGAGCTAAAGGGGGAGCGCGACACACTTAAAGAAGACTTAGCTTCCCGACTGACAACTCCTAAATCCGACTCACAAGAAATCAAGGATTTAGTAGAGCGAGCTGATAAATTAGAGAAGGAGGTCGCGCGGCTTAGGGCGAAAGCTAAAGAAGGGGCCACCCGCATTTATTCGGTGGTACAACAGGTGGGCCGTCATATCCCTCCTACGGAGGTTTTGTCCATGGGGCTGACGGGAGTTTTGAAGAAGTTCACGGAGCTCTAAAAGAGCAACAGACTATTAAGACCCTAGAGGCTTCTGTCCCCGCCCCCTCGGAGCCTTCAACCAAAGCTCCTCCAGAAGCAGCTGGCTGCCTTGAGGATCCTAGTTCTTAGGATTTTTGAGAAATGTTCTTGTAAATTCGCAATCTTCTGGAATGTAATTTCTATTCTTATGAGTGAAAAAGCAAACCTTTTTTTTGGTGAAGATTTATTTCCGAGTGATGGTTATCCTTAACCATGAGAAGTATTTTCTGAAGTCCTTTATAAACTTCTTCCTTCTTCATTTGGCTTGTACGATAAGCTTCGCAACGAGTCCTTAGTCCAATCATGGGACTTTAAGCTGTTGAGTGAGGTACTCGCCTTCATAAATGAGATTGTTGCCTCATATTTCGATCGGAATTTTTGCCCCTTATTTTTTGGATAAGAGTTGTCGTTTATCCTTACAGGATAATTCCGACTCATCTTCCAAGAATGAGAATTTCACCGCATTTTTGTAGAATGGGAATTTCACCGCATTTTCGTAGGATGGGAATTTCACCGCATCTTTGTAGGATGGGAATTTCACCGCATCTTTGTAGAATGGGAATTTCACCACATTTTTGTAGGATGGGAAAGGCTTGAGCTTTATTCCATGAAATTTAAGAGACAGCTACAGAATTTACTGATAGTAGCGTCATAAGTGTTCGGAATGGAACGGACGTTTGAGCGTTTTTCCGTCCATATTTACTAGATAATAGGTGCCCGCTTGGACGATTCTTTGTATGACGTAAAGGCCTTCCCAGTTAGGAGTTAGCTTCCCAGTTCAGCTTTTATTTTCATGAAACTCATTTTCCCGCAGGATTAGATCGCCGATTTGGAAGAAGACTCTTTTTACCCTTGTGTCATAGAAACTTTTTACTCTCTGACGATAGATGGCTGCCTTTGTTACCACAGCTTCTCTCCGTTCTTCGAGTAGATTAAGTTCTGCTCGGAGTTTTTTCTCATTCTCTTCTGAGGAGAAAGTTTGCTGTGTCCGCAAGGTAGGCATTCCTATCTCTGCAGGGATGACAGCCTCTGCCCCATAAGTGAGAGAGAATGGGGTTTCTCCTGTAGGAGTCCTTGGAGTTGTCCTGTAGGCCCAAAGGGCGCTCAGGATTTCTTCTACCCAGTTAGTCCCATTTCTGGATACCCGAGTTTTCAGTGTTTGAAGCAGGGTGCGGTTCGTCACTTCTACTTGGCCGTTGGCTTGGGGATGTGTCACAGACGTTAGTCTGGATTCAATTCTGAGCTCTGAACAAAAGCTTTTGAAAGCCTTGTTATCAAATTGTCGCCCATTATTAGAAATGAAAGCGACCGGAATTCTGAATCGACAGATAACCGTTCGCCATAAGAATCCCTGACAAGCCTTCTCCGTGATTTTGGCCAAGGGTTCAACTTTCACCCATTTGGTGAAGTAGTCAATAGCGACTATTAGAAACTTCATTTGCCGAACTGAGGTAGGGAATGGTCCTAGAAGATCAACTCCCCAGATGGCAAATGGTCGAGGGCTAATAATTGGTGTAAGCTGTGCCGGTGGTCGCCTCTGAATTTTGGAATGCCGCTGAAGGCATCACATTTCCGAGCGAACGCCATTGCATCTTGAGTTAGTGTTGGCCAGTAATAACCTTGTCGTAGGACTTTGTAACTCAAGGCTTTGCCCCCTATGTGTCCTCCTCCGATGCCTTCGTGAATCTCTTGAAGGATGTAGCTAGCTTCTGTAGGACGTAAGCATCGCAAGAAAGGCTGCGTATAAGACCTTTTGTATAGGTTCTCATTGATGATGGTGTACTGAGCGGATTTGTAAGAAATCCGTCTGGCCTCTGCTTTGTTGGGTGGTGCAGGCCCACCTTGTAGATAATTTCTGATGGGGTCCATCCAACTTGACTCTTCGGCTGCACTTTGTACTTCTCCCTCCAAATTGGCCGATGGTCTTTGCGGGGAAGATCTTGTAGGTTAAAGGAAGACTCTGCATCTCCGTTCGGTGCTGTAGCCTTTTTAGACAGGGCGTCCGCCTCTTCGTTTTGCGCTCGACAGATCTTTTCAATTTGGAAGTAAGCGAAGTATGGAACTATTTTCTTCACCACTGCTTGGTATCTGACCATGTTCTCTTCCTTCGCTTCAAAGCTGCCCAAGGTGTGGCTCACAACTAACTGCGAGTCGGAATATACGTGCAGATGTTGAATTCCGAGCCCCCGGGCCAAATGTAATCCTGCGATGAGGGCTTCGTATTCGGCCTCATTGTTGGTTGCTCGGAATTGGAACTTCAGTACTGTCGCAATTTTCCACTTAGAGGGAGAATAAAGGACGAAACCTGCCCCTGACTTTTCTTCCGTTGCTGATCCGTCAACATATAAGGACCATGGGATGCTAGGGCTTTCTTCTGGACTCTGTGACGGGGGTTCGTCCCTATTTGCGGGAAAAGTTAACTCCGCGACGAAATCTGCCAGTACTTGAGCCTTGATTGCCGTTCGGGGTTTATAGGTGAGATCGAACTCGCCTAATTCTATCACCCACTTGGCTAGGCGTCCGGAGTTTTCAGGCTTATGAAGAATTTGCTTTAACGGCTGATCAGTCAACACTGTGATCTTGTGGGCTTGAAAATACGGCCTCAATCTCCGTGCGGATGTGACAAGAGCGAAAGCCAACTTTTCAAGCGACAGATATCTTGACTCTGCTTCGTTGAGGATTTTACTTGTGTAGTAGACTGGTTTTTGAATTCCGTTATCTTCTCTCAAAAGAACTGCGCTGACTGCATGCGGGGCGACCGCCAAGTAGATGTAGAGTTCTTCTCCCACTTCTGGCTTAGCTAGTAGCTGAGGCGATCGGAGATAATCTTTAAGCCCCTGAAAGGCTTTTTCACATTCTTCTGTCCACTCCAATTTCGGTGCTTTTCCCTCTAAGGTGGCGGGAAAAGCTCGGCACATGCGAGCGTCTGTGACTCCGGTGAGGAGCATGATTGACCGGAAAGACTTCAGGTGACGAGACGGATCGGTTTTGCCTTCATATGCGACATAACTAGTGACCTGAAGCTATCAGGAACTTGTTCTCCCAATATTTTCTTGACAAAAGGCGAACACATACTGAGAATGTGTCGCTCAGACTTCCTATTTTCTTGAGGGGGGTCCTGTCGTTAAGTTCTTTTATCAACCGTTTGAACAGATAGACTATTCCGCTCTGTTCTTGTCCGCTCGGTTCTTGTAGTAGCTTGCTGTCTGCGTCGAACAGAGGGGGGTTGTGAACTAGCGGAAAAGACGGTCCTCTCTTTCCTCTCTTTATGGGTGCGGGTTCTTGTCCTCCCTCTACTTTCGGAATTATCCAGTGGGGCTGTTGGTATGTTTGGTGTTGGAACTTGTGTAGGAGGAGGCGGAGGATGGGTCAAAGTATAAACAGCCTTGGTCAACCGCTCCAATTGTTGCTGTATGTTAAGATAAAACTTCGGAACAGATTCTTGGGGTTGAACGGAAGGATTTTCTGATGGAGGTAAGCTGGGTGGATTATCTGACCGGATTTCCTCATGTCTTCGGACCTCGCCAGGCCCTTCGGGATTATTTGGGGCTCCCTGTTCTTGGATTCGTTTTGATCTTCTGGTAGTGGTCATTTGGCTTTTCGTAAGGGTCCCCACAGACGGCGCCAAACTGTTGATGCCAAAAACTGGTCCACGCCCCGCTTCGGCTACTGTTGCCTCGAGATCTGGCCTCAGCTTTCGACCAACGGTTAAAATTTATAGTTGGTGTGGACGCTTACTTCTGTTTACGAACAGGGAGCGCAGAGAACATCCTGAAACTCCGACCGGAATTACCCATAGGTGAACCTGTAAAAAGGAGAGGGCAGTGATCGGAATTGGGCTTCTCTGCCCGGATTCAGCTCCGATGCTTAAGTCAGAAAACTTGAGTAAAGAGTCTTAGATTTAGGCAGTTCTTTGTGTGATCAGTTTTTTTTGGATCCCCCTTTTCTTCTATTAACGCTCTCCTTTTATAGCACCTGAGAGGCGGTTCAGGAAAGGCGGTGGAATAAGGCGGTGAGTTAGGTAAATATCTCCTAAGGCGGTAGGAAAATATCTGCTGCCTAGCGCGTAGATGCCACGTAGGTAAAATAGGATAAATATCTGCCCACTGTAGCAAGTGGATAAGGCCTACTCACTGTAGAGACGTTAGATATTTACCTCTCTCTCCCCACCTCACGCCCTGTATAAGAGGGTTGCTGCAATTCCGACGGACTTGTTCGTAGGATTGAATTCTCACGTTATTTGCCGAACAAAATTGTGCAAAGGTGGTGATATTGCCATGTGGCCAAAGGAACAAGTGGTCCTTTAGGTCAATGACACCTGTCTTCACCAAATATATCCCATTCTACAAAAATGCGGTGAAATTCCCATTCTACAAAAATGCGGTGAAATTCCCATTCCTAAAGGATGAGTCGGAATTATCCTACAAGGATAAAACGACAACTCTCATCCAAAAGCAAGGGGCAAAATCCCGATCGAAATATGAGGCAACCATCTCATTTATGAAGGCGAGTACCTTACTCAACTTAAAGTCCCGTGATCAGACTAAGGAGAGAAGAACCCGCTGCGAGGTTTATCTTACCAGCCAAATGAAGAAGGAAAGACTCTACGAAGGACGTCAACGAATCCCTTGCATGGTTAAAGATAACCGTCGCGCGGAAATAAATCTTCACCAAAATAAAGGTTTGCATTTCATTCATACGAATAGAAGTTACATTCCAAATGATTGAGAATTTACAAGAACATTTTACAAAAAATACTAAAATATCCTAAGAACTAGGACCCTCAGCGCAGCCAGCTGCTTTTGAAGGAACTTGGGTTGACGGCTCCGAGGGGGCGGGGACATAAGCCTCTAGGGTCTTAATAATTTGTTGCTCTTTTAGCTCCATATAAGTCTTTAAGACCCCAGCAAGCCCCATAGATAGCACTTCCGCCGAGGGAATATGGTGACCCACCTGCTGCACCACCGAATATATGCGGGTGGCCCCCTCTTTAGCCTTCGCCCTAAGTCGAGCGACCTCCTTCTCTAGTTTATCCGCTCGTTCTATGGAATCTTTAATTTCTTGCCAGTCGGATTTGTTAGTTTTTAATCGTGAAGCTAGGTCCGCCTTAAGGGTGTCGCACTCCCCTTTTACTTCCTCCAGCTCCGCTTGAACAGCAGCAAGCTCAGCACCCTTCAGCTTCAGCTCCCATCGGGCTTCAGCCTGCCCCCCCTTGAGCAGATTTGAGTTCCTTCTCCAAACTGCTAGAGTTATCTTGTAACTTTTTAACATTTTCCTCAGCAGCGAGAAGGGAACCCTCAGAAATGGACAGCCTGGCTGACAAATCCTCCTTCTCTTTTACCATAACAGCCAGCTGCTGAAGCCGCTCAGCTTTATCCTTCTCATAAGTATGGATAATAGCGAGCTGCTCTTTTTCTTTCCCCTCCAAAGCCGCCACCTTAGAGTTTAATTGGGCGATTTTCGCCCTATACGCTCCTGTCTTTGCCAAGTCCTCTTGGCAAAGATTGCCAACTCGGTCCGCCCATTGCGTAGTCTACGAAATAACAAATAAGTTAGCAGCTTTAATACCGGGCAAAGAAGTAAAACTAATACGAGTTTAATCTTCACCAGCATGACCGAGCGAAACAGTTGCGAGATGGCCTCTTCCCTTCCAGCTTTATGAAGTTTGGAGGAGAGCTGTTCGGGTCTCATGGCCATCAAAACAGTCTTTATCGTAGCGGCATCCCGAAAGGGGACATATTCGGAGGGCATCTCCTTCCCTTAAGGTGCCGATCCCCTTAAAACCCAGTCCACCACCCTTAATTTGTCCAGGAGAGCTGCTTCTCCTGCCTCCGCCTATAAAATAGACCCTAGGTTCAAGATTCTGAACGAAGCATATCCATAGAAAATGTATACATCGAGATTCTTACCTCCATAAGAAGGATATCCTCCGGCCGACTGGAAGAAGGACCTTCGGAAATTGGAGACAAGGCCGGGCGGACTTTTTCCGCACAGACTTCTCCCGGAGGCACCTCTGCTTGTTCTCCTACAATTTCGGGACCCGATGCATCCTCGAAATTCTTTCTCTTTGTCCTCTTCTCCCGTGAGGACCCTGCATTAAAGTCGCTTTTGACCCCCTTCTTGGAAGAGTCAACTTCTTTTCTCTTCCTTTTCCTCTTTCCGCCTTGGAGGTATCAACACCTATGCTAGACACCGCCTCCTTCTTCTTCCGCCCGCGAGGCAAAGGCGGATGAACTTCACCTTCAAAAGAAGCCAAAAGGCCCTTAACGTAGCTCAGGTCCTCGTCCTCTATCGGATTTTCTGCAAGGGAATTCCAAAGCAAGTTAGCTATCATAGTTACAAGTTAAGCTAAGTCAGAGACACGAGTAAGTCCTACCGGCAGACACTATTAAACGACATCTAACAAGATATTCTTTTGTCAAGAACTCATCCATATACACTTTGGATAGCCCCGTCACCGACTTAAGAAGAACCTCCTCTTTTTTCGTCATTTCCTCACAGGCAATATCCGTTCGGGTAACCTCCCACTTGGTTCGGACATCCCACTCGGATTTACTTTTAATAAAGAAAAATTTACTCTTCCATCGCTTAATGGAAGAGGGAACTTTCCCTAAAAACTTCCTCCCAGAACGAGCCGAAAAGTAATACCAGTCGGCATTGGACTCTAAGCATAGACTAAATAACATACGGAACCAACGGACAGTCAGATTTACTCCGTAATTCTTGAAAACAACAACAAAACCGTTCAGTAATCTCCAAGAATTCAGGGTCAACTGCGAAGGACACAAGTGATATTCCTCTAGGATCGCCTTGGCAAAGTTAGAAAAGGGAAGCCTAAGGCCACCCGATAGCGCATCTTGATAGATGGCTATCTCCCCTTCCTTGGGAGAACTTGCCCTCTCCCCAGAACAGGGAACCCTAACCTCAAATAGAGTGGGGTCTATCTCATATTTTTCCACCAGGCTATCTACATCCTTTTGCCCGAGGAGACTTATGAACGTACCCGACCCCCTACCCATTGCCCTAGACGCAGGATGAATTCGCGGACCCTGAACTAGAACATCCCTAGGATCGCCTGGAGCCGCACCAGAAATCACGGGGTTGGACGGTGAAGGAATCAGAGGCCCATGAGAAGAACTAGAGGAAGAAGATGTCGCACTAGCCATTACCTTAGAAGGAAAAAAGACAAGAAAAAGACACAGAAAGCTTAGACCAAGGTTCGCCGGAGAAGAAGAAGTCTTAGGAAGAAGAAGATGACACGCTTCCACTTTCGAGATAAAACCTTTTCTTTTCTGCTTGTACGGTTCCGCTTATAATCAAAGAAGATGGATCCTTCACCGTTGGATCTTAGAGCCACGCCACTATCCAACCATCGAACCAAACGTCCTCGAATCGGGACCGTCCAAATAACCATCATTACACCTCCTCAAACAGTTCAAAATTCCGTCCACGTCAGCACACCAAACGCCGCCTAACACACATAGAAAACCACGCTCATCACCCATCATGATGTTGACAAACACGCACGCCGCGCACGTCGCACCACTATCTCCCTTTAAAGCCAAATAGTAGAAGGGACACATGTCTTCTCAGGGCTTTAAAGCCAAATAGTAGAAGGGACACGTGTCTTCTCAGGGAGCAATGAGCGTTATATGGGAAGTGGAGCCTGTGCTGTAGAAGACAAGACACACACTCCAACATAGGATCATCAGTGATGGCCTCATAAAAACACCAAAGAATTTAGAAGCAAAACGACAAATGATAATTTATTCATGTTACAGGACGACCGCAAAAAACAAAAAAAAAAAAAAACAAAAAACAAAAAAAAAACAAACAACAGCATAGCAAACCCTAAACATATTTTCCGATGGACTCCCCTAGCTAAACATCCGCGGACCTATCCGAAGACACGCTCGGATAAGACTCAGAGGAGACACATGGACTTTTGCAACCATCATTGTCCTCATTATTATTGGGGAAACCTGGTTCGGCGCGGGGGCGAAGGTGGGGGCCCACCTCTCTACGGCAGGAGTCATCTCCAAACATCTCAACTTTGAAACGCATACCCCTGCATGAGTAAAAATTAAGAGGTCCCCCGCCTCCACGTCGTGATCAACATAGAAAGCTTCCCACCCTGCATCGATGCTTATCTCGCCTACACCCCTGTCAATCAACAGAATAGACGGCCATACGGAGCCGTTCGGACTTACCAAATGGATCACTCCAGTCCTTAATTCCGATAGATGCTCGTAAAAAGAACTGGGAATTCGTAAGTGTCGAGAACACTGAGAAAAAGTAAAATTTTTTTAAAAAGACAAGCGTTGAGCCATGATGCAAAGACAAAAGTTTTACAAAAGACTTCTGGCCAAACACACTATCCATACAAGCCCTTAAATAGAAGAACCTATCGACACTATAGGCGAGAATTCCGGAACAACAATCTACCTCGATAACAACGAAAGGATAACACAGTAAACGTCGGTCACCTATTAAAACACATGTACTTTAGACGTCGTAGATGTAGACAGAGCCTACGCCTATATAGACATGGTGAAAAATACTTGTTCTCGAACCAAGCGAAACGTGCGATTAGCTCACCCCTCGCTCAGATTTTTCGAACAAGTACACTTTGGGGGGGACTATTGTTACGGATATATTTGGTAAGACATGTGTCATTGACCTAAAAGACCACCTGTCACACACAGGACCGTGTTTCTTTGGCCACATGGCAATATTTGCACAATTCCGTTCGGCAAATATCATGAGAATTCAATCTTACGAACAAGTCCGTCGGAATTATAACAACCCTCTTATACAAGGTGTGAGGTGGAAAAAGAGAGTTAAATATCTAACACCTCTACAGTGGGTAAGCCTTATCCACTCACTACAGTAGGCAGATATTTACTCTATCTTTACCCACGTGGCACCTACACATTAGGCGGTAGATATTTTCCTACCGCCTTAGGAGATATTTTAACCCACCGCCTTATTCCACCGCCTTCCAAAACCGCCTCTAGGGTGCTATAAAAGGAGAACGGTAGTGGAAGAAAGGGGAGAGAAGAGAAAAACCTCAAGATACAAAGAACTTTCTAATTTAAGACTCCTGACTCAAGTTTTCTGACTTAAGCATCGGAGTTAAATCCGGGCAGAAAGGCCCAATTCCGATCACTGCCCTCTCCTTTTTACAGGTTCGTCAATGGGTAATTCCGATCGGACTTCCAGGGTGTTCCATGCGTTACCTGTTCACAAGCAGAAGTAAGCGTCCATACCAACTATAAATTTTAACCGTTTGTCGAAGGCTGAGGCCAGATCACGAGGCGACAGTAGCCAAGGTGTGAGGTAGACCAGTTTTTGGCATCAACATCTTCAAAAATAGAGAACATACATCTCTAAAAAGTGGCGGGTGCGTTATACAAGCCAAAGGGCATACGGCAGTAGGCGAAGATACAATAAGGTCGGGTAAAAGTTGTTTTCTCTTGATCCTTCGGGGCAATAGGGATTTGAAAATAACCAGAGAATTCGTCCAAAAAATAATAGTAAAATGTCCAGCTAATCGCTCAAGCATTTGGTCGATAAAACGCAACAGAAAATGACCCTTCTTGTAGCGATGTTGAGCTTCCTGTAATCAATGCAAATATGCTATCATGTTATTGTTCTTGTAGGGACAAGCTTGTTCTTTTCATTTGTCACGATAGTCATTCTGCTCTTCTTGGGTACTACTTGTACCGGACTCACCCACATACTATTTGAAATAGGATAGATGACCACGATATCAAGAAGTTTAATCACTTAAGCTTTACTACCTCCTGCATATTCGGATTAAGAGTTCTCTGTGGAAGAATTGATGGCTTGTGCTCTTCTTCCATTAAAATTTTGTGGGTCAAAACGATGGATCTATCCATTGAATATCTGTAATCTTCCACGCCATTGCCTTTTATTCCTTTTAGCACTTGTAACAATTTCTCTTTCTGCTCGTGGGTTAAATTTGCGGCAATAGTTATGGGCAATTTTGAATTATTCCCCAAAAATTCGTACTCAAGGTGCTTCGACAGTTTTTTTAGCTTTAGATCCGAGGGCTTTTCAACTGAAGATCTCTCTCTCACACTATTTTCTTGGGATATCTCATCGAACTTTTGATCATCTAAGAATTGTTCAAAACCAAAATCTTCCACTTGAATGTTTGGCAGATCTAATCCTTCGGGTTTTCAAGCTGCTTTTCTCAAACTCTCCTTCGATTCTCCCTTGTATAGTTGGAGAGTGGTGTTGTTCTCTTGCACCTACTTCGCACAGTGGTATGAGGTCTACTTGGTAAACTCCTTCCAGTATGTTTTCCTGTAAGTTAATCTCAAGGGGATCTAATGGGCGGTACTGTGTGTTTATGGATTGACCAACGTTCATACTGTTAAGTTGGTGGAAGTATTTCTGCTCCTGCTCGATGAAGTCGTTGAATACCTTCTGCTAGACTAGTTCTTCAAAGGTAGTTTGCTAGCCTTGATATCACGTGTTGTAGCATTCCTCCCAGCTGTGCGTGAAGCACGTCATGTATTCTTCCTCATTGTAGCAGCTTGTGGACAGGTATTCCTGGTAGGCGTACTCAAATTGCTCAATTTGAAGTTGTTCTCTTTTGCTCTATTCGTTTAATGTCGATTGTTGTACTATGTTGGTCTTGAAGCTCTCGTACGTTGGCCCCTCCCGATTCTATGCAAAAATAAGGGAGAAGAAAAATTAATAGTGCGAATGATCAGAGTAAGCAAGCTAAAATGTATAAAAGAAAAATAAAATGGAAAATTTTGAAAACCTAAAACTAAGACTAACTAACAGACTCTTAGTATTCCTTAAAACTTAAAGGTCTCCGGCAACTGCGTCAAAAACTTGATGTCAAGCCAAATGCTTATTCTTATATGGCAAGTGCACTGGTCGTATCAAGTAGAAAAGTGGACTATGGAAGTCAGATTTCGGCCGACAGGACTTATGCCACTAATTCTATCTAATTGTATGCTACCTAGCCTATTCAAAGGTTGTTGAATTCCTAATCTAATTTCTAAACTGAAGGTGGCTTGAAATCAACTTGATGAGAGTAGTAAGCGCAATCAATCATAAAGGGAAGATACTCGGGCAATGAATCCCCTCCGGATTTCTAATTAATGAATGTTAGTTTATAGACCAAGAATTTCTACAATGCTTTCACACTCTTCGTCGAGACAAGTTGCTGACCTAATTTCATAATTGCATTAACGTTCTAGGGAACACACATCTTGGAAGAGTTGTGGGAATAAAAAATCTAAACGAGTCTTTGACCTAAACACCTGATCTCTGGGCGTGTTCACAACCCCCACCTACTAAAGTAGATCTATATGTATATAGAGCGAGTGTTAATTGTCTATACCCCTATAGATCTAGATTGACACTTAGAGCTGTTATAACGTAGAGCATCAATACCATACATTACATCCAGAAGGTTCTCAAAAAATTAAAGACATTCATTCAAATATAGAGATTCATACAAGCAAAGTTAAACATAAATCCGTAGGTTCATCGTACCCAAGTATTTAGCAAGTTAGTTTCCCATCAGAGTGGAACACAAATCCAACACAATATTCAAGAGAAAGGAATAAGACGTAATATGAAACACCCTTTCCTCCACCATTGGTGGGACCATTGGCGGTGTGTGTGGAAATGCCCCTTCGATGGTTGAACTCACCTTCTTGCCCCAAGGTTGATAAGTGTTCAAATGAGCATTATTTATGTTGATGCCTAAAACTGGTCCACCTCACGCCTTGGCTACTGTGGCCTCGTGATCTGGTCCCAGCCTTCAACAAACAGTTGAAATTTATAGTTGGTGTGGACGATTACTTCAGCTTCTGAATGAGGAACATGGAGAATGGTTTGGAGATCCGTTCGGAATTATCCTATGAAAATCCGCTCGGAACCTATAAAAGGGAGAAAACAGTGGTCGGAATTGGGCCTTTCTGCTCGGATTCAGTTCCGATGCCTAAGTCAGAAATTTGTAAGAAGGTAGTTTTAGACATGAGTTAGCTCTTTTTGTGGTGACTTTTCTGATCCCCCTCTTTCTTTATTGTCGCTCTTCTTTTATAGTCATTTAAAGGCGGTTTAGGAAAGGCGGTGGAGTAAGGCGGTGAATGAGAAAATATCTTCTAAGGAGGTAAGAAAATATCTGCCTACTGTGTAGGTGCTGTGTAGGTAGGTAGAAAATATCTACCTACCGTGTAGGTACCTCGTGTGTAAGTAGAAAATATCTACCTACTGTAGGGGTAAGTGGATAAGATCTACTTACTGTAGAGGCGTTGGATACGCTCTTGTCCAGATGGTTATCACCTTCTTGCTTCGTGTATAATTCCGACGGACTTTTTGTAGGGGTGAGCCCTCTTTATTTGCCGTACGGAATTGATACTAACGAACCTGGTGGTGACTGACCGTCCTGTGGCCAAGCGAAACGTAGCCCTGTGTATGACAGGTGGCCCTTTAGGGAGGGACGCGTGTCTTACCAAATATATCCGTAACACTAGACCCCCCCCAGAATGCACTTGTTCGAAAAATCTGAGCGAGGAGTGAGTCAATTTGCACTTTTCGCTTGGTTCGAGAACAAGTATCTGCCTTACCTGGCGTGTCTATGTGGGTGTAGGTTTTTTTTTCTAGATACATATGTTTTAATAGGTAACCGACACTTACTGTGTTGTCTTGAATCGAGGTAGATTTTTCTCCGGAAATTTCGCCTATAGTGTCACCATGTTTTACTATATAAGAGGCTAGCGTGGATAACGTTTTCATCCAGCATCCTTGCGTTTTGGTAAAATGGCTCAGCGTTTGTCCTTTTTTAAGTTTTTTACTTTTACCCAGTGTTCTCGTCGCTTACGAGTTCCAACTTCGTTTCATGAGCACTTATCGGAATTGCGGACTGGGATTGTCCAATTGGTAAGTCCGAACGGCTGTGTGTGGCCATCCATGCTGGTTATTGATAGGGGAACGGGTGAGGTAAGCATTGAGGAAGGTTGAAAGCCTTCCACGTTGATCATGACATAGAGGCAGGGGATCTTCTAATTATCACTTTAGCTATTACTCACGCAGGGGATGTGCGCTTTGAAGTTGAAATGTTTGGGAGCGACTCCTGCCATAGAGAAGTGGGTCCTTATCTTCGCCCGCGCGCTTTGCCGGGATTTCCTAGTGATAATGAGGACAGCGACGGGTGTGGAAGTCCGTGCGTCTCTTCCGAGTCTTATCGGAGTGGGTCCTCAGACGGATCCGAGGATTGTTAACTAGGGAATTCCGGCGGAGGAGATGTTTGTTTGTTCTGTTGCTTGGTTGTGTGCTTTGTAATACTATCGCCGTTGTAAATGAATAAAGTTTATTAATTTTGCTAGTTTTCGATTTCTTCAAGAGAAAATGATCACTGGTGATCCTATGTTGGGATGTGTGCGTTTTGTCCCTTATGGCGTGGGCTCTACACTATGCTTGTTATTCCCTGAGACGCAACGTGTCTCTTTTACTATTTAGCATTAAAGAGGGGGGTGGTGGTGCGATATGCGCGGCGTGCGCGTTTGTCAACATCATGATGGGCGCGGTTCTCTATGTGTCAGGCGGCGTTTGGTATTGCTGACGTGGGCGGAATTTTGATTTGTTTGAGGAAAAGTGATAATCAGATATCTGAACGGTCAAGATTTGTGGACCCTTGGTTCAACGGTTTTGATCGGAATGCGACCCTGAGATCTAACGGCCAGGGATTCGTTGCCTTTGTATATAAGCGAAATCGTACAGGCAAGAAAAGTTTGTTTCGAAAGTCGAACCGCGTCTTCTTCTTTAGATTTCATCTTTTTCTTTTCCTAAGGTAATGGCTAGTGCTGCATCTTCCTCCTCTAGTTCTTCTCATGAGTCCTTGATTCCTTCTCCGTCCACCCCTACGGTTTCTGTCGCGATTCCGGGCGAACTTGGGGACGTTCCGGTTCAGAGTTCGCGGGTTCACCCTGCATCTAGAGCAATGGGTAGAGGGTCGGATACGTTCATAAGTCTTTTAGGGCAGAAGGATGTAGATGACCTGATGGAGAAATATGAGATAAACCTCTCTCTGTTTGAGGTTAGGGTTCCTTGTTCAGGGGAGAGAGCGAGTGCTCCCAGTGAGGGGGAGATAGCTGTTTATCAGGATGCGTTGCTGGGCGGACTCAGGCTTCCTTTTCCTGATTTTACTAAGGCGATCCTAGAGGAGTATCGTTTGTGTCCTTCGCAGTTGACTCCGAACTCTTGGAGGCTGCTCAACGGATTTGTTATGGTTTTTAAGAATTATGGGGTAAATCCAACCGTCCGTTGGTTCCGCCTGTTGTTTAGTCTTTGTTTGGAGTCTAATGCCGATTGGTATTATTTCTCGGCTCGCTCTGGGAGAAAGTTTCTAGGGAAAGTTCCCTCTTCCATTAAAAGATGGAAGAGTAAGTTTTTCTTTCTTAGATGTAAATCCGAGTGGGGTATTCGAACAAGGTGGGAGGTTCCCCGCGCGGACATTACTTGTGAGGAGATGACAAAAGAAGAGGGAAATCTTCTTAAGTCAATGACGGGGCTATCCAAAGTTTATATGGATAAGTTTTTGACCAAGGAAAACCTCGTTAAATGTCGTTTAATAGTATCTACTGGTAGGACTCGCTCGCGTGCCCCATTTAGTTTGATTTTGGCTTGTGATGTCTAACCTTACTCAGAATTTATTTTGCAGAAAATCCGATGGAAGACGAAGATTTGAGCTACGTTAAGGGTCTCCTGGCTTCTTTCGAAGGTGAAGTTCATCCGCCCTTAGCTCGTGGGCGGAAAAAGAAAGAAGTGGCATCTAGCAAAGGTGTTGATACCTCCAAAGAGGAGAAAAAGAAAAGGAAGAGGAAGGAGACTGACCCTTCCAAGAAGGGGGTTAAAAGTGACCCCGGTGCAGGGTCCTCACGGGAGAGGAGGACAAAGAGGAAGAATTTCGAGGACGCATCGGGTCCTGAAATTGTGGGGGAACAGGCGGCGTCGCCTCAGGAGGAAGCTCGTCCAGAAGAAGTCTGCCTGGCTTTGTCACCAATTTCAGAAGGTCCTTCTTCTAGTCGGCCGGAAGATATCCTTCTCGTAGAGGTGAGAACATACTTATAATATCCTTTTTTAAGAGTATGTTTCACTTAACTTCAGTTCATATAGGCGGAAGCAGGAGAAGCGGCCCTCCTGGATAAACTGAGGGTAGTAGACTCGGTTTTGAGGGGATCGACAACTCAAGGGAAGGAGTTGCCCTCTGAGGACATCCCTTTCCGAGATGCCGCTACCGTAAAAACTGTCTTGACGGCCATGAGGCCCGGACAGTTCTCTTCCAAACTTCGAAGGGCTGGAAGGGAAGAGACCGCCTCCCAACTATTCCGTTCGGTCATGTTGGTAAGAGCTGTTCTTATTTTACTTTCTAGTCCTTTCTAGTTCGGTATTAGCGTCGATAACTCGTTTATTTTGTAGGCTGCACACTGGGCGGACCGAGTCGGCAATCTTTGTCAAGAGGACTTGGCAAAGATGGAAGGGAAAGGGCGGAAATCGCCCAACTAACCTCTAAGGTGGCGGCTTTACAGGAAAAGGAGAAGGAGCAGCTCGCAATTATCCATGCTTTTGAGAGAGAAAAAGCCGAACAGCTTCAACAACTGGCTGTTGTTTGAAAAGAGAAGGACGATTTGGCGGCCAAGTTGTCCATTTCTGAGGGTTCTCTTCTTACTACTGGGGAGAACCTTAAAAAGCTACAAGACAATTTTAACGGTTTGGAGAAAGAACACAAATCTGCTCAAGATGGGCAAGCTGAAGCCCGGTGGAATCTGAAGATGAAAAATGCTGAACTTACTGCTGTTCAGGCGGAGTTGGAAGAGCTAAAGGAGGAGCACGACACACTTAAAAAAGACTTAGCTTCCCGACTGACAACTCCTAAATCCGACTCGCAAGAAGTCAAGGATTTAGTAGAGCGAGCGGATAAGTTAGAGAAGGAGGTTGCCCGGCTTAGGGCGAGAGCTAAGGAAGGGGCCACCCGCATCTATTCAGTGGTACAGCAGGTGTGCCGCCATATCCCTCCTACGGAAGTTTTGTCCATGGGGTTGGCTGGAGTCTTGATGAAATTCACGGAGCTAAAAGAGCAACAAATTATTGAGACCCCAGAGGCTCCTGCTCCCGCCCCATAGGAATTTCCATCTCAAGTTCCTCCAGCAGTGGCCGACTGTCCCGAGGGCCCTAGTTCCTAGGTTTAGGTTTTTTTTTTTTTTTTTTTTTGTTCTTCTAGATACTTTAGTCATTTTGGAATGTAATTTCTACTTATATGAAGTGTAATATAAACTGGAGTGAAATACAAACCTTGATGTTGATGAAGATTTATTTCCGATTATTGATTATCCTTAATCATCAAGAACCTTAAAGCAGGTTCTTCTATAGTTTCGCCACAGGACTTTGATTTATAGAGTAAGATCCTGGCCTTCGTGAATGAGATTGTTGCCTCACATTTCGATCGGGATTTTTGCCCCTTGTTTCTAGATGAGAGGTCGCTTATCCGTGTAGGATAATTCTGACTCATCTCCTAGGGATGGGATTTTCACCTCATCTTGGTGGGATGGGATTTTCACCTCATCTTGGTGGGATGGGATTTTCACCCATTTTGTGTAGAATGGGATTTTCACCTCATTTTGGTATAGAATGGAAAAGACTTCACCCTTTATTAAATGAGACATTTAAGAGACTTCTACAGTTTTTACTGATAGTAGCGTCGTAGATGTTCAGCATGAAATGGGCGTTTGAGCGTTTTTCCTTCCATATTTACTAGATAGTAAGTGCCTACTCAGACGATTCTCTGATTAACGTAAGGGCCTTCCAAGTTAGGAGTTAGCTTCCCCGTTCGGCTTTTATTTCCTTGGAATTCATTTTCTCTCAGGGCCAGATCACCGATTTGGAAGAAGACTTTTTTCACCCTTGTGTCATAGAACCTTTTCACTCTTTGGCGATAGATAGCTGCTTTGTTTCCGTCGTTATTCTTCGTTCTTCAAGTAGATCAAATTCCGCTGGGAGATTTTTCTCATTTTCTTCTAATGAGAAAGTCTGTTGTGTTCGTAAGGTGGGCATTCCTATTTCTGCGGGAATGACGGCTTCGGCCCCGTAAGTAAGAGAAAATGGGCTTTCCCCTGTGGGAGTTCTTGCAGTTGTCCTGTAGGCCCAAAGGGCGCTCGAAATTCCTTCCACCTAATTAGTTCCATTTTTGGACACCCGGGTTTTCAGAGTCTGGAGCAAGGTACGGTTTGTCACCTCTACCTGGCCATTGGTTTGAGGATGCGTTACAGAAGTTAATCTGGATTCAATTCCGAGCATCAATTATACATGAAATTCATGCATATTATCTTATGTTTTGGAGGAATATTGGCCTGCCGGTGCTAAAAAAAGGCTTTGTTTTTGTAACAGGGCAGAAAACAGCAATCCCAAGAGAAAGGAAGCGTTTTCGAGAAAACGCGGGCCAAAGTAAGCGAAACGGAGCTGGAAGAAAGTCCATACGGAGTCTCATACGGACCCGTATGGACCTGGAGATTCATACGGACTCATGAACTAACTGACAGGACCCCGTACACGAGGACACGAGATATAATGACTCGCATACAACACTCCGTATGGTTGTCCGTATAAGGGATATACGGGGTCGTATGAAATACATACTGGGTCGTATATCGTAAAACTGCAGCAATGATTTCGGCCAAACCGAGGGCAAAGTCGGGAAATACACCCAAAACCCTAGAGGGGGGTATAAATAGAGATGTAAAAGAGGGTTTTGGGGGCATCTTGGAGGGATTAGCGCCAAAGCTTCAAGGAGGGAGAAGCCATCATCATCTTCCCCATCATCTTGGAGGAGATTGAAGAAGGGAAGAGAAGGCTCAAGAGGGCTAGAGAGAAGAAGTAAGGGCTAAAGAGAAAGGGGAAATCTCCAAACGGTCATCATCAAGGGTTTGCTTCATGACTCTTGTGTTTGATTTCTTCTTTGACATTGATTGTAACTCTCCATTGATGGAGAGCTAAACTTTTGATACTTGGGTGTTGATGAACCTTTGGATTATGGTTAATTGATATTGTCTCTTCTATGTTGATTGATTGGTTGAATGCATCATGGTCTATTGAATGTATTGTATAGTGAAAGCATTAACCTCTCTACGTTGCGAGAGCCCGGAGAGGTTTCTCTAGTCCATGTGGGGGAAGAAGCGAGCGCACTCCCCGCGTGTAGACAAACTTCAATAGAGAGGACTAGGAGTACACCGGGAGCCCGGGTACTAAGGCGAGCTACTCCTTTAAATGTCTTATTCCCTTAGTCCTTCCAAGAGATAGGTTCCCTAGAACTTAACTAGTGAGGGTACTAGGTTGAGTAATCACCCTCGAGCGAGGGGATGAAATCGTATTAGGAACCCTTGGCCAATGATTCACCAAGATTCAACATAGAGAGCATTATCCACATCTAAGGAAATCCAAAGGGGATTCAATCACCCGAGTATCCCCCTTCATCGATTGACATCTTCAAGATCAATTGCATTTGTTAATTTGCTTTATTAGCCTTAGAATTAGATTTAGTATCATCAACCCGAACTGATTGACTAGATAATAGGCAATTAATTAGTACTAGTATTTTCTTTCTCCCTGAGGATTCGATACCCGACTTTTTAATAGTCCACCTTACTACTTGATTCGACCCGTACACTTGCGGTTAGAACGCATCAAGTTTTTGGCGTCGTTGCCGGGGAGATTTAGGATTACTAGGAAAACTAGGAGTTTATTAATCTAGTCGTTTACTTTCAGTTTTTACTTTGTTTTAATAATTGTTTGTTTGCACAGTGTCTCTTAGCATTTTAGTTGTAATTTCAGTTTAATTCTCTCGTGATTGCTAATTTTCCTCAATTCTTCATTGCGAGGTGTTGATGTATGACCCGAAGGAACCCTAAGGGTCTTGTCAAAGCCGACAGTGAAATTGATCGAACATTCCATAGAAGGTTGAGAGAAGTGGAGGAATTAAATCCCGGACCCTCTTCGGGGTCGGAGAACTTCATACCCACCGAAGGTAGTTTGGAAGTTAGAGAAATCCCGATCATGGCCGGGAGGCGGCTTACACTATCCGAATATGAGAGGTCTCACTATACAGGGGAGGAATTTAGCGTGCACCCCCCTAATGTGAACATGAACAACTTCGAGATCAAGCCCAGCACCATGACTATGATCCAAAATACAGCCCAGTTTGATGGAAGGCCGGATGAAGACCCTCACGCACATATTGCCAAGTTTGTTCAGATTTGCAACATGTTCAAAATCAATGGGGCATCCGATGACGCCATTAGATTGAGATTGTTCCCCTTTAGCTTGAGAGAAGGGGCCTACAGGTGGTTAACTTCACTTCCATCGGGATCCATTCGCACATGGGCCAAAATGCTCGACAAGTTCCTTGGGCGGTACTTCCCACCTAGTAAAGCCGCAAAGCTTCGATTGGACATTTCTTCTTTCAAGCAAGGACCCAATGAATCGTTCTATGAAGCTTATGAGAGATACAAGGACTTACTCCGGCGTTGCCCTCAACATGGGATCGACGATTGTGCTACGGTCTGGACCTTCTACCATGGGTTGGATGATGCAACCTGACATTTGGTTGATGCAGCCGCCGGGGGCTCTCTTGGGAATAAATACCCCGATGACGCCGAGAAAATTTTTGAAGATATGGCTAGCAATGAAGCCCATTGGTCTACTCGGGGAAAGCAAGTCAAATTGGTAGGCTCCGTGAACGAACCCAATGCAATTGATGTGGCTCTCGCGGAAAAGTTGGACACTTTGACCAGAAAGATTGAGGCATTGACCACCGGTAGCTCCTCAAGTTCATCTCCGGTATCATCTTGTAACACTTGTGGTGGAGGGCATAACACAACAAGTTGCCCAATTATGAGCATGGAGAACCTCACTATGGAGCAAGTGCAATACTTGAACAACAACCAAGGGCAACTGGGGGCAATACAGAGCCTATGCACCCAAGTGGAACCACCCCGGGTTGGCATATGGGAATCCTAGTGGAGGGCAATATCCCCCGGGCTTCCAACATCCTCCGAAGCCACAAGAGAGAAAATTAAGCCTAGATGAGATGGTGTTGAAGATGGTGCAAGAAAATCAAACGGCTATCTGAAGTCTACAGGTTACTGTGTAGAGCTTGGAGAACCAAATGGGTCAAATGGCCAAGACACTTTCGGAGAGGCCGCAGGGAAGCTTGCCTAGCAACACGGAGCCAAATCCACGTGAGCAATGTAAGGCAATTACTTTGAGGAGTGGTAAGGAGATCGAATCCTCAATTGGAGAGCAACAAAGGAAGAATTCAAGTGAAAGGGATGCACCGGCACCAGCGCCCACTTCCAAAGAAAAGGAAGGGAGCAAAGAAGAAGCCACACCCATCCCTCCATATCATCCAAGGGTCCCTTATCCAGCAAGATTGAGAAAAGATAAGGAGGATGCCCAATTTGCAAAGTTCACAAGCATGATGAAGCAACTACAAATTAATTTACCCTTGGTGGATGTCCTAGCACAAATGCCGAAGTATGCAAAATTTATGAAGAACCTCCTATCTAATAGGAAGAAGTTGGAAGAAGTGGGTGCCGTCACTCTCAATGCTCAATGCTCGACGGTTTTGCAACATGATTTGCCCAAGAAACTCAAGGACCCCGGTAGCTTTGTTGTCCCATGTACTTTTGGAGAGGGGATTACCAAGAAAGCATTGGCGGATTCAGGAGCAAGTATTAATGTGATGCCCTATAGCTTATACATGAAACTGGGGCTTGATGATCCAAGGCCCACAGGGATGACAATTCAACTGGCAGACCGGTCTGTGAAGAGGCCCAAGGGCTTGGCCGAAGATGTGCTTGTCAAGATTAATGAGTTTGTGTTCCCGGCCGACTTTGTTCTTTTTGACGTTGATGATAATGTGGATGTGCCCATCATCCTTGGGTGCCCATTCCTCGCTACCGCCCAAGCACTTGAAGATCATGCCCAAGGGAAGCTAGCATTGAGAGTGGGGGATCAAGAGGTGACCTTCCAAATACCGGAAGCAATGAAGCATACCGTGGCCCAAGACGATACCTCCTACAGTGTGGACGACATCGATCTGCTTACCTCTGCTTGTATGGAAGATCTCCTAATGATAGACCAGCTGCGCAATGAGTTGAATGAAGGGGAGGACATCACAGAAGAGGTCCAGGGGGATTCAGCTATGCCAAGTAAGGGGAACCGGGCCAAAGTAGAGAAGACCAAGAAGAGAAGGAGGCCTATTCCGACCATGAAGAAGTGCTGGAGGAAGGTGCAACAACACGGGGTAACCGCCACATCCTTCTCCTCCACTTCCCCCAATGAGCACTCAGGTATGAAAGTAAACTATGCCTCTATTTATACGCGTTTGGGAGAGTGTTTGTTCGGGTCATGCTTCAAGAGAAGGACTGATGGAAGCTTCAAGGTATTTGAGCCCCCATAAGGTAAATTGGAGGTACGTCAAGCTAGTGACGTTAAACAAGCGCTTCTTGGGAGGCAACCCAAGTTTTAGAACTTTCTCTCTTGATTTTTTTGCAATTTTCGTTTCTTTTGATTAGCTAGTGATGCTTGAAATAAGTTGAAGTGGCGTTGTTGTCCAATTTTCTCCATTCTTATGCTGGATGTTGTCAATTAGGGGTAATATCTTGCTTATTATCAGGCCGCGCGAAGAGAATGGTGTAAATGAACCCTGGGAGGGCTGTATAAGCCTCTGCCCAGGTGTATACGGGGTATCATACGGACTGAGATCAGTCCGTATGCCTAGACAGGGATATATACGACCCCGTATGGACTCCGTATAGGAGTCCGTATAGGGTCGTAAAGAGGCACGAGTGGGGTGCTTTAAAAAGCCCCCTTTTCACCCCTCTCTTCCTCACCTTCCCCCTCTCGTGCCCTAGCAACCCTACACCCCCTCTTCGCGACGCGGCGTCTACCCTTCCTCAAATTGAGGGCTTGATCATCCCTAGGTATGTGCTAAACACCCATAATCTACATTATATGCTTTGGCGACATGATTTGGAAACCTAGGGTTGTTTGAAATTGACCTTTCATTTGAATGACATGAATGTGTGAGATTCTTGTGTCATTTTATGATGAAACTTGTATTGAATGAATGTTGAATGTTTTAGAAGTGTTTGGGTGCGAAATAATGTAGAAATGGGGCCAAGATTCATCGCGGCCGAGCCCATACGGACTCCCATACGGAGTCCCATACGGACTCGTATAGGGGGCTGTCCCCATATACGGACTACGGTCAGTCCGTATGGAACCCCGTATAGGGGCAATTTAGGGCCTTTATTTAAAAATCTTGGCATATCTTTTTTTGCTTAACCGTCACTGACATTCTGTGTTTAGTTTCAGGTATGCCGAGGAAGATTACAGCATCAAAGAAGCGCCGGACGGAGGCCGGGTCGTCATCCACCGAGACACGCTTCACAGACGAGGTCCACAGACTTCGACATGTCCGCCTCTCCTCTCGCCGCTTCGGTCGGACCCGCATTATCGACTGGAACACCCTCATCCAGCTCAACATCGCCGACCGAGTCCGAGAGATGACATCATTTGGCGGCTGGGACAGGATTTTCTCTCTAAACCACGAAGTGTTCCGCCGCCCGACATTGGAGGTGCTGAGTTCCTTTGAGGCGGACAGGAGTGCGGTGGGGGAGCAGAACCGCACCGCCATTACCTTTCAGCTTTTTGGACGGCGGAGGGCGATGAGCTACACCCGATTCCAAGGCTATACATGGGGTTTTATGACCGTGACTACACCTTCACACGAGAGTACGCCGAGCTGCTCACGGCCTTCCCCGAGCGCACCATCTCCTCAGCGAGCTTCTGGATTCAGCTAGGCGGGCGCCATGACAACCACAAGGCATCTTTCATGACGGATCTAGTGCACCGCTACTTACATGCCCTCATCAGCCGCACCATCGCAGCCCGTAGTGATAACTGCGGAGTCGTCATAGTCACTGATCGCCTATTTCTCTACAGCCTCATCGAGCGAGTCCCGATCCATTTGGGGTACGTGCTTGCAGACTATTTGGCGCATCAGGGGCAGAACACCCGACTCACCGACATCCATGCCGGGCCCTACATCACACGACTCATCATGGGCATGGGTCTCGAGGCCGAGTTGGAGGGGGAGCAGCACCTGCAGTTGGTCTCCCCACTGGACATGACGCTCCTCGCACAGATTGGACTGGTGCGGCGAGCCGGCGGACGCTACACTTTGGTTGGCCAGGCTTCAGATAGTTCGGAGGAGGAGGGATCTGACTCCGATGATGCAGATGCGGCCGACCCCTCAGCGTAGCTACCCCCAGCACCCGGTGGACCCTCGGCGCCCAGGAGCCGTTATACGAGGTTGGAGGAGCAGATGACCAAGATGAGAGCTGTCCAGGACACGATCCTAGCTGAGCAGCGACGGCTCGGGGAGCAGTTTTCTGAGCTCTCACTCTTTATCCGTGGACATGCCGCATTTGCACCTCCTCCACCTCCAGCACCAGCAGACGATGAGCCAGCACAGGACACTTGACGCATTACTTTTCTATTGCATCTATCTTCATCTGGAACTTTATTACTTTCACTTGTTATTATTTACCTTAGCGCATTATGACACTGAGCAAGGGCATCGCCCTGCTACCCTATGTTTTGCTTTCGTTATATGGATTTTCCTGTTTTGCATGCTATTGGGTTTGATTCTTCTCTCTATGTTCGCAGAGTCAACAAGGGATTCACGACCCTCGAAAATCAAGCAATCCTCCACTCCCACAAACAACATTCGGCAGCTATTTAGGGGAGTTTCGTTCACCTTTTTCCCACTAATTCCTTGCGCTAAATTTAATTTTCGTGCATTGAGGACAATGCAAATTTCTAGAGTGGGGGTGGGTTGCTACCTAGCTCCTCTTAGGGTTATTGCAAACTTTTAAGTGTGGAGATAGGTAGCCATCATGATTATTTATTGTAGATATTTTTGTGATAATTATGTCGGATATGCATGACAACCTGGGCGATAGATAAATTTGACATGAATTCCTTCTCTAAGCACACCATTTGTGATTTGAAATGCTCCCGATTGAAACACCATAGGCACGTAGAGACTATCCTTGTGACAATTATGATTGTGAAAGACAATAGATAACCCATTGCCATGTTCTTTTGACTTTAATAGCTAAGTATTGCTTTCAATGGCTCCAAGAAATTTCGTGGCATTAGTTCAAATTTATTATCCCCTCATAATATACATAGTGGACAAGTACAATGAAAATAAAATAGTTTTGCACAATAGTTGTTAATTAATAAAGACAGTGTTCCGATGCTTTTGGAGACAAAGTAGGTTGGGGTCCCGGCTCCTAATCAGAGTGTTCCTCAATTCGAAAGTCATTACTTAGCATGAACACCCATGGGTAAAGTTGTAACCACCCAAGTAGCTAAGGGTTCGGGTGCCTAATCAGCATGGATTCTTTGCAAAAGGGAGGAACTACACTCTACCTTGATCTCAGAGTACTTTGGAAAGTCAGATCCGAGAGATGCCCTACCCAAAAAAAAAAAAAACGTGAGTAGCTTCTTGAGTATTTGTCCACCATTCATCTAATAGGGGGTAATTCTTTTGTTTTAAAGGCCTCAAGGACCTTCTAGAGTCCATTGAGAGCATGCTTGTCTTGTTAAGACTTTAGAACATGGCATGTGGAGTGAACAAGCTTTGTCTAGGGCTATATCGAAATGTCACGGGATCAATCTAAGCCTTGGTGTGGAAATAGGAGAACATATTGTAATGGTGAACTTGGAATAGAATTCATGTATAATTTTTATAGCCCAAGGTTGAACACTTATCTTCTTTTGTTGATTTCTTCTCTTTGCTTGGGGACAAGCAAACCTTTAAGTGTGGAGATATGTGATAAGTGTTCAAATGAGCATCAATTATACATGAAATTCATGCATATTATCTTATGTTTTGGAGGAATATTGGCCTGCCGGTGCTCAAAAAGGCTTTGTTTTTGTAAACAGGGCAGAAAACCAACAATCCCAAGAGAGCGGGAAGCGCCAGAAAACGCGGGCCAAAGTAAGCGAAACGGAGCTGGAAGAAAGTCCATACGGAGTCTCATACGGACCCGTATGGACCTGGAGATTCACACGGACTCATGAACTGACTGACAGGACCCCGTACACGAGGACCTGAGAGATATACGACTCCGTACAACACTCCGTATGGTTGTCCGTATAAGGGATATACGGGGTCGTATGAAATACATACTGGGTCGTATATCGTAAAACTGCAGCTACGATTTCGGCCAAACCGAGGGCAAAGTCGGGAAATACACCCAAAACCCTAGAGGGGGGTATAAATAGAGATGTAAAAGAGGGTTTTGGGGGCATCTTGGAGGGATTAGAGCCAAAGCTTCAAGGAGGGAGAAGCCATCATCATCTTCCCCATCATCTTGGAGGAGATTGAAGAAGGGAAGAGAAGGCTCAAGAGGGCTAGAGAGAAGAAGTAAGGGCTAAAGAGAAAGGGGAAATCTCCAAACGGTCATCATCAAGGGTTTGCTTCATGACTCTTGTGTTTGATTTCTTCTTTGACATTGATTGTAACTCTCCATTGATGGAGAGCTAAACTTTTGATACTTGGGTGTTGATGAACCTTTGGATTATGGTTAATTGATATTGTCTCTTCTATGTTGATTGATTGGTTGAATGCATCATGGTATATTGAATGTATTGTATAGTGAAAGCATTAACCTCTCTACGCTATGTAGAGCCCGCAGAGCTTTCTCTAGTCCCTGTGAGGGAAGAAGCTAGAGCCCTCCCCGAGTGTAGACAAACTTCAATATAGAGGACTAGGAGTACACCGGGAGCCCGGGTACTAAGGCGAGCTACTCCTTTAAATGTCTTATTCCCTTAGTCCTTCCAAGAGATAGGTTCCCTAGAACTTAACTAGTGAGGGTACTAGGTTGAGTAATCACCCTCGGCTGAGGGATGAAATCGTATTAGGAACCCTTGGCCAATGATTCACCAAGATTCAACATAGAGAGCATTATCCACATCTAAGGAAATCCAAAGGGGATTCAATCACCCGAGTATCCCCCTTCATCGATTGACATCTTCAAGATCAATTGCATTTGTTAATTTGCTTTATTAGCCTTAGAATTAGATTTAGTATCATCAACCCGAACTGATTGACTAGATAATAGGCAATTAATTAGTACTAGTATTTTCTTTCTCCCTGAGGATTCGATACCCGACTTTTTAATAGTCCACCTTTCTACTTGATTCGACCCGTACACTTGCGGTTAGAACGCATCAAGACACGTGTCCCTTCTACTATTTGGCTTTAAAGCCCTGAGAAGACACGTGTCCCTTCTACTATTTGGCTTTAAAGGGAGATAGTGGTGCGACGTGCGTGGCGTGCGCGTTTGTCAACATCATGATGGGTGATGAGCGTGGTTTTCTATGTGTGTCAGGCGGCGTTTTGTGTGCTGACGTGGACGGAATTTTGAACTTTTTGAGGAGGTGTAATGATGGTTATTTGGACGGTCCCGATTTGAGGACCTTTGGTTCGATGGTTAGATAGTGGTGTGGCTCTAAGATCCAACGGTGAAGGATCCATCTTCTTTGCTTATAAGCGGAACCGTACAGGCAGAAAAGAAAAGGCTTTGTCTCGAAAGTGGAAGCGTGTCGTCTTCTTCTTCCTAAGACTTCTTCTTCTCCGGCGAACCTTGGTCTAAGCTTTCTGTGTCTTTTTCTTGTCTTTTTTCCTTCTAAGGTAATGGCTAGTGCGACATCTTCTTTCTCTAGTTATTCTCATGGGCCTCTGATTCCTTCACCGTCCAACCCCATGATTTCTGGTGCGGCTTCAGGCGAACGTAGGGATGTTCTAGTTCAGGGTCCGCGAATTCATCCTGCGTCTAGGGCAATGGGTAGGGGGTCGGGTACGTTCATAAGTCTCCTTGGGCAAAAGGATGTAGATAGCCTGGTGGAAAGATATGAGATAGACCCCTCTCTGTTTGAGGTTAGGGTTCCCTGTTCTGGGGAGAGGGCAAGTTCTCCCAGGGAAGGGGAGATAGCCATCTATCAAGATGCACTATCGGGTGGCCTTAGGCTTCCCTTTTCTAACTTTGCCAAGGCGATCCTAGAGGAATATCACTTGTGTCCTTCGCAGTTGACCCCGAATTCTTGGAGATTACTGAACGGTTTTGTTGTTGTTTTCAAGAATTACAGAGTAAATCCGACTGTCCGTTGGTTCCGTATGTTATTTAGTCTATGATTAGAGTCCAATGCCGGCTGGTATTACTTTTCGGCTCGTTCTGGGAGGAAGTTTTTAGGGAAAGTTCCCTCTTCTATTAAGCGATGGAAGAGTAAATTTTTCTTTGTTAAAAGTAAATCCGAGTGGGATGTCCGAACCAAGTGGGAGGTTCCCCGAACGGATATTGCCTGTGAGGAAATGACGAAAGAAGAGGAGGTTCTTCTTAAGTCGATGACGGGGCTATCCAAAGTGTATATGGATGAGTTCTTGACAAAAGAAAATCTTGTTAAATGTCGTTTAATAGTGTCTGCCGGTAGGACTTACTCGTGTCTCTGACTTAGCTTAACTTGTAACTATGATAGCTAACTTGCTTTAATTGGAATTCCCCTTGCAGAAAATCCGTTGGAGGACGAGGACCTGAGCTACGTTAAGGGCCTTTTGGCCTCTTTTGAAGGTGAAGTTCATCCGCCTTTGCCTTGCGGACGGAAGAAGAAGGAGGCGGTATCTAGCACAGGCGCTGATACCTCCAAAGAGGAAAAGAGGAAGAGGAAGAGAAAAGAAGTTGACTCTTCCAAGAAGGGGGTCAAAAGCGACCTTAATGCAGGGTCCTCCCGGGAAAAAGGACAAAGAGAAAGAATTCCGAGGACGCATCGGGTCCCGGAATTGCAGGAGAACAAGCGGAGGTGCCTCCGGGAGAAGTCTGTACGGAAGAAGTCCGCCCGGCCTTGTCTCCAATTTCCGAAGGTCCTTCTTCCAGTCGGCCGGATTGATATCCTTCTTATGGAGGTGAGAATCTCGATGTATACATTTTCTATGGGTATGCTTCGTTCAGAATCTTGAACCTAGGGTCTATTTTACAGGCGGAGGCAGGAGAAGCGGCTCTCCTGGACAAATTAAGGGTGGCGGACTCGGTTTTATGGGGATCGGCACCTCAAGGGAAGGAGGTGCCCACCGAAGATGTCCCCTTTCGGGATGCCGCTACGGTAAGGACTGTTTTGATGGCCATGAGACCCGAACAGCTCTCCTCCAAACTTCATAGAACTGGAAGGGAAGAGGCAATCTCGCAACTGTTTCGCTCGGTCATGCTGGTGAGGATTACCCTTGTATTAGTTTTACTTCTTTGCCCGGTATTAAAGCTGCTAACTTATTTGTTATTTCGTAGACTGCGCAATGGGCGGACCGAGTTGACAATCTTTGCCAAGAGGACTCTGCAAAGACAGAAGTGTATAGGGCGGAAATCGCCCAATTAAACTCTAAGGTGGCGGCTTTGGAGGGGAAAGAAAAAGAGCAGCTCGCTATTATCCATACTTATGAGAAGGATAAAGCTGAGCGGCTTCAGCAGCTGGCTGTTATGGTAAAAGAGAAGGAGGATTTGTCGGCCAGGCTGTCCATTTCTGAGGGTTCCCTTCTCGCTGCTGAGGAGAATGTTAAAAAGTTACAAGATAACTCTAGCAGTTTTGAGAAGGAACTCAAATCTGCTCAAGGGGGGGAGGCTGAAGCCCGATGGGAGCTGAAGCTGACTTGCTGCTGTTCAAGCGGAGCTGGAGGAAGTAAAAGGGGAGTGCGACACCCTTAAGGCGGACCTAGCTTCACGATTAAAAACTCCCAAATCCGACTGGCAAGAAATTAAAGATTCCATAGAACGAGCGGATAAACTAGAGAAGGAGGTCGCTCGACTTAGGGCGAAGGCTAAAGAGGGGGCCACCCGCATATATTCGGTGGTGCAGCAGGTGGGTCACCATATTCCCCCGGAAGTGCTATCTATGGGGCTTGCTGGGGTCTTAAAGACTTATATGGAGCTAAAAGAGCAACAAATTATTAAGACCCCAGAGGCTTCTGTCCCCTCCCTCGGAGCCTTCAACCCAAGTTCCTTCAGAAGTACCGGTCGCTACTGAGGGTCCTAGTTCTTAGGATATTTTAGTATTTTTTGTAAAATGTTCTTGTAAATTCTCAATCATTTGGAATGTAACTTCTATGCGTATGAATGAAATGCAAACCTTAATTTTGGTGAAGATTTATTTCCGCGCGACGGTTATCTTTAACCATGCAACGGATTCGTTGACGTCCTTCGTAGAGTCTTTCCTTCTTCATTTGGCTTGTAAGATAAACCTCGCAGCGGGTTCTTCTCTCCTTAGTCTGATCACGGGACTTTAAGTTGAGTAAGGTACTCGCCTTCATAAATGAGATGGTTGCCTCATATTTCGATCGGGATCTTGCCCCTTGCTTTTGGATGAGAGTTGTCGTTTTATCCTTGTAGGATAATTCCGACTCATCCTTTAGGAATGGGAATTTCACTGCATTTTTGTAGAATGGGAATTTCACCGCATTTTTGTAGAATGGGAATTTCACCGCATTTTTGTAGAATAGAAAAGACTTGACCCTTTATTCCATGAGACATTTTAAGAGACTTCTACAGTTTTTACTGATAGTAGCGTCATAGGTGTTCAGCATGAAATGGGCGTTTGAGCGTTTTTCCTTCCATATTCACTAGATAGTAAGTGCCTGCTCGGACAATTCTCTGAATGACGTAAGGGCCTTCCCAGTTAGGAGTTAGCTTCCCCGTTCAGCTTTTATTTCCTTGGAATTCATTTTCTCTCAGGACGAGATCACCGATTTGAAAGAAGACTCTTTTTACCCTTGTGTCGTAGAACCTTTTTACTCTTTGGCGATAGATAGCCGCCTTTGTTTCCGCCGTTATTCTTCGTTCTTCGAGTAGATCAAGTTCCGCTCGGAGATTTTTCTCATTTTCTGCTAGTGAAAAGTCTGTTGTGTTCGCAAGGTAGGCATTCCTATTTCTGAGGGAATGACGGCTTCGGCTCCGTAAGTAAGAGAAAATGGGCTTTCTCTTGTGGGAGTTCTTGCAGTCGTCCTGTAGGCCCAAAGGGTGCTCAGAATTTCTTACACCCAATTAGTTCCGTTTTTGGACACCCGGGTTTTCAGAGTTTGGAGCAAGGTACGGTTTGTCACCTCTACCTGGCCATTGGTTTGAGGATGCGTTACAGAAGTTAATCTGGATTCAATTCCGAGTTCGGAATAAAAGATTTTGAAAGCCTTGTTATCAAATTGTCGCCCATTATCAGAAATGAAGGCAACTGGAATTCCGAATCGACAGATAACTGTTCGCCATAAGAATCCTTGACATGCTTTTTCCGTGATCTTGGCCAAGGGCTCAACCTCTACCCATTTGGTGAAGTAGTCTATAGCAACTATTAGAAATTTCATCTGTCGAGTTGAAGTAGGAAATGGCCCTAGAAGATCAACCCCCCAGATAGCAAACGGTCCAGGGCTGGTAATTAGTGTAAGCAACGTAGGCGGTCGTCTTTGGATCTTGGAATGCCGTTGGCAGGCATCACATTTACGGGCGAATGCCACTGCATCATGAGTTAATGTTGGCCAATAATAGCCTTGTCGCAGGACTTTGTAACTCAAGGCTTTGCCTCCTATATGACCTCCTCCGATGCACCGTGAATCTCTTGCAGAATATAGTTGTCTTCTTTGGGACGTACGCATCGTAAGAAGGGTTGTGTATAGGACCTTTTGTATAGGTTTTCGCCAATAATGGTGTATTGAGCAGATCTATACGAAATCCGTCTGGCTTCTGTTTTGTTGGACGACGCAGGTCCACCTTGCAGGTAGTTTCTAATGGGATCAATCCAACTCGTCTCTTCCGCCATATTTTGCACTTCCTCTTCGAGTCTTTCAATAGTCCTGGTGGGAAGGTATTGTAGGTTAAAAGAGGATTCTGTATTTCCGTTGGATGTCGTGGCCCTTTTAGACAAGGCGTCTACTTCTTCATTTTGTGCCCGACCAATTTTTTCAATCTGGAAGTGAACGAAGTATGAGACTATTTTCTTTACCACAGCTTGGTATTTGACCATGTTTTCCTCTTTTACTTCGAAACTACCCAAGGTGTGGTTTACGGTCAGCTGCGAGTCGGAATATACATGCAGATGCTGAATTCCGAGTCCCCTGGCCAAGTGTAGTCCTGCGATCAAGGCTTCGTATTCGGTCTCATTATTCGTCACTCGGAATTGGAACTTGAGTACCGTTGCAATCTTCCACTTAGAGGGAGAATAGAGGACGAAACCGGCCCCTGACCTTTCTTCCGTCGCTGATCCATCGACATATAGGAGCCATGGGATGCTAGGGTTTTCTTCTGGATTTGCTGATGGGGTCTCATCTCCGTTTGTGGGCATGGTTAACTCTGCTATAAAGTCTCCCAGCACTTGAGCCTTGATGGCCGTTCGGGGTTTATAAGTGAGATCGAACTCACCCAATTCCATTACCCACATGGCTAGACGTCCGAAATTTTCAGGCTTATGGAGAACTTGCCTTAGCGGTTGATCAGTTAGCACAGTGACTTTGTGAGCTTTTAAATAAGGGCTCAATTTTCGTGCGGATGTGATGAGGGCGAAAGCCAACTTTTCAAGTGGCAGATACCTCGACTCCGCGTCGTTAAGGATCTTACTTGTGTTATAAACTGGTTTCTGAACTCCCTTGTCTTCTCTTAAAAGAACGGCGCTGACCGCTCGAGGAGCAGCGGCCAGGTAGATGTAGAGCTCTTCCCCTGCTTGCGGCTTAGCTAGCAGCTGAGGCGATAGGAGATAATCTTTAAGTCCTTGAAAGGCTTTCTCACATTCTTCTGTCCACTCCATTTTTAGCGCTTTTCGTAAGGCTTGAAAAAGTGGGAGGTTCTTCTCGCCGGCTTTAGAAATGAACCTTCCCAGAGCCGCTAGGCGTCCGTTAAGCCGCTGTATTTCTTGAAGAGTTTTGGGTGACCCCATATCAAGAATAGCTTTGATTTTTTCCGGATTCGCCTCTATTCCTCTTTGTGTCAATACAAACCCCAGAAGTTTCCCTGATCGGACACCGAAAGAACATTTATTCGGATTTGAGCCCATGTTGTAAGTCCGAAGGGATAGAAAGGCCTCTTGTAAATCTGATAGATGTTCGTCGGCTTTTTGGCTTTTTACCAAAATATCATCCATGTAAGCTTCAACGTTTCTGCCTATTTGCTTTTTGAAGACTGTATTTATAAGTCTCTGGAAGGTGGCTCCTGCATTCTTTAATCTGAACGGCATTACTTTATAGCAATAAGTCCCAGTGCTTGTAATGAAGCATGTTTTTTCCTCGTCTTTTTCGGCCATTGGGATTTGATTGTAGCCTGAGAAGGCGTCTAAAAAACTCAACATCTCATGCCCCATCGTAGAATCAACTAAACCATCGATGGAAGGCAGGGGGAACGAATCTTTTGGACAAGCTTTGTTTAGGTCCGTAAAATCTACGCACATTCTCCATTTTCCGGACGGCTTTTTTACAAGAACCACATTAGCTAGCCAGTCGGGATAGTTCACCTCTCGGATAAATCCAGCCTTCAAGAGGGTTGATACTTCTTCTTCTGCGGCCTTCTGTCTTTCTGGTGCCGAATTTCTCCTTTTCTGTTTGATAGGCTTGAATGATTGATCTATGTTGAGGCGGTGTTCGATGACGTTGCGTTTTACACCTGGCATATCTTCTGGTGACCAGGCGAAAAGGTCAGAATTTGTCCTTAGTACCACCATGAGATTTTCTCGCTGTACTCTTGTTAAATTCGCACCAATTCGCACCGTACGTTCCATCCTGGTTGTATCTAGAGGAACTGTAAGCAACTCTTCAACTGGTATTGGTCGGAATTCCTCTTCTTCCTGCTCGGCTATTCTATTGACCAGCATGGCTTCCGAAACTTTTGTTTTGCCCCCGTTTACGACTTTTCCTTTAAGGGTTGCAATATAGCACTGTCGTGCTAAAGGTTGGTCTCCTCTTACTTCTCCGCTGCCACTTTCAGTTGGAAATTTTAAGAGAAGATGGTAGGTAGAAATTACGGTCTTCAAGGCGTTGAGGGTTGGCCTACCAAGAATAATGTTGTAGCTCGAAGCACAGCTTACAACCAGAAAGTTTGTCGTCACTGTTGATGATCTTGGTGATTTTCCTACCATAACCGGCAAGGAGATTATTCCTTCTGGCTGTATAACTCCTTCGAAAAAATCCTACTAAGGATGATTTTATGGGGAGCAAGTTATCTGCATCATATCTTATTCTCTCGAAAGCACTTCAAAAGAGAATATCAACTGAACTTCCACTGTCTATCCGAACTCTCTTCATTTGGAAGCTGGAAACCATGATGGCAACGACTAGAGCATCATCATGGGGGTGGGGAACCCTGCTGACATCGTTATCATAAAAGATGATGGGGGTCATAGGTCGAGACCTCCTTTGAGGTGTTTCTGTTTCTTGCGCCACTCCTATCATTCGGGCGTAACTTTTCCGAGAGGCGGAACTTTCACCACCACAACCGGGTCCGCCACTAATGAACCCCACCATTTCTCCTTCTTCTTCTTCAGGTTGTGGAGTGTCAGGTTCCCCCTGAATCTCAAGGTTGATGTATTGCTCTAGTTGCCCTCTTCGAATGACATCTTCTATAGCGTTTATCAGATAGGTACATTTCTCCGTATCGTGTCCTTTCTATCGATGAAACTGACAATATCTCTTACTGTTCTTTTGTTGTTCGGGATTTCTTGGAGGCTCTAGCCATGTTACGAGCTTTTGCTCTTTGATTTGCATAAGGATATGGCTGCTAGTTTGATTTAGTGGGGTATGGTGGTCGTATCTGACGATTTTCTTTTCCTTTGAAGGTTCTCTAGGCTGTGGTACATGCCGTTGAGGGCGTGTTTGGATTTCCAGACCTCTATTTCCACCCTTACTGTACCTGCGTGACTCTCCCTCCTTTCGTATGTCCGGAGGCCTTCTGTTGACATTTTGGTAGGTTTTTCCTCTTTGAATTCCCACTGGTTCGTGTCGAGCTTCTTCCTCCCAACCCGTGTAAATCTCATCGGAATTGATGTACTTTTGGGCATGGATCATAAGGGCGGGGATGGTCTTAGGTGGATCTAGGGTGAGGGAAAAACGAAAAGGGGATTCTAGTAGTCCTTCCATTAAAAAGGTCACGCGACCATTCCTTGAAGGAGGTCCGCAACGTTAGCTGTCTCGTCTATGTAACGATTTAAATAGGCCTGGAGCGTTTCCCCCTCTCGCTGCTTAACGCGCAGAAGGGTAGATGGGGTTTTCTTTTGTTTTGAGTAATTAGCAAAGTAAGCTAGGAAGCGATCTGCTAGAATTTGAAAAGAAGGAACTATGCTAGATGGGAGATCGACAAACCAGTCTTGCGCTTTTCCCTCTAAGGTGGCGGGAAAAGCTCGGCAAATACGAGCGTCGGTAATTCCTGTGAGAAGCATCTTCGATCGGAAAGACTTCAGGTGACGAGACGGATCGGTTCTGCCTTCATATGCAACCATAGCAGGGGGTATGAAATTATCAGGAACTTGCTCTTCCAATATTTCCTTGATAAAAGGTGAACACATGCTGAGAACGTGCCGTTTAGACTTCTTGTTTCCTCGCGAAGGATCCTGTCGCTGTGTTCTTCTGTCGATCGTTGGAATAGATGGGCTATTTCGTTCAATCCTTGTCCGCTCCGCTCTCGTATGCTGTTCAGTTCTTGTGGCAGCTTGTTCTCGACGTCGCACGGAGGGGGGTTCCGAGCTAGCAGAGAAGGCGGTTCTCTCTCTTCTGTCTCCATGAGTGCGAGTCCTTGTCCTCCCTCTGCTTTCGGAATTGGCTGGTGGGATTGTTGGCACGCTTGGTGGAATTTGTGTGGGAGGAACTGGCGGATGAGTTAAAGCATGAACAGCTTGAGTTAAGCTTTCCAACCGGCCAGACGTTGAGGTAAAACTCCGAGATGGGTTCTTGGGGTGGGGCGGGAGGATTTTCCGATGGAGGTAAGATCGGTGGATCATTCAACGGAATCTCCTCATGTCTTCGGACTTCTCCAGGTTCTTCAGGGTTACTTGGTGCTCCTTGTTCTTGAATCCGTTTTGACCTTCTGGTAGTAATCATTTCGCTTTTTGTAAGGGTCCCCACGGACGGAGCCAAACTGTTGATGCCAAAAACTGGTCCACCTCACACCTTGGCTACTGTCGCCTCGTGATCTGGCCTCAGCCTTCGATAAACGGTTAAAATTTATAGTTGGTGTGGACGCTTACTTCTGCTTATGAACAGGGAACGCAGGGAACACCCTGGAAGTCCGATTGGAATTACCCATTGACGAACCTGTAAAAAGGAGAGGGCAGTGATCGGAATTGGGCCTTTCTGCCCGGATTTAACTCCGATGCTTAAGTCAGAACACTTGAGTCGGGAGTCTTAAATTAGACAGTTCTTTGAATCTTGAGGTTTTTTTCTCCCCCCTTTCTTCCACTACCGTTCTCCTTTTATAGCACCCTAGAGGCGGTTTTGGAAAGGCGGTGGAATAAGGCGGTGGGTTAAAATATCTTCTAAGGCGGTAGGAAAATATCTACCGCCTAATGTGTAGGTGCCACGTGGGTAAAGATAGAGTAAATATCTGCCTACTGTAGCGAGTGGATAAGGCTTACCCACTGTAGAGGTGTTAGATATTTAACTCTCTTTTTCCACCTCACACCTTGTATAAGAGGGTTGTTATAATTCCGACGGACTTGTTCGTAAGATTGAATCCTTATGATATTTTCCGAACGGAATTGTGCAAATATTGCCATGTGGCCAAAGAAACACGGTCCTGTGTGTGACAGGTTGTCTTTTAGGTCAATGACACATGTCTTAACAAATATATCCGTAACAATTTCTTTCCCTATTAGCATGGATTGTTGCTCTCCATTGATGGAGAGCTAATTTCTTGATACTTGGGTGTTGATAAACCCTTGGATGATGTTTAATTGATATTGCGTTTTCTATGTTAATTTCTTGGTTGAATTCATTATGGTCTATTGGATGTTATGTATGGTAGTATTAACCCCTCTACGTTGCGAGAGCCCGGAGAGGTTTCTATAGTTCATATGGGGGAAGATGCGAGCGCCTCCCTATGTGTAGACAATCTCCAATAGAAAGGGCTATGAGTACACCGGGAGCCCGGTTATTAAGGAGAGCGAATCCTTTAGATGTCTTATTCCCATAGCTCTTCCAAGAGATAGGTTCCCCAGAACATAATCAGTAAGGACACTAGGTTTAGTAATCACCCTCGAGCGAGGGGATGAAAGCACATTAGGAACCCTTGGCTAATGATTCACCAATAATTAGCATAGATAGCAGTATCCATCCCTAAGAAAATCCAAGGGGGATTCAATAACCCAAGTATCCCCTTCATCAATTGATTTTCTTGAAGGTCAATTTGCTTGTTAATTTGCATTGTTAATTTTAGAATTTAGGTTTAGTCACCACCAACCAATCTTGATCGACTAGATAATAGATAAATAGCCACTACTAGTACTTCCTTTCTACCTGAGGATCAACAACCCGACATTAGTCCACTTTATTACTTAATTCAACCCATACACTTGGGGATTCCGCGCATCAAGTTTTTGGCACCGTTGCCGGGGAGACTTAGGACTACTACGAAAGCTAAAAGTTTATTAATTTAGTTATTTATTTGTAGTTTTTTACTTTGTTTTAAAATTGTTTGATCTCTTGAATACTAATTTTTCTCGCAACCTTCTGTGCGAGGGATCACATGACGAATCTCAAGGACATAATGTTACGCAAATTAGACCTGCTTGAACAACGGATCGAGGAAAAACTAGCAGATCAATGGAGAGATTCGCAACAAGATTTGTTTTTTGGAGGTGAAGAGTGTGTTTACATGTCAAGGGAAGCATTTCCAGAAAGGGTTTGTGATGAAATACAATACCACTATTCCGATCACCCAAGTGAAGTTGGCTTTACTCAATTTGACACCACAACATATGAGGAAGAAACTACCTTATCAAGCCCAGGTGCATTGGTTGAAGATCAACAATGGGAAGATCATCAAGTTCTTCAAATAAAATGGGAATGTGAGGAAACAGATGAGAGTATGAATGTGTTGAAGCCTTCAATAGAAGAACCTCCGAAACTTGAATTGAAAGAACTCCCTGATCACCTTGAATATGCATTCTTGGATGAGGGTTCACAGCTCCCAGTCATAATTGCTTCAGGTCTAGCAAGCCCACAGAAGGAGAAATTATTACAGGTGCTCAAGAGACACAAGAGAGCTATTGCATGGAAAGTTTCAGACATCAAGGGTATTAATCCATCCTTTTGCACCCACAAAATCTTGATGGAAGATAATCAACGACCATCAGTGCAACACCAAAGGAGACTGAACCCGAATATGCAAGAGGTTGTAAAAGCAGAGGTCATCAAACTTTTAGATGCATGGATTATCTACCCTATTTCAGATAGTGCATGGGTTAGTCCAGTACAAGTGGTCCCCAAGAAAGAAGGAATGACCATGGTAACGAATGACAAGAATGAACTAATTCCCAAAAGAAGGATGCAGGGTATGCATTGACTATAGGAAACTGAATAATGCTACAAGAAACAATCACTTTCCATTACCGTTCATTAATCAAATGTTGGAAAGGCTGGCAGGACACTCGCACTACTGTTTCCTTGATGGTTTTTTCAGGATATTTTCAAATTCCCATCGCCCCGGAGGACCAAGAGAAGACTACATTCACCTGCCTATAAGATACGTTTGCTTACAGTCGTATGCCTTTTGGGCTTTGCAATGCCCCAACCACCTTTCAGAGATGCATGCTAGCCATTTTCGAAGACTATGTAGAGGATATCATGGAGGTATTTATGGATGACTTTTCATTCTTTGGGGACTCATTCAATCAGTGTCTTAAGAACCTAGACAAAGTGTTGGGAAGATGCGAAGAAACCAACTTGGTTTTAAGCTGGGAGAAGTGTCACTTCATGGTTCAAGATGGAATTGTATTGGGGCATAAGATCTCAAACAAAGGGATTGAGGTGGATAAAGCGAAGGTTGATACTATTGAAAAACTACAGCCACCGAATTCTGTGAAAGCCATTCGGAGATTTTTGGGACACGCAGGGTTCTATAGACGATTCATTAAGGATTTCTCCAAAATAGCTAAACCTCTCACCAAGTTGTTGGAAAAGGATGCTCCATTCGAGTTCGACAAAGAATGTATTCAATACATTGAAGGACAAACTTGTACAAGCGCCAATTATGACAGTTCCAGATTGGGAGCTACCTTTTGAGCTTATGTGTGATGCAAGTGATCATGCTGTAGGTGCAGTTTTGGGACAGCGGAAGAACAAATATTTTCAACCAATTCATTATGCTAGCAAGACTTTGACAGAAGCTCAAGCAAACTATACCACCACTGAAAAAGAATTGCTTGTGATAGTCTTCTCCTTTGACAAATTCCGTCCCTATCTGATATTGTCTAAAGTGGTGGTCTACACTGATCATTCGGCATTACGTTACTTACTACACAAACCGGATGCCAAACCGAGGTTTATTCGCTGGATACTCCTCCTCCAAGTTTGACTTAGAGATTAAAGACAAGAAGGGCGCTAAAAACTTAGCAGCCGACCATCTATCTCGTTTGGAGAATCCTGGAGGCGAACGTTTGAACGAGGAAGACATTAATGACAACTTCCCGGATGAACACCTGTACAGTCTTCAAGTAATCCCAGAGGAGTTGAATACTGCCGATGAAGGGAAGGAAAACCCTTGGTTTGCCGATATTGTTAACTATCTTGTGGCCAGAATCCTCCCTACTTCCTATGATTATTCACAGAAAAGGAAGTTCTTTGCGGAGTTGAAATACTATACATGGGATGATCCGTATCCATTCCGGGTTTGTGCAGATCAAGTAGTAAGGAGATGTGTCTCAAAAGAGGAAGGATTGCAGATTCTAGAGCATTATCACGTAGGACCCACGGGGGACATTACAATGCAAATAAATCAGCGCGAAAGGTCCTCGATTCGGGTTTTTATTAGCCAACGCTTTTCCACGATGCACTGAAATACGCTCAATCTTGTGATAAATGTCAGCAATCTGGGAATATATCACAACGCGATGAAATGCTGCAAAGTTCAATGCAAGTATGTGAGATATTTGACTTGTGGGGAATAGATTTCATGGGACTATTCCCAAATTCTAGTGGCAATAGATTCATTTTAGTGGCAGTCGACTATGTCTTCAAATGGGTCGAAGCACAAGCTATGCCTACTAATGATGCCAGAGGAGTGGTTAAATTCCTGAAGAACATATTTTCGTGGTTTGGAACGCCTAGAGCCATAATAAGTGACCCGGGGACACATTTTTGCAATACCCAGTTCGCTAAGATACTCAAGAGATATGGCGTTGTACACCGCACATCTACACCCTATCATCCTCATACAAGTGGCCAAGTGGAAGTGGCGAACCGCGAATTGAAGAAAATACTTGAGAGAACAGTTTCGCATAGCAGAAAGGATTGGGCCGATAAATTAGATGACGCACTATGGGCCTATCGCACCGCCTACAAAGCACCAATAGGCAATACTCCTTACAGGCTGGTTTATGGTAAGTCATGCCACCTACCGGTTGAACTCGAGCACAAAGCCTATTGGGCAACGAAGTTTCTTAATTTCGACACAACTCTTGCCGGCAAGGAAAGAAAATTTCAATTAGATGAGCTTGAAGAATGGCGTCTATCGGCATAGGAGAATTCGAGGTTGTATAAAGAGCAGATCAAAAGGCAACATGATCAAACATTGAAGCGCCAGAAGCAGTTCACTAAAGGAGATAGAGTGTTACTATTCAACTCAAGACTCAAATTATTCCCTGGGAAACTGCGATCAAGATTGTCCGTACCTTTCGAAGTAACTAATGTTTTCCCTCAAGGTGCAGTAGAGATTCTCCATCCTGATAGAGGACCGTTTAAGGTAAATGTTCATCATCTCAAGTTGTATCATGATGCATGTTTTAGTGGAAGGGCCGATGGTAGCTTTAAGGTATTTGAGCCCCCATGAGGTAAAATGAAGGTACGCCAAGCTAGTGACATTAAACAAGCGTTTCTTGGGAGGCAACCCAAGTTCTAAAACTCTCTTTTATTATCTTTTGCAATTTTTCTTCTTGACTAGTTAGTGGTGTTTGGAATAAATGAAAGATGTGTTTCCGTCCAATTCCCTTTATTCTTGTGCTGGATGCTGTTATTAGAGGTAGAATATTGATCTTTATCAGGCCTTGCAAAGGGAGGGGCATGAACGAACCCTAGAAAGGTTGTATAAGCCTCAACCCAGGCGTATATGGGGTCCCATACGGACTGACGGTAGTCCGTATAGGGAAGACAAAAGGCCATACGGACTTCACTATAGACTCCATACGACCCCATATTAGAGTTCGTATGGAATCTGAAAAGGGCACGAGTGCGGGGCGCTGTAAATAGAGCCCCCCTCTCACTCAAAATTTCATTTTCACATTTTGCCCTAAAGACCCCACACCCCCTCTTTGCGACGCGGCGATCATTCCTCTTCGAATTAAGGCCTAATCGTCTCTAGGTATGCGCTAATCACTCGATCTATCTATTGTTTATATATTTTACATGTTTTAAAAACCTAGGTTTCCATCAAATCGATTTCGAATGAGGAATGTTGTGAATGGATGAAATCTTGTGCTACTTTTGCTATAATGCTTGTATTGGATGATAGTAGTATGTTTTGAGGATATTTTGGATGCGAAAAATGTAAAAATGAGGCCAAGATCCGTCTCGGCCGTCGGTGTGCCCGCCGCCGCCAGGTCCATACGGACCACCATACGGGGTCCCATACGAACACGTATATGGTTTAGTCCCCGTATACAGTCCTCTGACAGTCCGTATACTACCCCGTATAGGGGCAATTTAGGGCTTTTTCTTTCAAAATTTGGCCATGCCCTATGAGCTTCATTGATACTAACATCCCTTGTTTGCAGAGATGCCGAGGAAGCTAACAACGAAAAAAAATACCGAACGGAGGCCGAATCATCATCAACCCGGCCTCACTTCATAGACGAGACCCACCGCATAAGACACACCCGTCTCTCCTCCAGCCGATTCGGCCGGATCCGTATCATAGACTGTGGAGCTCTTACTCAGCTTGGTATCGTCGATCGAGTCCGGGAGATGATTTCGTTTGGCGGCTGGGACAGGATTTTCTCCCTCAGTCACGAGGTATTCAGCGGCCTGACTTGGGAGGTGTTGAGCACCTTTGAGGCCGACAGGAGCACAGTGGGAGAGCAGAGCCTCACAGCCATTACATTCCAACTCTTCGGGCGGCAAAAGGCGATGAGCTACACCCAGTTTGCACTATACATGGGGTTGTACGATAGCGAGTATACTTACACGCGAGAGTACAACGAGCTGATTACCGCCTTCCCCGAGCGCACCATCTCCTCCTCGCACTTCTGGTTGTAGTTAGGCGGGCGCCATGACAACAACAAGGCATCCTTGATGACAAATCCGGTGCACCGCTACATTCACGCACTCATCATCCGCACTATCGCAGGTCACAGCGACAACTGCGTGGTAGTCATTGTCACCGACCGCCTGTTTCTCTACATCATTATTGAGCGAGTCCCGATCCACTTGGGGTATGTGCTCGCTAACTATCTGGCGCATCAGGGGCAGAACACCAGACTCACCGACATCCATGTCGGACCTTACATCACACGTCTGATCATTGGCATGGGTCTCGAGGCGGATCTGGAGGAAGAGTAGTACCAACAGCTAGTCTCCTCGCTTGATATGATGCTCCTTGCTCAAATTGGGCTTGTGCGGCGAGCTAGCGGGAGCTACACACTTGTCAGCAAGCTCTAGGACATTTCAGATTAGGAAGGGTCTGATTCTGACGACTCCGACGCGGCAGAGCCTGCTGCACGACTACCCTCCACATCCAGTGGCCCCTCTGCATCTAGTATCCGATTTACGAGGCTAGAGGAACAGATCACAAAGATCCGTGCTGTCCAGGACACCATTCTAGCGGAGCAGCGACGGCTGGGGGATCAGTTTACTGAGCTCTCGCTGTACATTCGTGGACATGTAGCCTTCGCACACCCTCCACCTTCAGCACCAGCCGATGATGAGCCCGCGCGGGACATTTGAGACACTACTTTCATATTTTATTTTCTTTATTTGGACTTGTTTTTTTCTTTATTTTCGTGCATTGTGGTACACTGAGCAAGGGCATCGCCCTGCTATTTTATCCTTTATTTTCGTTATGTGGATTATCTTGGTTTGCATTTTATTCGTGTTGATGCCCTCTCTATTTTCGCAGAATTCAACTTTGGATCCACAACTCCCGATGAGCAAAGCACTCCTCCACTCACACGAACCATTCTTGGAAACTACATTTAGGGGAGTATCGTTCACCTTTCTTCACTAATTACATGCGTTGAATTTGATTTTCATGCATTGAGGACAATGCAGAATTTTAGAGTGGGGATGGGTGGCTACCTATCTATTCTTAGGGTTATTGCAAATCTTTAAGTGTGGAGATAGGTAGCTATTAAGATCATTCATTGTAGATATTTTTGTTCACCATGTTTGATATGCATGATAACCTTGTGGATAGATAAATGTGACATGAATTTTTTTTCTAGTAAACTATCTGTGATTTGAAATTTTTCCAATTCAAACACCATTGGCATATAGAGACCATCCTTGTGACAATTATGATTGTGAAAGACAATAGATAACCCATTTCCATGTCCTTTTGACTTGATTAGCTAAGCATTGTTTTCAATGACCCCAAGAAATTTCGTGGCACTAGTTCAAATCTGTTAAACCCCTCATAATATACAAAGTGGATAAGTACAATGAAAATAAAATAGTTCAGCACATAGTGTAGGTTAAGAAAGACAGTGTTTCGCTGCTTGTGGTGATGAACTAGTTTGGAGTTCTGGCTCCTAACCAGAGTGTTCTCCATTTTGAAAAATCACTACTTAGCATGAACATCTACAGGTAAAGTTGTAACCACCTAAGTAGCTAAGGGTTCGGGTACCTGATCAACATGGGTCCTCTGGAAAAGGGGGAAATTACACTCTACCTTGATCTTTAGCACGGGAAAGTCGAATCTAATAAAGATGCCCTACCCCCCAAAAAAAAAAAAAAAAATTGAACCTGTCCACCGTGCATCTAATAGGGAAGTAACTCTTTTGACCTTAGGGCCTCAAGGATTTTCTAGAGTCCATCGAGGGCATGCTTGCCTTGCTAAGACTTTAGAACATGGCATGTGGAGTGAATAAGCTTTGTCTAGGGCTTTATCAAAAAAAAAGTTACAAGATCAATCTAAGCCTTGGTGTGGAGATAGGAGAACATAATGAGGTTGTACACTTGGACTAGAATTCATATATAGTGTGTAGAGCCCAAGGTTGAACACTTATCTTCTTTTGTTAATTTCTTTTCTTTGGTTGAGGACAAGCAAACCTTTAAGTGTGGAGATATGTGATAAGTGTTCAAATGAGCATTATTTATATATAAAATTCATGCATATTACTATAAGTTTTGGAGGAGCATTGGCCCGCTTATACTCAAAATGGCTTTGTTTCTGTAAACAAGGCAGAAAATAGAGGTTCCAGGAGAAGGGAAGCGTTTTCAAGAGAATACGTGCCAAAACAGGGGAAACAGAGCAAGAGAACCAGCCCATACGGAGTCCCGTACGGACCCATATGGACCTGGGGAATTCAGATCCAACCTCCACAGCTGCACGGACCCCTAAACGGACTGACAAGACTCTGTATACAGACTCCTTAGAGACATACCCTCGTATGGGAGTCCGTATATGGGGCCGTATGTCGTAAGTCTGCAGCTGCGTTTTGATCGAACCGAGGTTAAAATCGGAAAAAGACACCCAAAACCCTAGTGTGGGGTATAAATACAAAGCTTAATGAAGGTTTTGGGACATCTTGGAGGAAGTAAATCAAGTATTGGGGGGAGGGCTTTCATTATCTTCTCCACCGCCAAGGAAGAGAGGATTGGAGGAGTTCTTCCCATCCAAAGGCTCAAGAAGGAGAAGAAGGGGCAATAGGAGCGGCAAGAAGTCAACCAAAGGAGCATGATTAGGGTTTTTCCTCATAAACTTTGTGATTTCTTGCCCTATTAGCATGGATTGTTGCTCTCCATTGATGGAGAGCTAATTTCTTGATACTTGGGTGTTGATGAACCCTTAGATGATGTTTAATTGATATTGCTTTTTCTATGTTAATTGCTTGGTTGAATTCATTATGGTCTATTGGATGTTATGTATGGTAGTATTAACCCCTCTACGTTGCGAGAGCCCGGAGAGGTTTCTATAGTTCATATGGGGGAATATGCGAGCGCCTCCCATGTGTAGACAATCTCCAATAGAAAGGGCTATGAGTACACCGGGAGCCCGGGTATTAAGGAGAGCGAATCCTTTAGATGTCTTATTCCCATAGCTCTTCCAAGAGATAGGTTCCCCAGAACATAATCAGTAAGAACACTAGGTTTAGTAATCACCCTCGAGCGAGGGGATGAAAGCACATTAGGAACCCTTGGCTAATGATTCACCAATAATTAGCATAGATAGCACTATCCATCCCTAAGAAAATCCAAGGGGGATTAAATAACCCAAGTATCCCCTTCATCAATTGATTTTCTTCAAGGTCAATTTGCTTCTTAATTTGCATTGTTAATTTTAGAATTTAGGTTTAGTTACCACCAACCAATCTTGATCGACTAGATAATAGATAAACAGCCACTACTAGTACTTCCTTTCTCCCTAAGGATCGACAACCCGATATTAGTCCACTTTATTACTTGATTCGACCCGTACACTTGCGGATTCAGCGCATCAAAGGTCTTCAATGAAGCCCTAATCTCTAAGATGGCGGAAAGTTGGGACCCTCCAAGAGAGGTGATTAGTTTCCAAGTTCGAAGTCCCTTCTCAAACCCTAAAATTTGCTATTTATAGGGTCAAGATCAATTTATATAATTTTTGTCCAAATCAACTAAATCTGGATTCGAATTAGCCATTAAACTGGGTTTGGTCACGTCTGTAATGAGAGTCTTGCGGGCGGCCATGCGGACGCACGACCGTCCGCACCCCCTATCTCCAGGCCGATGCGCTCTGTGATGTAGGCGCATCATTGGTCGTATAGCTCTCTATAAGATTGGAGGTGTGTGCTTAGAGCGCTCGCGTGGGTGTGTGCTGGTGCACGGCTACCCGTTTCCTACTTTGTGCGGGTGCGTGCAGGCACACGCTCGCCCGTATGGCTTCACTAACTCGGAGTTTTGCTTCGATTTGTGTCGCGTTACTTCCATTTTCCTCTCGAAGCTCCTAGTGCCCTGCAAATAAGAATTAACATTAATTAGGTACCAATGTGCAAAAATTACTCAGAATCACATGCATAGTATAGAAAGAAGTGATATGACATTATGATCAATTGAATTCTTATCAAGTTGGCCAGGAGGGAGGCGATTGATGGATTGAATGAGTCCTTTACCTTCTCCAAGATGATCGACAACTGCAAGGTTGATGCCATTGCACCCTTCAAGATGTCACCCAAGCTTAAGGTCATTTTTCGATGAGAAGGCCCTTGCCAGTTCGCGTAGGAGCTTCGAGGTTGATGAACACACAGGCTGCGTTGTATCTTTCCCGCAAGTATACGTAGTCGATCAAGTAGTAAAGTACCCAATGGTAGGGTAGTCGAATCCACAAGGATTGGAATACTAGTATTGACTATCTTCTGCTATCTAGTCTAAAAATATAGGAAGTGTTTAGTAATCTAGCTAATTATCCTAAAAAAAGAACTAATGCGAATAATTGGTAGGTTGTGGGTAATCAAACAAGAAGCATGGGACCTTGTATCAAACTCCCCTTATGAATTCCTTGCTAATAATTGAAATCCTAACATTGGTTATCCATGACTAATTCCTAGCAAGTATGACAATTGCACAATCTAAATGTTGCATGTGAACTCCTCAGTGTGCTAATCAACTTAATTATCTTTAGGTAGCTGTAATCTAAACAGGGAAGGATATGGGCTAATGCACTTATAGACATGCGGATCATGACCATAAACACCTATGTGCTTCGCTGTAATCTAGCGATGGATACGACCTGAAGCTCATGCAATTACACCCACATAAATCGATGCAAAGGCATGCAAAGATAACTCACAAGAATAGTCAAAAGGAAAAGCCAATAATAAATTGAATTCAATAACAATTCATCCTAGGGTTCATGTGTCTGAGGTACCACAAAGGGGTTTAGCCTCTCATACTAGAAGAATCCATAAGAAAGATAATGGAGAAAGACATGATAAACATAGGACACTCCCTTGCTCGATGTCTCCTGCACCTTCAATCTTCTTTGAAACCCTAGCCGTCGCTTGGAAACTGATTAGTGTTTAATTGAGTGAAATTTCATATCGTATTCATGTATGTTTAACATGCTATTTTGATGGAATTATAGCCCGCCGGTAGCTAAAAATTGTTGATTTGATGAATATGGCATAATAACGATACACTGGGAGAAAGGAAACTTTTAAGGAGAAATAGAGACCGAAATAAAATAACTTTGAAAGAGGCACAACCACATAAAGACTCCCATATGACCCGTATGAACCTGGGAATCGAAACTGTCTCTGTATTAAGCCTCTCGGTATCGTGTACAGCCCGTATGGGCCCATAAGGGGTGTCATACTGTCTAATATACGACCGTGTGCATCGACTTGCATTCTATATGGGCCCGCATATGGCTTGTTTGAATGCCCGCATGACGTAACCTTCTCTTATACAGCGGACACTCAAAAAGGTAAATGTCACTCAAAAACCCTAGGAGGAAGTATAAATATGAATAATTAGGGTGCTTTAGGGGTGGGGGGGGGGGGGGGGGGTAGGGGAATCATCTTGGAGAAAAGTAAACCCTTGGATTAAGGATTGGGAGCCCCACCTTCCAATCTTGGAGAGAAAGAACGAGAAAACAATGAAGAGGAAGTCAATAGAGCCACCAACAGTGTACGTAACGGTGTTTCTCGTTATGATCCTTTCGACTTGTACTCTATTTGTTTTGGATTGTTGTTATCCATTCATGGGGAACTAATTTTGAAGATACTTGAGTATAATGAACCCTTGAATTATGTAGTAATGAGATGTTGATTTATATGTTTGAATGATTGGTTTAGCTTTGTGAGTCTATTGAATGTTTTCATTGTTATGTAAGTCTCTCTACGTTGCGAGAGGCTGGAGAGAATATCCTAGTCCATACCGGGGAAGAAGCGAGCGCCTCTCCGTGTGTAGACCGACTCCAATAGAAGGGATTGTGAGTACACCGAGATATCGGGTACTAAGGAGAGCGAGACCTTAACATGACTTATTTCCAAAATCTTGCCAAGATATAGGTTCCCTAAATCTTAATGCAATTGATGGAATCAGGTATTGATCACCTCGAGAGAGGGATTTAGTATGCCTTAGGAACACTTGGCCCAAACCCTACCAATTATCAACATAGAAATATCCATCTATCCTGTTGATGCCAAAAACTGGTTCACTTCACACCTTGGCTACTGTCTCCTCGTGATCTGGCCTCAGCTTTCGACAAACGGTTAGAATTTATAGTTGGTGTGGATGCTTACTTCCGCTTATGAACAGGGAACGAAGGGAACACCCTGGAAGTCCGATCGGAATTATCCATTAACAAACCTGTAAAAAAAGGAGAGGGGAGTGATCGGAATTGGGCCTTTCTGCCCGGATTTAACTCCGATGCCTCAGTCAGAAAACTCGAGTCAGTGGTCTTAAATTAGACAGTTCTTTGCATCTTTTTTCTTCCCCTTTCTCTCCTACTACCGTTCTCCTTTTATAGCACCCTAGAGGCCGTTTAGGAAAGGCGGTGGAGTAAGGCGGTGGGTTAAAATATCCTTTAAGGCGGTAGAAAAATATCTGCTGCCTAACGTATAGGTGCCACGTGGGTAAAATAGAGTAAATATCTGCCTACTGTAGCGAGTGGATAAGGCCTACCCACTGTAGAGGTATTAGATATTTATTCCTCTCTTTTCACCTCACGCCTTATATAAGAGGGTTGCTATAATTCCGACGGACTCATTTGTAAGATTGAATCCTCATAATGTCCGAACGGAATTGTGTGAATATTGCCATGTGGCCAAAGAGACACGGTCTTGTGTGTGACAGGTGGTCCTTTGGGTTAATGACACGTGTCTTACCAAATATATCTGTAACACTAGTCCCCCCAAAGTGTACTTGTTCGAAAAATCTGAGCGAGGGGTGAGCTAATCGCACGTTTCGCTTGGTTAGAGAACAAGTATTTTCATCATGTCTATGTAGGCGTAGGCTCCGTCTATGTCTACGACGTCTAAAGTACATGTGCCTTAATAGGCGACCGACGTTTACTGTGTTATCCTTTCGCTGTTATCGAGGTAGATTTTTCCGGAATTCTCGCCTATAGTGTCGATAGGTTCTTCTATTTAAGGGCTTGTATGGATAGTGTGTTTGGCCAGAAGTCTTTTGTGAAATTTTTGTCTTTGCATCATGGTTCAACGCTTGTCCTTTTACAAATTTTTTACTTTTTCTCAGTGTTCTCGACACTTACGAATTCCCAGTTCTTTTTACGAGCATCTATCGGAATTAAGGACTGGAGTGATCCAGTTGGTAAATTCGAACGGCTGTGTATTGCCGTCTATTCTGTTGATTGACAGGGGTGTGGGCGAGATGAGCATCGATGCAGGGTGGGAAGCTTTCTATGTTGATCACGACGTGGAGGCGGGGGACCTCTTAATTTTTACTTATGTAGGGGGTATGCGTTTCGAAGTTGAGATGTTTGGAGATGACTTCTGCCGTAGAGAGGTGGGCCCCGACCTTCGCCCCCGCGCCGAACCAGGTTCCCCCAATAATAATGAGGATGATGATGGTTGTGGAAGCCCGTGCGTCTCTTCTGAGTCTTATCCGTGCGTGTCTTCTGATGGGTCCGCGGATGTTTAGCTAGGGGAGTCCGTCGGAAAACATGTTTAGGGTTTGCTATGCTGTTTGTTTTGTTGTTGTTTTTTTTTTTTATCGTTCTGTAACATGAATAAATGATCATTTGTCGTTTTACCTCTAAATTCTTTGGTGTTTTTATGAGGCCATCACTGATGATCCTATGTTGGAGTGTGTGTCTTGTCTTCTACAGCACAGGCTCCACTTCCCATGTGACGCTCATTGTGCCCTGAGAAGACACGTGTCCCTTCTACTATTTGGCTTTAAAGGGAGATAGTGGTGCGACGTGCGCGGCGTGCGCGTGTGTCAACATCATGATGGGTGATGAGCGTGATTTTCTATGCGTGTTAGGTGGCATTTGGTGTGCTGACGTGGACGAAATTTTGAACTGTTTTAGGAGGTGTAATGATGGTTATTTGGACGGTCCCGATTCGAGGGCTTTTGGTTCGACGGTTCGATGGTAGTGTGGCTCTGTGATCCAACGGTGAAGGATCCATCTTCTTTGCTTATAAGCGGAATCGTACAGAAAGGGAAAAGGTTTTATCTTGAAAGTGGAAGCGTGTCGTCTTCTCCCTAATACTTCTTCTTCTCCGGCGAACTTTGGTTTAAGCTTTCTGTGTCTTTTTCTTGTCTTTTTTCCTTCTAAGGTAATGGCTAGTGCGACATCTTCTTCCTCTAGTTCTTCCTCTAGTTCTTCTCATGGGCCTCGTATCCCTTCACCGTCCAACCCCGTGATTTCTGGTGTGGCTTCAGGCGAACCTAGGGATATTCTAGTTCAAGGTCCGCGAATTCATCCTGCGTCTAGGGCAATGGGTAGGGGGTCGGGTACGTTCATAAGTCTTCTTGGGCAAAAGGATGTAGATAGCCTGGTGGAAAGATATGAGATAGACCCCTCTCTGTTCGAGGTTAGGGTTCCCTGTTCTGGGGAGAGGGCGAGTTCTCCCAGGGAAGGGGAGATAGCCATCTATCAGGATGCGCTATCGGGCGGCCTTAGGCTTCCCTTTTCTAACTTTGCCAAGGCGATCCTAGAGGAATATCACCTGTGTCCTTCGCAGTTGACCCCGAATTCTTGGAGGTTACTGAACGGTTTTGTTGTGAAAAAGGAGGCGGTATCTAGCACAAGCGCTGATACCTCCAAGGAGGAAAAGAGGAAGAGGAAGAGAAAAGAAGTTGACTCTTCCAAGAAGAGGGTCAAAAGCGACCTTAATGCAGGGTCCTCACGGGAGAAGAGGACAAAGAGAAAGAATTCCGAGGACGCATCGGGTCCCGGAATTGTGGGAGAGCAAGCGGAGGTGCCTCCGGGAGAAGTCCGTGCAGAAGAAGCCCGCCCGACCTTGTCTCCAATTTCTGAAGGTCCTTCCTCCAGTCGGCCGGAGGATGTCCTTCTTATGGAGGTGAGAATCCTGATGTATACATTTTCTATGGGTATGCTTCATTCAGAATCTTGAACCTAGGGTCTATTTTGCAGGCGGAGGCAGGAGAAGCGGCTCTCCTGGACAAATTAAGGGTAGCGGATTCGGTTTTAAGGGGATCGGCACCCCAAGGGAAGGAGATGCCCTCCGAAGATGTCCCCTTTCGGGATGTCGCCGCTACCAAGACTGTTTTGATGGCCATGAAACCCGAACAGCTCTCGTCTAAATTACGTGGAGCTGGAAGGGAAGAGGCCACCTCTCAATTATTCCGTTGAGTCATGTTGGTAAGAATTATTCTTATTTTACGTTCTAGTTCTTTCTGGTTTGATGTTAACGTTGATGATTTTATTTTGTAGGCTGTGCATTGGGCGGATGGAGTTGGTAATCTTTGCCAAGAAGATTTGGCAAAGATGGATGCGAGCAGGGCAGACATCGCCCAGCTAAGCTCTAGGGTGGTGGCCTTAGAAGAAAAGGAGAAAGAACAGCTTGAGGCTATCCAGGCCCTTGAGCGAGATAAAGCCGAGCGGTACCGCAATGCTACTACTATGGAAAAGGAGAAAAACGATCTAGCGGCCCAGTTATCTATTTCCAAGGGTTCTCTTCTTACTGCTGAGGAGAATATCAAACAGTTACAAAATGAATCCAGCAGTTTGAAGAAGGAACTTAAATCTACTCAGGATGAGCGGGCCGCAGCTCGATGGGACTTAAAGATGAAGGCCGCTGAGTTTGCCGCCGTTCAAGCTGAGTTGGCGGAAGTAAAGGGGGAGCGCGACACTCTCAAGGAAGACTTAGCTTCCCGCCTGAAAGCTCCTAAATCCGACTCGCAAGAAATTAAGGATTTAATAGAACGAGCGGATAAACTAGAGAAGGAGGTTGCCCGGCTTAGGGCGAAAGCTAAGGAAGGCGCCACCAGTATATATTCAGTGGTGCAGCAGGTGGGTCACCACGTCCCTCCGGCGGAAGTGCGGTCCATAGGGCTTGCTGGGGTTCTAAAGACTTATATGGAACTAAAAGAGCAACAACTTATTAAGACCCCAGAGGCTTCTGCTCTCTCCCCCTCGGAGCCTTCAACTCAAGTTCCTTTAGCTGGCCGCCCCGAGGGTCCTAGTTCTTAGGGATATTTTAGCATTTTTGTGAAGTGTTCTTGTAAATCTTTAGTCATTTGGAATGTATCTTCTATTCATATGAATGAAATGCAAACCTATATTTTGGTGAAGATTTATTCCCGAGTAATGGCTGTTCTAACCATGTAAGAAAGAAGCGTTTGTGAAGTCCTTCGTAAAGTCTTTCCTTCTTTGTTTGGTTTGTAAGATAAGCTTTGTAGCAGGTTCTTTTCTTCTTAGTCTAGTTATGGGACTATTCGCCTTCGTAAATGAGATTGTTGCCTCATATTTCGATCGGGATTTTTGCCCCTTGTTTCTGGATGAGAGTTGTCGCTTATCCTTGTAGGATAATTCCGACTTATCTCTTAGGAATGGGATTTTCACCGCATTTTTGTAGAATGGAAATTTCACCGTATTTTTGTAGAATGGGAATTTCACCGCATTTTTGTAGAATAAGACTTGAGCTTTATTCCATGAGAGTTTAAGAGATAGCTACGGAATTTACTGATAGTAGCGTCGTAAGCGTTCAGCATGGAACGGACGTTTGAGTGTTTTTCTGTCCATATTCACAAGGTAATAAGTGCCTGTTCGGACAATTCTTTGGATGACGTAAGGGCCTTCCCAGTTAGGAGTTAGCTTCCCCGTTCGGCTTTTGTTTCCTTGAAATTCATTTTCTCTCAGGACCAAATCACCGATTTGGAAGAAGACTCTTTTCACCCTTGTGTCGTAGAACCTTTTTACTCTTTGGCGATAGATAGCTGCCCTTGTTTCCGCAGCTTCCCTTCGTTCGTCGAGCAAATCAAGTTCTGCTCGAAGATTTTCCTCGTTTTCCTCTGATGAGAAAGTCTGTTGCGTCCGTAAGGTAGGCATTCCTATTTCTGCGGGGGTGACGGCTTCGGCCCCATAAGTGAGGGAAAACGGGCTTTCTCCTGTGGGAGTTCTTGCAGTTGTCCTGTAGGCCCAAAGGGCGCTCGGAATTTCTTCTACCCAATTGGTTCCATTTTTGGACACCCGGGTTTTTAGAGTTTGGAGCAAGGTACGGTTGGTCACCTCTACCTGGCCGTTGGCTTGAGGGTGTGTTACAAAAGTCAACCTGGATTCAATTCCGAGCTCGGAGCAGAAACTTTTGAAAGCGTTGTTATCAAATTGTCGCCCATTATCGGAGATGAAGGCGGCTGGAATTTCGAATCGACAGATAACCGTTCTCCATAAGAATCCTTGACACGCTTTTTCCGTGATCTTGGCCAAGGGCTCGACCTCTAGTACCCATTTGGTGAAGTAGTCTATAGCAACTATTAGAAATTTCATCTGTCGAGTTGAAGTAGGAAATGACCCTAGAAGATCAACCCCCCAGATAGCAATTGGTCGAGGGCTGATAATTGGTGTAAGCAGCGTAGGCGGTCGTCTTTGGATCTTGGAATGCCGTTGGCAGGCATCACACTTACGGGCGAATGCCACTGCATCTTGAGTTAAGGTTGGCCAATAATAGCCTTGTCGCAGGTCTTTGTAACTCAAGGCTTTGCCTCCTATATGGCCTCCTCCGATGCCCTCGTGAACTTCTTGCAGAATATAGTTGGCTTCTTTGGGACGTACACATCGTAAGAAGGGTTGTGTATAGGACCTTTTGTATAAGTTTTCGCCAATAATGGTGTACTGCGCAGATCTATACGAAATCCGTCGGGCTTCCGTTTTGTTAGATGGTGGAGGTCCACCTTGCAGGTAGTTTCTAATGGGATCAATCCAACTCGTCTCTTCCGCCGTATTTTGTACTTCCTCTTCGAGCCTTTCAATAGTCCTTGTGGGAAGGTACTGTAGGTTAAAAGAGGATTCTGTATTTCCGTTGGATGTTGTGGCCCTTTTAGATAAGGCGTCTGCCTCTTCATTTTGTGCTCGACCGATTTTTTCAATCTGGAAGTGAGCAAAGTATGAAACTATCTTCTTAACCACAGCTTGGTACTTAACCATGTTTTTCTCTTTTACTTCGAAACTACCCAAGGTGTGGTTTACGACGAGCTGTGAGTCGGAATATACATGCAGGTTCTGAATTCCGAGCCCCCTGGCCAAGTGTAATCCTGCGATTAGGGCTTCGTATTCAGCCTCATTATTCGTTGCTCGGAATTGGAACTTGAGTACCGTTGCAACCTTCCACTTAGAGGGAGAATAAAGGACGAAACCGGCTCCTGACTTTTCTTCCGTCGCTGATCCATCGACATATAAGAGCCATGGGATGCTGGGGTTTTCTTCTGGATTTGCTGATGGGATCTCATCTCCACTTGTGGGCATGGTTAATTCTGCTATAAAGTCCGCTAGCACCTGAGCCTTGATGGCTGTCCGGGGTTTATAAGTGAGATCGAACTCACCCAATTCTATTACCCACTTGGCAAGACGTCCGTAATTTTCAGGTTTATGGAGAACTTGCCTTAGTGGTTGATCGGTTAGCACAGTGACTTTGTGAGCTTGGAAATAAGGCCTCAATTTTCGTGCGGATCTGATGAGGGCGAAAGGCAACTTTTTGAGTGGCAGATACCTTGACTTCGCGTCATTAAGGATCTTACTCGTGTAATAAATTGGTTTCTGAACTCCCTTGTCTTCCCTCAAAAGAACGGCGCTGACCGCTCGAGGAGCGGCGGCCAGGTAGATGTAGAGCTCTTCCTCTACTTGCGGCTTAGCCAACAGCTGAGGCGATCGGAGATAATCTTTAAGTCCTTGAAAGGCTTTCTCGCATTCTTCTGTCCACTCCATTTTTGGCGCCTTTCGTAAGGCTTGGAAAAGTGGGAGGTTCTTCTCGCCAGCTTTAGAAATGAACCTTCCCAGAGCCGCCAGGCGTCCGTTAAGTCGCTGTATTTCTTGGAGAGTTTTGGGTGACCCCATATCAAGAATGGCTCTGATTTTTTCCGGATTCGCCTCTATTCCTCTTTGTGTCAATACAAACCCCAGAAATTTTCCTGAGCGAACACTGAAAGAACACTTATTCGGATTTAAGAGCATGTTGTAAGTCCGAAGGGATAGAAAGGCCTCCTGTAAATCCGGTAGATGTTCGTCGGCTTTTTGGCTTTTTACCAAAATATCATCCACGTAAGCTTCAACGTTTCTGCCAATTTGCTCTTTGAAGACTGTATTTATAAGTCTCTGGAAGGTGGCTCTTGCGTTCTTTAATCCAAACGGCATTACTTTATAGCAATAAGTCCCAGTGCTTGTAATGAAGGATGTTTTTTCCTCGTCCTTTTCGGCCATTCGGATTTGATTATAGCCTGAGAAGGCGTCTAGAAAACTCAACATCTCATGCCCCGTCGTAGAATCAACTAAACCATCGATGGAAGGCAGGGGGAACGAATCCTTTGGACAAGCTTTATTTAGGTCCGTAAAATCTACGTACATTCTCCATTTTCCGGACGGCTTTTTTACAAGAACCACATTAGCTAGCCAGTCTGGATAGTTCACCTCTCGGATAAATCCAGCTTTCAAGAGGGTCGATACTTCTTCTTCTGCAGCCTTCTGTCTTTCTGGTGCTGAATTTCTCCTTTTCTGTTTGATAGGCTTGAATGATTGGTCTATGTTGAGGCGGTGTTCGATGACGTTGCGTTTTACACCTGGCATATCTTCTGGTGACCAGGCGAAAAGGTCGGAATTTGTCCTTAGTACCACCATGAGATTTTCTCGCTGTACTCTTGTTAAATTCGCACCAATTCGTACCGTACGTTCCATCCTGGTTGTATCTAGAGGAACTGTAAGCAACTCTTCAACGGGTATTGGCCGGAATTCCTCTTCTTCCTGCTCGGCTATTCTATTGACTAGCATGGCTTCCGAAACTTTTGTTTTGCCCCCGTTTACGACTTTTCCTTTAAGGGTTGCAATGTAGCACTGTCGTGCTAGAGGTTGGTCTCCTCTTACTTCTCTGCTGCCAGTTTCAGTTGGGAATTTTAAGAGAAGATGGTAGGTTGAAATCACGGCTTTCAAGGCGTTGAGGGTTGGCCTACCAAGAATAACGTTGTAGCTCGAAGCACACCGCACAACCAGAAAGTTTGTCTTTACCGTTGATGATCTTGGCGATTTTCCTACCATAACCGGCAAGGAGATCATTCCTTCTGGCTGTATAACTCCTCCGAAAAATCCCAAGAAGGATGATTTTACGGGGAGCAAGTTATCCGCATCATATCTCATTCTCTCGAAAGCACTCCAAAAGAGAATGTCAACTAAACTTCCACTGTCTATCAGAACTCTCTTCATTTGGAAGCTGGAAACCATGATGGCAATGACTAGAGCATCATCATGGGGGTGGCGAACCCTGCTGACATCGTTGTCATAAAAGATGATGGGAGTCATAGGTCGAGACCTCCTTTGGGGTGTTTCTGTTTCTTGCGCCACTCCTATCATTCGGGCGTAACTTTTCCGACAGGCGGAACTTTCACCTCCACAACCGGGTCCGCCACAAATGAACACCACCATTTCTCCTTTTTCTTCTTCAGGTTGTGGAGAGTCAGGTTCCCCTTGAATCTCAAGGTTGATGTATTGCTCCAATTGCCATCTTCGAACGACATCTTCTATGGCGTTCATCAAATGGGTACATTTCTCCGTATCGTGTTCTTTAGATCGATGAAACTGACAGTATCTCTTACTGTTCGTTTGCCGTTCGGGATTTCTTGCAGGTTCGGGCCATGTTAGGCGTTTTTGCTCTTTGATTTGCATAAGTATATGGCTTCTAGTTTGATTTAGTGGGTATGGTGGTCATATCTGACGATTTTCTTTTCCTTTGAAGGTTCTCTAGGCTGTGGTACATGCCGTTGAGGTCGTGTTAGGGTTTCCAGACCTTTGTTTCCACCTTTACTGTACCTGCGTGACTCTCCCTCCTTTCGTGTATCCGGAGGTCTTCTGTTGACATTTTGGTTGGTTTTTCCTCTTTGAATTTCCACCGGTTCGCGTCGGGCTTCTTCCTTCCAACCCATGTAGATCTCATCCGAATTGATGTACTTTTGGGCATGGATCATGAGGGCGCGGATGGTTTTTGGTGGATCTAGGGTGAGGGAAAAACGAAAAGGGGATTCTAGCAGTCCTTCCATTAAAAAGGTCACAGCCATTAGCGGAAGGAGGTCCGCAACGTTAGCTGTCTCGTCTATATAACGATTTAAATAGGCCTGGAGTGTTTCCCCCTCTCGCTGCTTAACGCGCAAAAGGGTAGATTGGGTCTTCTTTTGTTTTGAGTAATTTGCAAAGTAAGCTAGGAAGCGATCTGCTAGAATTTGAAAAGAAGGAACTGTGCTAGAAGGAAGATCGACAAACCAGTCTTGCGCTTTTCCCTCTAAGGTGGCGGGAAAAGCTCGGCACATACGAGCGTCGGTAATTCCTGTAAGGAGCATCTTCGATCGGAATGACTTCAGGTGACGAGACGGATCGGTTCTGCCTTCGTATGCAACCATAGCCGGGGGAATGAAATTATAAGGAACTTGCTCTTCCAATATTTCCTTGATAAAAGGTGAACACATGCTGAGAACGTGTCGTTCGGACTTCTTGTTTCCTCGCGAGGGATCCTGTCACTGTGTTCTTCTGTCGACCGTTGGAATAGATGGGCTATTCCGTTCGGTCCTTGTCCGCTCCGCTCTCGCTTGCTGTTCAGTTCTTGTGGCAGCTTGCTCTCGACGTCGAACGGAGGGGGGTTCCGAGCTAGCAGAGAAAGCGGTTCTCTCTCTTCTGTCTCCCTGAGTGCGGGTCCTTGTCCTCCCTCTGCTTTCGGAATTGGCTGGTGGGATTGTTGGCACATTTGGTGGAATTTGTGTGGGAGGAACTGGCGGGTGAGCTAAAGCATGAACAGCTTGGGTTAATTGTTCCAACTGCTGCTGTACGTTGAGGTAAAACTCGGGAATGGGTTCTTGGGGTGGGACGGGAGGATTTTTCGATGGAGGTAAGATCAGCGGATTATTCAACGGAATCTCTTCCTTCCTTCGGACTTCTCAAGGTTCTTCAGGGTTACTTGGTGCTCCTTTTTCTTGAATCCGTTTTGACCTTCTGGTAGTAATCATTTGGCTTTTTGTAAGGGTCCCCACGGACGGCGCCAAACTGTTGATGCCAAAAACTGGTTCACTTCACACCTTGGCTACTGTCGCCTCGTGATCTGGCCTCAGCTTTCGACAAACGGTTAGAATTTATAGTTGGTGTGGACGCTTACTTCCGCTTATGAACAAGGAACGAAGGGAACACCCTGGAAGTCCGATCGGAATTATCCATTAACAAACCTGTAAAAAAAGGAGAGGGCAGTGATCGGAATTGGGCCTTTCTGCCTGGATTTAACTCCGATGCCTCAGTCAGAAAACTCGAGCCAGTGGTCTTAAATTAGACAGTTCTTTGTATCTTTTTTCTTCCCCTTTCTCTCCTACTACCGTTCTCCTTTTATAGCACCCTAGAGGCGGTTTAGGAAAGGCGGTGGAGTAAGGCGGTGGGTTAAAATATCCTCTAAGGCGGTAGAAAAATGTCTGTTGCCTAACGTGTAGGTGCCACGTGGGTAAAATGGAGTAAATATCTGCCTACTGTAGCGAGTGGATAAGGCCTACCCACTGTAGAGGTGTTAGATATTTATTCCTCTCTTTCCACCTCACGCCTTGTATAAGAGGGTTGCTATAATTCCGACGGACTTGTTTGTAAGATTGAATCCTCATAATGTCCGAACGGAATTGTGTGAATATTGCCATGTGGCCAAAGAGACACGGTCTTGAGTGTGACAGGTGGTCCTTTGGGTTAATGACACGTGTCTTACCAAATATATCCGTAACATATCCTATAGAGTAAAATCCAAGAGGGATTCATTACCCAAGTATCCCTTCTCATGATTGATTGTGATCAAGGTTAAGTCCCGTTTCCATAGCTAGAATTGTTAATTTCTCCAATTTAGATTTGGTTTACAAACACCCGGCTTTAGATAGACTATTTACTAGATGGGTAGTTATTACTGGTATTTCCTTTGTCCCTGAGGATTGATACCCGACTTGTCAAGAGTCCACTCTATTACTTGATACGACCCGTGCACTTGTACATCCTGCACATCAGAAACCTTGCCAAAGATTGATCTCCCAAAAGTCCTCGAATTTAGTACCTTTGGCGGGTTTATATAGGCTTTAGATCAATTTGGAATGAGTGTGCGAATTTAATGCATACACGTGCAAGTCCCCGCGCTATGCTGTTGATGCGTTTGATCGTGCAGACCTCTGTCAAGCTCTTTTTCATTATGTTACGTCTTGATTTGTCCAGTTTCTCGTTCCTTTCACTCCGGGCACCAATTATACTTTGTTAATCATAAAACAAAGCCAGAGAAGTACAAAAATAGAGAAATTGATGCAAAACAATGGGATAAGTGGACGCAAATATGTTAGAAATATAAGTATAAATACGCAGTTATAAGAGCTCCTTCAGGAGCTTTTCCGCAGCTATCCGAACGCGAACCTCTCCAAGGTTAGCTACTACGAGGCGATGGAGCTCCTCCATAAGCTTGAGGCACGGGGGTGAAGGGTTAGGCGAAGCCGAAGGATATTCGGAGTCGGATGCTTCCCGAGGGCCAGAGACGGCTCTGTGGATAAAGTGGAGTCCAATCCGACTTCGATTAGGTCTCATGACATGATCCTCGAGCCCGACAAGTCGCCCTCCTCCTAGTATACTTAGGCTTCGGCCGTGCTTTGTATTTATGTTTATGTATGGGAGTGTTAGTGTGAAGAAGTCTTTTCCCCTACACTTTTTAAGCTTTGAATTAGCCATCTTATCTGTCGTGCCCTTCTGCAGAGAAGTTTTGCCCTTTGTTTGACTAGGTCAATGTGTAATCTTAGGATGGCAAGATGGGTTAATGTTAGTTTCGGGCGAGGCGGCTGTTTCCTTCCCAAGAGATCAAGCGGATCTCCTGCTGTTTCATTAATATCGCCGTTGATAGCAACATTTCGCTTACCCGCCCCCGCCTATAAAGGATCGTAGGGGAGGCTTTATGCCTTCATCTCCCCCATGTTGTTAACAACTCCCTTTGTAGTTATCTTTGGCTTGATAGAGTAGGTCCCTGTTTCATCCGTAAAAGAGGGATGGCTGGAGCTAATAGATAGGCCCTGCGGTCATTCAAAATTAAGGGTTGCCTATGAAGCTGAGCTGTGGATGGGCACTGTGGTCCTTCCAAATTTTAGGGATGTGGGAAGAGACCTGACTGTCCCTTGGCATTGAGCCTTAATCGCGATACAAGTAGGCAGATCCATAGGGGTCCTCGTTATCTTTATTTGTAAGCGGTTAGATGGTGGGTGGGGGTGGGTGCGGGGGGGACCCTTGGCTGAGTGGGTAGCTCTGGAGCTCTGGGAGGACCAGCGGTAGCCTTTCCTATGAGGCGATCTTTTGGGGTCCTCTAGGGAGAGCTAGCCAAGGATGTCTGGCTCCTCCACGCCTCTCTAGGAGAGGGATATCATTGATAGTAGCTTTAGGAGCTTCTCAGTGGCCTCCTCTTCTCCTTCTCGGAAGCGCACCTCGTCACCCACTTTATCGGTAACCTTCTTATCTATGTAGCCATTCTTGAAGTATCCTCTCAGCTTCATTTATACCCCATAGGAGGAAGACTTGGGTGGCCATTCTTCTTCTCGATATGGCTTTGTGGGGTTGAAGACTTGCCTAGATGGAGAAGCGGTGCTGGACAGGTCGCGAGACTAGTCGTTGTCAGAGCAAACCTTCAACTCTAAAGATCTGTGTTTGAAGATCATGTTATTGGTTTGGAGAACCTTTTTGTTCTCTTCGCCAAGAGGACGGGGCGCTCATGGTCCTACTTTTGGTCTTGTAATTTGTCGTTATGTGCTTTTTGTTTGTAATCCCTTCCTTGAGGAATGAATAAGTACCTGTTTTATCTATGTTTTCTTCCCCACGTTATGTGTTGGTCCTTTTCTTGTGCCACGTATTCAACAACATGAGGCCCGAGTAGCATCTCCCTGGTCTGTGGTACCTTCTTTCACCTGTTGGCCTTGGTTCTGCTAGAAAACTCACGCCTCCCCTGAGGTGCTTCCTCCCTTGGAAGTTTGAAAGACGCCTTAATGGTTGCGTTTATTGGTCGCGGTTTTCGGGAAAGGTGACGGGGAGTCATTACTGTGGCTAAGTCTGGGGAGTAGCTCTTCCCATTTTCAAGAGAAGGTCGCGGTTCAGTGTTGATCATCAACGAGCCGCTCCTCGCAAAGCATTCTAGATTGTTATCCTTCCCTTATTTTAAATTTTCTTTTGGGGGCCCCTAGTGTTCGCATCTCTCTTCGACGAATCACTCTAGGAGCCTCCTTGAATGAATGGATAATAAATAGGTGTTTAGGTGACTAAAAGGGCACTTCAACAGTTGTTATGGTGCTTCAGGGGAAAAAGGCGCCAGGAGGAGGAGAGGTTTCGGCCAAGCAAGTCGATGGCTGCCTCATCCTCCTCCGAGTCTTCCGATGGGAAGATTTCCATCGCAGTTCCTCCAATGGGGGAAGGGGTGCCCCCTTCCCTAGCCGTGGGCCCCTTTTTCGCCACGACTACTCCCACGATCGACCTTCAATCGAGGGATGCCACCCGTACTAAGCTAGAGAGGTTTGACGCCAAACGGTAAAGTGTGAAGTAGAGGTGGCCCAATGGGACCATCCAGCGACTACGGGGAACGCACACTCGCAAGTTGGACTTACAGAGGGCCAAAATATAGGAGTTGCAGTTGTAGCTCGAGGTGTCCATTGGTATGAAATTGGTGGCCGAGGAAGAGGCCAGGAAATCAGTGAAGGCGTACTTACATTCAAGGAAGTATGGAGAGAGCTTAGAGAGGGAAGGTCTGGCTGGTGCTGAAGAGGGCTTCAAGATCTACTAATAGGTTGCCCATCTTCACCCTGATATGCTCTCAACTTGTTGGCGCTCCAACTGGCGTTCCAATACCTCCCTCGTCGTCCCCCTTCTCTTTAGTCTCTATGTACTACTTCCCACTTTCCTTGAAATATCTTAGTAAATGAAGGACGTTTGCTTTAAAGGGGTCCTTCACCTTTTTCACTCCCCTGTGTGTCATGAGATACGATTTCCTGGTAAACTCTTTCAAAATTTCTTTCCTCCTTCATTCCCACGTCATCTTTGTGTGGGGTGTCAAGAACCTTATGGGGGAATCGTCTAGGTCTCTTTGTTCTTAGAGGAGCTGTTGAGGAGTTTGGCCCTAAGGAGGGCCGACGTATAGATATCTGGACACTTGGTCCTGAAAAGGAACCTTTGGAGATCTTGTCCCTGAGGGAGGCAAATATACAGCTGATGTACTGCTAGCCTGCAATTGCACGGGGTTACTCAAGTAGTAAAGTACCCTAAGGGTAGGGTAGTTGAATCCACAAAGACCAGTACTAGTACCCAACTATTACCTAAGCTAGAAACTATAGATAGTGATATGATCCTTACTAAAAATCTAAAGGAAACTAAACTAATGCCACAATTAGAAATCTAGGGTTTTAGTCAAGAGAACATGATGCCCCAGATCACTATCCTCCTTGGAATCCCTTAAGATTAATCTTCTAATACTAGCAACCTAATTAATATTTTTCTGGACCGTGGAGAACCCTAAATTAGTTTGGACACGATATCTTGGGAACCAAACCCTAGTCCCATACAACAACTTCACCACATGACTGCATTATTATCTAGTATTCTATGGTTCTGGCTATTAGGTTTTACCCTAATCCGAAGACTGAGTTACGGTTGCATAGCAACCCAAGCGACCACCTGATCTCTCAGAGTGAGCCCTCCCTTTCCCTCTATGTTTGGACATAGCTTAACCACCATTTCTCATCATACATCAAGGAAATCTAACGATGTGGCCGGCAGCCCTTTCACACTAACAAACCATAAGAGTTCAACATGCATAAATAATTCAAAGAAATAATCAAAAGGAAACTAGTATTAAGAGATGAATAATCAAAAGTTCATCCTCATATTCAAGTGTATGAGGCACCACAAAAGGTTTAGCCTCTCATGCTAATAATAAGCATCATGCAAATCATAGAGGAAGACATAATGAAAATCATCAACTCCCCGGAACGATGTCTCCTGGGTCTTCAGCTTCTCCCTGAAACGCTAGCCGTCGATCCGAAGATACCCCAAAAGTCCCATGAGAAATAGAACAGGTGTCCTTTTATAGGCTTCAGATTTTATGCTATACACTCGTGTCTCGAAGTGTGTACGTGGACGTGTGCTTCTTTGGATCAGTCTGGAAACGTTGTTTATTAGCGAATACGGGAGTGTACACGCCCATGTCTTCTGATACAAGGCCTATCGTCTGACACACGTGCATGTCATCTGATACACTGCCGTGTGGTGCAATGCAACCACAAGTGTATGGGTCGTAACAAGTAATAGAGTGGACTTGAAAGTCGGGTTATCGATACTCAGGGAGATGGAAGTACTAGTACCCACTATTCGTCTACTATCTAGTCTATCCAAAGGTGGTTGATTATGCTAATTCTAAACTAATAAATTGAAAACACAAACAAGGGAATCAAATTGCTCTTAATGTTAAACAATCATAAAAGGGGGATGCTCGGACAATTGAATCCCCCTTGGACTTCTAAAAGATGAATTCTACTCTCTATCTTGACATTCGGTTGATCTTTGGCCAAGTGTTTCTATAGTTCTTTCACTCCTTCTCTCGAGGCGAGTTACTAATTCTAGTGCCCTTACCGATGATGTTCTAGGGAATCTAATTCTTGGAGAGATTATGGGAATAATACATCTAAAGGACTTGCTCTCCTTAGTACCCGGGCTCCCGGTATACTCACAATCCCCTCTATTGGAGATGGCTATACATAGGGAGGCGTTCGCTTCTTCCCCCATATGGACTATGAAAATCCCTCTAGGTTCTAGTAACGTAGAGAGAGTAACTTACATTAAAACATCCAATAGACTCAATGAGATTCAACCAAACAATAAAAGATAGAGAGATAACATTAATTAAAACATGTCCAAGGGTTCATCAATCATCCAAGCATCTACAAGATTAGCCCTCCATAAAAGGGGGGCAACAATACAAGACAAAGATGAAGACAAACAAGGAAATCATAATGAATAACACTAATGAATGTACCGTTGATGGTTTCCTTGATCCTCTTCCAATGATTTCCCCTCTTCTTGCTCCAATAGCTTCAAGATGAGAATCTCCAAGCTTTCCCCAAGATTAGACACTCTCCCCAAGCTACTTCCCTCTCTCCTAAACCCTCATTTGTCGGTTTTTATACCTCTAGGGTCTTAGGGGTGAGCTTTACCAATTTGCCCCCTTCTAAATCTGCAGATTCGCTGAAATTTATGACATACAGGCCCGTATATGGGTGGATATCAGCCCGTATACGGGCCAGCCACCTCCATACGGTCTATCATATGGGCCGTATACTGGCCCATATGCCCTTCAGGTGCTAGTATACGCCGTATATCAACCCGTATAAATGCCCGTATGGGCCCTTCTGGGTGCTCTGAGGTCACGGTTTCTCTCGAAATGCTTTCTTTCTTCCAGGGTCCTGGTATTCTGCCCTGTTTATTAGAATGAATACATTTTAAGTATTAGTGGGCAGAAAGATATCAAAATTACAAGCCAAGCATATAGGAGTATGATATAAAATTATGCTCAAATGAATACTTATCAAACATCTCCGCACTTAAAGGTTTGCTTGTCCCCAAGCAAAGAAAAGAAATCAAAAAAAGAAAATATAAGTATTCATCCTCTTGGCAATGAAATGTATGGCTCAACTCGTTTCAAGTTCACCACCTATGTGCTTTGTTCTCCCATTTCCACGTCAGGCCTTAAATAGATCTCATGCAAGATGTCATTATAGTTCTAGAGAAAGCTTATTCACTCCACATACCTTATTCTAAAAAAAACTTTACAAGACAAATACATCCTCAATGGACTCTAGAGGGTTCTTTAGGCCCTATGATCAGTGAGATCCCCTAAGATTAGATAAGTGGTTGTGAAATAGGAAGACACAAACTATATATATATATTTTATTTAGTAGGGCATCCCTAATGGATCCGACTATCTTGTATTAAAGACCAATGTAGAGTGTAGTTCCCCCTCTTCGTAGAGTGCTCATGCTAATTAGGTATCGGGGCACTTAGCAACTAAGATGGTTACAACTCTGTATGGTTGTGTTTATTCAAAGTAATGATTTTTCGAATTGAGGGACACTCTTATAGGAAGCCGGAACCCCAAACTACTTCATCAAAATAAGGAGCGGAACACTATCTTTATTTCTTTGTGACTATTACATACAACTATTTTATTCTCTCTCTACTTGTCCACTAGGTCATATTATGAGGGGTTCATTAATTGAATTAGTGCCACAAGTTCTCTTGGAACCATTGAAAAATGTGTTTAGCTATTAAAGTACAAAGAACATGGCAATGGGTTATCTATTGTCTCTAAAGATCATAAGTGTCACAGAGATGTTCTGTAAATGCCCATGGCATTTCATAGGAGAGTTTATCAAAATTATGTGCCATGATGGTGCCCTAGAAATAGAGTGTGCCAACATGTTTCCTTAAGGCCTTTGTCGAGGCATGCTAGTCGTGAAAAATTTAAAAATTTGCAATGAATTTCACTAATAGCTACCTATCTCCATACTTAAAGTTTTGCTATGGATGTAAAAAGATAAAGGATAGGTAGTGACACATCTCCACACTTAAAATTGTACATTGTCCTCAATGTACGCAATTATTCCAAAATTTAATATGCACTGAGAAAGGTAAACTAAAACTTCCCCGGTTAATTTGGTGCGCCAATCTGTTTCCATGAAGTTAGTGCTTGGCGACTATCGGGGGATGTTGATACAAGTTCCACCTCTACAAATCAAGGGAAAGATCATCATAACTCAATAGAAAAGAATGGGAAAACAACGGAGTCCATAGAAAATAAACAAAAGGATAAGTGTAGCAGGGTGATGCCCTTGCTAGCCATACACGGTGCAAGATAATAAGATCATAAGTCCAACAAACACAAAATATAAAAAATGCACAATAAAATAAAGTCTCATCAATATAATGAAAAAGAAATGTCCAAGTCCTCAATCTGCTGGGTCATCTGCTGGTGCCTCGAGTGCTGCTCTAGGGGGTCCCTGTGTTGGAGGAGGTGCCATAACTGTTCTACTAATTGCCATGACAGTGAATGCGCAAGTAAGTGTAATAATTTCATCATTCCCTTCATCGTCTTCAATACGCAGGCGTGAGCCTTCCATTCGCGGTGGTGTTGATGGTGAGGCAACCCAAAAGTATTGATGGGGGAGTAGTAATTGTATCCTCACGCGCAGGTTGTTCTAGGCCATGGAGTGTTTATTCTTTTGAAAATTAGCCTTTACCAATGTACTTGCAAAAAGAATTCTCAAGAACATATTAAGATGGAGTCTCTTCATGTCCTCTGTCTTCTCCTCGAGGCGCATACTTCATTTATATGCCATTCACCCTCATTTCTCTTCCTAAACTCTAAACATGCCTTAAATGAACGCATTCCCAAAAAAATTTGACGCAAAAAAGACATATAATCAAATCATATCCATTCACAATACATTCATTAAATCCCTAGGGGACTAAACATGGTGACGATGGATCAAACCGATAAATCAAAGCATTAGGGATCATACCTAGGGAGAATGAGTACCCAAATCAAGAGTATAGGCTGCGTTGACGAAGAGAGGACTCGAATCAACGTGGAGGAGAGTGGGGTCGGCTAGGGTTTGAAAAAAAAATCAAAAAATCACCCTTTATAACGCCCAAATCCTGCCGTATACGGGCCAATATATGGGCTGTATATCAGCCCATATACTCCCCTGGCCGGGTCATACGACCCTGTATATGGGCAGTATGACTGCCCGTATACTCCACTTGAGGGTCCATACGGCGACGGGCGTATGACATCTCGTATGGGCCTGGGTTTGGCTTGTACAGCCAATCTAGGACACCATTCGAATCCTCCTCATGCTACCTAATGACAATTATGAATCTAGGGCAATGAGTGGATCGACAACAAGCAATATGGTACACTATAAAAATAGATATGACACATCTCATTCATTTATTTCAAAACACATACAATCTAACAAATCAAAAGAAATTATAACTAAAGAAAATTTCTAGGACTTGGGTTGCCTCCCAAAAAGTGCTTGTTTAACGTTACTAGCTTGACGTACCTTCACCTTACCTCATAGGCGTTTAAATGCCTTGAAGCTTTCATTGGCTCCTCCCTTAAAACATTGTCCGAATAAAAATATTCCCAGATTAGCATAAAATGATCTATTGTTATTTTCCATAACTAGGCTTCCTTTGGAAGTGTTTTGAGCCGATGGTTTTATGCTTACCCCCTTTTCTTGCACCTTCTTCCAGCATATTGTAGGTGGAGTGAATTTTTGTTTCTTTTTTCTTGACCTTCACTGTTGCTACCCTTGATGGAATGGAATTCCCTTGCATTTCCTCTGAGTGTCCCTCTTGTTCTTCCAAATAGGCTTATAGTGGATCCACCATTAGCAAATCTTCTATACACTCGGATGTGATTTAATCCACATCGTCAATGCAATACGAGGTATCATCTTGGGCCATTGAGTATCGCATTGCATCGGGCAATTGAAATACGACCTCTTGATCACCCATCCTCAAAGCAAGCTTACCTTGTGCATGATCTTCCAAAACTTGAGCGATGGCGAGGAAAGGTCGCACAAGAATGATAGGCACATCGACCTCATCATCAACATCTAAAATCACAAAATCGGTCGAAAAAAAAATTGGTTGATCTGAACAAGCATATCTTCAGCTATTCCTTTTGGTCTCCTCACAGATCGGTCGGCTAATTGCAGTGTCATACCCGTAGGCTTAGGCTCTTCGAGGCCGAGCTTCATGTACAATTTATAGGGTATTATATTGATACTTGCCCAACAATCCGCCAATGCATTCTTTGTGACCCCTTCTCCAAGGATACAAGGGACTATAAAGCTACCCGGATCCTTCAACTTCATCGGCATAGCTTGTTGGATAACGGCCGAGCATTGAGCATTGAGTTTTACAGCACCCACATCTTCCAATTTCTTCTTGTTGGAGAGTAGATCCTTCATAAATTTTGCATATTTAGGCATTTGGGCTAGAACCTCTACCAATGGCATTTTGATGTGTAGTTGCTTCAACATACCCTTGAACTTCATCAATTAGGAATCCTCCTTGTCTTTGTTCAACGTCGTCGGGTAAGGAACTTGAGGTTGGTATGGAGGTACGGGTGATGTCTCCAAAGGTTTCTCCTTTCCCTTCTTCACTTCTTCGGAGTTAATGACAGGTTCGGAATCCTCGATCTCTATGAGAGTGTTTACTTGAGGCTTTTGAACAGGGAGTTTCACCTCTTTTCCACTTCTCAAAGTGATGGCCTTATATTGCTCTCCCCGAGGGTTCTTCTCTGTCTTACGCGACAAACTACCTTGGGGTCTCTCGGCTAGAGATTTTGCTATTTGCCCAATTTGATTTTCCAAGTTTTGGACTGTGCCTTGTAGATTCTGAATTATAGTGTCATTGTTTTGCATATACTTCACAATCATCTCCTCCAAGTTAACTTCTTCTCTTGAGGCTTTGGAGGGTGTTGGAAACCGGGAAGGTATTGTTCTGCTTGTGGATTTCCGTAAGAAGAAGCCAGATGGGTCTATTTAGGAGCATATGGTCGATATTTACCATCCGGTTGCCTTGGAGCATTCCCCATATATTATACTTGCTCCATGGAAATTATTTCAGTGCTTGTTGTGGGACAATTTGATGCTTCATGCTCTCCCCCACAAGTATTGCAATACATCACCGTGGCCGACCTCGAGCTACTACCGTTTGTCAATAGCTCAATTTTCCTTGTCAACATATCCAACTTTTCACCAAGAATTGGATAAGAAATTATAGCTTCATCCACGGACCAAACCTTTTTAACTTGCTTATCTCTTGAAGACCAATGGGCTTCATTACTAGCCATGCCTTCAAAAATTTGCTCGGCATCCTCCGGGTATTTGTTCCTCAATGACCCGCCGGCAGAAACATCCAACAATTGGTTAGTCGAGTTGTCCAACCCATTGTAGAATGTTCTCACCTTGGCACAGGAGTCTAGACCATGTTGTGGACAACGCCGGAGCAAATCTTTGTATCTCTCATAGGCTTCAAAAAATGTTTCGGCGAGGCCATGTTTAAAGGTGGAGATGTCCAACCTTAGCTTTGCGGCCTTGCTTGGTGGAAAGTAGCGGCCTAAGAATTTGTCTAGCATCTCGGCCCAAGTACGGATGGAACCGACGGGTAATGAAGTAAGCCATCTATATGTATCTTCCCGAAAACTAAATGGAAAAAGTATCAACCGAATTTCATCATCAGAAGCCCCAGTGATCTTAAACATGTCGCAAATCTGGATAAATTTTGCTAAATGTGCATGGGGGTCTTCATCGGTCCTCCCATCAAATTGAGCTATGTTCTGAATCATGCTCATTGTGCTTGGCTTGATCTTAGAATTATTCATGTTGACATTGGGAGGGTAGATACTGAACTCCTCTCTAGTGTAATGAGAACTTTCATATTCGGCCAACGTTTACCTTCTCTCGGCCATAATTGGTATTTCCCTTGCTTCACCAATAACTTCGGTAGGAGTAAAATTTTTCGACTCCGAAGAGGATCCCGGAAGTGCTCCTTCAATTTCTCTCAATCTCCGGTGCAAGTTTCTTTCAATCTCATTGTCAACTTCAAGCAGTCCTTTAGAGTTCTTGCGGGTCATGCAATTGATACCTTACAAGATATCAAGAAAGTGAAGATTCGTATCCAAATTTTCAATTAAATAAAGAACCAAACGAGGAAAGAAAGTAATGAAATAAGAATAAAAATGACTAAAGCAATAAATTCCTAGCTTTCCTAGTAATCCAATTCTCCCCGACAACAGCTTCAAAAACTTAGTACGATGCAACCACGAGTGTACGGGTCGTAACAAGTAATAGAGTGGACTTGAAAGTCAGGTTATCGATCCTTAGGGAGATGGAAGTACTAGAACCCACTATTCATCTACTATCTAGTCTATCCAAAGGTGGTTTTTTATGCTAATTCTAAACTAATCAATTGAAAACACAAACAAGGGAATCGAGTTGCTCTTAAGGTTAAACAATAATAAAAGGGTGATGCTCGGACAATTGTATCCCCCTTGGACTTCTAAAAGATGAATGCTACTCTCTATCTTGAAATTTGGTTGATCATTAGCCAAGGGTTCCTATGGTGCTTTCACTCCCTCTCTCGAGCGAGTTACTAATCCTAGTGCCCTTACTGATAATGTTCTTGGGAACCTAATTCTAGGAGGGATTATGGGAATAATACATCTAAAGGACCCGCTCTCCTTAGTACCCGGGTTCCCGATATACTCACAATCTCCTCTATTGAAGATGCTTTACACATTGGGAGGCGTTCGCTTCTTCCCCCATACGGACAACGAAAATCCCTCCAAGCTCTCGCAACGTAGCGATTAACTTACATTAAAACATCCAATAGACTCAATGAGATTCAACCAAACAATCAAAATTAGAGAGATAACATTAATTAAATCATGTCCAAGGGTTCATTAATCATCCAAGCATCTAAAAGATTAGCCCTCCATAAAAGGGGGGAAACAATACAAGACAAAGATAAAGACAAACAAGGAAATCATAATGAATAAAACTAATGAATGCACCATTGATGGCTTCCTTTATCCTCTTCCAATGATTTCCCCTCTTCTTGCTCCAATAGCTTCAAGATGAGAATCTCCAAGCTCCTCAAGATTAGACTTCTCCCCAAGCTGCTTCCCCCTCTCCTAAACCCTCATTAGTCGGCTTTTATACCTCTACGGTTTTAGGGGTGAGATTTACCAATTTGCTCCCCTCCTAGGTTTGTAGAATTGCTGAACTCTAAGATGTACGCGCCCGTATACGGGCGTATATCAGCCCATATACGGGCCAGCCTCCTCCATACGGTCTATCATACGGGCCGTATACTGGCTTGTATTCCTTTTAGGTGCTAGTATACAGCCGTATGTCAGCTCATAGAAATGCGCGTATGGGCCCTTCTGGGTGCTCGAAGGTCCCGGTTTCTCTTGAAATGCTTTCTTTCTTCTGGAGTCCATGTATTCTGCCTTGTTTATCAGAATGAATACATTTTATGTATCGGTGGGCAAAAAGTCTTCAAATTTATATGCCAAGCATTAGGAATATGATATAAAATTATGCTCAAATTAACACTTATCACCGTGTCACCAAAAGATTAAGCACGATCTTGAATTGTTCTTTGTTTGAATCCACATGACCACAGACATGCCTGTGTGGATGACTCAGTTAATTGTTGTTTTGGCTTTTTTTGCTCCGAATTGCTCCAGAATTTTCTTCTTTTCTCCATAGTGCCACATTATGTGTCCAATCACACAAAACACCCAACACACAAAAGTTAGAGAAACCATCCCAAAATACATGACAAAGTGCATACAAATGTGATATAAAAATATGTATATTTATGCACTCATTAGCGACACTATGGGTGCCCGGCCCTAAAAAGGAGCCATTAGAGATCCCGGCCCAAAGTAGGGTTGATACGCGGTACTATGGGTTTCCATCCCTAAAAAGGAACCGCTAGAGAACCTGACCTATAGGAAGGCCGGTACGCGACACTCAGGGTGCTCAGCCTTGGAAAGAAAATATTAGAGATCCCAACCTAGAGGAGGATCGGTACGAGACATTCTGGGTGCTCGGGCCTAAGAAGGAACTTTTGGAGATCCTAGCCTAAAGGAGGACTAGTATGAGGTACTTAGGGTGCTCGGCCCTAAAAAGGAACTGTTGGAGATCCCGGCCTTGAGGAGGGTCGTTACGCGGTACTCAGAGTGCTCAGCCCAGAAAAGGAACCGTTAGATAAAGCTAGGCCGCGAAGGGAGAAATATGTTCTAGGAAAGGGGACTCTTAATTTTATTCAAGGAATGAGACAGTTAAAACTTTTGGTAATATCTCCTGTGGTTTCGAGTTGAAAGACATGTTGAGTTTCCAACCATTTAGGTCAGCCAACTTGTAAGTGTTGGGGCGGACAATTCCCTTAATAGCAAACGGGCCTTCCAAATTGTGGGTTAGCTTCCCGACCCGGCTCTCATTTTCCCGGAACATGTTTCTTTTCAAGATTTGGTCCCCTACTTGGAAGGTAACTTCACATACCTTGGTATTATAGAAGCGTTATACCCTTTGTTGGTAGGCTGCAACCCGGATGTTGGCTGATTCCCGCCTCTGCTCTTGGAAATCGAGTTCGGCCCGCAAGTTTTTCTCGTTGGCTTTGGGGTCAAAGCTTTGCGTTCGGAGGATTGGCACGCTAATTTCAATCGGGATAACCGCCTCTGTCACAAAGGTTAAGCTAAAGTGGGTTTCTCAGATAGGTTTGCGATTAGTAGTCCTGTTGGCCTAGAGGGAATTTGGAAGCTCATCTACCCATTTCGATTTTGCTCTCTCTACTTGGGTCTTAAGGCTCTGCAGGAGTGTGGGATTGGTGACCTCCACCTGCCCATTGGCTTAAGGATGGTTTACCGACGTAACCTCGATTCTGAGCCCGCTGTAGAAGTCCCTTTGCCCCTGATTGTCAAACTTCCTCCTATTGTCAGACACAAACGCCACAAGGATGCCAAAGCGACCTATAATTGGCTTCCATAGGAAACCCTGACAGACTTGCTGTATGATAATGGCCAATGGTTTGACCTCTTTCCACTTTCTGAGGTAGTCTATGGCGATAAGGAGGAACTTCAACTGCTTGATCGTCATAAGGAACGGCCAAGGATATCAACTCCTCAGATGATGAATGGTCTTATGCTCATAATGGAGGTGAGTAGAGCAGCTAGCAGCCGCTAGATTCGTGAGTGTAGCTAGCAAGTCTCACACCTCCTCACGAGGTACTCCGTATTTTGAACCATGGTTGGGCAAAAATACCCTTAGGGTCTTGTGAGCTAGGGCTTTGGTTGCTAGATGATTACCATATGCTCCTTAGTGGATCTCCCAGAGCACGTAGTTAACTTTCGACGATCTTAGGTATTTCAAGAACGACATGGCGTAGGCCGTCTTATAGAGTTGGTCGTTTAATAAAGTGAACCAGACTGACCTTCTCACGACATTCGTAGCCACCTTCTGGTCTCTCGGAAGTTCCCCACTTTTTAGGTAGCTATGGAGGCGGTCTAGCTAGCATGGTTCCTAATGGACATTGGAACCTCCTACGATTCTTGTTCGTCAATGCTTCGGTTCTGGAGTTGTTGGAACTTAATAGGGCATCTGGAATCAACACCTTGGGAAGAGGTGAGCTTTGATAGGGCGTTGGCTTTGTCATTCTCTGATTACGAAACCTTTGTGATCTGGAAGTAATTGAATCGGGGAGCTAGCCTCTCGACTGCTTCCTAGTATTTGGTTATGTTTTCTTCCTTTGCCTTGTACCCCCCATTCAGGTATCCACCAACGAGCTGCATGTCCATGGCCAGCTTCATGCCGCAATCAAGGCTTTGTATTCAGCCTCGTTGTTAGTAGCCTTGAAGACAAATCGTAGGGTTATGGTAGCCTTCCAACCACCCTGGGCTTTCAACACCAATCCCGCACCTGAGATGCTTCCTGTGGCATAGCCATCGACGTGTAAGACCCACTGGTCATTTGATTCTCTAGTTCTCGGGGGGCCTTTACTATTAGTAGCCAAGTCTTCTCCTGTTGAGGTCATGTCTGTCATGAAGTCAGCTAATGCATGGGCTTTGATTGTGTTCCAAGGCTTGTATAAGATGTCAAAGTCGGTTAGCTCTATAGTCCACTTCAACAGTCTTTCGGAGGTCTCCGGCTTCTGTAGTATTTGACCAAGGGATTGATCGGTGAGGACGGTGATCCAGTGCGCTTGGAAGTACACCTTAATCTCTGGGGAGAGGCGACTAAGTCATACAGCAACATCTCGATAGTCAAGTATCTTGACTAGGGGATATTCAGCACCCTGCTGGTATAATATACCGGTCGTTGAACTCTACCCTCTTCCTTGATGAACATTGAGCTCACCACCACGGTAGAAGCCACTAGGTATACAAAGAGTTCGTCTCCTTCTTGGGGCTTGGTCAGTAGCGGAGGGGAGCTTAGATGCTCCTTTCAGGTGTTGGAAGGCTTTCTCACTTTCCTCCATCCAATCCACCTTTGGGGCTAATAAGTGTTTAAATATTCATATTTTTATATCATATTCATGTATATTTTGCATGCTATTTGATGCAAATGTGACCTACCGATGCTTAATAAGTGTTACTTTTGTCAAACATGGCACATTGAAGGTGTTTCAAGAGAAAGGAGACTTTGGAAAGCTTTTCGAATGCAAAAACGTCAAAAGTAGGAGCTATAAAGGACCTACAAATAGTCCAATACATTATGGCGAAGTTCCTCGATGATTTGGAGCCAAAACAAGGCTATATGAGAGGCATATGGGCTAGCATACAGGCCTATACGGACCGTATGGATAACTATTATAGTGATTTTAACTTCTTATGTTTCGCTCGTATACGCCATACGAGTTGGCATACGGTCTGATATATGGCCAAATGAAGGCACGTGTAATTTATATTGGATCTCATACGGCCCGTATGACTCGAGGAGAAAATTTACAAGAATATAAGGGCCCATATACACCTGTATGGAGGCTCATATGGGCCATTTTCTGAGCCAGATTTGCACAAGATTTTCCATGATTTGGCCCCATACGAACCCTAAATGGGTAAGATACTTTACAAAGGCCTTTACCCCTATAAATACCAATGTTCAAGGGTTATGAAGGCATCTCTTGGCCTTAGGCCATCTTTTGGGCCGTCTTGGAGATCTTGGAGTTCATTGATGGCTAGGGTTTGAAGGGATCCTCTTGGGAACAAGTTAGGGCTCGAATGGAGTCATCATCAATGATCCAATCTGTACACCAACAACGGAGGAAACATCAGAGGGAGGTTCAATTGAGTTTATTATGATGTTTTCTCCTTTTCTTGTATTGGATTTGTGTTCGCCTTTCATGGGGAACTAATATTCTAGGTATTTGGGCATGTTAAATCCTTAAGTTATGTATGAACTTTGATTTTGATTGTTAATAGTTATCTAGTTGTTTTTTCCATGATTGAGATCTTGGATGGATAAATGTATGTTAATCCCTCTACGTTGCGAGAGCCCAGAGGGATTTTCGTAGTCCATATGGGCGAAGAAGCGAGCGCCTCCCCATGTATAGACCATCTCCAATAGAGAGGATTATTAGTATACCGGGAGCCCGGATACTAAGAAGAGCGAGTCCTTTAGATGTATTATTCCCATAATTCCTCCAAGAATTAGGTTCCCTAGAATATCATCGTTAAGGGCACTAGGATTAGTAATTCGGCTCGAGAAAAGGAGTGATAGCACCCTAGGAACTCTTTGTCCAATCCATTGCAACTAGTGACCTTCATATTCATTATCTATCTTTATGAGAACTCAAGGGGGATTCATTGCTCTAATAACCCCTTCTTATTATTGATTTACCCCAAGATTCAATCCCGTCATTAGTGATATCCAATTTTTAGGTTTTCTTAGTTTAGACTAGTTAAAACTACCACTAATCTTTGTTTGGACTAGATAATAGATGACTAGTTGTACTAGTACTTCTTGGTCCCTAAGGTTCGATACCTGACTTTTCAAGAGTCCACTTTATTACTTGATACGACCCGTATATTTGCGGTTTACATTGGTTTTTGGAGCCGTTGTTGGGGACTAAGACTACTAGGAACACTAGAAGTCAATTAATTTAGTCATTAGTTCTAGGTTTTATCATTCTTTGATTTATATAAAAAGAAAAAAGATATATATCTGACTTGTTTTCTTTGATCTCTTCTGTGTGACGTACCATTTTATGAGCAAGATGCAAAGAGCCCACACGATAAATGCGCAAAAATCAGCTCTAGAAGCTTCAATTGATGCTCTTTTAGCACAGGTCGACAAATTTATAAGCAATACACCAACTGGAAGCAATCCGTACAATAATGCCTATAATTCACATTGGGAAGGGCATCCGAACTATTTAGATATCAGTATGAAAATCAATGGGGGTGCCCTTAAGTCGGAATTGCTCCATATTCTCTACCTCAAGAACAGTGGCACAATTTCCCCTCAAATTTTCAGTTTGAAATACACACATAGGCACCAGAAGAAGTCAATTGGCACAAAGCTCTTTACAATTTTGCGAGAAAACATGAGTATCTTCATAAGCTTTATATTGAGCTTACCTTAAATCCAACTCTCAATACCGTGGAAGACATTCAAGTCATGACCATCCCTATTGATGTAGACATTGCGTGAATACTGAGGACAAAAGCTGTAAAACCCGCCTCGAAATAAATAAGAATTTTATTTATTATTCCTAGAATTTATTAAATGGAAATTTAATAAGGTAATCGAAGAAATTTCGGGAAAGTTATTAAGTACTAATAGAGCTAGATTAATTAAGTGTTAATTAATCTAGGGTAATTATTGAGAAAAATACACAGATATTTGAATCCCGAGAAAGGTGGATCTAATCAGGGGCTGAGACAAGCTCGTGATGTTACAGTACGCCAGTGGTACTAGGGCCATCTGACCCCGGATTCCCGGACCTGGGTCGCGGATGGAATAAGATACAATAATTAGACTTTAATTATTTAAGTAATCATGTGACAATATAGTGAGGAGAGATAATGATTTAATGAAAATATATTTTATTAACCTATATGACTAACTTAGGGCTTGAGAGAGAAATAAAATTCTCAATCTCTTCCTCCTCTCTTTCTCACCCACGAGCCCTAACCCTTCTCCATCTTGATTTCATTCTCTCCCTAACAAGCACCTCACCCTGGCGAGCTCCCCACCGGCCAGCCAGGCGCACCGCTAGCCTCAGCCCTTGCTAGCAACGACGCCAGCCCAAGGACGCCAACCCCCCCAAGCGCTGCCGGCCCAGGCCGCCATCACCACAAGGCGCTCCGCTAGCCCTCAAGGCTCACCCAGGCCTGCAAGACCGCCTGCACAGGCGCACGAGCCATGCCCAACAGCCCCACTGTTGGCCTGCAGCCCTACGCGCCATTACCGACCTGTAGCCCCGCGCGTCGTTGTTGGCCTATGACGCTGCCCCGTCATCACCCCGCAAATGTGAGCCCTAACTTTGGGAGAACTTACACATTCATTTATGGAGTTATTGGATGAAAACTACTTAACATGATTTGGGGTTTTTAAGGATATAAAATGTTAAGTATGATGCTAATGAATGATATTGATACTATTGATGCATACTTGCATGAATTGTATGATTTAAGAGCTTTGAGGTTATGAATGCCACGCTCTTGATTAGGAAGTTAACATACATATGAAGTGTTTGTTAAAATGCCATGAAGAGATTTGTGGGTTGAAATGGATGTCATGTTGGACTAAGATTAGTCTCATAAGAGAAATGGCTTTTTGTTTAAACTTAATGGAAGTTAAGATGTTTGCAATCTTTCTCTTAGTATATGACATGTATAATAAGGAATTACATAGATGTGCGTCCATGTATTGTTGATACTTTTAAGCATGCATACTAAGTGTTTGAGAAAATACCCCAATGAAACATTCATGGGAATAAATGAGTTTGCCTTGGGGAAGAGTTAGTATGTTTACTCTTCAAGTGTTTGATTGTATAATGGAGACAATTTAGAAAGATTTCGATACATTTTATATGAAATGAGAAATTATTATAGATTGTATGCATGTGTTATAATGAGACATGTAAATTGAATGTCATGTACAAGTGTTGTATGAACTATGAAATCCATGTGTAATGGATGATTTGGTGAATGTTTGTATATTTTCGGGGCCCGATAAGTAGGGGAGATGCCGCCGAAATTTACTTAGAATTCATACATCTTAATTGCTTGATTAATGGCTTTCAAGCATGATTCAGCTTAGAAGTCTACTCCTTGAGGTTTATTTAATTGAATGATGGGTTGATCTTATGATGATTTAGTTGTTGGTGGTATGACTGGGATTCTACAGGAATTACTGTAGCACCTGCAAAACATTGATTTTGTTAAATTTTTGGGGGGCCGTATAAGAGATGATAATGAGCCAATCCGGATGGAAATGAATGTTAATATTGTGAATATAATATAGTAGAAGTTTGTAAAGAAATGCGGAAGATTTCAAACTTCAAATTGAAGTTTCAACTTCAAGGTTCTGATAGTTACTGTAGCTACTGACAAAGAGTAAACTATGAACTCCAATGTTTCCAAAAAGACTCGGAATTCAATTCTGATCATATTGATAGTTTGGGGGTATATTTAAACTAATAAAAATGGTAAGGGGAGGTGTCTAAGAGTCCGGATCCATAGGTTATAAATTTAAAAGCTTACATTTCGGTAAACTTACGATTATGGTAATTAATTGCATGTAATGCATTTAGATTGTTATGAAATGTTATGTGATGAACATTTACCATGATTAGGACGTGGTGAGGTGGTCGAGGACCTGAGTTGAAGACTCAGACCTGGGTAGGTTCTAGAAGCGAATGAGGTAGGCTCCCGCACGGGTACTGTGAGTATTTCTAACTCATAGTATTCTATTGATTTCTGTTGTTGTTGTGCTAGATGGATGTTGGAGTCCATCTGTTGATACTAGTCTTGTATGTTGACATGTTATGCTTGCTGCATTTGTCTGAACTTGTTTCTCTGATATGATCTCCTTTGAGGGAGTACCCTATTGACATTCTTCTTGTGTTGTTCTGGGATGGCCAGGAGGTGGTACTCCATGGAATATGGCCAGTGGGAGTGATACTCCACGTCATTTGCCCAGTGAAGTATCCTCTGGCATTCTACTTGCACCTGGGATGGTCAAGGGGGATGGTACTCCATAGTAGTCTGTTGATATTCTATTCTTTGCATTGAGTATTCCTTCCTTCTACCTTGCTTTTGATTTTGTACTCTTATTTCCTCGAGATGTTTCCAATACATATTCAAGTTGAGTATCCTGATATGTGTTGGCTTTACGTCTCGAGGAGATATTTGTTTTGATGCTTTTATATACGTGTTTGAGTCGAGACGCTCCTTAATTATGTATTGGCTTCCGATCTCAGTGAGGTCACCGATTATTTTATATTCGAGATGTTGTTGTCTTGGATATATAGATATGTCTGTTGTTAGGTATTCGTATAGCAATCTCTTATGTACAGGCATGATATATCGGACAGAGACTCAGTCAGAGAGTGTATATTTTCTGACCATGTGCACATGATTGATATACCGCTATCCGGCGTAGACCGGAGATGATATCTGGAGGATATCATATGATACTGGAGGTATCATAGTATTGTATATGCTAGGAGATTGAGTATATTTTTGGATTTATTCACATTCCAAAGACTTGTTATTTACTTGTGATTTTGTTTAACTTGCATATTTGCACTTGCATTATTCTTTTCCTTGCGTATGGCTTTCGCCACCTTTATTGATTTATTTGCGATCCTACTGGGCCTTTCTTTGGCTCATGCACTTGATTGATGTTTTCTCAGGTGACGACGAGTAGCTAGGAGTAGGACTCAAGAGAGAACTTCCCCGGGACGGCCTAGCACCGTTAGGGACATTTTTAAGCTGAGGTCTGTGGGCCTCTATTTCCTTCTGAGTGAGAAGTTTGTATTATTCAGGACTATTGTAGGACTCTAGATATTTGTGGCATTCAGGACCTGCTAGGGATTTGTATAACCTTATATATTTTCTTCCGCCGATTATTTATATTCCGACTTTGTTTTAATTATCTGCTTGTGTTACTGAGCCTTGCGTGCTTATAGGGATGACCCTATAAGTACGCGGCATCTGTCGCGTGTATCGATGCCCGGGACCCGGGTTTGGGGCGTGACAAAAGCTGTAGAGACTATCTTAATTTGACACAAAATTTGGAGGCAAGGGAGTGGATAGATTTCCCACGGTTGCAAGAAGAAGTCTCCACATTCATGGAAGAGTTGGAGAAATTTAAATTGGAAACAAAAGCTGAATTTGAAGCCGTTGATGTTAAAAATACTAAGATGCAAGCCACTTTTCACAAGCTTGAAAGCCAGCTAGGAGAACCTCTTCAAATAAATTCTGATGAACAATGGAGTTGTGACCTTAGAGTGGAAGAATGTGTTGGTGTAAAAGAGGATGAAGAGGTAGAAAAAACATATCCGAAAACACTTGAAGAAATTCTCTACCTCGAAGCTGACCTGTACATAAAGCATAGAGCAGACATATCCGAGATAAAAATAGAAGTGAGGAGGATGGGTCAATCCAAGGATCCGCCCAAGCTACGACTAAACAATTCCTGGCCCAAACTTTTCCCATAAAGGCCTAAATGAAATTGGTCAGACATCTCCACAAAAGAACTATCCCGGCAGGTATGTATTTTTTTCTTTGGAAGTAGCTATGCGAGATATGGCTGGGAGGAGCACACCCTTTTCAAGCCTTCATGAGGTAAGAACAAGAAACGTCAAGCTAGTGACGTTAAACAAGCGCTTTTTGGGAGACAACAGAAGATTTTTAGTAAAAAGATTTTCTTAGTTTTGCATCTTTGCTAGTTCCAGTTTGTTTTAATGTGTTCAATAAAATGATGTTTCTCTTGAGCTCTTTTGATCCCTTCAGGTCTCGCATGATTTAGAGCATGGACATATTGTCCATCAAGAATATCCACCTCGGATTTGAATCAAACATGTAATTATTATCAATGAATAGAGGAAGTTTTAGTTTGCCCTTCTCCTCATTTTTATTGCATATTGTATACTTTCATGCTTTATTGTGTACATTGAGGACAATGTATATCTTTAAGTGTGGAGATGGGTAGCCATCCATCTATTTTTAGATGTATTGAAAATCTTTAACTGTGGAGATGGGTAGCTTTAGGTTGATTTTTTAATTCATTGCAAATCTTGATGTGAAAATGCATGCTTAATATATACCTATGATGGCTTTGTTGCAAATATTAAGTTTTGCTCTACTTACTAGTTTACACAATGTAAAGTATTTTTTTTTTTTAGATTCTCCTATGAAACATCATGAGTACTTAGAGGAAATCCTTGTGACAACTATATTGTTTAGAGACATATGATAACCCATTGTTCTGTTTCTTTGACTTAAATTTCAAATTATTATTTTCAATGACTCCAAGAGGTTTCATGGCACTAGGTCAAACTTCTAGCCCTGTAAGTAGATTTGTAAAAAATAAATAAACATTGTACATAGAGATCATTAGAATAAGAGCTAAGATAGTTCTCCTCTACTCTTGGTGACGAAGTAAGCTGGGTGTTCTGGCTCCTAATCAAAGTGTCTCTCAAGCTGAAAAGTCCCTTGTTAGCATGAGCTTATATATCTGAAGTTGTAACCTCCTAAGTAGTCGGGTGTTCTAGTGCCTAACCAGCATGTACATCCCTTAGAAAAGGAGATCTACACTCCATGTTAATCTTAGGTTACCGGAAAGTTGGATCCATTAGGAATGCCCTACCAGAATATATATGAAAAAAATTGGAATGAAAAGAACAAAAAGAAAGTTTATTTTCCTAAAGGGCTAGACGTTTTGTAATTAGCACCACAAGGAACCTCTAGAGTCCACTGATGATATGCTTGTCAATTTAGGACTTAGGAACATGGCATGTGGAGTGAATAAGCTTTGTCTAGAGCTATATTGACAAATGTCACTAGATGAATCCAAGTCTTGAGTTTAAATAGGAGAATACACACGTTAATGGTGAAACTTTGAGTCGAGTAGAACCCCTTATTCTTAGTCAGAGGTTAAACACTTATCAATTCCTTTGTTTTAATTGTTTTGTTTGTAAATGCTTAAGTGTGGAGATATGTGATAAGTGTTTAAATGTTCATAATTTTATATAATATTCATGTATATTTTGCATGCCATTTGGTGAAAATGTGACCTACTGATGATTAATAAATTTTACTTTTGTCAAACATGGCACAATGAAGGTATTTCAAGAGAATGGAGACTTTTGAATGCTTTTCGGATGCAAAAACGTCAAAGTTAGGAGCTAAAAAGGGTCTACAAATGTTCCAATACATTATGGCGAAGTTCGTGAAGATTTGGAGCCAAAATAAGGATATTTGAGAGGCATACGGGCTAGTATACAATCGCATATGGATACCTATATGGACCGTATGGACAGCTGCTACAGTAATTTTGGTTTGTTCTGTTTTGCCCGTATACGCCATACGGGGTGGCATATAGTGTGATATATGACCGTATGAAGGCACATGTAATTCATTCGGGATCTCATTCAGCCCGTATGACTCGAGGAGCAAATTTACAGAATATATGGGCCCGTATATGCCTGTATGGAGGCCCATATGGGCCATTTTCTAGGTCAAATTTACACCCAATTTTCATATGATTTGGCCCCATACGAACCCTAAATGGGTGAGATACTTTACAAAGGCCTTTACCCCTATAAATAGCAATGTTTTAGGGTTATGAAGGCATCTCTTGGCCTTTGGCCACCTTTTGGGCCGTCTTGGAGATCTTGGAGTTCATTGATGGCTAGCGTTTAAAGGGATCCTCTTGGGAACGAGCTAGGGCTCGAAGGGAGTCATCATCAATGATCCAATCTGTACACCAACAGCGGAGGAAGCATCGGAGGGAGGCTTAATTGAGTTTATTTTGATGTTTTCACCTTTTCTTGTATTGGATTTGTGTTCCCCTTTCATGGGGAACTAATATTCTAGGTATTTTGGCATGTTGAACCCTTGGGTTATATATGAACTTTGATTTTGATTGTTAATGATTATCTAGTTGTTTTCCGTGATTGAGATCTATTGGATATTTTAATGTATGTTAATCTCTCTACGTTGCGAGAGCCCGGAGGGATTTTCGTACTCCATACGGGGGAAGAAGCGAGCGCCTCCCCATGTGTAGACCATCTCCAATAGAGGCGATTATGAGTATACCGGGAGCCTGGGTACTAAGGAGTGAGAGTCCTTCAGATGTACTATTCCCATAATTCCTCCAAGAATTAGGTTTCCTAGAACATTATTGGTAAGGGCACTAGGATTAGTAATTCGCCTCGAGAGAGGGAGTAAAAGCACTTTAGGATCTCTTGGTCCAATCCATTGCAACTACTGACCTTCATATTCATTATCTATCTTTATGAGAACCCGAGGGTGATTCATTGCCCGAATACCCCCTTTTTATTTTTGATTTACCCTAGATTCAATCCTGTTATTAGTGATATCCAATTTTTAGGTTTTCTTAGTTTAGATTAGTTCAAACCACCACCAATCTTTGTTTAGACTAGATAATAGATGACTAGTTAGTACTAGTACTTCTTTGTCCCTGAGGTTGGATACCCAACTTTTTAAGTGTCCAGTTTATTACTTGATATGACTCGTACACTTGCGGTTTGCATTGCATAAGGGGCCTTCCGAAGTGCGAGGAAGAATAGGAAGCTCTTCTCCCCGGATGTCGAGATGAATCGGCTCAAGGTTGCCAACTTCCCGTTTAGCTTCTAGATCTCACGGAGAATCCTCGGGGAGATCATTTCAATGACCGCTTGGATCTGGTTCGAGATGGCTTCGATTTTTTTTTTTGCATCACAATGAAGCCAAGTAACATTCTGGACCCTACTCTGAATCCACATTTGTTGGGGTTGAGCTGCATACCGTAGCTGTGGAGCGTCTAAAAGATCTATTGCAAGTCGGCGGTGTGATAGCCGACCTTCTCGATTTTGACTTGCATGTCGTCTATATACACTTCCACGTTCCTTCCTTGGTTATCTTGGAGAATTTAGTCACCAGCCTTTTAAGGATCACCCACGCATTCTTGAGGCCCAAAGGCATGACCCGGTAACAATAGGTTCTCTTCTCCGTGATGAAGAACGTCCTTTCCTCATCAGACTTGCCCATCCTTATTTGGTTGTAGCTAGAGAATACATCAAGAAAATTGAGCATCTTGTGGCCTGTGGTAGAATCCACCAGTTTGTATATCATTGGAAGGGGGAAGCTATCTTTAGGATAAGCCTTGTCGAGATCGGTGAAATCGACGCGCATTCTCCACTCTTTGTTGGCCATTTTCACCACGACGTCGTTGGCCAACCACTCGAGGTAGTGCACTTCCCTAATGAAACTAGTTTCTAGTAGCTACTGGACCTCTTCCTTAATAGGTGTCCGCCTTTCGAAGGTGAAGTGTCTCCGCTTCATGATCATAGACTTATGGGCCAGATCTACATTCAGCTGGTGCTGCATCACGCTTCTATGGCCCCCATGCAAAGAGATCCATTTTGCGTCTCAGGAATGCTAGGATACCTTCTCTCAAATAGCCTTGTACTCCACTTGATCTGCATGACCCGTTCGGGTCTCACTTTTGACAAGGGGATAGTGATTACTTGACTAGGGTAGCCGTCGGAGCCGACCCGGGGTGGTCATCCTTTAGGTTTTCTAGATCTTGGAGCTCGTGCATCTCCTCCTTTACAAGCACCACGTCGCATCACCGTGCTACTCTTTGGTCTCCGCGAAGTTCTCCGTAGCCCATCTCAGTAGGGAACTTCACCAAGAGACAGTATGTGGAGATCACCGCTTGTGTGATTGTTCAGGGACGCTCCCCACAAAATGACATTATAGACGGACGGGCACCTTATCACCAAAAAGATACTGGTCACCGTAACCTATCGTGGGAAGGTTTCCGCCTTTACTTGGATGGTCACCATGCCCTCAAGTTGTGTGGTATTACTTGAGAAATCGATTAGAGGGCCGTTTATGGAGTGCAGTACTTCTTGTAAGGGGCCCATCTTTTAGTACACCTCTTAGAACATCACGTTCGACGAGCTCCCGTGTCTACGTTGGTGAGAAAGTAATTCAAAATTCTATATATGCCACCGGGGACGCAAATTCTAGGACTTTGGGCAGATTAGTCTTTGGTAGGTGTTCCAAGCGATAACTAGTATTTCAGAGAAGATCGAAGGCGGAGTAGACATTGAGCAAGGGAGTCCCAATATTTTCAATTATGTATTTCTTCATTATCTTTGTTTGTGTTTCCATTAGCATGAGAGGCTAAACCCCTTCAGTAGTGTCTCAGACACATGAACCCTAGGATTATTTGTTAATTGAATTTTTTTCTTATTGGCTTTCCTTTACTAATGATTCTTGTTATTCTGTGCTTGATTTATGTGATAGTATTCCGCATGAGCCATGGTCATATACCTCATTATATTCTGGCGAGGCACAAACGTGCTTAGGGTTTTGACTTGCATGTCTCTTTATGCATAGATCCATATCTCTCTTAGATTATAACTAAGCATAGGTAATGAGTTCAATCTGTATACCAAGATATTGGATGTGGCATCTAGATGGTGTGATTGTCAAACTCCAAAGAATTAATCAATGGATAGTCAATACTTAGAATTCTATTATTAACAAAGGAATCCTAGGAAGATTGTGATCTGAGGTGCCACCTTCATCTCAGACCGCTCATTATCCACCAATTATTCGTGTTAGTTTCTTTTTAGGATAATCATTCAATCACAACCCCTTCCATAGTTTTATACTAGATAGCAAGGATATTTAGTACTAATATTCCAGTCCCTATTGATTCGATAACCCTACCTTTGAATACTTTACTACTTGATCAACCACATACACTTACGGGTAGTTTGTTGCGCACCCTATACGTGCATCACACCAAACTTGTGATGCTCTAAATGGGATAAGGCTTCGTCATCCATTTATCGCTTGGGTTTCAACTGAGAAATATGAGTGTAGAGGTAGTGTGAGTTGGGACTGTCTACTTCCCGACGACTGGGGTTATCTAGTGGATATAGATACCGAGAGATCACCCCCGGTAGAGGGTCCTTCACTCCATGAAAATAAAGAAGTTATGGGGCTCTTTCCAACCCCAGACCCAATGATGCGCAAGTTAGTTAGGTTAAGAGAGTTGGAGAAGAGAAGAGAAGAGAAGAGAAGCGAAGAGAAAAAGAAGCCAGTGAGCAATTCCTAGAGTAAAGGGAAGATAGAGTCTTTTCCCCTCCCTTTGGCCTTTGACAAGCATTCAATTAATCATAGTTTTATACTATTTTCTTGTATACTATGCATATGATTTGGAGTAGTTTTAGCTCATTCATACTTAATTTGTCATAAATCTCATTTACAGGGCATTGGAAGGTCTCGAGAGCAAAAGGAAGCGATTCGGCATCATTTGAGGCAAAATCAAAGTTAATTAAGGCCGTGTGGGCAAGCGTGCAGGCCCACAGAATCGCACAAAGTAGAAATCCGGCCACAGTACACCCGCGCGCCCGCAACACTAAGCCACGCGATTCTAAAGAGTTGATCCTACTCATACCAAGCGGTGTGCGGATACTGGTGCAACCACACAGATGGTCGAACGATTTAGTAGAGGTCTTCCCGAGTGGTATGTGAATAAGCAAGCCCCTGCGCAATAGCCGCACTGACCAAGCAACACTTTGTGCGGATGCCTACGCGCTCATATGACTTCAATCACGGCTCGGGATTCAGCCGCTACTATAATTATTTTCTTTTCAGATGCGGACCCATGAGACCTAAATGGTACCACATATGTTCAAAAGCATGAGAGGCTATAAATAGCAAGGATTAGGGTTGAAGAGGGTGTTTTTTGATCCTTGGAATATCTTGAAGCTCCTATCCTCTATCCCACTTGGAGATTAGGGTTTATTGAAGATCTTGGAGACGAGGACGTAACGGTAAGCATCGAAGGGCCACTCTTATCGCCAATCCATACACTCCGCCAATGGTCCTCGCCAACGGTAGAGGAAGGGTGTTTCACATTATGTTTGATTCCTTTCTCTCATATATTGTATTGGATGTGTGTTTTATGCGATACAACCGCAAGTGTACGAGTCGTAACAAGTAATAGAGTGGACTTGAAAGTCGAGTTATCGATCCTCAGGGAGATGGAAGTACTAGTACCTACTATTCATCTACTATCTAGTCTATCCAAAGGTGGTTGATTATACTAATTTTAAACTAATCAATTCAAACCACAACACAAGGGAATCGAGTTGCTGTTGAGGTTAAACAATCATAAAAAGGGGAATGCTCGGATAATTAAATCCCCCTTGGACTTCTAAAAGATGAATGCTACTCTCTATCTCGACATTTGGTTGATTCTTGGTCAAGGGTTCCTATGGTGCTTTCACTCCCTCTCTCGAGGCGAATTACTAACCCTAGTGCCCTTACCGATTATGATCTAGGGATCCTAATTCTTGGAAGGATTATGGGAATAATACGTCTAAAGGACTCGCTCTCCTTAGTACCCGGGTTCCCGGTATACTCATAATCCCCTCTATTAGAGATGGTCTACACACGGGGAAGTGTTCGCTTCATCCCCTATATGGACTACGAAAATCCCTCCATGCTCTTGCAACGTAGAGGGATTCACATACATTAAAACATCCAATAGACTCAATTAAATTCAACCAAATAATCAAAGATAGAGAGATAATATTAATTAAAACATGTGCAAGGGTTCATCAATCATCAAAGCATCTACAAGATTAGCCCTCCATGAAGAGGGGGAAACAATCCAACACAAGATAAAAGCAAACAAGAAAGTCACAATGAATAACTCTAATGAAAGCACCGTTGATGGCTTCCTTGATTCTCTTCCAATGATTTCCCCTCTTCTTGCTCCAATAGCTCCAAGATGAGGATCTCCAAGCTTCCCCCAAGATTAGACCGTTTCCCCAAGCTGCTTCCTCTTTTCCTAAACAATCATTAATCGGTTTTTATACCTCGGGTCTTAGGGGTGAGATTTACCAATTTGCCTCGTTTTAAATCTTCAGATTCGCTGAAATTTATGACGTACAGGCCCGTATACGGGTGGATATCAGCCCATATACGGGCCAACCACCTCCATACTGGCCCGTATATGGGCGTATATCAGCCAGTATAGGGGCCAGCCATCACCATATGGTTTATCATACGGGGCATATATTGACCCGTATTCCCTTCAGGTGCTAGTATAAATGCTTGTATGGGCCCTTCTGCGTACTATGAGATCCCAGTTTCTGTCAAAATGCTTTCTTTTCTCAAGAGTCCTGGTATTCTGCCTTGTTGATCAAAATTAATACATTTTAAGTATCGGTGGGCAAAGAATCTTCAAAATTACATGCCAAGTATATAAGAATATGATATAAAATTATGCTCAAATGAACACTTATCAAACATCTCCACAGTTAAAGTTTTGCTTGTCCCCAAGCAAAGAAAAGGAATCAACAAAAGAAAATATAAGTATTCATCTTCTTAGCCATGAAATGTATGGCTCAACTCTTTTCAAGTTTACCACCCATATGCTTTGTTCTCCCATTTCCACGCCAGGGCTTAAAAAGATCTCATGCAAGATTTCATTATAGTCCTAGACAAAGCTTATTCACTCCACATACCGTATTCTAAAAAAACTTTGCAAGACAATTACATCTTCAATGGACTCTAGAGAGTTCTCTAGGCCCTATGATCAGTGAGATCCCTTCAGATTAGATAAGTGGAGGACAAATAGGAAGACACAAACTTTTTTTTTTGGTAGGGCATCTCTAATGGATCCGACTTTCCTGTATTAAAGACCAATGTAGAGTGTACTTCCTCCTTTTTGCAAAGTGCTCATGCTGATCAAGCACTGGGGTACTTAGCTACCATGGTGGCTACAACTCCACATGGTTGTGTTCATGCTAAGTAATAATTTTTTGAATTGAGGGACACTCTTATAATGAGCCGGAACCCCAAACTACTTCATCAAAATAAGCAGCAAAACACTGTCTTTATTTCTTCACGACTATTATGTACAACTATTTTATTCTCTCCCTACTTGTCCACTAGGTCATATTATGAGGGGTTAATGAATTAAGTTAGTGCCACGAGATCTCTTGGAGCCATTGAAAAATGTGTTTAGCTATTAAAGTATAAAGAACATGGCAATAGGTTATCTATTGTCTCTAAAGATCATAAGTGTCATAGAGATGTTCTTTAAATGCCCATGGAGTTTCATAGGAGAGTTTAACAAAATTATGTGCCAAGGTGGTGCCCTAGAAATAGAGTGTGCCAACATGCTTTTTTTAAGGCCTTTGTCAAGGCATGCTAGTCGTGAAAAATTTAAACATTTGCAATGAATTTCACTGATGGATACCTATCTCCACACTTAAAGTTTTGCTATGGATGTACAAAGATAAAGGATAGGTAGCTACCCATCTCCACAGCTAAAATTGTACATTGTCCTTAATGTACGCAATAATTCCAAAATTAAACATTCATGGAGAAAGGTGAACTAAAACTTCCCCGATTCATTTGGTGCGCCAATCGATTTCCATGAAGTTAGTAGTTAGCGGCTATCGAGGAATGTTGATACAAGTTCCATCTCTACAAATCAAGGGAAAGATCATCATGACTCTATAAAAGAATGGGAAAGGAAAGGAGTCCATAGAAAATAAATATGGATAAGTGTAGCATGACGATGTCCTTGCTAGATATACATGGTGCAAGAGAATAAGATCATAAGTCCAACAAACACGAAATATAAAAAAGTGCATAGGAAAATAAAGTCTCATGAAAAAAATAAAAAAGAAATGTCTAAATCCTCAAGGGACAGGGTCATCTGTTGGTGCCTCGGGTGCTGCTCTGGGGGGTCCCTGCGCTGGAGGAGGAGCGAATGTTGGATGTCCACGGATGAAGAGAGACAGCTCCGTGAACTGGTCAACCAAGCGGAACTGCTCCGTGAGAATCGTATCCTTGGTGGCGCGATGTCGGAGATCTGCTCCTGGAGTCGCTCGAATTGGCTCCTGCTCGCTGAAGATGGGAGCTCGCCTGCGGGAGATGGTATGTCAAAGTCCTCTAAGTCGGACTCCTCAACATCCTTAGAACTGTCGGCGCTCTGGCATACCAGTGTGTAGCGGCTCCCAAAGTGCTTGAAGAGTCCCATATGGCACAAAGTGCTCATCCCCAATCCGGTCATAAGCTGCAGTCTCTCCATGCCCTCCGTCTTCTCCTCAAGGCCCATTCAAATGATGAGGCGGGTAATGTAGGGTCCCGCAGTGATGGTCTTCAGCCGGGTGTGGGTCCCCTGATGCACCAAGTAGTCGGCGAATACGTATCCTAAATGGATAGGTACCCGCTCAAATATGTTGTAGAGAATGAAAAGGTCGCTGATAGTAACCTTTTTGATGCTGTCATCTCACCCCAGGATGGAGCGGTTGACCAAGGCATGGATGAAGTGATGGACCGGATCAAACATGCAGTATGTATTCTGTTCCCATGGCGTCCCCCGAGCTGGAGCAGTAGTACGTCAGTGTGATGATATCCTCAAGGAAAGAAGTGAGGAGGCGAGTGTGGAAGGCATCCCTGTCATATAATCCCATGAGCATCGAGAAGCGGATGTAGCTCATGGTCTTCTTCTCCCCGAAGAGCTGAAATGAGATCGCTGTGAGGGAGCGCTCTTAGATGGCACTCCGGTAGGCTTCAAACGTGCTCAAGACCTTGAGAGTCACCTTGCGGAAGGTCACGTGGTTGATGGCGAACAACTTGTCCCATCCACCAACCGCGAACATGCTCTGTACTCGGTCCCTGATCCCAAGCTCCGTGGCCACTCCCCAATCGATGTATTGCGTTCGCCCAACGCGCATAGCGGGCCAGCCTTTGGTAGTGCTGGAAGAAGCGCTCCTCTTCAAACTGCGGTGTGGTGGAGGAGCCTTCCCTGGTCCTTCGCCTCATGGATGCTATTACTTTCCTCGGCATATCTACAAAATAATTAAAAGGGGTGTTAGTGCGAATAGGAGTATTGGAAAGATTAACTAAACAAAAATTGCACACTACGGCCCTTGATGGGCCCTTTACGGGCATCCATACGGGCAAGTATATGGCCCGTATGACCCTACCTGGGAGCCATACGGGGTTCCATACGGGCTGTATATCAGCCCATATGGGTACACCTGAGGGCCATACGGGCTGCTATGCGCCTGAAAGTGACGGTGCCGACCCCCAACTGCGTATACAACCCCATTTACATGTCATTCATCTCCATTTCTCTTCCTAAACTCTAAACATGCCTTAAATAATCTCATTCACATAGAAACTTGACACAAAAGGCATATAATCATCTCAAATCCATTCAACATACATTCATTAAATCCCCAGGGTTCTAAACATGATGATGATGGATAAAATCGACAAATCAAAGCGTTAGAGATCATACCTAGAGGGAATGAGTGCCCAAATAAAGTGTGTAGTCTGGGTTGATGAAGAGAGGACTCGAATTGACGTGGAGGAGAGTGGGGTCGGCTAGGGTTTGAAAAAGGAATGGAAAAATCCCCCTTTATAACGCCCAAATCTCGCAGTATACGGGCTCATATACGGGCCATATATCAGCCCGTATATGCCACTGGACGGGTCATACGGCCCTATATACGTGCCGTATGACAGCCCATATAACCCACTGGAGGGTCAATATGGCCGTATGATAGGCTATATGATACCCCGTATGGGTCTGGGTTTGGCTTATGCAGCCAATCCAGGACACCATTTGAATCCTCCCCGCTACTTAATGACAATTATGAATCTAAGGCAATGAATGGATCGACAACCACCAAGATGGTATGATGTACTATGAAATCGGACATGAAACATCTCATTAATTTATTCCAAACACATACAATCTAACTAATCAAAAGAAATTGTAACTAAAGAAAATTTCTAGGACTTGGGTTGCCTCCCAAGAAGCGCTTGTTTAACGTCACTAGCTTGACGTACCTTCACCTTACCTCATGGGGGTTCAAATACCTTGAAGCTTTCATTGGCTCCTCCCTTAAAATTTGCATTATCGTACAACTTGAGCCGATGGTCATTTACCTTGAATGTACCCCTCTCATGGTGATGAATTTCCACTGCACTGTGAGGGTGAACCTTGGTGATGGTAAAAGGTCCGAACCACCTAGATCGCAACTTTCCTGGAAAAGTTTGCGTCTTGAGTTGAATAACAACACATGATCTCCCTCCTTGAATTGTTTGTGATGCCTTAATGTTTGATCATGATGCTTCTTGACCCGCTCTTTGTATAACCTCGAATTTTCATATGCACACAACCTCCATTCTTCGAGTTCATTCAATTGGAGATTCCATTCAGCGCCATTGAGTAAGGTGTCAAAATTCAAGAATTTGGTTGCCCAATAAGTCTTGTGCACAAGTTCGACTGGTAGATGACACGCGTTGCCTTAGACAAGCCTATAGGGTATACTACCAATTGGTGCCTTATATGGGGTGCGATAGGCCCAAAGTGCATCATCCAATTTATCCGCCCAATCCTTCCGATTATGTGTGACCGTCCGTTCAAGGATCCTTTTCAGTTGTCAGTTGGATACTTCCACTTGCCCACTTGTTTGAATGTGATATGCAGTAGAAGTGCGGTAGACTACATTGTACCGCTTTAGGATCTTACCAAATTGAGCATTACAAAAATGTGTCCCTCGATCACTAATGATGGCTCTTGGGGTACCGAAACGAGAAAACAATCTTTTGAGGAATCCCACAACTCCCCTTGCATCACTAGTGGGTAAGGCTTGTGCTTGTACCCACTTGGAGACATAATCCACCGCCACTAAGATAAATCTATTTCCGAGAGAGGTAGGAAAAGGCCCCATAAAATCAATTCCCAAAAAATCAAATACTTCACACACTTGAACAAAATTTTGTGTCATCTCATCTCGCTTAGATATATTGCCGCATCGTTGACACCTATCACGGGATTGGACATATCTTTGTGCATCGTGGAATAAGGTTGTCCAATAAAACCCCGCATCGAGAATCTTCCATGCTGTCGTATTTGCACTATATTGTCCACCTATAGGCCCTGCATGACAATGCTCCAGATTTTTAACCCTTTTTCCTTCGAGACACACCTCCTTATGACTTGATCGGCACAAATGCGAAACAGGTAAGGATCATCCCATGTATAATATTTCAGTTCTAAGAAAAACTTCCTTTTTTGTGAATAGTTATAGGACTTTGGAAGAGATTCCACAACTAGATAATTTGCAATGTCAGCGAACCAGGGTATTTCCTTCACCTCACTAATCATCTGTGTTTGTTCTTGTATCACTTGAAGGTTGTATAAGTACTCCTCCGAGAACTCTTCCTTGATATCCCTCTCCTTCAACAAGTTTCTATTTGGATTTTTCCATCGCGATAAGTGATCAGTGGCTAGATTCTCGGCACCTCGTTTATCCTTTATCTCCAAATCAAATTCTTGTAATAGTAGTACCCACCGGATCAATCTTGGTTTTGCGTCTGGTTTAGTAGTGAGAAAGCGCAATGCTAAAAGATCGGTGTACACCACAACCTTAGAAAGCACCAAGTAACGTCAGAATTTATCAAATACAAACACTATGGCAAGAAGCTCCATTTCGGTGGTAGTGTAATTTGCTTGGGCCTCTGTCAAAGTCTTGCTAGCAAAATAGATGGGTTGGAAGTGCCTGTTCTTCTGTTGTCCAAAAATTGCGCGGACTGCATGATCACTTGCATCGCACATGAGCTCAAATGGGAGGCTCTAATCTGGGGTGGTCATGATCAGAGCTTGCACAAGCTTCTTCTTCAATATAGTGAAAGCCGCTCGACATCCTTTATGAAACTCAAAGGGAGCATCTTTTTCTAGCAATTTGGTCAATGGTTTGGATATTTTGGAAAAGTTCTTTATAAATCTCCTATAGAATCTGGCATGCCCCAAAAAGCTCCTAACGGCTTTCACTGAAGTTGGTGGAGGTAGTTTTTCGATAGTGCCAACTTTTGCTTTATCTACCTCAATACCCTTGCTTGAAATCTTGTGACCAAAACAATTCCTTCGTGGACCATGAAGTGACATTTCTCCCAACATAGCACCAAGTTGGTTTCTTCACATCTAATGAATTTCTAGGTTTGCGAGACAAAAATCAAATGAATCTCCAAAGATGGAGAAGTCATCCATAAATGCCTCAATAATGTTCTCCACAAAGTCTTTGAAGATAGCTAACATACATTGCTGAAAAGTGGCCGGTGCATTGCATAAACCAAAAGGCATACGGCGGTAAGCGAAAATACCATAAGGACAAGTAAATGTGGTCTTCTCTTGATCTTCGGGAGCGATGGGGATTTGGAAGTATTCAGAAAATCCATATAGGAAGCAATAATAGGAGTGTCCGGCTAGTCTCTCAAGCATTTGATCAATAAATGGTAAAGAAAAATGATCCTTCCTTGTGGCATCATTCAACTTCCTATAATCAATACATACTCTCCAGCCGGTGACAGTTCTCGTTGGGATCAACTAATCCTTTTCATTGGTGACCACCGCCATTCCTCCCTTCTTCGGTACCACTTGGACAGGACTCACCCATGCACTATCTGAGATGGGTAAATGACTCCCGCATCCAAGAGCTTAAGCACCTCTAGCTTGACGACCTCCTGCATATTTGGGTTTAGCCTCCTTTGAGGTTGGATGGAAGGTCGGTAGTTGTCTTCCATAAGAATTTTGTGGGTACAGAATGATGGACTGATCCCTTTGAAGTCGGATATTTTCCATGCTATGACCCTCTTGTGTCTCTTAAGGACTTGTAGTAATTTCCCCTTCTGTAGACTTGTCAGATTAGATGCGATGATAACCGGGAGCTTTAAATCTTCGGTTAAAAATGGGTACTCAAGATGACTAGGTAATTGCTTCAACTCAAACTATAGGGGCTCATCTTTGACCATTTTAACTTCTTCAAGTTCTCATCCAATTCTTCCAATTCTGCCTCTGATTCTATAATGGACTCATCTTCTGAATCTGAGGGTGTATTGTTGTGCTTCACATCCTGTATGAGGTCAATATTCATAGCCACTCGATCATGATTTGGATTTTCTTCTTTGGCTAACCCCCTTGAATGCAAAAGGAATTTATTCTGTTTATTTAAGAATTCCATTAGAAAGTCATGATCGTACTTTGCATCTTCATCATATTATCCTTCTTGAGGTGTCTCCCATGGTATCGGGCTAGTTTCTAACGCCCATAAAGCATACACCTCCTCGAATTTGATGGCTTTCAACAATTGTTCCCATGATAAACTCATGGATTGATTGGCTAGCTTTTCTTCAATCCATCAATCTAGTGCGTCCAACTTTTTAAATAATTCGCTCTGGGATATAATCATTTGGGCACCTCGCAATATATATTTAAAGAGCGAAGATTAATATCCAAAGTTTCAATGAAATAAAAAACAAAACAAAGAAAGAAAGTAAAGAAAACCAAAAACTTGATGCGATACAACCGCAAGTGTACGGGTTGTAACAAGTAATTGAGTAAACTTGAAAGTCCGGTTATCGATCTCAGGGAGATGGAAGTATTAGTACCCACTATTCATCTACTATCTAGTCTATCCAAAGGTGGTTGATTATGCTAATTTTAAACTAATCAATTAAAAACACAACACAAGGGAATCAAGTTGTTCTTGAGGTTAAACAATCATAAAAAGGAGGATGCGCGGACAATTGAATTCCCCTTGGACTTCTTAAAGATGAATGATACTCTCTATCTCGACATTTGGTTGATTCTTAGCCAAGGGTTCCTATGTTGCTTTCACTCCCTCTCTCAAGGCGAGTTACTAATCCTAGTGCCCTTACCGATGATGTTCTAGGGAACCTAATTCTTGGAAGGATTATGGGAATAATACGTCTAAAGGTCTCGCTCTCCTTAGTACCCGAGTTCCCGATATACTCATAATCCCCTCTATTCGAGATGGTCTACACACGGGGAGGCGTTCGCTTCTTCCCCCATATGGACTACAAAAATCCCTCCGGGCTCTCACAACGTAGAGGGATTAACATACATTAAAACATCAAATAGATTCAATGAAATTCAACCAAATAATCAAAGATAGAGAGATAATATTAATAAAAACATATCCAAGGGTTCATCAATCATCAAAGCATCTACAAGATTAGCCCTCCATGAAAGGGGGGCAACAATCCAACACAAAGATGAAAGCAAACAAGAAAGTCACAATGAATAACACTAATGAATGCACCGTTGATGGCTTCCTTGATCCTCTTCCAATGATTTTCCCTCTTCTTACTCCAATAGCTTCAAGATGAGGATCTCCAAGCTTCCCCCAAGATTAGACCCTTTCCGTAAGCTGCTTCCTCTTTTCTTAAACCCTCATTAGTCGGTTTTTATACCTCTAGGGTCTTAGGGGTCAGATTTACTACTTTGCCCCCTTATAAATCTGCAGATTCGCTGAAATTTAGGACGTACAAGCCCGTATACGGGTGGATATCAGCTCGTATACGGGCCAGCCACCTCTATACGGGCCCGTATACGGGCCAGCCATCACCATACGGTCTATCATACGGGCCATATACTGGCCCATATTTCCTTCATGTGCTAGTATTCGGCCTTATATCAGCCCGTATAAATGCCCGTATGAGCCCTTCTGGGTGCTCTGAGATCCCGGTTTCTCTCGAAATGCTTTCTTTCCTCCGGGGTCCTGGTATTCTGCCCTGTTGATAAGAATGAATACATTTTAACTATTGGTGGGCAAAGAATCTTCAAAATTTCATGCCAAGCATATAAGAATATGATATAAAATTATGCTCAAATGAACACTTATCAGTGTTCCCCTTTAATAGGGAACTAATTTGTTAAATACTTTGGTATGATGAACCTTCGGATTAGAGCTTAAAATTTTTTGTTTTGGATTTCTATGATTGAATGAATGCTTTATGTTTTGAGATCTATTAAATGTTATGTATGGTATTAGTCATCTATGTTGTGACAGCTCTGATTACCAATAGGATTCACCGGGGGAAGAAGCAAACGCCTCCTTGTGTGTAGATCTACTTCAATAGAGAGTGTTATGAGTACACCGAGAGATCGGGTACTAAAGCGAGAGACTCTAGATTTCTTATTCCCATGACTTTTCCAAGGTTTAGGTTCCCTAGAACGCTAATGCAACTTACAAATTGGTAAACGCTTCTGTCCATTCTTTAGTAAAATTAAAAGGTGCATATTTTTCCTAGTAATTTAGTTAGAGGGTTTGTGATTTTTGAAAAATCTTTTACGAACCTTTGATAAAACCTAGCATGTCCTAGTAAGCTTCTAATAGTTTTGACAGACACAGGGGCGACAGTTTTTCAATGGTTTCAATTTTTGCTTTATGTACTTCTATACCTTGTCTAGAAATCTTATGTCCTAAGACTATGCCCTCTTGGGCCATAAAATGATATTTTTCCCAATTTAAAACCAAGTTAGTTTCTTCACATCATTCGAAAACTTTTTCTATGTTATTGAGGAAAAAGTCAAATAAGTCGCCAAATAGTGAAAAATCGTCCATAATGACCTCCATGATGTCTTCTATAAAATCATTAAAGATGGACATCATGTAACGTTGAAAAGTTCTAAGTGTATTACATAAACCAAAAGGTATCCTACGATAAACGAATATATCATGTTACGGATATATTTGGTAAGACACATGTCATTGACCTAGGGACCACCTGTCACACACAGGACCGTGTTTTCTCAGCCACGTAGCGTCTTTGGCCACGTGGCAATATCACCAAATAACCTTACACAATTCCCTTCGGCAATAACGTGAGGAATAAATCCTGCGAATAAGTCCGTCGGAATTATAACAGCCCTCTTATACAAGGCGTGAGGTGGAAGAAGAGAAGTAAATATCTAACGCCTCTACAGTATGTAGGCCTTATCCACTTGCTACAGTGGGCAGATATTTACTCTACTTGCCTACAGAGCACCTACACGCTAGGCAGATATTTTCCTGCCGCCTTAGAAGATATTCACCTAGCCCACCGCCTTACCCCACCGCCTTGCAAGATATTTGCTTAAACCGCCTCTCACTTGCTATAAAAGGAGAGGAAGGACAAAAAGGAAAGCATCCGGAAAAAAGAAACACTCACTACACATTACACAAAGCGTTGCTTAGGACTTCTTACCCTGATTTCTGACTTAAGCATCGGAGTTAAATCCGGGCAGAAAGGCCCAATTCCGATCACTTCTCCTCCTCTTCACAGGTCTATCAGTAGATAACTTCGGACGGAATTGCTGAGTGCCCTCCGCGTCTCCTGCTCAAGTAGCGTAAGTAAGCGTCCACACCAACTATAAATATTAACCGTTTGTCAAAGGCTGAGACCAGATCACGAGGCCACAGTAGCCAAAGAGTGAGGTGGACCAGTTTTTGGCATCAACAGTTTGGCGCCGTCCGTGGGGACCCTTACGAAAAGCCAAATGACCACTACCAGAAGATCAAAACGAATCCAAGGACAAGGAGCACCTACTAGCCCTGAAGAGCCTATCGAACTTGGCGAAGTCCAAAGACATGAAGAAATCCGGTCGGACAATCCACCCATTTTACCCCCATCAGAAAATCCGTCCGTCCAACCCCAAGGGTCCATTCCGGAGTTTTACCTTAACATGCAGCAACAACTGGAACAATTGGCTCAAGCTGTCCACACTTTGACCCATCCTCCACCTCTTCCCGCACAAGCCCCAACACCGAACGTATCAACGGTCCTGTTAGCTAATTCCAAAAGTAGAGGGAGGACAAGAACCCGCACCCATAAGGAGAAAAGAGAAAGAACCGCCTTTTCCGCTAGCTCAGAACCCCCCTCCGTTCGACGTAGAGAGCAAGCTGCTACAAGAACCGAACGGACAAGAGCGGAACAAAATAGCCCATCCATACAAACTGTGGATAGAAGGACCCAGCGGCAGGACTTTTCCCAAGAAAACAAGAAATCCGAACGGCATATTCTCAATATGTGTTCGCCCTTTGTCAAGGAGATATTGGAAGAACGAGTTCCTGACAGCTTCAGGCCACCTATTATGACCGCATATGAAGGCAGAACCGATCCGTCCCGTCACCTGAAGTCTTTTCGATCAAAGATGCTCCTCACTGGAATTACCGACGCTCGTATGTGCCGAGCTTTTCCCGCCACCTTAGAGGGAAAAGCGCAAGACTGGTTTGTCGATATTCCATCTAGCACAATTACTTCTTTTCAGATTTTAGCAGATCACTTTTTAGCCTACTTTGCTAATTACTCAAAGCAAAAGAAAACTCCGTCTACCCTTTTGCACGTTAAACAACGAAAGGGAGAAACACTCCAAGCCTATTTAAATCGTTATGTAGACGAAACAGCAAATGTTGCGGACCTTCTTCCGCGAATGGCCGTAACCTTCTTAATGGAGGGACTGTTAGACTCCCCCTTTCGTTTCTCCCTCACTTTGGATCCACCAAAGACAATTCCCGCCCTTATGAGCCATGCCCAAAAATACATCAATTCCGATGAAATTTATACGGGTTGGGAAGAAGAGACTCGACGTGGGCCTGTAGACACCCTAAAAGGAAAAACCTACCAAAGTGTCAACAGAAGGCCCCCGGATATACGGAAGGAAAGAAGATCATATAGGGACGACAAGGGCACAAACAGAAATCTGGAAACCTCAACACGGCCTCAACGACATATGCTGCAGCCCCGAGAACCTACAAAGGAAGGAAAGATTGTTAAATATGATCATCATACCGCACTAAATCAAACCAGAAGCCATATCCTTATGCAAATCAAAGAGCAAAAGCTTCTGACATGGCCAGAGCCTGCGAGAAACACCGAACGGCAAAAGAATAGCAAGAGATATTGCTAGTTTCATCAGTCTAAAGGACACGATACGGAAAAGTGTACCCACTTGATGAATGCGATAGAGGATGTCGTTCGAAGAGGACAGTTGGAGCAATATATCAACCTTGAGATTCAGGAGGAACCTGAAGAAGAAAAAGGGGAGATGGTGGGGTTTATTAGTGGTGGCCCTGGTTGTGGAGGGGAAAGCTCCGCCTCTCGAAAAAGTTATGCCCGAATGGTGGGAACGACGCAAGAGACAGAAACACCACGAAGAAGGTCTCGACCCGCGGCTCCCATCATTTTTTATGATAATGATGTTAGTAAAGTTGTCACCCCATGATGACGCGCTGGTTATTCCCATCAAGGTCTCCAGTTTCCAAATGAAGAGAGTTCTGATAGACAGTGGAAGTTCAGTTGACATCCTCTTCTGGAGTGCTTTCGAAAGAATGAGGTATGACGCGGATGATTTACTTCCTGTAAAATCATCCTTAGTAGGGTTCTCCGGAGGGTGATCTGACGAGAAGGGATGATCTCCCTACCAGTTACAGTAGGAAACTCACCACGATCATCAACCGTGACAACAAAATTCTTAGTTGTACGCTGTGCTTCAAGTTATAACGTGATCCTTGGCAGGCCAACCCTCAACGCCTTGAAAGCCATCATCTCTACTTACCATCTTCTCCTCAAATTCCCAACTGAGAGTGGTAGTAGAGAGGTAAGAGGAGACCAACCCTTAGCTCGGCAATGTTACGTCTCGACCCTCAAAGGGAAAGTCCTAAATAAAAGGAAAACAAAGGTTTCAGAAGCCATGCTAGTCAGCAGAATAGCCGAAAGGGAAGATGAAGGACTTCTACCTACACCAGTTGAAGAATTGCTACTTGATTCCTCTAGACGCCTTGAGCGGGAAGCACCGCAGTGCGGATTGGGGCAAACTTGGCAACCGCACAGCAAGAAGACCTCATGAGGGTATTAAGGGCAAATTCTGATCTCTTCGCTTGGTCATCAGAGGATATGCCAGGCGTAAAACGCGAGATCATAGAACACCACCTTAATGTAGATCAGTCATTTAGGCCTATGAAACAGAAAATAAGAAATTCCGCTCAGAAAGGCAGAAGGCCGCAGAGGAAGAAGTATCGAACCTCATAAAGGCTAAGTTTATCCGAGATGTGTATTACCCAGATTGGTTGGCCAATGTTGTTATAGTAAAAAAGCCGTCCGGAAAATGGAGAATGTGCGTTGATTTCACAGACTTGAACAAGGCTTGTCCAAAAGATTCGTTTCCTTTGCCATCAATTGATGGTTTGGTTGACTCTACAACGGGGCATGAGATGCTGAGTTTCTTAGACGCCTTTTCAGGCTACAACCAAATCCGAATGGCCAAAGGCGACGAAGAAAAAACATCCTTCATCACAAGCACTGGAACTTACTGCTACACGGTGATGCCGTTCGGCCTGAAAAATGCTGGAGCCACCTTCCAAAGGCTCATAAATACAGTCTTCAAAGCGGATTGGTAGAAATGTTGAGGCGTATGTAGATGATATCACGGTGAAGAGCGAAAAGCCGATGAACATCTATCAGGACTTACAAGAGGCTTCGATCACTCCGGAGTTACACTATGCGGTTAAACCCGAATAAATGTTCCTTCGGTGTTCGATCAGGGAAGTTCTTGGGATTTATCTTGACACAAAGAGGAATAGAGGCAAATCCAGAAAAGACCAAAGCTATTCTTGACATGGGATCGCCCAAAAGTCTTCAAGAAATTCAACGGCTTAATGGACGCCTTGCGGCACTTGGCAGATTCATCTCCAAAGCCGGAGAGAAAAATCTCCCGCTCTTTCAAGCCCTGCGAAAAGCGCCAAAAATGGATAGGATGGAGGAATGCGAAAAAGCCCTTCCAGGGCTTAAAAATTATCTCCGATCGCCACAGCTATTAGCTAAACCGCAAGTGGGAGAAGAACTCTACATCTATTTGGCCGTTGCCCCACGAGCAGTGAGCGCGGTTCTTTTGAGAGAAGATAACGGAGTTCAAAAGCCAGTCTACTACACAAGTAAGATCCTTAACGATGCGGAATCAAGATATCTGCCACTTGAAAAATTGGCCTTTGCTCTTATTACATCTGCGCGAAGATTGAGACCATATTTTCAAGCCCACAGGATCACGATATTGACTGATCAGCCACTAAAGCAAGTTCTTCATAAACCGGAAAATTCCGGACGCCTAGCCAAGTGGGTAATAGAATTAGGCAAGTTTGATCTCACCTATAAACCCCGAACGGCAATCAAGGCCCAAGTACTGGCCGATTTCATCGCAGAATTAACTTTTCCTGCGAATGAGGGTGAACTCCCTTCACAGAATCCAGAGGAATGCCTTAGCATCCCGTGGTCTTTATACGTTGATGGGTCGACAACTGAAGAAAGGTCAGGAGCAGGTTTTGTCCTTTATTCTCCTTCTAAATGGAAAATGGCGACAGTGCTCAAGTTCCAATTCCGAGCGACTAACAATGAGGCCGAATATGAAGCACTCCTTGCCGGATTACACCTGGCCCGGGGGCTCGAAATTCAGCGTCTGCATGTGTATTCCGATTCGCAGCTAGTCGTGAGCCACACCCTAGGCAGCTTTGAAGCAAAAGAAAAGAACATGATCAAATACCAAGCCATAGTAAGGAAAATAGTACCATGCTTCGCCTATTTCCAGATTGAGAAAATTTGCCGAAAGAAAAGCGAAGAAGCGGGACGCCTTATCCAAAAAGGCCACAACGCCAAAGCGGAGATCACGAGAATCCTCTTTTAACTGTAGTACCTTCCCACAAAGACTATCGATAGGCTGGAAGGAGAGGTACAAAGTGTGGCGAAGAGCCAAGTTGGATGGATCCCATAAAAGTTTCCTACAAGGTGGGCTGCGCCACCCAACAAAGTGGAGGCCCGACGGATAAACACAAATCCGCTCAATACACCATCATCAGCGAAAGCACTTACAAAGGTCCTACACACAACCTTTCTTGCGATGCTTACATCCCTCTGAAGCTAGCTATATCCTTCAAGAAATTCACGAGGGCATGGCGGTGGTCACATAGGAGGCAAAGCCTTGAGTTACAAAGTCTTGCGGCAAGGTTATTCTTGTAGCGCTAACTCAAGATGCAATAAGCGTTGGCTCGGAAATGTGATGCACGCTGACATTCTAAAATTCAGAGACGACCACCGGCACCCCTTACGCCAATTATCAGTCCGCGACCGTTTGCTATTTGGGGGGTTGATCTTTTAGGGCCATTCCCTACTTCGATCCGGCAACTGAAGTTCCTAATAGTCGCTATCGACTACTTCACCAAATGGGTGGAAGTTGAGCCCTTAGCCAAGATCACGGAGAAAGCTTGCCAGGGATTCTTATGGCGAACGGTCATCTGCCGATTCGGAATTCCAGTCGCCTTCATCTCCGATAATGGGCGGTTTGATAACCGTGCTTTTCGGGGAGTTTACATTACGAACTCTGAATTGAATCCAGATTGACTTCTGTGACACATCCCCAAGCCAACGGCCAGGTAGAAGTGACAAACCGTACCTTACTCCAGACTCTGAAAACCCGGGTATCCAAAAATGGAACCAATTCGGTGGAAGAAATTTGGCGCTCTTCGGCCCTCTGGGACAACTACCAGAACTCCCACAGGGGAAAGTCCATTTTCTCTTACTTACGGGGCCGAAGCCGTCATTCCCGCAGAAATAGGAATGCCTACTTTGCGAACACAGCAGAAGTTCTCGTCAGAAGAAAATGAGAAAAATCTCCGAGCGGAACTAGACCTGCTTGAAGAACGAAGAGAAATGGCAGAAATAAAGGCCGCTGTATATCGCCAAAGAATCAAAAGGTTCTACGACACAAGGGTAAAAAGAGTCTTCTTCCAAATCGGCGATCTGGTCCTAAGAGAAAATGAATTCCAAGGAAATAAAAGCCGAACGGGGAAGCTAACTCCTAACTGGGAAGGCCCTTACGTCGTGCAAAGAATCGTCCGAGCTGACACCTATTATCTAGTAAATATGGATGAAAAAACGCTCAAGCGTCCATTCCATGCTGAACACTTACGACGCTACTATCAATGAGTTCTGTAGCTGTCTCTTAAATTTCATGGAGTAAAGTTCAAGTCTTTTCCATTCTCTACTAAAATGCGGTGAAATTCCCATTCTACTAAAATGCGGTGAAATTCCCTTTCTACTAAAATGCGGTGAAATTCTCATTCTACTAAAATGTGGTAAAATTCCGATTCCTAAAAGACGAGTCGGAATTATCTTACACAGATAAACGACAACTCTCAAAAGACAAAAATCCCGATCGAAATATGAGGCAACAATCTCATTCATGAAGGCGAGTACCTCACTCAACAAAGTCCCATGATTGGACTAAGGACTCGTTACGAAGCTTAAAAGCCAAAGGAAGAATAAAGAAGTTCGCAAATTTCTTACATGGTTCAAAAACAACCATCACTCGGAAATAAACCTTCACCAAAATAAAGGTTTGCGTTTCATTCATATGAATAGAAATTACATTTCCAAGTGATTGAGAAGTTACAAAAGCGTTCATAAAAGAAAACATCCTAAGAGCTAGGGCCCCAGGGCAGCCGCCTGCTTCTGAAGGAACTTGGGTAGAAGGCTCCAAGGTAGCGGGGACAGGAGCCTCTGGAGTCTTGATAACTTGTTGCTCTTTCAGCTCCGTGAACTTCTTCAACACTCCAACCAGCCCCATAGACAAAACTTCCGTAGGAGGAACGTGATGGCCCACTTGTTGCACCACGGAATATATACGAGTGGCTCCATCTTTAACTTTCGCCCTAAGCCGGGCAACCTCCTCTAATTTGTCCGCTCGCGCTATTAAATCCTTAATTTCTTGCGAGTCGGATTTAGGAGCCTTCAAGCGGGAAGCCAAATCTTCTTTCAGTATGTCACGCTCCCACTTTATTTCCGCCAACTCAGCTTGCACGGCGGTAAGCTCAGCAGCCTTCATCTTTAGGTCCCATCGAGCGGCCGCTCGCTCATCCTGAGTCGATTGAAGTTCCTTCTTCAAACTGCTGGATTCATTTTGTAACCCTTTGATAGCCTCCTCGCCAGTAAGAAGAGAACCTTTAGAAGCAGATAATTGGGCCGCTAAATCGGCCTTCTCCTTTTCCATAGCGGCCCGCCGCATGGCTTCGGATTTATCTCGCTCAAGGGCCGGATAGCATCAAGTGGTTCTTTCTCCTTCTCTACCAAGGCCGCCACCCTAGAGCTTAAGCTGGCGATATACGCCCTATTCATTTCCATCTTTGCCAAATCTTCTTGGCAAAGATTGCCGACTTCAGTCCGCCCGATTAATGCGATCTATAGAATAACAAGACGCTCGTAAAAAACGCGCCAAGTTTAGAAGTAAAAGGAAATGTGAGAACAACCCTTACTAGCATGGTCGAGCGGAATAGTTGATAAGTGGCCTCTTCCCTCCCAGCCCTCCGGAGTTTCGTGGAGAGCTGCTCGGGCCTCATGGCCATCAAAACGTCCTTTACGGACCCAGCGTCGCGAAAAGGAGTATCCTCAGAAGATAACTCCTTTTGCTTAGTGGCAGATCCCTTTAAAACTGAATCCGCCACTTTTAATTTGTCTAAGAGGGCCGCTTCTCCCGCCTCCGCCTATAAAATAGAACCTAAGTTAAAAGTTCTAAGTGAAACATACCCGTAGAAAAAATATATATAGAAATTCTCACCTCTATGAGAAGGATGTCCTCCGGCCGGCTAGAAGAAGGACCCTCGGAAATTGGGGACAATGCCGGGCGGACCTCTTCCGCACGAACCTCTTCCTGAGGCACCCCCACCTGTTCTTCTACAATTCCGGGACCTGATACGTCCTCGGAATTCTTTCTCTTGGTCCTCCTCTCCCGTGAGGACCCTGCACCCTTCTTGGAAGAATCCGTCTCTTTTCTCTTCCTCTTCTTTCTTTCCTCCTTGGAGGTATCAGCCCCTTGGCCAAGCACCGCTTCCTTCTTCTTCCGCCCGCGAGGCAAGGGCGGGTGAACTTCGCCCTCGAAAGAGGCCAAAAGACCCTTAACATAGCTTAGGTCCTCATCGTCCATCGGATTTTCTACAAAACAAGGGCCAAAATAAGTCAGCTACCGTAGTTAAAAATCAGACTAGCAAGATACACGAATAATGCCTACCGGCGGACACTATTAAATGACATTTAACAAGGTTCTCCTTTGTCAAGAACTCATCCATGTACACTTTCGATAGCCCTGTCATTGACTTACGAAGATCCTCCTCTTCTCCCGTCATTTCCTCACAAGCGATGTCCGTTTGGGGAACCTCCCACTTTGTTCGGACATCCCACTCGGACTTACTTTTGACAAAGAAGAATTTACTCTTCCATCGCTTAATGGAAGAAGGAACTTTCCCTAAAAATTTCCTCCCGAGCGAGCGAAAAGTAATACCAATCGGCGTTAGACTCTAGGCATAGGCTAAAAAGCATACGGAACCAACGGACGGTCGGACTTATTCCGTAATGCTTGAAAACAATAACAAAGCCGTTCAATAGTCTCCAAGAATTTGGGGCCAACTGTGAAGGACACAAATGATACTCTTCTAGTATTGCCTTAGCAAAATCAGAAAAAGGAAGCCTAAGGCCACCCAATAGCGCATCTTGATAGATGGCTATCTCCCCTTCCCTAGGAGAACTTACCCTCTCCCCAGAACAAGGAACCCTAACCTCAAACAGGGACAGGTTTATCTCATACCTCGCTACCAGGCTATCTACTTCCTTTTGTCCAAGAAGATTTATGAATGTGTCCGACCCCCTACCCATTACCCTAGAAGCAGGATGAACCCGCGAACCCTGAATCGGGACGCCTCCGAGTTCACCCGGAATCGCCCGGATCGCAACAGAAACCGCGGGGTTGGACGGAGAAGGGATCGAGGGCTCATGAGAAGAACTAGAGGAGGAAGAAATAGCGCTAGAAGTGGCGCTAGCCATTACCTTAGGAAAGAAAAAGATAACACAAACACAGAAAACTCGAAACCGAGGCTTCATGGGAGAAGAAGAAGAAATCTTAGGAAGAAGACAGGATTCAACTTTTGAAAATAAACCTTTTTCGGCCTGTACGATTTCGCATATATATGAAAAGCAACGAATCCCTGGCCGTTAGATCTCAGTGTTACATTCCGATCAAAACCGTTGAACCAAAGATCCCCAAATCCTGACCGTTCAAATAAGCCATTATTACTCCTCCAAGAAATCCGTCCACGTCAGCATACCAAACGCCGCCTGACACATATTGGTAATCGTGCCCATCATGCTGTTGACAAAACGCACACCGCGCATATCACGCCATATCCCCCCTGTAATATGGAACAGTGCCAAAGACACGTGTCCCTCAAAGAAATAATGAGCACAATACCATAGGACCAACACCATGAAAGACAAAACACACATTCCAACATAGGATCGCCAGTGAAGGCCATAAAAATGCCAAAGGATTTACAAACAAAACGATAAACATCATTTATTCAGGTTACATGACGAATGCAAACAAAGCAAAAATAACAAAAACATGTTATCCGACGGACTAAAGTTAAATATCCGCGGATTCGTCCGAAGCCACGCTCGAATGAGACTCGGAGGAGATGCACGGACTCCCGCAACCGTCACTATCCTCATTCCCACTAGGAGAACCTGGATCAGCACGGGGGCGAAGGTAGGGACCCACTTCTCTACGACAGGAGTCGTCTCCAAACATCTCAAATTCGAAACGTACACCCCCTGCATAAGTGACAACTAAAAGGTCCCCCGCCTCCATGCCGTGATCAACATGAAAAGCCTCCCACCTGCGCCGATACATATCTCACCCGGGTCCCGTTAACCAATAGAATGCGGCCACACACGGTAGATTCGGACTTACTAGGTGGATAAACCCAGTCCTTAATTCCGACAGATGTTCGTGAAAGGAGCTGGGAATTCGCAAGTGACGAGAGCATTGGCTAAAAGTGAAGAATTTATAAAAAGACAAGCGTTGAGCCATGATACAAAAGATTTCTGACTATGAACGTTACCCATACAAGCCCTTAAGTAGAAAAATAGGCGAAAATTTAGGAGAAAAATCTACTTCGATAACTTGGTAAAGAGAACACGATGGCGTCGGTCACCTATTAAAACACGTATACCATAGCCATAGACGAAGCCCACTCCTACATAGACATGCCAACTAAGAAAAATACTTGTTCTCGAACCAAGCGAAACGTGCGATTAGCTCACCTCTCGCTCAGATTCTTCGAACAAGTACATTTTAGGGGGGACTAGTGTTACGGATATATTTGGTAAGACAGATGTCATTGACCTAGGGACCACCGTCACACACGGGACCGTGTTTTCTCGACCCGCGTAAGCGTCTTTGGTCACGTAGCAATATCACCAAATAACCTTGCACAATTCCGTTCGGCAATAGCGTGAGGAATAAATCCTGCCGAATAAGTCCGTGAATTATAACTTGACCCTTTATACAAGGCGTGAGGTGGAAGAAGAGAAGTAAATATCTAACGCCTCTGATAAGTAGGTCTTATCCACTTGCTACGGTGGCGGATATTTACTCTACTTGCCTACATAGCACCTACACGCTAGGCGAGATATTTTCCTCGCCTTTAGAAGATATTCACCTAGCCCACCGCCTTACCCCACCGCCTTGCAAGATATTTGCTTAAACCGCCTCTCACTTGCTATAAAAGGAGAGGAAGGACAAAAAGGAAAGCATCCGAAAAAAGAAACACTCACTACACATTACACAAAGCGTTGCTTAGGACTTCTTACCCTGATTTCTGACTTAAGCATCGGAGTTAAATCCGGGCAGAAAGGCCCAATTCCGATCACTTCTCCTCCTCTTCACAGGTCTATCAGTAGATAATTCCAGACTGAATTGCTGAGTGCCCTCCGCGTCTCCCTGTTCGCAATCAGAAGTAAGCGTCCACACCAACTATAAATATTAACCGTTTGTCAAAGGCTTAGACCAGATCACGAGGCCACAGTAGCCAAAGAGTGAGGTGGACCAGTTTTTGGCATCAACATATCATACGAGTATATGAATATAGTCTTCTCTTGATCTTCAAGTGCTTTGGGGATTTGTAGGAATTTCGACATCCATCAAAGAAACAATACTAATGGTAGCATAACAGTCGCTATAATATTTGATCGATGAAGGGAATATGGAAATGGTATTTGCTAGTGGCATCATTGAGTTTCCGATAATCAATGCACACCATCTATCCAATGACGATTCTTGTTGGTATGAGTTCGTTATTGTTGTTTTGCGCAACAGTCATTCCCCCTTTCTTTGGAACCACCTGTATTGGACTGACCTACGAATTAGAAATGGGATTGATCACTCCAGTATCCAGTAACTTTTTTCACATCTTCTTTCACCACTTCCTTCATATTTGGGTTTCATCTTTGTTGAGGTTGCACCTTAGGTTTATAATCATCCTCCATCAGGATCTTATGTGTATAAAATGAGGGATTGATCCATCCAATATCCGTTATTTTCCATACTAGAGCTCTTTAATATCCCTTCTGTATTCTCAACAACTTCTAACCATGTCTAGGTTGGAGGTGATAATAACTGGAAGCTTCAGACCTTCCTCCAAATACACATACTCAAAGTGTTCAGGTAGCATTTTCAGCTCCAACTCTGGAGGTTCCTTGATGGATGGTTTCATTTTCACCCATATCTTCTTATTCAAATCCTCACATAAGTTGGTTTCCCCAAAGGTTTTTGCATCTGTTCCCTCGATACACTCACGTTTTTTTGTCCTCTCACAAGCATTCGATCCAACTTCAATCTCTTGTTAGTATTCCTTTGTGGTCACAGAAATGGATAAAACCTGCTCAAATGGTGTTGTTTAGCTAGGAATTGATTGCAAAAATTTGTTCGTGCTTTACTTAAACCTACATACCACTTCTTCCAAGTGGAGTTCTCTGACCTTCATGGGTTCTAACTGTCGCACTGCTATTTCGCCACTATGAATGTAATATACAAGGAGGTCTTCCGGTGAAGCTTGCTTATAATGAGTCATCATGAATTGATTACAATCCTTGTTATCTAAAAGAAACACCAGTCCCAATATAAGAAATATATTTTTCTTTTTTGGATTTTTGGATTTTTAAAAGAAATAAAATAAATAGAGTAAAGAATTCTAATGTTCCAACGTTGCCGATCCCTGGTAATGGTGCCAAAAACTTGATGCATTTATAGGGTGCTCGACACTTCTTATGCAAGTATACGAGGTCGATGAAGTCATAAAGTACCCAAAGGTAGGGTAGTCAAATCCACAGGGACTCGAATACTAGTACCAATTATCTGCTATTACCTAGCCTAAAATATAAATGGTGTGTTGGTAGTTTAACTAATTAACCTAAAGAAGAAACTAATATGAACAGATGGTAGATTGTGGGTAATCAGAGATGAAACATGGCACCTCGAATCATAATCCCCTTGGAATCCCTTGCTAATGATTGACTTACTGGTACTAGTTATATGGAGTCTAGTTCTTGGAGGGTATGACGGAAGATACCTTCTAAATGTAACACCTGAACTCTCGAAGTGCTAATCACACCCTATCACTTGTGCTTAGCTGAGACCAAAAATGTATGAAATCTAGGCTAACACAATAATAACCGCACTACTCACTAACAATAACACCTCTGTACTGCACTACGACCTAACTAGGCGTTTGAGTAGGGGCTCATGCACATGAAACCATCGACATCACAAGAATAGGCATACAAAGATAATGCACAAGAACTATCAATAATGAGGAAGCTAGTAAATAATAAAAGATAATAACACATTCATTCTAGGGTTCATGTGTCTGAGACACCAAAGAAATTTTAGCCTCTCTTACTATGGAAAATCATAATAAAGATAGAAGAGGAAGACATAATGAAAAGCATAGAAATAATCCCCTACTCGATGTCTCCTCAGCATTCAATCTTCTCCTGAAAACCTAGGCGTCGCTGTGAAGATCGCCCTAGACTGAGCTACCAAAAAGTTAAATTTTAATGTAAATTCGGTGGCTATTTATAGACTTAAATTTTAGAAGCACGGGCATGTTGATTTGATGCACGCCCGTGCATCTCTCATGCGACACAGTTTCAGGTGTTTTCAAAATTCTGAGAGTTGTACGGGCAGACGCACGTCCATGCTCTTTCAGCACGCTATTTTATATAAGTTACACGGTCGTACACTTCTCTTTGAGTGTCCTTTTCAATAACTTTTGTCATGAAATGTCCTAATTCCTGTTCCTTATGCTTTGGGTACTTATTTACATATGCAATAATGAAAACAAACCCAAAGAACTACAAAAATAGAGAAACAGATGCAAGGAACATGATAAGTGCATGTGAATACGATAATAATATATGTATCACGGGGCGTCGGTAATCTTATCTCCACTAGAATGAAGGCCTCAATGGTGAAGGTTAAGCTGAAGGGTATTTCCCCCGGTTAGCGTTTGACAAGCACTGCGGTAAACCCATAAGGTGCAGTGGAGCTCGTCCACCTAGTTGGATTCGACTTGCATTACCCGGGTTTTCAGCCCTTGTTGGATAGCCAGGTTTGGGACTTCCATCTTGCCATTGGCCTAAAGGTGCGTTACACATGTCCTCCTGGCGTTGATTCCCAAGTCCGAACAGAACTCAGTGAAGCTTTGACTATCCACTACAAGAAAACTGGAAAACAGCTAAGGAAAAATCCGTCGCTAAATTATGAATTTCCATCGCTAAAATAATTCAACTTGGGAATAGTGACAGAATATTTCTCATCGCTATTGAGATCCTATCAAATATTTTGCGATGGGTACACTGTTGCTGAATATTAGCGACGAATTAGCAAGGGATTCCGTTCCTAGCTATTTGGCGAGGGACCAAGTTCCCTTGCTATTCCGTAGCTATATTCCCTCGCTGAAGCATTTCCAAAGAACTCTAGTCATGTAAAATAACAAAATACAGGAATGAATCCAGCATCCTAAATTTTCAAAGTGCTGAAGCATTTCCAAAGAAAAACTCTAGACATCTACTTCTCATTTGAGTTACCATCAAATTACTCACATAAAAAACACTCTTTAATTTATATCATTTCCACAACATATAAGATTCAGTGAAGGAAAAAATTTGAAAGGAATCCATTAAGTTTATCGTCACTATGCTCTATCAAAGCTTGAACAATATATCCAACAAAATCACCATAACAACACGCAAAAAAACAGAGAGATGGATAGCGAAAAGATCATACTAATCAGAATCACCACCAAGGCAAAACAAGGAGCGAAGTACCATCAATCAAACATAGAAATCGGGAACAAAATCGCCCAAAAATCCTTCCTTCCCTTCACTTTTCCTTTGTTCTTTTCATTCCAGAGAAAGAACCTTGTCACACAACAATCATGCTTGATCTCCACCGGCGAGCAGAAGCAGAGTGCTTCAAACAAGGAGGAGAAGGGGGCACTAGGTTCTGACAAGGAGGAGAAGAGTACGCTAGGTTCTAATAAGGGCGCGCTTGAAAACCCTAGCCGCCAAGTGAAAAAGAAGGCGCGTTAATGAAATTTTGGTAGGGTAATTTAGCTAGGGACAAATGCCTAGCTACATACATCGCTAAAAATAAAATCTCCTATCAAACATACTTCATTGCGTTGGCGACGGCATTTTCTGTTACTAACTATCCGCTATTATCGAATGATAGAAATTGAAATTAGCGACAGAAATATCCGTCACTAATTATGACCTTTTTAAATTATAGAGATTAACATTAGCAACGGAATTTTCCGTCGCTAAATATCCTTTTGTGAAATTATATTCATGAACATTTGCAATAGACAAATCCGTCGCAAATCCGTTTCTATTTTACAGTATCCAAATTGATAGATAATGACATTAGCGATGGAATATTGCATCGCTAACTATCCCCTTCCAAAAGTATATGCATTGAAATTAGCGACCGACAAATCCGTCGCTAATTATCTGCCTTCCAAAGTTGGGTATTAAAATTAGCGATGGATTTATCTGTCGCTAATTTCAACACCTATCATTTTTGCATTGGAAATTTAGCGACGGATATTTCCGTCACTAAATATCCTGCTTCCAAAGCTATGCATTAACTTTAGCGACGGACTTATCCGTCGCCAATTTCAATAGCTATTAGTTTAAACATGAGATAATTAGCGACGGTATTATCCGTCGCTAAAAATCCTCCTACTGAAGTTATGTATTGAAATTAGCGACAGATATATCCGTCGCTAATTTGAATAGCTATCAGTTTTATAAGGAGATTATTAGCGACGGAATTTCCGTCCCTAAATCCTCCTGCCAAAGGTATGTATTGAAATTAGCGATGGATGTATCCGTCGCTAATTTCAACGACTATCACTTTTGAATGGGAAATTTAGTGACGGACATTTCTGTCGCTAAATATCGTCCTTATTAAGTTATGTATTAACTTTAGCGACGGATGTATCGGTCGCTAATTGCAACAGCAATCAGTTTAGGAGATAATTAGCGACAGCATTATTCGTCGCTAAAAATACTTCTTCCAAAGTTATGTATTGAAATTAGCGATAGATATACAATACCTATCATTTGGAAGGGGATAATTAGCGATCGAAAAATCTGTCGCTAACTATCCACCTTTCAAAGTTATGTATTGGAATTAGCGACGGATATATCTGTCGCTAATTTCAACATCTATTGTTTTCAAAGGGGATAATTAGCTACAGAAACTTAGCGACAGATATTGCTGTCGCTAAATATCCAGTATGCAAAATCATATGCAATAGATATTGGGGACTGATTATTCCCTCACTAATTCCACGCCAACGAGCGCGCCTACATTCGGCGCGCAACTTTAGCAACGGAAGCCTTAGTCCCTTGCCAATCTCTAGCTAAATAAAACTTCCTGCGGCTTCGATTTAGCAATGGACTGTTTGCCCTTGCTATTCCCCAGCTAAATAGGTATCCGTCACAAAGTTCTAGCTGAGTTCCAATGAAAATATTCGCTCGCTAATGTCCGTCGCTATTTCGTTGTTTTCTTGTAGTGATCATACTGGTGGTCTTTGTAGGTAATGATGGCAACCGGTATCCCAAATCATGATACGAATGACTTAAGACAAATTTCGGACATGCTCTCTCGGTGATTATTGCCAGCGGCTCGACCTCTACCCATGTGGCGAAGTAATCAATGGCAATAATGATGAACTTCTGTTATCAAACTGCTATATGGAATAGGCTTAAAATGTCAATGCCCCATACTACAAACGGTCTCGGGCTGACAATTGGAGTTAGATGGACGGCCGAGCGTTAATGGATCTTGGAATAGTGCTAACAAACTTCACACTTCTTGGTCAGCTTTATTGCACCTTTGGACAAGGTCGGCCAATAGTATCCTTGTCTGAGGATCTTGTGGCCAAGGGCTATTCCGCCGATATAGTCTCCATAAACTGCTTCATGTGTTTCTTAGAGGGGATATTCTGCTTCGGAAGGAGGGAGAAATCCTAGATATGGCCAAGTATACAACCTCTTGTATAAGTGCTCTCCTAGGAGGACTTATCGTGCCGATTTGAAAAGCACCTTCCTGGCCTCCTTAGGATTGGGCCCATCTTGAAGGTATTGTCGGATGGGGTCCATCAACCTGGGTTCTACTTGAATCTCTTCTATCTCTTATTCTTGAGCAGCCTTAATGCTTTTGTCACCCAAATATTGGAGGTTGAGGGGCATGTCGGCACTAAGGTCCGATGATGATGCCGTCTTTGACAATGAATCAACTAGCTCGTTATCTATACGGGGAAATGACAAAATCATGAAGTCTACCTCTCGACAAGTGCCTTATAACTTAACCATATTTTCCCCATGGGCTTCAAACACTCCATTCCAATTCCCGAAAACTAGCTGGTAGTCGATGTGGGCTTGTAGATATTGAACTTTGAGACCTCGAGCTAACTGTGAACTATCAATCTGAGCCTCGTATTCTGCCTTGTTATTGGAAGCCTTGAATCCAAAACTGAGCGTAGTTGAGGTCTTCCACCCTAAGAGGGAGTGTAGGACAATACCAGCCCTAGATCCATTATTTGTTGCTAACCCATCTGTGTATAACATCCATAAGTCGGTAGATGGGGTGACGTATAACGCCTTCTCAATTTCTACCTAAAAGTAGTCCTTATGGTTGGTCATCTCGACGATGAATTTGGCCAAGACCTGGGCTTTCATTGGCATTTGAGGTCTATAGTCAATGTCGTGCTCCCCGAGCTCATCACCACAAATGCTTTGGCCTTCTAGGGATTGGTCTTAATACCGTGCTAGGTGACCATGAATCCTAGAATTTTGTTTGACCAAACCCCAAAGGCGCACTTCTCGGGGTTAGGGGGCATCTTATGAGCTCAAAGTGTCTGAAATGTTTCTTGCAAATCAGTAATGTGTTAGGCCACTCTTTTTCTCTTCACAAGGATATCATCTACATATGTCTCATTATTCCTCCGGAGCTGCCTTTTCAAAACTCGTGTAACAAATCTTTTGAAAGTAGAAACTGTATTTTTTAGACCAAAAGACATTACTATGTAGCAAAATGTACTTTGCCCATGGTGAAAGAGGTCTTCTACTCGTCGGATCTCGCCATCTTGACTTGGTTATATCCGAAGAAGGCATCCACAAACCTCAACATTAGATGACCCGCAGCTACATCGACGAGTTCACGAATCAAGGGAAGGGGTAGTAGTCCTTAGGGCAAGCTTTCTTCAAGTTAGTGAAGCCAGTACATATGCGTCATTTTCCCAAGAGCTTCTTGGCAAGGACAATATTCAAAATCCACTCGGGGTTATGGACTTCTCTAATAAAACCTACCCTAAGGAGTTTCCCGACTTCCTCATCTGTGGCCTGTTGGCATTCTGGAGCTAATAAAGCCCAATGCGTGCTCCACAAGTGCACAAGTAGGACAAGTAATATTGTAGACTCTACTAGTTGGATATCAATTCTCAGGGACTAGAAACTAAGACTAACTAATCATCTATGAATTAGACAAATAAGAGTTGATATTGTTGGTAGTTAATCTAAACCTAAACCTTGAAAGTAAGGGTGATATGGGATGTGGTATCCAGATGATGTTTTCCCCTCATACTCTTCAAAAGATAGATAAAGAATCTTACCAAGGAATCCTAAATTGTTTTCATTCCCTCTCTAGATGTGAAATACTAACCTAGCACCTTCATTGTACTATGTTCTAGGAAATCGATAACTTCGAAGGATTGTGCGAAAAAATAACTAGAGATTCAAGATCTTAAATACCCGATCTCTCGCCGCATACACAATCCTTTCTATTGGGGTATGTCCGCACACGGGGAGGCGTTCGCTTCTTCACCCGGTGCGCTAGATTGAATGATCTCCAATATATCTCAATAAAAGATACAACTACTTGACATTAATATCCAACATCAAACATTAAACATCATTCCAAGGGGTCCGCATGCCTGAATACCTAGGAAAGTTTGTTCTCTATTGGAGAAGAAGACAAATACAAGACAATAAGTAAATCAAAAGTATTCATATTAAAAGCTAAAGATCCCTCCATTGTTGATGTTGCACGATGACAGTTGACTTGGCTACCTCCAAGCTCTCACCCTTAGGAAGATGGAAGGGTATGTTCGTGCTCTCCTCCATGATTCCCTAAAGTGTGGAAGATGATGGTCGATCAATGGGAGAGTCCCCAAGGGTATCTCTAGAACCAAAGATACTTTTTCAAACCATAAACCATTGTATTTATATGTCCACCCAAAGATTCTTTTTCTAAACAAGTCTTGAGCCGTTTGGAATGAATCAGCCTTTCATTGCGTTTTGACAAGATGGTTTCGTTTGGTATAGTAGACGGTTCCTTCCGTTTCCTTATGGCAGTTTTCTCAAGCCATATGGTCTCTTGTATTCACCATGCTCGACCGTCTGGAAGTGTAAAATCAGGTGGCTAAAAGTTTGTGGGACTCTAGACAGCCGTCTCTATGCCCGTCTACTTTTCTAGTGAATTGAAGGCATTGGTTTGAGGATTTCTCTTGTCAGATTGTTCCGTATGACTTTCAGACTGGACCGTCTAATAGTTTATTTCAGTGTGTTTTTACTTGAACTTGCTCGAATTTGCTTCATCTTTTGCAAATGCCCTCAAATTACCTCCGGTTTGTCCTGATGAGTAAAACAACCATGAATTAAGTACCGGGAAGTTGTAATTCATCACATTCCCATTCTATATGCGTACCAAAGTGATGCAAGAATATGGTAATTCAAAGACTTTTCAAATATCTCCACGCTTAAATATTTGCTTGTCCTCAAGCAAAGAAACATGAGAAGGCTAAGAAATTATAAGTGTTTAGACCTCTAGCCAAAAGTTATACAGTTTCCCATTACTCAAGGTTTACTATAGAAATGTGTATTCTCCTAGTTCGTACCAAGACTTAGGTAAATCGTATGACATTTGTCAGTATAGTTCTGGACAAAGCTTATTCACTCCACATGCCATGTTTCTAAGTCTTAGTGAGGCACGCATACTCTCAATGGATACTTAGAGAACATCCTGTGACATAATCGTTTTCAATGAGTGTAAATATTTAAGTGCTAATATGGTGCAACCAAAAGTAAAGGAAAACTGAGCAAAATTTTAAGTATGCTATCATCGGTCTACGTTAGCATGGATTAACTCGAAGATATGCAATGAATTATTAAATATCTATCTCCGCACTTAAAATTTTGTAACGCTCTTCCCCCGTAAGATTGTGCATTGTCCCTAATGCATCTATTAACACATGCAATTGAAATGAAAGAAATAACATAGGGGGTAGGGAAAACTGAGACCTCCCCGTTTCCAATGAGTGTAATTCCTTGATCGTGTAAGTTGGGGAAATATTCTGGTCGAGCGGAGAATCACAACCTTTCAAAATCTGTGAAGCAAAGCCGGGTAATTATAGCATCCAAACAGAAAAGAGAGAATATCAAGTCTGAAGGCACTAAGAAGTAGAAACATAACAACTGAGCATGGATAAACCCTTGCTCACTAGTACAAAATAAAAGAAAATGTTCTGACCATAATGTAAACTAATCTCCCTCTATAGAGGCAACTGGAGTAGCCCGTGATGGGTCAATAGGTTGGGCAGGAGCTATAATGGAGGGTAATAGAGGTGTTAGAGCTGTGGCTGGCTCTGGTGCAGGGAGTGGATGATAGGTGCTAGCGGGAAATCATGGGAAAAATTGTTACATATCGCTCTACATCCTCTCTTGTACCTTACACATTCTTTCTATTATCTCAAATAGGCACTGTTGGCCGGTAAGTAGCTCCTTTATCCGTGTATCTGATGGTTGGGAGCTTGGAGGTGGTAAAACTGGGGGGGAAGAATCATCAGACTCTGATGATGTGGAGTCGGCACACTCCTCCTCCATCTGAATAGGGTCCTCCCTCCACTCCTGCTGAAAGAGGCGAAAGCCCTCAACAGTGCGCTTAATCATCCCACTAAGAATTAGTGTGGTGAAACCCAGGGGATGGACTGTGAATATATGGGTCATGTTCCGCGTCGTGCGTAGCATGTCCATGTCGGCATCTAATTGAGTGACGTATTGGCCAACTAATATCGCCTAGAGTCAAGGATGCTAGCCCTGGTGAGATAGAAAATCTGATAGAAGATTTCAAAGGTGCACATGGGAGCAGTTGATCATGCTATAGAGTATGTACTTATCGCTCTTAGTTATCGATCCAGTGCTATGCATGTGACCCGCGATTGAGCGACTAATCTGCCCGGATGTATCTATAAGCCGGGTCAATGATAAAGGGTACTTTCTTGTAGTCCGAGCTGCCCCCGAAAGTGATAGACTGCTAAAAAGGGGTGGGGGATATGTCTCCAGGGAACTCCACTACCAGAGCATCATACTCGGGTGTGTCAATGAAGGCATGATCGTAAAGCTACATAGCGAGTGAGAACTCTGTGATGCTCAGGCGCTGCTACTCTCCTCTAAGCTGAAATTTGATTGCATCCTTCTTGCCTGTAGGGAAGTGGGAGGTGTCAACTTCACAACTACTCAGGACCTCTAGTGTGAGCTCTTTGTATACAGGTTGATCGATAGCCAAGATGCGATCCCATCCTCTAAAAGAAACAAGCTCTCTGACCTTCTCTTCAATCCCAATTTCCCTCAATATTTCCTAATCTATGGTGCATGTTTTCATGAATTCCTTAGTAGATAATCATTCATATCTTTCTTTAAATCGCTTCTTAAGGAACTTTAGGGCAGAGGAGGAGCGTCCATTGTCTCTCCTGCGCATCAGAGCAAGGTCCTTTGTTCGCATGAGTAACTACAAAATAGAATTTGAGAAATAGAAAATTGGATTGGCATTAGAAAAGATTACAGAAATCCCCAGATTTTCCAACAATTTAAACTGCTAGACGGGCGTCTGAAATATTAGACGGTTCCTTATGATTGTATTATTCCTCATAGACTCTCGAATTTGCACTAGTTTATAGTCTCGTGAAATTGGCAGATGGAATCGTCTAGTTGTGTAATTTTCACGAATCCCTTAGTTGACACTAGTTTGCAGTCTCATGGACTTTACCAGATGGAACCGTCTGCCTCGACTATGCAAGCCAAGTGAGGGTTTTGGAGTTCCGAACCTTGTCTACAGGTCAAGATACAACAACTAGGTAGAAGAACTTCTAATTCATGCAATGTTTTACAAGGTAAGCAATTAGTTTAAACTTGCATTCCTTATACGATGTTGGAATGCATTCCCTGATTTGATGCCCTAGAAAATGTGTGTGTACTATGTTACGGATATATTTGGTGAAGACAGGTATCATTGACCTAAAGGACTACTTGTTCCTATCACCACCTTTGCACAATTCCGTTCGGTAAATAACGTGAGGATTCAATCCAACGAACAAGTCCGTCGGAATTGCAGCAACCCTCTTATACAAGGCGTGAGGTGGGGAGAGAGAGATAAATATCTAACGCCTCTACAGTGAGTAGGCCTTATCCACTTGCTACAGCGGGCAGATATTTATTCTATTTTACCTACGTGGCATCTACGCGCTAGGCAGTATATTTACCTAACTCACCGCCTTATTCCACCGCCTTTCCTGAACCGCCTCTAAGGTGCTATAAAAGGAGAGTGTTAATAGAAGAAAAGGGATCCGAAAAACTGATAACACAAAGAACTGTCTAAATCTAAGACTCTTTACTCAAGTTTTCTGACTTAAGCATCGGAGCTGAATCTTGGCAGAGAGGCCCAATTCCGATCACTGCCCTCTCCTTTTTACAGGTTCGCCTATGGGTAATTCCGGTCGGAGTTTCAGGATGTTCTCTGCGCTCCCTGTTCGTAAACTGAGGCCAGATCTCGAGGCAACAGTAGCCGAAGCGGGACGTGGACCAGTTTTTGGCATCAACAGTACGAAAAGCCAAATGACCACTACAAGAAGATCAAAACGAATCCAAGAACAGGGAGCCCCACATAACCCCAAAGGGCCTGGCGAGGTCCAAAGACATGAGGAAATCCGGTCAGATAATCCACACATCTTACCTCCATCAGAAAATCCTTCCGTCCAACCCCAAGAATCTGTTCCGGAGTTTTATCTTAACATACAGCAACAATTGGAGCGGTTGACTCAGGCTGTTCATAATTTGACCCATCCTCCGCCTCCTCCTACACAAGTTCCAACACCAAACATACCAACAGCCCCACTGGATAATTCCGAAAGTAGAGGGAGGACAAGAACCCGCACCCATAAAGAGAGGAAAGAAAGGACAGTCTTTTCCGCTAGTTCAGAACCCCCCTCTGTTCGACGCAGACAGCAAGCCACTACAAGAACTGAGCGGACAAGGACAGAGTGGAATAGTCCATCTGTTCAAACGGTTGATAGAAGAACTCAACGACAGGACCTCCCTCAAGAAAACAGGAAGTCCGAACGACATATTCTCAGCATGTGTTCGCCTTTTGTCAAGGAAATATTGGGAAAACAAGTTCCTGATAGCTTCAGGCCACCGGTTATAATCGCATATGAAGGCAAAACGGATCCGTCTCGTCACCTGAATTCTTTCCGGTCGAAAATGCTCCTCACCGGAATCACAGACGCTCGCATGTGCCGAGCTTTTCCCGCCACCTTAGAGGGGAAAGCGCAAGACTAGTTTGTCGATCTCCCATCTAGCACAATTACTTCTTTTCAGATTTTAGCAGATCGCTTTCTAGCCTATTTTGCCAATTACTCAAAGCAGAAGAAAACTCCATCTACCCTTCTGCGTGTTAAGCAACGAAAGGGAGAAACGCTCCAGGCTTATTTAAATTGTTACATAGACGAAACAGCAAATGTCGCAGACCTCCTTCCGCGAATGGCCGTAACCTTCTTAATGGAGGGACTGTTAGATCCCCCTTTCGTTTTTCCCTCACTTTGGATCCACCAAAAACCATTCCGGCCCTTATGATCCATGCCCAAAAATATATCAATTCCGAGGAAATTTATACGGGTTGGGAAGAGGAGGCTAGGCGTGGACCTATGGACACCCAGAAGGGAAAAACCCACCACAATGTCAACAGAAGGCCTCCGGATGTACGAAAGGAAAGAGGATCGCATAGGGATAACAAGGGCGCAAACAAAGGTCCCGAAACCTCAACACGGCCCCAACGACATGTGCTACAGCCCAGAGAACCTTCAAAGGAAGGAAAAATTGTCAGATATGATCACCATACCCCACTAAATCAAACCAGAAGCCATATCCTTATGCAGATCAAAGAATAAAAACTTCTGACATGGCCAGAACCCACGAGAAATACCGAACGGCAAAAGAATAGTAAGAGATATTGCCAGTTTCATCAATCTAGAGGACATGATACGGAAAAGTGTACCCACTTGATGAACACAATAGAAGATGTCGTTCGGAAAGAACAATTGGAGCAATACATCAACTTTGAGATTCAAGAGGAACCTGAAACTTCACAACCTGAAGAAGAACAAGGAGAAATGGTGGGGTTTATTAGTGGAGGTCCTGGTTGCGGTGGTGAAAGTTCAGCCTCTCGGAAAGGTTACGCCCGAATGGTGGGAACCACACAGGAAGCGAGAACGCCGCGAGGCGATCTCGACCTACGGCCCCAATCATCTTTACGACAAAGGCGTCGGTGAGTTCGCCACCCTCATGATGACGGCGGTTGTTGCTATCAAAGTTTCAGTTTCGGATGAAGAGAGTTACGATAGGCGGTGGGAGTTCAGTTGATATCCTCTTTTGGAGTGCTTTCGAAAGAATGAGATATGACGCGGATGACTTGCTTCCGGTAAAATCATCCTTAGTAGGATTCTCCGGAGGGGTAGTACAGCCAGAAGGAATGATCTCCTTACCAGTTACGGTAGGAAACTCGCCAAGATCATCAACAGTGACAAAAAATTTCTTGGTTGTGCGTTGTGCTTCAAGTTACAACGTGATCCTTGGCAGGCCAGCCCTCAACGCCTTGAAAGCCGTAATCTCTACTTACTATCTTCTCCTCAAATTCCCGACTGAGAGTGGTAGTGGAGAAGTGAGAGGAGATCAACCCCTGGCACGGCAATGTTATGTCTCAACCCTCAAAGGGAAAGCCCTCAACAGCAGCAAGACAAAGGTTTCAGAAGCCATGCTAGTCAGCAGAATGGCCGAACGGGAAAATGAAGAGCTTCGACCTACACCTGTTGAAGAATTGCTAACAGTCCCCCTAGACACAACCAGAGCGGACCGCACGGTGCGGATTGGGGCAGATTTGACAGCAGAGCAGCGAGAAGATCTCATGAGAGTATTGAAAGCAAATTCCGACCTCTTCGCTTGGTCTTCAGAAGATATGCCGGGCGTAAAACGCGATATCATCGAGCACCGTCTCAATATCGATCAATCGTTTAAGCCTACGAAACAGAAAAGGAGAAATTCCGCGCCAGAAAGGCAGAAAGCTGCAGAGGAAGAAGTATCAAACCTCCTAAAGGCTAGGTTTATCCGAGAGGTGCATTACCCAGATTGGTTGGGTAATGTGGTTCTAGTAAAGAAGCCGTCAGGAAAGTGGAGGATGTGCGTTGATTTCACGGACTTGAACAAAGCTTGTCCAAAAGATCCGTTTCCCTTACCATCAATTGATAGTTTGGTTGACTCTACAACAGGGCATGAGATGTTAAGTTTCTTAGATGCCTTCTCAGGTTACAACAAAATCCGAATGGCCAAAGGCGACGAAGAAAAAACGTCCTTCATTATGAGCACGGGAACTTACTGCTATAAGGTGATGCCATTCGGCCTAAAAAATGCCGGAGCCACCTTCCAGAGGCTCATAAATACAGTCTTCAGAGAACAAATTGGCAGAAATATTGAAGCCTATGTGGATGATATCTTGTTGAAGAGCCGAAAGGCCAATGAACACCTATCAGACTTACAAGAACTTTTCAGTCTGTTCGGATTTATACTATGCGGTTAAACCCGAATAAATGTTCTTTTTTTGTTCGATCGGGAAAATTCCTGGGATTTATCTTGACACAAAGAGGGATAGAAGCAAATCCAGAAAAAATCAGAGCTATTCTTGACATGGGGTCGCCCAAGAGTCTTCAAGAAATTCAGCGGCTTAACGGACGCCTTGCCGCACTTGGCAGATTTATCTCCAAAGCCGGAGAGAAAAATCTCCTACTCTTTCAACCCCTACGAAAAGCACCGAAAATGGAGTGGATGGAAGAATGTGAAAAAGCCTTTCAGGGGCTTAAAGATTATCTCCGATCGCCTCAGCTACTAGCTAAGCCACAAGTGGGAGAAGAACTCTACATCTACTTGGCGGTCGCCCATGCACGATCCAACCTTGATCCTTTTGAGAGAAGATAACGGAATTCAAAAACCAGTCTACTACACAAGTAAAATCCTTAATGAAGCGGAGTCAAGGTATCTACCACTTGAAAAATTGGCTTTCGCTCTTGTCACATCCGCACGGAGGTTGAGGCTGTATTTTCAAGCCCACAAGATCACAGTGTTGACTGATCAGCCGTTAAAGCAAATTCTTCATAAGCCAGAAAACTCCGGATGCCTAGCCAAGTGGGTGATAGAATTAGGCGAGTTCGATCTCACCTATAAACCCCGAACGGGAATCAAGGCTCAAGTACTGGCAGATTTCGTCGTGGAGTTAACTTTTCCCGCAAATAGGGACGAACCCCCGTCACAGAGTCCAGAAGAAAGCCCTAGCATCCCATGGTCCTTATATGTTGACGGATCAGCAACGGAAGAAAAGTCAGGGGCAGGTTTCGTCCTTTATTCTCCTTCCAAATGGAAAATTGCGACAGCACTGAAGTTCCAATTCCGAGCAACCAACAATGAGGCCGAATACGAAGCCCTCATCGCAGGATTACATCTGGCCCGGGGGCTCAGAATTCAACATCTGCACGTATATTCCGACTCGCAGTTAGTTGTGAGCCACACCTTGGGCAGCTTTGAAGCGAAGGAAGAGAACATGGTCAGATACCAAGCAGTGGTGAAGAAAATAGTTCCATACTTCGCTTACTTCCAAATTGAAAAAATCTGTCGAGCGCAAAACGAAGAGGCCGACGCCCTGTCTAAAAAGGCCACAGCACCGAACGGAGATACAGAGTCTTCCTTTAACCTACAGTACCTTCCCACGAAGACCATCGACAGATTGGAGGGAGAAGTACAGAGTGCAGCCGAAGAGTCAAGTTGGATGGACCCCATCAGAAATTATGTACAAGGTGGGCCTGCACCACCCAACAAAGCAGAGTCCAGACGGATTTCTTACAAATCCGCTCAGTACACCATCATCAATGAGAACCTATACAAAAGGTCTTATACGCAGCCTTTCTTGCGATGCTTACGTCCTACAGAAGCTAGCTACATCGTTCAAGAGATTCACGAAGGCATCGGGGGAGGACACATAGGGGGCAAAGCCTTGAGTTACAAAGTCCTACGACAAGGTTATTACTGGCCAACACTAACTAAAGATGCAATGGCGTTCGCTCGGAAATGTGATGCCTGCCAGCGGCATTCCAAAATTCAGAGGCGACCACCGGCACAACTTACACCAATTATTAGCCCTCGACCATTTGCCATCCGGGGAGTTGATCTTCTAGGACCATTCCCTACCTCAGTTCGGCAAATGAAGTTTCTAATAGTCGCTATTGACTACTTCACCAAATGGGTGAAAGTTGAACCCTTGGCCAAAATCACGGAGAAAGCTTGCCAGGGATTTTTATGGCGAACGGTTATCTGTCGATTCGGAATTCCGGTCGCTTTCATTTCTGATAATGGGCGACAATTTGATAACAAGGCTTTCAAAAGCTTTGGTTCAGAACTCAAAATTGAATCCAGACTAACGTCTGTGACACATCCCCAAGCCAACGGCCAAGTAGAAGTGACGAACCGCACCTTGCTTCAAACACTGAAAACTCGGGTATCCAGAAATGGGACTAACTGGGTAGAAGAAATCCCGAGCGCCCTTTGGGCCTACAGGACAACAACAAGAACTCCTACAGGAGAAACCCCATTCTCTCTCACTTATGGGGCAGCGGCTGTCATCCCTGCAGAAATAGGAATGCCTACCTTGCGGACACAGCAAACTTTCTCATCAGAAGAGAATGAGAAAAAACTCCAAGCAGAACTTGATCTGCTCGAAGAACGGAGAGAAGCTGTGGAAACAAAGGCAACCATCTATCGCCAGAGAGTAAAAAGGTTCTATGACGCAAGGGTAAAAAGAGTCTTCTTCCAAATCGGCGATCTAGTCCTACGGGAAAATGAGTTTCATGGAAATAAAAGCCGAACGGGGAAACTAACTCCGAACTGGGAAGGCCCTTACGTCATACAAAGAATCGTCCGAGTAGTAAATATGAATGGAAAAACGCTCAAACGTCCATTCCATGCCGAACACTTACGACGCTACTATCAGTAAATTCTGTAGCTGTCTCTTAAATTTCATGGAATAAAGCTCAAGCCTTTCCCATTCTACAAAGATGCGGCGAAATTCCCATCCTACAAAGATGCGGTGAAATTCCCATCCTACAAAGATGCGGTGAAATTCCCATCCTACGAAAATGCGGTGAAATTCCCATTCTACAAACATGCGGTGAAATTCCCATTCTTGGAAGATGAGTCGGAATTATCCTCTAAGGATAAACGACAACTCTTATCCAAAAAACCAGGGGCAAAAATCCGGATCGAAATATGAGGCAACAATCTCATTTATGAAGACGAGTACCTCACTCAACAGCTTAAAGTCCCATGATTGGACTAAGAACTCGTTACGAAGCTTGACAAGCCAAATGAAGGAAGAAGTTTACAAAGGACTTCAGAAAATACTTCTCATGGTTAAGGATAACCATCACTCGGAAATAAATCTTCACTAAAATAAAGGTTTGCTTTTTCATTCATACGAATAGAAATTACATTCCAGAAGATTGCGAATTTACAAGAACATTTCTCAAAAATGTTAAAAACATCCTAAGAACTAGGACCCTCGGGGCAGCTAGCTGCTTCTGGAGGAGCTTGGGTTGAAGGCTCTGAGGGGGCGGGGGCAGAAGCCTCTGGGGTCTTAATAGTTTGTTGCTCTTTTAGCTTCGTGAACTTCTTCAAAACTCCCGCCAGCCCCATGGACAAAACCTTCGTAGGAGGGATATGACGGCCCACCTGTTGTACCACCGAATAAATGCGGGTGGCCCCTTCTTTAGCTTTCGCCCTAAGCCGGGCGACCTCCTTCTCTAATTTATCCGCTCGCTCTACTAAATCCTTGATATCTTGCGAGTCGGATTTAGGAGTTGTCAGTCGGGAAGCTAAGTCTTCTTTAAGTGTGTCGCGCTCCCCCTTTAGCTCTTCCAACTCCGCCTAAACAGCAGCAAGTTCAGCGTTTTTCAGATTCAGCCCCCATCGGGCTTCAGCTTGCCCCTCTCGAGCAGATTTGAGTTCCTTCTCCAAACTGCTAGAGTTCTCCTGCAACTTTTTAACATTCTCCTCAACAGTAAGAAGGGAACCCTCAGAAATAAGACAACTTGGTCGCTAAATCGTCCTTCTCCTTTCCCACAACAGCCAGTTGTTGAAGCCGCTCAGCTTTACCCTTCTCAAAAGTGTGGATAATGGCGAGCTGCTCTTTGTTTTTCCCCTCCAGGGCCGCCACCCTAGAGTTCAATTGGGCGATTTCCGCACTACACGCTTCCATCTTTGCCGAATCGTCTGGGCAAAGATTGCCGACTCGGTCCGCCCAGTGCGCAGTCTACGAAATAACAAACAAATAAGTTAGTGGCATTAATACCGAGCCAAAAAGTAAAACTAATACGAGGATAATCCTCACCAGCATGACCGAACGGACTAGTTTAGAAATGGCCTCTTCCCTTCCAGCTCTATGAAGTTTGGAGGAGAGCTGTTCAGGCCTCATTGCCATCAAAACAGTCCTTACGGAAGCCGCATCCCGAAAAGGGACGTCTTCGGAGGGCACCCCCTTCTCTTGAGGAGCCGGTCCCCTTAAGACCGAGTCCGCCACCCGCAGTTTATCCAGGAGAGCCGCTTCTCCTGCCTCCGCCTATAAAATATAACCTAAGTTGAAGGTTCTGAACGAAGCACGAAGCACCCATAGAAAACATGTGTGTAGAAATTCTCACCTCAATAAGAAGGATATCCTCCGGCCGGCTGAAAGAAGGACCCTCGGAAATTGGGGACAAAACCGGGCGGACTTCTTCCGCGCGAACCTCTTCTTGAGGCACCTCCGCTTGTTCTTCTGCAATTCCGAGAACTGATGCGTCCTCGGAATTCTTTCTCTTTGTCCTCCTCTCCCGTGAGGACCCGGCACCAGGGTCACTTTTAACCCCTTTCTTGGAAGAGTCAGTCTCTTTTCTCTTCCTTTTCTTCTTCTCCTCTTTGGAGGTATCAGCACCTTGGCTAGGTATCACTTCTTTCTTTTTCCGCCCACGAGCCAAGGGCGGATGAACCTCACCTTCGAAAGAAGCCAGAAGACCCTTAACATAGCTCAAGTATTCGTCTTCCATCGGATTTTCTTCAAAACAAATTCCGAATAAGGTTAGACATCACAAGCCAAAATCAAACCAAATTAGGTACGCGAACGAGTCCTACCAGTAGACACTATTAAATGACACTTAATGAGGTTTTTCTTGGTCAAAAACCTATACATATAAACTTTGGATAGCCCCGTCATTGACTTAAGAAGATTTCCCTCTTCTTCCGACATCTCCTCACAAGTAATGTCCGCACGGGGAACCTCCCACCTTGTTCGGATATCTCACTCGGATTTACATCTAACAAAGAAAAACTTGCTCTTCCATCGCTTATTGGAAGAAGGAACTTTCCCTAGAAACTTTCTCCCAGGGCGAGCTGAGAAATAATACCAATCAGCATTAGACTCCAAACAAAGACTAAACAACAGACGGAACCCAATGGACCGGTCGGGTTTACCCGTAATTCTTAAAAACCATGACAAATCCGTTGAGCAGCCTCCAAGAGTTCGGAGTTAACTGCGAAGGACACAAACGATATTCCTCTAGGATCGTCTTAGTAAAATCAGGAAAAGGAAGCCTAAGTCCACATAGCAACGCATCACGAGAGCGGCTATCTCCCCTCACAGGAGCACTCGCCCTCTCCCCTGAACAAGGAACCCTAACCTCGAATAGAGAGAGGTCTATCTCATATCTCTCTACTAGGTCATCTACATCCTTCTGCCCTAGAAGGCTTATGAACGTATCCGACCCTCTACCCATTGCCCTAGAGGCAGGGTGAACCCGCGAACCCTGAACTGGAACGCCTCCAAGTTCGCCCGGAATCGCGACAGAAACCGTAGGGTTGGACGGAGAAGGAATCGAGGGCTCATGAGAAGAACTAGAGGAGGAAGATGCAGCACTAGCCATTACCTTAGGAAAGGAAAAAGACAAGAAAACGCAGAAAGCTCAAAACCAGGGCTCGCCGGAGAAGAAGAAACCTGAAGAAGAAGACGAGATTCCATTTTCGAAACAACCTTTTTCTGCCTGTACGATTTCGCTTATATACAAAGGCAACGAATCCGTGGCCGTTAGATCTCAGGATTATATTCCGATCAGAACCGTTGAACCAAGGGTCCACAAATCTGGACCGTTCAAATAACCATCATTACACCTCCTCAAAACAGTTCAAAATTCTACCCACGTCAGCAATACCAAGCGCCGCCTGACACACATAGAAAGCTACACTCATCACCCATCATGATGTTGACAAACGCGCACGCCGCGCACGTCGCGCCACTATTCCCCTTTAATGCTAAATAGTAGAGGGGACACGTGTCATCTTAGGGAGCAATGAGTGTTACGTGGAAGGTAGAGCCTGTACCGTATGAGACAAAGCACACACTCCAATATAGGATCGCCGGTGAAGGCCTCATAAAAATGCCAAAGGATTTAGAAACAAAACGACAAACGTTATTTATTCAGGTTACATGACGAACGCAAACAAAACTAACATAACATATTGTCCGACGGATTAAAGCTAAATATCCGCAGACCCGTCCGAGGACACGCTCGGATAAGACTCAGAAGAGACACACGGACTTCCGCAACCGTCACTGTCCCCATTATTACTAGGGGAACTGGGTTCGACACGGGGGCGAAGGTGGGGGCCCACCTCTCTGCGGCAGGAGTCGTCTCCGAACATCTCAACTTCGAAACGCATACCCCCTGCATAAGTAAAAATTAAGAGGTCCCCCGCTTCCACGTCGTGATCGACATGAAAAGCTTCCCACCCTGCGTCGATGCTCATCTCACCTACCCCCCTGTCGATCAACAGAATAGCCGGCCATACACAGCCGTTCGGACTTACCAAGTGGATCACTCCAGTCCTTAGTTCCGATAGATGCTCGTAAAAAGAGCTGGGAATTCGTAAGTGTCGAGAACATTGAGAAAAAGTAAAAAACTTATAAAAAGAGAAACACTGAGCCATGATACAAAGATACAAGAGTACAAAAGAATTCTGCCCAAACTCGCCATCTATATGAGCCCTTAAATAGGAGAACCTATCGACACTATAGACGAGAATTCCGGAACAAAAATCTACCTCCATAACAACGAAAGGATAACACAGTAAACGTCGGTCGCCTATTAAAACACGTGTACTTTAGACATAGTAACCGTACACGAAGCCTACGCCTACATAGACATGCCAACTAAGAACAATACTTGTTCTCGAACCAAGCGAAACGTGCGGTTAGCTCACCCCTCGCTCAGATTTTTCGAACAAGTACACTTTGGGGGGGCCTAGTGTTATGAATATATTTGGTGAAGACAGGTGTCATTGACCTAAAGGACCACTTGTTCCTATCACCACCTTTGCACAATTCCGTTCAGCAAATAACGTGAGGATTCAATCCTACGAACAAGTCCGTCGGAATTGCAGCAACCCTCTTATACAGGGCGTGAGGTGGGGAGTGAGAGATAAATATCTAACGCCTCTACAGTGAGTAGGCCTTATCCACTTGCTACAGATATTTTCCTACCGCCTTAGGAGATATTTACTTACGTGGCATCTACGCGCTGGGCAGCAGATATTTTCCTACCGCCTTAGGAGATATTTACCTAACTCACCGCCTTATTCAACCGCCTTTCCTGAACCGCCTCTAAGGTGCTATAAAAGGAGAGCGTTAATAGAAAAAAAGGGATCCGAAAAACTGATCACACAAAGAACTGTCTAAATCTAAGACTCTTTACTCAAGTTTTCTGACTTAATTATCGGAATTTGAATCAGGCGTAGAGGCCCAATTCCGATCACTGCCCTCTCCTTTTTACAGGTTCGCCTATGGGTAATTCCGGTCGGAGTTTCAGGATGTTCTCTGCGCTCCCTGTTCGTAAACAGAAGTAAGCGTCCACACCAACTATAAATTTTAACCGTTGGTCGAAAGCTGAGGCCAGATCTCGAGGCAACAGTAGCCGAAGCGGGACGTGGACCAGTTTTTGGCATCAACATACAATTATTCATATCAGAATTCTAGAGTAATGAATCACAAGGCTAACCTTTAATTCCTTGTGTTGAATGGCTAAGGATAGGCTCGAAGGAGTGCCTTGGCTTTAGGAGAGGTTGAGGGACACAACGGGAAGTCGGGGTGTGGCTCAATGTGTGAGGTAAATGGATGGCCACACCTAGTTTTCTTTCCTTAAAAATCAAACCTTTGTAATTCAGACCGTTCCGTCTATCCTCCAGGCGGGACCATCTGTTTTCATAAAACTACCCCCCCATTAGATAGTGTACTCAGACGGGTTCATATGACCTCTTGCATGGTTCCATTTGCGTTTACAAATTGACCTCCTCTCATGATTTACACAAGCAGACAGGGCTATTTGAAATCTGGACGGGTATGTCTAAGTTCCTAAATTGACCTCTTCTTTGGTTTGCACTAGCAGATCGGACTGTCTAAAAATGTGGATAGGTCCGTTTGAGTTCACAAATTAAACCCTCTCACGGTTCATACAAGCAGTCGAGACCGTCTGAAAATGTGGATGGATCAGTTTGATAGTGCAAATCAAGTTTTACCCAAGTTTTTCCCAAGCAGACGAGACCATCTGAAAATTCTAAATTTTTCGTCTGCATTCACGAAACATCAAAATTAAAGGTAAGAATAAATTCAATTTTTACAGTTGTTCCTGTGTATAAGAATCAATTAAATTTGGAATTGGGTACTGCAATCTTATCCAACTAACTACCAATGGAGGAATCAAGCAAAGAATTTAAGATAAGGAATCTAATCAATTTATTTAATTCTAAAGCTACTTCATGGTGAAGAACAAAATTGAAGGAAAAATTGCTTAAAACCTTGGGTTGCCTCCCAAGAAGCGCTTGTTTAATGTCACGAGCTTGACATACCAGTGTGCTTACTCATAGTGGTTCAAACACATGAAACCCTCACCAACTTGGCCTTTGAGATTGTGTCCAAATAAAGAGAAGCCTAAACTTTGTCTCATTAGAATGTTAACATTCAGGCTAAAACAAGCTTGGCCAAGGTCAATGAATCTTTCTTAAGTGTTAAGGGATTGGTCTCTTATTAACATGCTAACATTCATGCTAAAACAAGCCACCATGTCTCTCTTAGCCTCTGTCTAGAGATTACAACAACCCTATACTACATAAAGAAAACCCATGCATTGCTTGTTGATAATCAACCATGCTTTCTCCTAGTTCACAATACCCTACTTTCAGATTTCAATGGATTAGCCCTTCGAGTTCATGGCTAACTCACAACCACATGTGTGCGACTAGGAGCGGATGGTGAAACACCAAGAACTTATTATTCATTACCCATTCATCCATGCTGATAAACTCCTCCAATATGGCTCTCAGAAAACCCAAACATTTCACCCACGCATGTCTATGTCTAAACACAATTACGACAATAACCAATGGATCTCAAGCCCTCTTCCCGATGGAGACTCTCATGCACACTAACTCAATATTCATAAACATATACTTGCGTGCATTGAATAATCTCACAGTGGATTTACAGGGTTCAAGAACTCACCAATGGTAATGGCGAGCTCGCAGCGGTCTAACTCCGGTCTAGTCTCACTGCGAAGTCGCGTAGCACTCCTTCCTTACTTATATCTAGGGGCGGCGGCATTGGTTCTCAACCATGAGATTTCTAGGGTTTGGAGAGCAATTTGGTGACCGTTTGGTCCTCCCACTTAATGGTTCAAATTCTTCTTATTTTATAGAAAACTGAACGGTATAGAATTTGAACCATTAAGTGTGAGTACCAAATGATCATCAAATTGTAAAAAACTTGACAAGCTGGCTTATTTTTCGATGATCTTCACATCCGTATGGTTGGAAATCTTTCAAACATGCTCTAAGGGCCAAAATGGGAGTCGATCGCAAGTAAACAGTAACTACGGCCAGCTTGATACTATCAGGCCTGTATATATATATATATATATATATATATATATATATATATATATATATATATATATATACACCATCCTAAATCAACACGTTTTCAATTCAAAGTCAATCCAACCATGCACGTCATCTTATAACCCTGCATTCTTTATATATTCACATTATAATCATATATATTTATACATATTATAATCATACATCCCTTATATATGCCCATCTATCTCAACCTGCTTTTCAATACCACTTCAGTCAATTCATCCATAATTATATATATATATATATATATATATATATATATATATATATATATATATATATAGAGAGAGAGAGAGAGAGAGAGAGAGAGAGAGCATCTAGGGTGTATGTTATCTGAAATTCTCTGATACCACTTTAATCTGTCACGCCTTGAGCTAATTCCCAAGCCTTGGGCACATGCACAGATCGGTCGTACCCAAGTAGAGGCACACCTCACTCGGATACAAGGCCTAAGTAAAACTGATAAACAACAAATAATCCAAAAAATATAAGTCTTAATCAAAGTTTCACAACAGAACTAAATATGAAAGGATCAAATACCCTACATAGGTCAAGGCCCTATAAGTGTCTTACAGATAAAATCTCTAACATAATGAAAACACTAGGCCCTCGAACCTTTGCAACGATATCCCCAAATCCCTCGCGCAGGTCCTGGGTCTGAGTGACCTACTCATCAGGACAAGAAAAAAAAAAGAGGGAAGCAAGTGGAATGAGCTTTTGAAAGGAAAGCCCAATAAGTACCCCAAAGGGATTACAATGAAATCAAAACAAACAATATATTACATGAGATATGTCAAAGTGAACATATCAAAACAAACCAAGCAATTGGGGACCACGCCTCGTACCACCAAACCCTAGGGGTCTCAAACCTACCACAAGGACTACCAACGGTAGGTATCCCTAACCCAACTGTAGCCCTCACGCTCTAGAACTAAAAAGAAATACTCAGCAAGTTCCCCCGATCAGCAACGATAGCCTCGGCTGTAAATGACCCTCCGATCACAAGTTGGTAGCGTCACCTTTCGTACGTGTTGACACGGTCAGCGAATCAACCCCACTAACAGGCAGGGCAATCAGAGTATCACCCTCTGGCATTGCAAGCTAGTACACCATTGTGTCCTCGGCCCTGAATGTTCTCTAACGGAGCCCCCACGCTCCACTAATCCGGGTGGATAAATAACACCTAATAAGGGATGCCAACATCCCAGAAATCAACACACATGCTCAATCAGGAATCCAACTAATCTAGCAAACGAGTATGCATGTATATGACCAAGAAGGCAATGATCCAGATAATCAAAGAGAGCATGATAGCAATGATATCGCAAAAACTCAAACAAGACAATAACAAATCCAATAAACACTACGTAGAGTTGGTACTAGGCAGAAGTAACTTACCTCTAATAAAGATGGCCTCCACCAAGTTGTGCTCCTCCTGACATGACTCAGCACTCCGCATCAATATTTGGTAATAACTCTATATTAGCAATGCAAGAGTCCACAAATCCTACCTGTCTAGATACACATGCACGACTTGCTAACAGGTCATAGCCTAATCAAATGGGTCCCATTAATCGAGTTCCTCTTATTGGGCCGTGAGTTCATCTTTAAATGACTAAACCCACTATTCAATCCAGTTGGTTACCATAGCCTAGTTGTTAGGATCTACCAGGTGTTGTTGTGGGTCTCGGGTTCGAATCACAACACATACATTTATATATTTTTTTTGTAACAAAACTGGCACACTTAACTGATTCAGACATGACTTGACTCAATCATCTGAACTTGATTAAACCAAATTTGATTTTAAAATAGACAACCACACTCATTGGGCTTGACTAAATCTAATTCCCATCATCCAACATTAAATCGATTTACTATTAAAACAGATCCAACCCAATCCGAGTCTATTACTTAACTCAAATTGACTGGACCCTTTCTAATATCAATTAAAACCTCTCCAAACTTTTGATCCATCTTCACCCATCTGTACCTCAATAACCAATATTCAGGAGGAGGCTTACTGGTTCAAAGGTAAAATCAAACCATATTTATTGACACTTGCTATTGTTCTTCCCCTCCACGTTATCTACAGACATGTATATAGAGAAGGATTAACCTCTGAACATTATTCCCTTGATCTCCAAGGATTTAATTCAAAGTTTTCATGGCCTAATCTTATCTACTAAGTATGGCTTCTCCTTGGTCTTATACCCAATCTAGAACTTAGTTTCTAACATCAACCCTACATGAATTTCTCTCCCTCACTGTCTACTTTAATAACAATATCTCATTAAGCTCATAGTGAGTTTCCTCTCCTCTTTAAACATTATATCAGCGACTAAAGAGCCCTCACCTTACCCAATCCCATCAACCAAAGTCAATGAATCTTTCTTAAGTGTTAAAGGATTACTCTCTCATTAACATATTAACATTCAGGCTAAAACTAGCCACCATCTCTCTCTTAGCCTCTGTCTAGAGATCACAACAACCCTATACTACCTGAAGAAAACCTATGCTTTGCTTGTTGATAATCAACCATGCTTTCCCCTAGTTCACAATACCCTATTTTCAGATTTCCATGGATTACCCCTCCTAGTTCATGGCTAACTCACAACCACATGTGTGCGACCACGAGCGGATTGTGAAACACCAAGAACTGATCATTCACTACCCTTGACCCTTGCTAATAAACTCCTTCAATATGGCTCTCCAAGAACCCAAACCTTCCACCCATGCATGTCAATATCTCACCACAATTACAACAATAACCAATAGATTTCAAGCCCTCTTCCCGATGCATACTCACATGCAAACTAACACAATATTCATAAACGTATACTTTCATGCACTAAATAATCTCAAAGTGAATTTACAGGGATTAAAATTTCACCAATGGTGGTGGCGAGCTCGCATTGGTCCATCTTATGTCTGGTCTCACGGCGAAGTCACGCTGCACTCCTTCCTTTCTTCTCTGTAGTGGTGGCGGTAGTGGTTCTCAACCAAGAGATTTCTAGGGTTTGGAGAGCAAGGTGGTACTTATAGGGCTCACAGAAAGGTGGCCAGACGAGATCCAGATCACACTGATCAAGAGCCAAAATCGGTTCTCTTCCAAGACAGGCGGCGTTCAATAATTTTCAAGTGTCGTCAACGATGATCGTTGAGAGAATTAGGTTGGATCTCTCTCTCTCTCTCTCTCTCTCTCTCTCTCTCTCCATATATATATGTTACGGATATATTTGGTAAGACAGACGTCATTGACCTAGGAACCACCTGTCACACACAGGACCGTGCCTCGTCGGCCACGTAGCATCTTTGGCCACGTGGCAATATCACCAAATAACCTTGCACAATTCCGTTCGGCAATAACGTGAAGAATAAATCCTGCGAACAAGTCCGTCGGAATTATAACAGCCCTCTTATACTAGGCGTGAGGTGAAAGAAAAGAGGTAAATATCTAACGCCTCTAAGTAAGTAGGCCTTATCCACTTACTTACTACAGTGGGCAGATATTTACTCTACTTACCCACAGGGCACCTACACACTAGGCAAATATTTTCCTACCGCCTTAGAAGATATTTACCTAGCCCACCGCCTTACCCCACCGCCTTGCAAGGTATTTGTTTAAACCGCCTCTAACTTGCTATAAAAAGAGAGGAAGGACAGAAAGGAAAGGATCCGAAAAAGTACTCACTACATATTACACAAAGAATTGTCTAAGATTCCTTGCCCTGATTTCTGACTTAAGCATCGGAGCTAAATCCGGGCAGAAAGGCCCAATTCCGACCCCTTTTTCTCCCCTTTACAGGTCCATCAGTGGATAATTCCGGACGGAATTTCAGGGTGCATTCCGCGTTTCCCTGTTTATGAGCAGAAGTAAGCGTCCACACCAACTATAAATTTTAACCGTTTGTCAAAGGCTGAGACCAGATCACGAGGCCACAGTAGCCAAAGTGTGAGGTGAACCAGTTTTTGGCATCAACAGTTTGGCGCCGTCCGTGGGGACTCTTACGAAAAGCCAAATGACCACGACCAGAAGATCAAAACGAATCCAAGGACAAGGAGCACCTACTAGCCCTGAAGGACCTGGCGAAGTCCAAAGACATGAAGAAATCCGGTCGGACGATCCCCTCATCGTACCTCCATCAGAAAATCCGTCCGTCCAACCCCAAGAGTCCATTCCGGAATTTATCGTAACATGCAGCAGCAGTTAGAACAGTTGGCTCAAGCTGTCCATACGTTGACTCATCCTCCACCTCTCCCCACACAAGCTCCAACACCAAACGTATCAACGGTCCCGCTGGTCAATTCCGAAAGTAGAGGGAGGACAAGAACCCGCACCCATAAAGAGAAAAGAGAAAGAACCGCCTTTTCTGCTAGTTCAGAACCCCGCTCCATTCGACGTAGAGATCCAGCTGCCACAAGAACCGAACGGACAAGGATAGAACAGAGTAGTCCATCTATGCAAACCGTTGATAGAAGGACCCAGCGGCAGGATCTTTCCCAAGAAAACCGGAAATCCGAGCGACATATCCTCAACATGTGTTCGCCCTTTGTTAAGGAGATATTGGAAGAACGAGTTCCTGACAGCTTTAGGCCACCTATTATGACCGCATATGAAGGCAGAACCGACCCGTTCCGTCACCTGAAGTCTTTCCGATCGAAGATGCTCCTTACTGGAATTACCGACGCTCGTATGTGCCGAGCTTTTCCCGCCACCTTAGAGGGAAAAGCGCAAGACTGGTTTGTCGATATTCCATCTAGCACAATTACTTCTTTTCAGATTTTAGCAGATCACTTTTTAGCCTACTTTGCTAAATTACTCAAGTCAAAAGAAAACCCCATCTACCCTTTTGCACGTTAAACAACGAAAGGGAGAAACGCTCCAAGCCTATTTAAATCGTTACATAGACGAAACAGCAAATGTTGCGGACCTTCTTCCACGAATGGCCGTAACCTTCTTAATGGAGGGGCTGTTAGACTCCCCTTTTCGTTTCTCTCTCACTTTGGATCCACCAAAGACAATTCCCGCCCTTATGAGCCATGCCCAAAAATACATCAATTCCGATGAAATTTATACGAGTTGGGAAGAAGAGACTCGACGTGGGCTTGTAGACACCCTAAAAGGAAAAACCTACCAAAGTGTCGTGTAAGGCCCCTGATACGGAAGGAAAGAAGATCATATAGGGACAACAAGGGCACAAGCAAACTGGAAACCTCAACACGCCCTCAACGACATATGCTGCAGCCCCGAGAACCTACAAAGGAAGGAAAAATTGTCAAATATGATCACCATACCCCACTAAATCAAACCAGAAGCCATATCCTCATGCAAATCAAAGAACAAAAGCTTTTGACGTGGCCAGAGCCTGCAAGAAATACCGAACGGCAAAGGAATAGCAAGAGATATTGCCAGTTTCATCAATCTAAAGGACATGACACGGAAAAGTGTACCCACTTAATAAATGCGATAGAGGATGTCGTTCGAAGAGGACAGTTGGAGCAATATATCAACCTTGAGATTCAGGAGGAGCCTGAAGCTTCGCAGCCTGAAGAAGAAAAAGGAGAGATGGCGGGGTTTATCAGTGGTGGCCCTGGTTGTGGAGGTGAAAGCTCCGCCTCTCGAAAAAGTTATGCCCGAATGGTGGGAACGACGCAAGAGACAGAAACACCGCGAAGAAGGTCTCGGCCCACGGCCCCTATCATTTTTTATGATAATGACATCAGCAAGGTTCGTCATCCCCATGATGACGCACTGGTTATTGCCATCAAGGTCTCCAGCTTCCAAATGAAGAGGGTTCTAATAGATAGTGGAAGTTCAGTTGACATTCTCTTTTGGAGTGCTTTTGAAAGAATGAGATATGACGCGGATGATTTACTTCCTGTAAAATCATCCTTAGTAGGATTCTCCGGGGGGGTGATACAGCCAGAAGGAACGATCTCCTTACCAGTTACAGTAGGAAACTCACCAAGATCGTCAACCGTAACAACAAAATTCTTGGTCGTACGTTGTGTTTCACGTTATAACGTGATCCTTGGTAGACCAACCCTCAACGCCCTGAAAGCCATCATCTCCTCAAATTCCCAACTGAAGGTGGTAGTGGGGAAGTAAGGGGAGATCAACCTTTGGCTCGGCAGTGTTATGTCTCAACCCTCAAAGGGAAAGACCTAAGTAAAAGGAAAACAAAGGTTTCAGAAGCCATGCTAGTCAGCAGAATAGTCGAACGGGAAGATGAAGGGCTTCGACCTACACCAGTTGAAGAATTGCTAATAGTTCCCCTAGACGCAACCAGAACAGACCGCAGGGTACGGATTGGGGCAAATTTGGCAATCGCACAGCAAGAAGACCTCATGAGAGTATTAAGGGCAAATTCTGATCTCTTCGCTTGGTCATCAGAGGATATGCTAGGCGTGAAACGCGAGATCATAGAACACCACCTCAATGTAGATCAGTCATTTAAACCTATGAAACAGAAAAGAAGAAATTCCGCTCCAGAAAGGCAGAAGGCCGCAGAGGAAGAAGTATCGAACCTTTTAAAGGCTAAGTTTATCCGAGAGGTGTATTACCCAGAGTGGTTGGCCAATGTCGTTCTAGTAAAAAAGCCGTCCGGAAAATGGAGAATGTGCGTTGATTTCACAGACTTGAACAAAGCTTGTCCAAAAGATTCGTTTCCTCTGCCATCAATTGATGGTTTAGTTGACTCTACAACGGGGCATGAGATGCTAAGTTTCTTAGACGCCTTTTCAGGCTACAACCAAATCCGAATGGCCAAAGATGACGAGGAAAAAACGTCCTTCATTACAAGCACTGGAACTTACTGTTATACGGTAATGTCGTTCGGCCTAAAAAATGCTGGAGCCACCTTTCAAAGGCTCATAAATATAGTCTTCAAAGAGCAGATTGGTAGAAACATTGAAGCATATGTGGATGATATCTTGGTGAAGAGCCGAAAAGCCGCTGAACACCTATCAGACTTACAAGAGGCTTTTCAGTCGCTCCGGAGTTACACTATGCGATTAAACCCGAATAAATGCTCCTTCGGTGTCCGATCAGGGAAGTTCTTGGGATTTATCTTGACACAAAGAGGAATAGAAGCAAATCCAGAAAAGATCAAAGCTATTCTTGACATGGGATCACCCAAAAGTCTTCAAGAAATTCAACGGCTTAATGGACGCCTGGCGGCACTTGGCAGATTCATCTCCAAAGCCGGAGAGAAAAATCTCCCATTCTTTCAAGCCCTGCGAAAAGCACCAAAAATGGATTGGACGGAAGAATGTGAAAAAGCCTTTCAGGGGCTTAAAGATTATCTCCGACGCCTCGGCTACTAGCTAAACCACAAGTGGGAGAAGAGCTCTACATCTACTTAGCCAGTTGCCCATGAAAGGCGGTCGCGGTTCTTTTGAGAGAAGACAACGGAGTTCAAAAACCAGTCTACTACACCAGTAAGATCCTTAACGAGGCGGAATCGAGATATCTGCCACTTGAAAAATTGGCCTTTGCTCTTATTACATCTGCGCGAAGATTGAGACCATATTTTCAAGCCCATAGGATCACAGTCTTGACTGATCAGCCATTAAAGCAAGTTCTTCATAAACCAGAGAATTCCGAACGCCTAGCCAAATGGGTAATAGAATTAGGCGAGTTCGATCTCACCTATAAACCCCGAACGGCGATCAAGGCTCAAGTGCTGGCTGATTTCATCGCAGAATTAACTTTCCCAGCAAACGAGGGCCAATTCCCGTCACAAAATCCAGAAGAATGCCTTAGCATCCCGTGGTCCTTATACGTTGATGGATCGGCAACTGAAGAAAGATCAGGAGCAGGTTTCATCCTTTATTCTCCTTCTAAATGGAAAGTGGCGACAGTGCTCAAGTTCCAATTCCGAGCGACTAACAATGAGGCCGAATACGAAGCTCTCATTGCGGGATTACACCTGGCCCGGGGACTCGGAATTCAGTGCCTGCATGTGTATTCCGATTCACAACTAGTCGTGAGCCACACCTTAGGCAGCTTCGAAGCAAAAGAAGAGAACATGGTCAAATACCAAGCAATAGTAAAGAAAATAGTACCATACTTCGCCTATTGCTGGGTTGAAAAAATTGGCCAAGCGCAAAACGAAGAGGCGGACGCCCTGTCTAAAAAGGCCACGGCACCAAACGGAGATACAGAGTCTTCTTTTAACCTGCAGTACCTTCCCACGAAAACTATCGATAGATTGGAAGGAGAGGTACAAAGTGTGGCCGAAGAGCCAAGTTGGATGGATCCCATAAGAAATTACCTACAAGGTGGGCCTGCACCACCCAACAAAGTAGAGGCCCGACGAATCGCTTACAAATCCGCTCAGTACACCGTCATCAACGAAAGCCTATACAAAAGGTCTTACACGCAACCTTTCTTACGATGCCTACATCCTACAGAAGCTAGCTATATCCTTCAAGAAATTCACGAAGGCATTGGTGGTGGTCACATAGGAGGCAAAGCCTTGAGTTATAAAGTCTTACGACAAGGTTATTATTGGCCAACGCTAACTCGAGATGCGATAGCGTTCGCTCGGAAATGTGATGCCTGCCAGCGGCATTCCAAAATTCAGAGGCGACCACCGGCACCACTTACGCCAATTATTAGTCCGCGGCCGTTTGCTATTTGGGGAGTTGATCTTTTAGGGCCATTCCCTACTTCGATCCGGCAGCTGAAGTTCCTAACTGGGATTGCATCAATTATGCTAGAAGATGCCACCTATGCCAGATACATGAAGATTTTATTCATCAACATCCGAATCCTCTACACCCCACAGTCTCGTCATGGCCCTTTGAGATATGGGGAACGGATGTAGTCGGTCCTATCGAACCGCCATCATCTTTGGGACACCGATTCATATTGGCTGCAACAGATTACTTCTCCAGGTGGGCAGAAGCAATTCCACTGAGAGAAGTCAAGACTGAAAATGTCATCAAGTTCTTCAGGGAGAATATCTTATACAGATTTGGGACTCCAAGAAGAATTATTTCAGATAATGGCCCCGCCTTCAGAAGTTTCAAAGTCGGGAGATTTGCACAACACCATAAAATAGATTGGAGATATACCTCCATCTATAATGCTAGAGCGAATGGGTTGGCAGAAGCATTCAACAAGACCCTCTCGAAGTTGTTGAAGAAAGCAGTGTCCAAGAACAAAAAGGATTGGCACGAAAGACTCCCGGAGATGCTGTGGGCTTATCGCACTACCTATAGGACTCCAACACAATGCACGCCGTACTCTTTGGTATTTGGAACTGAAGCGGTCCTACCCCTCGAAATCCAGATACCCTCACTGAGAATGGCAGTACAAAATGAAATCTCAAATGAGGACAATATTCGGCTTCGCTTGGATGAGTTGGACTCTCTCGACGAGAAAAGGTTGGGAGTGCAGCAGAATCTTGAAGTCTACAAAGCCAAAATGTCTCAAGCCTACAACAAGATGGCTCGATTTCGGACCTTTACTAAAGGAGAGTTGGTTCTCGTCCTCAGAAGACCCATCATCACCAACAAAAAGGCCGGGGGCAAATTCAAGGCAAATTGGGAAGGACCCTATGTTGTGGAGATCGCTCAAAGGAGGCGCTGCATACTCATTGACGCCAACGGAGAAAGACCGATGCCACCCATCAATGGCCGTTTTCTAAAGAAATACTATGCTTGATGTAAAAATGTTTGCCTATGACGGAACGTCTAGTCCCTTATAGGGGTAGACTAGTCATGTACAATTAAATGTACTTCTCGAGGCAAAACATTCTTTTTCATGCATTCTTGTACTAAATTCATGTACTTGTATTAAATTCATTCAATGAAATAGAGAGGCATGTGTTTGTCTACGATGGAACGTCCGGCTCCATGAAAATGATAGGCCGGTCATGCACATTTGAAAAGTGCTTCTTGAGGCAAATACATTCTCTATGTTCCCAAAAAAAAAAAAAAAGGACTTGAGAAAAGAAAAAAAAGAGAAAAGAAAGAGAAAGGACTAAGTCTTATTCAAAATCTAATAGTTCATCACAAATGTCTTAAAAGCAACTATCAAAGCAAAAAAAAAAAGAGAAAGCTAGAAAAATAAACTAAAATGAAGGACGAAAATGATAAAGTTCTTCAATGCTCAATAAATTGCAAATTCTTCAAGCTATCTCTTTATCCAAAGCTTCTATTTCTTCATCCAAAGTTTTGACTCTATTTGAAATTTCATGAGCTCTGGATTGAAGTTGATTTATCGCATCTGAAATGTCACGAGCTTCATTCTGAAGTTGATGGCGTTCTGAAATGAGTTCTTGACGCTTCTCCTTCTTATGTTGCCTTGATGGGGATTCAATGTTAACATCGACATTAACACCATCACCATCTAGCTCTTTCCGGGAGAGGGAGCATCCTTCACAATTTCTTTTGAAGAACCTTGCCTCAAAGGCGGAGAATCGTCATCTTTGTGGGTAACTAAGTTCAAAAAAACAAAAAACAAAAAAAAAAAAAAACAAAAAAAAAATCAAAAAAATCAAAAAAAAAATCAAAAAAAAATGAAAAAAAAAAATCAAAAAAAACTTTGCCAATACTCATAAACATATAAAAAAAAACCTTCAGTTTGTTTTAGTGAAGATGTGACTTCGACATCCGCACTAGCATCAACGCCATCACTATCTGTGGAGGTGGGGGCATCTCTGATGAAGTTCGCAGAATAAGTCCCCAAAGACGGAAAAGCTATCATCATCTTTATCAGCTGGAGTACAATTCAAAGTGCAAAAAAAAAAACAAAAACAAAAACAAAACAAAAAAAATCAAGCAAAAAAATCAAACAAAAAATCAATAAAAAAAAAAAAACAAATCAAAAAAAAGAAAAAAATATGAAAAAAAATGATACCTTGTGGTGCATTGAGAGGATCTTTCTTAGTTCCAACAACCCCTTCAGCCACAATGTTGGGATCTTGCGGGTTTATTTGACCTAGAGTCAAAAGTTTTTGTTAAATCCGTTACATATGTTTAAACATTTGTGAGGGGATATTTCCTTACCGGTAGGAGAGTCATGAGATATTCCTAAGTTTGATGAGAGCGCATTATCAATCCTTGGGGTTGTTTGAAAATTGAAAGTTACAAATTTTAAAATACAATAAAATAAAATAAAAACAAGAAAAAAAAACTAAAAGAAAATTTACCAATTGGGGGATTGGAAGCAGCCCTTACATCTGCCAACGGGGTATCATCAATTCGTATGCCTGTTGGCCAAAAACTTTGGGTCAAATAAAATTCAGATTTTGAGTCAAATAAAAATTTTGAATTTCAGACTTTGAGTCGAATAAGAATTTAGACTTTGAGTCAAATAAAATTCATATTTTTAGTCAAATAAAAAATTCTGGATTTCAGACTTTGAGTCGAATAAAATTTAGACTTTAAGTCAAATAAAATTCAGATTTTGAATTAAATAAAAATTCTGAGTTTTACAATAAAAATTCAGACTTTAAGATAGAGATTCTGAATTTTACAAATTCGAACTATAAAATATACTCAAAATTTCTGAATTTTCGGAATTAAAAAAAAAAAAAACTGAATTTTCAGAAAAGTCCACAAAAATTCTGAATTTTCAGAATATAAAAAGTCTGAATTTTTCCAAAAAAATCTGAATTTTCGGAATAAAAAAAATCTGAATTTTCAGAAAATCCATAAAATTTCTGAATTTTCAGAATATAAAAGAAATCTGAATTTTCAAAAAAAAAAAAACACCCTCAGATTTTTGAATTTTCGGAATATAAAATTCTGAATTTTCAAAAAAATAAAAATAAAAAAAAATAATTAATTAATTAATTAATTAATTAATTAATTAAAAAAATCAAAAAAATCAAAAAAAAAAAGAGAGGCATACCTTGAGCTTGTCGCCGCTTCACTGGAACAGGAGAGTCCGCGGGAGAACGATTCCGTTTACGATTAATAAAAATATTTTCGTAAATGAATAGCGGTTTTCTTGAAGATTGACCTTGATCCTTATTTCTTGTAAACGATCCTTTGTAACCAAAGTCCTCCCGAGTTAACGCTGCAACGTCCTGATTAAATAAAGCTTGGACGCTTTTGAACTATTTCTTTGCATAAAGAAGTATAAGTTTCCCACTCCTATCATGATTAGGAATATAAAATGAACTCGAAGTCCTTTCCCGAGAAAAATGTAACCAATATCCTGCGAGAATCCCAAGGGAAGGGGCCTTCCTCTGAACATTAATATGTTTGGGAAAGTGCTGGTCGTAGCCAAACTGGCGCCCGAACCTATGAGGATTGTATGGCTCTGCATGAAAATTCCCAGCATAACGTAGAGGGAGGACGCCGCAACGAAGGCATTTCACATACTCCATAGTGTAGGAATCCAATTCCTCGGGCCCTGCAAAAAGCCTGGAATCTCGCACGGTTTTATCGTTATGATATAAGTAAGGGAAAGCCATGTAAAGTTCTCCTCTTTCCTAATGAATAGCCTCACTTCAAGAGCGGTACGAATGGAGCTCGGAGAAACATTCATATAATGTAACATTTCTGGTATCCTTGAAAGACCTGGGATAGTAGACGTGTCCTCATCAATCGGCCGCCGGAGATGTATTCTACGAAAATGACTACCGGCCCATGCATACAGAAAATGTGAAGGAAAGATTGTCGTGGAGAATCCGGGACCTTCCTGATGTTTGGCCATGGCATTTAGTCCCGTGTATATACGCGCCAGGACTGCGGGGGCAAAGGCAATCTTCCTTCCAAGAACAATATCGGACGCCATAAGGAAAACCCCGGGTCTGATTACATTACGCCCATTTGGCATAATAAAGTAGCAGATCCAGAGGGCCACAAAGGCAGCCAACTCCGTAGCCGGAAAGAGTTTCGGAGGACGATCAGATCTGGAGTTGTGCCGGGAATCAACCTCTGCTCTCCTCGGCGTTCTAAAAAATTCTATCCAATCTTCAAACGATACGTCTTTGTGGCGTGAAGAGGACCTTCGCTTTGCCAACCATTGAAAAACGTCAAACAAGCTTTTAAGGAGAGAGAATTCAGCAGTACCTCTTTGGCGAAGTATGGCGTTGCTGGGAATCACTTCGTCATACATGTCGCCGTTGATGGGAAGCCCTCCTAGTCTCTTGATGTCCCATAGTGAAATCCCGACTTCCCCGTATAGCAAGTGAAAAGTGTTGGTGTCTGGACACCACAATTCCACCAACGCCTTGTAAAAGGTGGAATCCAAATCATAATGCCCGACTGAAGAGATGATTCCTCTAAGCAGCTCTACATAAGATAATTCCTTCGAATAATTCTTGACAATAAAACTGGCCCAATCTGCGTAACGCGAGGAGTTGATTGACTCGCTCCGAACGGGATTCCTGCCTTTCCATCCCGGGTGGTGGTTAACAATCTTATGTCCAAGGGGTTGAAAGATTGTCAAATCCTTAATATCTCCTTCAGGCTTTAGACATGCTGCATGAATACTGCCATCTTCACGACAACACTTCAAGGTTAGGCGGCCAGTTGCTACATAGGTTGAGGACTGCTTTACCCAATCGGAGTGCTCCTCTCCTTCATATCGATGCAGGCCGGGACTAATGACAAGGTTGTGACGATTGAAAGCTAGACCTGAAGGGAAGTCATTGAGGTCTTGACCAATATCCCAAAAAGGCTCACTCTGAGATTGGTTGGCCATAATGAAAGTAGAGATTTGGGGATTCTTACTTCTCTCACTCAATAAAAGAAGATTTCGTGAGAAAAGTAAGAAGGGGGCATTTGTTTATATAAAAAATATACCATATGTCCTAATAGAACCAAATCTTAATCTAAATAAAAAAGAATATATAATTCAAGTATATCTTAATCTTGATATATCTAGAATTAAAATTTAAATATGTCCTTATCTTAATTGACTTGGGGCCTTAAGAATTCCGAAATCGCCCCTGGATACATATTTCGAGGCGATCTCAAATTCTAAGATGACCCGAGAAAACACATCTCGAGGCGATCTTAAATCCCAAAATTGCCCCTGAGAACATATCTTGAGGCAAATGCAAATTACAAAATTGCCCCTGAGAACATATCTCGAGGCAACCTCAAATTCAAAGATTGCCCCCGAGAATGCATATCTCGAGGCGATCTTCTAGAAATACAAATCTCAAGATAGCCCGAGAACACATATCTCGAGGCAAATCATGAAATCCAAGATCACCCGAGAACACATATCTCGAGGCGATCTCAAATCCAAGATGGCCTGAGAATACATATCTCGAGGCGACCTAAATAAATAAATACAATAAAAAAATCAAGTGCATATCCCAAGGCAGCTCAAGAATGATGATCCCGAGGCATGAAATATGTGATTTTAAAAATTAATTAATTAATTAATTAAAATTAATTAAAATATGAATTTTTTTTTAAAAAAAAAAAAAATTGATTGATCTGATCGGATTAAGATATGTAGTCAAATAATGATAGATAAGATTAAAAAATTTTAACACTTATCTTATATCCAAAACAAAAAAAAAGATAAACAAAAAAAGATAAGGTTTTTTTTTTTATATAAAGGGGATGTGAAATCAGGAAGAGGGGCGGAGAGAACAAAGAAGAAGTTCTTAAAAAAAAACAAGGAAGAGGGATTCCAAAAAGAACAGAGGTATTTTCTTTGATCTTTCGTCCACGCCGTCACCCCCAGTCGCCTGCCGTTGTCGTCGCCAGCCACCAAGCCGGCCCCCCTTGTGGAGGCCGCCGTCGTCGCCGCCAGCCACCAGGCCGGCCTCCCTTGTGGAGGCCGCCATCGTTGCCGCCAGCCAAGCCAGGCCGGCCTCCCTTGTGGAGGCCGCCATCGTCGCCGCCAGCCACCAGGCCGGCCTCCCTTGTGGAGGCCGTCGTCGTTGCCGCTCTTCGATGCTGAAGCCCATGACTCCCTTGTGGAGATCACCATCGCCGCCTGCTGTCAAGTTGTTCCTTTGTTGCTGCTGCTGATGATAATCTGTTGGGTTATTGCTGCTGATGTGCTTCGGATATTGTTGTTTTGTCGATGAGCTATTGATGCCGTCAACAATGCTGCAAGGAAGCTGCTGCAAAACCATAAAGAGGGTTGCTGTCTTGTTATTTGAGGGGGATAAAGGGTAGAGCTGCTGTACTGCTACCTTTGATGGTGCTGCCATCACTAAAAATTCAGAAGCTATCTAACGCTGAACCACCTCGTTATCACTAAAGGAAGAAGTAGAAGCAGATACATGATTGAAGGTGGGAGCTTTGGTCAGTCCCCACTAAGCCTCCAAAGAGATCAAGTGAAGTTATATTACTCTCCATGCTCTGCAGTCATTGGAAGCGAAGACCCAGAGGCTTATGAAGCTCCTCCACCACCACCTGAGAAGGAAGCTTTGTATATATATAAATAATAAATATGATGTTCTTCACTATGCCTGCTGATGGAGATGAAATTGAAGATCACATGTGCAAGAGTTCCCCTTGCTGCCTCTAAGTTCTTGACCAACACTCTAGTGGAGACCAAATATCATATGCCATATATTATATACTATCAAAAGTATGAGATGAAGGCTCTGTCCTCTCTCAGCCTTGCTTCTCTATGTTATTGCTTATTCCCTCAACATGGTACCAGGTGCAGTCAACTTTAAAGAAAAGAAGATAAGAACCCTTTTACAATTTTATATAACTTGGTTGTTGACGAGAAAGGGCCATTTTGTAAAAAAGATTGTGAGGTCAAGTGGAGTAAAGTCATGATAAATTCTTATGTTGGTTCACATAAAGAATTTTGACAATGGAACTGGAGCCGATTGAAGTTGCAACAAATGAGGGAAAGTATATTTATGTAACTCAGTTGACATAATAATATGCTTGGTTGTAAATTCTGCTAAGAAGCCATGCCAAATGTACTATAGTCAATTGGTTATATGAGGTGCTTTTAAGATGTTCGATGAAATGCCCGAGAGAATTGGGAATTTGGAAAATCTTCAAAGATCAATGATACTCATTTAAAATGAGTAAGAATGAACTAATACTGTCCAATAACTTATGATGCTTCTTTAAAAGGTGCTAAACATGGCAGTGAATTGCTTGCCAAAATTGATGCCGCAGAGTTTGGAGGATATGAACGTGAATGTTCTAATCAAGACTAACAAGCAGTTATTTCAAGGAGATGTATCGGACATTCATATTGATGATCTTGATTCAAGCCCATCAGGATTTGAGGTAGAATTGCTAAGCTAACGCTAAAAAGGGGATTAACGAGTTAATCTCAAGCCTCCAATGCACTTGCTAGCAGAATGGGTATTATTGTCTTTCCCATCATGGAAATAATCTATGGCACTGACAGGACTTCGAAATCCATCTTTAAATATGGGTAAATAAATATTTAAACACGCAAGTGGCTCTATATGACTAGTGGTTTAATCTTGATATGACTATCATGGTGAAAGGTCAAATAAGCATTTTGACCATTTGCAAATATTAGAATTCATCATAGAATTAATTTGTGCTGGCCAACAAAGCTGGACCCTAACATTCAAAGTCTTGAAGTTACTATCCATGAAGATTGCTCATTTGATTTCATGGCTCCCTGTTCATAAGGCCATCTTGGCTTCCAGCATGTCGAGCAAAATTATATATATGTTCATAAATTTCTTTATATAGGGCGTTGAGCAATTTGGAAACAAAATACATATAATAATTATTATTATAATTATTAGCAATTACCCCTATGTTTTGTGGTCCTTCATCAAGTTTAACAAAAAGGGTGAGTGATAAGAGAATAAAGGGGATTTGATAGGCCCTTTTAAATGTGTAGTTTGACTTAGAGCAAAATAATTCCACTATATGTCAATCCTTATGATTTATGGTCGATAGTCATATCATGTGTTGAAAGCCAAGGGCTAGCCCAAATATTTAAGAGAATGATGATAGGAAAGAGAAGGAAAGTGGTAAATTAAAAGAAAATAGGGAAGTTGGGCTGCTGGTGAAGGAAAGCAATCGGATCCCATTTTCTAAAATATATATATTTATATATATAATAAATAAAAAGGGAAAAAAAGTAAGAAAAAGTGAAGAAGGCTCTTTGGTGGAAATATAATATTCAAGAAGAATTGGAATGCATGTATTCCAAGGTAGTGACGAGGGATGCAACATAAATCGATGCAAATATCATGGCAACGACAAAGTGGTTTATGAAGCAAAAAAAAATCATGAAGCGGTACTAATTTCAAAGCGGTGATGAGATACTCGCTTTAAGGTGGTCATAAAAATCCCAAAATGATCAAAGCGGCAACGAAGCAAATATTTTGAGGCGACGAAACAGCGGCGCAAATTCTAAGGTGGTGGCGAAGCACAGATTCCGAGGCGGAAGGCGGTGTCATAAATAAACAAATAAATAAATAAATAAATAAATAAATAAATAAATATATGTTGATATGTAACAAATCATATTGCAATAAAATAAATTTTTTTTTTTTCTCATTCTCTCTACTTGTACTTTTGTCTCTTAATCGGAGGTTCCCACGACTCTGTCTGGGGTAATTAATAATAGAGGCTTGCCTCTATTAGGAATAAAAGAACCCACAAACAAACAAATATGATATTTGTGCTTCGATATATCGTCTGGTGTCACACGATATCAGGCGCGTATTTTCGATCCCACAGAGACAACAACCTCATTTATGAAGACAAGTATCTTACTCAACAGCTTAGTCCCATGATTGGACCAAGAAGAGAAGAACCCACTACGAAGCTTACAAACCCAATGAGGAAGGGAAGACCTTACAAAGGACTTCAAAAATACCTCTCAGCGGTTTTCTTACATGGTTAAGGATAGCCATTACTCGGAAATAAATCTTCACCACCAGAAAGGTTTGCATTTCATTCATATCAAATAGAAGTTACATTTCAAGTAAACAAAAAAAATTTTTACAAAGGCATAAATAAAAAACCCCTAAGAAACGGGGCCTTCAGGCTGGTCGGCCATTACTGGAGGAACTTGAGTTGGAGGTTCCAAAGGGTTAGGGGCAGAAGCTTCTGGGGTCTTAATAATCTTTTTCTCTTTTAGTTCCATATAAATCTTCAAGACCCCAGCAAGCCCCATAGACAATACTTCTCCTGGAGGAACATGCTGGCTCACTTGGTGCACCACCGAATATATACGTGTGGCTCCATCTTTCACTTTTGCCCCGAAAGGTGGCAACCTCCTTCTCTAGTTTATCCGCTCGCTCTATTAAATCCTTAATTTCTTGCGAGTCGGATTTAGGAGCTTTCAAACGGGAAGCCAAGTCTTCCTTAAGTGTGTCACGCTCCCCCTTTACTTCCGCCAACTCAGCTTGAGCGGCAGTAAGCTCAGCAGCCTTCAGCTTTAGATCCCATCGAACGGCAGCTCGCTCCTCCTGAGTAGATTTGAGTTCCTTCTTCAAACTGCTGGATTCGTTTTGTAACCCTTTGATATTCTCCTCAGCAGTCAGAAGAGAACCTTTGGAAATAGATAGCTGAGCCGCTAGATCGTTCTTCTCCTTCTCCATGGCGCGATAGCTTGCGGCCGCTTCGGCTTTATCTCGCTCAAGGGCACGGATAGCGTTAAAATTTGTTCTTTCTCCTTTTCCTCTAAAGCCACCACCCTAGAGCTTAATTGGGCAATGTCTGCCCTATTCGTTTCCATCTTTGCCAAATCTTCTTGGCAAAGATTATCAACTCGATCCGCCCAGTGCGCAGTCTACGGAATAACAAGACACTCGTAAAAACACACCAAGTTTAAAAAAAATAATAAAGAGAAATATGAGAACAACCCTTACCAACATGACCGAACGGAATAATTGATAGGTGGCTTCTTCCCTCCCAGCCCTTCGGAGTTTCGTGGAGAGCTGCTCGGGCCTCATGGCCATCAAAACATCCTTGACGAACCCAGCGTCGTGAAAAGGAGTATCCTCAGAAGGTAGCTCCTTCTGCTTAGTGGCAGATCCCTTTAAGACTGAGTCCGCCACCCTCAGTTTGTCTAGAAGGGCCGCTTCTCCTGCCTCCGCCTGTAAAATAGAACCTTTCTTAAAATGTACCCTTAGAAAGTTCCTATATAAAGATTCTCACCTCAATAAGAAGGATATCCTCCGGCCGACTGGAAGAAGGACCTTCAGAAATTGGAGATAAAACCGAACGGACTTCTTCCGCACGGCCTTCCGCTTGAGGCATCTTCACCTGTTCCTCTACAATTCCGGGACCCGATACATCCTCGGAATTCTTTCTCTTGGTCCTCCTCTCCCGTGAGGACCCTGCGCTGGGGGTACTTTTAACCCCCTTTGTGGAAGAGTCAGTCTTCTTTCTCTTCCTCTTCTTTCTCTCCGCTTTGGAGGTATCAGCCCCTGGGCCAGGTATCACTTCTTTCTTTTTCCGCCCGCGAGCCAAAGGCGGATGAACTTCGCCTTCGAAAGAAGCCAGAAGACCCTTCACATAGCTCAAGTCTTCGTCTTCCATCGGACTTTCTCGCAAAACAAATTCGAGCGAGGTTAGACATCACAAGTCAAAATCAAACTAAATTAGGTAATGCAGCTTAATCCTACCATTAGACACTATTAAACGACACTTAATGAGGTTTTCCTTGGTCAAAAACCTATCCATATAGACTTTGGATAGCCCCGCCATGACTTAAGAAGATTTCCCTCTTCTTCTGACATCTCCTCACAATTGATATCCGCACGGGGAACCTCCCACCTTGTTCGGATATCCCACTCGAACTTACACCTAACAAAGAAAAATTTGCTCTTCCATCGCTTGATGGAAGAAGGGACTTTCCCTAAAAACTTCCTCCCAGGGCGAACCGAGAAATAGTACCAATCGACATTAGACTCCAAGCAAAGGCTAAACAACAGGCGGAACCAGCGGAAGGTCGGATTTACTCCATAGTTCTTAAAAACCATGACAAATCCGTTGAGCAGTCTCCAAGAGTTCGGAGTTAACTGCGAGGGACACAAATAGTACTCCTCTAAGATTGCCTTAGCAAAATCAGAGAAAGGAAGCCTAAGCCCACCTAGCAACGCGTCCTGATAGACAGCTATCTCCCCCTCCCTGGGGGCACTCGCCCTCTCCCCTGAACAAGGAACCCTAACTTCAAATAACGAGAGGTCTATCTCGTATCTCTCTACTAAGTCATCTACATCCTCCTGCCTTAGAAGGCTTATGAATGTGTCCGACCCTCTACCCATGGCCCTAGAGGCAGGATGAACCCGCGAACCCTGAACTGGAGCGCCCCCAAGTTCACCCGGAATCACCGGAATCGCAACAGAGACCATAGGGTTGGATGGAGAAGGAATCGAGGACTCATGAGAAGAACTAGAGGAGGAAGAAACAACGCTAGCCATTACCTTAGAAAAGGAAAAAGACAATAAAAACGCAGAAAGCTCAAAACCAGGGCTCGCCGGAGAAGAGGAAATTTGGAGAAGAAGACGCGACTCGATTTTCGAAACAACCTTTTGCTGCCTGTACGGTTCCCCTTATATGCAAAGGCAACGAATCCGTGGCCGTTGGATCTTAAGATTGTGTTCCGATCAGAGCCATTGAACCAAAGGTCCACAAATCTGAGCCGTTCAAATAAACCATCAAAACTCTGTCCACGTCAGCGGTACCAAGCGCCGCCTGACACACATGGAAAGCCACGCCCATCACCCATCATGACGTTGACAAACGCGCACGCCACGCACGTCGCGCCACTATCCTCCTTTAATGCTAAATAGCAGAAGAGACACGTGTCGTCTTAGGGAGCAGGGAACGTTGCGTACGTAGAAGGTAGAACCTGTACCGTATACGACAAAGCACACACTCCAACATAGGATCACCAAAATGCCAAAGGATTTACAAACAAAACGACAAACGTCATTTATTCAGGTTACATGGCGAACGCAAACAAAACAAAAATAACAAAAACATGTTATCCGACGGACTAAAGTTAAAAATCCGCGGATCCATCCGAAGCCACGCTCGGATGAGACTCGGAGGAGATGCACGGACTCCCGCAACTGGCCACTATCCTCGTTCCCACTAGGAGGACTGGATCAAAGACGGGCGAAGGTAGGGACCCACTTCTCTACGGCAGGAGTCGTCTCCAAACATCTCAAATTCGAAACGTACACCCCCAGCATAAGTGACAACTAAAAGGTCCCCCGCCTCCATGCCGTGATCAACATGAAAAGCCTCCCACCCTGCATCGATACATATCTCACCTAGGTCACCGTTAATCAATAGAACGCCTGGCCACACACAGCCGTTCGGACTTACTAGGTGGATAAACCCAGTCCTTAATTCCGACAGATGTTCGTGAAAGGAGCTGGGAATTCGCAAGTGACGAGAGGCATTGGCTAAAAGTGAAGAATTTATAAAAAGACAAGCGTTGAGCCATGATACAAAAGATTTCTGACTATGAACGTTACCCATACAAGCCCTTAAGTAGAAAAGCAGGCGAAAATTTCGGAGAAAAATCTACCTCGATAACAGCACAAAGAGAACACAGGAAACGTCGGTCACCTATTAAAAACACATGTACCATAGCCATAGACGAAGCCCCCTCCTACATAGACGTGCCAACTAAGAAAAATACTTGTTCTCGAACCAAGCGAAACGTGCGATTAGCTCACCCCTCGCTCAGATTCTTCGAACAAGTACATTTTAGGGGGGACTAGTGTTACGGATATATTTGGTAAGACAGATGTCATTGACCTAGGAACCACCTGTCACACACAGGACCGTGCCTCGTCGGCCACGTAGCATCTTTGGCCACGTGGCAATATCACCAAATAACCTTGCACAATTCCGTTCGGCAATAACGTGAAGAATAAATCCTGCGAACAAGTCCGTCGGAATTATAACAGCCCTCTTATACTAGGCGTGAGGTGAAAGAAAAGAGGTAAATATCTAACGCCTCTACAGTAAGTAGGCCTTATCCACTTACTTACTACAGTGGGCAGATATTTACTCTACTTACCTACAGGGCACCTACACACTAGGCAAATATTTTCCTACCGCCTTAGAAGATATTTACCTAGCCCACCGCCTTACCCCACCGCCTTGCAAGGTATTTGTTTAAACCGCCTCTAACTTGCTATAAAAAGAGAGGAAGGACAGAAAGGAAAGGATCAAGTACTCACTACATATTACACAAAGAATTGTCTAAGATTCCTTGCCCTGATTTCTGACTTAAGCATCGGAGCTAAATCCGGGCAGAAAGGCCCAATTCCGACCCCTTTTTCTCCCCTTTACAGGTCCATCAGTGGATAATTCCGGACGGAATTTCAGGGTGCATTCCGCGTTTCCCTGTTTATGAGCAGAAGTAAGCGTCCACACCAACTATAAATTTTAACCGTTTGTCAAAGGCTGAGACCAGATCACGAGGCCACAGTAGCCAAAGTGTGAGGTGAACCAGTTTTTGGCATCAACAATATATATATATATATATATATATATATACATATATATATATATATATATATATATATATATATAGTATGATATAATATAGCATCTTACATCCATACGTTTTCAATTCAAATTCAATCTAGCCATGCACGTCATCTTACAACTATGCATTCTTTGTATATTCATATTATATATATATATATATATATATATATATATATATATATATATATATATATAATGTTCATGCACCTTTCATAAAAACACATAGAATGGAAATCAATTTAGTGTTCATGCACCAACAGTTAATGGAAATTTCAATATAAGGGCTAACATTATGAATATGATATAGAATATTGCCAAGTTCGATGGTCACCAAGATGAAGACCCACACGCACATTTGGCGCGCTTTATACAAATTTGAAACATGTTCCAAATTACCTGGGTATAAGAGGATGCAATTAAGTCAAGATTTTTCCCCTTCAGTTTGCGAGAAGCCGCATACAGGTGGCTCACTATCCTTCATGCAGGATGCATCACAACATGGAAGGACATCCTGGATAGATTCTGAGGAAGATAATTCCCTCTAAGTAAAGCTGCAAGGATCAGACAAGAGATATCCTCATTTAAGCAAGAAGATTTGGAGAGTCTGTTTGACGCTCTTGAAAGGTTCAAGTATGTACTCCGATAGTGCCCCCACCATGGTCTTGAGCCTCATGCAAGAATTCATACATTTTACAATGGCTTGAATTCCCACACTAGACAACTTGTAAATGTCGCTGCTGGTGGCTCACCTCGTAACAAATGTCTTGAAGAGGTAGAGAAAAATTTTGAGGATATGGCGGTTTCTGACGCTTCTTGGTCTACTAGGAGGGCACAGACTACTATTGCAAGAGCGTGCGCAATGAGTTCAAGGTCGACCCTGGAAGCACAAGTGGAAGCCTTATCCAAAAAAATTTATCTTCCCACCACCAACATCAACTCAACTATGGAATCAGTTTCAGCTGTATGGTGTACTACTTGTGGGGAAGGACATGAAACTCCTCAATGTCCCATCATTGGCTCTGATATGATGCCTATGGAATAAGTTCAATATATTGGAAATGCAGGCCAACTTCAAGGAGCACCGCTCAGGCCATATATACCAAACTAGCATCATCCGGGGCTATCTTATGGAAATCTGCAGAGATCAGAAACCCCTCCTGGATTCAATCAACTTCTACGGCCTCAAGCACCCAAATTTAGCACAAAGGATGTCTTGGCTAAATTCATGCTTACCATAGACTCTAAGTTTGAAACTATCACTAATACCAAGAGGAATATGCAAGCAAATATTCAAAATTTGAAAAACCAAATGGGTCAGCTAGCTAAGAATACCGCGGAAGGATCTCAAGGTAGCCACCCTAGCAATACAGAGACAAACTCGGGCAAACAAATGAAAGCTATAACTTTGAGAAGTAGGAATGATGCAGAATTACTAGTGAGGACCCATCCCCCCCCCCCACCCCCCCACCCCTCCCCCACACACACACACACACACCCACCCCCTCCCATACCAAATTCAACTCCTCAAGTGGCATTGGAGTCAAGAGCTGAGAAAGAAACCCCTTTTGAAGCAGCAACAAAAGCAAAAGAGAAGAAGAAGGAAGTGAAACAGTCACCTGTCCAGGAATACCAACCTAAACTGCCAAACCTATAATGGTTGAAGGGTGATAATGAGGATGCACATTTTAAGAAATTCTTGGATACCATCAAACAATTGCACCTTAATTTACATTTGGTTGAAGTACTCTCTCAAATGCCTAAATATGCAAAATACATGAAAGAGTTACTTTCCAATAAAAGGAAGTTAGAAGAAAGTGTAGTTGTTACACTGAATGCACAATGATCAGTAATTATACAATCAAAATTGCAGAAAAAATTGAGAGACCTTTGGAGTATGGTGACTCCCTGCACGATTGGTGATGGACTTCATGAACATGCCCTTGTTGATTTTGGGCCAAGCATAAAAGTCATACCATAAAAATTATTTATGAAGCTCATGTTGGGAGAACCCAAAGCCACGCGAATGACCTTGCAATTAGCAGATCGTTCTGTGAAGAAACCCCGTGGCGTTGCCGAAGATGTCCATGTTGGGATTGATAAGTTTGTGTTTCCTAAAGACTTCGTCTTGTTAGATGTTGATGATGATGTTGAGGTCCCGATTATCTTGGGCAACCCATTTTTAGCCACATCTGGAGTATTGCAGAACCATCATGAAGGAAAGCTGTCATTAAGAGTAGGAGACAGTGAGGTTGTATTCAAACTACCGGAGGCAATGCGTCGCGGCACGTTGGACCATGATAATACATCCTATTGCGTTGACGATATGGATTTAATAACTGAATAATGCATATAAGCGGCCCTAGCAATTGACCTCTTAAAGGAGTACTTGGGTGAGCTACATGATAATCCAAGGAAGTCTTGTGGTGATAATGTTGAATCTAATAAGGAGTGAGAGCAATGAGAGGAAAAAAACAAAGAAAAAGAGAACCCCATCTAAATCAAAATCCTGGACAAAGAAGAGTGCGACAAAAGCCACAAGAGGTAACACTTTGTAAATAAAAACAGGGAATTGCTTCAATGTCCATCATGGTGAGTACTCAATTTATTCCAACCTAGGCTTCTCCATATTTGAACACAATGAAAAAAGCCGAAAAGGAGAAGGGCTTCATGTGTTTGAACCGCCATGAGTAAGTAATAGGTACGTCAAGCTCATGATGTTATGCAAGCGCTTCTTGGGAGGCAACCCAAGTTTAAAATTTTTTTTGTTTTTACTTAAATTTCTATTTTAATTAGTTAATTAGTAGGTCCGATTTCGAGTCCAATAAATTGATTAGATGCCTGATCTAAACTTCCTTGTTGACTCCTTCCATTAGTGATTACTTATAGTAGATTGTAGTAACCAATTCCCCCAATTAAATTAAATATGATACAATTAGTTTTGTAGTCCAGTGAAAGAAAATGGATACGTATCTCTAGGTGGTTCTGTCTGAACTTGTAAAACTTGGAAGAGGGTGTGTTTTGAACAATCAGGTGATCCGTTTGCTTGCCATACAGTTTCACCTAACTGAAAAAATAATGAGGATACCCAATTTGTGAGACCAGATAGAACCATCCACATTCTTCGAGGATTCCGTTTACTTGAGGAAATGAGAGAGAAAGCCTAATTCTGAGTTCAGACAGATTTGTCTGTATTTCTAGGCGGTTTCATCTATTTAAGAAAACCTGTAGAGGGGGTGACTTTGTTAAACCGGAAGGATCTGCTCACAATTAGAACCGGTTTCATCTGCCTATGTAAGCTATGAAGAGGGTCCAATTTGTGAAGTCTGGCGGGACCATTTGAGGGTTCATCCTGACCTGCCTGAGCACACTTCCTATGGAGATACAAAGCGAGACGGTTCCTCCAGGTATCCATATGGTACCGCATGCGCTACAAATTTTAGTATATTTAGGAAAGTTGCCAGGCCGTGGCTCTTTACTTGTTCTATTCACACACAAAGCCAGAGTATGCCTGCCCAGCCTTCCCCTCACTCCCCCCTTGCGCACACTAATTCTTAGGGCACATCCCTCATCACTCAGCACCAGAAATCAAAGGTTAGCCCTCTGATTACACAAATTCGTTTTTGTCAAATTGTACTAAAGTGCGTACACTGTTTCTAGGGTATTAGGGTATTAAATGAATTTAAATTTGAATTAAGGCATGCTAGGTTAAATTAATCTCACATTTTAGCACTACCTAGCATGAATTTGGGAATTCCAACCTAGTTTAGGGTTCTACATTTTATAGAGGGGCCTTGCAAGAGCCAAATCCCCGTCTGGCTTATACAGGCGAGCAATACACTTTCACATATTCACTTGAAATGCATAGCTAGGCAGTACAATCTAGGTTTCACATGGAACCACTAACTAGTATAAAAGTACGGATGTGAAGAAAATTGGGAGACAGGCGGATCTAGCTAGCGAAGCCCACGGAACCTCAAACTAATGCAATTTTAGAGCATTTGTAGGAATTCCACTATCAAGCGGAACCCCCTGATCTATCAGACGCCCGGTAGTTAAATTTTCTTAAAACTCAGGAATTTTCTATACTTTATTTTAGTACTGATCCAACTGTTTTTCTTTTTTAATACTATTTTGCAGATGCCTCCGTGGATAAAAGTCATCGCCAAGTGCAAGGGAGACTACGGGAGTTTTTCCTCCTCTGCCCCACAATTCCACAAGAAGAGGTTCAAAGCCACATATGACAAGCTATCTATAGAGGAATTTATCAAGACTTGCATCATAGATTGGGACATATTGAGGAAGATCGGAATCAAAGAAAATGTCAGGGAGCTAGTTTCTGTTGGGGGATGAGATCGCCTACTAACGATTGATCAGCCTGTATATAAGGAGCTTGCATACGAGGTCCTTAATAGCTTTAAGGTCAAGAACTCCTACCTCACTATGGGCAAGAAGGATGCTATCCAATTCCAGCTCGCAAGAGAGATACAAGCGATGAACTTCACCAATTTCTAGTTCTCCATGGGGCTATATGACCACGCCTACATCAACACACCGAAGTATGACGCACTAGCCATGGATTCCTTGGAGATGTATCGCCCACTAGGTTCTGGCAGTCCATCACTTTTGGGGGCAGTGTCGACTACAAGAAGCCCTCCTTCATAGTCGACACAGCACATCGATACATCCAGCATTGATTAGTCGATCCATCACAGGCCGCGTAGATAGGACAAGGTCGATCATGCAGCTCGACAAGTATATACTATGCAGCATGATTCACCTTCACCCTGTGCATCTTGGCCACCTTCTTACTGATTTCATAGCACATCAGAGCCAGTAACCACACTTACATTCTATCTCAGCGAGCCAATATATTACTCAGTCGGTCGCCGGCATAGGCAAGCTCTAAGGGACATGGAACATGACCCGACTCTTCATTGTGACACCCCTCGGCGCCAGCACTCTTAGGGATCATCAAGCGTACCGCTGAGGGACTTCGACTTATGCAGCGGGATTCGAGGGAGGACCCCACGCCTATGGAGGAGGAGAGTGCCGACACCGATGATCATCATCTGACGACTCTCCTCCACCTTCAAAACGTCCATGTTCTCAACCCCCTTACTCCAGGATAGAGGAACTCCACACCAGCCAGCAGCACTTGTTCGAGATATTACAGAGTCTGAGTACGACACAAGAGAGGATGCAACAAGATGTACAGTAGCTCTTGGTGAGATTTCCTAATAGCACCGCTGCCCCAGCTCCTCCTCTAGAGCCAGTCATCGACTCGGTACCACCATCTCCTTCTGTTGCAGATCCTTCAGTACCATCTCCTCCCATTGTAGCTTCTACACCACCTGTCGCTCCGACCGAGACCACACCAAGTGTTTCTCCCGTTAGGGAGTAGTTCATTATGATCAGGACATCTATTATGATTTTTGTATCAGTGGGCAAGGGTTCATCCCTTCTCACTTAGTATTTGGCTGTCTTTTAATGTTTTATGACTTTATTTTCTCTCTTGCTTTTCTGGATGCTATAATCAGCCCTTCCTTGCTTCGCAGATTTTAAAAGGTATGCACCACGCTCAAATTTGTGCTATACTCCCCGGGCTCCTACAATCGAGGAATTGTACTTAATAGAAACAAGGAAATATTAGCTTGCCCTACCCCTGCCCCCTATGTTGTTCCTTTCTTATCAATTGCATGTTTTTCATGGGTGCATTAGGGACAATACACTATTTTACACGGGGAGAGGATAGTAGCTTGTAGCTTCCAAGCTCAAATTTAATTTCTTCAATTCATCACAAAATTTTAAGTGTGGAGATAGGTGTTTAGAAATTCATTGGACATCTTTATTAATTCCATGTTAACATAGACCGATGAATACATGCTTAAAATTTTACTTAGTTCCCTTTACTCTTGGTAGCACCATATCAGCACAATTTTTTGCTAATTCTTCTAGAAGACATCATGGACAATTAGAAAACATCCTTGTGACAAGAATATTTGTTAGTGTAAATAGATAACCCATTCCATGTTTCAAAAATTTAGAGTGTTAAGTATCACCTTCAATGACTCGAAGAGAGTTTGGGACACTAGTTCAAGCTTCTGACCTTCATTACTTATCTTGGTGGACAAGTAAGAGCGTAAATAAAGTGTTAAATGTACATAGGTGTTGTGAAAATAAAGTGACGGTATTCCGTTGCTCTTGATGATGAAGTGGCTTAGGGCTCGGACCCCTAATCAGGGTATTTTTCAAGTCGAAAAATCTCTTGTAGGTATGAACACAATCATGTAGAGTTGTAATTTTTGAAGTAGGATAGGTGTTCCGGTGCCTAATCAGCATGCACATCTACGCAGAAAGGGAAATCTGCACGCAACATTAGTCCCAAAAAGTCGGATCCATTAGGGAGGCCCTATCGGAATAAATAAAAAGAAAAATAAAGAACGAGAAAAATAGTTTGTTGATGTGTACCACTCGAACTCGTCCACCACTTTTGCACTAACGGTCAGTTGTTTGTCCATAGAGCCCCGAACCCTCTAGGGTCCATTGAGAGTATCCTTGCCTCTCAAAAACCTAAAAACATGGATGTGGAGTGAATAAGCTTTGTCAAGAACTCTAATAACAAATGTCGCCGGATTAATCTAAGTCTTGGGTCGCACTAGGAGAAGACACATTTTGATGACGAACCTTGAGTAAAGTGCAACTGTATAATTTTTAGCTAGAGGTCAAAACACTTATCATTTTTTTTTAGCTTTTTTTTTCTTTGCTTAAGGACAAGCAAATGTCTAAGTGTGGAGATATTTGATAAGTGTTTTGAATACTATATTCTTGTGTCACTTTGGCACGTATATGGCATTGAATTTGTTCATTTATAGTTTTTTGGTACTTAATTCATGTTTCTTTTAATCATCATAATACACCGAAGACGATTAAAGGAAATTTACAACATTTGAAGCAATTTCGTGCAAGTTCAAGAAAAACAAGCTGAATTATACTAGCAGACGACTTCATCTGAACTTCAGATGGAACCGCCTAGTAAAGGAAAAGCTCAAACCGTCATCTTCAAATCATGAGAAAAGTAGATGGACTCAAAGATGACCACAAGGGGGCCTGCAAACCATGGTTTTTATATCAGACGGCCCCGTGTGGTGTAAGAAACGGTTATGTCTGCCTTTAAAGAATCACCAAGTACGAGCAGGTGGAACCGTCTGCTACTCAGGCGGAACTGTCTTCCTTTGGGAGAGTATTAAGAAGCTACTAGATGGAACCTTCTAGCATAAGCCCAGTTGAAAGGTTTAGATGGACCTAAGGTTTGGAAAGATATCTTTGGTTCTAGAGACACCCTTGGGGGACTCTCCCTTTGATCCATCATCATCTTCCACATCTAGGGCATCATCAGGAGCTTGGAGGAGAGTGCGAAGACACCCTTCCCAATGGCAGAACATGAAAAGAGCCAGATCTATGGTCATCTCACAGCACCGACAGTAGAGGAAGCTATATTATCTTTATGAATAGTTTTGTCCCCATTGTTATTTTGTATTTGTCTTCTTCTTCTTTAATGGAAGGCTAACTTCCTAGGTATTTGGGCATGTGGACCCCTTTGACAAATGTTTAATGTTTGATGATTGAATATTAATATTAGTGGTTGCATCTTTCATTAAGATCTATTGAGTGTTATTCTTTGCATTGGTAATCTACGTTGCGACAGCCCGGATTGTCCAATCCGACACACCGGGGGAAGAAGTGGATGTCTTCCCGTGTGCATGCATACCTCAATAGAGGGGATTGTGTAAGAGATCAGACATTTAGGAACTGCAATCCCTAGTTATTCTTTCCCATAATACTTCCAAGAAATAGATTCCCTAGAACATCATACAGTGACGGTACTTAGTATAGTTATTCGCCTCGAGAGAGGGAGTGAAAGCATTCTAGGAATCTTTGGTCCAATTAGTTGTAACTACCGATATTAATACTCCTCATCTATCTTTTGGAGAGTCCAAGGGGGAAACATCGCCGGGTACCACTTTCTTGATTGATTGCCTCGTATTTTATTACATTTCATCTTACTTCTATTTTCTAGGATTAGATTAATATTAGCAATCACCAACACAAATCTTTGTTCATCTAGTTTAGAGACGATTAGTAGATCTAGTTTCTAGTCCCTTAGGATTGATATCCGACTCTTCAATGTCAATAGTATTACTTGTCCGACCAATGCACTTGCGAAGCATGCATTAGGCATATCAGTTCTTAACCAAGAGATTTCTAGGGTTTGGAGAGCAAGGTGGCCATTATAAGGTTTGCGGAAGGATGGCCATATGAGATCCCGATCCCACTGATCACGAGCCAGAATCGCTTCTTTTCCAAGAACGACGCCGTTTGAATAATTTCTACGTGTGGCTGGTGATGATTATTGAGAGAATTGGGCGTGAGATCTCTCTCTCTCTCTCTCTCTCTCTCTCTCTCTCTCTCTCTCTCTCTCTCTCTCTCTCTCTATCTTATATAGTATGATATAAGATACCATCTTACATCCATATGTTTTCAATTCAAATTCAATCAAGCCATGCACGTCATCTTACAACCCCGAATTCTTTATATATTCATATTATAATCATATATATTGATACATATTTTAATCATACATCGCTCATCTATGCCCATCTATCTTATCCTGCTTTTTAATACCACTTGAGTCAATTGGTCCATAATTATATATATATATATATATATATATATATATATATATATATATATATATATATATATATATATATATATATATATATGAGTATATCTTGTGGAAGCACGTGTCAAGAGATTCGTGATGCAATACAACCGCAAGTGTACGGGTCGTCACAAGTAATAAAGTAGACGTAAAAGTCGGGTTATCAATCCGTAGGAAGATGGAAGTACTAGTACCCACTATTCTTCTACTATTTAGTCGATCCAAAGGTGGTTGGTTATACTAATTCTAAACTAATAAAATTAAAAACACAAACAAGGGAATCGAGTTGCTCTTCAGGTCAAACAATCATAAAGGGGGAATGCTCGGACAATTGAACCCCCCTTGGACTTCTAAAAAATGAATGCTATTTTCTATCTCGATACTTGGTTAATTCTTGGCCAAGGGTTCCTATCGTGCTTTCACTCCCTCATCCGAAGGTGAGTTACTAATCCTACTGCCCTTACCGATTATGTTCTCGAACCTATTTCTTGGAAGGATTATGGGAATAATTCATCTAAAGGACTCGCCCTCCTTAGTACCCAGGTTCCCAGTATACTCACAATCCCCTCCATTGGAGATGGTCACACATGGGGAGGCGTTCGCTTCTTCCCCCTTATGGACTATGAGAATCTCTCAGGGCTCCTGCAACGTAGAGGGACTCACTCACATTAAAACATCCAATAGACTCAATGAATATAACCAAGCATTAAAAAATAGAAAATCAACATTAATTAAATCATGTCCAGGTTCATCATTCATCCAAGCATTTACAAAATTAGCCCTCCATGAAAGTGGGGCAACAATCCAAAACAAAGATGATAGCAATCAAAGAAGACATGATAGGTAAACCTAATGCAATCACCGTTGATGGCTTCTTGATCTTCTTCCAAAGGTTTCTCCTCCTCTTGCTTTAATAGCTCCTAAATGAAGACCTCCAAGCTTTCCCCAAAATTAGCCTATTTTTCCCCAAGCTGCTCTCTCTCTAAACTCCTAATTAGTCGGCTTTTATACCTCTAGGGTTTTTGGGGTGAGATTTACCAATTTGCCCTCTTCAAGATCTGCAGATTCGCTGAAATTGACGATGTACGGGCCCGTATACGGGCGTATGTCAGAGCATATATGGGCCAGTCATCACCATACCAGCTATCATACGGGCCATATACTAGCCCGTATTCCCTTCAGAAGCCAGTATACGACCGTATGTCAGCCCGTATGATGCCCGTATGGGCCCTTCTGTGCGCTCTGGGATCCCGGTTTCTAACGAAATGCTTTCTTTCCTCCTGGGTTCTTGTATCATGCCCTGTTGATTAGAATAAATGCATTTTAAGTATCGGTGGGCAAAAAGTCTTCAAGATTACATACCAAACATATAGGAATATGATATAAAATTATGCTCAAATGAACACTTATAAAAATATCTCCACAATTAAAGGTTTGCTTGTCCCCAACCAAAGAAAATCAATCAACAAAATAAAATATAAGTGTTCATCCTTCATCTTCTTGGCCATGAAATGTATGGCTCAACTCTTTTCAAGTTCACCACCAGTGTGCTTTGTTCTCCCATTTCCACACCAAGGCTTAAATAGATCTCATGCAAGATGTCATTATGGTTCTAGACAAAGCTTATTCACTCCACATGCCATGTTCTAAAGTCTTTGCAAGATAAGCATGCTCTCAATGGATACCAGAAAGTTCTTGAGGCCCTAAGAACAAAAAGAATTGCCCCCTATTAGAAGAATGGTGGATAAGTTCGAAGGAACATCACTTTTTTTTTTTTAATCGGGTAGGGCATCTACATTAGATCCGACTTTCCGGTTCTAAAGATCAAGGTATAGTGTAATTCCTCCTTTTTGCAAGATGCTCATGCTGATTAGGCACCAGGGCACTCAGCTACTAACGTGGTTACAACCCTACCTATGCGAGTTCATACTAAGTAATGACTTTTCGAATTGAAGAACACTCTGATTAGGAGCCGGAACCCCAAACTACTTTGTCACAACAAGCAGCGGATCACTGTCTTTATTGATCGACAACTACTATATGTACAACTATTTGCTTCTCCTCTTACTTGATGAGGGGTTAATAAGTTTGAACTAGTGCCATGAAATTTCTTGGAGGCATTGAAAGTAATGCTTAGATATTAAAGTCAAAAGAACATGGCAATGGGTTATCTATTGTCTTTAAAGGTCATAAGTGTCACAGAGATGTTCTTTAAATGCCCATAGCCTTTCATAGGAGAATTTGCCAAAATTATGTGCCAAGGTGGTGCCCTAGTATTAGAGTTTGCCAACATGTTTCCTTAAGGCCTTTCGTCGAGGCATGCAAGTCATAAAAAATTTTTACAAAAAAATTTGCAATGAATTTCACTAATAGCTACCTAGCAATGAATTTCACTAATAGCTATCGCCACACTTAAGGTGTTGCTATAGATGTAAAAAGATAAAGGATAGGTAGTTACCCATCTCTACACTTAAGATTGTACATGGTCCTCAATATACGCAATAATTCTAAAATTAAACATGCATGGAGAAAGGTGAACCAAAACTTCCTCGGTTAATTTGTTGCGCCAATTGATTTCCATGAAGTTGGTGCTTGGCGACTATCGGGGAATGTTGATACAAGTCCCATTTCTGCAAATCAAGGGGAAGATTATCATAACTCCATAGAAAAGTACTGGAAAGAGAAGGAGTCCATGGAAAATAAGCAAGGATAAGTGTAGCAGGGAGATGCCCTTGCTAGCCATACATAGTGCAGGAAAATAAGATCATAAGTCCAACCAACACGAAATATAAAAAGTGCACAAGAAAATAAAGTCTCATCAACACAATGAAAAGAAATGTCCAAGTCATCAAGCTGTCGGATCATCTGCTGGCGCCACGAGTCCCTGCGCTGGAGGAGGAGTGAATGCTGGATGCCCCCGGATAAAAAAAGACAGCTCCGCGAAATGGTAGCCCAAGCGACGCTGCTCTATGAGGATCGTGTCCTAGGTGGCGTGAATGTCTGAGATCTACTCCTCAAGCCGTCAAATCGGCTCCTGCCCGCGGAAGATGGGAGCTCGCTTGTGGGAGATGGGATGTCGAAGTCCTCTGAGTCGGACTCCTCGTCATCCTCAAAATTGTCGGCGCTCTAGCCAACCAGTGTGTAGCGGCTCCCGGAGTGCTTGACGAGCCCCATCTGGCACAAAATGTTCATCCCTAAGCCAATCATGATCTGCAGTCTCTCCATGCCCTCCGTCTTCTCCTCGAGGCCCATACCAATGATGAGGCGAGTGATATAGGGTCCCGCAGTGATGGTCTTCAGCCCGGTATGGGGCCCCTGGTGCACCAAGTAATCGGCGAGTATGTACAATAGAGAATGAAAAGGTCACTGATGGTGACCTTTCTGGTGATGTCATCTCACCCCGCGATGGAGCGGCTAACTAGGACATGGATGAAGCGTTGGACTGGATCAGACATGCAGGATGCATTCTGGTTCCCATGGCGTCCCCCGAGCTAGAGCCAGTAACGCATCTGTGTGATGATATCCTCGGGGAAATAAGTGAGGAGGCGGGTGTGGAAAGCGTCTCTGTCATAGAATCCCATGAGCATCGAGAAGCGTATGTTGCTTATGGTCTTCTTTTCCCCGAAGAGCTGGACTGAGATCGCTATGAGGGACCGCTCTTGTACGGGGCTCCGGTCGGCCTCAAATGTGCTCAGGACATCTAGCGTCGCCTCGCGGAAGGTTTTGTGGTTGATGGAGAACACCTTATCCCATCCACCTATAGTGAACATGCTCTGCACTAGGTCTTCGATCCCGAGCTAGGTGGCCACTCCCCACTCAATGTACCGGGTTCACCTAAAAGGCTTGACGGCCAACCTTTGGTACCGCTGGAAAAACCGATCCTCCTCAAACTGTAGTGTAGTGGAAGAGCCTTCCCCAGTCCTTCGCCTCTGGAAAGCCATTACCTTCCTCGGCATGTCTACAAAACAATTGAACTGGGTGTTAGTGCGAATAGAAGTATTGAAAAGTTTAATCAAATAAAAATTGTGGACTACGGCCATAGATGGGCCCTATACGGGTATCCATACGGGCAGGAATATGTCCCGTATGACCCCTCTTGGGAGCAAGACGGGGTACCATACGGGCCGTATATCAGCCCGTATGGGTACACCTAAGGGGCATACAAGCTGATATACAGCCTGTATGCGCCTGGGGACGGCAGTGCCGACCCCCAATGGCATATACACTCCATTCACATGCCATTCATCTCCATTTACCTTCCTAAACTCTAAACATGCCTTAAATCAACACATTCACATAGAGATTTGACACAAAAGGCATATAATCATCTCAAATCCATTCAACATACATTCATTCAATCCCTAAGGTTCTAAACATGATGATGATGGATAAAATCGACAAATCAAAGCATTAGGGATCGTACCTAGAGGGAATGAGTACCCAAATCACGAGTAGGTGTTGCGTCGACGAAGAGAGGGCTCGAATCGACGTGGATGGGAGTGGGGTCCGCTAGGGTTTGAAAAAGAAATAATAGAATCGCCTTTTATAGCGCCTCAAACCCTGCAATATAAGGGTCCCTACACGGGCCGTATATCAGCCCGTATATGGCACTAGACATGTCATACGGCCCCGTATACCCCACTGGAGGTTTCATACGGCCGTATGATAGGCCGTATGGTACCCCGTATGGGCCTGGGTTTGGCTTATGCACCCAATCCAGGACACCATTCGAATGCTCCTCGCTACCTAATGACAAATATGAGTCTAGACAATGAATGGATCTACAACCAGCAAGATGGCACAATGTACTATGAAATCGGACATGAAACATCTCATTCACTTATTCCAACATTCACACAATCTAACTAAGGAAACTTGCAACTAAAAAGCTAGAAAAAGATTTTCTAGAGCTTGGGTTGCCTCCCAAGAAGAGCTTGTTTAACGTCACTAGCTTGACGTACCTTTACCTTACCTCATGGGGGTTCAAATACCTTGAAGCTTTCATTGGCTCCTCCCTTAAAACATTGTCCGAATAAAAACATTCCCAAGTTGGCATAAATTGATTTATTGTTATTCTCCATACCTGGGCTTCCTTTGGAAGTGTTCGGAGCTGATGGTTTGGTGCTTAGCCCCTGCTCATGTATCTTCCTCCAGTATATTGTAGGTGAAAAGGATTTTTGCTTCCTTTTCTTGACCTTCACTGTCTCGAGCCTTGATGGAATGGAAGTCCCTTGCACTTCTTCCAGGTGTCCCTCTTGTTCCCCCAAGTAGGGATATAGTGGATCCACTATTAATAGATCTTCTATACACTCGGAAGTGATTTCGTCTACCTCGTCGATGCAATATGAGGTGTCATCTTGAGCCATTGAGTGTCGTATTACATCAGGCAATTGAAATACGACCTCTTGATCTCCCACTCTCAAGGCAAGCTTACCTTGTATATGATCTTCAAGGGCTTGAGCGGTGGCGAGGAAAGGTCACCCAAGAATGATAGGCACGTCGACCTCATCATCAACATCTAAAAGCACAAAATCTGTTGGGAAAACAAATTGGTTAATCTGAACAAGCACATCTTCAGCTATTCCTTTCTGTCTTTTCACAGATCGGTCGGCCAACTGTAGTGTCATCCCCGTAGGCTTAGGATCTTCGAGGCCGAGCTTCATGTACAATTTATAGGGCATCACATTAATACTTGCCCCAGAATCCGCCAATACCTTCTTCGTGACCCCTTCTTCAAGGATGCACGGGACCACAAAACTACCAGGATCCTTCAGCTTCTTCGGCATGGCTTGTTGGATAACGGCCGAGCATTGGGCATTGAGTGTTACCGCACCCACATCTTCCAATTTCTTCATGTTGGAGAGGAGATCCTTCATGAATTTTGCATATTTAGGCATTTGGGCTAGAACCTCCAGCAACGATATATAGATGTGTAGTTGCTTCAACATACCCTTGAACTTCATTAATTGGGCCTCTTCCTTGTCTTTGTTTAACCTCGTCGGGTAAGGGGCTTGAGGTTGGTATGGAGGTATGGATGGTGTCTCCAAGGGTTTCTCCTTTCCCTTCTTCACTTGTTCAAAGTTAACGACAGGTTCAGAATCCTCGATCTCTATGGGAGTGTTTGATTGAGGTTTTGGAACAGGGAGTTCCACCTCCTTTCCACTTCTCAAAGTGATGGCTTTATATTGCTCACCCTGAAGATTCTCCTTCGTATTGCCCGGCAAACTATCTTGAGGTCTCTCTGCTAGAGATTTGGCCATTTGCCCAATTTGATTCTCCAAGTTGTGAACCGTGGCTTGCAGATTCCGAATTGTAGTGTCATTGTTTTGCATATATTTCACAATCATCTTTTCCAAGTTAAACTTCTTTTGAGGCTTTGGGGGTATTGAAACCAGGGAGGGTATTGTCCTACTTGTGGATTTCCATAAGATAAAGCCGGATGGGTTCATTTAGGAGCATATGGTCGATTTTGACCATCCGGTTGCCTTGGAGCATTCCCCATATACTGTACTTGCTCCATGGGAATCATTTTCATGCTTGCTATGGGACAATTTGATTCCTCACGTCCTCCCCCACAAGTGTTGCAATACTTCACCGTAGCCGACCTTGAGCTATTACCAGTTATCAATAGCTCAATTTTCCTTGTCAACATATCAAGCTTTTCACCAAGAATTGGATCAGAAATTACAGCTTCATCCATAGACCCCACCTTTTTCACTTGTTTGTCTCTGGTAGACCAATGGGCTTCATTACCGGCCATGTCTTTAAAGATTTGTTCGGCATCCTCCGGGTATTTGTTCCCCAATGATCCGCCAGCGGCGGCATCCAACAATTGCCTAGTTGAGTTGTCCAACCCATTGTAAAATGTTCTCACCTTAGCACAAGGGTCTAGACCATGTTGTTGACAACACCGTAGCAAATCTTTGCAACTCTCATAAGCTTCCAAAAATGATTCTGTGGAGCCTTGCTTAAAGGCGGAGATGTCAAACTTTAGGTTTGCGGCTTTGCTTGGTCGGAAGTAGCTGCCCAAGAATTTGTCTAGCATCTCGGCCCAAGTACGGATGGAACCAGGGGTAATGAAGTAAGCCACCTATATGCACCTTCCCGCAAACTAAATGGAAAAGGTCTCAACCGAATTGCATTATCGGAAACCCCATTGATCTTGAACATGTTGCAAATCTGAATAAATTTTGCTAAATGAGCATGGGGATCTTCTTCGGGCCTCCTATCAAATTGAGCTGTGTTCTGAATCATGCTCATTGTGCTTGCCTTGATCTCAAAATTGTTCATGTTGACATTGGGAAGGTGAACACTGAACTCTTCCCCAATATAGTGAGACCTCTCATATTCGGCCATTGTTTGTCTTCTCTTAGCCATAATTGGTATTTCCCTTGCTTCACCAATGACTTCAGTAGGAATGAAATTTTTCGACTTCGAAGAGAATCCCGGAAGTGTTCCTTCAATTTCTCTTAGTCTGCAACGCAAGGTTCTCTCAATCTCACTATCAACTTCAAGCAATTCTTTGGAATTCTTGCGGGTTATGCAATTTATACCTTGCAAGATATTCAAAAAATGAAGATTAGTATCCAAAATTTCAATGAAATGAAAAACAAAACAAAGTAAGAAAGTAATGAGATAAAAACAAAATGACTAAAGTAGTAAATTCCTAGCTTTCCTAGTAATCCAATTCTCCACTGTAACGGCGTAAAAAACTTGATGCGATACAACCGCAAGTATACGGGTCATCACAAGTAATAAAGTGGACGTAAAAGTTGGGTTATCGATCCGCAGGGAGATGGAAGTACTAGTACCCACTATTCTTCTACTATTTAGTCGATCCAAAGGTGGTTGGTGATACTAATTCTGAACTAATCAAATTGAAAACACAAACAAGGGAATCGAGTTGCTCTTAAGGTCAAACAATCCTAAAGGGGGGATGCTCGGACAATTTAATCCCCCTTAGACTTATAAAATATGAATGTTATTTTCTATCTCGACACATGGTTAATTCTTGTCCAAGGGTTCCTATCGTGCTTTCACTCCCTCATCCCAAGGTGAGTTACTAATCCTACTACTCTTATCGATTATGTTCTCGAACCTATTTCTTGGAAGGATTATCGGAATAATTAATCTAAAGGACTCGCTCTCCTTAGTACCTGGGTTCCTGGTATACTCACAATCTCCTCCATTGGACATGGTCTACACACGGGGAGGCGTTCGGTTCTTCCCCCATATGGACTATGAGAATCTCTCCAGGCTCTCGCAACGTAGAGGGATTCACTCACATTGAAACATCCAATAGACACAATGAATATAACCAAGCATTCAAGAATAGAAAATCAACATTAATTAAATCATGTCCAAGGGTTCATCATTCATCCAAGCATCTACAAAATTAGCCCTCCATGAAAGGGGGGCAACAATCCAAAACAAAGATGAAAGCAATCAAAGAAGACATGATAGGTAAACCTAATGCAATCACCGTTGATGGCTTCTTGATCTTCTTCCAAAGTTTTCTCCTCCCCTTGCTCCAATAGCTCCTAGATGATGACCTCAAAGTTTTCCCCAATATTAGCCTCTTTCTCCCCATGCTGCTCTCTCTCTAAACCCCTAATTAGTCGGCTTTTATACGTCTAGGGTTTTTGGGGTGAGATTTACCAATTTGCCCGCTTCAAGATCTGCAGATTCGATGAAGTAGACGATGTACAGGCCCATATACGGGCGTATGTCAGCCCGTATATGGGCCAACCACCTTCATACGGGCTTGTATATGGGCCGTATATCAGCTCGTATACGGACCAGTCATCACCATACCAGCTATCATACGTGTCGTATACTGGCCCGTATTCCCTTCAGGAGCCAGTATACGACCGTATGTCAGCACGTATGACTACCCGTATGGGCCCTTTTGGGTGCTCTGGGATCCCGGTTTCTCCTGAAATGCTTTCTTTCCTCCGGGGTCCTTGTATCATGCCCTGTTGATTAAAATAAATACATTTTAAGTATCGGTGGGCAAAAAGTCTTCAAAATTACATAAAAAGCATATAGGAATATGATATAAAATTATGCTCAAATGAACACTTATCAATCCGCGTCAAGCACACGTCACTTGGCACGATCTCCAATACCCCCAAGTTAAAATCGAACTGACCACTCAGTATCATCCTAACCAAATCCGAGCTTAACACCCGTCTCCATTCCAACCCCTCAAACAGCCAGCATAGATCCCCACTTGAACTTCCCCCTTTGACGAAAAGACAAGAACAGAGCATAAACATTAGGAAGATAAACAACAGAAAGAGAAGGTACAAAGAAGATCTTTGTGAGAAAAGAGCCGACCTAAAAGACAAAATACCATAACTTACCCTGGTACTAGAGGGGACTGGAGTTGAAGAATGAGCACTCCACTTGCCCCACTTGCCCCACTCGTCCCACTTGGCCCACTTGCCACACTTTCCCTGACGACAGATGGGACATTCTCCAAATTCCAACCAAAGGAGCTAACATAGGACCCAACAAAAGGCTATAAAAAAGGGATAAGCAGAAGACCCAGGGGCAGGTAAACAAATTATCCAAGAAATCTCTCATCTATCCATCATGCTCCCTTCCACTAACTTGACCGTCAAAGCTAAATCTGATCAAAAAGGCAAACTCAGACTAATTCACTTCCTTGTGGAGGTTCTTCTCACAATCCTTAAGACCTAGCAATTTTCTACAGCCTACCTATCACGCCTCGCGCCCAAAGTCCTGGGCCTATGGGCACGTGGCAGACCGGCCATACCCGAGCAGGGACGGACCCCACCCGAATACAAGGCCTCGTTGATCATCAATCACATATGTTGATGCCAAAAACTGGTCCACCTCACTCCTTGGCTATTGTGGCCTCGTGATCTGGTCTCAGCCTCTGACAAACGGTTAATATTTATAGTTGGTGTGGACGCTTACTTCTGCTTGCGAACAGGGAGACGCGGAGGGCACTCAGCAATTCCGTCCGGAATTATCCACTGATAGACCTGTGAAGAGGAGGAGAAGTGATCGAAGTTGGGCCTTTCTGCCCGGATTTAACTCCGATGCTTAAGTCAGAAATAGGGGTAAGAAGTCCTAAGCAACGCTTTGTGTAATGTGTAGAGAATGTTTCTTTATTTTCCAGGATCCCTTCCTTTTTGTCCTTCCTCTCTTTTATAGCAAGTGAGAGGCGGTTTAAGCAAATATCTTGCAAGGCGGTGGGGTAAGGCGGTGGGCTAGGTGAATATCTTCTAAGGCGGCAGGAAAATATCTGCCTAGCGTGTAGGTAGTCTGTAGGCAAGTAGAGTAAATATCTGCCCACTGTAGTAAGTGGATAAGGCCTACTTACTTGTAGAGACGTTAGATATTTACTTCTCTTCTTCCACCTCACGCCTTGTATAAGAGGGCTGTTATAATTCCGACGGACTTATTCGCAGGATTTATTCCTCACGTTATTGCCGAACGGAATTGTGCAAGGTTATTTGGTGATATTGCCGCGTGGCCAAAGATGCTACGTGGCTGAGAAAACACGGTCCTGTGTGTGACAGGTGGTCCCTAGGTCAATGACATCTGTCTTACCAAATATATCCGTAACACTAGTCCCCCCTAAAATGTACTTGTTCGAAGAATCTGAGCGAGAGATGAGCTAATCGCACGTTTCGCTTGGTTCGAGAACAAGTATTCTTCTTAGTTGGCACGTCTATGTAGGAGTGGGCTTCGTCTATGGCTATGGTATACGTGGTTTTAATAGGTGACCGACGTTTACTGTGTTCTCTTTGCGCTGTTATCGAAGTAGATTTTTCTCCGAAATTTTCGCCTATTTTTCTACTTAAGGGCTTGTATGGGTAACGTTCATAGTCAGAAATCTTTTGTATCATGGCTCAACGTTTGTCTTTTTATAAATTCTTCACTTTTAGCCAATGCTCTCGCCACTTGCGAATTCCTAGCTCCTTTCACGAACATCTGTCGGAATTAAGGACTGGGTTTATCCACCTAGTAAGTCCGAACGGCTGTGTGTGGCCGGGCGTTCTATTGGTTAACGGGGACCCAGGTGAGATATGTATCGATGCAGGGTGGGAGGCTTTTCATGTTGATCACGGTATGGAGGCGGGGGACCTTTTAGTTGTCACTTATGCAGGGGGTGTACGTTTCGAATTCGAGATGTTTGGAGACGACTCCTGTCGTCTTTTAGTTGTCACTTATATAGGGGGTGTACGTTTCGAATTCGAGATGTTTGGAGACGACTTCTGTCGTAGAGAAGTGGGTCCCTACCTTCGCCCCCGTGCTGATCCAGGTACTCCTAGTGGGAACGAGGATAGTGACGGTTGCGGGAGTCCGTGCATCTCCTCCGAGTCTCATTCGAGCGCGGCTTCGGACGAATCCGCGGATATTTAACTTTAGTCCGTCGGATAACATGTTTTTGTTATTTTTGCTTTGTTTGCGTTCGTCATGTAACCTGAATAAATGATGTTTGTCGTTTTGTTTGTAAATCCTTTGGCATTTTTATGGCCTTCACTGGCGATCCTATGTTGGAATGTGTGTTTTGTTTTTTATGGTGTTGGTCCTATGGTATTGTGCTCATTATTTCTTTGAGGGACACGTGTCTTTGGCACTGTTTCATATTAAAAGGGGGGATATGGCGTGACATGCGCGGTGTGCGTTTTGTCAACAGCATGATGGGCGCGATTACCAATATGTGTCAGGCGGCGTTTGGTATGCTGACGTGGACGGATTTCTTGGAGGAGTAATAATGGCCTATTTGAACGGTCAGGATTTGGGGGCCTTGGTTCAACGGTTTTGATTGGAATGTAACACTGAGATCTAACGGCCAGGGATTCGTTGCTTTTTATATATATGCAAAATCGTACAGGCCGAAAAGGGTTTATTTCGAAAGTTGAATCGTGTCTTCTTCCTAAGGTTTCTTCTTCTTCTCCGGCGAGCTCTGGTTTCAACTTTTCTGTGTTTGTGTTATCTTTTTCTTTCCTAAGGTAATGGCTAGCGCCACTTCTAGCGCTACTTCTTCCTCCTCTAGTTCTTCTCATGAGCCCTCGGTCCCTTCTCCGTCCAACCCTGCGGTTTCTGTTGCGATCCCGGAGATTCCGGGTGAACTTGGAGGCGTCCCGGTTCAGGGTTCGCGGGTTCATCCTGCTTCTAGGGCAATGGGTAGGGGGTCGGACACATTCATAAGTCTTCTTGGACAAAAGGAAGTAGATAGCCTGGTAGCGAAGTATGAGATAAATCTGTCCCTGTTTGAGGTTAGGGTTCCCTGTTCTGGGGAGAGGGCAAGTTCTCCTAGGGAAAGGGAGATAGCCATCTATCAAGATGCGCTATTGGGTGGCCTTAGGCTTCCTTTTTCTGATTTCGCTAAGGTAATACTAGAAGAGTATCATATGTGTCCCTCACAGTTGGCCCCAAATTCTTGGAGACTTTTGAACGGCTTTGTTATCGTTTTCAAGCATTACGGAATAAGTCCGACCGTCCGTTGGTTCCGTATGCTTTTTTTTAGCCTATGCCTAAAGTCTAACGCCGATTGGTATTACTTTTCGGCTCGTTCTGGGAGGAAATTTTTAGGGAAAGTTCCTTCTTCCATTAAGCGATGGAAGAGTAAATTCTTCTTTGTCTAAAGTAAGTCCGAGTGGGATGTCCGAACAAAGTGGGAGGTTCCCCGAACGGACATCGCTTGTGAGGAAATGACGGGAGAAGAGGAGGTTCTTCTTAAGTCAATGACAGGGCTATCCAAAGTGTACATGGATGAGTTCTTGACAAAGGAAAACCTTGTTAAATGTCATTTAATAGTGTCCGCCGGTAGGCATTATTCGTGTATCTTGCTGGTCTGATTTTTAACTACGGTAATTGACTTATTTTGGCCCTTGTTTTGTAGGAAATCTGATGGAGGATGAGGACCTAAGCTATGTTAAGGGTCTTTTGGCCTCTTTCGAGGGCGAAGTTCACCCGCCCTTGCCTCGCGGGCGGAAGAAGAAGGAAGTGGTACTTGGCCAAGGGGCTGATACCTCCAAAGAAGAAAGAAAGAAGAGGAAGAGAAAGGAGACGGATTCTTCCAAGAAGGGTGCAGGGTCCTCACGGGAGAGGAGGACCAAGAGAAAGAATTCTGAGGACGTATCAGGTCCCGGAATTGCAGAAGAACAGGTGGGGGTGCCTCCGGAGGAGGTTCGTGCGGAAGAGGTCCGCCCGGCATTGTCCCCAATTTCCGAGGGTCCTTCTTCTAGCCGGCCGGAGGACATCCTTCTCATAGAGGTGAGAATTTCTATATATATTTTTTTCTACGGGTATGTTTCACTTAGAATTTTTAACTTAGGTTCTATTTTATAGGCGGAGGCGGGAGAAGCGGCCCTTTTAGACAAATTAAAAGCGGAGGATTCAGTTTTAAAGGGATCTGCCACTAAGCAAAAGGAGTTATCTTCTGAGGATACTCCTTTTCGCGACACTGGGTCCGTAAAGGACGTTTTGATGGCCATGAGGCCCGAGCAGCTCTCCACGAAACTCCGGAGGGCTGGGAGGGAAGAGGCCACTTATCAACTATTCCGCTCGGGCATGCTAGTAAGGGTTGTTCTCATATTTCCTTTTACTTCTAAACTTGGCGCGTTTTTTACGAGTGTCTTGTTATTCTGTAGACTGCACACTGGGCGGACCGAGTCGGCAACCTTTGCCAAGAGGATTTGGCAAAGATGGAAATGAATAGGGCAGACATCGCCCAGTTAAGCTATAGGGTGGCGGCCTTGGAAGAGAAGGAGAAAGAACAGCTTGATGCTATCCGGGCCCTTGAGCGAGATAAGTCCGAGCGGTTGCGGCAGCTGGCCGCTATGGAAAAGGAGAAGGCCGATTTAGCGGCCCAATTATCTGTTTCTAACGGTTCTCTTCTTACTGCTGAGGAGGCTATCAAAGGGTTACAAAATGAATCCAGCAGTTTGAAGAAGGAACTTCAATCGACTCAGGATGAGCGAGCGGCCGCTCGATGGGACCTAAAGATGAAGGCTGCTGAGCTTACCGCCGTGCAAGCTGAGTTGGCGGAAATAAAGGGGGAGCGTGACATACTGAAAGAAGATTTGGCTTCCCGCTTGAAGGCTCCTAAATCCGACTCGCAAGAAATTAAGGATTTAATAGAGCGAGCGGACAAATTAGAGAAGGAGGTTGCCCGGCTTAGGGCGAAAGTTAGAGATGGAGCCACTCGTATATATTCCGTGGTGCAACAAGTGGGCCATCACGTTCCTCCTACGGAAGTTTTGTCTATGGGGCTGGCTGGAGTTTTGAAGAAGTTCACGGAGCTGAAAGAGCAACAAGTTATCAAGACTCCAGAGGCTCCTGTCCCCGCTACCTTGGAGCCTTCTACCCAAGTCCCTTCAGAAGCAGGTGGCTGCCCTGGGGGCCCTAGCTCTTAGGATGTTTTCTTTTATGAACGTTTTTGTAAATTCTCAATCACTTGGAAATGTAATTTCTATTCATATGAATGAAATGCAAACCTTTATTTTGGTGAAGGTTTATTTCCGAGTGATGGTTGTCTTTGAACCATGTAAGAAATTCACGAACTTCTTTATTCTTCCTTTGGCTTGTAAACTTCGTAACGAGTCCTTAGTCCAATCATGGGACTTTGTTGAGTGAGGTACTCGCCTTCATGAATGAGATTGTTGCCTCATACTTCGATCGGGATTTTTGTCTTTTGAGAGTTGTCGTTTATCTGTGTAAGATAATTCCGACTGGTCTTTTAGGAATGGGAATTTCACCACATTTTAGTAGAATGGGAATTTCACCGCATTTTAGTAGAATAGGAATTTCACCGCATTTTAGTAGAGAATGGAAAAGACTTGAACTTTACTCCTTGAAATTTAAGAGACAGCTACAGAACTCATTGATAATAGCGTCGTAAGTGTTCAGCATGGAATGGACGCTTGAGCCGCTTTTTCCGGCCCATATTTACTAGATAATAGGTGTCATTTCGGACGCATTCTTTGCACGCGACGTAAGGGCCTTCCCAGTTAGGAGTTAGCTTCCCCGTTCGGCTTTTATTTCCTTGGAATTCATTTTCTCTTAGGACCAGATCGCCGATTTGGAAGAAGACTCTTTTTACCCTTGTGTCGTAGAACCTTTTGATTCTTTGGCGATAGACAGCGGCCTTTATTTCTGCCATTTCTCTTCGTTCTTCAAGTAGGTCTAGTTCCGCTCGGAGATTTTTCTCATTTTCTTCTGACGAGAACTTCTGCTGTGTTCGCAAAGTAGGCATTCCTATTTCTGCGGGAATGACGGCTTCGGCCCCGTAAGTAAGAGAAAATGGACTTTCCCCTGTGGGAGTTCTGGTAGTTGTCCTGTAGGCCCAAAGGGCGCTCGGAATTTCTTCCACCCAATTGGTTCCATTTTTGGATACCCGGGTTTTCAGAGTCTGGAGTAAGGTACGGTTTGTCACTTCTACCTGGCCGTTGGCTTGGGGATGTGTCACAGAAGTCAATCTGGATTCAATTCCGAGTTCAGAACAGAAACTCCTGAAAGCCTGGTTATCAAACTGTCGCCCATTATCGGAGATGAAGGCGACTGGAATTCCGAATCGGCAGATGACCGTTCGCCATAAGAATCCCTGGCAAGCTTTCTCCGTGATCTTGGCTAAGGGCTCAACTTCCACCCATTTGGTGAAGTAGTCGATAGCGACTATTAGGAATTTCAGTTGCCGGATCGAAGTAGGGAATGGCCCTAAAAGATCAACCCCCCAAATAGCAAACGGTCGCGGACTGATAATTGGCGTAAGTGGTGCCGGTGGTCGTCTCTGAATTTTAGAATGCTGCTGGCAGGCATCACATTTCCGAGCGAACGCTATTGCATCTTGAGTTAGCGTTGGCCAGTAATAACCTTGCCGCAAGACTTTGTAACTCAAGGCTTTGCCTCCGATGTGACCACCGCCGATGCCCTCATGAATTTCTTGAAGGATATAGCTAGCTTCTGTAGGATGTAAGCATCGCAAGAAAGGTTGTGTGTAGGACCTTTTGTACAGGCTTTCGTTGATGATGGTGTATTGAGCGGATTTGTAAGCGATCCGTCGGGCCTCAACTTTGTTGGGTGGCGCAGGCCCACCTTGTAGGAAACTTTTTATGGGATCCATCCAACTTGGCTCTTCAGCCACACTTTGTACCTCTCCTTTCAGTCTATCGATAGTCTTTGTGGGAAGGTACTGCAGGTTAAAAGAGGATTCTGCATCTCCGTTTGGCGTTGTGGCCTTTTTGGATAAGGCGTCCGCTTCTTCGTTCTGCGCTCGGCAAATTTTCTCAATCTGGAAATAGGCGAAGCATGGTACTATTTTCCTTACTATGGCTTGGTATTTGATCATGTTCTTTTCTTTTGCTTCAAAGCTGCCTTGGGTGTGGCTCACGACTAGCTGCGAATCGGAATACACATGCAAACCCTGAATTCCGAGCCCCCGGGCCAGGTGTAATCCGGCAAGGAGTGCTTCATATTCGGCCTCATTGTTAGTTGCTCGGAATTGGAACTTGAGCACTGTCGCCATTTTCCATTTAGAAGGAGAATAAAGGACAAAACCTGCTCCTGACCTTTCTTCAGTTGCCGACCCATCAACGTATAAAGACCACGGGATGCTAAGGCACTCCTCTGAATTCTGTGAAGGGAGTTCGCCCTCATTCGCAGGAAAAGTTAATTCTGCGATGAAATCGGCCAGTACTTGGGCCTTGATTGCCGTTCGGGGTTTGTAGGTGAGATCAAACTCGCCTAATTCTATTACCCACTTGGCTAGGCGTCCGGAATTTTCCGGTTTATGAAGAACTTGCTTTAGTGGCTGATCAGTCAATATTGTGATCCTGTGGGCTTGAAAATATGGTCTCAATCTTCGCGCAGATGTAATAAGAGCAAAGGCCAATTTTTCAAGTGGCAGATATCTTGATTCCGCATCGTTAAGGATCTTACTTGTGTAGTAGACTGGCTTTTGAACTCCGTTATCTTCTCTCAAAAGAACCGCGCTCACTGCTCGTGGGGCAACGACCAAATAGATGTAGAGTTCTTCTCCCACTTGCGGCTTAGCCAATAGCTGAGGCGATCGGAGATAATTTTTAAGCCCTTGAAAGGCTTTTTCACATTCCTTCGTCCAATCCATTTTTGGCGCTTTTCGCAGGGCTTGAAAGAGCGGGAGATTTTTCTCTCCGGCTTTGGAGATGAATCTGCCAAGTGCCGCAAGGCGTCCATTAAGCCGTTGAATTTCTTGAAGACTTTTGGGCAATCCCATGTCAAGAATAGCTTTGATCTTTTCTGGATTTGCCTCTATTCCTCTTTGTGTCAAGATAAATCCCAAGAACTTCCCTGATCGAACACCGAAGGAACATTTATTCGGGTTTAACCGCATAGTGTAACTCCGGAGTGACTGAAAAGCCTCTTGTAAGTCTGATAGATGTTCATCGACTTTTCGGCTCTTCACCAGGATATCATCTACATAAGCCTCAACATTTCTACCAATCTGCTCTTTGAAGACTGTATTTATGAGCCTTTGGAAGGTGGCTCCAGCATTTTTCAGGCCGAACGGCATCACCGTGTAGCAGTAAGTTCCAGTGCTTGTGATGAAGGATGTTTTTTCTTCGTCGCCTTTGGCCATTCGGATTTGGTTGTAGCCTGAAAAGGCGTCTAAGAAACTCAGCATCTCATGCCCCGTTGTAGAGTCAACCAAACCATCAATTGATGGCAAAGGAAACGAATCTTTTTGACAAGCCTTGTTCAAGTCTACGAAATCAACGCACATTCTCCATTTTCCGGACGGCTTTTTTACTAGAACAACATTGGCCAACCAATCTGGGTAATACACCTCTCGGATAAACTTAGCCTTTAGGAGGTTCGATACTTCTTCCTCTGCGGCCTTCTGCCTTTCTGGAGCGGAATTTCTTCTTTTCTGTTTCATAGGCCTAAATGACTGATCTACATTAAGGTGGTGTTCTATGATCTCGCGTTTTACGCCTGGCATATCCTCTGATGACCAAGCGAAGAGATCAGAATTTGCCCTTAATACCCTCATGAGGTCTTCTTGCTGTGTGGTTGCCAAGTTTGCCCCAATCCGTACCGTGGCGGTTCCCGCTTCCTCGGTTGCGTCTAGGGAACTGTTAGCAATTCTTCAACTGGTGTAGGTCGAAGTCCTTCATCTTCCCGTTCGGCTATTCTGCTGACTAGCATGGCTTCTGAAACCTTTGTTTTCCTTTTATTTAGGACTTTCCCTTTGAGGGTCGAGACGTAACATTGCCGAGCTAAGGGTTGGTCTCCTCTTACCTCTCCACTACCACTCTCAGTTGGGAATTTGAGGAGAAGATCGTAAGTAGAGATGATGGCTTTCAAGGCGTTGAGGGTTGACCTGCCAAGGATCACGTTATAACCTGAAGCACAGCGTACAACCAAGAATTTCGTTGTCACGGTTGATGACCGTGGTGAGTTTCCTACTGTGACTAGTAGAGAGATCATCCCTTCTGGCTGTATCACCCCTCCGGAGAACCCTACTAAGGATGATTTTACAGGAAGTAAATCATCCGCGTCATACCTCATTCTTTCGAAAGCACTCCAGAAGAGGATGTCAACTGAACTTCCACTATCTATCAGAACTCTCTTCATTTGGAAACTGGAGACCTTGATGGCAATAACCAGCGCGTCATCATGGGGGTGACGAACTTTACTAACATCGTTATCATAAAAAATGATGGGAGCCGCGGGTCGAGACCTTCTTCGTGGTGTTTCTGTCTCTTGCGTCGTTCCCACCATTCGGGCATAACTTTTTCGAGAGGCGGAACTTTTCCTCCACAACCTGTGGCCACCACTAATAAACCCCACCATCTCCCCTTTTTCTTCTTCAGTCGTGAAGCTTCGTGTTCCTCTGAATCTCAAGGTTGATGTACTGCTCCAATCGCCCCTCTTCGAACGACATCCTCTATCGCATTCATCAAGTGGGTACACTTTTCCGTGTCGTGTCCTTTAGATTGATGAAACTGGCAATATCTCTTGCTATTCTTTTGCCGTTCGGTATTTCCGCAGGCTCTGGCCATGTCAGAAGCTTTTGCTCTTTGATTTGCATAAGGATGTGGCTTCTGGTTTGATTTAGTGGGGTATGATGATCATATTTAACAATCTTTCCTTCCTTTGTAGGTTCTCGGGGCTGCAGCATATGTCGTTGAGGGCGTGTTGAGGTTTCCAGATTTTTGTTTGTGCCCTTGTCGTCCCTATATGATCTTCTTTCCTTCCGTATATCCGGGGGCCTTCTGTTGACACTTTGGTAGGTTTTTCCTTTTAGGGTGTCTACAGGCCCACGTCGAGTCTCCTCTTCCCAACCGGTATAAATTTCATCGGAATTGATGTATTTTTGAGCGTGACTCATAAGGGCAGGAATGGTCTTTGGTGGATCCAAAGTGAGGGAGAAACGAAAGGGGGAGTCTAGCAGTCCCTCCATTAAGAAGGTTACGGCCATTCGCGGAAGAAGGTCCGCAACATTTGCTGTTTCGTCTATATAACGATTTAAATAGGCTTGGAGTGTTTCTCCCTTTCGTTGTTTAACGTGCAAAAGGGTAGACGGAGTTTTCTTTTGCTTTGAGTAATTAGCAAAGTAGGCTAAAAAGCGATCTGTTAAAATCTGAAAAGAAGTAATTATGCTAGATGGAATATCGACAAACCAGTCTTGCGCTTTTCCCTCTAAGGTGGCGGGAAAAGCTCGGCACATACGAGCGTCGGTAATTCCAGTGAGGAGCATCTTTGATCGAAAAGACTTGGTGTGGGGACGGATCGGTTACGCCTTCATATGCGGTCATAATAGGTGGCCAAGTCGCCGTGAACTCGTTCTTCCAATATCTCCTTGATAAAAGGGGCAACACATATTGAGAATATGCCGTTCGGATTTCTTGTTTTCTTGGGAAAAGTCCTGCCGCTGGGTCCTTCTATCCACAGTTTGTATGGATGGGCTATTTTGTTCTGCTCTTGTCCGTTCGGTTCTTGTAGCAGCTGGCTCTCTACGTCGAACGGAGGGGGGTTCTGAGCTAGCGGAAAAGGCGGTTGTTTCTCTTTTCTCCTTATGGGTGCGGGTTCTTGTCCTCCCTCTACTTTCGGAATTAGCTAACGGGACCGTTGATACGTTTGGTGTTTGGGGCTTGTGTGGGAAGAGGTGGAGGATGGGTCAAAGTGTGGACAGCTTGAGCCAATTGTTCCAGTTGTTGCTGCATGTTAAGGTAAAACTCCGGAATGGACCCTTGGGGTTGGACAGACGGATTTTCTGATGGGGGTAAAATGGGTGGATTGTCCGATCGGATTTCTTCATGTCTTTGGGCTTCGCCAAGTTTGATAGGTTCTTCAGGGCTAGTAGGTGCTCCTTGTCCTTGGATTCGTTTTGATCTTCTGGTAGTGGTCATTTGGCTTTTCGTAAGGGTCCCCACAGACGGCGCCAAACTGTTGATGCCAAAAACTGGTCCACCTCACTCCTTGGCTATTGTGGCCTCGTGATCTTGTCTCAGCCTCTGACAAACGGTTAATATTTATAGTTGGTGTGGACGCTTACTTCTGCTTGCGAACAGGGAGACGCGGAGGGCACTCAGCAATTCCGTCCGGAATTATCCACTGATAGACTTGTGAAGAGGAGGAGAAGTGATCGGAATTGGGCCTTTCTGCCCGGATTTAACTCCGATGCTTAAGTCAGAAATCAGGGTAAGAAGTCCTAAGCAACGCTTTGTGTAATGTGTAGAGAATGTTTCTTTATTTTCCAGGATCCCTTCCTTTTTGTCCTTCCTCTCCTTTTATAGCAAGTGAGAGGCGGTTTAAGCAAATATCTTGCAAGACTGTGGGGTAAGGCGGTGGGCTAGGTGAATATCTTCTAAGGCGGCAGGAAAATATCTGCCTAGCGTGTAGGTAGTCTATAGGCAAGTAGAGTAAATATCTTCCCACTGTAGTAAGTGGATAAGGCCTACTTACTTGTAGAGACGTTAGATATTTACTTCTCTTCTTCCACCTCACGCCTTGTATAAGAGGGCTGTTATAATTCCGACGGACTTATTCGCATGATTTATTCCTCACGTTATTGCCGAACGGAATTGTGCAAGGTTATTTGGTGATATTGCCGCGTGGCCAAAGATGCTACGTGGCTGAGAAAACACGGTCCTGTGTGTGACAGGTGGTCCCTAGGTCAATGACATCTGTCTTACCAAATATATCCGTAACAACATAAAACATGCACAGCGGAGTATATCAAATCCAAAGACATAATAAAAATATGTCTACACAGCGGAATTTAAATTCTAAGGGTACACAAATCCTAGAGTTTCAATATACATGGTTCCTACAAAAGAACCTATAATATATCCTCATACAATATAAAAACAAGAGGTACCCGACCTTAGTAATCCCAGCAAATCCCCGCAGCTCTCACGGGGCACTCCTACGGCCCGTGTCCTACTCCTCGGGATATGAAAAAAGGAAATCAACAAGTGGATGAGCTTTCGAAATGAAAGCCCAGTAAGTACCCCGCAGGGAATAAAACAGGTCATGTCACAAATATCATATGATAAGCTAAAGAAAAGCATATTAAAATACAAACATGTCCAAGTCAAACAATACAAGTACTACAATCCGTACCAAACCACACCAACGGGAGTTCTGTACCCACCCAAAGAAAACAATCAATGGTGGGGACTCCCGACCTATGACCGCAGTCATACCGGCTCAAGACAAGCAACTCACACGAAGCTCGCAAACCATCCCCCGGGCAGTCATCATCCTCCGCCGATGTCGACCTCCTCGTTTCTCACGAACCCAAGAGTCCAGTAGCGCTACAACTCATACATGTACATACACGGCCAGCGTATCATCCCACTAAAGGGCATACAGGACAGCTAGAGTATCGTCCCCCTGACAGGAAAGCACGAACAGGGTGTCCATCGGCCCTGAACGCCAAACAGGAGCCATACGCTCAACTGTACTGGGCGGAAGAATCCACAAGAATAACACACATCGAGCGAAAACAACCACTCAATCAAGCAAGTACCTGCACACAAGTTATGGAATCAACAATCAGGGAATAAATTTCATCCAATAACTCAACAATGTATGTGTGCGCAAGGAACAAATATCAATGGAGAAGAAAACACCCAATGAAAAAGAAAACTAGGCAAAGGTAATTAGAAGAAACATAGCAACAGCAAGTCCAATAAACACTCCGTTGAGTGGGTACTAGGCATGAGTATTTACATATATCTAAGAGATGTCTAGAATCAATTTGTGCTTTCCTTTGACATGGCTCCCTGTTCACTCCCGAGATCTGATAAAGGAAATTCATTCTCAGTATATTTGCTACATAATTAATATTACTCTTTAATATAAATATTTAAATAGCCCATGTTACAAATCATTGGTTGGGTTCAACCATCATTTCGTCCGATGGGATGGTCCGCAGCCCCACTTTACTCACATCTCCCTCTTCTTTCGATTTATTAGTTTAGCCACTACTATGCTAGAACGCCAAAGTCTTATTTAGCTATCTGATTTTGATGAATTACGAGCAAGGTGACAATACCTTAGGGCTATCACATGGAGCCAACTATTAATGCCTCAGGTTTGCATGCTTAGAATTTAAACTCTCATCTCCTTGTTCAATTATGACAAGCTTCTTCCATCCATACATACCTATACCAACTGAGAGTTCAAACAAACTGCAATCACACCAGTTTAATAATTGTAGGTCATTTGTGGCCACTCAATAGCTATTTGCACTTCATGAATCCTTGGTTTGACCCGTTAATAATTATAGGGCATTTATTCACCCACATCTCCACATGAATGATTGAGCTCTATTCCATCTTAATCATAAGTATATACTTACTCTACCAGCACACATAATCCAGATAAAGTGTTTAAAGATTTCATTAAGGTAGCTATATTGATTCATATAAGTATATCTAATAACTTAACAAGCATGCTCATAACCATGAAGCCAACCCAGTGCTCACCTACTAATATTCCCAAGTTGAACTGAACTTTAGCTACTTAGTTCATTTGATTCTAGTGAGCTCATCTCCGAGCTCTATTCCATTCTCCTGGAGGCTTTTTGTGGGTTTATCGGTGGTGCTCAGGGGTTCTCGGCCGAGAGCTCGTGCTTTCCTTTAACTCAGGACAAGAAGGTATTCATCAAGCTATGCATGCCCTCCACCGCTTCATTCAAGCCATGCATGCATGCCACGTTTTTTAGCCGTGTTCACACTTTCATACCGCCACGTCCAACCCACATTCATACCTCCACTATACAGCCCCCTCTGAGATTTTATAATCTCTATTGAGATTGTTTGTATGGCTGAGGGTTTGTTGGTCATTGTAAAATTCTCTTATTCACTTATTCTCCAGCTTATACTTCAGCTTTCAAGATACTACCATTCCTCCAGCTCATGCAAGGCCAAGTATGGCCAAATGAATTTAAATTCCAGCTTACTTGCATATATATTCCTACTTGGCATCTCATATTTTAATCCCTCTGCAGTGGATACCATAACCAATAATTCACCTCCATGTTTAAGCTACAGCTGGTGTAACAAGATATTGAAGAAGCTTTTAATTTGAATCTAGTTGCTTTAATACATATAGATTACAGTACATAGTATGAGATAAGGATATTAATGAAGAATGATGTCATGACCATTAATGTTGAATACTTTGCAAACGTATTAAAATAAAGACCTTGTGAACTAGGTAAGAGAGAGAGATATAAAGCTTCTCTTTAATTTAAAAGTCAAGGCAAGCTCCATGAATTCTCACGGAGACATAGTGGTCTATGACATCATCCAATTGATGCAATTACTTTTTTGTCCCTTGTTACAATCCTTTCCTTATATATCATAAAGTCCCAAAAATTTAAATTCTAGTCCTTATTCCTTCAAAACGTTACATGCAAGTCCTAGTTAACCAAAAATCTATTTTCTTCTTAATATTTTTAAATTCCCAAGATTTCATCTTTGCATTTAAGCCATTTTCTCAAGAAACTTTACACACAAGTCCTTCACATTATTGATTATTTGTCAAGGCTCCCCATTCCCTATTATTCAAATTTATAATTCGATTTACTCTAATTAAACACTAAATTATTACCACACCTTAGAGGTGGTCTTTACACTACCATAAGCATCCACACCAAACAAATAAAAATCTCAACCGTTGGATTGGATCGGTTCTAATCACGAGAGAAGACCGGTTTTTAGCTCCAACACCATATATAAATGTCCATCCACTATCAATGCATAACCATGTGTATTATATATATTTATTCATATTCTCATCTTCATCCTTTACTAATATACCCAAAATGTTTTTATGTTTTCATGCAAGTCCTCTCTGTGACGGGTACATTTTTTGGTTAAGTCCTTGACTTTTTCTGAAATTATCAAACTGACCCTGCTGACCCTAATTAATCCAAATTCAATATTAACCAATTTAATCCTACTTTTTAAATAAAATCCAAGTTTGAGTTAATTAAAAAGCAATTCGAAAACATTTATTAATCAACTAATTACTTAATGAGTAATTAGGATATTTTATTCAAGCAAAATTCAAACAGACTCAACCTTGGGAACCTTTACTCATTAACCTAATAATTGTGAAAAATGCTAGAAAACAAAACAATTCCCTAAAATCTTCGGATATTACAATCTTTATGACTACAATATTCTCTAGTAACATTAGATAACACATTACCATGTTTCTTTGACTTCGGTTGCTACATACTACCTTCAATGGCTCTAAGAGTTTTCGTGGTACTAGTTTAAAATTCTAGCCCTTGCAAGTAGAATTGTAAATAGTGAATAAAGTTTTTATACATAGAGACTATGAAAATAAAAACCAAGATAGTGCTCCTCTACTCTTGGTGACAAAGTAGGCTTCGGATTTTTGGCTCCTAATCAGAATATCACTCAAGCCGAAAAGTACCTTTTGAGCATGAGCGCGTATATATAGAGTTGTTATCTTCAGATTAGTTAGGTATTCCGGTGACTGGCCAGCATGTGCATCCCTCAAAAAGGGAGATCTATACTCTATGTTAATCTTTGGTCCCCCAAAATTTGGATCCATTAGGGATGCCCTACTGGAACTTATATGAAAAGAAAAGAGAAAAGTGAAAAAAAATTGCAAAGAAAAGAACAAAAGGAAAGTATATTTTTTTCTTAAAAGGGCTAGTTGTTTTGTACTTAGGGCCCTATGGAACCTTTAGAGTCCACTGAGGGTATGTTTGTCACTCTAAAACTCGGGAAATGGTAAGTGGAGTGAAATTCTCATCTAGAGACATAATGAATCATGTCATGGGATTGATCTATGTCCGAGGGATTGAAATAGGAAAATGCACATATCAATGGTGAAAGCTATGAGTAGAATAAGATTCAAGTACTTTATAGCCTGAGGTTGAACGCTTCTCATATCTTAAATTTTTATCTTTGTTTGCTTGAGGACAAACAAATGCTTAAGATTGGGGATATTTGATAAGCGTTCAATTGATCATATTTTTATACCATATTCTTGTATACAATGCATGTGATTTGGAGTAGTTTTAGCCCATTGGTACTTAATTTATGGTAATCTTTATTTACAGGCCAACTAGAAGCATCAAGCATCAAAAGGAAGAAATTTGATATCATTTGAGGCGAAAAAAGAAGCAACTTGAGACACTGCATAAATTCTGAAAGAGTAGCAAAGATCATAATTTTATTACAATAGCTAAAACACTTAGTTCAAATTTTAGGTCAATCTGAAAAGAAATGATCATCCGATCGAACGCTTGATGAAGACTGCGCAAACCTAACTGTAGCTACAATAAAATCAGGATTTACTGTTCACCCGAGAAGTGTACAGACGTGCATGTTCCTGTGTATACCCGCACAGTACCCGGCCCCGCGCAGTGGCATGTGCCCGCACAGTACCTTGTATGATGTAGCTAGTATAATATAGCTATAGTGCGTTACAATAATTCCAAATAAGTGTGCAGGCGCGCATGCGCTTGCATGGATGCCAACTCGGGGTGTATTTAGGCCCGATTTTCATGATTGTTTAGCCCGAATTCGACCAACATGGACCCAAAACGTGTTATTTAATTCTATATCATTGTAAAGCTTATAAATACCTGAAAAATTAGGGTTTTGGGCTATCTTTCGACCATCCCTTTTGGGGACTACTCCTTGGGTCATCATCACCATTTTTCCCACACACCATCAACTAGGGCATCAAGCTTCATCGTGAAGGCTTCTCAGCGGTGAGGTTTGGAGGTGGATTTGCGGCACCAATAGTAGAGGGAACATCGAAGGGAAGTTTATTTGTTTATTATATCGATATTTTCTCCTTTATTTGCATTAGATTTGTATTCCTCTTTGATGTGGAAATAATCTTTTAGGTATTTGGGCATTGTTGAACCCTTGGGTTTATGTATGAACTTTGATTTATTTGTTATGGATTTCTATATTTGAAAGAATGCTTTATGTTTTGTGATTCTATTGAATGTAATCATCTAAGGTGCGACAGCTCAGATTACCAACAGGACTCACATGGGAATAGATAGCGAACGCCTCCTATTTTGTAGATCTACTGTAATAGAAGGGGGTTGTGAAACACCGAGAGATCGGATATTAAGGCGAGAGACTCCCTTTTATGTATTAGTCCCACAACTCTTCTAAGACATATGTTCCTTATAACACTAATGTAATGAGGGTATTAGGTTAGTAATTTACCTCGATGGAGGATATGAAAGCATTATAGAAACCCTTTGTTCATAACCTACCAATCTTCAAATAGGAATCCATTATCCCCAAGAACCCGAGGGGGATACCTTTCCTAGATACCCCTTCTCCTGATTGACTGCCCTCGTGACTTCATTACATCCCATTTTATCTTGCTTTCTACAATTAGAATTTAGGTTTGTTCATACCACCACCAATCTTTCTTTAGACTAGATAATAGATGAACAGTTAGTACTAGTATTTCTCGGTCTTTGTGGGTTCGAAATACGACTTTCATAGTATACTTTACTACTTGATAAGACCTGTGCACTTGCGGTATAAGCATAAGCATTAGGCTCAATCAGCTGGTTCGTCTGAGATCTTCATCAAAGAAAGATATAACAGGACCAACCTTGGGCTCCTTATTTGATGGCTCCATCTGGGCCAACATATGAAATTGTGACTTGCAAGCTGCCACGACATCGCCTTCACCTCCAGGTCCTCCAGAAATAAAGTGAACTATGCGAACAAGACTCGAGCCTGGATTTGGGACTGATGGGCTTTCTTCCTGTTGGTCTTGCTTGAGAAATTGATATAGGCATCCATTCCAAGCTTGTTCTTCAATTTGATTCTTGAGCCATTGGCACTCCTCTGTATCGTGGCCGTGTTCGCAATAGGATAAATAGTATATGCTGCTATCTTTCCGATTCAAGGGATTCTTGGACTTGGTGGGATACTTCAAGATCCTCTGTCTCTACACCTGTATGAGGATGTTGGTCTTGGTGTCGGTTAGGGGGGTGAAGTTTTGATATTTTATCGGTCCTTTACCCTGGGGGCTTATCGAGGTCGTGAAGAACCTTAGCCCTATACTGATCCGGGTACTGGTCTTGGGGATTCCTTTGATGCTTTCCCCTTATTGGAAGGCCTCTCCTTTTTGTTCTCCTTCAGTCCCGACTGGATCTCTTCTGCGTTGATGTACTTCTTAGCACTAGCGAGCAGCTCAAAGAGGTTATCAGGCAGCCTCTTGGCCAAGGAGAATTTAAACGCAGCCTCATGCAATCCTTCCATGATCGTCGTATCGATGATGGATTGGTTGAGGTTCGGGATGGTATAGGTTTCTTAGGTGAAGTGGTGTATATACCTGCGGAGGCTTTCTCCCTCATGCTGCTTGATGCTCATCAAGGTGTTCGAGGTCTCCCTGCGCCTCTTGCCACTAATATAGTGATTGTCGAAGAGGTCAGAGAGCTCATCAAATGAGGTGAAAGTGTCAAGAGAGAGGCTTCTGAACCATATCAGTATTGCTCGTCGCAAAGTGGTCGGGAAAAGCCGGCAGATCATGGGGTAGTTAAAGTCATGAATAAGCATCAATGCCTGAAAGGCCCCAAATTGGTCATTTAGATCCGTGGTGCCATCATATGTCTCCATGGCGGGAGCCTTGAGACTTCAAGGGAAACGTACCTCCATGATTTATCGCACAAAAGGAGACGACGGGCGATGGTTGCATCTTAAGTCCTCTCTCCTCGAGCTTTCTCTTCTCACATCCACTCTTCTCCCTTCGGAGATTATATCATGTCACAATAGCGAATAGGTCTTTGATGATTGTTGAGGTGGTGGTAACCTAGAACTGCTCGCTTCCGGAGTCTCTTTGCTCTTCCTTCTCTCCAACCTCCTGCCGGACCGCACCATACGGGCATCTGTACGTTGTCTTCCTCCCAAATAGTTCGGGGGAGGATTCTCAGGTGTTGAGGTCTACGAGACCTCCCTCTCGATTTTCCGCAAGGCTTGCGTCAAGACCTCCATCTTCTGCTCCAGAGCAATGTAGTGCTCCTCCTGGACATCTGTTTCAGCGCAACAGTCCTGGTCAGGGTTTGCTACCTCGTGAGCATTGGGCTCGCCCATCTGCACTTCACCGTTTCCTTGGGTTGAACTACGGGTGGTCCTCCTCAATGTGGACACAGCTTTTCCTTCAAGTCCTATAGACGGTGATAATCTGTTAGCGCAAAAACCGGTTGTAACACCCATCTCCTAACCAAGAAACACGTGTCATACCAGCCAGGTCAAGGGAATGAACCCTACACCTAAGACTGTAAAGGTGGTAATAAAAAATAATCAAGTAATTGCGGAAACTATTAAAAGCAAACAAATCATATCATAAACCCAAATTTAAGATACTGTTTAATACAACACCAAATAAAGGTAATGTCTTAGACATAATTGTCTCAAATACATTCATAAAAGAACATAACTAGAAACTAAGACACGGGGAAATCAGAACCAGCTACAAGAAATCTCCACTTAAACTCGCGATTAGACAAAACCCTCTATCTGGTCTTCTGTCTATCGCCTGCATAAAATAATTAATCTATTTTTTTTTTTTGCTAATTAACCTCATTTAATATTTGAAAATTTTCTGAATATTTATTTAGAAAAATCCGGGATCTTACACCTGTTTTCCTAAGAGTTGACTATGGTGAAGGCCAACAGATGAAATCTTCAACGATTAAATTATGTAAGGAAGGTGTCGTCTCCGAGAATCCACCTAAAGAAGAGCCACAACCCCTACTATGATAGGGGGGAGGGCCCGGATGCCAAAATCTCGCTTCGACAGTAAAGTTAGCGGGGAGGTCATTGGAGAAGAAGAAAGGATCAGAGAGTGAGAGAGAAAATGATTCAAGTTTTCTTATCCTACCCCTTCAAGATCCTCCTCTCTTTGTGCCCTTGGAGTGCCTTGGGATCCGAAAGCCACATGCCGCAACATCCCACGCCATCTTGTTATTCATCATGACAGGAAGTGTTCGAGCACCCCTTGTATCTCTTAGTTGATGGCGACTTTACCCTGCCATGGAGAGGTATGGTGGTTTCTGGGGATCCAAACCGCCTTCCTGGGGAGCGTGGGCGTGCCGACATGTAGGTGGTGAGATTTTGACTGTATCATAAAATATATTTAAATTGTTTTTATATATTCATATAAGCATGATACCAAGGTTACTTTTTGGTTGATGGCTGATTAGATTATGAAATTTGGTTAAAAAGCAGTTGGTGGTGTTTGAATTTACTTTAATCTTGTTTTTTTTTAAGAAAGCAAAAAAAATTAGAAATAATGTTTAATGGAAGAAAATGAGAAAGACACAAGAACAAAGGAAATTTAGGGTGTACTCAGAAACATTTAAAACAATGTTCCTATAAATTTTCAGGCCTTTATGGAAAAATTATAATAAGTTAGTTTAAAATCAAACAATTAGACAAATGTAAGTAAAAAATTAATTCTTTTTGAAAAATGATTTCAATTAAATAATTGACTAAACTGTCCACTAGTGGAACCACCTAAGATGAAGATGAAGGTCCCAAACATTTTTATTCTCAGAAAGTGATGTGTTTGTGTTATACAATGGCTGACAAAGGTAGCTCAAATTTCATTAGCATCCATTCCATTTTCAAAGACCTGTGAAAAGAGACGTTTGATGCCTTACGGGTTAAGTCTTAGCTATTAACTGGGGGGCCGGCCATGGTTTTGTCCCCACAACCACATCATCTCTTGTTCGTATTCTTTTAAAGATGCCCTCAACTTGAGTATTTAATCATGATGATTCTTGTTAACTTAGTTTAATTTAAATCACAATCAAACCAGTACTTGATTTCAGCCATATTAAATCTAATACCTTATTGCATGTCATAATTGTTTGCAAATTATGTATAGGAAATTCCTTTTTTTATCAAATTATATGTTTGTATTTAAAGTAAAAAAAGAAGACTTTTGATCGTCTCAAGTTCTTTTGCCACCCCCATGCCAGATTGTTCAATTCATGGCTTTCGTTTTGATAGTCTTCTTTAGTTCTCTATATAGCTGTACAAGTTCTTTTGTATTTGCAAAGGCATACAGAAGTTGTCCCTACATCTCCATTTATGTGCATTTTTGAGAATTAAGTAGGGAGATATAAAGGGAGTGTCTAGTGGAGGATCACTAAGTTAAGCCTCTTTTTAATAAAGTTAATTTTTTTAAGGAAAATAAAATAAAATTGTGAAAAAGGCTCTTTGGTGACTTCAATATGCTCAATATGCTCGGAGAGTTCCCCTTTCCTCTCTGAATGCTAAAATTTTAGAGACATATACAATAGTATATATTCCAATTTTCAACATAGTTAACTACTTAGAAAATTTCTCATCATTTTGTAAAATTTGACATTTTATTATAATTAATGTGTAAAATATCTCCTATAAGAGTTCTTCAAAATTCTCGAATAAAATCTAAATTATCTACAAACAACAAAATTTTGTCACAAAAGTTTAAAAACGAAGATATCATTTAGTCAATTGAAAAATTGACCTTTAAGATTAGATATATATTATGGTGTAATCAGTGGTATATGGAGCAAAGACGAGGGCAATTTCAGCAGCATCACCGAGAAGCACCGGAACTCAGAGCAATGCCAATTGATAAAGGCAAGTCCCCGATGGCCGCAATTAAAACATCCCCGGTGAGGACGAAGGATGGCCGTAGAAGGGGGATCCAGATTAACGAACCGCGGGACGGGAGGCGAACGGACCATCGGAAGGCGCTGCGCCACCAGAGGAACTCCCTACGGGAGCATGGACGAGGATATATAAGCCGGCGGCCTTACCTGGCCACCCTATAAACGCTGCTGGAAAAGCGACTATTCGGCGGAGGATGTGGCTGTGACCTCACCCGGTCGGGAAAACGAGCTCAAGGTGGACTATCCAACAATTGAAGCAGTGGACGAGTTCCTTCGCTCCACGTGGTGGGGATAGTGGACCACAATCAGTGACCAAGACCAAATCAAGTGGATTCAGGTCCCAGATAAGTTGGGTAAAATGAACCTGGTTGATGCGCACTTGACTCTCACGTGCGTCAACGAACTTGCAATGGTCACTAGTAGGCCCCACAAGTGCGCGTGCACTGCGTGTAACACCCTACCCAGCCCCACTAAGGGGATCGGGCAAAGGACAAGGGCCCGTGCGCCTAAGTTCACTAACTCACCATAGCCTCTACTCACCTGTAGGCTGGCTCAATAGCACCAAATAAAACAAAGGTGTCAGGCCTATTTGATCTTGTAATTACTAATAAGCATGCTGAAATTGTCATAATGAGCAGGCTGAAACTATCACTAATTAGCAAGCCGAAAATGTTAATGAAAATCTAGACCCACTAAGGTCCTTTGATTACTCAAGGTCTCCATTAAACCCAAGAGATGCTAAATAAATAAATTTTTAAAATGAAATTGGCATAGACTTGTGCAAGGCATCCTTAAGGTGGATTGGAAATTCCTGGAACCTTATACCTGATAAAGCTAGAAAAAAAAATAACCTTGGTAAGAATGCAGGAGACCCCCTCTCTCTCTCTCTCTCTCTCTCTCTCTTCCACTTCACCAAAATAAAAACTATCTCCACCCAGGAAACTTGCACCCGAGCTAAACCGACACCTAAACAAAAAACAGACCAAAACCGCTACATCAAAACAAAAGGAAGACCAAGGAAAAATAATCTGCCATCCTAGGAGAAACCCCAAAACATACAAGTTCTGGAGAGGGTAACTACCAGAGCATACAAAAGAAGAATTGAATAGCCAAACCCAGACGAAAATCCTACACCTCTCTCAACAGTTCCCCTAACCCTCTCGAACTGGCAGGAAGAGGACCTCACCTCAGGAGCAATAAGGGTGGGAGTCAACCTGGATCTTGAGGGAGGCAACGTGGACCAAGCACTGAAGCACATGCGGCTAGTGGAAGCCGAGAGATGCTTTGAGGGGTAGGGGAGCAACTAGGCCCCTTGAACCTCACACAAATAGGGCATAATCCAAGTTAAATTCATGAAATTAATCTCTTGGAATATAAGAGGACTAGGAAAGCGTAAAAAACACTTCCTTGTGTGAGACTTCATAATAGCACAAAGGGCGGATGTTTTTGTCTACAAGAGATAAAACTCCAGTCAGTGAAAGATAGAATTTGGCGTCCCATTGGAGGAAATGCCTATGATGGGAAAGTTGTGTTTCTAGTAAACAACGCGAGAGGAAGAGGTTGGATCGGCTGGAACCCGGCAAAGTTCATACTAATTAACAGCTTTATCGACACCTACACAATATCAACAATCCTGGAGGACCAGAGTAACAGATCCCAATTGATGATCACCATAGTCTATGGGCCCTGTAAGAGGCAGTCAAAATAGACTTTCTTGGAAGAATTGAGAACTATACGGAGCAGATGGACTGGACCCTGGCTTCTTGGAGGAGACTTCAACTTAACATGGGGGCAGTGGATAGGAACACGGGACATTACACATTGACCAACGGCCGAGATCCACCGATCCTTATACAGCTTGACAAATTTCCAGTATCAACGGAATGGATGACAGCCAACCCCAAAATATGGAAAACAACCCTACCACATATCCATTTATACCACACTCCCATCGCCTTGGACTGGGGACAACAAGATACCAAGTACTACATTTTTCATTTCAATAGGCTTGGGGAAAGGTGTAAGATCTTGAATTTTTTTTTTAATTTTTTATTTATTTGTTTGTTTTAATTAATTAATCATTTATTCACTGGTTTTTGTATTTAAAATATTCTTTATTTATTTACTCGGTTTTGGTCTTTTGAACTCTAGTGCTTTGGCTTGGGTAGTAGGAATTCTCATATTTTAGAAATTTTAGTTAGAGTGTCTATTCTTTTAGGACCTTTTGATGAAGGCTAAAATCTTCATGGATTTTGGAATTTGTTTCGGGATTAAGTCAGGTAAGTATTCCACCTAGAAGTTTAGTAAAGTTTTCTTATAAATTTACATAAATTATTTCCATTATTATTTAATTATTACTGAGTTTATTTGATGTTTCAAGAATATTTTAAGTCATCTATCTTCGTACAAACAGAACCATGCATGTATATTCCATTTAGAACTATTGACATCTGCCTGCTTGAAATATTTTCTGACATAGCTACTTTATTTGTTATGACTTATTTTTTTGCAACACTTATTATGATTTTTGGGCAAGTCTCCAAACTGTCTGTGTTCTAACCTTCGTCAATGGGGGTTAAACATTGACCGTGTGGACACGTTTTGATTGTGAACTAGTTTAACCCGTACTGGTGGTTATACTAGCAGCCTTCTGTTTTATCGTCTTGTCGGTCACAATACTAGCCTTCTATTTTTCGTACTGTCGGATTATAATAACAGCCTTGTGTTTCGGACCCGTACCACTAGGGCTATTAGTGGTCATAGCAAGTTTGGAAGTGTCACGCCCCGAACCCGGATCCCGGGCCTCGGCGCACGCGACAAACGCCGCGTGCTTATAGGGTCGCCCCTAGAAGCACGCAAGGCTAAGTAACATAAGCAGATAATTAAATCAGAGTTTAAATTATAAATCAGCGGAAGAAATATATATAAGGTTTTTATAAAACCCTAGCAGATCCCGAATGACAACTCTCACTCAGAAAGGAATAGAGGCCTGCAAACCTCAGCTCAACATATCCCCATCGCTGCTAGGTTGTCCTGCGGAAGCTCTCTCCTGAATTCCACTTCTAGCTACTCGCAAGGTCCTCATCTAGTCCTGACCCTACTACTCATTGTCACCTGAGAAAAACATCCATCAAGTGCATGAGCCAAAGAAAGGCCCAGTAGGATCGCAAATAAATCAATAAAGGTGGCGTAAGAACAGAAATAAAAGAAGTACAAATATGCAATAATAACATCACAAGCAAATAACAAATCTCAGGAAAGTGGATAAATCCACAGATGTACTCAACCTCTGGCATATGTGATACTAAGATGTCTACGACATCTACGACACCATCGGTATCGTCTTCGGCCTAAGCCGGGCTACGCTATAGCATACATGTGCACATGGCCAGAAAATACCGCTCTCTGACTGAGCCAGGTGGCCAGATATTATACACCCTCTGCCGGGGTCTCCGTCCGATGGAGCATCAAGTGCTCGTGGCCAGATATTATACACCCTCTGCCGGGGTCTCCGTCCGATGGAGCACCAAGTGCTCGTGGCCAGATATTATACGCCCTCCGCCAGGCCGGTGGCGGATATTATACACCCTCGGCCGTGGTCTCCGTCCGATGTATCATGCCTGAAAGTAAGAGATTGATAGTACTAATACCTAACAACAGGTATACATATATATCCAAGGTAGCAACATCTTGAATATACAATGATCAGAGATCTCATCGAGATCGGAAGCCAATACGTATCTAAGGAGTAAAACTCTACTTAAATACGCATTTGAAAAACATGAAAGCAACAATCTCCTCGAGATATAAAACCGATACATATGAGGAAACCCATCTCGAATATGTATTGGGAACCTCTCGAGGAAATAAGAGTACAAAATCAAAGGAGGGTAGAAGGAGAGAATATTTAATGCAAAGAATAGAATATCGACAGACTGCTATGGAGTACCACCCCCTTCGACCATCCCAGGTGCAAGTGGGATGCCAGAGGGTACTCCACTGGCCATATGCCATGGAGTATCACTCCCACTAGCCATATGCCATGGAGTACCACCTCCTGGCCATCCCACAACAACACAAGAAAAATGTCAAGGGGTACTCCCTCAAAGCAGATCATATCAGAACATACAAGCTCAAACAAATGCAAAGAAGCATAACATGTCCAGCAGAATGAGCATGTATGAAAAGATGGACTCAATATCCATCTAGCACAACATCAACAGAAATCAATAGAATACTATGAGTTAGAACTACTCACGGCACGTGCGACATCCTACCTTATTCGCCTTCGGGACCTACCGTGTCCGAGCCTTCCACTCAGGTCCTCGACCACCTCACCACGTCCTAAACATGGTAAATGTTTGTCACACAACATTTCATATCAAAAGGAATGCATTACATGCATTAAATTACCCAAATCGTGAGTTTACCGAAATATCGGCTTTTAATTTATAACCGATGGATCTGGGCTCTTAGACACCTGCCCGTACCATTTTTATTAGTTTAAATATACACCCGAACTATCGGGACGATCGGAATCAAATTCCGAGTCTTTTTGAAAACATTTGAGTTCTTATTCACTCTACATTCGGTAGCTACAGTAACCATATAAAACATGAAATTAGAACATCAAATCGAAGCTCAAAATCTTCACCATTTCATCCCAAACTCCTAGTATATTACATTCACAATATTAACTTTCATTTCCAACAGGATTGGGTCATTATCGTCTCCTATACGGCCCCCAAAAATTAAACAAAAACAATGTTCTGCAGGTGCTACAGTGTTTCCTGCATAATCCTTTCTTGGAGTTCAACTCTTTACAATGTTTTGCAATTGATCACACCTATTCTTAATCCAAGGAAGTGTGAAAACAATCCCAAAATACTCAACACCTTCCATCTCATTATTTGGTAACTAAGATGCTTTGAAAATACACTAATTCAATAGTAACAAAAATCTATGTTTGCAACATCAATAGCCAATGCAAAGATAACTAGTAAACAATAATCCTTATCTTAACCTTCTCAATTACAAATCCGCATATCCGTACATATGATCTATATAATCCATGCCATTACTCTCATCACCATTATTCCATTGCTTGTTTATCTCCATCACTAGCATAGAAGAAGGTTCTAACATGCTCTTCTTAAATAATTTAATAACTAATCATGGTGTGATTAAGCTACTAAATAAATCCGACGAAATTTCGGCGGAGTCTCCTTTGTTTATAGGGCTTTAGGTTCATACAAACATTCCCCATTCAATACATGAATTTAAAATCGTACAACATAGTTAACACTCCAAGAATCACATGAACATCTAATCTTAGACATCTCATAACCTTGAAACCTTCAAACCATTCATGTTTTCATCCAATGTTTTACCCTCAATTGAGTTCATGTTTAGTAAGGGTTCACTCTTCTAAAACCTAGAAGCATGAAACCATGATATCTAGGAGTTAATTAGGGTATTAACTCCTATAATTTTTCATGAAAATTCGGCGGCACCTCCCCTAATTATAGGGCCCCGAAAATCATACAAACATTCACCACAATCTATCCATTACACATGGATTTCGCAAATTCATACATCCATATAAACAACACATGAATACATGGTAATTAGTCTACAACCATAAATCGTTGCTTCTACACAATATCATCATGCTTCTAACTCCTCCCATGCCTCTTTCATCCCTTAATTAACATTCATGCAAATCCAAACCCTTAATCAACCATTTCACCAAATTAACATCAAGCTATTTGAGCAATTGAATTCCTTAATTAGTATAGGGCTTTTACCCAAAGTTAGGGCTGCAGGTCTGCGGCGTGGCTGTACGTGCACAGGGCGGGGCTGCAGGCCTGGAGCTTGTGCAGGGCAGCGGGTGCACAGGTGCGGGACGCGCGCAGGGGCTGGCGGCAGCGCGCGCGCAGGGGCTGGCGGCGCGCGCGCAGGCTGACGGCGCGCGCGCAGGCTGGCAGCGCGCGCGCGCAGGTGCAGGAGGCGCGCGCGCGCGGGGTGACGGCGCGCGCGCAGGCGGGCAGCGCGCGCGCGCAGTGCAAACGCGCGCGCGCGCGCAGCGCGCGCGCGCAGGCTGGCAGCGCAGGCGCGCAGGTGTAGGCGGCGCGCGCGCGCAGGCTGACGGCGCGCGCGCGCAGGCTGGCAGCGCGCACACGCAGGTGCAGCGCGCGCGCGCAGGCTGGCGGCGTGCGCGCAGGTGCAGGCGACGCGCGCGCACAGGCTGGCGGCGCGCGCACGCGCGCAGGTGCTGTCGGTGGGCAGCTGGTCCGGTCAGCACCGGTGAGGGATGAGGTCGGCCGGAGACAGGGACCGTGCGTGCGCGTCAAGGGGAGCCGCCGACTCTCTCTCTCCGGAGATCGGTCGCCGTCGATGAAGAGGAGGGCGCGGTGAAGCTCGGGTCGAGCTCGGTGGAGAAGAAACGAGAGGGAGAGAGGTGATGAATCTCTCTCTCTCTCTCTCTCTAATACATATAACTTTCATAAAGTTATCACAATATTAATAACTATTATTTCTTTTTAATTTATTATATTATCTTTTCTCTTTTCATTTATTTATCAAATATTATAATTCTTTATAATATTTAAATCCAATCATTAAACTTATCTTATCATCTACACTATTGTTACATGGCTACTATTCATTCACGGGTGAATGAATTCATTGTAGTCGGGACCCACTATCACGATTCTTTTCGGCCCACATGCGACCACGGATCTGCGAAATCCCGGGTCAATGATTCCAATACCACGGGTGTATTGTAGTATCACGGGTCGGTCTTTCGTCCGACCAGATCCACCTTTCTCGGGACTCTAACTTTTGAATATTTGTCTGATCTTCACAATAATTAATCTGATTTAATTAATACTTAATTAAATCTGGATTAATTAGACCTTTACAATTTTCCCAAATTTCATCGTTTACCATCATAATTCCTATTTAATAAATTTTGGAAATAAATAAATAAAAATCCTTATTTATTTCGGGGCGGGTGTTACAGGAAGACTCTAGTATTTTGAGTATAAACTAGTCCGTCTGATAATATCCTTTTATGAGAACTTCAAAAATTATAATTTTTGCAAACTATTGAGTTATTTATGAATTATTTTCCTTTTATTGTTTTGTTTCAGTTTTACTGATTATATTAAAACCACTACATAGTTCACTATTTTAGTAGGTACTTACTGAGCTCCCAAGCTAATTAATCTCTGGACCCTTTTTTTTCCAGATCATGAGGAGTAGCTAGCTAGTCGGTGGGTAGATGAGATGTCTAGAGCCTGATCTTATCCTTAGTACCTTATGGATTTTCTTTAGTATATGGAATAAAATAAACTGTACTGATTTATTTTCATAGACATTGCCTATTGGTTAGGTCATTTTGGATATTGGATTGAATATTTGAGTATTAGCAATAAATTTATATTAATCAAGTATTTGTAGGAAGTGTAAACAGGTTATGAGGCCTTGCATACGCAGTGGGCCCCATCCCTACATGTATGTGGTCGATCTGCCGACGTCCTAACTGGCTTCGGGTTGTGACAAAAGGTTGTCGGATTACGGGAGATGGTGAAGCTCTGGTGGGAGTAGTAAGAGTACGCATGGGAAGGAGCATACAAGTAGGCGAAAAAGGTCAAGCTGATTAGAGAGAAGCTCCAGCAATGTAGCTAGGAGACTCAGTAGACACAACGATAGTGCAAAATGGAGCTCATAACTGGAATAAAGTATCTCGATATCCGAGTGAGCAACAACCCCTACAAGAAATAGACAGGGAATTACTTATAGCACCTCGACACAAGTACGAGAACATAATCCGATTAGAGGAGGAACATTGGCGACAATTCTCCATACTCAATAAAATAATAGAGTGAGATCGTAACACATGATACTTCCAAGCCATCACCAACCGGAGAAAGAACTTAAACTGGATACTATTTAAAAGTTGATGGGTAGACTTTCAGGGAACTGGCGAACATAGTAGGAGTCATCACCGAGCACTACACAAACCTATTTGTAAGGAAGCGATAGGTTAGGTATACCACAGATTGGACGAGGATGTTTGAGGTAATGGAACCCGTTGATCACTCCAAGCTTGATGGGCCATTTATAGAAGCCGAGATTCTTTCAGTCATCCAGGAACTCAACTTGGAGAAAGCACCAAGTCCAGACGGTTTCCCGATGAACCTCTAACAACAAGGTTGGAGCTTCAAAAAAGAGGAAATCCTACAAACATTCCAGGACCTATACCAAGGCAGAGCAAATTTGGAGCGACTAAATTTGGCACATATCCTTTTAATCCCTAAATCAAGCTCAGCAGAGTCGATCATCGATTACAGGCGAATCAGTCTAGCTAACTGCTCGATGAAAGTCATTACAAAAGTACTGGCAAACCGTCTCCTAGAGAATATAACAAAGAAAGTGAATGAGAACCAAACTGCCTTCATCAAGGGGCGTTGTATTCAAGACAACATAGTGGCAACAGAAGAGATCATTTAAATGATTAAAAAGAAAGGAGGTGTACTGATGAAAGTGGATTTCAAGAAAGCCTTTAATAAAATTGATTGGGGTTAAATCAAAAGCTTACAAACTAGTAAAATGGGAGAAACTCTATAGGCAAAAGGAATTCGGTAGATGGGGCATAACCAATTTGCAAGCATTCAATGAGACACTGCTGAGCAAGCGGCAGTGGAGGCTTCTGAGTGGGGAGATAGGAATATTTGCAAAGATCATTTTACTAGCATACTTTCAAAACAAGCAAATCAACCCATATAAGAATACACCAAGCAAAGCCTCATATTTCTGGAAAGGAGTCACTGAGAACTAGGACCTAGCCATGGAAAATCTCACAACCACACTGATATTAGGAAAAACAATCTGGATATGGTTCGAGAACTAGGTCAAAGATCGGAGCTCCAACATGGCTTTCCCGAAAATCCAAACGCTGATAGGAAAGGCAAACCTCACTCTCCTGGATGCCCGAGGATAGCACCAATAAGGCATACTGCTAATCCGGCTGCGACCCTTATCCAAAGGGGTAGGGGACATGATACAACGAATCCAGGACCACCTAGCCCAAGTAAAAGTAGAGGGGGGTGACTGTAGATTGTGGAGACTAACTCTGAACCAATAGTTTACAGTTAAATCACTATACCATTTCCGAATGGATGAGGCGACCAGAAGCAACCTCCCGTCATCGTTTTGGAAGTAGGTTTGTCCCCTCAAAGTCAAACTCTTTATATGGTTGGCATGAGATGATCCCACGCTACACAACCTAGCGAAAAGAAACTCGATGGGGGAAAGGTCATTGTGTGTCCTATGAGACCAGGAAGAGGAAACCACTGACCACCTATTCACCTAATGCCCATACTCAACGACAATTTGGGACCATTACAGGCCCCTCCTTAGACGCAGGGCCCACCCCACCAAGATACAAAAACTATTAGGCGAGGAAACACTCTCTAGACTTGTGGAGAAGGAGCTCCCTTCCGGATGGGAACTGATGACAATGGCAATCGCATGGATTATCTAGCTGGAAAGGAACAGAAGATGTTTCGACGACAAACGCCGCGTTTTCAAGGAACTACTCCGCTAAGCTAACTTTCTTTTCCTCTCCTGGATTGAGGTTACCAAGCCACTAGGAAGCTATAGCTACAGGAGTTTCATGCCATCGTTACGTAGAGCCTCACCATCACCAGAGACGAGCAAGCACCAAGGCACATGGGAATGGACTTTGAAGAGGAAATAGAATCGACCTCCAAAAATATAAGACATTTACCCGGTTATGATGCGACGCAAGCCCTGGACATGATATTGCAATCTCTATAATTACAAGATGGGCACGCGGGACACACATGGGCAAAACCTCCTAAGGAAGAGTCTTCCGAGATAGAGAACCATTATTAGTAAAGGAGTAATCGAGACTAATCTCCTCCAAGCCTAGGAAAGTCATACGTGCTATATACTATCACAACTAGGGGCTATACTTAGTTTGGACTCCCAACCTGAGTTTGTATGCCTTATCGAGAACATGTATGCGTTGTGGAATGGGACTAGGGTAGGAACCTCAGAGAGGCCGAGTAGACCTAGATACATAAGGATGAACATAATATTTTGGGGTACAAGTGAGCTCTTTAAACATCGGGATGACTCTCTGGTGCCAACCAAAACAAAAAACAAAAAAAAAACAAAAAAATAAATTGCGAAGAGATAGTCAAAAAGGTGGGAGAACTAGCTTCCCTAATGGTTGGGTATCCTATTAGTTAAAAGTGTTTGAAAGGAAAGTCTTTGCAGGTTCCTGCTGCTAACCACATTCTACATCGCATGCACCTATCTATATGGCATACTGATGTGCTATGCTCGTCCGTAAGTGCACGAGGTCGCTCAAGTAGTAAAGTACATTGAGAGTAAGGTAGTCGAAGCCAAAGGGAACGACAGAGCTAGTTCTAATTTATCTTCTATTATATAGCCTAAAATATTTTTTGGCGTTTTTGTGATCCTAACTAAGCAATTTAAAGAATAACTAAAGCTAAAGTGAACAGTTGGAAAGTCTAGGGTTTTATCAATCAAAAAGACATGGTACCCCAAATCTCTACCACCTAAGAATCCCTTGCTCGACTCCATTCCTAATACTTGCTACCTAATTGATATATTCTTGGACCGTGGAGAACCCTAAATTAGTTTGACCACGATCTCTAGTACAGCCAAACACTAGTCCCATACAGTTATTTTGCCAAACGACTACATTAGTATTATTTAGTGTTCTGTGGTACCCACTATTACATTTTACCCTAATCCGGAGAGTTTGTTGTGAAATCACCGCAATAACCCGATCTCTCTGTATGAGTGCACTGCATATTATCTATGCCCAGATCTAACTTGACCAAGATATCTCTTCATGCATCAAGCAACTCTAATTATACCAAATATTAGAAAAGGAAAAGTGTCACAAGTTAATCCAACGGTTCAAGGACCTGAGCCACCACAAAAGGTTTAGCCTCTCATACTAATAGAATTCATCACAAAAGCTAAAGAAAAAAACATAAATAAAGATCATAAACTCCCTTGACTGATGCTTTCTCCAACTTCAATCTCCTCTCTGAAACCATTGCCGGCAGCCAAAGAACCTCCAAAGGTTGATTCGCCAAAAGTCCCCTTGCAATTTGCATCCGATGGTCTTTTATAGGCTTCAATTTTAAGCCAGACGACCGTGTCCTATGTTGACCCCGTGTATGAGTCTAGAATTATGTGGAATTAAATCAATTACGTTTTGGCTCATACCTAGATGTACATGGCCTGTACACAGGCTCGACATAGCCATGCGCATCTAGATACCGCCGTGTTAGGAGCTCTGTGCCCGCGTAGTTTTTCCAACTCTACACAATCTTCATTAAAAGCTTGATTAGATAATCATTTGACCTCGGATTGACTTGAACTTTTAAGGTGGCGTTTTTGACTTCTTGGTATTCAATTTGAACAGTGGAGATTGGCTTTAGAGTCTTGTAACTCTTGTAATAAATTCTTGACTTCTGCAGCTCCTTTGGCTCTAAATTGATTCAATTTTCGCTTCTTCTGTCCTGAGAACCTATTTTCCTATTCAGTAACAATAAAATACCCAACAAAGCACAAAAATATAGGAATCCATGTGAAAAGACAAGCAAAGTGCATACAAATATAATATGAAAATATGTATAATTATGCACTCATCACATACAATATTATTATAGAAGTTGTACTACCTGCTTCGAGAGTATAGGCTACCTCCGATGAGTATTAGCGTAAGGGGTGTGGTTTTCTCTCTTTCACGCCTTTCAATAATGACTTTGTAATCACCTGTTATCTCTTGGTTCTCTATGAACCAAAACTACTTGTACCAAAGGTTCAACTAAGAACCCTTTCGAAAATCAATGAACGTGGTTTATTCACACTTATAAAAAAAATGACCTTTATCTAATTTCTGCAATGTCTGAACTAGTGATTTAATATCGTTGGGATGATGATATAAAATCACTAAATTATATTTTTGGTATAAATTTGTTATATCAAAGATATTTTAGGAAAAATAATATTATTGTTATCAAGAGTGTATTTCAAATGAGAGAGAGTCTTGTGTTTTATTTTGGCAAGAGTGATAAAAAGAGAAATGTTTTTTATTCTCTAGTAGGGTTTTTTCTTCTTCATCATTATTCAAAATTAGATCCCAAGATTTTTTTCCCTTCAAGGTGTCAAAGAAAGGTTGTTTTGTTGAGGTTGGAGTATGTAAGGTCGATAATGGAGCAAATTATTCTTTGTAGAATGGGTATTACCCTACTCTCTTATTGTAATTTCTCATTTCAATAGTGGATTAACTAAACGGTCTTGCTTGTGGCTGTAGCACTATTGTGGATGAACCACACAAATCTTGTGCCTCTATAGTTTGGTGTTTGCATGAATTTTCTTAAAGCATTATCATAAACTTCTATCAACTATTCTTTGTATTGAATTGATTTGTTTGTATTGGCACTAACAATTATAGGGTGGTGATTTGAATATTTCCACATTAAATATATTTGATGAAATTTCCTTCTTTTAAATTAAATAAATCATATTAATAGAAAACCAAGTAAGGCATGACTATGGTAAAGCTATGCAAAGCATAAGAACCTTACATTTTCCCAATAGTTCTTAAGCCACACAAATTTTAAGATTTATATCCAAACCACTTAGGTAGTTTTTTTGTTAGATCTTAATATATTATTGTTAAACATTTATATTTTCTAATTAAATTTTTAAATATAAATTTAATTTATAAATTCTTATAAAATAGTATTTTATATGGCCCTTTGGAATTTGAGTGTTGTACACCAAATAATTTTCAGCAGAATAATGGATGATGACATGGGTTACTTACTTTTCTCCTAATGTTTGACATAGACCTGAGTGTTTTTTTTTCACATAGGTTCTTGATGTATGCATGGTATTTATTGAGTAAAAATATACTGAAAACCTACAGCCCAATTTCCTTTCAGCTTTCCTGTGTCCCTTCTTAATGGTAATGTTTTTTTTTTCTTATATTTCATTAAAATTTTATAGATTTGGATCTGTGTTTTATATACCTCTCATGTGTTTCGTACAGAAACAACATGGCTAGTAAAGGTTGGGAGCCAAATCCTCTTTTCTCCACAAAGTTCAAAGTTGATCTCGAGGGCATGTAATTAGTATTCCTTCCCATATATATAGCCAATCACATTAGCACTTGGTTGTCATGAAAATGGATGAGAATGTTTTGTGGAACAATTCAACTATCAATGATGTTGTTTATCACTAGCCATTAAGGGAATATATAGGTACTCTAAGACTTCACTGATTATTAAATAAATTTAATCATTGACATGGTTACCTGTATCTCATGTGCAGCATGATTAATTTGTCAAGTACAAACAACATTACATTGTAGTTAAAATGCCAAACTGGCCATTAACTCACATGTATGACTGCCCATAACAAGAATTATACACCCTCGATTATAGGTTGTTTATAATTTACTTCACGGGCTGTTTGAGTAGTATCCTACAATAATAAATGCAAATTAAAAGAGAGATGGATGGAGTATTTCATATGACGATCAATATCCTCAAATAATGAGAAGTGAAGGATAGATTAAAAATATGGAGTTAAAGATTTGACACATTGATGAATGAATGGTTCATGGCTATTATTAACATTGTATTTGTAGGAGTTGTAGGACTTGTATTATGTTACGGAGATATTTGGTAGAACACATGTCACCTGCCTAAATGACCACCTGTCACACACAGGGATACATCCCTTTGGCCACGCGGCAATATCACCGAATACTCTAGCACAATTCCGTTCGGTAAATAAGAATGAGGGTTCAACCCTACAAAATAAATCCGTCGGACTTATAAAAACCGTCTCATAAGGTGCTTATAGCCACCTGGGTAAGAAAATATCTAACGCCTCTACAGTAAGTAGATCTTATCCACTTGCCTCTACAGTGGGCAGATATTCTCTACTTACCTACGTAGTACTTACTTACGTAGCACCTGCGTAGCACCTACACCGTAGGCAGATATTGTCTTACCGCCTTTTTGAGATATTTATTTACCGCCTTACTCACCACCTTTCCCACCGCCTTTGAGTTGTTATAAAAGAAGAACAACGATGGAAAGAAAAGGATCTAAAAAAAACGTCACCCAAAACACTTCTTTCTCACAAGTTTTCTGACTTAAGCATCGGAGTTAAATCCGGGCAGAAAGGCCCAATTCCGATCACTCTCTTCCCCCTTTTGCAGATTCGCCCGGAAATAAAAAGCTGATAATTCCGATCGGCATTCCAGAGCGTTTCCTATTCAGAATCTGAAGTAAGTGTCCACATCAACTATAAATTTCAACCGTTTGTCGAAAGCTGAGACCAGATCACGAGGCAACAGTAACCAGCGTGAGGTGGACCAGTTTTTGGCATCAACATATTACATGTTATAGAACCAAAAATGATGCTTTAAAGCAAACTCATGCATGTTTTGGTTCTATTATTTGAATCTAGTCCAACTTAGTTTACCTAACTTATTTGGTGCATTTTTATCATGCATTGTACATATTTTAGCGCTAATTCAAGTTGTATTTACTTGTATCAGATGAGAAAGATTCAGGAGTGAAGCATGGAAGAGAAGAAACCCATAAATCACCACACAAAGCGAGATGGAATTTGGTGTCACGACGCTAAACCTGAAGAGAGGATTATTAGCTAGTGGTTCACATCGCGACAATGATCATCAAAGGGCTACTTACGACTTGGCGTCGTGATGTCGATCCTTGGGCGTCACGATACCAAGTGAAGCGTCTATAAAAGGCTGCGAAATTTCTCATTAGGGCATCTTTGCTCGGTAGTGGAGTCCAGCCTTAGGATTTTAATCTAGAGAGTCCGGGATAAGGCTTGCTAATACTCTTTATATCTGTAGTTTTATCACCTTTGTGTTACTATTCATGGATTTGATGCTTCTAGACATTGATATTTTGTTGTTTAACTTCATGATGTGTGGCTAAACTCTATTCCAGGGTTGAATGACATTATTGACATAGCAACTAATTGTATGGACAAGTCATGCATCACACGGTAGAAGTCCGGTTCAACCGGAAACCTGTGGTATAGACATATATCGTAGTCGCCTTATGGTTAGGGTATAACATCTAGGGTTATATAACGTCCCACTCTACCCATAGACATATGGTCTTAGAGATCATGGGTATATTCGTCGAGATATCGAGAATCATTATCAATACCCTTGCATTGAGGTCCCTTAGTCATACCACTAACTAGCGCTTGTTCCCAAGAATAGCAATCATCTATGAATCATAGACAAAAATGAATAACATGTTAAGAAGGCATACAACCCTAGTACTTTATTATTGAGTTTTCCTCGTAGTCTTCATTAATTTCTATTGCTTTCAAGGATTAGTATAGTTAGATAAAAGCCCCAAAATCGCTTGATTGAATGAACTAAGGTTTTAGAGTAGGCTAGTGGTGAGATACAACCACAGGTGTACGGATCGTAATCAAGTAATAAAAGTAGACTCAAAAGTCGGGTTATCGATCCTCAGGGTGAAGGAAGTACTAGTACCCACTACTTGTCTACTTTCTATTCGATCTAAAGGCGATTGATTATACTATGTCTAAATTAAGAAATTTCCAACACAAACAATGGGGTCAAATTGCTCTTGATGACAAACAATCATCAAAATGGGATACTTGGGTGATAGAATCCCCTTGGATTTCTAAAATGTGGATAAACTCTCTATGATAATAGTTGGTGAATCCTTGGCCAAGGGTTCCTAATATGCTTTCACTCCCTCTCTCGAGGTTAATTACTAATCCTAGTGCCCTTACCAATGATGTTCTAGGGAACCTAATTCTTGGGAGGATTATGGGAATAATACATCTAAAGGATTCGCTCTCCTTAGTACCCGTTCTCCCGGTATACTCACAATCCTCTCTATTGGAGATGGTCTACACATGGGGAGGCTCTAGCTTCTTCCCTCATATGGACTATAAAAATCGCTCAAGGCTTTCGCAACGTAGAGGAATTAACTCACAATAAAACATCCAATAAACACATAGATTCACCCAAGCATTCATACATAGAGAATAATCATCAATTAAACCATATCCAAGGGTTCATCAACACCCAAGCATCTACGAAATTAGCTCTCCATGAAAGGAGATCAACAATCCAATGCAAAGATGAGAGAAATCAAAGAGTTCATGATAGAGTACAAGGATATTACATACACCATTGGTGGATTCCTTGACTCCTCTTCTAGCTTTTGCCCCATTTCTCATCCTTCTAGGGTTGGTAATGAAGATCTCCAAAACCCTAATCAAGCCCTATTTTCCCCAAAGCTCTCTCCCTCTAAGCTACAACTCCTTCTAAGCTAGAACTCCCTCTAAGCTCGAACTCTCTCTAAAACCCCCAATCTTCGGATTATATACCCCACTCTTAAGTCCTTAGAGCATCATTTATATTTTTGCCCTTGCCTAGGTTCATAGATTTGCAAGAAACTTATGACATAAGAGCCCATATACATGCCTGTATAGACTCCGGGTGGACCTATATGGGCATATATCAGACCATATGAGAGCTTGTATGGCCTCATACGGGGTAGTGTACGGCCCAAGGAGATTGAGTGCATGTGCCCTAATTCTCCAGGTCCATATGGGCAGTATCAAAGCCTGTATGCCTTGGTTTTGTCTCCAGAAACGCTTCATTTCGGCCTTAATTCTCCTTGAAAAGCTTTGTTTCTCCTGGGGTCTCGATATCTTGCCTTGTTTATCAAAATAAATACATTTTAAGTATCAGTGGGTCAAAACTCCTTGAAATTGCATAAAAAGAATACAACAATATGGTATAGAATTATGTTAAAATGAACACTTATCACATATCTCCAAACTTAAAGGTTTGTTTGTCCTCAAGCAAAGAAAAGAAATTAACAAAAGAAATGTGAGTGTTTATCCTCTAGCCATAGAAGTCATGGCGTAACTCTTTTTTTCAAGTTCACCATCCTAGTGTTTGTTCTCCCATTTCTACTCCAGGGCTTAGATAGATATTGTGACAAATTTTTTTTTAATATAGTTCTAAACAAAGCTTGTTCACTCCACATGCCATGTTCCAAAATTTTTGCAAGACAAGTATATCCTCAATAGACTCTAGAGAATTCTTGAGGCCCTATGATCTAAGGAACTCATTTATATTAAATAAGTGGTGGACAAGCTAGAAGGAGTTTAAGTTGGTGTTGTTTTTTTTTTACTCGGGTAGGGCATCCCAAATGGATTCGACTTTCTCGTATTAAAGACCAATGTAGAGTGTTGTTCCTCCTCTTAGCAGGGTGCTCATGCTAATTAGGCACTGGAGCACTTAGCTACTAAGATGATTATAACTCTACATGGTTGTGTTCGTGCTGAGTAGTGACTTTTCAAATTAAGGAACGCTGTTATCAGGAGCTAGAACCCCAAAATACTTAATCATAACAAGCAGCGGAACACTGTCTTCATTGTTTTATAACTACTATGTGCAGACTATTTCATTCTCCCCTTTACTTATCCACTAGGTCATATTATGATGGGTTAGAGATTTGAAATACTGCAACGAAGTCTCTTAGAGACATTGAAAATGATGCTTAGCTATTAAAGTCAAGAGAACATGGCAATGAGTTATCTATTCTCTCTGAAGGTTATGAGTATCACAAGGATGTTCTCTAAGTACCTATGGCGTTTCATAGGAGAATTTGACAAAATTATGTACTAAGATGGTACCCTAAAAATAGAATGTGTCAACGTTTTTCCTTATGGCCTTCATCAACGTATGATAGTCATGAGTAAAGATTTGCAATTAATTTCACTAATAGCCACCCATCTCCATACTGAAAAATGTACATTGTCCTCAATTTACTCAATAAATCCAAAATTAAATTAGCATGGAGGAAGGTGAACTAAAACTTCCCCGGTTAATTTGTTGTGCCACTTGATTTTCATTAATTGATCACATGGCGAATACCAGAGGATGTTGATTCCAGTTCCAAATCTGTATGAGAAGGAAATCATCATAACTCCACAAAAAATAATAGGAAATCAAGGGAATCCACGAAAGTAAAAAATAAAGATAAGTTTAGCAAAGCAGTACCCTTGCTAAATAATACAACGGTACACAAATGAAAGAGACAAGTCTACATAACACCAGTAAGCAAATAAAAGCAACATAGGAAAGTAAAAGATACATAAACACAAGTAACAAGATATGTCCCAGTCCTCAGTAAGCCGGATCATCTGCTGATGCCTCGAGTGATGCAGCGGGGGGTCCTTGAGATGGAGGAGGTGCAAATGGTGACTGCACTCTGATGAAAAGGGAGAGCTCTGTGAACTGCCTCAACTGACGCTGCTCCTCCAGGATCTGGGTCCTCATCTCGCACTGCTCAGCAAGAATGGTATCCTGGACTGAATGTTCCAATCCAAAGAGTAGAATAGTTAAAAAAACTTCCTTGTTTAGTTATCGAACACGGACCTCAGATATCTACTTCTCCAAACTCGCAAGGTGGCTCCTGATGGTGAAGAGAAGTCGACCGGCCAGCGAGGGTGGATTGAAGTCCTCAGAGCACGACTCCTGCTCATCTGAATCATCTGATGCCTGACCGACAACGGTTTAGTGACTTCCTGAGTGTTGGAGCAGCCCCATCTGTAGAGGGTGTTCATCCAAGAGTCGTGATCAACTGCAGCCACGGTGCGCCTTCCGTCCTATCCTCAAGGCCCATTCCTATGATCAGGCAGTTGATGTAAGGTCCCACGTTGATGGTCTTGAGGCAGGAGCTCTATCTCTGATGCGCCAAGTAGTTGGCGAGCACGTATCCTAGATGGATCGGTACTCGCTCAAATATGCTATAGAGGAAGAAGCACTCAGCTATTGTGATAACTTTGGTGCTATCGTCGTGACTCGCAATCGTGCGAATGATGAGAGCATGGATATACCGATACACGTGGTCGGTCATCAGGGACGCCTTATTGTTGTCGTGACACCTGTCGAGTTGTAGCCAGTAGCGCGTGGAAGAGATGATGTGTTTCAGGAAGGAGATGAGAAGCTCGCTATACTCATGACTATAGAGCTGATCGCGATAATAGAACCCCATATAAAGCGCTAACTGTATGTAGCTCGTGGTCGGCTGCACCCTGTAGAGCTAAAAATACGATGGTGGTAAGTCTCTGCTTCGCTACAGCGCTCCTATTAGCCTCAAAGATGCTCAACACCTCTAATGTAGGCTCCTTAAACACCTCGTTGTTAAGGGAGAGCACTTTGTCCCATCCACAGAAAGATATCATCTCTCGAACGCGATCGGCTATCGCGAGCTGAGACGTTCCAATCGATGATCAACATACGACCGAACAGGTGGGCGGCGAGGCGAGTGTAACGTTGGAGGAAACGATCCTCCGTAAACTAAACTGGGGGTCACTGAATGATGAACCCTCTCCCTTGCAACCCCTTTTTGGCATAGAGACGTGGTTCCCTTCTTAGGCTTGTCTACAAAATAATTGAAAAAGGTGTTAGTGCAACTGAAAATATTGGGAAACAAGCCAAAATTGTGCAGTAAGACCCTTGATTGGCCCTATACGGGCTAGCATAAGGGTTGTTATGTGGCCTATATGACCCTGCCTGGGGGGCCCGTATGCGCCTTGTCGCGCGGGTGCCGATGGCCATGGCGATTCCTTTCCCCATTTGCATCCAAATCACACTCATTTCATACCCTAAACTCTATACATACTTTTGATTAAAGTATTGCGACAAAAACTTGACGCAAAATCACGCATTCATCACCCATTCATTCAAAATTCATCCATTCAAAATCCTAGAGTTCTAAACATAGAGAAGATGGATTCAATCGACAAATCAAGCAATTAGAAAGCATACCTAGGGGAGAAGGAAGCCCAAAATCAAGAGGAGAGGTCACGTCGGTGAAGAGGAGGCTCGGATCGGCGTGGAGAGGGAGTAGGGTCGGTTAGGGTTTAAAAGGAAATGAGGGGGCGCGTTTTATAATGCCCCAACTTATGTAACTGACCGACCCCATATGGGCTCATGGGCCATATACAGGCCCGTATAAGGTTATAGCTGTGTCATACGACGTATATCAGCCCGTATGACACCCCATATACACCTGGATTTGGCTTATGCAGCCAATCTAGGAGGCCATTCGCGACCTACTCGCGCGACCTAACAACAATTATCAATCTAGGTCTATGAATTAAGAACAACCAGCATGATGATACAAGATAATGTGCATGATGATATAAGATAATATGAACATGGATATGAAACATCTAATTTATTTATTCCAAACACACAATCTAGCCAAACAAAATAAAATTGCAAAGAAAGAAAAATAAATTTTCAAGAACCTGGGTTGCCTCCGAATAAGCGCTTGTTTAACGTCACTAGCTTAACTACCTTCACCTTACCTCACAGGGGCTCAAATACCTTGTAGTTCTCATCGGCTCCACCTTTGAAACATTGTCCAAATATTAGCATTCACTGTTTAGTGTAGATAGAACAAGTATTCTCCTTCATACTGGGCCTTCCTCAAAAAGAGTGTGAGCAGAAGAAATGGTATTTGCCCCTTTTTCCTTTACCTTCCTCCAGCTTTTTGTTGGAATAGTAAATTTCTGCTTCTTCTTCACCTTCTCTATCTCAGCTCCTGGGTAGATCCTTGATAAAGGAGAACTCTTTTGAATATCTTGTAAATCCTCCTCTTTATCTCCCAAACAATCATGTAGTAGATCTACCATCAAGGGGTCTTCTATGCTTTCGGAGGGATAATGTCGATACCATCAACACTATAAGAGGTATCATCTTAAGCCATAGTGTCTCACATGGCATCGGGTAGCTTGAATACCACCTCTTGATCTCCCATCCTCAAAGCTAGTCTTCCTTGTGCATGATCTTCAAGTGCTTGAGCGGTGGCAAGGAACGAACACCCAAGAATGATTGGAATGTCAACATCATCATCAACATCTTAGAGTACAAAATAGGCTAGGAAAACAAATTTATTGATTTGGACAAGCACATCCTCAACAAATCCCATAGGTCGCCTCACAGATCGATCAGCTCGTTGCAATGCTATCCCCATGGGCTTTTGTTCTTCAAGACCAAGCTTCATATACAACTTATATGACATTACATTGATGCTCGCCCCTGAATCTGCCAATGCCTTCTTTGTAATACCTTCACCAAGTATACAACGGACAACAAAACTACCCAGATCTTTCAACTTCTTGGACATGGTTTGTTCCAAAATGGCCAAGCATTGGGGTTTCAAAGTGACAAAGAATTGACTCCTCCAATTTCCTTTTGTTGGATAGAAGATCTTTCATGAATTTTGCATACTTGGGCATTTGAGACAAAACTTCTACCAATGACAAGTTTATGTGTAATTGCTTCAACATGCTTATGAACTTTGCAAATTGAGCATATTCCTTATCTTTCTTTAACCTTGTCGGATACGGTACTTTGGGTTGGTTAGGAGGTAGGGGTGAGGTTCTCGCCAACTTCTCCTTCACCTTCCTCTCTTCCTCAGTTCTAATGACAGGTTCAGAATCTTCAACTTCAACCGGGGTTTTCTCTTTTGAAACGAGGAGTTCTAATTCTTTCCCACTCCTCAATGTGATGGCTTTAAGTTGTTCCCCCCAAGGGTTCTCTTATGTATTACTCGGCAAGCTTCCTTGGGGCCTTTCCGATAGAGTCTTCGCAATTTGCCCAACTTGATTTTCCAAGTTATGAACCGTGGCTTGCAAATTCCGAATTGTAGTGTCATTGTTCTGCATGTACTTAAGTATAAGCTCCTCCATGTTGGGTTTTCTCTCTTGATGTTTTTGAGGTTGTTGGAAGCCGGGAGGATATTGCCCCGCTTATGGGTTCCCATAGGATAGTGCCGGATGGTTCCACTTGGGTGCATAGGGTCTATATTGGCCATCTGGTTACCTTGGTGCATTTCCCATATATTGCACTTGCTCTATAGAAACCATTTCTGTGATCGCAATGGGACAATTAGACACATCATGTCCTCCTCCACATATATTGCAAAACATGACTGGAGCCGGCCTTGAGCTATTGTTGGAAGTAAGTAGCTCAATCTTCTTCGTCAACATGTCCAACTTTTCACCATGAACAACATCTGTAATTGTGGGTTCATCAAATGACCAAACTATCTTTACTTGCCCCTTGTGGACCAATGGGCTTCATTACCGGCCATGTCTTCAAAGATTTGCTCGGCATCTTCCAGATATTTGTTTCCCAATGACCCGCCGTCGGCGACATCCAATAATTGCCTTGTAATGTTATCCAACCCATTGTAAAATGTTCGGATCTTGGCACAAGGGTCTTGGCCATGTTGAGGACAACGCCGGAGTAAGTCTTTATATCTCTCATAGGCTTCAAAGAATGTCTCGGTAGCACCTTGCTTGAAGGCATAGATATCCAATCTTAGCCTTACGGCCTTACTTGGTGGGAAGTATCGGCCAAGAATCTTATCAAGCATTTCATCCCAAGTACGAAGAGAGCCGGAAAGGAGTGAAGCAAGCCATCTATAAGCTCCCCATCTCAAAATGAATGGAAAGAGTCTCAATCGAATTGCATCGTTGGAAACCCAATTGATCTTGAACATATTGCAAATTTGAATAAACTTTTCTAGGTGAGAATGGGGGCCTAATCGGGTCTCCCATTAAACTGAGCTAAATTCTGAATCATGGTCATTGTGCTCGCCTTGATCTCAAAAGTGTTCATGTTACATTGGGAGGATGGATACTGAATTCCTCTCCTGCGTAGTGAGATCTCTCATACTCGAGCACTGTTTGTCTTCTTTCGGCCATGATGGGCACTACTCTCACTTCACCACTAGCTTCAGTAGGTATAGAATTTTCTGATTCTGAAGAGGGCCTCGGAATTGATCCTTCCGCTTCTCTCTATCCACTTCAATCAATCCTTTAGGGTTTTTATGGGTCATGCATCAACACCTCACAACAAGGTATAGTGAGAAAGACTAGTAAGTATGAAATCAATTGAACAAAAAGTAAAACAAACAAAGAAAATAAAATGATTAAATTAGTAAACTCCTAGTTTTCCTAGTAGTCCTAATCTCCCCGGCAACGGGGCCAAAAACTTGGTGAGATGCGACCGCAAGTGTACGGGTCATAATCAAGCAGTAAAAGTAGACTCAAAAGTCGGGTTATCGATCCTCAGGGAGAAGGAAGCACTAGTACCCACTACTTGTTTACTATCTAGTCGATCCAAAGGAGATTGATTATACTAAGTCTAAATTAAGAAATTGCTAACACAAAGATTGTGGTCAAATTGCTCTTGATGACAAACAATCATAAAAAGGGGTTACTTGGGTAATTGAATCCCCCTTGGATTTCTAAAATGTTGATGAAACTCTCTATGATAATACTTGTGGAATCCTTGGCCAAGGGTTCCTAATATGCTTTCACTCCCTCTCTCTGGCTGAATTACTAATCCTAATGCCCTTACCGATGATGTTCTAGAGAACCTAATTCTGGGGAGGATTATAAGAATAATACATCTAAAGGATTCGCTCTCCTTAGTACCCGAGCCCCCGGTGTACTCACAATCCTCTCTATCGGAGATGGTCTACATATGGGGAGGCGCTCGCTTCTTCCTCCATATGGACTATGAAAATCCATCCGGGCTCTCGCAACGTAGAGGAATTAACTCACATTAAAACATCCAATAAACACATAGATTCAACCAAGCATTCATACATAGAAAATAATCATCAATTAAACCATATCCAATGGTTCATTAACACCCAAGTATCTACAAAATTAGCTCTCCATAAAAGGAGAACAGTAATCCAATGCAAAGATGAGAGAAATCAAAGAGTTCATGATAGACAAGGATATTACATACACCGTTGGTGGATTCCTTGACTCCTCTCCAAGCTTTTGCCCCCTTTATCTTCTGTCTAGGGTTGGTGATCAAGATCTCAAAAACCCTAATCAGGCTCTATTTTCCCCAAAGCTCTTTCCCTCTAAGCTATAACTCCCTCTAAGCTACAACTCCCTCTAAAACCCCCAATCTTCGGATTATATGCCCCACTCTTAGGGGGCGTTGGTTAGGGGTAATGTTTTCACATTTCCAGGAATGAGGCAGTAATGTGAAAACATTACCACGTTTGGCAAAGGTGGTAGTGGGAATAAGTTGGTAATCCACATTACCAACTTACTCCACATTACCACATTGGTGGTAATATGGATTACCACCAAAATAGGTGTCTATCCACATTACCAAGTTGATGGTAATGTGGATCGACACCATATTATTATTATTAATATTAATATTATTATTATTATTATTATTATTATTATTATTATTATTATTATTATTATTATTATTATTATTATTATTATTATTATTAATTACTATTATTATTACTATTTATTATTATTTATTATTACTAATTACTATAATAATAATAATAATAATTATTATTATTATTATTATTATTATTATTATTATTTGATATTTGATCAAAATTTTAGATGCAAGTTTATTTCAGAAAAATGTGTCATAATTAATTTTTGGTATTAAAATTTAATTAATTTTAATTAAAACTTTATTTTAATTTTAATTTAAATTTACTCAAAATTTTATACATAAGGGTATTTTGGGAAATTTGGAACATTACTAAGTTGATTACCTTGACCAACCAAACATGAACCAAACATGGTCATATCATATTACCACAACATTCCTAGGCATATAGCATTCCTAACTTCATTCCCAGGCATATCACATTACCGTGGTCATATCTCATATCTCCAACCAAACGCGGGTTATTTTCATTTTTGCCCTTGCCTTGGTCTGCAGATTTGTAGGAAACTCATGACATACGGGGCCGTCTACGGGCCCTTATAGACTCCAGGTAGACCTATATTGGGATATATCAGACCGTATTAGAGACCGTATGGCCTCATACAGGGTGGTGTACGGCCCCAGGAGATTGATTGCAGAGGCTCTGATTCTCCGGGTTTATACATGCCGTATGGAAGCCCGTATACCTTTGTTCTTTCTCTAGAAACACTTTATTCCGGCCTCAATTCCCCTTGAAAAGCTTCCTTTCTCCTGGGGTCTCGATATCTTGCCCTGTTGATCAAAATAAACACATTTTAAGTATCGGTGGGCCAAAACTCCTCAAAATTGCATGAAAAGCATACAAGAATATGGTATAGAATTATGCTCAAATGAACACTATCAGCTAGTACTTAACTAGGTCATTGTACTACTCCTTGTAGAATATGACCCTTGGACTCGTCACTTTTATTACATCGACAAAAAGTCTGGTTGCATCCGGACCCTATATATTCATGAGACAGATCAATGTTTTTGATGTTGTTACTGGGGAGTGGTTAGACTTTTAGTTAATATTAGCTGGAATTGATGCATATTTAATATACGTGACTGATCAAAGTTTTTGGCACTATTGTTGGGTAATGATTAGACTTGTAGTTAATATTAGCCAAAATTGAGCCAAACTCACTTCAATCATTTCCTTTTATTTTTATTTTTTTATTATTATTTTTTTTTTCTCTTTATTTTATAGTGATTTTAGATTTTTCATCACCTGGTTTATTTTCTTGGTTTTGTTAATTAATTCTTAAATTTCAATGATAATCACATTTTCCACATATAAAAAATATAGTAATTATGGTAGAAGACTACTAGCCACCCAGTTTGAGAATGCAAAGTTCGATATGCAAGATTTTCACCAAGTATTCAAAGATAAAACATTAAACCAACAACTATCAGTGGCAATCAGAGAGAATGGAATTTGAAAGAGATTCAGGAGTTCAAAGGAAGGTAGCCATTGCAGAATTGGCAGCCCAAGCTAAAGACCAAATGAGACGAGTTGATTTCAATGTGCTTCGAGAAAATAATTTTAATGCCCAATACAATGAGGCCTAGAACAATTACCCCAACTTCTCATGAAATGAGTATCAAGAACCATCATTTGTATTCCAACCTTAAGGGATTCTAGGATTTCAATTCCAAGTTAGAGCAATACAACAAGTTAAGGAGTATACTTCTCTAAAAGACCTAATAATGAAATATATGGAATACACTGATGCAATCCTCTAAGAACATACGGATAGACTAAAAATGTAGCAACCCAGTCAATTAAATAACTGATGTGTTCCTAGATAAACAATTTAAAGCATGGCTAAGGGATCCTTAAGAAAACCTAGGGAAGGATGAGCAGAAGCAAGACAAGAATCTAGCTTTGAGAAGCCTGCAACAACCAGAGACAACAAGCAAAGACAATGAGAAATCAAGCCTACAAGCTAAAAACTAGAGCAAGGAAAAGATGCTAAGTAGGGAGATTACTAAAAAGAAGATTGGAGATATCTATCCTCCTCCATATTTTCCTCAAAGATTGCAACAAAAAGTGTTTGATGATTTCAACAAATCCAAAAGCACACATTGATGATGATGAACCTTGCTATCCAACTTAAGAAAAGGAGTTGATCAAGTACGTAATCCGCAAGTGTATGGGTCAAAGCAAGTGATAAAGTGGACAATGAAGAGTAGGGTATCAAACCATAGAGACCGAGAAATACTAGTAGTAACTGTGTATCTATTATCTAGTCTAACCAGAATTTGATGATGTCTAAACTAATTTACTCTCTAAAACAAAGAAGATAGAGAATCGAATCTCACTAATTACTCAGTGAAGTAGTAGGGCCAATCAATCATAGGAGAGGGATATACAGGCAATATTGAATCCCCCTCGGTTTTTCATAAAGATAGACAAAGGATATTCAGGCAATAAATCCCCCTTACTGTGTTAGCGTTCTAAGAAATCTAATTCTTGGAAGGATTACAGGAATAAGACATGTTAAAAACTCACTCTCCTTAGTGCCCGATCTCTTTGCGCACTTATAATGATCCTTTCTATTAAGGTATGCCAGCACACAAGGAGGCGTTCGCTTCTTCCCCCGGTGCGTCAGATTGGAAATCTGGGCTGTCGCAATGTAGATCTCCAATTCAATGAATAACATTAAATAGATCTCAAAAATTAAAGCAACTGATTAACCATTAACATCTAATGTCAAAAATAAACATTAACCTGAGGACTCATCATGCCCAAATACCTAGAAAGTTGGTTCCCCATGGAAGGGGAACACAAATCCAATACAAAGCAATAAAGAGAGGAAATAAACATAATAAAATAAGTTATTTCCTCCACTATTAGGGCAGTGATAGGACCGTTGATGAGTCTTCCTCTATGCCTCGTCGTCGAAGAAAACTTGATAATGATGCTCAATATGCCCCTCACCTCCAAGCGATGCTCTCCAATGCCCAATGTGGTAGATGGGATTTGTGGATCAATAGATGATGGGAGCTCCCCTTCAAAACCCTAAAACCCAGCTATTTATAGGGCCCATCGCATTTGGATGATGATAAACACGTTTTCCAAGACGTTTAGTCTCAGTTAACTCACAACACTAGGTTTGGGTTCGAGCCACACGGGCGTCTGCCAGCAAGTTTGCTTTACTAGCAGATCAGAATATGGCTTTCCTCAGCAAGTCTGCTCACCCATTGGCTTCCTGGCAAGTCAGAGCAGTTCTCCATGGGTTAAACGGGCCTGTCTAGAACCATACAAGTCCGTGTGGGTCTTTAGTGCTACCAAACATGCTTGAAATTGCTCAGAATGGCTTTATAAATTCATGTCGCCCTTGGAATACCCCCGAATTGTCCAGTTAAAGAAAATTAACACAAATTAAGTACCGGTGAGCTATATTTCCTCTAAATAACATGCTAAGTGTATAGAAGTATGAGATAAAAATATGACAAATTAAATATTTATCAGGAGTGCTCTAACAAGCCAAGTTGTATTACCATTAGGCCCAATGAATCATGGAAAGTAATATTTATTACTGTTAAAGACAAATGATGACATAGCAACACATTAATAACAAGGGGAGCCGAACGAGAACAGTTGGTCCTTATATAAAATGACTTATTAAAACCATTGTTGGGTCCACAAAAAAATTAAGTATGTGGTCAATATCTGCCACTAGTGCTGGACTATTTTCTTCAAAAGATGCTGAATTATATGCTAATATATTCAAGACCTTCAGAAAACGGTGAAGGCATTACAAAGGAAAAGGTTTTGAGAAAAATGTAACTCGAATTGTAGGAAAAGGTTCAAGTTTGGGGGAGACTCCATCCATTTTTAAGACCAAGGAACAAGAATAAAGTGAGGGTTACAGACCATGCTTGGGAATGAAGCATAATAGAGGGTGTGCCCAACTCCTCCTTCATATGAGAGTAGGAGGTTTGTGTTGGTGGATGCATGTCGAAGCCCGCTACACGAGGTCCCTTTTGTTGAAGGCCCACATTATTATGAGGAATAGATTTCAACGATGGCAGTTTCGAGGACTAGCAAAAATAGATTCATGAGACGAGTTGGGTGACATTTTGCTCCTAACCTGAAACAGTGCTAGTCCCAGTTGTCCAAGAGTTCTACGCGAATGTCCTGAAACATTAGAAGGACACTATTATTGTGTGGGGCCACACAGTCTAATATTATATGCAAACCATCAATAACATTCTCCAGATGCCAGAGATCGCCACAAATAATTACAGTAGATAGCTAGATGAGGATGTCGATTTAGGAGCTCAGTATTCCAGGCACAACCTGAAAGCTGTCCAGGGGGTCATTCAAGAGGGGAGCCCTAAAGAGAGAATATCGCCTTTGGCTTTATTTTATCTCTGCTAGGTTGTTGACCACCAAGCACATGAGTGGTGTGACCAAGGACCATATAGTACTTATTTATGCTACCTCTAGGGGCGTGAGCATGGATATTGGCCACATCATCCATCTTCAAATCTTGACATGGCTCGCACCACCAGGAAGGGACTCTAGTATCCCTACGACATCACAACACTCTGCGCTCAGGTTTGGCTGCATTGGGGCGAGGATGAGGTACTACTCTAGCCAAGGATGCAATTAGATGTAGCCCTGATTCATTAGATAATCCCAGATCTGAAGGACATCATTGGATCATCATCAGCTCAAGTACGACCATCATCACATGCAAGGAAGCCGACCATGGCAGACCACTTATAGAGGGTCGAGGCCAGAGTGATAATTTAGCACACTATATATATTACTTGATGTAAATGGATACCATGCATAATTAGATCTTACATAGGTGCACTCAACACATAGGGATGAATATGCAGCCATTCCCACTAGCCCCTGCGAGCCTGCAATAATTTTCGAGGAGAACGAGGATGACGATAAGGACACCGCTTCATAGTGGAGTGTTCTTTTTACATGCTCTCCTGGTGTTTAGTCCTTCTGACACTACTTAGAAAATAAGAGATTTATTTTTCAAACTTTAGGAATGTTATTTTACTATACATACTTATAGTTAAAATTTCTTTATAGTCTTATTGAATGCCCTTGCTTCAATTTGTATGTTGTATGGAAAACGTGTATGTATTGTAGAAAAGGAGTAGAGTATGAATCTAATTGATGTCGAGTAGTTCTTGAAACAAGGGAGGACAATATAGTAGTAGGGAACAAGTGACTTTTAAATATTCTCTTCTATATAAAAAAAAATCATGTTTGAAATGAAAGAAGAAGAGATCATCAAAATGGTGTGAGTAATAGCTTGAAAAACCCTATAGTTATGATCTTTGGGCGTCACGACGCCACGTTGGGAGTCTATAAAAAGCTACAAAGTCTAACGTTAGGGAATCTTGATTAGTGGTGAAGTCCAGCCTTGGAGCAGCGATCCAGAGAGTCCTGTGGGCATCCAAAGTAGGGGAGAACTCGACAAGGGGATAAGATTTGTTTTTAATTGTTTGATTCTTCATTTTATCACTTTTATATTCCTATTCATGAATGTTGTGTGTGGATTTATTGATACTTTGATGTTAAACATCATGATTTGTAGCTAGAACTTTGGTAAGTGTTTAACTATTCATAATTTTATATTACATTCACATGTACTCTGCATGTTATTTGGCGAAAATATAGCTCACTGGTACTTATTTGTAATACTTTTGATAAACATGGAATAATAAGGATGTTTCAAGAGAAAGGGGACTTTCGAAGGTGTTTCAAGGGCCAAAACGTAAAAGTGTGGAGCTAAAAAGGACCTACAAATGCCCCCAACATTATGGGCAAGTTGTCCTAAGATTTAGAGTGAAAACAGTGTTATCTGAGAGGCATGCAGGCGAGCGTACGAGCACGTACGGGCACATACTACATCGATTTCAGCCACTATAGTGTTTTCAGCCTGATTTTCTAGAACAACGTACTGCCGTGCCATACGCCTGTATGGCACACATATGGCTGCCAGATTCATGATTTTTCAGCCCGGATCGGGTCAACATGGACCCGACACATGTCATATGTTCTCTCACATTTCTGAACCCTATAAATACCGATTTTTAGGGTTATGAGAGGCATCTTAGGTAATATTCATGATCTTTGGAAGACCTTTAACGGTTGGCACATCATCTATCACTCTCTACTGTGTGAGGATTTGAAGGGAGATCATCTTGGAAGGCATCTATCATCCAGAAAAGGGGAAATTTTCTTGAGATCCACCACCGGATTATCGTGGAGTCTAGAAGAGAGCTTCTATTATTTATTTTTATGTCTTCACTTATATAGTGCATGGATTTGTGTTCCCCTCTCATGGAGAACTAACTTATTAGGTATTTGGCCATGATGAAGCCGCTGGTCATTGATTGCACTTGATATTGACTCTTAATGGTTATTTAGTTACCTCTGTTTGAGATCTATTGAGTTTTTATTCTATTGCATTGGATTTCTACGTTGCGACAATCCAAGTTTCTAATCAACTCACCGAGGGAAGAAGCGAACGCCTCCTCGTGTGTAGGTCTATCTCAATAAAGATGGTTGTGAGTACACCGAGAGATCGGGTACTAAGGAGAGCAAGTCTTTAATACGTTTTATTCTTATAACTCTTCCAAGATTTAGATTCCCCAAGATGCTAACACAGTGAGCGCACTAGGTATAAATCGCCTCGAGAGAGGGATTGAATACATATTAGGAATCTGATAAGTACACAATTATACATATATTTCTATCATATTTGTATGCACTTATCCTGTTTTTTCGTATCAATTCCTCTATTTTTGTGCTTCTCGAGGTTTATTTTGTGATTGAGCAGGTAAAATAGGTACCCGAAGCAAAAGAAGTGAGAAACGGGGCAAACCAGGGCAAAACAAGTCAAAAAGTGTCTTTACAGAGAAATGCATGGCCATAGTACAATATGGCATGCCCGTGCACAAGCACGTGCACATCTCTATATTCAAAACTCATCAAATTCATTTGGCACGGTCGTGCAGATGCTTGGCACGCCCGTGCACCACACAGCCACAGCCTACAGATGGGTTGCAATATTCCGTAAATTATTTAAAAAGATCCAAGACTCCAACTACGATCCCAACCAATCAGATTGAAGAAGAAGGGGTTGGGAACATGTAGTTAAAATTCTTGGTCGATCCAAGTTGATTTGGTCATCCGATTGAGCACTTGATGAAAACTGTGTAGACCTAGAATTTCAGTCCGATTTAGTTTCAATAGATCTCAATCATGGAAAACAACTAGATAATCATTAACAATCAAAATCAAAGTTCATACATAACCCAAGGGTTCAACATGCCCAAATACCAAAAATATTAGTTTCTCATAAAAGGGGAACACAAATCAAACTCAATAAAAGGAGAAAACATCAAAATAAACACAAATAAACCTCCCTCCAATGTTCCCTTCGTTGTTGATGCACAATTGGATCGTTGATGATGATCTCCCTTCAAGCCCTAGCTTCTTCCCAAGAGGATCCCCTCAAACCCTAGCCATTAGTGAACTCCAAGATCTCCAAGACGGCCCAAAAGGTGGCCAAAGGCCAAGAGATACCTTCATAACCCTAGAAGGTTCGTATTTATAGGGGTAAAGGCCTTTGTAATGTATCTCACCCATTTAGGGTTCGTCTGGAGCCAAATCAAGTAAAAACCGGATGCAGATCGGGCTCAGAAATAGCTCCATACGGGCCCGTATATGGACTCCCATACGGGGTCCTATATCTTTCAATCCCCTTCATACGGACTGTATATCAGGTAGTATAGAACCCCGTATGGCATGGATCTGCATCGCGCAGTCTTCATCAAGCGCTCAATCGGATGACCAATTCTTGTCGGATTGACCTAAAATTTTAACCAAGTGTTCCTAACTTGTTTACCTTTGATCTGAACAGGCCCTGTAGATCTTGTAATAAATTTATGATATTTGCTGCTCTTTCAGGACTGCTGCAGTTTTCTCTAGTTGCTTCCTTTTAGCCTCAAATGATGTAGAATTTCTAACTTTTAATTCTTGAGGCTCTCCAATTCTCTGTTATAAAATATGAAGCTTTTTAAGTATCGTGGGGCTAAAATTCATCAAAATGACATGTAAAACGTATAGGAAAGTGAAAGGAAAATACACTTATTTGAACACTTATCACTTGCCTGTGGCTAGGTACATACGAACCTTCATACGGGTCCGTATGTCCATACGGTATTCGATACAGACCCGTATGGGGCCCCGTATAGGTTTACAGGCTGCCCCATACGGACCTCTGACAGTCCGTATAGGACTCCGTATGGGGGGTAATTTAGGCATTCTCGTGCAATTTTTCGCTTGAATTCATATTTTCTAAATTGCACTAACAACCCCTTTTATGTTTCTGCAGAAATGCCGAAGAGGAAGATCCTAGCGTCGAAGAAGAGGAAGACCACTGGGGGGAGTTCCTCCTCCGGAGCACCTCAGTTTACCGATGAGGTGTTCTAGACCCGCTACCGTCGCCTGTCCTCCCGGAGGTTTGGTCTCACCCGAGTGATCGACTGGGGCGTCCGCTCCCAGCTAGGCATCGCTGACCGCGTCCGGGAGATGATCTCTTTTGGCGGATGGGACCGCCTCTTCTCACTTGACCACGAGGTCTTCAGAGGACCTACCCTCGAGATCCTCAGCACCTTCGAGGCGGACAGGAGCGCAGTGGGGGAGAAGAAGCACACCGCCGTCACTTTCCAGCTCTTCGGCAGGTAGTACCATATGAGCTACACACAGTTCTCCCTCTACATGGGTATATACGACCGAGAGTACACGTATGAGCGGAAGTACGACCACCTGATTACCTCTTTTCCCGAGAGCACTATCTCTTTTCTCCCGTTAATGGCTCCAGTTGGGCGGGCGCTACAACAACAACAAGGCGTCCCTGATGGCCCACCCAGTATACAGATACATCCATGCCCTACTCAGTCGCACGATCACCGATCGTAGTGACAACTGTGGGGTGGTCCTCGTCACAGAGCGCCTATTCCTTTACAGCTTAATCGAGAGAGTGCCAATCCACTTGGGATACGCACTCGCTGACTACCTGAGCAGCCAGGGGCAGAACATCAAGCTGACGGACATCCATGCCGGACCATACATCACCAGACTCATCATGGGCATGGGCCTTGAGGCCGAGCTACAGGGAGAGACACCTCTACAGCTGATCACCCCGCTGGATATGACCACACTCGTCTAGATGAGGCTCGTCCGACGCCTGGTGGGCGCTATATCCTGATGTGCCAGCCATCCGGCCGGCTCACGAGGGGCATCGACTACGCCTCGAGGACTCAAAGACTGAGGAGCTAGCCGGACACCGCCCACATGCACCCAAGAGCCGCTCAGCACGGATGGAGGACCAACTGATGGCGATCCGCACCACCCAGGAGACACTCCTGGAGGAGCACCGTCAGATGAGGGAGCAGCTCACCGAGCTCTCTCTCTTTATCCGCGGGCATCCAGCCTTTGCACCTCCTCCATTTCCAGCACTAGCAGATGACGAGCCAGCATCAGACCTTTGAGACTTCTTTCATTTACCTCGGACTTTCTGTTTATTTTCTATTTTCGTGCATCTCTGTACTTACTAGCAAGGGCATCACCCTGCTACCCTATCCTTTATCATTATCATTGGCAGATCCTTTGTTTTATTCTCTTGTGTAGAGTTAATGATTCTTCTTTCGCAGATGGAAAACGGATCAATACTCCCATATTTTCAAGGACCCATCAATTCGAGCAGAACGACCACGCCCACCATATTTTCAGGGGAGTCTTAGTTCACCTTTCTCCACAGTTAAGTATTTTGATACATTGAGGACAATGTAGGTCCACAGTTAATTATTTTGATACATTGAGGACAATGTAGGTTTTAAAAGTGGGGATGGGTGGCTACTTATCTCCTTTTAGAATTACTGCAAATCTTTAAGTGTGGAGATAAGTGGCCATTATTAGCATTCGTTGAAAATCTTTATAGCATGCATGATATGTGTAATTAGGACCTTGTTGAGAAATCACTTTGACATGTTTTTATTCCTAGTGCACCATCATATGCTAGAATGTTGAAAGTCTTCCATTGAAACACCATGGGCATTAGAGACAATTCTTGTGCCAATCATGACTGCCAGGGACAATAGATAACCCATTGCCGTGTTCTTTTGACTTTAATAGCCAAACATTGTTTTCAATGGCTCCAAGAAATTTCGTTGCACTAGTTCGAATTTGTTAAACCCCTCATAATGTACATAGTGGACAAGTATCATAGCTCTACACAATAACTGTTAATTAATAAAGACAGTGTTCCAATGCTTTTGGAGACAAAGTAGGTTGGGGTCCCGGCTCCTAATCAGAGTGTTCCTCAATTCGAAAAGTCACTACTTAGCATGAACACCCATGGGTAAAGTTGTAACCACCTAAGTATCTAAGGGTTCGAGTGCCTAATCAGCATGGATCCTCTGCAAAAGGGAGGGGCTACACTCTACCTTGATCTCCAGTACGGAAAAGTCGGATCTAAAGGATGCCCTACCCGTGTGTTAAAAAAATAATAAATAATAAATAAATAAATAAATAAAGGATGTGTGTGGATAAAGTTTGTTTTGATTGTAAGTTTCTGAGACCTTGTCCATCATCCATCTAGGGCCGGAACTCTTTTGATCCTGGCCTCAAGGACTTTCTAGAGTCCACTAAGGGCATGTTTGTCTTGCTAAGACTTTAGAACACGGCATGTGGAGTAAACAAACTTCTGTCCAGAGCTTTGATGAAATATCACGGGATCGATCTAGACCCTGGTGTAGTTATAGGAGAACACATCATGATGGTGTACTTGGAATGAAATTCACACATAATTTCTATGACACAAAGTCGAACACTCATCTTAGTTTGTTGATTTCTTTTCTTTGCTTGAGGACAAGCAAACCTTTAAGTGTGGAGATATGTGATAAGTGTTCATTTGACCTATATTTCGTATCATATCATGCATGTGTATTATGAGTTTTAGAGGAGTTTCAGCCCACCGATACTTAAAAAAGGTTTATTTTTGTGAACAGGGCAAAATATGGAGACTCCGAAGAAAAGGAAGCGTTTGGAGAAGATTTCGGGCCAAAACAGGACAAAGGAGAGTGAAGACCCAGGCCATACGGGGTACCATACGGACCCGTATGAACCTGGGCAGAGAGGGCCTCGACTCCAACCTCGTATGAGACCTCGTATGAGTCCATACGGTGTCCCATACGGACTGGCAGCGCCCCGTATACTACGACCTGTGAAGTCATACGGACCCGTATGGGAGTCCGTATGGAAGTCCGTATGGCGTAAGTTTCCAGCGACGATTTGATCCGCCCAGGGGTAAAAACGGGAAGGAACCCAAAACCCTAGTGTCAACTATAAAAGGGAAAGCCTAATCAGGTTTTGGGGATCTTGCCTCTTGGATTAGAAAACCTTGGAGAGAAAGAGAGAGCTAGAGGAGGAGCCTCATCATCATCTTCTTCCCCAACTTGGAGGAGAGGGCATCGAAGGGGTTCCTCACCTCGAAGCTCTAGAAGGCAAGAAGGAAGGGCGAGCAAGAGAAAGATTGACCTACTTTCATCAATAGGGAGTTTTTATTTGAGATTCATGTTTTTATCTTCCTTCATTGTTGTGGATTGTTGCCCTCCATTGATGGAGGGCTAATTTCTTGATGCTTGGGTGTAGATGAACCTTTGGATGTTATTTTTATTAAATTAGTGTTACTATGTTAATTGCTTGCATGATTTCATTAGGTCTATTGGATGATTTGTATTGAGGTATTAGTCTTTCTACGTTGTGATGCCAGGAAAGACTATTATCGTCCATGTGGGGGAAGACGCGAACGCCTCCCCACGTGTAGACTTTCTCCAATAGAGAGGATTAGGAGTACACCGGGAGCCCGGGTACTAAGGAGGGCGACTCTTTTATATTGTTTATTCCCCTAATCTTCCCAAATTAGGTCGAGACATCATCGGTGAGAGCATTAGGTTAGTAACTCATCTCTGGTAGAGAGAGTGAAAGCACATTAGGTATCTTTGGCCAATGAATTATCAAGCATTGACATAGTTCACACTAATTAAGCTCATCAAATCCAAAGGGGATTCGAACACCCAAGTATCCCCTTCTTGATTGAATTTCTCCAAGTATTAAGCGATTGTACAATTTCAATTTCTAAGTTCTAGGTTTAGAGTTAGTTGATAGTCACCCAATTTCCGATCGATTAGATAATAGACAAATAGATAGTACTAGTACTTCCTTCTCCCTGAGGATCGATAACCTGACTTCTAGTCCACTTTATTACTTGATTTGACCCGTACACTTGCGGTTAGAATGCATCACGTCGCGACACCGATCCTATGGCATTACGATGCCAAGTCGAGCATCTATACAAGGATGTGAAATTTCTCATTAGGGTATCTTTGCTTGGGGGTGGAGTCAAGCCTTCGGGTTTTGATATGAAGAGTCTAACAATCTTGCAATGGAGAAGAAAGCTCTACCAAAGTGATAAGGCTTGCTAATACTCTTTAGATCTTTAGTTTGATCACCTTTGTATTTATATTCATGGATTTGATGCTTCTAGACATTGATATTTTGTTGTTGAACTTCATGATGTGTGGGTAAACTCTATTCTAGGGTTGTATGACCTTATTGACATATTAGTTTATATAGTCTTTGATTTATATTGATTGCTTCCTATGTTGATGTTCTTGTGATATGATGTTTATTAAATCATGCATCGAAAGATGATGAAAAATCTTTAGCTATATTTTCGTGCAAAAAATTGTATGGACAAGTCATGCATTACGAGGTAGAAGTCCGATTCAACTAAAAACCTGCAATATAGACATAAATCGTAGTAGCCCTATGGTTAGGGTATAACATCGAGGGTTATATAACATCCCACTCTATCCTTAAACATATGGTGTTAGAGATAGTGAGTGTATTAGTTGAGATATCAGGAATCATTATCAATGCCCTTTCATTGAAGTCCCCTAGTCATACCACTGAATAGCCCTTGTTCTCAAGCATAGCAATCATATATGAATCATAGACAAAAATTAATAACATTTTAAGAAGGCATACTACCCTAGTACTTTATTACTCTTCGTTATTTGTTATTGCTTTCTAGGATTAGTATAGTTAGATAAAAGCCTCAAAATCGATTGACTTAATGAACTATGGCTTTATAGTAGGCTATTACTTAATTAGGTCCTCACACCACTCCTTTTGTGATACGACACTTGGAGTCCTCACTTTTATTACTTTGATGACCTGTACGATTGTGTGTAGACGCTTATTCAATATACAAGACGGATCAATGTTTTGCGAGGGATATGTCATTGCTAATTCCGAAATTCATTAAATTACATTTGTAATGGACAATTCTCGTTGCTACTTTCACACCAATGGGCACGCCAATATCTTTGTGAGTGCAAATTTAGCAACGGATCCGTTTTCCCCTTGCTATGTCCTAGCTAAATATTATGTGTGCCACTTTCAGGTATTTTCCCTTGTCGATATATGATATTCGTTGCAAAGTTCTAGTTGTTATACAATAAAAAATGTCCCTCTCTATTATCTGTTGCAATTTAGTTGTTTTCTTGTCGTGATTATTTTCCTTTGTCTATATTGTGGGCTCTCCTTCATTTTCTATTGGACCAAGTGACCGAAGAACTTCAATAAAGTTTTTGTATGGATTATAAAAGTAACTAATATTCAACATGTGTGCACGTCGTAAAAGGTCCTAATCACAAGAAGCTTGGAGCTTGCATGTTCTAATGTAACAACTAACAATTGACATCTAGAATCCTTGCACATAGCTCTAACACATCTAGCCTCTTTCTTGATTAGTTCATAATCGAAATACCATGCAATTTCATACTTGATCAATGAAATTCTAAACTCTTTCTTGCTTATAAATTGTTGCCTGACAAAAGTTAATTTAGTCTTCCAAGTCTCTATATGGACATTGTAAGTTCATCAGAAATAGTATCGAGTAGCTCATTTTAGTTGTTTGTTAACCTTTGTGATCCCAATTATATCTATTTCATGTGAATCGAGTTAGTATGTTGTCATTTACAGCAATAAACAACACCATTAATAAATTTATTATTCGTCAAGAAATTACTATTGGAAACACATACTTGACTCCTCCATATCATGCATAAAATTGAAAGTTAGTTGGTGAACACGAATGACATTGTGATAACATATACATCGACAAATGTTCCACCGTAATTGCAAATGATCATTGTTTTAATGTCCTCATTAGATATAATTTTCATCCCCTAGAATTTATCATAGTTAAATATTGCTTGCATCTCACACATCACTAGCCGTGGTAATAAATGAGTACAACTCCTTGGCTTGTGTTTGACTTATGATTGACTTTGGTTTAAAATAACCTCCTTCATACACCACTCTCACATCAAATTGTGTAATCAAAACACCATCATACTTGAGTAGAATAATAGTTTGTGTATTGTCATTTAGGATCAAGTGTTATATGGGCAATTATTAATTGAACTTGACTATTAATAAACACAAAATAAACGCTTGTGTAAATAGAATGAATGTCCTAGTTAATAAAAAAACAAAAAACCTTCACCACAACAGAATGAGTGATTTGCGGCGGTTTTGAAGGCATTTAGAGGTGGTTATAACTGCCGCTAATTGCATTGGGCGGTGGTTAAAAAATCGCCGCTATGACGAGCGTCGCGAGTGAAATTAGCGGCGGTTTATACCAACCGCCGGTATAACCACCGTTATTTGAACTAGGCACTTAACGGCGGTTCAAAACCGCCGCCAACACCGCCTCCAAATGTAGAGGTCGCGTTTAAACTTTCAATTTGCGGCGGTTCTATAACCGCCGCAAACACCTTCATTAAATCATTTAGCGGCGGGTTTAACCGCCGCTAAAAGACAGCCATTTTTTAAAAAAAATTTAAACCCTGTCATTTCGAGGCGGTTTCTAACCGCCGCAAATTGTCAGCCAATTTTCAAATTTTTTATTTATTTATTATTTATTATTTAGTTTTTAATTTTTATTATTATTTATTTATTTTTATTTTTTACTATTAACTTGTTTTTTTTCTACAATAATAAAAATTCAAAACCATTGTGCTTCATTCAATTAATACAAATTTAAAAATAATATATATATATATATATATATATATATATATATATATATATATATATATATATATATATAATTACAGTACTGTTTTACATCACTCAAGGGCCAAGGCTGACAAACTTTTGTTAATAGCCTGTAGTCATTGCTAGAAATAATCTTAAAAGAAATATATATAGCCTGTTGATGTCAAAAACTGGTTCACTTCACACCTTGGCTACTGTCGCCTCGTGATATGGCCTCAGCTTTCGACAAACGGTTAGAATTTATAGTTGGTGTGGACGCTTACTTCTGCTTATGAACAGGGAACGAAGGGAACACCCTGGAAGTCCGATCGGAATTATCCATTAACAAACCTGTAAAAAAGGAGAGGCGTTGATCGGAATTGGGCCTTTACGCGATTTAACTCCGATGCCTCAGTCAGAAAACTCGAGTCAGTGGCTTAAATTAGACAGTTTTTTGTATCTTTTTTTTCCCCCTTTCTCTCCTACCACCGTTCTCCTTTTATAGCACCCTAGAGGCGGTTTAGGAAAGGCGGTGGAGTAAGGCGGTGGGTTAAAATATCCTCTAAGGTGGTAGAAAAATATATGCTGCCTAACGTGTAGGTGCCACGTGGGTAAAATAGAGTAAATATCTGCCAACTGTAGCGAGTGGATAAGGCCTACCCACTGTAGAGGTGTTAGATATTTATTCCTCTCTTTCCACCTCACGCCTTGTATAAGAGGGTTGCTATAATTCCGACGGACTTGTTTGTAAGATTGAATCCTCATAATATCCGAACGGAATTGTATGAATATTGCCATGTGGCCAAAGAGACACGGTCTTGTGTGTGACAGGTGGTCCTTTGGGTTACTGACACGTGTCTTACCAAATATATCCGTAACACTAGTCCCCCCAAAGTGTACTTGTTCGAAAAATCTGAGCGAGGGGTGAGCTAATCGCACGTTTCGCTTGGTTCGAGAACAAGTATCTTTCATCATGTCTATGTAGGCGTAGGCTCTATCTATGTCTACGACGTCTAAAGTACATGTACCTTAATAGGCGACCGACGTTTACCGTGTTATCCTTTCGCTGTTATCGAGGTAGATTTTTTCGGAATTCTCGCCTATAGTGTCGATAGGTTCTTCTATTTAAGGGCTTGTATGGATAGTGTGTTTGGCCAGAAGTCTTTTGTGAAACTTTTGTCTTTGCATCATGGTTCAACGCTTGTCCTTTTACAAATTTTTTACTTTTTCTCAGTGTTCTCGACACTTACGAATTCCCAGTTCTTTTTACGAGCATCTATCGGAATTAAGAATTTGGAGTGATCCATTAGTAAGTCCGAGCGGTACGTATGGCCATCTATTACATTGATTGTGAGGGTGTGGCGAGATGAGCATCGATGCAGGGTGGGAAGCTTTCTATGTTGATCACGACGTGGAGGCGGGGGACCTCTTAATTTTTACTTATGTAGGGGGTATGCGTTTCAAAGTTGAGATGTTTGGAGATGACTCCTGCCGTAGAGAGGTGGGCCCCCACCTTCGCCCCAGCGCCGAACCAGGTTCCCCCAATAATAATGAGGATGATGATGGTTGCGGAAGTCCGTGTGTCTCTTCTGAGTCTTATCCGTGCGTGTCTTCTGATGTGTCCGCGGATGTTTAGCTAGGGGAGTCCGTCGGAAAACATGTTTAGGGTTTGCTATGCTGTTTGTTTTGTTGTTTTTTTTTATCGTTCTGTAACATGAATAAATGATCATTTGTCGTTTTGCCTCTAAATTCTTTGGTGTTTTTATGAGGCCATCACTGATGATCCTATGTTGGAGTGTGTGCCTTGTCTTCTATAACACAGGCTCCACTTCCCATGTGACGCTCATTGTGCCCTGAGAAGACACGTGTCCCTTCTACTATTTGGCTTTAAAGGGAGATAGTGGTGCGACGTGCGCGGCGTGCGCGTTTGTCAACATCATGATGGGTGATGAGCGTGATTTTCTATGTGTGTCAGGCGGCGTTTGGTGTGCTGACGTGGACGGAATTTTGAACTGTTTGAGGAGGTGTAATGATGGTTATTTGGACGGTCTCGATTCGAGGGCTTTTGGTTCGACGGTTCGATGGTAGTGTGGCTCTGTGATCCAACGGTGAAGGATCCATCTTCTTTGCTTATAAGCGGAATCGTACAGAAAAGGAAAATATTTTCTCTTGAAAGTGGAAGCGTGTCGTCTTCTTCCTAATACTTCTTATTCTCCGGCGAACTTTGGTTTAAGCTTTCTGTGTCTTTTTCTTGTCTTTTTTCCTTCTAAGGTAATGGCTAGTGCGACATCTTCTTCCTTTAGTTCTTCCTCTAGTTCTTCTCACGGGCCTCTGATCCCTTCACCGTCCAACCCCCGTGATTTCTGGTGTGGCTCCAGGCGAACCTAGGGATGTTCTAGTTCAAGGTCCGCGAATTCATCCTGAGTCTAGGGCAATGGGTAGGGGGTCGGGTACGTTTATATGTCTTCTTGGGCAAAAGGATGTAGATAGCCTGGTGGAAAGATATGAGATAGACCCCTCTCTGTTCGAGGTTAGGGTTCCCTGTTCTGGGGAGAGGGCTAGTTCTCCCAGGGAAGGGGAGATAGCCATCTATCAGGATGCGCTATCGGGCGACCTTAGGCTTCCATTTTCTAACTTTGCCAAGGCGATCCTAGAGGAATATCACCTGTGTCCTTCGCAGTTGACCCGGAATTCTTGGAGGTTACTGAACGGTTTTGTTGTTGTTTTCAAGAATTACGGAGTAAATGCGACTGTCCGTTGGTTCCGTATGTTATTTAGTCTGTGCTTAGAGTCCAATGCCGACTGGTATTACTTTTAGGCTCGTTCTGGGAGGAAGTTTTTAGGGAAAGTTCCCTCTTCCATTAAGCGATGGAAGAGTAAATTTTTCTTTGTTAAAAGTAAATCCGAGTGGGATGTCCGAACCAAGTGGGAGGTTCCCCGAACGGATATTACCTGTGAGGAAATGACGAAAGAAGAGGAGGTTCTTCTTAAGTCGATGACGGGGCTATCCAAAGTGTATATGGATGAGTTCTTGACAAAAGAAAATCTTGTTAAATGTCGTTTAATAGTGTCTGCCAGTAGGACTTACTCGTGTTTCTGATTTAGCTTAACTTGCAACTGTGATAGCTAACTTGCTTCGGAATTCTCCTTGCAGAAAATCCGATGGAGGACGAGGACCTGAGCTATGTTAAGGGCCTTTTGGCTTCTTTTGAAGGTGAAGTTCACCCGCCTTTGCCTCATGGTGAAGAAGAAGGAGGCGGTGTCTAGCACAGGCGCTGATACCTCCAAGGAGGAAAAGAGGAAGAGGAAGAGAAAAGAAGTTGACTCTTCCAAGAAGAGGGTCAAAAGCGACCTTAATGCAGGGTCCTCACGGGAGAAGAGGACAAAGAGAAAGAATTCCGAGGACGCATCGGGTCCCGGAATTGTGGGAGAGCAAGCGGAGGTGCCTCCGGGAGAAGTCCGTGCGGAAGAAGTCCGCCCGGCCTTGTCTCCAATTTCTGAAGGTCCTTCCTCCAGTCGGCCGGAGGATGTCCTTCTTATGGAGGTGAGAATCCTGATGTATACATTTTCTATGGGTATGCTTCGTTCAGAATCTTGAACCTAGGGTCTATTTTGCAGGCGGAGGCAGGAGAAGCGGCTCTCCTGGACAAATTAAGGGTAGCGGATTCGGTTTTAAGGGGATCGGCACCCCAAGGGAAGTAGATGCCCTTCGAAGATGTCCCCTTTCGGGATGTCGCTGCTACAAAGACTGTTTTGATGGCCATGAGACCCGAACAGCTCTCGTCTAAATTATGTGGAGCTGGAAGGGAAGAGGCCAACTCTCAATTATTCCGTTCGGTCATGTTGGTAAGAATTATTCTTATTTTACCTTCTAGTTCTTTCTGGTTTGATGTTAACGTCGATGATTTTATTTTGTAGGCTGCGCACTGGCGGATCGAGTTGGTAATCTTTGCCAAGAAGATTTGGCAAAGATGGATGTGAGCAGGGCAGACATCGCCCAGCTAAGCTCTAGGGTGGTGGCCTTAGAAGAAAAGGGGAAAGAACAGCTTGAGGCTATCCAGGCCCTTGAGCGAGATAAAGCCGAGCGGCTGCAACAGCTGGCTACTATATGGAAAAGGAGAAAAACGATCTAGCGGCCCAGTTATCTATTTCCAAGGGTTCTTTTCTTGCTGCTGAGGAGAATATCAAACAGTTACAAAATGAATCCAGCAGTTTGAAGAAGGAACTTAAATCTACTCAGGATGAGCGGGTCGCAGCTCGATGGGACTTAAAGATGAAGGCCGCTGAGTTTGCCGCCGTTCAAGCTGAGTTGGCGGAAGTAAAGGGGAAGCGCGACACTCTCAAGGAAGACTTAGCTTCCCGCCTGAAAGCTCCTAAATCCGACTCGCAAGAAATTAAGGATTTAATAGAACGAGCAGATAAACTAGAGAAGGAGGTTGCCCGGCTTAGGGCGAAAGCTAAGGAAGGCGCCACCCGCATATATTCAGTGGTGCAGCAGGTGGGTCATCACGTCCCTCCGGCGGAAGTGCTGCCCATGGGGCTTGCTAGGGTTCTAAAGACTTATATGGAACTAAAAGAGCAACAACTTATTAAGACCCCAGAGGCTTCTGCTCCCTCCCCCTCGGAGCCTTCAACTCAAGTTCCTTTAGCTGGTTGCCCCGAGGGTCCTAGTTCTTAGGGATATTTTAGCCTTTTTGTGAACTGTTCTTGTAAATCTTTAGTCATTTGGAATGTATCTTCTATTCATATTAATGAAATGCAAACCTTTATTTTGGTGAAGATTTATTCCCGATTAATGGTTGTTCTAACCATGTAAGAAAGAAGCGTTTGTGAAGTCCTTCGTAAAGTCTTTCCTTCTTTGTTTGGTTTGTAAGATAAGCTTTGTAGCAGGTTCTTTTCTTCTTAGTCTAGTCATGCGACTATTCACCTTCGTAAATGAGATTGTTGCCTCATATTTCGATTGGGATTTTCGCCCTTTGTTTTTGGATGAGAGTTGTCGCTTATCCTTGTAGGATAATTCCGACTTATCTCTTAGGAATGGGAATTTCACCGCATTTTTGTAGAATGGAAATTTCACCGCATTTTTGTAGAATAAGACTTGAGCTTTATTCCATGAGGTTTAAGAGATAGCTACGGAATTTACTGATAGTAGCATGGAACGGACGTTTGAGTGTTTTTTCGTCCATATTCACTAGGTAATAAGTGCCTGTTCGGACAATTCTTTGGATGACGTAAGGGCCTTCCCAGTTAGGAGTTAGCTTCCCCGTTCGGCTTTTATTTCCTTGAAATTCATTTTCTCTCAGGACCAAATCACCGATTTGGAAGAAGACTCTTTTCACCCTTGTGTCATAGAACCTTTTTACTCTTTGACGATAGATAGCTGCCCTTGTTTCCGCAGCTTCCCTTCGTTCGTCGAGCAAATCAAGTTCTGCTCGGAGATTTTCCTCGTTTTCCTCTGATGAGAAAGTCTGTTGCGTCCGTAAGGTAGGCATTCCTATTTCTGCGGGGGTGACGGCTTCGGCCCCATAAGTGAGGAAAAACGGGCTTTCTCCTGTGGGAGTTCTTGCAGTCGTCTTGTAGGCCCAAAGGGCGCTCGAAATTTCTTCTACCCAATTGGTTCCATTTTTAGACACCCGGGTTTTCAGAGTTTGGAGCAAGATACGGTTGGTCACCTCTACCTGGCCGTTGGCTTGAGGGTGTGTTACAGAAGTCAACCTGGATTCAATTCCGAGCTCGGAGCATAAACTTTTGAAAGCCTTGTTATCAAATTGTCGCCCATTATCGGAGATGAAGGCGACTGGAATTCCGAATCGACAGATAACCGTTCGCCATAAGAATCCTTGACACGCTTTTTCCGTGATCTTGGCCAAGGGCTCGACCTCTACCCATTTGGTGAAGTAGTCTATAGCAACTATTAGAAATTTCATGCAGCCGAGTTGAAGTAGGAAATGGCCCTAGATGATCAACCCCAGGATAGCAAATGGTCGAGTGATAATTGGTGTAGCGGCGTGGTGATGCGTCTTTGGATCTTGGAATGCCGTTGGCGTCACACTTACAGGCGAATACCGCTTTGCATCTTGAGTTAAGGGTGGCCAATAATAGCCTTGTCGCAGGACTTTGTAACTCAAGGCTTTGCCTCCTATATGGCCTCCTCCGATGCCCTCGTGAATTTCTTGCAGAATATAGTTGGCTTCTTTGGGACGTACACATCGTAAGAAGGGTTGTGTATATGACCTTTTGTATAAGTTTTCGCCAATAATGGTGTACTGCGCAGATCTATACGAAATCCGTCGGGCTTCCGTTTTGTTGGATGGTGGAGGTCCACCTTGCAGGTAGTTTCTAATGGGATCAATCCAACTCGTCTCTTCCGCCGTATTTTGTACTTCTTCTTCGAGCCTTTCAATAGTCCTTGTGGGAAGGTACTGTAGGTTAAAAGCGGATTCTGTATTTCCGTTGGATGTTGTGGCCCTTTTAGATAAGGCGTCCGCCTCTTCATTTTGTGCTCGACCGATTTTTTCAATCTGGAAGTGAACAAAGTATGAAACTATCTTCTTTACCACAGCTTGGTACTTAACCATGTTTTCCTCTTTTACTTCGAAACTACCCAAGGTGTGGTTTACGCCAGCTGTGAGTCAGAATATACATGCAGGTTCTGAATTCCGAGCCCCCTGGCCAAGTGTAATCCTGCGATTGGGGCTTCGTATTCAGCCTCATTATTCGTTGCTCGGAATTGGAACTTGAGTACCGTTGCAACCTTCCACTTAGAGGGAGAATAAAGGACGAAACCGGCTCCTGACTTTTCTTCCGTCGCTGATCCATCGACATATAAGAGCCATGGGATGCTGGGGTTTTCTTCTGGATTTGCTGATGGGATCTCATCTCCACTTGTGGGCATGGTTAATTCTGCTATAAAGTCCGCTAGCACCTGAGCCTTGATGGCTGTCCGGGGTTTATAAGTGAGATCGAACTCACCCAATTCTATTACCCACTTGGCAAGACGTCTGGAATTTTCAGGTTTATGGAGAACTTGCCTTAGTGGTTGATCGGTAAGCACAGTGACTTTGTAAGCTTGGAAATAAGGCCTCAATTTTCGTGCGGATGTGATGAGGGCGAAAGCCAACTTTTCGAGTGGCATATATCTCGACTCCGCGTCGTTAAGGATCTTACTCGTGTAATAAACTGGTTTCTGAACTCCCTTGTCTTCCCTCAAAAGAACGGCGCTGACCGCTCGAGGAGCGGCGGCCAGGTAGATGTAGAGCTCTTCCCCTACTTGCGGCTTAGCTAACAGCTGAGGCGATCGGAGATAATCTTTAAGTCCTTGAAAGGCTTTCTCACATTCTTCTGTCCACTCCATTTTCGGCGCCTTTCGTAAGGCTTGGAAAAGTGGGAGGTTCTTCTCGTCGACTTTAGAAATGAACCTTCCAGGCCGCCAGCGTCTGTTAAGTCATTTGTATTTCTTGGAGAGTTTTGGGTGACCCCATATCAAGAATGGCTCGATTTTTTACGGATTAGCCTCTATTCCTCTTTGTGTCAATACAAACCCCGAAATTTCCACTGAGCAACACAGAAAGAACACTTATTCGGATTTAAGCGCATGTTGTAAGTCCGAAGGGATAGAAAGGCCTCCTGTAAATCCGGTAGATGTTCATCGGTTTTTTGGCTTTTTACCAAAATATCATCCACGTAAGCTTCAACGTTTCTGCCAATTTGCTCTTTGAAGACTGTATTTATAAGTCTCTGGAAGGTGGCTCCTGCGTTCTTTAATCCTAACGGCATTACTTTATAGCAATAAGTCCCAATGCTTGTAATGAAGGATGTTTTTTCCTCGTCCTTTTCGGCCATTCGGATTTGATTATAGCCTGAGAAGGCGTCTAGAAAACTCAACATCTCATGCCCCGTCGTAGAATCAACTAAACCATCGATGGAAGGCAGGGGGAGCAAATCCTTTGGACAAGCTTTATTTAAGTCCGTAAAATCTACGCACATTCTCCATTTTCCGGAGGGCTTTTTTACAAGAACCACATTAGCTAGCCAGTCGGGATAGTTCACCTCTCGGATAAATCCAGCCTTCAAGAGAGTCGATACTTCTTCTTCTGCGGCCTTACATCTTTACAGTGCTTTGAATTTCTCCTTTTCTGTTTAATAGGCTTGAATGATTGGTCTATGTTGAGGCGGTGTTCGATGACGTTGCGTTTTACACCTAGCATATCTTCTGGCGACCAGGCGAAAAGGTCAGAATTTGTCCTTAGTACCACGATGAGATTTTCTCGCTGTACTCTTGTTAAATTCGCACCAATTCGTACCGTACGTTCCATCTTGGTTGTATCTAAAGGAACTGTAAGCAACTCTTCAACGGGTATTGGCCGGAATTCCTCTTCTTCCTGCTCGGCTATTCTATTGACTAGCATGGCTTCCGAAACTTTTGTTTTGCCCTTGTTTACGACTTTTCCTTTAAGGGTTGCAATGTAGCACTGTCGTGCTAGAGGTTGGTCTCCTCTTACTTCTCCGCTGCCACTTTCAGTTGGAAATTTTAAGAGAAGATGGTAGGTAGAAATCACGGCTTTCAAGGCGTTGAGGGTTGGCCTACCAAGAATAACGTTGTAGCTCGAAGCACACCGCACAACCCGAGAAATTTGTAGATTCACAGTTGATGATCTTGGCGATTTTCCTACCATACCAGAAGCAAGGAGATCATTCCTTACGGTACGTATAACTCCTCCGGAAAATCCCACTAAGGATGATTTTACGGGGAGCAAGTTATCCGCATCATATCTCATTCTCTCGAAAGCACTCCAAAAGAGAATGTCAACTGAACTTCCACTGTCTATCAGAACTCTCTTCATTTGAAAGCTGGAAACCATGATGGCAATGACTAGAGCATCATCATGGTGCTGGAGAAAATCTGGGAGCCATAAAAAGAAGAGACCCTTCTAAAAGGGTAGCTCTGAAGAAAAGGGGGCAAACTTCGGCTTTGGACGATGAATTGGTTCCATCCGATGATAGAAACTTTGGAGTTCAAGAGGTCGGCCCGTGAATTGAATATTCGACTGTGGACGTTCCTGCTGTTACATCCGCCCCCCCTCCCCCATAGCCCCAGTTGTTAAGAGAAGGAGGTTGATGATGGTTGATAAAGAAGATCTTGAAGATACCTCTGTTCTTGGAGCGGCTGTGGACTCTACTTCAGGGATTCCTGGAGTTAGAGGGAGGCACGGGCCGGTTAACCGGGCCCGGCGGGCCCAACCCGCCGGTTCCGGGCCGACAAAATCCGGACCCAGAACCGGCCCGGGCCACAGGGCCAACCCGCCGGGCCGGATTGGCCCGCCGGACCCGGCAGGTCATGGGTCATCTTTGGGTGACCCGTAATCGGCCCGGGCCACAGTGCAGAACCGGAGGGCCGGGCCCAACCCGCCGGTTCTTTTTTTTTTTAATTTTTTTTTTAAATATCTAAATGTAAATCAAAAAATAGCAAAAAAAAAATTAAAAAATATATAAAAAAAACTATGATATTTTGATATAAAAATAGAATGAGAAAAAAAATTTAAAAATTAAAAACTATAAAATTATAAAATCAAAAAAGAGTATAAATAGCAAGCTACTTAAAAAAAAGAAAATAACCATAAAAATCTTCATCATTGACAACTAGAGAATGCAAAAATCTCTTTTGAAGGAAAAAATCAGTCTATAAAATTCATTATCCTATACTAATTATTCAAACATTAACAATATCAAAAAATATAAAATTACAAAATCATATAAATAGCAAGCTACTTAAAATTAAGGAAATGACCATAAAAGGCCTTCATTATTGACAATCAAACATTGCAAAAATATGTCATGAAAGAAAAAAAAAATTCAATCTATAAAATTCACTATTCTACATTAATTATTCAAACATTAAGAAATCCCAAAAAATTATAAAATCACAAAAAGTATATAAATAGTAAGCTATTTAAAAATAAGAGAATAACCATAAAAAATCTTTATTATTGATAATTAGAGAATACAAAAATCTCTCTTGATGTAAAAGAAACACAAAATATAAAATTCATTGTCCTACACTAATTATTCAAACATTATAAAACCAAAAAAATAATAAAATCATAAAAAGTATATAAATGTCAAGCTATTTAAAATAAGAAAATAACAATGAAAAGCCACATTATTGGTAACCAAAGAATGCAAAAATCTCTCCTCAAGGAAAAAAAAACTCAAATCTATAAAATTTATTATACTTTCCTAATTATTCAAACATTAAAAAATCAATTAAAAATATATGATGTTTACATGAGTGCAAAAAATTAAAAAAAATTGAAAAATAAAAAATAAAAAACCCAACCCTTTGGGTTGACCCGGGTCAACCCGGTGGGCCAACCGGGTCACTTGGGTTGGAGCTTAGGATTGAGCAAGTAACGCCCTTGCATGGCGGACGGTTCACGGTTTTCAATCCCGGCGACCCAGCCGAGTCGGTGACGGAGGGTTTCTTGGGCGGGGTTCGGGGGGCGGGCCAAAACCCGGCCGTGCCCTCCTACACAGGTTTGTTCTTCGGGACCCATCGTGATGGGACGCCCTCCTCTTCCTTCAGTTGTCGTGACCAATGAGACTTTCGTTCCTTGTCGATTAGGGGAAGGGTTGTCGCTGGTGAAAGGGTCTGAAAAGGAGAAAGAAGCAGTGAATATTCCTCCGGCTCCGGCTACATCTCTTTCTTCTTTTTTATGTGCAAACTAAGTTCATATTGGGTCTCGAAAAAGTGCGCATTTGGTCTTGTAAGAAGAGAATACTGTAGATCAGATGGTAGATGATGAGATTCCAAGAGCTGACTCTAGGGTTACTGGAGCAAGAGGGAGGAAGTTTATCAACTGCCATGACTCTGTATTGCCAATTGAGTATCATTCAATTGGTGATTCAGTCCATGCATGGGAAGGTGGAAATATCAACATCTACATGAATCAGTTTGGTGACACGGAATCCCTTGCTCATTTTCGTCTCTATCTTGCTTCAGTGAGTGTAGATTCGTCCTCCTTAATGTTGAATCACTCTCTTCTTTCTTTCCTCTCTTTTTTCTTCAATTCACCTCCATGTGTTCCTGTTGTAGTCTCTTAAGTGGACAAAATGTGTTGCCAAATCCATTGAGTAGAGAGATTCTAAAGTTGCCTCTCGCATAAAGAGGGCGGAGGCAGAGAATGTGCGATTGTTGAAGGAGTCATCTCCTTAAGGAAGAGAAAATAAGTAAGTTGACCGGTGAAAGAGAGATCACGCTCTTGAAAGATGTCCACGGAACTTCCAGTATCAACCAGGACTCTTTCAACCATGAAGATTCCAATCTTGGCAGTAAATAGTAATCACTAGAGCATCGTCATGAGGATGGTGAACTCCTTTCAAGTCTTCATTTGAAAAGCAAATTTGCAAAGAGGCATTCTGTACAATTAAACCTTATTTCAGTGATGGGGCATTATGCACTGCTCCCACCATTCCAACATAATTCATCCTTGATGTAGAGCTTTCTCCTCCACATCTTGGGTCGCCCGCAATCAGGGAGAGATGGGTGTCGCTTGGAGGGATTGGCAGTGCAGAAGAGGGACCTTCAATTTTCTGGTCCTTTTGCAAGTATTGGTCAAGCTTCCCTTCTAGGATAAGGCCCTCTATTGTGTCCTTGGATGGGCACTCATCAGTGGAATGTCCCATGTCTTGATGGAATTTACAGAATTTCTTACTCTTCTTCCTCTTTGGATTATCCTTCATCGGTTGTGGTGGTTTCAGAATTTTTTGACTCTAAATTTGCTACAAGATATCTTCTCTAGAGGTGTTGAGGATAGTATAATTGTGATACCTCGCCATTCTCTCAGTGTAACTCCCATCTCCTTTTCAGGGTACACATGTCACACCAGCCAGGTCAAGAGAATAAACCCTATACCTAAAGCTGTAAAGCTGCTAATCAACTATAAATCAAATATCTTACGAAAGCTAATTGAAGCAAACTGAACTTATTATAACCCAAACTTCAAATAAGGTTTAGTACAACATCAAATAAAATACTGTCTTAGACATACACATCTTAAATACACACATAATCAAACTTAAAGAAGACTAAGACACTGGGGTCAGAGCCGGCTACATGACATCTCCACTAGACTCACGATTAGACGAACACTCTATATGGTCTTCTGTCTATCGCCTGCAATCATAATGTCAAGATAAAAGGGGCTGAGCTACTGGAGCTCATTGGGTTGGGAACAGTACCGTCGGGTGTAACCCGTATAACTAATTAAAAACTGTAAATCTAAATTATAAAATATGCACATTAAATAACTGAAATTAAATACTGAAATTTGAAAGAAGTACATGCTGGTCAATGTATTATCTTCAATCTGGTTTAATCATGTCAAATGCATACAGAATCTCTTGAAATGCAAATCTGGTTTTCTGTTTCTCTGTCATGTGAATAATTTTTGGAACCGACATTTCCCTTGGTAATCTATACCAGTAACCTCCACGGTCGAGTCATACTCAATCACCGGAAGGCAGGAAATACGAAATCATCCGATAATCACAAGACTATAATCTCTGACTACACATCTACTTCAATACTATAGAACCAGCGACCAACGAGTAGATCTGCTACGCGAGGCCATCTATATAGGTACACTAGGCACCCGAGAGTATGGAAAGGGGGTTTTAATTTTATAAATGTAAAATCCATGATTTTAGCTTGAAATAAAGGATTTAATATTTTTCCCTAAATTGATTAGTAAATTTTCAAATCTTGCCAAAAAGGGCATTTTGGGAATAATTAAAACTCGAGGGCATTTTGGTAAAATAGACACGGGGGAGATTCGAAAATATAAATAAAATTATTTTATAATTTTATTTATTCTGATTGAAGAAAGATCTAATTAAATTTGGAAATACTTAATTTAATTAAATTGGAAAGCTCATAAATAATCATGTAGAAACTTAGAAGGAAAGGGGGAGATAATTGATTAAATCTATTAAAGGGAATGCCCTAAGTTTAGTAAGGATAGGATTTGATCAAAAGAAATTAGATCAAATTTAAATTCAAATGAATTTAAATTATAGAGATTATTAATTAATAATTTTGAATTTTATTTGGCTCAAGGACTGCAAAATAAAAGTTATTGTCTCTGAAGGAGGATCTAATTGCAATATAAAAATGACGAGGGACTATAAGTAAATTTGTGCAGCTCTCTCAGATCAGGGATTAAATGATTAAATTGGAAATTGGAGGGGCTTATTTGCAAACGACCAGAAACATATCGCAGTGTATAAGATTGGATGGCTAAGATCGAATGATCGGTGGGGAACCGATCTCGGGGCGCCGATCCAGCCGTTCAATTCCTCCAAGTGATAGCGGTACATGCGCCCTCACCGTGCGGGTGAACTCGGACCGTCGGATCTCGATCAACTCCTGATCACGAGACGAGCCATCGTCTCCCTCCTTCGCCAGCGCCAGATCACGATCACCTTGCCAAATCAGTGCTGCATGGATTGACGCCGGGAATGGCAAGTGGGGGGGAGATTTGCGCATACGATCTCTCGCCAATGTCTGATCCGATCGATGGAGATCATCCTCACGGCCTATAAAAGGGAGTAAATTTGAGCGAAGGCCACCAAACAGCGATCTCCTCCACCTCCTGTGAGAGCAGAGAGGCCGAGGCAGCGTATTCAGGGATTGCGTGTCGAGGACCGAAGGACGCAGTGCCAAAAGGTTCCACAATGCGGCGGGCTTCGGCGAGCACCTCCGGGAGGCTCGGCGGCAGCGAGGCACAACGCCGGTAAGCTCTACGCCTCGATGCATTAATTCCTTTTGCATGCATGCGGGGTGGTAGGCCATAGATAGAGGCGGTGAGCAGCCGGAGAAATCTCCGACCAAGGGGCTGGGCCGGTGAAGGAGACGGCGGCGGAAACACGAGAACCGGGGAGAGGAGAGAGGGTTTCTGCCGGGGCGACCTCGGAAGTCGGTTCTCAGGGCACGGGCGCCGGGGCTTCGCCCTACGACCGGGGCCGAGGGGCCGGAGCTCAGCGGGACGGCCGGGCGGTCATCTCCTCGGTGAAGTCCGCGGCTGTGAAGAAGAAGAAGGTAAGAGAGAGAGAGAGTGGTCGTTAGGTAGTTAATTAAGTTAATTAACTGTTTAGAGCTTGGTTAAATTAATTGTTGATTAATTATTAATCATCATTAATCGGTTAGATTAATTGGTACCTAAATAATTAGTAAGTTAATTGGAGATTAATTAACTGGATAATTATTTAAATGATTGATTAGTTAAATAACTAAGTGATTAGTTGTATAAATAATTGATTAAATTACTAATGGTAACTAGATTATTGTCTTACTAATTAATTGGTTTAATTAATTAGTAACGAAATAGTTAACAGGTTAACTAATGGGAGAGGAAAGGATTAATTTGGAATATGCTTAATCAACTAATGGAACTATAATTTGATCAAACCAGTTAGATGAGCATGATTCTATTAAATATTCTTGTCATCTTGGATGATATGGTAATAAATAGATCAATGATAATTCTAATGATCTGTGAACCATAACATAGCTAATTGGGGCTATTGGGTTCCATTCTTGAATAGAGAATAATGAATGGGACAAATTAGTTAATATTCAATGAACTGAATAATTTTTGACTAATTTGATTATTCTTTGATGATTAAAGAATTTATTGGATTATTAAAAAAAAGGATTAAATATAATATTTCTTTGAGTAAAGGGGTTAGTTAATTGATGAGATTAACTAATAACTACCTAGATGGACAACTTATGGAAAATGATCAATTATTTGGATAATTAATTTATAAGTTGATTGAGCCAACTAGATATAGGAAGATGAGCTCAAGGTTGGTTGGACCAATTCCAAAGGGATTGAATCAAGGTGGAATGACAAGAAACGCGAGAGAAGGCCCACAAGACGGACTTGGGCCCATTAGAGCATGCATAGCAGATACAATATTTATAGGATAGTACCTTATTGAGGTGAGATTTATTTTTATCAGGGTTTGACTTGGATGCGTCGGGAAGTCCCGTGAAGCACGAGACTCTGTGACTTTAGGTAAGTATTTCTGCCTTGTACCTCCCAGTCATTTGTTGATTGGTTCCTTGGCTTTTTGATTGCATGTTGATCATGCCTTGTTCCTCCCTTCAGGGATTTTATTCTTATGTCTTTGTTGTGACATATTTGTTTTCATACATGCTTCCATGAATTTTGTTGAAATCCATATATAACATGTTTGATTGTTTTGGGGATGTTGGGATCCCTACTTGTACTGTTCTTCTTCCCGGTTCAGTGGAGCAGGTGAGCTCCAGATTTTGCGAGAGCGTTGGGGGCCAGGGACACCTGACGTTAAATGCACCTCGGCGGAGGGAGAGTGTTGCAGTTGTCACTTAGGTCGGTGGGGTCGATCGGCGGCGTGTCGACATGAGAGGCAGTGGGCGCTACCGGCATGCTGACCGAGGGCCGTAGCGGCCGGATGGTCGTTTTCTCAGTGAGTTGGTGATGAGTGCTTGGCCGGGGAGGCGTTTGTGGAGCTTACATTTGGAACTCTTAGCTAGGAGTCATTATCTTGTTTATTTTGTGATAGACTCCTAGGACTTGCTTTGAGGCGTGCCCGAGTTTGCTGATATTCATTTTGTTGATATCATGAATTCTTGAACCAGCGAAGTACTACTTGAGCTTTCCATTCAAAGCTCATGCACTTGTTTTCTTCCTTTCTACAGATCCGTAGGACACTAGTACGCGAGGAGTTGAGCCGATCGTGGGTCGGGTGATTTCTGATGGTCAGAGGACCTTGTCTATCTTTACTGTTTTGAGAGAGATATTATGTTTGTAGGTCCCCTTAGGGCCTGGTATTTGTAGGGTACCTGAACCCTTGTTATTTATTTTCCGCTGAACTCTGTTTATTTTGAATAAATTAAGTTGTTTATTTTGCATTATCTGCTTACACACTTAGGCCTTGTATCCGGGTGGGGCCCGTCTCTACTTCGGCTCACGGTAGAGTCTGCCTACGATGCAGGGTCGGGATCGAGATTGAGGCGTTACAATAAAAAAGAAATGTTTTAAAACAGATAGTTCGCTAATAAAATCAGAATTTAAATCACCCCTTTCCTAACCTAATGTCGTACTCTCTGGCTCTCTACGAGCAACCACTAGTCCATACAAGCAGATCAGTAAAGTGTAATCTATCTGTTCTGTATCTATTTCTCTTTTCTATTATTGATTACTATGCATGAAATGATTTTCTAAAACTCTAGAAATTTTCATAAAATTCCTTGTTCATGTTTTCAAAGCTGAAATCTATCTTTGTATAAAAAATACGGTAAAATAAGTTAACTTTATAGCTAGTTCCTCTCATCTGAGTTTGGTTCGAGCTTAAGTCTAGCTCGGTCCTTCGGCAACGGCTGACTTGCCTTTGCCCTTTCCTTTTCCTGATAATCGAAATACAAAATTTATGAATACGGAGGCTGTATTCTTGACTCGTACTCTACTTTAAACTCAATAGAATATGATAAAAATATGAGATTTATTCTTCTTACAAACTATACTTATTTTTATCATTATCATAACTTTGAAAAACTACCATCATGCTTTTCCACTTTAAGCAAATAATTTCTATACCGACTTGGTAACTTGAGCATGCATATCATGGACAATTAAGAGCCTCTATCATACTCTCCTTAAAGGAATTATTTACTAAGTATGTATAATTAATCCTTTAAGTAAAATCATCGAAATTTTGGCAGCACCTCCTCTATTTGTAGGGCTCCGAAATTATACAACCTATCACACATTAGCATCATGAATTAAACCATTCTATCAATACTCTTACAACCCATATACATGCATATAATTTCTTCAAGTAAGAACCCTAATCATATTTCAGTTAGGGTTTTCCCAACCCTAAACTTCAATTAGATAATTAAAGTAAAATTAATCCCAATTAGGGCTCACTGAGGGTTCGAGATTGCAATTTGAAGGATTCCTCGCCGAATTCTAGGGGAGGAATGGCCAAGAGGCTGTAGGAGTGTAAAAGGCGAGAAGGAGCTAAATTTGGTGGCTTCGGCGTTCTTTGTGGGAGAAGGCGGTGGGTACATCCCTTGAGTAGAGGCGTCTGGCCGGCGTAGGTGGAGCTTCGTGGTGGAGTAGGCTGTGGCGTCAAACAAAGGGGTGGGGGACGGCGTGTGGCGGCCTTCGTGAAGGAGAACAGCGTGAGGAAAGCGGCGTGGGGTGCGGCGGCCAGGAAGCTTGGCCGGAGGCGCTCGGTGAGCTTGCGAGAGAAAGAGAGAAAGTGAGAGTGCTTTCTCTAAGTACGAGAGAAGAAAAGGAAAGAGAGAGAGAAATTATTCTCTCTCTCTTTCTCTCATCTGTTATATATACAGAATGAAAGTTTTAATTTAATTAATCTTTTTATTAATTAAACCATTATAATAAATTATCTTATTAAAAGTATTTGATTAAATATATTATCTTCTAAAATATCTCCCCTTTAAAAGCCGAACAATTTTTCGTTAATCTTATCTTGTTATTGTGTCATCACGAGGGGGACTAATTATATTATCTGGCTCATCTCTATCTCCTACCCAAATCCTAGAGTCCCGGGTCATACGACCCTAGTAACCTGGTATTTGTAGCATCCTTTGAGTCATCTCTTCTCCCGACCTAGATCTGTGTTTCTCAGATTTTGACTTGGCCAGATCTGCTTTATCGGGACTCTAACTTTTGTCTGATATTTTCACTTAATTAATCTGGATTAATTAATATTTAATTAATTTCTCATTAAATAAATCTAACTCTGTCGTCTATCCATCTCCAACTATTCTATGTAACTTTGGCCTGGCCCAATAAGGCCTTCTCTTGGCCCTATAGTTGCGAGGCTGGATTTCGGTCAATTAAATTCTGATTTTCTTTAACTTTGAAGTTAATAATAATTAATCTGATTTTTGAGCTAATTAACCTCTACCGATGAAGTGGCCTCTTATCATCATACTGGGGCAGTTTGCCTTGGTTTTCGAATGCCTTCTCTTTGGGACCTGTCATCTTTCAAATTTCCTTGTTTAGGATCCTTATATTCCTTCCGCAGGGGTTCCTTGTTGCGGAATTCCTCCATTTTCAGAAGATCTTCTTCCCATCTACCCTTCATCTCCTCTGAGGTCATATACTTTTTAGTTATTGCGAGGAATTCAGATATGCTTCTAGGGACATCCCTAGTAAGGGAATCTTTGAATGGACCATCATTCATTCCTCTGATCACAGTTCCCACAACCATGACAGAGCTGAGATCCATCATTCTAGTGATATATATATTTATTAAGCGGCGAATGTAGTTCACGTAAGCTCTCCATTGGTTTTTGTTTGTAACCCAGGAGTATGATGGGGTTTTCTTCAATCACTTATTGCTGGCAAAGCGTTGAAGGAAAAAGATAGGAGAGTTGTTGGAAGTTGTATACGGTCCCGGGGTATGCTTGGAACCAATGCGTGGGCAATATCCGTTAATGTTAGAGGGATTGCTCGACATGTAACGGCCTCCGTAGTTCTGTTTATCATCATTTCATCTGAATATCGCTCAAGGTACTCGAGAGGATCCGATGAACCGTTATATTTTTGAACATTTGGTTGCTTGAATTGCTCAAGGAATAGGGCCTCCCAAATTTCTCTGATGAATGGACAAGTAGGTTGTGGCACCAACTGTAGAACTCTATCTCTTTCGGAGATATATCGCCGTGGTGAACGATGGTAGTAATAGGGTGAATGATGCCGAGGAGAACGGCGCACAGGAGAATGTCGGTACAGTGACCGATTAGGGGACAGTTTAAGTGAATTTGGAGTTGATCAATATCTTGTTGGACGGGACATCGGTGAATGAGTTAATCTCCTTGATTGTGGGGTTGCAGCATGTTGAGCTGGAGATATAGAGACTCTTCTTTCTCTTTTATTCTTCCTCTCAGCTCAGAAGTTGAGATCCTGATGTGGATTGGGTTGGTCGGAGCTTCCAGTAGAAGACTTAATGCTTCTATTTCTCCTTGGAGAATGCACTGTTCGATATCTGGGAGGACGATTAGCTGACCTCTCCCTGCTTACCCTCAAGGGTTGGGCATCATGTAGCACGGTGGTTTGGTCGACGCGTTGTTTCACATTGTAAAGGGTATGCTTCAATTCTTCAATTTCCCGCGCCATGACCCGGATGCGATCACTGTCATTAATGATTTCCTTACTCATTGGGGGTGCCTCCACTCCTTCTGGAGCTACAGGGGTATCTCCGGGTAGAGAAACATCACCAACTAGGGAAGCAACCAGAGCTCCTCCTTTTTCTTCTTGAGCCTGAAATCTCTTTGACTTTCTCAAAGTAGTAGCCATAGACTTTCAGTTCAAAGTCCCCACAGAAGGCGCTAAATTGTTGATGTAGAAATCGGATTCACATTGAGATCAAATCCAATTTCAAACCAACAGTTGAATTTGTTTTGATGTTGGGACTTAGAACAGTGAGAAAATCAAGAAGAAATCAATCAAACAAGAAAAGAGGCACCAATTTAATGTGGAAAACCCTCAATCAAGGAAAAACCACGGGATCAGAAGATCAAATCCACTATCATCAAAATATTCATGGATATTTCTATAGGTTGAGGAAAGATCAATTTAGATTTGGAGAAGAATGGAGGAGAAGCTTGAATGAGATCCGATCTTCAGAGAGACAGAGCTTCGCTATCTTAGATCCTTATGTCGCAAATGAACTGGAGTTCTCGCCTTTTATAGGCTTTGGTAGCTTGGGGAGGAAGCCAGGAATTCCAACATGTGATTTGAGGAATTTTGACATGCGCTTTGCCAGTACCTAAGCATCCAGCTGTGCTCCAGCTAAGCAGCTGGCTGGTTCTAAGCTGTCGACAGTTGTAATTCTTCTAGAAGGCCAACCTGTCAACAGTTATGTTCTTTCTAGAAAGTTAGAGCTAATGAATGGTGTGTTCCAAAGACCTAAGGATGTATCTTAGGCCGAAGAGATAGCGAACAATTCCGATCCGATAAGTTGGTGCAATATATCTTATAGGCTCGATATTGTTCAGATCTGATATATCGATTGCAGAATATTCCTAACTTCCAAACCGATGAATTAGCAGAATGTGTTTTGTCACGAAACGTTACCACATAGCTGCGTGGTGAGCACATAGCAAACTATTCTTTCACCTTTTACTAATTGCCAGACCTACCCCGAGGCGGTAGCGACCACGTATGTCTGAGAAAGGGGGTAATTGCCCCTTAATTTTGAAAAATATACTATGTAATTTTAATAATTTTAAAAAATATATTATATGTTTTTAATTTTCCCCATAAATTTTACTATTTCGATAAAAATCCACTGAATATATGAGAATATAAAAAGTTTATGGGTTATCCATATAATTACAAAGTTCACATGAATGTTAAGATATAATTATGAAAATCTTCATGGCTTTCATGGGCATTTGGTAAATAATCCTGTTTATCGAATGGAGTTGGGTTTTTGATCTGTCCGCATAATAATGGTTGCGGCTTCAATGAGCAAATTCCAACCCGATAATGCCCCATTCCATTCGCTATTTCCCTTGTATCCTTTCTCTTTCTCACAAGTAACTCTCATCTTTCCACCCTTGAGTCTCTTGATTTCTGCTAGTATATCGTTTTGATTCATTTAGGGATTGGATTCCATCATGCTCTTAATCTTGTTTTTCTTCTTAGATGAATCTGTTTCTTCAAAAAATTCGATATTGTTGTAGTTCTTATATGATTTCTTATATTTATTATGGAAATAGTTTTCATTTTTTGAAACTTGAAAGATGAATCAAATCTTAATGGAAATACAAACTCTTACCTTTAAGCAACTCTGCTTTCGGATTTGATGGTTATATCTTTTAGCGTTTACGATCTTCTCATTGTCCTTTGTTCACATTCCTGGGCATCATTAATTAGAAATAGTTTGCATTAAATCCTTTGAAATAATTTATGTGATTTTTATTAACTATTATTACTTTGTTTAATTTATGTAATTTATTTTAAATCCTTTATGTAATTTGCATTAAATCTTTTAAGGAAATGTTTTGTTCACATTATCATTAATCTTGTATAATACATTTTAACTGTTATTTTTTTATGTAAAAGATATTAGAAATAATTTACATTAAGTATTAATTAGTTTGTTTGAAGTTATTTTCAATTTAGGTTGTGAATTATTTTATTTTTATTTCTATGTACTTGTATTATCCCAAAATTTCATAAGTAAAATTCAGTAAAATTTTGAAATTTTAAATGAGGTTAATTAAGTTAAATCAGATTAATCATTATTAACCTCAAGTTTAAGAAAATCAGAAATTAATGGACCGAAATCTAGCCTCGCAACTATAGGGCCAAGAGAAGGCCTTATTGGGCCAGGCCAGAGTTAGACAGAATAGTTGGAGGTGGATGGTCGGCAGTATTCGAATTATTAAACCAGATATTAATTAAATATTAATTAATCCAGATTAATTAAGTAAGAATATTGGACAAAAATTAGAGTCTCGATAAAGTAGATCTGGCCGAGTCAAAAGTCGAGATACACGGATCTGGGTCGGGAGAAGAGAGAACCTGTGATGCTACAATCAGACCGTGTCACTGGGGTGGTCTAACCCGGGATTCCCGGATCTGGCCTGAGATAGGGACAAGCCAGAGAATATCACTAGTCGCTCTCGTGACAGCACAGTAACAAGATAGGATCAACTAAAAGGTTGTTTGGCTTGTAGTGGAGGATATCTAGAAGATAATTTTATTTAATCGATTACTTTTAAGAGATAAGATATGTTAATAAGTAAATTAAGTAATTATAATATCATAAGGGAATAGTATTATTAATATGATATATATATATATATATATATGAGAAGATAGAGAGAGAGAGAGAACAAAAAGGTTCTCATCTTTACTCTTTCTCTCTCGATCTAGCTCAGAGAAAAATCCTTCTCTTCTTTGACTTCACCTTCACTCGTTCCCTTACCCACGCCCTCCATCGACGAGGTTCCACCGCCTGCAAGCTCAGCGCCGCCGATCTCCTTCTCCACCTTTATGCGGTACCCGGCCGGTGACCACCCCTCCCACGGCTCGGCGCCCATTGCCGGCGGCTTTCAGGTCGCCTTGTCTTTGATCCCGCCCGTCGCCACCCAGTCGCGCAGCCGCCGGCCGCCGCTATTTCCACGCCGGCCGCCACCTGCGAGGTCTCCCTTGTTTTAGCGGGAATTTGTGCACATTTCCATGACCCTCGCGGCTCATACTGGCGCCTTGTGAGCTCCGACCATCAACCTGATCCCGCCCACGGAAGCTTCTTAAGAACCACCCTGCAATCCACTAGTTAATTAAAAGATCTAATTTGGGAATTCATAAATCTAGGGTTGGAGATGGTTGATAAAATTATGCATGTATAAGGGCTATGAATGGTTAGATGTTACCATGTATTATAGATTATTAATTAAGTTGATATGTGTGAATGATTGTGTATTTTCGGGGCCCGATAAATAGAGGAGGTGTTCTTAGAAAACTTACGATTTTACATGCTTAATCCTTTTAATTATGAAGCCTTAATTGGTTATGAAAAGTATGTTAGAGACCCTTAAGTATTCATAAAAGGCATGCTTTAATTCCAAGTTTATGTTAGTGATGAAAATAAACACAGTTAGTAAAGAAGAGTGAAATATCGTATTTTTATCGTATTCTATTTAGCCTAAATTAGAGTACGAGTCGAGGATACGGACTCCGTATTTATAGATTTCTTATTTCAACTATTAGAAAACGGCAAAGGCAAGTCCGCCGCTGCAGAAGGACCGAGCCAGACTTATGCTCAAACCAGATTCAAGTGAGGGGAACTAGCTGTACAGTTTCGTTTGATTTATCGTATTTTTATACTGTATAGATTTCAGTTTTGAAAAGCAGGAACTAGGAGTTTTATGAAATTTCTAGAGTTTTGTAAAACCATTTCATGCTGATATTAAAGTAGCGAGAAAAGAGAACCCGGATCTGAGAAGCAGGATAGATTACACTTTATTGATATACTTCTATGGACGGTGGTGGCACCGTGTAGAGCCCGGAGGAAGTCTGGCGCTAGGTTAGGAGAGGGTGATTTAAATTACGATTTTATTCTTGAACTATACGTTTTAAAACACTTCCATTTTATAAAATCAAAACCCCTTTTCTATCCTTTCGGATGCTTAGTGTATGCGTTATATATAGTGAGCCTGCGTGTATCGGATATACTTTCGTTGAGTCATTTGGTCATCTGATATTGAAGTAGATGTATAGTCACGAGAATTAGTCTTGTGTTTATCAAATGATGCGCATTCCTGCGCCTTCTAGAGCTAGAGTTCAATCTCAAAGAGAGAGAGAAGCTGGCAGTCTGTGAATTACCGGGGAATGTCGATTTCATAAATAATTCACAAGACAAAGAAACATAAAATCAGAAATGCATATAAAAGAGAATACATTGATCAGCATTTACTTGCTTTCGATATTTGAAGTCTGATTTGATTATTTAAATTGATTATTTCCTATACATGTTTTTATCGTCAGATTCTGATTTTACTTATTATCACGGGAACCAATTTACACGAAGCGGATATGTTCCCAACTTCAGCGAGCTCCGGTGCTTTCGGCCCCTCTTCTTTGACATTGTGATTGTAGGCGATAGGCGAGGGGGCCGTATAGAGGTTGAATACGATCATGAGAGTTTAGTGGAGAGCGTTACATGGTAGCTCTAACTCCCGTGTTTAGAATTATGTTATTTGATTATGAGTGGTTGTGAGACTTTAAGTTTAAGACAATATTATATGGTGTTGTATTAAACCCGATTGAGTTTGAGTTTTAATGTATTCAGTTTGATTTACTTAGCTTCCGCATGTTATTAATTTACAGTAAATTGCAGTCTACAACCTTAGGTTTAGGGTTCATTCCCTAGACCTGGCTGGTGTGACACCTGGGTCCTGAAAAGGATAAGGGTGTTACAGTAAATATATTTTGATCTTGCCCCCTTTAATATTAAATCCTGGCTCTGCCACTGGCCATAGGTGTAGCTCCCCAGGGCATTTGGGGCATAGGGAGGGGAGGCCAAATGGGAATCTATGCATTTATTGCAACTGATGCTACTGAATCCGCTGCTTTATTTTTGGAACCAACGATTAAAAAGGTTTTTTCCCTGTTTGTTGTATCAAGACTAAATCCACCTTTTGACCTATTATTGGTCTAATACCCAATTTAGTCCCTCTATTATACAGAACTAGTCCTTTTGGTCCCTTAAGCAAAATTCGATCTTTTCTAGTCTCTATACTTTCACAATTAAGGAATTTGATTAAATATAGCATATTATATTATAATTTAGCGTTTTTATTATTAAGGAATTTGAAATTTACCGATGCATTGAAAGTATAAGGACAAAAAAAGATCAAATTATAATAGAGAGATCAAAATGACCGATTCGATATAATAGAAGGACTAAATTGGGTATTATACCGAATTTATTCATTTTAATAAAATAATAATCAGAATAACAATGGACGACCAACTAAATGATATTTTGGCTGAAGCAACAGATAACATGTAAGAGAAGACATGAGATGTCTTCCTAAATATTTGGTCATATTGATTAACAGTTATGGTGATACAAACAAGGTCCTAATTTAACAACAACCAAATTGATTAGTTGAAAGTTATTACGATGAAACTACAAAGGAGTCGTCGGCGGTCAAACAAGAGCACATGCAGAGGTCCAGAGCCGAATAGAAGGTGCTTCAAAGTTCAAATTGCATTCTCTCCCACCACACCTAATAACTTATGTGCCATGTCACCACACCAAAACACCATCCATTTCCTTCCTTCACGTGCGATGTTTCTCATCCTCTCCCTTTCGTACAATAATTTATTCATTAATCTCTATCCTAATCTGTGTTATATATCTCTAACTATGTGCATGCATACATGCCTGCCTGACTCTGACATCCCTTTTGTAAGCAATGGCCCAAGTCAAGGTGGGAAGTGTTGATAAAAAAAAAATGTGAGTTATGTTTCTTGCGAGAACTGAGAAATGGCTGAAAGAATTGATAAATATATAAAATATTTGTTAATAATAATAATAATATTATCAGATAGACATTATTTCTAAATATAAAAAGCACCGTCAATATGAATAGATGGATCACTTTTTTACTTCGAGTAAACAAACCTAGTGTTGGGCCACTAATTGCATTATACATCTCCATATTAGTATAATATTATTCACTTAAAATAAAATTTTTATAATTTTATTTTTAAACTCAACTTATAAAAATACCATTAATTACTTATTTTTGAAATCCTTATATAGTCTCTCATAAATAATCTTATCTGTTTACTAGAATGATTTATCCATTTTATTATTTATCTTAAATGTTAAAAATCAGAAAAATATAAATTGTTAGGGTGAAAATCAGTTTGGATCTAAACTTCATTCTAGTGGTTGAATTTGTTTTGAGATTGAGACTTAGAACAGTAAAGAGACCAAAAAAAAAAAAAAAAACCAACCAATCAAGGAGATAGACACAGGTTTAACGTGAAACCCTCAAATCAGGAAAAACCCATGGGCCCTGTTAGTGCGGGCTAAATTAACTAATCATTCTTAGTACAATGGTAGAGAAGAAGAGGGGTTTATTGTCTTGCTTGCACCGTGGACTGGAGAGAAGAGGAGGAAGGAGATGGGGATGATGATGATCATGATGGGTTGGAGGAGTCTTTTCTTCTTCATCAAGAGATGCCCATTCCTTGGAGAAGACCGGTCTTTTTTAAGAAGAGATTTCAAGTTGTTGAGAAGATCCCACTTTCTTCTCTTGGATCCCCAAAATCAACCCCCAAATCCAACTCGTGATTGGCTTTCCAAAAATAGTTTGCAGCTCTTCTATCATAAGAGAAGAGTGGTTTGCAGCTCCTCGGCAATATTTCTCGGCCATAAGGGAAGAGTGGTTTGTGGCTCCTCGGCCATGCTCCTTAGCCAAAAGAGAAGAGTGGAGTACACGTCTCACCGACCAAAGAAGTAAGCTACAATTTCACCGAATTAAAGAAGAGAAGAGTGAATTTCTGACTCACAGAGCCATACTCCTCGGCCATGTGAGGAAGAGTGAATCTGACGCTTCACTCAAAGTTGAAAGATATACCGTATTTGAGTCTGAAAATAGTCTATGATCATACATATGATTGTCTACTTGATTGCCACACATCTTCCCATTTTAACCCCATCATAAATTATGAGGGATTATTTGGTGACTTTCTTTAAAAACATGTGTGTGCAGTTATAAAAGAATTTTTTATTTTTTACTCGTGATACCTGCCTTCATTTCTGGACTTCTCAATTAAAAGAAAAGAAAACATTTCCGGATCAACTTTTGCGTCTGATGCGCTTGCTAGTTCCATCAGAAACATGGCATATATGTTGTGGATTGACGGGAAGTGATAAGTATCCCTATCCTCACTTGTGTGTATTAATTATAACAGTAGTTTCATAGAAAAATTAAACAAAAAAAAATGCAATTAAGAAGAGGTGGCCAGAATAGTAGAGGACAGCTCATGAGCTCACGCTGAGAAGACATGGACTCCTCACCAAACTAATTGCTGCTTCTTGTTTCACTCTCTTTCCTATAAACTCCACTGACACTCCACTTTCTTTCTCTCTCATACCCACTCAAATCATAATGGACTACGGAAGGCTCGGACTATCCGAGCCGGTACAGGACCATTCCATACCTACGCCGGCCCAAACCAGACCCAAGACCACAAGAGCTCGCCGGTTCATTTTCCTCGGCATCGCCGCCTTCATCTTTCTCGCAGCCTCGGCCGCGCTCGTTGGTGTGCTGGTCCGTGCCAAGGTTAACCGGGCCGGAACAAGCCCGGGCCTGAAACGGACTCCTACTGAGGCTATCTCTCGAACTTGCGAGCTCACTCGTTACCCGTCGCTATGCGTGACCTCGCTCCTCGACTTCCCAGGCGCGCTCCAGGCCGGGGAGCGCGACTTGGTCCATATCACGCTCAATATGACGTTCCAGCGCGTTGGGCGTGCGCTATACGACGCGTCGGCCATGGCCGCCACAAACATGGACTTTCATGCCCGAGCGGCCTACGATGACTGCATGGAGCTCTTGGACGTTTCTTTAGACCAGCTATCTCAGTCACTGCAAGTCGTGTCACCGACGCCCACCGCGGCGCCGCGGCGGGCCGCGCGCGTCGGATGGGGACGATGCTGACATGGCTCCAGCGCCGCTCTGACCAACCAGGACACCTGCACTGAAGGCCTGGACGGGGTGAGCAACACCTATGTCAAAGATCCAGATGCAAGGGTACCTGAAGGACGTTGCTGAGGCTCGTTAGCAACTGTCTGGCAATCTTCGCAGTGGCTAGCAGAAATCAGGACTTCTCCGGCATTCCCATTCAGAATAAAGAAAGCTCATGGCTGTGGACGGGCGCCCGCCGGCTTTCCTGAATGGGTGAAGAGACGAGACAGAGCGCTCCTTCAGATGCCCGCCGGCGCCATACACGCTGATATGGTGGTGTCCAAGAATGGGAATGGCACGTACAAGTCTATCGCCGATGCGGTCAAGGCCGCGCCGGAGTACAGCAGCCGCCGCATTATAATCTATGTCACGGCCGGCAGGTACTATGAGAACATCAAAGTCGGGAGGAAAAAAACTAATCTTATGTTCGTGGGTGATGGCAAGGGAAAAACCATCGTTTCAGGGTCCCGCAGCGTGTATGACAACTACACCACCTTCCACACCGCGACGTTCGGTAACCATTCGTACTATTAATTCAGCTGCTTTCTTTTCTTTTCTTTTAGAATTAGTTATCATTTTGACGATTACAAGAGGGATTTTTGGGCGCGCAGCTGCCACCGGAGCAGGGTTCATAATGAAGGACATGACGATTGAGAACTCGGCCGGGCCGTGGAAGCACCAGGCGGTGGCTCTCCGGGTGGGAGCCGACCACGCGGTGGTCTACCGATGCAACATCATCGGGTACCAAGACACGCTCTACGTCCACTCGCAGCGGCAATTCATCCGCGAATGCGACGTCTACGGCACCGTCGACTTCATCTTCGGCAACGCCGCGGTGGTGCTCCAGAACTGCAGCCTTTGGGCACGAAAGCCAATGCCGATGCAAAAGAACACGGTGGCAGCCCAGAACCGCAAGGACCCCAATCAGAACACCGGCATTTCGATCCACGCGTGCCGCGTCGTGGCGACAAGTGATTTGGAGGCCGCAAAGTGGAGCTACCCGACATACCTCGGCCGGCCGTGGAAGCTCTACTCCAGAACTGTTTACATGATGTCGTACGTGGGAGATCACGTTCACCCGGCGGGATGGTTGGAGTGGAACGCCACCTTCGCTCTTGAAACTCTCTACTACGGTGAGTACATGAACTACGGCCCAGGAGCCGCTATTGGGAAGAGAGTAACGTGGCCCGGATACCGGGTGATCACGGTGGCGGCGGAGGCCATGAAGTTCACTGTCGGCCAGTTCATCTCTGGTTCCTCTTGGCTGCCATCCACTGGCGTCTCTTTCTTGGCTGGCCTGTCTCTTTGACGTCTTCATCCCGCGTGGGCCCCATTTCTTCGACCTTTTTTCTTTATGGTAATTAGTAATTACATTAATTAATGTGGATCACGGTATATATACGGCATTTTTCATTCAGTTTCTTTAACTTTTTTATAGGGTTCTATGAAAATAATAATTAATTCCGAACATGTTTATGGGTATTGGGTGGTGCTAATTGTACAATTTTTACATTTTCCCTACCTACCTCAGTGTTTCTTCTTTCTTCTCATGTGCCAATGAAGAATAAATTTAATCTCAACGCCTTTTCTGATGATCACAACAACAAAAGAAACACTTTATATATCCTTTTAAGAGTTTATTTTTGTATTTTTATTTAGGTGCACTTCTGATAAAATTTGGGTGGAGATAGTGTCCGATACGGCACTAGATTCTTGCAAAAACAGGGAAAGAAGCACATAAATATAGCTTTCCGTGCTTATGAAACCCCACAATTTGCAAAGCTAGTTCATAATTCAGTCTTTCTGAGGATTCAACTAGCTTGCATCCAAAATCATAGCCCAGGCTGCCTCCACTACAACTTATTAAATCTCTCAATCTCTCTCTTCTTTTTTCCGTTGGAAAGCAAACTACTTTGGGGTTCTCCATTAAATTTCATTAAAGGAGTTCACGTGGACCTCTAACGCTCTTTTTCCTACGTGCTGCTTTTTAACTTATAATACACTAATTCTCTTTATTCAAGTTAAAAACATTCTCTATTGATCTATTTGAACTGAAATTAAAATGTAACTTGAGAACTGAACTCTTTTCTCTCTGAAACAAGAGGCACATACAGTGGAAGAACTTTTGGTAGCACTTGTCCACCCCACGCAGTGTGGAATATTATGTAATAGAAGTGGGACTTCGATTAATGTGCGGTGTGTCGGTGGGAGCGCGTATGGTACAGGAAATGAAGGCCATGTGTTGAGTTGTGGGGGAGGATGTGTGGTCGGACACTGAGAGGCCCCTTGTAAAGGATCTATTTATAGAGTCTTGTAGAGTTTAATGGACCTACTACTATATTTAAGTGATGCCCGGGACTCTATTATCACATGAATTTCATTATTTTTTATTTTATTTTTACCTTTTTATATTTTTTTTTGGAGCAATTGAGCTCTACTAATAGCTAATTAAAAATTTACTTATAAAAACATGAAAACATTATAAAATCCAATATTTCATTTCTTTTTACTGATGATCTCAATTGGCAATAACTGATGAAAGAGACAAATAAAAAGAAAAAGAAAAGAAACCTGGATTTGGAGAGCATTTTCATATAAAGCCAGCCTCCACCCATACTTACTTTGCATAGAACAAGAGGTAGGATTGGAGGAGGATCTTTTGATTTGGCACTCAAAAAGTTTGGAGTAAGGATAATATATTTATCCAATTTTGCATAAGAATGACGTTCTTTATTACATCATTTCAGGTGTTCTGAATGACTGGTTTTGAATTGTGCTTGACATTATTTATCATACAGTTAGATCTAAGTAGACACATAACCCCCATAGTATTCTAAAAGTGTGTTATAGATTTCTAAGACCGCCACCTTGCCACCCCACAGGGGCATGGCCGTCATGACTTTAATTAGAAAGAAGCATGGCTGCATGACAAGGGAAAATTATGATCAGGGAGATGAAGTGACCAAAACTAGGACCCAAGATGATTGGGTCAAAACACCAGAAACAAAAAAAAGAGATCTCGACTATAGGAAGGCTAGCAATCATCTACTTAGAACTTTAGCTCTCTCCTTCTTCTCATGCGATCCCCTTATTAATTTAGGCATCAGAGCTACATCGGGGCACAAAAGCCTGCCCCTTTCTTTTCCTGTTTGTTTTCCATCCTTTTAAGTGGCGACCGCTTGGAGAAGCATCCTGTCTTACACCTAAATCCTTTCGCCGGCAATTGTTGGCGATTTTTCCAAATTCAGTCACCAACCTTAAGGAGATATATATTACCCTTTGATCTTGTCCGGTGTTGATCCCCATGGGAGATCGGATAATGTATCAACAGATTGACACTATCTGTGGGGACAGATCAAGAACTCGACTAAATGATGGGGAGAGCTAAGCGGCGCCAAGTGGAGGACGGCTCGGATGATGACATGGTGGGATACCATAGTGTTCAAGAGATCGAAGACGTCCGCTAGGACCAACCCTGTGATGGAGAAGCATAGGGAGCATGCTACTTGGTCCTAGAGTGGAAGATTAAAGCTCTTACATGAGCCTTGAAGAGGATTAAGAAGTAGGTCTCATAGAACACAGCATGCGGGCCTTTGGATACCTCAAGGGTGAGACAAAGGTTGGATGCTCGTACCTGGTGTCCAAAGGAAGAACGAGAAGAGGGAATGAGAAGGTGACCCCGTTGGCGAGCAACTCGGGATCACTGCTACCGCGACCACCATCCAGAACCCCGCTGAGATCCGAGCGTGGTGTCACCTCCTAGGAAAAAAAAAGAGGATTCAAAGCACACTCCCCAAATAGCCTCTCCCTACATTGTGCAGATCTTGGAAGTACCTTTCCTTGCTGGTTTCCAACTGTCCTCCATGGATATTTGTGACGGTACCGCAAACTCGGTTGACCCTTAGGGGTACTCAGAACCATGATGCTAATTCACGAGACCTTGGACGTCATTAAGTATTGAGTTTTTCCCTTGACCCTGTGTAGAGTGGCACAAACCTGGTTCAACAACCTTCTTCCGGAGAAGATCACGTTCTTCTAAGAATTGTCTGATTTCTTCGTCAGCCACTACGTTAGCAGCAAGAGGAGGAAGAATATCTTAGCTACCCTGATGAGGGTCAAGTAGCATGATAAGGAGAGCATGCGTGACTATATACACCGATTCAACATGGAGGCGTTGAACATCCCATACCTCAATCAAGCCTTTGCTGTAGCAGGCCTCATGAAGGGGCTATTTAGGGTAGCTGATAAGTTCATAATTATATATATATATATATATATATATATATATATATATATATATATATATATATATATATATATATATATATTTATATCATATTTACATGCATTTATCACATTGTTTTGCATCAATTTCTTTTTGTACTCCTCTGGGTTTGTTTTATGATTGAGCGGGTAAAATAGGTGCGAGGCGAGAGAAGCAGAAGCGAGACAAATCGAGGGACAAAACATTTGAAAAAGAGCTTCTGAGGAGGTGTGTCCAGATCAAAAGCGCAATCGTGCATGGCCGTGCACTGCCCATACACCTCTCGATTTCAAGCGTGTCAGGGCAGAATGTATTTGGGACTTGCATGGGTGTGCATTGGATCTGCACACCCGTGCCAAATTAATTTGAAGCCTATATAAACCCGCCGAAGGTAATGAATTCAGGGACTTTTGGAGATCAGTCTTCAGCGGGGGTTTCCGAGCGATGACTAGGGTTTCAGAGAAGATTGAAAGCAGAAAAGGCATCGAACAAGGGAGTCACACATGTTTTCTATTATGTCTTTCTCCAATATCCTTGTTCGGGTTTCTTATAGTATGAGAGGCTAAACCGCTTTGTGGTACCTCAGGCACATGAACCCTAGTATAACTTGTTCTTGAATTTCTTTTATTAGTGGTTTGTCTTTTATTCATTCTTGTGAGTTATCTTTGTATGCCTTTGCTTGATTTATGTGGTTTATTTGCATGAGCAATTCTTATATACCTCGTTTTATTGTAGCAAAGTAGGTAGGCGTTTATGGTTATGATTTGTGTGTCTACTAGTACATTAGCCCATATCTCATCATGTTTAGGTTACAGCTAAGCACAGGTAATTGAGTTCGATTCGCATACTTAGAGATCGGATGTGGTATCTAGATGGTGCAATCGTCGAACTCCCAAAGAATTAGTAACAGATAGGCAATAATAGGAAATAAAGCGTTAGCAAAGGATTCCTACGGGGATTGTGATCCGAGGTACCACGTTTCGTTTCTGATCACCCACAATCTTACCAATTGTTTGCGTTAGTTTCTTTATTAGGTTAATTTGTGAAATTTTCAAACACTTCTTATATTTCTTTTAGGCTAGAGAGCAAAAGATATTTAGTAGTAGTATACCAGGCCCAGAGGATTCGATTACCCTACCTTTGCGTAATTTACTACTTGATCCACCACGTATACTTGTAGGGTGTAGCGCAGTAATGTCATACATCAAGTTTTTGGCGTCGTTATGAGGGTGGCTTAGCGCTAGGCACATTAGAATTTGTCACTATATCTATTTTAGTTTCTTTATTTTCTCTATTTTATCGAATATATATATATATATATATATATATATATATATATATATATATATATATATATATATATATATATATATATATTTTACGGGCCGTTAAGGGGAAGGCCCTCTTTCCACATGGTGCAAATCGGGCGGACCCCATCAGGGGATGATTAGATCAAGGGAGAGGCGTAAGATCCCCCTCCCATTCCTCAAAAGGCGCACATGCGCCGTCTTGTCACCTAGGACAGGCGTCGGATATGGCAAGCACCACGCCTAGCAAAAAGGGCGCCGGACAAGGGGCCTGGTCAGGAGGCAGAACCTAGCATGTGGTAGAGGAAAAGCAAGTATGATAGGCTGCCCAAGGGCAACTATCTTGGTAAAGAAGGGAGCTTTCCCTTCTCTTAGAATCCAACTCCTTCTCTTCCAGATACACACTCCCGACCCAACTAACTTGAGCGTCAGAGGGTCTAGTGGGAAGAAGCCTCTAGACTTTTTTGTTTTCAATGATGGGAGAGCTCTTCAAGCAGGCTGCCTCTGCACCTCCCGACCATTGAACCACCAACCCCTATGGGAGCTCGTATCCCAACCAATCACTACTACCAAAACTTCTCTTTCTTGAACTCTCTGTGGTAAACAGCTTCCCTGCCTGCTACCAATTTGAGCATCAACAGTTTTGCACCGTCTGTGGGGACCTGAGCAAAAAGTCGGGTATCACTGCAAAGGCCGAAAACCTAAGAGTTGGCTTAGGAGGGGGACAAGACTATAGGAGACCACAGGTCACCTCATCTATCACCTTCTCAGATGTCGATTCTAGAAGGGTCACCCACCCTCACGATAATGCCTTGGTGGTTGCGTCGGGGATAGCGGACCTCTGAAGTCAAAGCGGGTCTGATTAACGGTGAAACACGGCGGACATAATCTTTTGGGAGGCGTACCAGAAGATAAACCTCGCCCACAGAGGCCTACACACCCACGTCCCGCTAGTGGGGCTCTCGGGGACATCACCCAGCCAGAGGGCACCGCAACACTTCAAGTCACCGCCGGACCACATCCACAATAGGTAACAGAAGCCTCTAACTTCATAATCATAAATTGTCCTTTTGTCTATAACGCCATCCTAGGGGCTGACACTCGCATGCCTTACAGGCCGGTGAACTCCACGTAAAACCTGCATTGGCGAAGTTCTCTACCCCTTAGAGTGCGGAGGAGAACTTCTGCTTGAGGACGATGCCAAATGCAGCGGTGCTTTTCTACGGCTTAGTAGAGAGGGCTAGAGAAGCATTGGATCTTGAGAAGCGATGAATGATGGCGGACCGGGGCGGCCCCAAGGCCTACCCGGTCGAGAAGAGGCTAAATCGGCTTTATTCCTGCAATGCAGGGCTGATCCGGAAGGACCATTCAGCTGGGTTGAGAGATGTTAGAGGAGCTCAAGGAGGCCGTCATAAAGATATTCCAACATCTTTGTATGGGGACCCAACAACATGCCCGGAGTGGATCGCGAAGTAATGTAACATCAATTGAACGTGGACCCCTCCCATAAGCCAGTAATCCAAAAGCAGAGACACTTTGCCCCCGAAATAATGGCGTCTATTGAAGATGAGGTCGGGAAGCTATCGGAGGTCGGATTCATCAGGGAAGTGGTCTACCCCCAGTGGCTTGCTAACATTGTCTTGGTCCAAAGTCCAGCGGGAAGTGGAGGTGTCGTCGATTTTACTGGTCACAACAAATCATGTCCAATTGACAACATCTTGCTCCCAATAGTAAACAAGTTGGTAGACTCCACTGCGGGTCAAGAAATGCTTAGCTTCCTCGACGCATTCTCCGGCTATAACCAGGTAAAAATACTAGAATCAGACGAAGAGAAAATGTCCTTTATTGTGGAGAAAGGAACCTACTACTACCGCGGCATGACTTTCGGCCTCAAAAAAAACAAAGCAACTTTCCAAAGGTCGGTGAAAAAAGCCTTCCAGAACCAACTAGAAAGGAACGTGGAGGTGTATGTGGACGATATACTGGTCAAGAGGGAGAAGGTCGGCGATCACATTGCCGACCTAACGGAAACCTTTCAGACTCTCCATAACTACCGCATGAACCTCAACCCAACAAATGCGCGTTCGGAATACGGTATGGAAATTCCTCGGTTTCATGTTGACCCAAAAGGGAATTGAAGCCATTACGGATATGATCCGAGCAGTGCTTGAGATGAGCTTCCCAAAGACCATTTGCGAAATCCAAAGGTTGAACGGAAGGCGGGCTGCCCTGGCCACTTTTACATGAGGTCTAGGGAGAAGAGCCTACCATTCTTCAAGGCCCTCCACAAGCTAGGCTCCGAAAGTGGAATGGAGCGAAGACTGGGAGAAGGCCTTCCAGCACCTCAAGGAGTACACTGGCTCTCCGATTACGGCCAAGCCATAGGGAGGCGATGAACTCCTCATATACCTCGTAACCACCATGCGGTGGTGAGTTGGAGTCAAAGATTAAGGAGGAGGTGGCGTCCAACCCACAGTCTACTATACTAGCTGCATTACGAATGACTTCGGGTGAGATACCTACTCATCGAGAAGTTGGCCTACACCACAGTGGTCATTTGCGAGAAGGTTCACGACCCTACCTCCAAAGGCGCATGGATCCACGGTCCTTCACAGACTATCCCTTGAGACAAATGTGGCGAGAAGCTTGGGGCCTCACAGAAAGGTTATTGGGGATGGTCCGTTGAGCTCAAGCGAGTTCAACCTCGCATACCGGAACCTCAGATAGCAATTAAGACACAAGCCTTAGCATATTTTATAACAATAATGGTACTGCAAAGTAGAGGTCATAATCATAGAGCTTACTTGAGAATGATAAGTGCATGATTATACATAGAATTTCCCTTATATTCCATGCACTTGTACTATTTCCTAGCATCGATTCTCTATTTTTGTGCTACTTTGGGTATTTACGCATGATTGGGCGGGTTAGCAGGCACCCAAGAGCAAAAGGAATCTGAAATGGGCATCTCGGAGTAAGAAGGGGCAAAAGAATGCACATACTGTGAGGAGAAAGGAGAATTGGTATTGCTGCTTAACAAGCGGCATCTTGATGAAATCTGCAGTTTGTGTGGCCTCACATACAGTCACTTTAAGCCAGCGAAGGTTCACGACCCTACCTCCAAAGCGCTTGTCGGATCACGGTCCTTACGAACTATCCCTTGAGACAAATGTGACAGAAGCTTGAGGCCTCTAGAAGGTTATTGAGATGGTCCGTTGAGCTCAACGAGTTCAACCTCGCATACCGACCTCCGATAGCAATTAAGACACAAGCCTTAGCATATTTTATAACAATAATGACTGCAAAGTAGGGCGGTCATAATCATAGGCTTGTGAAATGATAAGTGCATGATTATACATAAATTTCCCTTATATTCACATGCACTTGTACTATTTCCTAGCATCGATTCTCTATTTTTGTGCTACTTTGGGTATTTCTGCATGATTGGGCGGAGTTAACTTGAGGCACCCAAGAGCAAAAGGAATCTGAAATGGGCATCTCGGAGTAAGAAAGAGGCAAAAGAATGCACACTCTGAGGAGAAAGGAGGATCGTGTTGCTACTTAACAAGCGGCATCTTTGATGGAAATGCAGTTGTGTTCAATGCAATACTGACTCTACATTTATTGAAAAGCAGCGTTAATCCGCATTAAATGCGACCATGAGCACGGGTGTGTTTAGGTGAACATGACTGAGCTTCAGATGAACACGACTGTGCGTCAATGATTTGAAAATCTATAAAAAGCCGTCCACGGAACCCTAATAATTAACTTTTGGCGCAGTAGTCTTGGGGGAATTTCTGCAGCAACGGCTAGGGTTTGACAAGAAGAATTGAAGAAGCGAGAGGAGGTGTTATCCAGGAAGATTTCTATGTTTGATGGTCCCCCCTCCTCTTGTATCATAGTTATGATAGTTCATAGAAAGAGAGGCTAAACCTTCTGTAGTACCTCGGACACATGAATCCTAGGATGAACTTGTTGCTTATTTTCTATATTTATTTGGTTTTGCTTATTAAATAATTCATGTGTAGCATCTTACTTGTTTTGGGTTTCCTGTACATGAGCACAAATCATCCTATAGCATTGGCATGGATATGATCCTGCTGGATGATGGTAGGAGTTATATTGCATTCACCTAGAATTAGCATCTATTTAGGTATCTTTATGTGGTTGTCCTTTGCACGAGCTTCGAGCTATCATCTTAGTAGGTTAGAGCACCCAGCACCATAAGTGTTTGTGTAGTGACTCGGAACAGTTAGAGCGTAGCATCGGTCCTAGGATTCATCTAGATAGGTTTTTAGTCAAACAAGGGTGTTAGGGGGTGCATGAGCATCACGAGAGATCGGGTGTTTCATTGCGAAGTGTATTATTACACCCTCTAGAAATTTTTAGCAAGTAGCCGTAATATGGAATAAGTCGTTAGCAAGGGAATCTTTGTGGGATTGTGATCCGAGGTGCCCTCCTTTCATCTTTGATTTCCCCAATCTACCAATAGTTCATAGTAGCTTTTAGTTAGGTTAATTCCACTAGATTGATTTCATAACTCTTTTTATAGTTAGGCTAGGTAATAAAGGATTACCAGTACTAATAGCAAGTCCTTGTACATTCGACTACCCTACCTTTGGGCTACTTTACTACTTGATTGACCTCGTATACTTGCTGGATAAGTGTTATCTATAGATTTGCGTGTATTAAGTTTTTGAATGCGGTTCTTTGGGGATGCGGCATTGCTAGGAACATTAGAATATGTTATGTATAGATTCACTATTCAAAGTAATGGAGCAAAATCGAACCGGCACAACCATAGGACGACAGTGAGAACTCCATACCAGCGAATCTTCCCTCAACTCCAGCTCTCGCCGGCTATTCTCCCACGTCACCGCAGCACCCTCAGGCCGCTAGATTAGGTGAAGCCCTTTGTCCACCACTTTGACGCACTTTCCGTGCAGCGAGTAAACCCTTCTCCCTCCGAATCCTGGCGTGCTTCACCCCGGTGAGTCTCCACCGGTGACACCATGCCTCCTCGCAAGATCATCACATAAGGCACCAGGAAAAGAAGAAAAGTAGGGAGTCGAAGTCGCAGCTACCCTTTGAGCCCATATTCCCCATGCTTATGCACTCGGGGAGGCACTACAAAGTCAGACAACTCCTGTTTGGAGAGGCTCGACACATCAATTGGGATGCCCTGAAGCAGGTGGGCGTCACCATGGAGGTGATGAGACACCTAGAGGTGGAAGGTTGGGGCTGCCTCCTATCCATCCGAGAGACGATATCTGAAGTGACTTTGGAGGTCTTGGCTACACCTTAGCCCTGCCATAGGATTACATTATCTAGCGACCAGCTTGATCGATAGATAGAGTTGTAGTTGGGTGGCACCAAGTTCGGATGAGCTACAGGACTTGGCGAATCTTCTTTGGGATTATACAGCGTCGAGTTCACCTCCACACGAGTACAGGGCTTTTCGGGGATTAATGAGCCGGCGGAGGGAGAAACCGAGTTAAGCTTGGAGGAGGCTGAGTACTAAGCCCTATGGTCCCCGGCTCTCACGTATATTCATTTAGTGTTTAACCATTCGATAACTGGGCCATGGTTGAGGACCAGCGTCGTTAGCTCTAGGGACTTCCTGTACCTGCGGAGCATGGCCGACGGATTCCCCATCCACCTGGAATGGGTTGTAGCTGAGCTCTTTCGACACCAGGCGACGGACAGCACGATCAAGATCCTATTTATAGGCCCATACATCACTCGCCTGGTACACGGGATGGGAGCTCTTCCCGACCACATCAGCCCTCGGATGGATAGTGGGGAGGTGTGCACCGATCATGTTAGAGACCAAGAGATCGATGGGGATGCTACGGTAGAAGCGGATGACCTTGAGCACTAGATATCTGGCTACACTACCCTCAAAGACCGCATGAGGGCCCGGCCAGGAAACACCCGTTGATGCGTAGCACCTCCTCCCATACCGGCCACCCACATTCGCGAGGGTGACCAAGCCTTACTCCATTGGCTGGTGGGTGGAGTGGAGTACCTCCTCCAGCAACAGGGGATTGCTTATCCATGACCACCATGGCCACCATCCTCTCCCATGACAAAGGCAGAGGTATATCCTCAGGATGCGGCCGCTACTACAGATATAGAGAACTCCTTTGATGGGGATGATGTGGAGGACTACCTCATCTGAGAATCATCACTATTATTTTAATTTATTTTTCACCACATTTTGTACATTTTCTATTTTGTTGAGTCGGTTTGTTCATAAAAGGTTTAGTCTTTCACTATACTTTATGGATAGGGGTGAAATCCCGGTTAGAGTTTGGAGTCGGTTTGAGCGAATTTCCAAACCAAACGGTGATTTTCAGTTTAGAAAAAATCAAACCAAACCGGACCGAACAATTTGAAAAATGAAACCAAACCAAACTGGTTCGGTTTGCGGTTCGGTTCGGTTTGAACCGCGGTTTGAAACATAAAATAATTGCATGTTTATTCTCTCATCATATCTCTCGCACATCTCTCACACCGGTGCTCTGTTTGGGCTAAAAGTTTTTTGGGGGTGGTATTTGGTATTCCAAACAACGTGGTGATCCACTTTACCCGAATTCCACCTTTTCAAGGTGATGTAATAGAGACATATGGCTTAGACGCGCTCCGAGCCATCCGGTCCATTCTCTGTTGTGGTTGAAATTATGTGTGGGAGACTTATTTGGCATGCCAAACAATTTTGGTTAGCCACTTTTTCTGAATTCCAGAGTGTTCTAGCCTCACTCAAATCTTTATTAAAGATAAAGATCAATCATAAACTTTTTATAATTATATCTATGAGATCATTGAGATGAATCTTGATCCAATTCAAATTTAAATATAAAATCTTAATCAAATTATGATTATCTCCTTTTATCTCATACTAATCCCTACAAGGTTAACCCAAGTTGGATAATATAAGACCATGTTGGTTCAATCACAGTAAAAGGAGGAATATACGGTTCGGTTCAAATCGCGATTCAGAAATTGCAAACCGAACCGAACCGAATGTTAATCGATTTCAAACCATACCAAACCAATTTTTTTTCGGTTTCAACGGTTTGGAAAACCAATAGTTTCAACGGATTGGTTTGGAGCGGTTTAGGCGGTTTGGCGGTTTGGAGTTTCAGCCCTAGCTATAGATGTTCTCCGTTTTTCTTTGCCTTCAATGATTTCAGGATACATTACACCTCAAACTTGGTAGGATACACAAATGAAAGGACGAAACACATCACGACAAACAACAAGCTAAGTCCACTCTCCCTATCTTGCTATCATATATCATTTTCCTTTTAGTGCATATATCCCGCGCATTGGGGATAATGCACAATTTAAGTGTTGGGGAAGGGATTATTATTAAAGGGATCATACTACTTAAGATGTGTGTGATTTAGGATGATCTATAGAAAAAATTAATAGGAGTCCTCTTTGATTGTCTAGGTTGACATTAAGCGTTAGGTGCCAAATTTTTCAACAATATATATATTTAGTCTCACCTTTGATCGACACCCCACGGAGACTTCAAGCACAAACCCAAGCTTTATTGTCCCTTGACCACTTAGGTTTGGATTCCACTATGTTTAACCATGAGAGTATTTTTTGCTTATTAAAAACAAAGAGACTTAAGAGCGACTAGCATAACGGAAAATTGAATCCATTAGGGATGCCCTACGGATGGAAGAGTGGATCCACTACAAAGGGATGCCGTCGGTATAGAAAAGATGGTAGAAAGAGCTATCACCTTTGAAGTGTGAAAGCCACCCTTGATTAGTCGGATCTTGGGCATCACAAATGTTCACTTGATGACCTAACAAGAGAAAAACTACCTCATTGGATGTATGAAGCTACTATCCCTAACCAATAGAGTTTTGGAAAGCAGTTAATGAAAAAATGCTAGATTAGTTGGGCTAAGCTTGGGTTGGTAAGTGACACTATTAGGAAGGGTTAGACACAGACACACACGTAGGGAATTGAAGTATAAGGTGATATCTATTTTCCATAAAAATATTCCAACACTTAATGCTATGTTTCTGTATCACCAATCTTCTTTTTAGGGGACACGTGTCACACCAGCCAGGTCAAGGGAATGAACCCTAAACCTAAGGCTATTAAACTACTAAATAACTGTAAATCAATAACTTGCGGAAGCTAAGTAAAGCAAACTTAATATATTATAAACTCAACTTCAAATATGAATTATTACGGACATATTTGGTGAAGACAGGTGTCATTGACCTAAAGGACCACTTGTTCCTCTGGCCACATGGCAATATCCCCCCCTTTGCACAATTCCGTCCAGCAAATAACGTGAGGACTCAATCCTGCGAACAAGGTCAGGTGAATTGTATGCAATCCTCTTATCTGAGGGCTGAGGTGGGAGAGAGAGAGATAAATATCCTAACGCCTCCCGCGGTGAGTAGGCCTTATCCACTTTCTACTGATGGGAGATATTTATCCTATTTTACCTCACGGCATCGCCCTAGGGCGAGATATTTTCCTACCGCCTTAGGAGATATTTACCTAACTCACCGCCTTATTCCACCGCCTTTCCTAAACCGCCTTTAAGGTGGTATAAAAGGAGAGCGTTAATAGAAGAAAGGGGGAGGAAAACTGATCACACAAAGAACTGCCAAAATCTAAGACTCTTTACTCAAGTTTCCTGACTTAAGCATCGGAGCTGAATCCGGGCAGAGAGGCCCAATTCCGACACTGCCCTCTCCTTTTTACAGGTTCGCCTATGGATAATTCCGATAGGAATTTCAGGATGTTCTCTGCGCTCCCTGTTCGTAAACAGAAGTAAGTGTCCACACCAACTATAAATTTTAGATTGGTGTGCTGAGGCCGGATCTTGAGGCGACAATAGCGGCGGAAGGCGTGGACCAGTTTTTGGCATCAACAGTTTGGTGATGTCCGTGGGGACCCTTACGAAAAGCCAAATGACCACTACCAGAAGATCAAAGCGAATCCAAGAGCGGGGAGCCCCAAATAATCCCGAAGAACTTTGGCGAGGTCAGAAGACATGAGGAAATCCGGTCGGATAATCCACCCATCTTACCTCCATCGAAAATCCTTCCTTCCAACCCCAAGAATGCATTGGAGTTTTATCTTAACATCTGACAACAATTGGAAGCCGGTTGACTCAGGTTGTTTATACTTTGACCCACCCTCCGCCTCCTCCTACACAAGTTCAAACACCAAACATACCAACAGCCCCATTGGATAATTCCGAAAGTAGGGGGAGGACAAGAACCCGCACCCATAAAGAGAGGAAAGAAAGGACCGCCTTTTCCGCTAGTTTTCGGAACCCCTATTTAAGCCTTGAGCCCAGGCCACTACAAGAACTGAAGCGGACAAGGACAGAGCGGAATAGTCCACATCTATTCAAGCGGTTGATAGAAGAACTCAACAGCGGGACCTCGCTCAAGGAAAGCAGGGAAGTCCGAAGCGACATATTCTCGATATGTATTCGCCTTTTGTCAAGGAAATATTGGGAGAACAAGTTCTGATAGCGAGGCCACGATTATGATCGCATATGAAGGCAAAACCGATCCGATCGTCACTTTGAAGTCTTCCGGTCGAAGATGCTCCTCGCGGAATCCAGAGCCTTTCGCGTGTGCGGAAGCTCTTCCCGCCGCCTATAGAGGGAAAGCGCAAGAGGCTGGTTTGTCGATCTCCCATCTAGCCTGATTACTTCTTTTGATTTTAGCGGATCGCTTTCTAGCCTATTTTGCCAATTACTCAAGCGAAGAAAACTCCATCTACCGCGCATGTTAAACAACGAAAGGGAGAAGCGCTCCAAACTTATTTAAATCGTTACATGGAAACAAGCAAATGTCGCGGACCTCCTGTGCGAATGGTAAATAACCTTCTTAATGGAGAGGTATTAGAATCCCCTTTCGTTTCTCCCTCACTTTGGATCCACCAATAACCATTCCCGACCTTATGGTCCATGCCCAAAAATATATCAATTCCGAGGAAATTTATACGGGTTGGGAAGAGGAGGCTAGACGTGGACATGTGGACACCCGAAGGGAAAAACCCACCACAATGTCAGCGAAGGCCTCGGATCTCTGAAAGGAAAGAGGATCGCATAAGGACAACAAAGGCGCAAAGCGAGAGAGGTCCGGAAACCTGGCACGGCCCCAACGACATATACTACACGGTGGAGAACCTTCAAAGGAAGGAAAATTATGAGATATGATCACCATACCCCACTATACCAAACCGAAGCCATATCCTTATGCGGATCAAAGAACACAAACTTGACATGGCGGAACCCAAGAGAAATACCGAACCGCAAAGAATAGTAAGAGATATTGCGGTTTCATCAATCTAGAAGGACATGATCACGGAAAAGTGTACCCCAGCTTGATGGAATGTAATAGAAGATGTCGTTTGGAAAGGACGATTGGGCAATACATCAACTTTGAGATTCAAGGGGAACCGAAGCTTCACAGCCTGAAGAAGAACAAGGAGAAATGGTGGGGTTTATTAGTGGAGGTCACGGTTGCGGTGGTGAAAGATTGACCTCTCGGAAAAGTTACGCCCGAATGGTGGGAACCATACGGGGAAGCGAACGCCCGGAGGCGATCTCGACCAGCGGCTCCGATCATCTTTTACGACAATGGCGTTAGCGGAGTTCGCCGCCCTCATGATGATGGCCGTTGGTTGTTGCCATTATCAAAGTTTCCGGTTTCAGGATGAAGAGAGTTACGATAGGCGGTGGGAGTTCAGTTGATATCCTCTTTTGGAGTGCTTTGAGGAAAGAATGAGATATGATAGCGGATGACTTGCTTCGGTAAAATCATCCTTAGTAGGATTCTCCGGAGGGTAATGCGGCTAGAAGGAATGATCTGCTTACGATTCTGAGGTGGGAAACTGCCAAGATGCATCCAAGCTGGTGACAACAAATTTCTTGGTTGTATGCGTTGTGGCTGAGGGAATTTACTAAGCGTGATCCTTGGTGCCAACCCTCAATGCCTTGGCCGTGAAGTAGTCTCTACTTTTGTCTTACTCCTCAAATTCCCAGGCTGAGAGTGAAGGTAGTGGAGAGTGAGAGGAGATCGACCCCAGCCGCGAGCAATGTTATGTCTCTCAACCCCCTCGAAGGGAGAGAAGCCCTCCAGCGGTGGCCCAATGAGACAAAGGTTTTAAAAGCCATTGCTGAAGGTAGTAGCGAGAATGGCGAGCAGCGGGGAAAATGAAGAGCCTTGACCCTACACTCGTTGAAGGTTGCCCACTAGCAACCCCTGGGCACATGACACAACGAGGCGGGCCTGCACCGCAGTGCGGATTAGAGGCCAGATTACAGCTATGTGAGAACAGCTTGAGAAGACCTCATGAGAGTATTGAGAAGCAAATTCCGACCTCTTGGCTTGGTCTTGAGGATGATATCTTGCTGGCGTAAAACTAGCAGCGATGTCAATGAGCATTTTGCGTCTCAATATCGATCCAATCCGTTTAAACCTACAGAAATAGAAAAGGAGAAATTCCGCACTTGAAGAAATGAGAAGCAGCGAGAGGCCATGAGGAAGAAGTATCAAGCCTCCTAAAGGGGCTAGATTTATCCGAGGAGGTCGCATTACCCAAATTGGTTGGCTAATGTGGTTCTACAGTAAAAAGCCGTCCAGGAGAAGTAGGAGGATGTCGCGTTGATTTCAGGGACTTAAACGTAAGAGCTTGTTCGAAGATTACGTTTCCCTTACCAATCAATTGAAGTAGGACTTTGGTTGACTCTACAGCGGGGCGCATGGATGCTACTTTTTGGATTTCTTAGGCGTAGCTTCTCGAGGGGTTACAACCAAATCCAGAATGGCCAAAGGCGAATGGAAGAAAAAGCGTCTAGCCGTTGCCGACAGCGCGGGAACTTTACGCTACTTATAAAGGTAGTAATGGATTCGCGGAAGCCTAAAAAATAAGCCGTAGCCACCTTCCGAGGAGAGGCTCATAAATACTGATCTTGAGGAGAACAAATTGGCCGAGAAGCGTTGGGAGAAGCCCTATGTGGATGTTGATATCTTTGGTGAAGAGCCCAGAAAGACCAATGAACACACAGCTCCGGACTTCGGCTGACAAGCTTTTCGGTCTCTCCGGATTTATATACTATCGCGGTTAAACACGAGATAAATGTTCTTTTTGGCGATTACGATGGGGGGAAATTCACGGGATTTATCTTGACACAAAAGAGGGATAGAAGCAAAATCGAGGAAAATCGAGCTATTCTTACGACATGGGGCCGCCTTAAAGAGTCTCTTCAAGAAATTTAAGCGGCCTTAATGGGCCGCCTACGCGCAGCTTAATGAGAGCGGTCAATCTCCAATAGCGAGGAGAGAAATCTCCCACTCTTTCAAGCCCCTACGAAAAACGCACGAAAATGGAGTGGAGCCAGGAAGCAGAATGTAGAAAAAAGCCTTTCGGAGGATTAAAAGATTTATCTCTGATACGCCTGCCCGAGGTTTTTACTAGCCCCTATAAAGCCACAAGTGGGAGAAGAGACTCTACATCTACTTGGCGGGTTAAGCCCCACATGCAGGATCGGTACTTGATCCTTTTTGAGAGGAAGATAGCGAATTCAAAAAATGAGTCTACTACACAAGTAAAATCGCTATGAAGCGAGGAGTCAAGATATGCAAGCGCTTGAAAAGTTGGCTTTAGACTCACTAATAAGCATCCAGTCAGCGGCGATTAGAGGCCATTACTTTTCAAGCCCGCGAAGATCCGCGGTGTTGGTATTCGGCCCGTTAAAGCAAATTCTTGCATAAACACAGAAAACTCACGGGGCGCTAGCCAAGTAGGTGATAAAGGAATTAGAAGCGAGGATTCGATCCCTCACAAGCTATAAACCCGAGCGACAATCCAAGAGCTCGAAAATGCTTGGCTTGGATTTATTAAATTACGTGGAATTAACTTTTCCCCTCAAATAAGGAGGCGAACCCCGTCGCGAAGTGAAGAAAGCCCTAGCGTCCCCATGGTCACTTATATGTTTGGCGGATCGGCAGCGGAAGAGAAGTCGGGAAGCGAGGTTTAGGTCCTTTATTACTCCCTTCTAAGTGGAAAAAAATTGCGACAATACTAAAAGTTCCAATTCAGGAGCAACCAACTAGAAATGGGGCGAATCTGAAGCCACTACATCCAGCGAGGAGTTACGATAAGCGGGGGCTCGAGATTCGATTTATCTAGCAGCGTATATTCCGGCTATTGTGATTAGTTGTGAGCCCACACCTTGGGTAGCTTTGAGCGAAGAAGGGAAGATAACATGGTCAAAATACCAAGTAGTTGGTGAAGAAAATAGTTCTACATACTTACAACTTACTTCCAAATTGAGAAAATGCTTTTCCGGCGCCAAAAGCGAAGAGGTAGATGCCACAGTCTAAAAAGCCCACGTACCTTAGAAGATGGAAGTACACCGAGGCCTTCCTTTAACCTCACGGTACCTTCCACTTAAAGACCGTATTGACAGTTGGAAGGGAGAGGTACAAGAGATTACAGCCAGAAGAGTCAAGTTGGATGGACCCCATCAAGAAACTATCTACAAAGGTGGAGCTGTAGCACTGCCAACAAAGCTGAGAGAGGCAGAGACGAGTTTCTTACAAATCCGGCTCGATTACCACTGTATCATCAATGAGAACCTATACAAAAGGTCTTATCTCACAGCGGCCTTTCTTGCGATGCTACCACGTCCCTCTGAGGCTACAGCTACATCCTTCAAGAGATTCCGCGAAGGCATTGGAGGGAGGGGACACATAGGGGGCAACGCGCCTTGAGGTTACAAAGTCCTACGACAAGGTTATT